>CM072088.1:20612500-21862500 GCA_036850905.1 Luffa acutangula | reverse complement strand
ATAGGGTTAGAAACCTGAATGTATGTTTCTAGTTAGGTCCCTATGAATGATGTTAAGTCTCAGAAATTAAGTTTCAAGTTGCTAGATCTCATGCTATCAGTTTCAGCTCTTAAGTGGGTTACTTACCGAGTATATTTCTATATACTCACCCATGTTACATGTCTTTCCTTTTCAGGTGGTACTTGAGGACGTTTGGAGAATGGCGAGGGTGGTGGCTTGATTGGTTATGGGATTTGCTTATGTCACTCCATTCTAGGATTCCAGCCTCTTTTATCATAGGATTATTGAACTTTTCTTCTTAGATTCAGGGTTTTTAACTATGGGTTTTCTGGAGTTTTGTTTCAGATATTTTGATTTATGACTTTATGTTTTGGACCCTTTTTATAAATGAAAGTTATAATGAAAGTTGTTCTTCTTCTGCTTATTATTATTATTTTTTTTTTGGGAAAAAATCAATTTTGACCCGTGAACTTAGCACGTTATATCAATTTTAACCCTAAACTTTCAATTTGATCAAATTGAACCCTAAACTTAACAAATTGTATCAATTTGAACCTCAAACTTGCATAAATGTTGCAATGTAGACCTTTAGTCAAATTTTCATTTAAACTGCTATCAAAACATGTAATTGACAATTTCTTTTTTTTTTTTTTAATTCACATTGTACCTGAGTTAGTGTTTTGTAACAATTTTTTTTGGAAAAACTAGAATAAATCAAATATCTCAGACTATTTTTTCTCATTATTATCTTAAAAAATCACAAAGTTATAGGCAACAAGAAAAGTCCAGCAAATATGAGAAATAAAAAACTCGAAATTTCTTTATTTTCGTTTTGTACATTCTTCTAATTGACAAGAAAAAAAACCATAAAAGAAAAGAAAAACCCACAAAGTTCTTTGCAATAATAAAAAACCAGCAAATATTTGAAGATAAAAAACCTTCAAAGTTTCTTTGCTTTCGTAATCTTAAATAGCAGTGAAAAAATCTTCACAATTAAAGTTCTCAACAACAAGAAAAAGTCATCTAAAATAAAGTTTCTCCAATATTTTATTTATAAGAAACCAATCTTGGTGCAATGTGAATGAATGAAAGGAATAAATAATTAATTACGTAAAATGATTCAAACGAAAAGTTAATCAAAAGTATACATTGTAAGACTAACGCAAGTTTGAGGTTAAAATTGATACGATCTGATAAGTTTGAGGTTCAATTTGATGAAATTGAAAGTTCAGGGTTAAAATTGATACAACTTGTTAAATTTAGGGTTCAATTTGATGAAATTGAAAGTTCAGGGTTAAAATTGATACAACTCCCAAAGTTCAGGGTTAAAAATGAAATTTTCCTTTTTTTTTTTTTTTTTTTTTTTTTTTTTTTTTTTTTAAATTCCTATGTTTCATTGATGTAGTAGCTACCTTCACTATATTTTTAGTTTGTTTTTTTTCTCGGTTTGTTTCATATATTTTTATATGGGGTAACTAGATAAATTGTCATATTTAATTAGTAAAATAAACCAATTTAATTAGTAAAAAAAACCAAACATGTTTTTTGTTGTCTAATTTTAAATCAAATTTAGAAATAAATAATGAATTAAATTAGGGATAACATCAAAAGTGACTATATGTAAAAGATGGCTTTGAAAAATGGCAAACCAGATATTTTTTTGGATAAATGGACAAATCGAATTTATTAATTAATAAATTTAAATTATCGAGTTACAAAAATACATTCAATTTAAAATATAATAACTAATATAATAGAACTATCAAAACATATTAAAATTCATTCTGATGACATCAAAATTTTCAATCTATCATTGTGATGATAATTTTTTCAAAATATTGGGCGATATGAATTTCTACCATCAAAAGTAAATAAACACAAATACCTTGTCTCGACACCATAGTTGGAAGCAACTTGATTGGGTTGATTATATAAAATTTGTCTAAAAGCATTCTAAATCAAAATGGAAAAATTTTAAAGGCTGCAATAATTTACAGATAAATTTAAAACAGCTTGCATGAGTGCGATTTGAATCAATGTCCAACTTCAAATACATAGAATTTTGCATGTCCGTTTGGGGGTTCGATTCGAACTAGAAGTTCGGTTTAGAACTATAGTTTATGTCTTTGATTCCTAAGGAACAAGGAGACGAGAAGGGGATCGGAGGGCGTCAACCAAGGTCAATTATAAAGGTATTGGTCCTTATAATAGAAGTAAATCTTCTAAGATTTTGATCGTTTATTAAGGAGAAGATAAAATACTAGGAGATTTAAAAAATCGTTAGGAACATTTGGTTAGATTAGGTTCTTTTTATTATATTAAGAGGAAAATACATTTTTGATCTGAAGTTTGGGTTAAGTTACACTTTGGTCCCTGAGTTTTAAAACTGAACAAAAGTACCCCTGAGGTTAGAATTTCGTTACACTTTTGGTCCCTCCGTCCATTTTTCTGTTAAACCCTCATGGAATCTTGACGTGACACATATTTTTTTTATTAAAAAAATTTATTTTCTGATTTTTTAAAATAAAATAGTTAAAAATATATATTTAAATTATTATTTCTTTTCTTCCTCTTCCCCATTACCCTTTCTTCTTCTTCTTCATTATCCTTCTCCATCTCATCTCTCTTCTCCAACGTAACCCTACCGCCGGCCGTCGCCGGTGGCCCGCCACCGCCGCCGACGATTTTTTTTTTTTTTTTTTTTTTTAGAGGAGGAGGAATCCAGATCTACTGCCGGCGACCAAAATAAAATTTTTAGCCCTAGCAATTGTAAAGAGAGAGAAGGGTACCCTATGTGTTCCATGGTCGGAAGATGGCAAAGGACGAATAGTGGCAGAGTCCACTTTGCCGGTGGGTAGAGGAACCGTCGGATTACTGTTAATAAACGACAGAGTCCTCCTTTCTCCGGAATCAATGGCGGCAACGTCAATGGCGAACTTCCACTCGACGACAGACTTGGCTGCGGACTAGGCGACGGTGCCACTTGCCGAGGGTGAAACGGCCAAGGGTATGTCAGAGAAGACGACAGAACTCCGCTGGAAATCAGCGTCGGAGACGCCATTAGAGGGACCTGTGGAGAAAGATGGGAGCATTTTGGTGGAGCTGAAGCAGAGACCTTCACATCAAGCTTTTGAGAGCCATTTTGGTGGAGCTGAAGCAGAGACCTTCACATCAAGATTTTGAGAGCCATTTTGGTGGAGCTGAAGCAGAGACCTTCACATCAAGCTTTTGAGAGCCATTGCAGGAGCTCTTAGAGCCATTGTTGAAAGAGAAGAAGAAAACGCCAGGCTGAGATGGATGCCACTGAAATTTTGAAGTTCAAAAACACAAAATACCAATTAAAAACTCAAAACCCAGATGAATTTTTGGGAAAAGAAGAGAAATTTCCACTAATTTTGTTAACCCCACCAATTGAATGAAGGAGAAACTCAAAACCCAGATGAGAATTTGAATAAAGATGACAAATTTCCACTAACTTTGCAAACCCCACAAAGAAAAAATGGAGAATCAGCCATTTTTTCAACACCCAATTCAAATTTCTTCAAAAATAAGGGAAAAAAAGAGAGACAGAGATATATATATACCATAAATGTAGTGGAATTGGGTTTGCTGAGAAGAGTTGCATGAGTGTAATTGCACAAATTGAAAGCCCTTTGATTGTGGAAAATGAAGAGCTCATAATGAAACTTATGCTTGAAAACTAAGAAGCACGGACACAGACACGATAGGACACGACGATACGTCAATTTCTGAAAATGTAGGATACGGATTCGTTGAGGATACATTATTTTTTTTTAGGGAAAAATACACTTTTGGTCCCTGAGGTTTGGGTTAAGTGACACTTTAGTCCCTGAGTTTTCAAACTCAACAAAAGTACCCCTGAGGTTTGAGATAAGGAGCACTTTGGTCCCTGCCGTCCATTTTTCTGTTAAATGTTAACAGATTGCTGACGTGGCCACATTTTTTTTAATTAAAAAATTATTTTTTTAAAATTTTTAAAATAAAAATAAATAAAACTAATAAAATATTATTATTTTAATCTTTTACTTCTTCCCCTCTTCTTCATCTTCTTCCCTCCACCCTTTCTTCATCTTCTTTCTATCTCGGCGACCAGCGGCCGGCCACCACTCGCCGCCGCCGCCGGTCGCCGGCCGCCGGCGACTGTACTTTTTTTTTTTCTTTTCTTTTCTTCTCATTTTTTCTTCTCTCAATGATAGAAGATTTTTATCAGTGATAGAAAGTTAATTCTATCAGTGATAGAAGATTTCTATCACTGATAGATTCTATCAGTGATAGAAAAACTTTCTATCAGTGATACAAATGTTGGAGGTCTTTAGTGGAGTGACCCATAGTTAACGAATGTTGACTAACTTGGTTAATGAGTTTAGCCAATTAGTCTCGTATCGTTGGAGCTTTTGATCTGTAGGTCCATTAGGTCCCATCGGTAGCTTGTAAAAGAGACTTGAGGCAATTAAGTATGAATTGTAAATTGAAAGTGTTCAATTTATTTAGGGGAATCATATAATGTATATTGATACATTATAATATAAAGTTTATGAAACTTTATAGGTTAATTTTGAATTAATTTCAAAATTAATTCTTGAGAGAATATTTGAAAGAGTTCAAATAATTAATATGAATTGGATTCATATTAATATAAATAATTTAGTAAAATCCCTAAGATTAAATATGTGATATTTAATTGGGTAAATAATTAATTATGAAATTAATTAATTATTTATTAAAATTAGATATGAATAATATAATAGATTTGATCTTATTCATGACATTTTCCTATTAGGAAAAGGTCTTGGCCTTTTCCTATAAATAGGACCCCTAGGGTGGGGTGAAAGACATCCCATTCATTCTCATACTCTTAGGGGCTGTTTGGGGCGCTGAGTTGGTTATAATAACTGGGGGTTATAATAGCTGGGGGATTATAATAGTCTGGGGGTTATAATAGTCTGTGTTTGGGGTGCAAATTATTATAATCTGGGATAAAATAGTCTGTGTTTGAGGTGCAGATTATTATAGTCTGGGATAAAATAGTCTGTGTTTGGGGTGTCAAGTGTTTTGGGATGGAAATTATTTTAGTCTGGGTTCAAATAATCTATGTTTCAAGCTGACTATTTTTTTTCTTGACTTTTTTTTTGTTTATTTTCCTCATACAACTTTGTACTTCAAATATTAATAATAATAAAAAAAAGATTTAGTTGTAAAAAAAAATAAAAGTTTTGGGTATAGGGGTTAAATTATGTGTTTAGCTTAAAAGGAAACAAAAATAACCTAAAGTAAAGGTTGATTTTCTTTGTTTTAGAGTCATGGTTTTTTCACAAAATAAGTCATTTTATGAATTTATATAGAAAAACCATATTTGTTTCATTTATGTATTTCCAACATAAAAATGGTAAATGTTTATTCAAAACTCATTTTACCTTTATTATCAAAAGAATCAAATAAAATAGAAATCAAATAAAATAAAAACTTGAGTAGTATTTTTTTAAAAAATTATTATTATCACGGTAAACTTAAATACGATAAGTATAATTTGGAATTAAAAATATGGTACGATGAAGGTAAACATTCATATACTTCATTATCAAAAGTAATTATGTAATAAAACTCCATATTTATATATATGTACAAAGACAACCTAGTATCTAACTCTCCCTAGAAATTTTATGATTTTTCCGACGACCACCAACAAATTTTTCGGCGATCGAAAAACTTTCCCTCTTTTTTCCTTTCATTTTCTTCTACCTCTTTTTTTTTCTTTATTTTCGTTTTTTATATTTTTCGAAATGAAAATGAGAAGAAGATTTTTTTATAAAAAAAAAAGTCGTCGGAAAAGTCGTCGGTGATCGCCGAAAAGTCAACGGCGGTCGTCGGAAAAGTTGTCGGTGGTCGCCGGAAAAGTCGTTGGCCGGTCGTCGGTAGAAAAGTCAATGAGTCACATGGAAGAAGAGAGAAAAGAGTTACTGTAGAGAATGGATAGAATAATTGGAGTGAGTTGAATAGTGGTTACTGTAGCAACACGGAGGGGAAAAATAACCAACTCCGCCCCTTATTTTTGTTGGTGCCCCAAACATTGAGTTGGTTATAATAGCGGGGGCTATTATAACCAACACAGTGGGCCAAACGACCCCTTAGAGAATTCCCCTGAAGGCTTCCTCTAGACTCCCACCAGTCTCCTGTCTTTAGAAGTCTCAAAGAGCCATAGTGGTGGTGTTCGTAGTAGTTCGTGATTATTTCACAAGCAGTTGGTGAATTTAATCTGAGTCGTCAATGAGAGTAAGTAATTTGTTACTATATAAATTAGATTTAGATCTAATTTTTTTTGTATGCTTAGCCTTAATATAAATTTAGAATAGTTCTAAGATTATTGCCAATGTATTGGTATTTTAGATTAAATAAAATTAATTACGAATCGGTCCCAATCAAGCTTCCGCTTTACGGAATTACGGAATTCCAATCCTTCAAATATACCACTGAAACAATTTCTATAAAAAACCAGATTAAACATGCTGTTTTTTTAGTTCTAAACAGTTTAGAATTCAAGGAACTTATGTGTTGCAGACTGATAACTGCCCAAGAGGTAGTTATTTAGGCCTCATTTCTATAAGGATTTGTGTGTCTTTTGTGCTCAAAAGGGTTGGTTTTAGATGGATATTACATGTTTTAACCCATTTGGAAGAATGGAAGCATTGAAAATTATTTTGTGCAGATTATGCTGTTGGGCGGCTGGAGGGAGCAAATTCTGTGCTGCAGCAAAACTGGGAGTAGAAACTGCCACATCATAGTTCGTTAGCCAACTTCATGAACCGATTTTTGTTGAGTTATTCTCGTGATAAAGGATCAAGGAGAGCCTTACACATGTCCTAGTTGACCTAATTCAAGCCTCCCATCCTTCTATAAAAGGAAGTAGCCGTCAAAGTCAAAAGGGATTCCAACTTTCCTTGGAAGCCGAATAATATAGAGAGATTGAAGATTACCAAGAGCACCATCATCCGCAAGCCGATTAAGGAGATTATTATTTTCTTTATTATCTTGTGACTATGGACATGGCTACTCAGATTGTAATTCATGTTTCCATGTTTATAATGAACTAAGTAGCTTAAGTGTGAATATCTCTCTCTAGTTTCAGGGATGACTTAGAGAGTGTGTGGCAATTACCCACACTACGATCATTGTGTATTGGTGAACGCCAGTGACTGAGCTAGGGATAGCCAGTTGCCTAGTGCTTGATCGGTCGCACTTCATTGGGGTTGAAACACATTCCAAAAGATCCGGAGTTTCGGGAGGAATCCGCTAATAATACTGCGAGAGTTGTATGATCAATAATATTGCTAGAGCATCTTTTTAAACAACTATTAAGCCTAACCAGCACCTGTCTTTAATTTGTCTGTCTATTTGTTTATTCTTTGTTCTGTCTTTTATTTTGCTTCAGCATAATTCTCATAAAACCAAATTATTGTCACCATCTTTGAAACCATTAGGAAGTTACACAAAATAGATAAAGTGGAAGCTAATTCAGGACTCGGATTGATAATATTACTTGTTGCAGACTGTGTATACTTGCACAGGAATTCAAGAGTCTTTTTATACCGTATTTTACTCACTCTAGGAACCCAACAAGTTTTTGGCACCGTTGCCGGGGAACTGAATAAGTTTTTATCTGATTTGTTTTGTGTATGTGTTTTAGTGGTTTGGTGCTAGAACTTTTTGATTGTTTCTTTTATTTTTACAGGTGTGAGCTTGATGCATGAGCGATCCGCCTGGGGTAAGGTTTGAGCTTGATCCAAAAATTGAAAGGACATTCAGGATAAGAAGGAGAGAGCAGCGCAGAAACCAGATGGAAAATGTGCCGCGCCTTCCGGAGGGTCCTGAAGATCCAGCGAACCCCCAGCAGAATCGTTTGTTGCAGCAAAATCCACTGTTTGAGCAAAATGAGCAGCAAAATAATTAGGCTGAGAATCCTATCTTGATAGCGAACGATAGGACCAGAGCCATTCGAGCGTATGCTGTCCCAATGTTTAATGAGTTGAATCCAGGGATTGCACGTCCCCAAATCCAAGCGGTGAATTTTGAGATGAAACCGGTAATGTTTCAGATGTTGCAAACCGTGGGGCAATTCCATGGTTTGTCATCTGAAGACCCTCATTTACATCTTAAGTCTTTTCTAGGAGTTAGTAATTCTTTTGTAATTCAAGGAGTGCCTAGAGATGCTCTTAGATTAACTTTGTTCTCGTATTCTCTTAGAGATGGAGCAAAGGCATGGTTGAACTCTTTTTCTCCAGGATCAATAAGGACATGGGATGAGTTAGCTGAAATTTTTTTGAGTAAATATTTCCCACCTAATAGAAATGCTAAATTAAGGAGTGAAATAGTAGGGTTTAGGCAACTTGAGGATGAGACTTTTAGTGAGGCTTGGGAGAGATTTAAGGAGCTTTTGCGAAAGTGTCCCCACCATGGGTTACCTCATTGTATTCAAATGGAAACATTTTACAATGGTTTAAATGGAGTAACCCAAGGTATGGTCGATGCTTCGGCTGGAGGGTCCCTTTTGGCAAAAACTTTTGATGAAGCCTATGAAATTTTGGAAAGAATATCTACTAATAGTTGTCAGTGGTCGGATGTTAGAGGCACGAATAAAAAGGTTAAGAGTGTGTTAGAGGTTGATGGTGTGTCCACCATTAGGGTTGATCTTGCAATGATTGCTAACGCTATTAAGAATGTGACAGTGATTAGTCATCAGCAGCCACCAGCTATAGAGCCTGCTGTAGTGGTGAACCAAGTGGCAGAGGAAGCATGTGTCTATTGTGGTGAAGATCACAACTACAGGTTTTGCCCTAGCAATCCAGCTTCTGTGTTTTTTGTAGGTAATCAGAGGAATAACCCTTATTCTAACTTTTACAATCCAGGTTGGCGCAACCACCCCAACTTCGCATGGGGAGGACAAGGAAACAATGTGCAGGCACAACAAAAGGTGAACCAGCCGGGATTTGCTAAAGTGCAGGTAACGCCCCAGCAAAATAAGCAGGCTTTGCCCCAGCAAAATTCGGAAAGTTCTCTCGAGGCGATGATGAAAGAATCTATGGCTCGTACAGATGTTGCAATTCAAAGTAATCAAGCTTCGATGAGAGCCTTGGAATTGCAAGTGGGTCAGCTAGCTAGTGAGCTAAAGGTAAGGCCTCAAGGGAAACTTCCCTCGGATACTGAACACCCTCGAAGGGAAGGTAAGGAGCAGGTAAAGGCAGTGACTCTTAGGAGTGGTAAGCCATTAGAGGAGCCTAGAAAGACCCAAGATTTAAATGAAAATGGTGATAAAAATGTTGTTGTTGAGAAAGAGTTGGAGTCTGGTCAGGGCGCTGGAGGCAACAATAAAAATGCTGGAGCATCTGGTTCTGTTCCAGATGTGGAACCACCTTATGTGCCGCCCCCACCTTATGTACCACCTCTACCTTTTCCACAAAAGCAAAAGCCTAAGAATCAGGATGATCAATTTAAAAAGTTTTTAGAGATTCTTAAGCAATTGCATATAAATATCCCTTTAGTAGAAGCTATAGAGCAAATGCCTAATTATGCTAAATTTCTTAAGGATATTTTAACTAAAAAGAAGAGGTTAGGTGAGTTTGAAACTGTATCTCTTACTGAGGAGTGTAGTGCTATTCTTAAGAATGGGCTACCACCCAAGGCTAAGGATCCAGGGTCATTTACTATACCTGTGTCTATAGGTGGAAAAGAGTTAGGTAGAGCACTCTGTGATTTAGGTGCAAGCATTAACCTAATGCCTCTTTCGGTCTATCGGAAGCTTGGTATAGGTGAAGCTAGGCCTACCACAGTCACACTCCAACTAGCTGATAGGTCTATCACATATCCAGAGGGTAAAATTGAGGATGTCTTAGTAAAAGTGGATAAATTCATATTTCCTGTTGATTTTATTATTTTAGACTATGAGGCTGATAAAGATGTCCCAATTATTCTAGGTCGTCCATTTTTGGCTACTGTAGGGCGTTAATAGATGTTCAAAAAGGGGAATTAACAATGAGAGTCTGTAATGAGGAAGTGAAATTTAATGTGTTTAAAGCCATGAAGTATCCATACGAAATGGAGGATTGCTCCTTCATCAGGATTCTGGAGAGCACAGTTATTGAGACAACAATACAGGATTCGACAATTAAGCATTCGAAAGAGCATGGAGAGGTTAGTATTGAGGATTTAGAAGTTTGTTTTTTAGAAAGAAAAAATGAAAAAGAGTTGTTTAGGTGTGAGGATGTTTTTGAGTCTTTAGATTTAGATCAAAGGAAGGCTCCTCCTATTAAGCCATCCCTGATTGAGGCACCTACTTTAGATTTGAAGCACTTGCCGGACCATCTAAAGTATGTGTATCTTGGGGAAGGTGAGACGTTGCCCATTATTGTTGCATCAGATTTAATGCCGGAGCATGAGGAGGCCTTAATAAAATTGCTGCAGCAATACCGCAAGGCTATAGGTTGGACGTTGGCTGACATTCAGGGAATTGACCCATCTTTTTGTATGCACAAAATCACTCTAGAGGAGGGATCCTTTAAGAGTATTGAGCAACAAAGAAGGCTTAACCCTGCAATGAAAGAGGTTGTTAAAAAGGAGGTGATTAAATGGTTGGATGCTGGGATCATTTATCCAATTGCCGATAGCAATTGGGTGAGCCCTGTCCAATGTGTTCCTAAGAAATGAGGTGTCACTGTGGTGAGCAATAAAGACAATGAGTTGATCCCAATCAGGACAGTAACTGGCTGGAGGGTTTGCATGTACTACAGGAGGCTTAATAAAGCCACCCGTAAGGACCATTTCCCTCTACCATTTATTGACCAAATGTTGGATAGATTGGCTGGTCAGGCCTATTACTGTTTCTTAGATGGTTATTCTGGGTATAACTAGATTACTATTGCTCCTGAGGATCAGGAGAAAACCACTTTCACCTGCCCTTATGGGACGTTTGCTTTTAGGCGAATGCCTTTTGGCCTTTGCAATGCTCCAGCAACATTTCAGCGGTGTATGTTAGCAATTTTTTCTGACATGATTGAGTCTACTGTTGAGGTATTTATGGACGATTTTTCAGTTTTTGGAGGGTCTTTTCAGAATTGTTTAGAAAATTTAGGTAAGGTATTAAAAAGATGTGAGGATACCCATCTAGTTCTTAATTGGAAAAAATGCCACTTCATGGTGAAGGAGGGCATAGTGTTAGGTCATAGGATTTCTAGGAATGGTCTAGAAGTTGATAGAGCAAAAATAGAGGTGATTGAAAGGCTAGAGCCTCCGAGTTCAGTGAAGGGAATTCGGAGTTTTTTAGGTTATGCTGGATTTTATAGGAGGTTCATAAAAGATTTTTCCAAAATCAGTAAACCTCTGTGTAACTTATTGTGTACTGATCATATTTTTGACTTTAATGCAGATTGTAGGAAGGCTTTTGAGACATTAAAAGCTGCTTTAGTCTCAGCACCTATTCTCTGTGCACCTAATTGGAATTTACCATTTAAGGTAATGTGTGATGCGAGTGATGCTGCGGTAGGTGCTATGCTAGGGCAAAAGCAGGGCAAATTCATCCATCCTATATATTATGCAAGCAGAGTTTTAAATGAGGCACAAGTCAACTACACAACCACTGAAAAGGAGTTGTTAGTCGTGGTATTTGCTTTTGAGAAATTCCGGCCATATTTGGTTGGATCCAAAGTCACAGTGTTCACGGATCATGCAGCAATAAGGTATTTAATGACTAAGAAGGATGCAAAGCCTAGACTAATTCGTTGGGTTTTATTGTTACAGGAGTTCGACTTGGAGATAAAGGATAAGAAGGGATCAGAGAATGTCATTGCAGATCACTTGTCTCGTCTTGATCCATCATCATCTTTGCTGGAGCAATCTGCCATTTCAGATGCTTTTCCAGATGAACAGCTTTTTGCTGTTGAGGTAAAGATAGTCAGGGATGTCCCTTGGTATGCTGATATTGCCAACTTTTTGGTAACGGGAGTCACTCCTATTGACATGGATTGGAGGCAGAGGAAAAAGTTTAAGCATGATGCAAAATTTTTCTATTGGGATGAGCCATTTATGTATAAGCAATGCTCTGACGGTATTATTCGTAGGTGTGTTTCAGGTGCTAAAGCAAAGGAAATCCTGAAGCAATGTCACTCTTCGCCGTATGGAGGTCATTTCAGCGGACAGAGGACAGCTATGAGGATTTTGCATTGTGGATTCTTCTGGCCTACCTTATTCAAGGATGCCCATTGGTTCTACAAGCAATGTGATGCTTGCCAAAGGAGAGGAAATTTAGGGCCTAGAGATGAAATGTCTCTTACTTACGTTTTAGAAGTTGAATTATTCGATGTATGGGGTATTGATTTTATGGGGCCATTTCCCCCTTCTAAAGGCAATGTTTTTATCTTATTGGCAGTTGATTATGTGTCCAAGTGGGTGGAGGCCATTGCATGCCATCAGAGTGATGCCAAGACAGTTGCAAGGTTTCTTCAATCGCACATCTTCGCGTGGTTTGGGACACCCAGGGCTCTAGTGAGTGACGAGGGTACACATTTTGTTAATAATATCTTAACTAAGTTGTTAGCTAAGTATGGGATTAAGCATATGATAGCTACTCCTTATCACCCCCAAGCGAATGGTCAAGCTGAAATTAGTAATAGGGAAATTAAATCGATTCTAGAGAAAGTAGTTCATCCATCTAGAAAGGATTGGTCTTTTAGGTTGGATGAGGCTCTTTGGGCTTATAGGACAGCCTATAAGACTCCTCTAGGTATGTCTCCCTATAGGTTAGTATATGGGAAAGCTTGTCATTTACCATTGGAGCTAGAGCATAAAACTTTTTGGGCTTTGAAAAAGTTAAATTTTGATTTGAGTCGTGCAGGAGCAATAAGAATGCTGTAGCTTAATCAATTAGAGGAATTTCGCCAATTTTCTTATGAGAATGCGAAAATGTATAAAGAAAAGACTAAGCTGTGGCATGACAAGAAGATTAAATCTAAAGAGTTTGTCGAGGGTCAAAAAGTCTTGCTTTATAATTCTAGATTAAAGTTATTTCCTGGGAAACTAAAATCTAAATGGTCAGGACCATTTACTGTGGTTGAGGTTTTCCCCCATGGAGCAATTACTTTGCAGGATGAAAAAGATGGGAGAGTGTTCAAGGTGAATGGACAACGTGTGAAAAATTATTGGGGTGAGGAGTTCCAGTCGAAATATCCTTCCCTAAGGTTAGTTGATGATTGAGAGAGCAGGATTTTTGCGGGAGCATTTCACAGAGAAAAATTTTGAGCTCCCAGTAGTTGTATTTGTTTTATATTTCGCTGATTTATTTTTAATTTCGATTAGGTTAGATTTGATTTTGCATGGTTTATTAGATTTTTATCTTTAAGTATTTGTTTATTTCTGTTAATTTAGATTTTATCTATTTTGTTTTGAATTTGATTTGATTTTATTTTCGGGTAATTAATTTAAATTATCTTTAAATTATTTTTTAATTAGTTAGATTTTATTTTATCTAGATCTTATTTTCAGCTATTTGAGTTCTGTTTAAATTAATAAAGATTCTCTCTAATTTATTTAGTTTCTCTCGAAAATAAAAGATAAAGATTTGATTTGATCGGTTGAATTTAAATTTGAATTTTAAAGATTTGATTTTTCTTGCTTTGAAATTCGAATTCCGTGTCACACCCCCTCCCGGACCACCTGCTAGCTTAGCCCGAAAGACGGCGTGAAGCCAACAAACATCGTCACCTCTAATGATCCCTGTTGACCCTAGTGAAACGTTGAACCTGATAAACATACTAATCATGGATATAAAATATTCCATATGAACCACAACACAACGAAAACCCCGAAAACATATCAACATACACGAGGTGTCGCCATGACATATCTCGGCTTGGAAATAACCTGGTATAGATATCATAACCAAAGACATGTACAACTAGGATTTATACAACCACGACCTCTAGGACTATATTATCCAATCCTTACAAAACATTTACAATATGAACAGACTCAATTTACAACTCCACCCACGTACTGAAGCTTGATCCGGAACTTTCAGCAGACGTTGGCAATGTATCAGGCACCGGGAGCTGGATCTCTACCTGAAAAGTGGAAAAACATTTTGAAAGAATGAGCTACGAAGCCCAGTGAGCGACTAACTTTAAAACTCTAAATCCGGAAGTCAAAAACACGTGATAAACCTTTAAACGTATAAATATGCTCAATCAAAGCGTTTAACATAGACGTGTAATGGAAAAGGCTTTCTAAAATATCTCGCAAGTTCGTCAATAAAAATCTAGCAAGGCATATGAAATTCATCAAACGTTTTAACTAACATGACCGATCTACGTTGTGTAGGGCACGCCCAGTACAACCAACGTTTCTAGTCCTACGATGTAGTGGGGCCCGCCCAGCACTCCCATCGTCTTTGTCGTAGTGGGGCCTTCCCAGCACTCACGACAGCATCGTTGTCACGGAGTACACTCAACGTCGACAACGGAATATAACCTGTGTGCACACGGTACCATATAGCCTCGGGCTCAATATCTCAGTCATGTAGTCAATAGAAATCTCAGAAAATCACATGAAAACATTTAAACATGCCTGCTTATCGTTATCTTTCGTAAAACTCAAGCTTACTCAGCTTGCTCGTGAAAAACTTTAAATCATTAAACAATATTTGCTAACACATGCTTTACTTTAAAAAAAATATCGTTTCAACTACTTTTCATAAAGCCATTAGCCACGTGCTCGTATATAAACCTCATTAGAAAATCAGAGCTCAAAACTCATGCTTGAAACCGTTCACAAAAACCATGTATCATTCATAGAAAAGCATGTAAAACATATAATCATGAACAACCGTTTAAGAACATTTTCAAAATTTGTTTTGTCACTCATAGTCTTATCTAGTTCCCCGGTTTGTAGACTCGACCTATTTCCTCTTGGCCTGTCAAATAACCAAAACCGAGCATTAGAACCATAGATAGCTTTGAAGGATTGGAATTCCCAATTCCGTTACAGCGGAAGCAATTGGACCGTTCGTAAATTAATTTTGTTTTACAAAATACCAATGCCTTGGCAAAAGGTTAAGCGATGAGAAACATACCTTCGTTGACGACTCTGAATTCTTCAAGAACGCCTTTCTTGATTGCTCTGCAACAACGAAGAACACCACCATTTGATCTTCCCCGCTATAACTCTGAGATTAGGAACGTAGTTGTGGGACTACCTAATCTTGAATGGGAAAAAGTCTCAGAGAGAAAATTCTCCCTAGAGTTCTTGAGAGAATATGAGAGGGCCTTATGGTGGCCATATGTTGTGGTACCTAAACCCTAGGGTTAGTGTTCTATTTATAGGAGAAAGACCATGAATAAAATATTCATTTAAAATCAATTATTTCCATAACTGATTTAATCTTTTCCATTAATCAATTCCATGACCAATCAATTCCATAATTGATTAATCTTTTCCATAAATGATTGATCACTTCCATAAGTGATTAATCATTTCCATAATTGATTAATTTCCAATTAATTAATTCTTTAATTAATTAATCACCAATTAAATATCATATATTTAATTTCAGACCTTCTATTAGTTAATTAATTAATTACCCAATTAAATATCATATATTTAATTTCAGGCCTTCAATTAATTAATTCTATAATATGAATCAAATTCATATTATAGATCAGAAGCTCCAACGATAGGAGGTTAACTGATTAAACTCATTAATCAAGTTAACCAATTCATTAACTGTGAGTCATTCCACTAAAGACACACAACTGAACTCTTCTCACTGTAGAACATTTCTGTGTCCATGGATGTAGACCTATACCGGTAAGTCAATCCTTCACGAGTGTTCGTAATCACGGCTGGGTCAAATTACCGTTTTACCCCTGTGTTACATCTGTCTCCTTAAGTACCAGTGCTCCTCTAATGAACAACCTGTTTATGGTCCAACCATTAAACAGAAAGTTCCTCTCGGGCCAGTGAGAGGACGGGATCCCTTTGTTCAAGTCCCGGAGTCACCTCTTAAGGGAACACTCATCTACTTCTCCTAGAAGTGGGAAGGAGTGAATTCCTTCTTGTGTTGTCATGTCCCCAGCCTCCCACTCGGTCTTGTCCCCAAAAAGGAAGGCATATTGAGTCGGCGTATTGGCCACTCTCACCCATGCTAATCAAAGGACAATCCCTCATGAGAAGGAGTTCATGACACACTCAGGATTAAGACTGAGTTACCTAGGTCATCGTATTGAAACAGTAAACTAACTAGTTAACGGTGTTACATCTAGTGGTTTACTATTTCGTGGTCCGGTCTTATGCAAACTCATTGCATAGGATACCCCCGCTCGCATGTCTCCTACATGGACGCCTTGGATTAATACATCTGTATTGAATACAAAGCGGGCCGTATCACATAGTGTTACCAGGATAAGGTACGCAGCCTTATCCTTGTACTATAGACCTTTTAGGTTGTTACTTGAACACCAATCCCCGTATGTCCCCACATACTAGTTCAAGTCACATGTAAACAACCTTGGATCTTAGTTTATTGGATTTGGGTCAAATTGTGCAATATTTAACAATAACACTTTATTGTAGAAACTCAATTACACTTTATTGAACACAAGTATAAAATTTGTTTACATTCACTATCTACGAGTTTTAGGGCATAAAACCCAACAAGCTTTGTCTTTCCATGCTCATAAATTTTCTAAACAATTGGATTAAGAATCACATTCACATTCTACTTTCCAGATTTTCCAGATTCTATACCCTAACTTTCAACACCCATAACTTCCTCAATACTTAACCAAAATTAATGAACTATACATAAAACTCTTCCTTTTCGAACACTCTAGAACGTACCTGAAGAAAGGAAAACGAGATTCGCAACCAATTAGCCCATAATTGCCCCGAACACAAACAATACAGAATTCGAGGTTCTCTGCTACCCTTTATCTTCCTCCTGAAATTAAACCTACTTCAAGTCATTTTTGGCTCACAAATTCTTCACGAAAGTTGTAGGATATTGAATAATATTTCTAACCATACCAAATAGAGCTTCGGATTCGACTTGTGCACTCCACAATACTCAAAACATCAGAGAACACCAGAGATCCTCCTGGTTTGCTCGAAAATCCTGTGCTCTGTTTTCCATTCCAAAAACCATTAACTTCTCATTCGATTTAGGTCAAGAATCCTTCATGAAGTTTGTTAGAAAATGAACTAACTTTCAAGAAAATCAAACCTCATCTCTTGATTCCTTCTGTGTAGCCCAAACCGACTAAAACACTAGAGGTTGACAGGTTGAACACAGTTTCTGCAATGGCTGGCTTTGCATGAGCTTTTCCCTATCTTCTTCAACCTCAAACCACGAAATTCTTCTTCTTCCTCCTCCTTCGCTCTCTCCTTAAAGTGCTCTGAAAGTATTAATGGAAAAGGATGAGGAATGGAATGAAAATGAGCTGAAAAGAGTGGTTGTCCGTGGTGGGTTTCCTTGCTGTCCATTCCCACTTCCTTCTTTTCTTTTTTTTTTTTCACTTTTGTTTTTTTTTTTCTTTTCCTTCCATTTCCCTTTTCCTTTTCCTTTTCTTTCCTTTCATCTTTTAACTTAGTAATCCCAACAATTTAAACCAACAATAGATGACAAGGGAAAATGATCCTAGAGAAGTCCCGGGTTTACATTCCGTATCCAAGATTCTTCAGGTTAAGCTGGTTGTTGCGGAAAAGTTATGGCTGAAGCAAAAATCGTCCGAGTTAGAAGGGATTTCGTTAGAAATTTATTATTTTTACCATTGGGATTTTCTTTGAATTTTCGCACGTAAATTTGCATGTATCATCTGATGAGGCCACATGTCACACAACAATCATCCAAGGGCTTTGATGGTGGACAGTGCATAGGGATTTACCGTGGGCGATTGGACTTCATAAATTTATCGTTGATGGTTTGAATTTTCAATTTGGATGCGATTTTAAACGATAATTTTAATTTAATGCGAGCAAGATCTTTCTGTTAGGAATTTGGTTTGCTGAAGCCTTATTTATTGACAACCCTCGGTACGTTTCTCTAACTTCATCTTCTTGCTTCGATCTTCTGCTTTCTTTTTCGTTTTCATTCTCTGTAAAACCCTTGAATCCTTCATGGCAAAAACGAGAGCTAGAAAAGAGAGGGAGGGTGAGGAGGAAGAGATACCCGTTACCCCCGAAGTTCAGAAAGTAAAAGCCAAGAAGAAGAGGACACCGGAGGAGAAGGAAGCTAAGCGAAGACGACGACAGCAGAGGGCTACGGAGCAAGATGCTATCCAAGAAGAAACGGTGAATGACCCAGATACGGACGAAGTTCAAAATCCTGCGGTAGAACCGATAGTCACAGATACGATTCAAGAGGAAAATGCTGAGGAGAATGAAGAACAGCAGGTTGATATGGTGAGAGACAAGCAGGCAGACGTAGTGCCTGAAAGGGGAAACGAGCAGGAGCAAGAAGCTCGTGTTGAGGTAATCATGCCCGAACCACCAAAACGTCGCCGCATTAAGCGAAAGGCCAACCATATTCAGGTGATTCGGACTGATACCCCATCACCACCATCATCAGATTCTGAGAGAGAAAAGGCAGAGCGAGAGGAAAGAGAGAAAAAAGAAGCTGAGGACAAAGTGCGGGAAGAAGCAGAGAAGAAGACTGAGGAAGAGCAGTTGCTCAAGAGTAGGGCAGATAAGGGCAAAAATGTTGCTGAAGCATCGGAGGAACACGATGCAATAGAAGAACAACAGTTACCATTTGATCGCTTCGTCAACAATTTTGCTAGAGCAAAATACGCCGAGCTTCTGAAAAGGGATTTCTTATTTGAGCGAGGATTCAGCGGTGATCTCCCACAATTTCTGAGGACAGGTATTGCAGACCACGACTGGGAGCTATTTTGTGCGAAGCCTGAATCTGTAAACGCGCAGGTGGTGCGTGAATTTTATGCTAACATTGTCAAGGAGGATGGATTCCAAGTAATTGTTCGAGGAGTCGAGGTGGATTGGAGTCCTAGTGCTATCAACGCACTGTATAATCTTCAGAACTTCCCCCATGCGGCATATAATGAGATGACTGTAGCACCATCTAATGCGCAGTTAAGTGATGCTGTAAGAGAGGTAGGTATTGAAGGAGCACAGTGGCAGCTGTCCAAGACTCAGAAGAGGACATTCCAGGCGGCTTACTTGAAAAGGGAAGCAAACACGTGGATGAGATTTATAAGATAGAGAATGCTTCCAACAACACACGACTCGACAATCTCCAGGGAACGAATTCTTCTAGCTTTTGCGATTCTACGGTCTCTCAGTATCAATGTGGGGAGAATTATTTCTAGTGAAATATCTAGCTGTTGGAAGAAGAAGGTGAGGAAATTGTTTTTTCTGAACACGATTACATTGCTGTGCAGAAGATCAGGGGTTCCAGTGGATGAGGGAGATGTTATTCTGTTTGACAAGGGAATCATAGACGCGTCCAATTTGGCACGGCTCCAGCGCATGCAGGAGGAACGTCAAGGAGGGCTTATTTACGACATCAACACGATTCTAGAACAACTGGCACTTTCGGCCAGTAGGCAGGAGTTTGCTGAAAGACAAACTTTAACCTTCTGGAACTATGTTAAGAATCGAGATGCCAGCTTAAGGAAGGCGCTTCAAGAGAATTTTTCCAAGCCATATCCAGCCCTTCCTGTATTCCTTGAGGATCTGTTGAACCCCTGGATTCCGCCCCCACCTGTTGAAAGAGGAGAAAAGAATGATGATGAAGAGTAGGGTCAGGAAGATTGATGGATGAGATGATCTTCAGCGAGCATTATTTTTGTTCCTATAATTTCGTTTTCTCGCGCACATTTGACCCCGCTTGTTCAATATGTTTGCTTGTTTCTTTTTAATTTTTCTGCTTCTTGGAAAAAAATATATCTGCTTTGTAATGTTTTTCTTCATGTTTTTAATGAAATTTCTCAGATGTTTCCATTCCATGAACACTGACTAACTCTAACTTAACTATTTTCTTCTGAATTTTTGAAGCTTGGACTGATTACGCTTAATTAGATCAAGGTATTCTGATCTCTAGAAACCTTTTGCTTGAGCATTTCTTCTAGCCTGGACTGTTGCTGCGACAAAGAAGATTTTGGAGGTAGTATTGACTTATATGATCCACTTTAAGCTTAGTTCTAGTCCCACGTTTAGTTTAAAAATTCAGATAGAAAAATTTAAGTTTGAGGGTGTAATTAAAAGCATTTAATGATTGGGACAATGAATAATTCAAGTTTGGGGGACTTTTTGCTACTCCAATTGTTTTGCTCGAGCATTCCTCTCCTTCAAGTAAAAATTTGCTAGGTTATTGAGTAACCGGGGACATTTGTGATACCCACAGTCTGTCTTCGCGTCAAAAGGTAACCTAGGAAATGTGAAAAAAAATGAAAAAAAATTTTATTTGCTGAAAAAAATTATTTGTTGAAGATTTTGCTGAAAAAATTGATGGAGCAAAAGTTTTGAAGGATGAATGATGATCCAATAGTTTTTTGTCTCCCAGAACTTAGGTGAGCTTCATCATAAAATGTTGCCATTCTGAGGGGCAAGAGATGGAATAACTAAGGATTCTTGAGCTTTATAAAGAGTATTGAGCCTAGGTGATGAGTTTGAGGCAAGGGTATACTGCACCATAAAGTGGGTCATCCCATGCTTGAGAACTTATGACTGTAGGGCTGCTTTAAGTCTTAAAATGAAGATATAAACCCTTGAAAATATGTTTTAAGATGTCTGATAATAGAGCCAAGCTGTGGAGAGTTCTTAGAATTGAGTTGAAAGTGGTGATTATTTGTCCCTACTGAAGGAATCATTTTGCTGCAACAGAGCTCGGTGTTGCAGAGTGCTCAGGTAAAGGTCAAAGGCAGTATTGGATTGTCTGATTTGATTAAGCTAATTCTTTGTCTAATGTTTTTAAATTCTTAAGGGAAGGTCAGGAGGATTGCCATAATAATTTCTGTTTAGTTGACTTGTTAAGGAGAAAATATATTGGAATTTTGGAAGCCTATGGTTGTTTAGTTGTTGATTTCTTGTTTCAACAATTGATTGAAAACTTGAACGAGAGACATTCTGTAAACTAATCTTCAAAGCTGTCTTTCTGTGGTTATGAGTAGCTATAGAGGACTTCTTTGTTTCAATTATTGTTATAAAAGAAGAAACGACGTTTAAGGTTTTCGTTTTCCTACATTTTGATTTTCATTCAGGTTCTTGGTCCTCTGATCTTTCGTCGTTCCGTGGGAAAGGAGTTATTTGTTAAATTATTATGTGTTTGTAACATCGGTTGATAGGAACGATCTGATTGTTTGCTGTCATGCTGTCAAGTTCTTGCTTGAGTTTATTAGAGTTATCATCTGCTGATATGTTGGATTTCCCCCTTACACCAAGAACTGTTCCACGGGTGATGACGGCATCGGGAATATTTTCCGATAAGGACAGGGATTCGGAAGTTTCCCCGTCTAAATGCCGAGGGAGGAAAATAATAGTGGCGAATTTTCTTCCTCTTCATGCTAAAAAGGATCCAGATTCTGGAAAATGGAACTTCAGTTTTGATGAGGATTCGATTCTGCTTCAGCTGAAGGATGGATTCTCATCAGATGTAGAGGTTATATATGTTGGATCGTTAAAGGTTGATGTCGATACACGAGAGCAAGATGAGATTTCTCAGAAACTACTAGAGGAATTCAACTGTGCACCGACTTTCATCCCTACGTCCCTCCAGAAACAGTTCTATCATGGATTCTGCAAACAACATTTGTGGCCACTTTTTCATTACATGATGCCAATTTCCCCTTATCATGGCTCTCGTTTTGATCGACGTCTTTGGCAAGCGTATCTTTCAGCGAACAAAAGGTTTGCTGATAAAGTTATGCTATCAATCTGGAAGAAGACTATGTCTGGGTTCATGACTACCACCTTATGGTTCTCCCTACTTTTTTGAGAAAACGTTACAGTCGAATTAAGCTCGGATTTTTCCTTCATAGTCTGTTTCCCTCATCAGAAATCTACCGAACTCTGCCTGTCAGAGATGAGATTCTAAAAGCATTACTAAATGCAGACATAATTGGTTTCCATACATTCGATTATGCTCGCCACTTCCTATCTTGTTGTAGTAGACTGCTTGGTCTGGAGTATGAATCTAAACGAGGCTATCTCACGCTTGAGTATTTTGGCCGTACAATATACATCAAGATGTTGCCTGTTGGAGTTCATATGGGTCGTCTTGAATTTGCATTAAATCAACCCCACACTTCAATCAAGGCCAAGGAGATCAAAGAAAATCTCAAAGGAAAGAAGCTTATTCTCGGTGTTGATGAATGGACATATTTAAAGGTATTGGTCTGAAGTTGTTGGCAATGGAACAGCTCTTGAACCAGCATCCGGAGTTACAGGGAAATGTCGTTCTGGTGAAAATTCTACATCCAGCACGGAGCAATGGGAATGATGTCCTGGAAGCAAAAAGGGAAACTTATGAGATAACCAAAAGGATTAACGAGACTTTCGGTTTTCCGGGATATGAACCTGTAATCTTGATTGATCATCCTATTCCTCCTCATGAGAAGATTGCATATTATGTATCAGCAGAGTGTTGTATTGTAAATGCTCTCAGGGATGGTATGAACTTAGTTCTTTATGAATACATTGTTTGTCGACAGGGAACTTCACAAATGGATGAAGTCTTGGAAGTCTCCCCAAATTCACCTCGTACCAGCACGCTTGTCGTGTCAAAATTTATAGGTTGTTCACCATCTCTAAGTGGTGCGATCAGGGTAAACCCCTGGGATTTTGATGCTGTAGCTGATGCACTTTATGTGGCTGTCACAATGCCTGCTTTGGAGAAGCAACTGAGGAATTCAAGGCTGAAGCAAAGGGGAAAATTCGGAAATCAACCCATTGTTCGTGGGGATCGTGACAGGGACATTCGGTCTCAGCCTACAACGAGTTTAATTCTTCTTTCCCTCACTTTAGTTAGATTTTTATGGCTTTTACATGTTTAGTTGAGCTTGTAATTTTAATCATGAGTAGCTAAACTTGTAAGCTTAGGGATTGATGTTGATTGTGTTTATGGATTGATTTATGGTTTAAGTTGTGCAATGTTATTATGTTTGTAATCTTGATTTAATGCTTTCAATTAATTGGCCATTAGTTGGATGATTTAAGTTTCGAATCTAGCTCGGGAGAGGGGATTTGATTTAGACTTACTCAAGATTGCATGACTAAAGTTTAGTTTCTAATTCGTGACGGTTTTAGATTAACTTTAGAATTGGTTAAAAGATCTCATTGCCTTGCATAAACTTAGAGATATCAAGTTGGTTAATTTGCATGAGAATCAATTATACTCGGGAGAAGTAGTTGTGATTAAAGGGTCTTTGGCTCATAATTTCATTGTGCATAATAACTTACTCCTTAAAATCAATCCTAAACTAAATCGGCGAAATCAATTCCCTAAGTAGTTTTCCCAATTGAAATTCTACACTTTCTACGTGTTTTGATTTAGTTTTCTTATTATTCAATCATCATTTTTTGATCCCTAAATAAAATTGGGCAAGATAATTCAAAATACTTGATTTGCTTAAAAATCCAATCCAGAGGACGACACTCGTTTATACGAACTCTTTATTATTACTTGACCCGTGCGCTTGCGGTTAGGAAAAGTCCACATCAAGTTTTTGGCGTCGTTGCCGGGGATTGGCACATTTAGCTAGATTGATATTGTGAAAAAATTGTTTGATCTTAATTTATGGTGTATTTTTACTTTTTTAGGTTGATTGCATTTTTTCCTTATTTGTTTTTCTTTCCATATTTGTTTTTCTAGCTTGTTTTTTCTTTTAGTTGTGTAATCTTTTCCTTATTTGTTTCTTGTTTTTCCTTTTTAGATTAGTTTTTCCTTAATTGTTAGTTTCCTATTTGATTTTTGCCATATTTATTCTTGCATTCCATATTAGGTTATTTTGTTTCCTTTTCTAGATTATATTTTCCATATTTAGATTAGTTGTTTTCTTTTCTTGATTTCTTTCTTTTATTGTTTTCTTTCCTTTTTAGGGTAGTTTTATTTATTGCATGCGTAGTAGTAGAGAATTGATACCGTTGGATCCCGAGATCGAAAGAACAATTCATAGGATTTAAAGAGAAAATAGAGAAATTATTCACATGGCTGACCAAAATCAACCTGAGGAGCCTAGGCCTATTAGAGATTACTTTCAGCCCGTGTTTCAGGGGCAACAATCGGGGATTGTCTATGCCCCGATCAATGCCAACGACTTTGAGCTGAAGACCGGTCTCATTCAGATGGCTCGAGACTGTGCATATAGAGGATCGCCCATCGAGGACCCAAATTCTCATCTAAAATCATTTTTGGATATTTGTGGGACAGTTAAGATTAATGGAGTCTCTGAGGATGCTATTCGCTTACGTTTATTTCCTTTTTCTTTGCAGGATAAAGCACGAGATTGGCTGCAATCTATTCCACCTGGAAACATCACCACCTGGGATGCTTTGGTCCAGACCTTTTTGAAGAAATTCTTTCCTCCTGCAAAGACGGTCAAGCTGAGGACCGAGATTGGGACATTCCAACAACAATATGATGAGCAGCTGTTCGAAGCTTGGGAGCGATTCAAAGAGCTACTGAGGAAGTGTCCTCAGCATGGTTACCCCGATTGGCTTTAGGTACAGTTGTTTTATAATGGTTTAACTCCTAGTACAAAAACGATTGTTGATGCAGCTGCAGGTGGGACTCTGTTATCCAAGACCGTGGAAAACGCTCGCACACTTTTAGAGGATATGGCCACCAACAGCTATCAGTGGCCATCTGAGCGGTCTACACCTAAAAAGATTGCTGCTGGAGTATTTGAGGTTGATAAAGTAAGTGCACTCCAGGCCCAAATGACCTCCCTTGCTAATGCTTTTATGAAATTTTCAGGTACAGGGAGTGCACAGTCAATTGAATCAGCTGCTGCTTTGGCATCCAGATCTCAGGAGGAGACCATTGAGCAGGTTCAGTATGTATCAAATTCTAATTTTAGGGGATATAATAATGTTACACCTACACATTATCACCCTAACAATAGGAACCATGAAAATTTCTCTTATGCAAACACTAAGAAGGTTCTTAACCCCCCTGGTTTTGCCCCTCAAACTCAAGAAAATAAAAAGTTAGAAGATCTTGTTGGAGCTTTCATTGCAGAGCCAAGCAACAGGACAACCAAACTAGAGGAGGCAGTCATTGCTATCAACACCACGGTGAATGGCCACAGTGCAGCCGTAAAGAACATTGAGACTCAGCTGGGACAGTTGGTAAATGTTGTAAGTACCATGAATAAAGGTAAGGCCCCAGCTGAACAGGAGAAAACGCAGATGAAGTACTATAAGGCAATCACTGTGCACCAAGAGGAATCTGAAGAGGAACCTGAATCTGAGGACTATGAAACGCCTACAGGGGAAGCTGAGGAGGACACATCATCAGATGAGGCTGAAAAGCCTAACCTTGAGCCTCCTATTCCCTCTCCCACACTGTTGGTTCCCAAGGAAAAGAAAAAGAAAAAGAAGAAAAAGAACAATAAGGTTCAGTTTGATAAATTTATGAATGCTTTTATGAATCTGAATAATAATATTCCTTTTGCAGAGGCATTAGAGATGCCTCAATACAACAGGTTCATGAAGGAGTGGTTAGCAAAGAAGCGAAAAGAAAAGAAGGTTGACAGTGTATATCTTGCTTCCACATGCAACACTAGAGTCCAACAGAAGGTACCTGAAAAAGTAGCAGATCCAGGGAGTTTTTCTGTTCCTTGTAGTTTTGGTACTTACTCTTTTAGAGCTTTATGTGACTTAGGTGCTAGCATTAATATCATTCCTCTATCGTTGTGTAAAAAGTTAGATATAGGTGAGATTAAGTCTACTCCTGTAAAGCTCCAATTGGCTGATCAATCTGTGGTGAGACCAGTTGGTATTGTAGAAAATGTGTTAATCAGAGTAGGTAGATTTTTTCTCCCTATTGATTTATATGTTATGGACATGATAGAAAACCCTTCAAAGCCTGTTATATTAGGAAGACCATTCCTCGCTACTGGGCGAGTGATTGTTGATATTGGGCGCAAGGAGCTCACTATTAGAGTCAAGAACGAAAAAGAAATCTTTAAAGCAGTTGAAGACTCTAAAGATGAAGTGCTTTTCATGGGATATAGGAAAGGTGCAAGAAAGAGCACCACTGTTGGATTCACAGAACAAAAGCCCCCTTGAAGCACGATCAACACGTCGAGCTAATGACGTTAAACAAGCGCTTATGGGAGGCAACCCAAGTAAGTTTAGTGTGTTTTCTTTTTTGTTTTTAATTTATTGTTTGTTTTTGTTTTGTAGGTCTTGTTTTATTTCTCTCCTTTGCTTTCAAGCTTTCAAGATTCCAAGCTTTCAGTCAAGAAGTCATCATTATTTCAGGCCAGTATTGTTCACTCCTTTCATTCTTTTATTGTTCCCATGCTTGTTTATGCCTTATTTTCTGTATACATTGAGGACAATGCATGTTTTAAGTTTGGGAGTGGATTAGTATGTTTGTGGAGCCCTTGAGCATCTGAGTTCGGGCTATAGTTTTGAGCTTTCTTTGAATTATGCATATGGTTGTTTTCTGGATGCTACTTTTGCATGATTATGATGTCCTAGGATAGGCTTTCTTGTCAAATTTCAAGCTTGTGATGAGTTGTAAGCATAAGTGCCCAAAAAGGGAGACTTTTTAAAATTTTTCTAGGAGATGGCTTGCATGAGTAGAGTATTTGTCTTGGCTAGATTTGGATTTGAATGCTTAGGAGCGAATTATTGGGTTCATATGCTTGTTGTCACCTCGATAGGTGTAGGGTAGAGCTAAAAAGTTAATGCTTTGCAAATTAGCATGTTTGATCTTGCTTAGGAGGAAAGAAAAGAATATTTGCTATTTATGCTCATAAAGAAAAATCATTCTTGTTGTTATTGTTGAAAAGAAAATTATTATGCCATGGCCTGTGCACAGTTTGCAATGTTTAATAAAGATTAAGGCAAAAAGAGCTACCCCTGTTGTGATCAGTTAGGCCAACCGGAGAAAACTCAGGTTAAGGGTCCCTGCAATGGGTGTGTGAAAGCTAGTGCCACATATACATGCTTAATTTAATTGTTAATTATAAGCACCTAAGTTTAGAGGAAAACAATCTAATTTGTTCCATTAACTCATTAGTGAAGCCTTAGTGCCAGTGTAGAGGGAAGATGAGCTGAGAGTTTAATAATCCAATCCCGGGCTAGTAGAGTCTGATCTTGTTGAGTTAGATCTCGCTTATGCAAGTTAATTTTGGAAAAAATTTAATTTGTCTCCCTCATTGATCCTTGTGTGCATGTCTCTTGCTTGCTTGATTATTGACTTGTAAGCCTTGAGGATTGAGTTATGATTGTTGGATCCAATCTTCTATTGTATGTTTGATTTGTAGTTTGCTCGAGGACTAGCAAAAGCTTAAGTTTGGGGGTATTTGATAGCGAGCATAGCTAGCTATCTTTAATTATTTAATTTGGCTAGTCTTTTATGATTTTTGGGCCATCTTATTGTGCTTTAATGTTTATTTTGTAGGAAAAGGTTGATTGGAGCTAAAATGCAATAGTGGAGTTAATCGGGTGCTCGGGACGCGAAAATATGCAAAGGAAGGAAAAGAATCAAAAGGGAAAAAAGTCAAAATTCGGTCAAAAGGTGACTAGCGTCTCGACGCTAGCCCTTAGGCGTCTCGACGCTAGTATTCCTTATTCGGATAGGCGCGAAATCGTCGCAGCGTCTCGACGCTGTGACCTTAGCGTCTCGACACTACAGTAATTTCCTTTCCAGAACGCGCGTGTTTAGAGGCAGCGTCGAGACGCTGTCTTGACAGCATCTCGTCGCTACGATGAAATTTCAGAATAAATAGTTCTTTTCAGCTAGGTTTTAAGGGAACCAATTTTGGGACTTCTTGGAGCGGTAAACAGAGGAAAATCAGAGGAATTCAAGGCTGAAGCAAAGGGGAAAATTCGGAAATCAACCCATTGTTCGTGGGGATCGTGACGGGGACGTTCGATCTCGACCTACAATGAGTTTAATTCTTCTTTCCCTCACTTTAGTTAGATTTTTATGGCTTTTACATGTTTAGTTGAGCTTGTAATTTTAATCATGAGTAGCTAAACTTGTAAGCTTAGGGATTGATGTAGTTGATTGGGTTTATGGATTGATTTATGGTTTAAGTTGTGCAATGTTATTATGTTTGTAATCTTGATTTAATGCTTTCAATTAATTGGCCATTAGTTGGATGATTTAAGTTTCGAATCTAGCTCAGGAGAGGGGATTTGATTTAGACTTACTCAAGATTGCATGACTAAAGTTTAATTTCTAATTCGTGACGGTTTTAGATTAACTTTAGAATTGGTTAAAAGATCTCATTGCCTTGCATAAACTTAGAGATATCAAGTTGGTTAATTTGCATGAGAATCAATTATACTCGGGAGAGGTAGTTGTGATTAAAGGGTCTTTGGCTCATAATTTCATTGTGCATAATAACTTACTCCTTAAAATCAATCCTAAACTAAATCGGCGAAATCAATTCCCTAAGTAGTTTTCCCAATTGAAATTCTACACTTTCTACGTGTTTTGATTTAGTTTTCTTATTATTCAATCATCATTTTTTGATCCCTAAATAAAATTGGGCAAGATAATTCAAAATACTTGATTTGCTTAAAAATCCAATCCAGAGGACGACACTCGTTTATACGAACTCTTTATTATTACTTGACCCGTGCGCTTGCGGTTAGGAAAAGTCCACATCACCAACACACCTTAAATGAGAACCATTACTTAAGTCTAATACAACAGCCAAACGTGCTAAGCACTAACTATATCGATTTACAAACGAGTTAAGCAAGAACTATATCGGTTTAACAAAATCCATCTAAACTTTAAACACAAAAATGAATTAGCATAACTAGATAACTAATGGTCTTTTCCTTCAAGCCTCCTCCTCATCACCAAGTACGAATATGATCTCACAACCTGCAAAACCTGGTGGTGGATCAGTATAAAACAACGGTACTGAGTAAGTGGCTCACACCTGAAGAGCCATAAAACAACGTACAACATACAAGGCAAACATCATGCTTTTCAATCACAATAAGGTGCCTTATATACAAGGTGATCAATCAACACATACAACATACTCAACTAATACAATCGTGCAACAACCATGCACCTAACACATGAATTCTGCACCATGCAATGCACACTCAAAACACATGAATTTCGCACCATGCCATGCATACTCAAAACACATGGATTTCGCACCATGCCATGCATACTCAAAACACATGGATTTCGCACCATGCCATGCATACTCAAAACACATGAATTCCGCATCATGCCATGCAACTCAGTCTCCTCTCAAGCTCCACGAGCTCGCTCAACACTCATAGCCCTCACAAAGCTCTCTGAGACTAACTCCTTCGAGTCACGCCGACCCCTAACCATATTACCCAGGGCCTCGACGTTTCCCTATGGCGCTAAGCGTTTGACCTTTGACCATATTACCCAAAGCCTCGAACTGTGCATCGCCCCTTGGCCATATTACCCAAGGCACCCGATGACTTCACAATCAAACTGTACATCGCCCCTTGGCCATATTACCCAAGGCACCCAATGACTCTCATAACGTATAGACTCATCACATCGCCCCTTGGCCATATTACCCAAGGCACCCGATGCTCCTCTTAATCCATTGGCGACATACCACCCCTCGACCATTTTTACCCGAGGCACCTGGTATTCACCTAACTTTTCTTTTTAATCACACAAGGTCCTCTGACCTCACAGTCTCACTAGAATGCATGAATCCTACACATCATGCTCCTAGACCATGCACTATGCCAATGACATGCTCATTGATCGAAAATGCACGTCCCACACATGCTTTAAGCCATCAAACACATAAAACGAGTAGCATGCTTTCAACATTAGGTTCCTGTCTTTCAATCAACCACAACGAAACCACATACTAAACACAACAATTTCAACGTATCAAATCAACTCAACAGCTCAACATGCTCAAAACTCATCATGAACATATAATACATATGTACATATACAACATATGCTAAAAGCAAGCAAGTAAAGCACACAACATACTAGCACAAAAGCAAACAAACTCAACAGGTAGAAATCCACTTACTAGTTGCTAAAACGCTCCTAAGCAAACCTAACGAGCTCCTAAAATGACTCAACGCTTGCTGTAACGTGATCGAGTGAGTTCAAGTTGATTAGAAACTGCACGAAAGGAGACTTCCAAGGATTAAAAGCTTAACTAAAGTACTTCGATCGAATTTTAAAGAATCAAAAGGAACCTTACCGCCTCAAACTCACTTTAAGAGACTTGGGCCTTCATTGAAAAGTATTTGATGGAGCTCGAATCTACAAACGAATAGTTTCTAAGCGTTAGAGATCGATCTATCAAACTGCAAAGCGCTATGAATGAGTTCGGAAGGGTCAAAAGTATGCTGAAACTTACTAAACTATCCAAAACGAGCTCGAACTAATGCTGGTTGATGCTTGCCGGAGTTCGAGATCGCCAAACAAGAGATATTGGGCTATGGGCAACCTGACTTAATGTTGTTGAGCTTGTGGGTAAGTGTCGTAAGCCAACTTCAAGCTCAAACGTTTGTTGTTTATTGCTCAAGAAGGCTTATACCTGCAAATTAGAAGTTGATAACGAATGGGTAAATCATAACTAGGCCATTTGAGTTATGGGTAACTCAATTTTGGACTCTAAGGAGTGTGGGCACACGCGAAAACTTACCAAAACGTCCAAACGACACTATAAGGGTTGGATCCGCGGATTTGCACCTAAGAGAGAGGATTCAACTCAGGCTACAACGCAAATGCTGATGTGCGATGAGGGAGAGTTCGTGCGGCTGGGGCGTCGTGGGTCTAACCACACTAGAGGCTGCTCACGTACGAAGGGAAGAAACTCGTGTAGCTCGGGTTGTTGTTCAATAGCGACAGGACACGAGGGAGAGGGAGGAAACACGATCAAACGCTGCAGCGCTTGTGGGTCTCTGCGCGTGAGGAGAGAGAACGAGAATGAGCGAGGGAGAGAAGGAGATAGCGGCGCGAAGTGGAGGCTGGTCGGAGAAGAAACGCTTGCCAGACACGCTGCTCCTGTGGGTCTTGTCGGAAAGAGAGATCAAGAGAGGGGGATGGTTGGCGGAGAGGCTGCACGAGGGGGGGTCCAACGGCGTAAAAAGAAAGAGAGGGAAGAGAGAGAGACTAGGTTTTCCTTCTTTCATTTTTTTTTCTTTTCTTTAAAAAAAAAAGACTCATTTTTCCCTCTAAATTCCAAATTTTAAAAGCTTAATTTCCCTCCAAGATGAGAAATTTTGTGGGTAACTTTAATATCCATAATCATAAAATTTGATTTCTTAAACCAAAAATCTCAACTCTAAAATACTTTTCTTCCACCAACTTAATTCCAATTTAAACTGATACTTGATCCAAAATATCCTAATTTCAAAACGCGGGGCGTCACAGTCTCCCCACCTTAAGAACTTTCGTCCTCGAAAGTTACTTGTCCAACAACTTTAATCACTTAACCTTGGTTCCAATTTTCTTCCCACGACACTGCAACTTATAAACGACTAGACCAGTGTGCTCAAAGATCTCAAATCGTCTAATATGACCGGAGCTACGCTATCAATATATTTAACACAAAAGACAGCTTTTCACGGACACTACTTGAAGAACTGCGAGTCATATCATCGAACTTACGCTGGATACTTTCACAATGTACCTACCTTCTTTGACAACTTTACGAACTCTGATTTTTGTATGAACAAGGAAGTACTGGTAGACTAAGTAATCTCTCTTCATAGCTATTAGTAGTGCCTTTCCAAGCCCCTGTACATCTCAATGCTACCAGAATGCACCAAATTTTGTGTTACACGCATCTTCTATCGCCTCTTGTCTTAAAAGATAGCCCAATAGGCATTCAAACAATTCTAGATCCTCGTGTTGGTCATCTGCAATCCACTCTTTCAAACTCAACACCATTAAAATTGAGCCAACGATGCTGGAAATTTTCCAATTCCTACTCAATTTTTGAATAATCAACTCTCTTAGGAACGAACTCACCAGATGATAAGAAGAATTTCATACTTGTCCTCTTGCTAAATTCCTACCACAATTGCCTTGTCACGATGAAAATTGATTTCACAATCACAATCCTCAACCAATTTCCAAAACTTCCTTTATCCTAAGTTGAGCTCTTTTTGCCCAAAGAAATACTTCAAGCTCTTGTGACCTATGAGTTTGGATACATTCTCCAAAAGGCAATGCCTTTAGATATCTAAAGCCAATACTGCAATTGCGAGCCCTAAGTTTACAACCTTGTCCTTTTTTTCTTGAAGCATCATTATCGACTACTAACAACTTGTACCATCAGAAACAATTAACACCGAGACTATATTGTTCCTTTCACTTCTAGAGCTCTTCTCTCAAAATTCGCTTCAAGTGATAGAGGTATTATTGAATCTTGCAAATCAATCGAGTCCATGATGCTACCCCACTGGAAAAATTCTAAACAAACTCAAACTTCCAAAAATACCTGTCAATCCAAGACGACAGTGAATCTAAGTCACCGAACTGGGTCTAGACCAATTGCAATTTGCTCCTATCCTGCGGGGTCCATCGCAATACCATCCTTAGTATCTGAAATGTTCGAGAAAGCAACCTTGATTTACCAAAACTCAACTATTAGCAACTTCGAGCACAACTTGCCACCTCCTAAATCTACTACAACTCATTCGAGATGCTCCCTTATGCGCCTTCTTATTCTCTTAATAGACCAATAAATCACCAAATAATGTTATCCCAAACAAGTCTAAAAAAACCTTGAAGACTTGGTTCACAACTCCACGCAAGCTGTAGGAGCATTAGTAAGTCTGAATATATCACCGTAAGCTTGCAATGTCCACACTTGGTTTTTGAAAGCAATTTTCGCTAACTTCCTTGATCCTTGCTGTCAGTAGCTTAATGAAAATCTCATTTGTGAAGACCCCTGTTACCTGAAGCTAGTCAAAAAGTCACCAATGCAAGGGAGATAATACTTGACTTTCACTTGTCACATTCCACAGCTCCCAATGTCCAATGCAAAGCCTTTTGAACCATTCTTTTTTTCTTCACGAAAAAAAACTGGGGAGAAACACTGGAGTCAATAAATCTCTCGTCTGAGGGTCCATCCAACAATACTTTAAGCTCTTTCTTTTAACTTGCGTTCAGTTGATAAGGTGACTTGGATAATAAGATCGTTCGAAGTAACAACTTTACACAGCAGTCCATAACACTTGCAAAATATGCTTAAGCATCCAGCTGCAAGATTCACTTAGCCATTAGGGCAAAAACTTATCTTTGAATTTCCAACTTTTCACTCATTTGAACTGGAAACTTTAGAAAGATGATATCCTGAAGCAAACCTCCTTCTTAGAACATCTTATGGTTTCTTAACTACAAACGCAAACCCACTGATTCACGCCTAAAATATGCCAAAGGTCTTAATAAACCTTGCTTCAAAGGTTTTGCTTTATCAAAAGTTGACCCAACTTCTCCAGTTATTAAGGAAATTTCCTGGCTCCCGAAAGTTTTGGGCTCACTTGCCAGGATCTTAAATAAAGCCAACTTACAATGGTCCAAGGTAGGTAAAGATCTAACCTTAGGCTATAAGGCAAACACCTAAACTATCAAGGAACAAAGCACAAACGAAACACAAACTATCTATCAACTATGGCAGCAACCTAAGCCTACAACCAAACAACAAGCATAAGATCGAAACAAGCTATCTAAACCGACTATGGGAGCATCCTATGCCTACTAACAAACAATAAACATAAGATAAACATGCTTCTAACTAGCCAGCTATAGGGAACATCCTATGCCTAACTATCAAAACTTTAAGGCAATCATGCAACTCATAGCACAATACAACAAGGCAACAAATAAACAATATAGCAAATATAGACAATAAGCAATCATACCTGGTGATGGAGAGGAGGAAGTGAAAGACCATTGAACCTAACACAACTTAACAACCTAGATTTTCTAGGTTAGTCTACAGGAACAACTCCGCTCTGATACCAACTGTAATGCCCCCAAAATTTAATCTAACTTAAGGAAATGTTACTAACTATTGACCCTCATGCCAACTTAATGCCCTGAAAATTTCGGCAGCATAACGACATAACTATAGCTAACCATAAATTTTAAACCCTGAAAACAAGGACACTTCTAATCCAGATCATAACTTCAACTTCACTTGACAACATCCCAAACATACTCAATAAAGTAAGAACTAACTCATTCTCAAGAGAATATAATACGAGTCAGATCTCGTAACGAGTGCAGTTAATAAAGCCAACACGCCTTAAATGAAAACCAAAACTTAAGTCTAATACAACAGCCAAACGTGCTAAGCACTAACTATATCGATTTACAAACGAGTTAAGCAATAACTATATCGGTTTAACAAAATCCATCTAACTTTAAACACAAAAATGAATTAGCATAACTAGATAGCTAATGGTCTTTTCCTTCAAGCCTCCTCCTCATCACCAAGTCCGAATATGATCTCACAACCTGCAAAACCTGGTGGTGGATCAGTACAAAACAACGGTACTGAGTAAGTGGCTCACACCTGAAGAGCCATCAAACAACGTACAACATACAAGGCAAACATCATGCTTTTCAATCACAATAAGGTGCCTTATATACAAGGTGATCAATCAACACATAGAATATACTCAACTAATACAATCGTGCAACAACCATGCACCTAAAACATGAATTCCGCACCATGCAATGCACACTCAAAATGTTGGGGTTTATGTCCTAAAACTCGTGGATAGTAAATGTAACAAACTTATATATAAAACTTATTAGAATAGTTTTTATTATGGTTGTTGAAAGATTAGTTTAAATGTGTATTTATTAACCCAAATCCAATAAAACTAGAATCCTTGGCTATGAAATGAATGCTTGAACTTTATGTAGTGACATAAAAGTGGATCAGGTTCAAGTACATAGCCTAAACGGTCTATAGTATAGGGATAAGATTGGGTACCTTATCCTAGGAAAAAAAACTATGTGACGAGGCCCACTTTGTTTTAATACAAACGATGTGATCCTAAATCGTTCGTGTAGAGACATGCGAGTGGGGGCGTCCTATGCAAAAGAGTTTGTATAAGACCGGACCGTGAAATAAGTCACTTTCACCTTATAACGTCGTTTACGTGAAACTGACTATTTGAAGCGATGACCTAGGTAACTCGATCTTAATCCTGAGCTAACTATGAACTCCTGTTTATTCGTGATTATTCTTTGATTTGCATAGGTGAGTGTTGGGTTCCTAGAGTGAGTAAAAATATGATGTAAAATACTCTAGAATTCCTGTGCAAGTATACACAGTCTGCAGCAAGTAATATTATCAATCCGAGCCCTGAATTAGTTTCCACTCTACCTATTTTTGTGTAACTTTCCAATGGTTTCAAGAATAGTAAAATGATTTGGTTTTATCGGAATTATGCTGAAGCAAAATAAATGACAGAACAATAAGTAAACAAATAGATAGATAGATTAAAGACAGGCGCTGGTTAGGTTTTAGTGATTGTTCTAAAATATGCTATAACAATATTATTGATCATGCATTTCTCGCAGTATTATTAGCGGATTCCTCCCGGAACTTCGGATCTTTTGGGATATGTTTCAAACCCAATGAAGTACGACTGATCAAGAACTAGGCAACTGGCTATCCCTAGCTCAGTCACTGGCGTTCACCAATACACAATGATCGTAGTGTGGATAATTGCCACACACTTTCTAAATCATCCCTGAAACTAGAGAGAGCTATTCACACCGGCTGGCCAGGCGGGCATAAAATGGAAATAAGCACAACAATTAACCAAAATGCGATAGTCAATTTATTACTAGAGATGAAGCACAGTAATCACATTATTCCTAACCAACACCCTAAGCTACTTAGTTCATAATAGGCATAGAAATACGAATTACAATCTGAGTATGCATGTCCATAGCCACAAGTTAATAAAGAAGATAGACTCCCTAATTAGCTTGCGGAAGATGGTGTTCTTGGTGATCTTCAATCTCTATACTACTCGGCTTCCAAGGGAAAACATGGAATGCCTTTGACTTGGACGACTACTTCCTTTTATAGAAGGAGAGGAGACTTGAATTAGGTCAACTTGGACACGTGTAGGGCTCTCCTTGCTCCTTTATCACGAAAATTACTCAACAGAAGTCGGTTCATGAAGTTGGCTAACGAGCTGTGATGTGGCAGTTTCTGCTCCTAGTTTTGATGCAGCACAGAATTTGCTCCCTCCAGTCGCTCAGCAGCATAATCTGCACAAATTATTTCCAATGCTTCCATTCTTCCAAATGGGTTAAAACATGTAATATCTATCCAAAACCAACCCTAATAAGCATAGAGGACACACAAATCTCTATATAATTGAGGCCTAAATAACTACCTTTTGGGCAGTTATCATACCCCCAAACTTGAACTATTGCGCGTCCCGAGCAATACTAACTCACCTTCCCTTCGAGAATTCAAAACATTAGACAAAGAATAGCTTAATCAAACCAGACAGTCCAACACTACCTTTAACCTTTACCTGAGCACTCTGCAAAACCAAGCTCTGCTGCAGCAAAATGATTCCTCCGGCATGGACAAATAATCACCACTTTTCAACTTAATTCTAAGAACTCACCACAGCTTAGCTCTGTTATCAGACATTTCAAAACATATTTTTAAAGGGGTTTATATCATTATTTATCAGACTTAAAGCAGCCTTACAGTCATAAGCTCTTAAGCATGGGATGACCCACTTTATGGTGCAGTATACCCTTGCCTCAAGCTTATCACCAACTAGGCTCAATACTCATTATAAAGCTAAAAAATCCTTTGTTATTCTATCTCTTGCCCCTCAGAATGATGACATTTTATGATGAAGCTCACCTAAGTTCTGGGAGACAGAAAAACTGTTGGATCATCATTCATCCCTCAAAACTTTTGCTCTGTCAATTTTTTTCAGCAAAATCTTCAACAAATAGTTTTTTTCAGCAAATAATTTTTCTCATCATTTTTTCACATTTCCTAGGTCATCTTTTGACGCGAAGACAAATTGTGGGTATCACAAATGTCCCCGGTTACTCAATAACCTAACAAATTTTAATTTGAAGGAGAGGAATGCTCGAGCAAAATAATTGGAGTAGCAAAAAGTCCCCCAAACTTGAATTATTTATTGTCCCTAATGAATCATTAATTAAGCAACTATACCCCCAAACTTTAATTTTTCTATCTGAATTTTTAAACTAAACATGGAACTCAGATTAAGCTTAAAGTGGATCATACAAGTCAATACTACCTTCAAAATCTTCTTTGCCGCAGCAACAGTCCAGGCTAGAAGAAATGCTCAAGCAAAAGGTTTCTGGAGATCAGAATACCTTGATCTAATTAAGCGTAATCAGTCCAAGCTTCAAAAATTCAGAAGAAAATTAGTTAAGTTAGAGTTACTCAGTGCTATAAAACAGAAACAACTCTGGAAATTTCATTAAGAACCGAGAAAAATATACATCAGCAGATATTTTTGTCGCCTAGAAACAGAAAACAAAAATTGGAGTTATCTTCTTTTTAGCTTTCTTTTTCGAAGCATCAGGTGTAGTAGGTTCAACTTCCTCTACATCCCTTTCCTTGCGGCTTCTCGTTTTCTCTATTATAGACTTGAAGAATTTTTTTTTTCACTCGAAGAATGGAAAGAAACACAAGGAAAAACGAATGGAAGAAGAAACAAACCTGAGTGGTGTTTAAATGGGGCTATAGAAAATAAAATAATCAGTGACAAATCTTCCCCCATTAATATCTTTTACAGTTTAACCCTGCAAGTAATTAATCAAATTAAATTTTCAAAACGGTAAGATTTTACCATAATGATGTGCTGTCCAACGGCTCTGCTGTTCGATTTCTCGATGAAACACATGGAAGCATCTGATCTTCATGCAATATTACTTGCTCACCGAAAATTTAAATCCCAACGGTAAAAATATTCTTAACCACATCCGTAATATTCTGATGATATATTCACTTTAACCAGAAGATTGCAAAAACAAACTGGGTAACAAGATTTTCTTCTAGAAGAATCTTTTCACACGAAAAATTCAAATTCAAACCGCCAAAATCAAATCTTATCTTATTATTAACTACAACCGAATATGTAATTCTTATCTTATCTTATCTTTTCACACTGAAATATTATTAAATCTAAACCTAAACAGAAATTCAAATAACCAAAAATAAAAACTAAATAAAATCTAACTAAATCTAATTAATGAAAAGATAATCCTAAAAATAATCTAAATAAATAACCTGAAAAATCAAATCAAATTTAAAATAGATCAAATCTAACTGCCAACAATAATAAAAATACTTAAAAATAAAATCATGTCAAATCAAATCTAACCAAACCGAAATTAAAATCAAATCAGCGAAAAATAAAATTAATACAATCTCTGGGAGCTCAAAATTTTGCTCTGTGAAATGCTCCCGCAAAAGTCCTGCTCTTTCAATCATCAACCAACCTTAGGGAAGGATATTTCAACCAAAACTCCTCACCCCAATAATGCTTCACACGCTGTCCATTCACCTTGAACACTCTCCCATCTTTTTCATCCTGTAAAGTAATTGCTCCATTGGGGAAAACCTCAACCACAATAAATGGTCTTGACCATTTAGATTTTTATTTTCCAGGAAATAATTTTAATCTAGAATTATAAAGAAAAACTTTTTGACCCTTGATAAACTCCTTGGATTTAATTTTCTTGTCATGCCACAACTTAGTCTTTTCCTTATACATTTTCACATTTTCGTAAGAAAATTGACGAAATTCTTCTAACTCATTAAGCTGCAGCATTCTTATTGCTCCTGCACGACACAAATCAAAATTTAACTTTTTCAAAGCCCAAAATGTTTTATGCTCAAGCTCTAATGGTAAACAGCAAGCTTTCCCATATACTAACCTATAGGGAGACATACCCAGAGGAGTCTTATAAGCTGTCCTATAAGCCCAAAGAGCCTCATCCAGCCTAAAAGACCAATCCTTTCTAGATGGATGGACTACTTTCTCTAAAATCGATTTAATTTCCCTATTACTGATTTCAGCTTGACCATTTGCTTGTGGGTGATAAGGGGTAGCTATCCTATGCTTAATCCCATACTTAGCTAAAAGCTTAGTTAAGATATTATTAACAAAATGTGTACCCTCATCACTCACTAGAGCCCTAGGTGTCCCAAACCGCGCAAAAATGTGCGATTGAAGAAACCTTGCTACTGTCTTGGCATCACTCTGATGGCATGCAATGGCCTCCACCCATTTGGACACATAATCAACTGCCAATAAGATAAAAACATTGCCATTAGAAGGAGGAAACGACCCCATAAAGTCAATACCCCATACATCAAATAATTCAACTTCTAGAATAAAAGTCCCCACGCAGCGGAAGCGCATCGATTGGACCTTACGCCGTATATTAATTAACATTAAAATACCGTTACGAAAACTCAAACAAACTTTAAACCAACTTTAAAGTTGCTAGAAATTCAGTTTATACATGCTTAAAAATAAATCTAAATTTCTTTTCATGCTTTTCTAAAGAAAAGGGGAAGAACCGTCACATACCTTCGTTGTAGACTTGACCGTTCTTCGCCAACGACGCTCCAACGAACGAAAACACAGCAGCCTCCTCGCCTCTTGATCGCTGGAATTTTCTTCTTGATTGACACAATAACCACAGAGGTTACACCGGTATGTCTCTAAGTCTAGGAAGCAGAAGACTTGTGGGAGTCTTTCTCTAAGAGGGAGGCTAGAGAGAATTCTAGGTCTTGTCTTTCAAGAGTGTCAAGTGTCATGACCAATTAGGTCTAGTGTTCTATTTATAGAAGAGAGGCCATGAATAAAATATTCAATTAAATCAATCTTTTCCAAAATTGATTCAATCTTATTCCTTAATTAATCAATCATGATCAATCAATTCCATAATTGATTAATCTTTTCCACAAATGACTAATTACTTTCATAAGTGATTAGATCATTTCCATAAATGATTAATCACTTCCTTAAGTGATTTAATTATTTCCATAATTGATTAATTCCCGGTTAATGAATTCTTTAATTAAGTAACCAACAATTAAATATCACATATTTAATTCCCGGCCTAGAATTAATGAATTTGCCCAAACACATTTTAGGCCTTAAATTAATTAATTCATTATTTGAACTCTTTCAAACTTCCATAAATTTATATTTGAACTTTTCAAATATTAATTTCTCTCATAATAATATATCAATATATATTATATTTGTTTCCCTTAATAAATTGAACATTTTCAATTTACTTTTATTACTTAGTTGCCTCAAATTACTTTACGAGCTACCAGTGGGACCTAATGGACCTGCAGATCAGAAGCTCCAACGATGTGAGATTAATTGGTCAAACTCATTAACCACATTAATCAATATTCGTTAACTGTGTGTACATTCCACTATAGACTCACAGTTGCACTCTTCTCACTGCAGACATATTTTCTGTGTCCACGGATCTAGACCAATATCGACTAGTTAGTCCTTCACGAGTGTCCATAACACCAACTGGGTCAAATTACCGTTTTACCCCTGGGTTACCTCTATTTCCTTAAGTACCAATTCTCCTCTAATGAACAACCTGTTTGTGGTCCAACCATCAAACATAAAACCCTCTCGTGCCATTTGGAGGGTAGGTCCCTTTGTTCAAGACTCGGAGTAACCACTTAAGGGAACACTCATCTGCTTCCCTAAAGTCGGGAAGGAGTGAATTCCATCTTGTACGATTATGTTCCCAGCTCCCCATTCGGTCTTGTCCCCAAAGTGGTAGGCTTATTGAGTCGGCATATTGGTCACTCTCACCCATACAAATCAAAGGACAATCTCTCATGAGCAGGAGTCCATAATCAACTCAGGATTAAGACTAAGTTGTCTAGGTCGTCCTAGTGAAATAGAAAACCAACTAGTTAACGGTGTTATAACCAGTGGTTACTATTTCGCGGTCCGGTCTTATGCAAACTCATTGCATAGAATACCCCCACTCGCATGTCTCCTACACGAACGCGTTGGATCGCAGCGTTTGTATCAAATACAAAGTGGGCCGTATCCATAGTGTCACCAGGATAAGGCACCCAGTCTTATCCCTATACTATAGACCCTGTAGGCTGTTTCTTGAACAATGATCCCATATGTCGCTACATATAGTTCAAGACTCATATTACAACCTTGGATGTCTAGTTTATTGGATTAGGGTTATTATTAGGCAAAGACAAATATAAAATAACTAATAACAATTAATGGAAAAATATATCAATATTATTTCATTAATATCCGGTCAACGGTTACATTCACTATCTACGAGTTTTAGGGCATAAAACCCAACACTCTAGGCCCCAAATTTCCTCTCCTTTGGCAAGCATCACATTGCTTGTAGAACCAATGGGCATCCTTGAATAATGTAGGCCAGAAAAATCCGCAATGCAAAATCCTCATAGCTGTCCTCTAACCGCTGAAATGACCTCCATACGGCGAAGAGTGACATTGCTCCAGGATTTCTTTTGCTTCAGCACCTGAAACACACCTACGAATAATACCATCAGAGCATTGCTTATACATAAATGGCTCATCCCAATAGAAAAACTTCGCATCATGCTTAAACCTTTTCTTCTGCCTCCAATCCATGTCAATAGGGGTGACTCCCTTTACCAAAAAGTTTGCAATATCAGCATACCAAGGGACATCCCTAACTACCCTTACCTCAACAACAAAAAGCTGTTCATCTGGAAAAGAATCGGAAATGGCAGATTGCTCCAGCAAAGATGATGGCGGATCAAGACGGGATAAATGATCTGCAATGACATTTTCTGATCCCTTCTTGTCCTTTATTTCCAAGTCGAATTCCTGCAATAATAAAATCCAACGAATTAGTCTAGGATTTGCATCCTTCTTAGTCATTAAATACCTTATTGCTGCATGATCCGTGAAAACCGTGACTTTGGATCCAACCAAATATGGCCGGAACTTCTCAAAAGCGAAAACCACAGCTAACAACTCCTTTTCAGTAGTTGTATAGTTGACTTGTGCTTCATTTAAAACCTTGCTTGCATAATATATAGGATGGATAAATTTGCCCTGCTTTTGCCCCAGCATCGCACCTACTGCAGCATCACTCGCATCACACATTACCTCAAATGGTAAATTCCAATTAGGTGCGCAAAGAATGGGTGCTGAGATTTAAACAACCTTTAAAGTCTCAAAAGCCTTCCTACAATCTGCATTAAAGTAAAAAACATGATCAATACACAATAAGTTACAAAGAGGTTTACTGATTTTGGAGAAATCCTTTATGAACCTCCTATAAAAACCAGCATGTCCTAAAAAACTCCGAATTCCCTTCACTGAATTCGGTGGCTCTAGTCTTTCAATAACCTCAACTTTTGCTCTATCAACTTGTAGACCATTTTTAGACCATTTATGTCCTAACACTATGCCCTCCTTCACCATGAAATGGCATTTCTCCCAATTAAGAACTAGATGGGTATCCTCACATCTTTTTAACACCTTTCCTAAATTTTCTAAACAATTCTAAAAAGACCCTCCAAACACTGAAAAATCGTCCATAAATACCTCAATAGTGGACTCAATCATATCAGAAAAAATTGCTAACATACACCGCTGAAATGTTGCTGGAGCATTGTAGAGGCCGAAAGACATTCTCCTAAAAGCGAATGTCCCATAAGGACAGGTGAAAGTGGTTTTCTCCTGATCTTCAGGAGCAATAGTAATCTGGTTATATCCAGAATAACCGTCCAAGAAACAGTAGTAGGCCTGACCAGCCAATCGATCCAACATTTGGTCGATAAATGGTAGAGGGAAATGATCCTTTCGGGTAGCTTTATTAAGCCTTCTGTAATCCATACAAACCCTCCAGCCAGTTACTGTCCTGGATGGAATCAACTCATTATCTTTATTGCTCACCACCGTGACACCTCCTTTCTTAGGAACACATTGGACAGGGCTTACCCAATTGCTATCGGCAATTGGATAGATGATCCTAGCATCCAACCATTTAATTACCTCCTTCTTAACAACCTCTTTCATTGCAGGGTTAAGCCTTCTTTGTTGCTCAATACTCCTAAAGGATCCCTCCTCAAGAGTGATTTTGTGCATACAGAAAGATGGGCGAATTCCCTGAATATCAGCCAACGTCCAACCTATAGCCTTGCGGTTTTGCTGCAACAATTTTATTAAGGCCTCCTCATGCTCCGACATTAAATCTGATGCAACAATAATGGGCAACGTCTCACTTTCCCCAAGATACACGTACTTTAGATGCTCCGGCAAGGGTTTCAAATCTAAAGTAGGTGCCTCAATCAGGGATGGCTTAATGGGAGGAGCTTTCCTTTGATTTAAATCTAAAGACTCAAAAACATCCTCACACCTAAACAATTCTTTTTCATTTTTTCTGTCTAAATAACAAACTTTTAAATCCTCTAAACTAGCCTCTCCATGCTTTTCCGAATGCTTATCAGCCGAATCCTGTATTGTTGTCACAAGAACTGTGCTTTCCAGAATCCTGATGAAGGAGCAATCCTCCATTTCGTCTGGATATTTCATGGCTTTAAAGACATTAAATTTTACTTCCTCATTACAGAGTCTCATTGTTAATTCCCCTTTTTGAACATCTGTTAACGCCCTACCAGTAGCAAAAAATGGACGACCTAGAATAATTGGGACATCTTTATCAGCCTCATAGTCTAAAATAATAAAATCAACAGGAAATATGAATTTATCAACTTTTACTAAGACGTCCTCAATTTTACCCTCTGGATATGTGATAGACCTATCAGCTAATTGGAGTGTAACTGTGGTAGGCCTAGCTTCACCAATACCCAACTTCCGATAGACCGAAAGAGGCATAAGGTTAATGCTTGCGCCTAAATCACAGAGTGCTCTACCTAATTCTTTTCCACCTATAGACACAGGTATGGTAAATGACCCTGGATCCTTAGCCTTGGGGGGTAGCTCATTCTTAAGAATTGCACTACACTCCTCAGTAAGAGATACATTTTCAAACTCACCTAATCTTTTCTTTTTAGTCAAAATATCCTTAAGAAATTTAGCATAATTAGGCATTTGCTCAATAGCTTCTACTAAAGGGATATTTATATGCAATTGCTTAAGAATCTCTAAAAACTTCTTAAATTGACCATCCTGATTCTTAGGCTTTTGCCTTTGTGGAAAAGGTAGAGGTGGTACATAAGGTGGGGGCGGCACATATGGTGGTTCTACATCTGGCACATAACCAGATGCTCCAACATTTTCTTTGCTGCCTCCAGCACCCTGACCAGACTCCAACTCTTTTTCAGCAACAATATTTTTATCACTATTATTATTTAAATCCTGGGTCTTACTAGGCTCAATTCTTTCTTCTAATGGCTTACCACTCCTAAGAGTAACTGCCTTTACCTGCTCCTTACCTTCCCTTCTAGGGTGTTCAGTATCTGATGGAAGTTTCCCTTGAGGCCTTGTCTTCAGCTCATTAGCTAGCTGACCCACTTGCAATTCTAGGGCCCTCATCGAAGCTTGATTACTTTGAATCGCGGCATCTATACGAGCCATGAATTCTTTCATCACCGCTTCGAGAGAATTTCTCGAATTTTGCTGGGGCAAAGCCTGCTTATTTTGCTGGGGCATTACCTGCGCTTTAGCAAATCCCGGCTGGTTCATCTTCTGTTGCGCTTGTACATTATTTCCTTGACCTCCCCACGAGAAGTTGGGGTGGTTGCACCAACCTGGATTATAGAAGTTAGAATAAGGGTTGTTCCTCTGATTACCTACAAAAAACACAGAAACTGGATTGTTGGGGCAAAACTCGTAGTTGTGGTCTTCACCACAATAGACACATGCTTCGTCTGTGACTTGGTTCACCACTGCAGTAGGCTCCATAGCTGGTGGCTGCCGATGACTAATCACTGTCACATTCTTAAGAGCGTTAGCAATCATAGCAAGATCAGCCCTAATGGTGGACACACCATCAACCTCTAACACACTCTTAACCTTTTTATTAGTGCCTCTAACATCCGACCACTGACAACTATTAATAGATATTCTCTCTAAAATTTCATAAGCCTCATCAAAAGTTTTTGCCAAAAGGGCCCCTCCAGCCGAAGCATCGACCATACCTTGGGTTACTCCATTTAAACCATTGTAGAATGTTTCCATTTGAATACAATGAGGTAAACCATGGTGGGGACACTTTCGCAAAAGCTCCTTAAACCTCTCCCAAGCCTCACTAAAAGTCTCATCCTCAAGTTGCCTAAACCCTACTATTTCACTCCTTAATTTAGCATTTCTATTAGGTGGGAAACATTTACTCAAAATTTTTTCAGCTAACTCATCCCACGTCCTAATTGATCCTGGAGCAAAAGAGTTTAACCATGACTTTGCTCCATCTCTAAGAGAATACGGGAACAAAGTTAATCTAAGAGCATCTCTAGGCACTCCTTGAATTAAAAAAGAATCACTAACTCCTAGAAAAGACTTAAGATGTAAATGAGGGTCTTCAGATGACAAACCATGGAATTGTCCCACGGTTTGCAACATCTGAAACATTACCGGTTTCATTTCAAAATTCGCCGTTTGGATTTAGGGACGTGCAATCCCTGGATTCATCTCATTAAACATCGAGACAGCATACGCTCGAATGGCTCTGGTCCTATCGTTCGCTATCAAGATAGGATTTTCAGCCTGATTATTTTGCTGCTCATTTTGCTCAAATAGCGGATTTTGCTGCAGCAACGGATTCTGCTGGGGTTTGCTGCTGCTGGACCTTCAGGATCCACCGGAAGTCGCGGCAGGTTCTCCATCTGGTTTCTGCGCTGCTCCCTCCTTCTGTTCCTAAATGTCCTTTCAATTTCTAGATCAAGCTCAAACCGCACCCCAGGTGGATCGCTCATGCACCAAACTCACACCTGCAAAAACAAAAGAAACAATCAAAAAGTTCTAGCACCAAACCACTAAAAACCATACACAAAATAGATCAGATAAAAACTTATCCAAGTCCCCGGCAACGACGCCAAAAACTTGTTGGGTTCCTAGAGTGAGTAAAAATATGATGTAAACTACTCTAGAATTCCTGTGCAAGTATACACAGTCTGCAACAAGTAATATTATCAATCCGAGCCCTGAATTAGTTTCCACTCTACCTATTTTTGTGTAACTTTCCAATGGTTTCAAGAATAGGAAAATGATTTGGTTTTATCGGAATTATGCTGAAGCAAAATAAATGACAGAACAATAAGTAAACAAATAGATAGACAGATTAAAGACAGGCGCTGGTTAGGTTTTAGTGATTGTTCTAAAATATGCTCTAGCAATATTATTGATCATGCATTTCTCGCAGTATTATTAGCGGATTCCTCCCGGAACTTCGGATCTTTTGGGATATGTTTCAAACCCAATGAAGTACGACCGATCAAGCACTAGGCAACTGGCTATCCCTAGCTCAGTCACTGGCGTTCACCAATACACAATGATCGTAGTGTGGATAATTGCCACACACTTTCTAAATCATCCCTGAAACTAGAGAGAGCTATTCACACCGGCTGGCCAGGCGGGCATAAAATGGAAATAAGCACAACAATTAACCAAAATGCGATAGTCAATTTATTACTAGAGATGAAGCACATTAATCACATTATTCCTAACCAACACCCTAAGCTACTTAGTTCATAATAGGCATAGAAATACGAATTACAATCTGAGTATGCATGTCCATAGCCACAAGTTAATAAAGAAGATAGACTCCCTAATCAGCTTGCGGAAGATGGTGTTCTTGGTGATCTTCAATCTCTATACTACTCGGCTTCCAAGGGAAAACATGGAATGCCTTTGACTTGGACGACTACTTCCTTTTATAGAAGGAGAGGAGACTTGAATTAGGTCAACTTGGACACGTGTAGGGCTCTCCTTGCTCCTTTATCACGAAAATTACTCAACAGAAGTCGGTTCATGAAGTTGGCTAACGAGCTGTGATGTGGCAGTTTCTGCTCCTAGTTTTGATGCAGCACAGAATTTGCTCCCTCCAGTCGCTCAGCAGCATAATCTGCACAAATTATTTCCAATGCTTCCATTCTTCCAAATGGGTTAAAACATGTAATATCTATCCAAAACCAACCCTAATAAGCATAGAGGACACACAAATCTCTATATAATTGAGGCCTAAATAACTACCTTTTGGGCAGTTATCAGTGAGAGTGGCCCATAAGCGCCACTCAATAAACCTGCCACTTTGGGGATAAGACCGAGTAAATAGCTGGGGACATAGTTTTGCAAGATGGAATTCACTCCTAGCCGTCTTTAGGGATAGTAGAGAGGTTGTACCCTTAAGTGCTGACTCTGGAACGTGAACAAAGGCGCGCCGCCCTCTCATTGGCCAGAGAGGTTTTAGGTTTCGTGGTCGGACCACAAACCAATTGTTCATTAGGGACTCAGTGAAGGCTTAAGGAACAAGAAATGCTATAGGGGTAAAACGGACTTTTGACCTTACTATAGTTACAAACAACCTGTGAATGATTGACTTACTAATCACGGTTATATCGGGTGGAGATAAATATATCTACAGTGAGGGGAGTTCAGCTACGGGTTATAGTGGAGTGTCCCGTTAGTTAACGAATGTTGGTTAACTAGGTTTGAAAGAGTTCAACCGGTTAACATCGGATCGTTGGAGCCCATGATCTGTAGGTCCATTAGGTCCCCATGCTAGCTCAAACGGATAAACCTTAGAACAGAGTGATGGAAGAATTTGAAAACGTTCAAATTCATATTAGGGAGATATATTCGATATAATTTCACGTATTTTAGTTTAATCTTTGAATTAAACTATAATTAGAGAGAGTTAGTAATATTTAACTCCGACTTAAATATTACGAGTATGTATGTGATACATGTTTCAGATTGAACTTTACATATGAATATGGATTCATATTTGGTCTTTCGATTTTTGGGAAAAGTTGAAATTGGTGTATTGATTTAATTTAAACATTTGATGTTAAATTAAAACAATTATTATTAATTAAATTTTGTTTAATTAATTAGTTAAATTGATTTTAATTAATTAGTTAAATTGATTTTAATTAAAGTTAATTATATGAATTAATTTTATTTAAAATTGATTTCTTGAAATTGAAATTAAAATTCAATTTTAGAGGTGGTGAATTTTGGATATCTTCATGGTTTTGACACCTTATATATACACCTAAACCAAGCTTCTCAAGCTTCAATCTCAGTGCATGTTATTGCTTAATATATAAGCTAAGAAGAAGATGCAAAAATCAGAGTTCATTATGTTGAGAAAATCATGAATGGAAGCTTAAAAATTCTCTAAAAACCGTGGGTATGTTTTTCTTTTTAAAACCCATTTCTCTCTCAAACTTTCTCTCCTCAATTCATCATGCTCGGGTTCCCACAAGCCCGTTCTAAGGCCGGAGAATAGCGGGGAATATCACGGTGGTTGTCCTTGGCTCGATTGAGAAGAGAAACGCTCAAAGAGTTGCTTGAATTCGGAGTTTCAAAGAGGTATTTATAATTCTCTGTTTTTGTTCTTGTTTAAACATGCTTTTAATCCTCAAAATTAATGAAAATCGGTGCCTAAGATCCGCTAACGCTTCCGCTCGAGTGTCCTCCACTCCATCACAAAACACATGAATTTCCCACCATGCCATGCATACTCAAAACACATGAATTTCGCACCATGCCATGCCTACTTGATATGCGCCCAATATGCTTTAAGTTTACAAAGCTAGAGGTCCTAGGATCCTTGTAAACGGACACAAATAAAACTACTTACCGAATTATTCCAACCAAGAGTTTAGTTAGAAGATGAATCACTCTTAGATCAAACTTAGAATCTAGGATTGTCACTCTAAGATCCTAAGACGACTCACTCCAGAATTAGATTGATCAAAACTAATCCAATGAATCGATTGAACATCAAACCTAAGACAAGATTTGAAAGAAAAGACAACACCAAAGGGGTTGAATAAGCAAAAGTTTTTTAACATTCATAATCTGAGTTCTCAAGAGTATTACAAGCCATTTAAAGGCCAAATGGTCGTGGATAGACCAAGGAACTCAAAAGTCATTCAACTACACTTAATTGCAAATTATAGAAAATAAGACCTAGGAACTTAAAACTTGATTGCACATCAAACGAGCAACCATATCTCAAAACTAAAAAGATAGAATTGCTTTAAATTGTCTTAAATATGTGCTATGGAATCCGCTCCTCATAATGGCAACGTTTGACAAGGTTTGACATCACGTTTTCCCATGCAGTGCACACTTGACAGCATTTTCTTCACAAAATCTGCACAATTTTTTTGATCACCGTGTCATCTTCTAAACTATTGGACTTTTCCCGTGCCATCTTCATGCCATTCTCTTCTTGTCTCATTGAACTAACATTATATAAAAATTTGGCCTCAAAATTATCCGTCGGGTCTTGTGAATTTGCTAGTTTTTGAAGATGTAGTGTGAATGCCTCTTGAATATTCTTTGCCTTGCTTCTTGTAATTGGTCCTTCATGTACATGCAATGGATTATTGATTGATTCCATATCACTACTCAAAACACATGAATTCCGCATCATGCCATGCAACTCAGTCTCCTCTCAAGCTCCACAAGCTCGCTCAACACTCATAGCCCTCACAAAGCCCTCTGAGACTAACTCCTTCGAGTCACGCCAACCCCTGACCATATTACCCAGGGCCTCGACGTTTCTCTACGACGCTCAGCGTTCGACCCTTGACCATATTACCCAAGGCCTCGAACTGTGCATCACCCCTTGGCCATATTACCCAAGGCACCCGATGACTTCACAATCAAACTGTACATCGCCCCTTGGCCATATTACCCAAGGCACCCGATGACTCTCATAACGTATAGACTCATCACATCGCCCCTTGGCCATATTACCCAAGGCACTCGATGCTCCTCTTAATCCATTGGCGACATACCACCCCTCGACCATTTTTACCCGAGGCACCTGGTATTCACCTAACTTTTCTTTTTAATCACACAAGGTCCTCTGACCTCACAGTCTCACTAGAATGCATGAATCCTACACATCATGCTCCTAAACCATGCACTATGCCAATGACATGCTCATTGATCGAAAATGCACATCCCACACATGCTTTAAGCCATCAAACACATAAAACGAGTAGCATGCTTTCAACATTAGGTTCCTGTCTTTCAATCAACCACAACGAAACCACATACTTAACACAACAATTTCAACGTATCAAATCAACTCAACAGCTCAACATGCTCAAAACTCATTATGAACATATAATACATATATACATATACAACGTATGCTAAAAGCAAGCAAGTAAAGCACACAACATACTAGCACAAAAACAAACAAACTCAACAGGTAGAAATCCACTTACTAGTTGCTAAAACGCTCCTAAGCAAACCTAACGAGCTCCCAAAATGACTCAACGCTTGTTGTAACGTGATCGAGTGAGTTCAAGTTGATTAGAAACGACACGAAAGGAGACTTCCAAGGATTAAAAGCTTAACTAAAGTACTTCGATCAAATTTGAAAGAATCAAAAGGAATCTTACCGCCTCAAACTCACTTTAAGAGACTTGGGCCTTCGTTGAAAAGTATTTGATGGAGCTCGAATCTACAAACGAATAGTTTCTAAGCGTTAGGGATCGATCTATAAAACTTCAAAGCGCTATGAATGAGTTTGGAAGGGTCTAAAGTATGCTGAAACTTACTAAACTATCCAAAACAAGCTCGAACTAATGGTGGTTGATGCTTGCCGGAGTTCGAGATTGCCAAACAAGAGATATTGGGCTATGGGCAACTTGACTTAATGTTGTTCAGCTTGTGGGTAAGTGTCGTAAGCCAACTTCAAGCTCAAACGTTTGTTGTTTATTGCTCAAGAAGGCTTATACCTGCAAATTAGAAGTTGATAACGAATGGGTAAATCATAACTAGGCCATTTGAGTTATGGGTAACTCAATTTTGGACTCTAAAGAGTGTGGGCACACGCGAAAACTTACCAAAAGGTCCAAACGACACTATAAGGGCTGGATTCACGGATTTGCACCTAAGAGAGAGGATTCGGCTCGGGCTACAACACAACTGCTGATGTGCGATGAGGGGGAGTTCGTGCAGCTGGGGTGTCGTGGGTCTAACCACACTAGAGGCTGCTCACGTACGAAGGGAAGAAACTTGTGCAGCTCGGGTTGTTGCTCAACAGTGACAGGACACGAGGGAGAGGGAGGAAACGCGATAAAACGTTGCAGCGCTTGTGGGTCTCTGCGCATGAGGAGAGAGAACGAGAATGAGCGAGGGAGAGAAGAAGATAGCGGCGCGAAGTGGAGGTTGGTTGGAGAAGAAACGCTTGTCGGACACGTTGCTCCTGTGGGTCTCGCCGGAAAGAGAGATCGAGAGAGGGAGATGGTTGGCGGAGAGGCTGCACGAGGGGGGGGGGGGTTCAACGACGTAAAGAGAAAGAGAGGGAAGAGAGAGAGACTAGGTTTTCCTTCTTTCATTTCTTTTTTTTCTTTTGTTAAAAAAAAAGACTCATTTTTCCCTCTAAATTCCAAATTTTAAAAGCTTAATTTCCCTCCAAGATGAGAAAATTTGTGGGTAACTTTAATATCCATAATCATGAAATTTGATTTCTTAAACCAAAAATCTCAACTCTAAAATACTTTGCTTCCACCAACTTAATTCCAATTTAAACTGATACTTGATCCAAAATATCCTAATTTGAAAACGCGGGTCGTCACATTAATATAATATAACTCTTATATTAATCTATATTAATGTCATGCTCAATGCTTTTCCATTTTTCATATTAATATAACTCTTATAAAATAATTATGAAAATCATGCATTGAATTCATTATTTCCATCCATAATATAACCAATTACATTATTGCTCATGAAAATAATCCTAAGCATACATACTATATTAATTAAATATAACTCTTATATTTATCGAAATTAATGTCATGCATCATGCTTCTTCAATTTCATATATTTAATATAACTCTTATACTAAATCACTCACGAAATTAAATCGTACATATTTATCATACATTATAATAACTCTTATAACATAAATATGCATGAAACATGCTTAACCTATGGTGGGATTTTAATCTATATGACATTCATAAAGCATTAAATAGCTAAATAGACTGGTATTTTTGGCACCCTAGGGCAAAATAATGAAAAATAAAATTAATTTAACATAATCTAGCCCTAAACCACAATGCAAGGGTCTGAACCGCCTTGAACTGCTCATAACCAACCCGAACCGATTTCTATACACGAACTTACATGACTCGATTCACAACTTTTGCCCAAAAAACATAGGCCTCTACATGATCAAATTGAAAGTGTTAATATCTAATTTACGGAAGCAATTTTGGATCTTAGGCACTTAATAAGCTCAATTTGATCAAATTATGCATGTTGTTCTAAAGAAGAAAAACAAGGTTATGAACACCAACCTCTTTAGTTCTTACAATTGGTTGATCCCTTTTGTTGTTTTTCTTCTCCAAGCTATCACGAACCACGACTTGATCATCCTTGCTATCCTCAAGCCTTTGGAAAGGATTGTGAGATCCTCTAGTGATGGAATTTGAAGGGAAAAGCTTGAAGAACAAGCTATGGAGGTGGGTTTTGGTGAGGTGAGAATTTGGCAGCAATTCACTATGGAATTAGCTTGGTTTCTTCAACCATTTTCTTCCCTTTTATAGAGAAATAAATGCTGAAGAGAAACACATGAGATTGACACCAATTTAACCCAAATTAAGTGGGAAATTGGGTGGCTAAAGTGAGGGGAGTGCATGAGTTTAGTCACCATGCACTCCACCTCCAAAAAATCAATTAATTTTGATTTTTCTTAACTCAAGATTATCTTGAATTTTAATTTTAATTATTCAATTTTAATAATCTGAAAAATATAAAATCTAATTTTAATTTTAAAATTTTAAATTAATTCAAAATTAATTTAAAATAATTATTAATTAATTTAATATCTAATATTAAATTAATATTTTGCCATCAATCTCGAACATTTTCGAAATGTTATTTTCAACCATGAATCCCTATTCATGTGTTTGGTATTTAAATCATATTTAAATATTAAGTCTCTCACAACTTGGTTTATACAAAGCCCGACGTATTGATAACGTCAAGCATATCCAACCATTTCCCTAAAACGAATTCGAACTAATTCATATTCTATCCATCATATTGTTCCAAAGGTTAGTCTCAAGTTAGCAAGGGGACCTAATGGACCTACAGATCATGGACTCCACCAGTCTGAGGTTTAACCGGCTAAACCCTTTTAACCTAGTTAACCAATATCCGTTAACTATCGGGACACTCCACTATAACCTAGTAGTTGAACTCCCCTCACTGTAGATTTATTTCCGTCCACTCGATATAACCATGATTAGTAAGCCAATCTTTCATAGGTCGTTCGTTACTATAGCTAGGTCAAATGTCCGTTTTACCCCTATAGTACATCTTAGTTCCTTAAGTCCATTGGTCCTCTAATGAACAATTGGTTTATGGTCCAACCACTAAACAGAGTCCCTCTCAGGCTAATGAGAGGGTGGGGCCCCTTGTTCAAGCCTCGGAGTCAGCACTTAAGGGAACAACCTCTCTACTATCCTTGATTCGGGTAGGAGTGAATTTCGTCTTGCTATACTATGTCCCCAGCCATCCATCTAGTCTCATCTCTAAAATGGTAGGCTTATTGAGCGGCACTATTGGGCCACTCTCACCCATGCAGGTCAAAGGATAATTCTAAATGAACAGGAGTTCATAGTAAGCTCAGGATTAAGATCAAGTTACCTAGGTCATCGCTTGAAATAGTCAATCTTAACAGTAAACGACGTTATAAAGTAAGAGTGACTTATTTCTCGGTTCTGTCTTGTGTAAACATCTTTTACATAGGATGCCCCTACTTGCATGTCTTTACATGAACGACCCAGGATCTTTTCGTTTGCCTCATTCGCAAAGTAGGTCGCATCCATAGTGTTACCAGGATAAGGTACCCAACCTTATCCATATACTATAGACCATTTAGGTTATATACTCGAACTTGATCCATGTCTATATCCACGATATAGTTCAAGTATTTCATATTCTAACCATGGATGTTTCTATTGGATTTAAGATATAAAAAAATGATTCATTGAATAACATCTTTATTATAAAAGGATTACAAAACTTGAGTTTTAGGACATAAAACACAACACAAATCAGAGAAATTTTAAATCTAGGGACAAAAAATACCTAAACAACCTATTAGCAAAATTCTCATTCAAAATGCAGAATTCACCCACCAAAACCCAATGCAAGTTTGGTAAAACGAAATTAAAGCAACGATTGGGCTCTGATACCAATTGAAGGATTGAAATTCCTCGCAGCTGAAGCATATATCAGACCTTTTCGTTCTTGATTTGGTTTCTTTGAAAACACTGATACATTGGGCCAAAATTCCAGAACAATTCTATGAATTCTAAGAGATTAAGCATGTTGTACAAATTCTACATTATTTAGAATTTATGTACTTACGTGTTTGACGTGGCCAAACTCCTCCGCACGATGCTCCAATTTCACGTACTGTCTTTTTGCTCCAATCTCTGGATTCTTGAGATTGAGTTTGTGGGAACTTGATCTTGAAGGGAATTGAAGAAGAAAAACAACAAGAATGGTGTTGTGTTCTTTTCTCTTGGGAGGCTTGAAAGAGTTTTTTAGAGAATCCTTTTTCTTTTCTTTGTATCTCATGCACATAATGAATGGAGATGAAAGGAGAGATCTGTAACCCCGTATTTTCACGATAAGGGAGTTACCAACCCACTCCCCAACAACTGTTGGGGAGTTATTGATTTTAGGGAAAAATACACTTTTAGTCCCTGAGGTTTGGATTAAGTTACACTTTGGTCCCTGAGTTTTCAAACTCGACAATTTAGTCCCTGAGGTTTGCATTTCATTTCATTTTAGTCCCTCCATCCAATTTTTTGTTAGATTTTAACAGATCGCTGACGTGTCACCTATTTTTTTTATTAAAAAAATTATTTTTTCATTTGTTAAAATAAAAAATAATAAAAATATTAATTTTAAATATATTTTTAATTCTTTTTATTTTTTTTCTTTCTTCTTCTTCAATCACTTCACCACCCACCCTTCTTCTTCAACCTTCTTCATACCACCAACAGCCGCCAACGATCGAACGCCGGCAACCGTCGCTCGCTGGCCGTTGGCGACAATTTTTTTCTCCCTCTCCTTTTTCTTTTCTTCTTCTTCTCTTCCCTTTCTTCACTGTTTTTTTAAAAAGGACGTCGTCGCTCACCCACCGTCACTCGCCCACCGTTGCTCGCCCAAATCTACGACAGTCCAGCTCGTTCAAATCGTCGCCGCCCAGCTCGCTCACCACAGCTCATCGCCCACCCAGCTCGTTCAGATCTCGCGAAGATTCACTCGCCGCCGCTCACAAAGATCTGCTCGTCGCCGCTTGTCGTCGCTCGTGAAGATCTGTCAGATCTCGCAAAGATTCGCTCGCCGTCGAACAGTTCCGCTCGCCGTCGCTCAGTTCCGCTCGCTGTCGCTCAGATCCTCTCGCCCTCGCTCAGATCTGCTCGCCGTCGCTCGCCCTCGCACAGATCTGCTCGCCTGTCACTCGTCGTCGCGAAGATCCGCTCACCTCTTCATTCCAACCGCCACGGTTCTAGTCGCTCGGAAGATCCGCTGCAGTTCTAGCCTTCTTCGTTCTAGCCGCCGCCTTTAATTTTTTTTTATACAGTGAAAAAATAGGAAATAAGAGAGAAGGGAAGAAGACCAGAAGAAGAAGAAAAAAAAAAAAAGGTCGCCAGCGAGCGACGGCAGCTGGCGGCGACCGACCATGGGAGTTGAAAAAGAAGAAGGGGAAGAAGGAAGAAGGTGATGGGGAAGAGAAAGAAGAAGGAGAAGAGAGAGGAGAGGGAGAGAAAGAATTAAAATAATAATAAAAAATAATATTTTTATCATTTTAATATATTTTTATTTAAAAAAATAAAAAAAAATTAATTTTTTAATTAAAATAATAGTGCCACGTCAGCCGCCATTTAGATTTAACGGCAAAATGGATGGCAGGGACCAAATTGCTCCTTATCTCAAACCTTAGGGACTAAATTGTCGAGTTTGAAAACTCAGGGACCAAAGTGTAACTTAACCCAAACCTCAGGGACTAAAAGTGTATTTTTCCCTTGATTTTAATAATCATATTAAATCAATATAAAACTATATATTATAAAATCCATCAATTTAATTAAATCTAATTTAATTAAATCAATTCTAATATATAGTTTTTAATTAATTCAATTAAAGAAATTTCTAATTGAATTAATTAAGCCAATTTATTAAAATCACATATTTAATTAATTTGCATCTCTCCCTTTTAACCTATAGTTTTAATGTACATCATACGTACATTAATTATAAACTATAGTATTAATTTAGTTAAATCACATTTAATTAAATTATACAAATTAATTAATTCTTTAATTAAATATCAAATATTTAATTAATTTTCCATTTGAATCAAATTCAAATAATTCTCTCACATATTATAGTTTTAATATGAATCACTATTCATATTAATTTTAACCTATTGTTTAATATGAATCCAATTCATTGTTGATATTTAAACTCCTTCGAATATATAATTCTCTCATTAATTAATTTTGAATCACATCCAAAATTAATTTTATTATAAAGTTTAATTCACTAATTAAACTTATACTATAATATATCTCCATACATTATATTAATTGTATCAAATACAATTAACTAAAATTCTCTTAATTATCAAGACTAATTAATCTCAGAACCCGTTATGAGCAAGTAGGTGGACCTAATGGACCTACAGATCAGAAGCTCCAACGGTACGAGATTAACTGGCTAAACTCATTAACCAAGTTAATTAACATTCGTTAACTGTGGATCACTCCACTAAAGACGCACAACTGCATTCTTCTCACTGTAGAATACTTCTGTGTCCACGGATATCGACCATAATGGTAAGTCATTCTTTCACGTGTGTTTGTAACACCAACTGGGTCAAATTACCGTTTTACCCCTGGGTTATCTCTGGATCCTTAAGTACCACTGATCCCTCTAATGAACAAGTTGTTTAGGGTCAAACCACTAAACAGGAGTTCCTCTCGAGCTAGGAGAGGACGACATGCCTTTGTTCAAGCCCCAAAATAAGCCCTTAAGGGAACACACATCTACTTACCCCAATAGGGGAAGGAGTGAACTCCATCTTGTACTGTTATGTTCCCAGCCCCCACTCGGTCTTGCCCCTGAAAAGGTAGGATTATTGAGTCGGCGAACTGGCCACTCTCACGCATACAAATCTAAGAACAATCCGTCTTGAAAAAAAAAGGGTTCATAACAGACTTAGGATTGAGATTGAGTTACCCAGGTCATCTTATTGAAATAGAAACCTAAACTAGTCAACGACGTTACATCTAGTGGTTACTATTTTGTGGTTCGATCTTATGCAAACTCATTGCATAGGATACCCCCACTCGCATGTCTCCTACATGGATGCTTTGGATCAATACATCTGTATCGAATACAAAGTGGGTCGTATCTCATAGTGTCACCAGGATAAAGTACCGTTGGGTGACCGCAAGTGAATGGGTCGATAAGTAATATAAAACGGTAAGAATACCGAGTATCGAATACTCAGGGAGAAGTGCACTTAAGCAAGGTAATATTCTAGACACTAAAAATATTAAGATTGATTATTATTTAGGGACCTAGGCATGATGAAAGATGCGAACAACAATTAAACAAGGCAGTTAAACAAAACATATCAAGCACTTTAGCAAAGGGGAGATTGAGTCAAATAAGAAACGGGGTCTTGAATTCCAAAATACAGCTTAATAGTTATTCTAATTACTTAATTTTGTATCCGACTAATTATAGATCTAGAATCTCCGTTAATCACATAGGTTCTCCTGTCGGTTTCCCCGAATTATAATTAACTCATTTTAACAACCTAAGTGTCCTTACCGCTATTAAATGGGCTAATTAATGAGTCCTGATTCATTATCGATCTCTAAGCCTAACTACTCTCGCTGTCACTATGAGAAATTAAGCCTAGTTGAGTGGATTGTGATCTGACTTAGTTTCTCTCCGTCGAGTTTCCACTAAATATCGAATCACCATAAATTTGGCTAGAATCTATAGAGCATTACGAACACCCACACAAATAATCAGTAAAGTGGACACAAAGATAGGCAATCAGAATAACATTAAACGATATTCCTTCATTCAAAACCCGCAAGCCACGATTTAGCTATACATGTATGCTATAAGAACCAAAAATTCCCGTCTATACATGGTATAAAGCAATAAATGAACAAATAAAGCGGATAGGAGATGAACCGTCGAAGAAACCCTTGCTTGCGCCTTGGATCCCCCACGAATCAAGCCCCTGATCGCTCCAAAAAATGTCCAAAAACAAGAATTTCGTGCTCCTCTCACTCACTCTCAACTCGACCCTCAAAATGGCTCAAAGAGCCTTTAGAAGACTAGAGGAATTGAATGTTTGATGCCAAAAATGAGTGCCAAACGGCACCTTTTTATAGAGCTTCAGGGCAGACAGTGTCGCGACGCTGTGACGTACTCGACTTGTTCTCCAAGATATCCCAGCGTCTCGACGCTGTCCTCGGCTGGAAAATTCCAGAATCGTGACTTGGTTGATTTTTGGGCTTCTCCTTCAATTTTTGGCCCAATTCTTCTCCATTTAGGGTCTTGGACCCCTCCAATTGACCCACCATGAATCTTCATGATTAATTCTTCATTATTTGGGCTTCTTTTTCCTCTTTTTCTCCAAGATTCCAATAAAAGCTCCTAGGGACAAAAGATAATTAATTAATTGAATTTACACAATAAAAACACATTAAAGCACAACAAAAATCATTAAATTTAAGGATAAAATAGTAGCATTTATGCAAGCTATCACACCCCCAAACTTAAGCTTTTGCTAGTCCCAAACAAAATAAATTCTATGGATGCATGAAATGAATTGCTTTAGCCTCAATGATTTAGAATTCTTAGGGAAATACGAAAAACATGCAAGTGAACTAAGCAAGCACAACATACTCATGAAGAAATTTAAAAAATGAAACTTAGAATTAACGAATAGCATGCTCAAAACTTATCTAGTGGTTCTTTTACTAACCTAGATTAGCTTTACGGCTTTTTACATTTCTCTTCCTCCTACACTGGCTAAGAGTCCCAACAGGTCAAAATCTAGCTATCATGCAAAATAAAGAAACTAGGGCGCCCGATTCTTTTCTTTTTCTCAGGGGGTTTCCCTCCAAACTTGCATTTTATGATCCTAAGGGCACTAGCTTTTACACACCGCTCCAGGGACCCATATCCTGAATTTTATCCTTGGATGATCCTAACTGATCACAATAGAGGTAGCTCTTTTTACCCCTAGTTCTATTTTTTCTTTGGCAAGCAAAAACTCCTAGTTCTATTTTTTCTTTGGCAAGCAAAAACTATTTTCTTTCTTTTCTTTTCAACAGATAATTCTTTTTTCTATTGTTGCTTTTTCTTTTTGAAGGCATAACATTTTTTTTCTTTGCTTCTCACCTAGCTCTTAAAATAGTCAAGCATAAACTCCTAGTGCTATAGACTAAGCCTATCAGAGTGACAACAAACTTATAAAAGCCATAATAAGAATCTAGATTTTCAAAGATCTCACAAGATAAGTTTATTGCTTGCTTTAGACATTAATACTAAGCAAAAAATTATCAAAATTTCTCAGATTTCTGCTATGCTCCCGAACACCACAATCATATAAACCACATTCCCCAAAATTCTAAACCAAATCCTAGGCTATCCTTGCTATCCTAACATCCATCCAGAAGAATTCAAATAAGCTAAAAAAGCAGCGAAAGCCTCCCCCCAAACGTAAACTATACATTGTCCCTAATGTTTAAAGCAATTAAAGATTAAAGAGGGGATACTGAGACTTCCCTGACTTCTTTTGGAGAAAATTCTTCATCCTCTGGGTCGGGAGAGCGCATTCGTTTGATTTTTCGGGGTTTGCTACATGGATCCTGCAAAACAAAATTGGATCATGAAGCAAAGGGATTTATTTACATCCGCACAAGAAAGAACAACTAACTATTTTAATCTTGGGTTGCCTCCCAAGCAACGCTTCTTTAACGTCTCTAGCTAGATGAAGCTCGATCCGCTCATGGAGGCTCGAAGTTAAAATTCTCGTCCTCCTCTGGGTCACTAATGAAATCCTTTGCTGTCACACATAAAGCAAGAAGGGGATGGAAAAAATACTCCCCTGGGCCCTCTTCAGAAAGCAATTATTAAGATACGAATCCATCACAAAAGCCATCATGTCAAACTTCTTTTCTAAATCCATATTCTCAAAGCAGTTATTTACAGAATCATCAAGCATCATAATATCTATTGGTCTCAAATCCTGAGATGGTTTCTCTAAAAGGACCATCCACTCATCAGGCGTAAAGTTCTGTACATGATCATCTACATGAGACTCACTAACTGTACTAGACGGTTGATAAGGGTAAAAAATATACCTATTTTACCCTTATATTTAGCTCATTTCTTGGTTAAATGTTGTATGTTGTGATCAATTTACTGTTCCCGAGCTCAAAATATGCTTAATTTGATAAGTTAGGGTGTTGAGAATCACTTTTGTCCAATTTAACTCATTTGTGCTTAAAAACACTTGATTTTAAGTGAATTTGACCTAGTTTGTTGCTGTGCAGAAAAACAGAGGAAAAGCTAGAATTCCCCATAAATGTGACCGCATTTCTGGGAAGGCAAAAATGAAATGCGACCGCATTTCTGCAAAAATCTGAAGCCGTTCCGAGTCGTCCGCGGGTCGTTGTTGACGAGTCTTCTTCGCACCTAACTGGCTGTTTTGACCCCAAAACTGACTGGGCAACCTTCCAGCACCTATTTCACAGCTCCTCTACCATTTTCTACACTATATAAGTGTTGGGTTCCTAGAGTGAGTAAAAATATGGTATAAAAGACTCTAGAATTCCTGTGCAAGTATACACAGTCTGCAGCAAGTAATATTATCAATCCGAGTCCTGAATTAGTTTCCACTCTACCTATTTTGTGTAACTTTCTAATGGTTTCAAAGATGGTAACAATAATTTGGTTTTATAAGAATTATGCTGATGCAAAATAAATGACAGAACAACGAGTAAACAAATAGATAGACAGATTAAAGACAGGCGCTGATTAGGATTTAGTGATTGTTCTACAGATGCTCTAGCAATATTAGTGATCATGCATTTCTCGCAGTATTTTTAGCGGATTCCTCCCAGAACTCCGGATCTTTTGGGATATGTTTCAAACCCAATGAAGTGCGACCGATCAAGCACTAGGCAACTGGCTATCCCTAGCTCAGTCACTGGCGTTCACCAATACATAATGATCATAGTGTGGATAATTGCCACACACTCTCTAAATCATCCCTGAAACTAGAGAGAGCTATTCACACCAGCTGGCCAAGCGGGCCTAAAATGAAAATAAGAACAACAATTAACCAAAATGCGATAGTCAATATATTACTAAAGATTAAGCACGACAATCACATTATTCCTAACCAACACCTAAGCTACTTAGTTCATAATAGGCATGGAAATACAAATCACAATCTGAGTAGGCATGTCCATAATCACAAGTTAATAAAGAAAATAAACTCCTTAATCAGCTTGCGGGTGATGGTGTTCTTGATGATCTTCAATCTCTCTATACTATTCGGCTTCCAAGGAAAGTTGGAATGCTGTTGACCTTGATGACTACTCCCTTTTATAGAAGGATGGGAAGCTTAAATTAGGTCAACTAGGACACGTGTAAGGCTCTCCTTGATCTTTTATCACGAAAATAAATCAACAGAAGTCGGTTCATGAAGTTGGCTAATGAGCTGTGATGTGGCAGTTCTGTTCCCAGTTTTGCTGCAGCAAAGAATTTGCTCCCTCCAGTCGCCCAAGCATAATCTGCACAAAATAATTTCCAATGCTTCCATTCTTCCGAATGGGTTAAAACATGTAATATCTATCTAAAACCAACCCTATTAAGCACAAAAGACACACAAATCCTTATAGAAATGAGGCCTAATTAACTACCTTTTGGGCAGTTATCAATAAGCTCGAGATTCGAAGTCAAATTCAAGCAGATCTCACTTGGAAGAAAAGGGTGATGACAGAACCCTGACTCGACGCCAATGAGTTGGGATGCCTGAGGTCCTTCTTAGATGACCAAATTCTAACCTGAGTTAGACATCAAACCTTGTGGTTTGTAGAGAGTTTCACCCATTCCCACTTGTAAAAACGAGAGAGTGGAGTGTCTTAGCGAACTCTAGAAGGATTGAGTAAATAGAAAAACCCATAATATTTAGCTATCTCCTTTATTTCCAACTTTTGAATCTTTTCATTATTCTGTATTATTTGCATTCTTATTTCAATGAAAAGGTGTTCATTTGTTTTTCTCCCACCATGAGTAGCTAAATCCCATTGAGGGGTTCAATGTGGTGAATTCCCTTAGGGTTTAATGGCTTGAAAGTGTTTTATTTGCTTAAGTTGTGTTCAATACATGTCATTCTTTATTGATTATCACTCTAACCTTGTTGAGTTAAATTTGATCACTTAGACTTTGCATGCTATGTGAGTTTGATCTCGAAAGGGACAAGCGATATCGGTTTTCATAAAGGTGATATAGGAGAAAAAGCTCGAAAGAGATTGTTCAGCGGTATAGGGCAAGCTGCCTAAGGCACCCTATATTGACTATAGGGTTATAGGTTGCATTCGTGAATTATCTATGTCGGAGTTGAGTCACAGAAATGTGCATAACGGTTATTGCCTTAGGGATGAATCCATATTGAATACCTCGTTTATTTCTTATTGTTATTCTTTTAGTTATTTGCATGTTTTATTTATCTTTTCAAAAACCCAATCAATCAACTTATTTTCTTTGGTTGACTTTTTCAAAAGCAATCATTTGAGCAGTTTCTTCATCAAATCTAAATTTCCAATTTAGTCCTTGTGGGATCGATACCCGGAGTAGTTCTAAGGTTTTTTTATTACTACGTGCGACAGTGTATACTTGCACTTAAGTGTTAGCTGGATTATTCTTTATTATTATTATTCATCTTACCTCACATTCCATCCATTCAGCTGAAGACGCACCGAGTTTTTGGCGCCGTTACCGGGGACCAAATGTGAAACCAGATTTTTTTTGAAATTGCGATCAGATTGCAACCGTATTTCTGTCTCAAAGGGAATCTGACTTCGGTTTGCATTTGTTTTTCTTTTACAGGTTGGAGTTAGTGCATGAGCAAGGGGTATCCACTCCTTGACATTGATCCAGAGATAGAAAAAACCTTTCGTCGTCGAAGGAAGGAACAAAGACGAAAGAAAAAGGAGCAACAAGAGTTGAGCGCACGAGAATTTCTAGAGGAAGCATCTTACATTCAAGAGTTTCCAATGGAACCTCCTGGAGTCGATCCTCAAGTTGATCCACAAGATCGTGGAAGAGAGCAGAATGGCGGGAGAATTCCTCCTGTTCCTCCAGTTCCACTGGTGCCACAACAAGAAAATCTGATTTACATTGTGGAAGATCGCAACCGAGCAATAAAGGACTACACTTTACCAGTTTTCCAGACATTAAATCAAGGAATTTTGGAGCCACCAATTGATGCTTGATAGCGAGCATAGCTAGCTATCTTTCCTTATTTAATTTAGCTAGTCTTTTATGATTTTTGGGCCATTTTATTGTGCTTTAATGTTTATTTTGTAGGAAAAGGTTGATTGGAGCTAAAATGCAATAGTGGAGTTAATCGGGTGCTCGGGACGCGAAAAGATGCAAAGGAAGGAAAAGAATCAAAAGGGAAAAAAGTCAAAATTCGGTCAAAAGGTGACAAGCGTCTCGACGCTAGCATTCCTTATTCGGATAGGCACGAAATCGTCGCAGCGTCGAGACGCTGCGACCTTAGCGTCTCGACGCTACCGTAATTTCCTTTCCAGAACGCGCGTGTTTAGAGGCAGCGTCTCGACGCTACGATGAAATTTCAGAATAAATAGTTCTTTTTGGCTAGGTTTTTGGGGGAACCAATTTTGGGACTTCTTGGAGCCGTAAACAGAGCAAATTCAGAGGAATTCAAGGCTGGAGCAAAGGGGAAAATTCGGAAATCAACCCATTGTTCGTGGGGATCGTGACGGGGACGTTCGGTCTCAGCCTACAACGAGTTTAATTCTTCTTTCCCTCACTTTAGTTAGATTTTTATGGCTTTTACATGTTTAGTTGAGCTTGTAATTTTAATCATGAGTAGCTAAACTTGTAACCTTAGGGACTGATGTAGTTGATTGTGTTTATGGATTGATTTATGGTTTAAGTTGTGCAATGTTATTATGTTTGTAATCTTGATTTAATCCTTTCAATTAATTGGCCATTAGTTGGATGATTTAAGTTTCGAATCTAGCTCGGGAGAGGGGATTTGATTTAGACTTACTCAAGATTGCATGACTAAAGTGTAGTTTCTATTTCGTGACGGTTTTAGATTAACTTTAGAATTGGTTAAAAGATCTCATTGCCTTGCATGATTAATAAACTTAGATAGGGATATCAAGTTGGTTAATTTGCATGAGAATCAATTATACTCGGGAGAGGTAGTTGTGATTAAAGGGTCTTTGGCTCATAATTCCATTGTGCATAATAACTTATTCCTTAAAATCAATCCTAGACTAAATCGGCGAAATCAATTCCCTAAGTAGTTTTCCCATTTGAAATTCCACACTTTCTACGTGTTTTGATTTAGTTTTCTTATCATTCATTCATCACTTTTTGATCCCTAAATAAAATTGAGCAAGATAATTCACAATACTTGATTTGCTTAAAAATCCAATCCAGAGGACGACGCTCGTTTATACGAACTCTTTATTATTACTTGACTCGTGCGCTTGCGGTTAGGAAAAGTCCACATCAAGTTTTTGGCGCCGTTGCCGGGGATTGGCACGTTTAGTTAGATTGATATTGTGAAAAAATTGCTTGATCTTAATTTAGGGTGTATTTTTATTTTTTTAGGTTGTTTGCATTTTTTTTCCTTATTTGTTTTTCTTTCCATTTTTGTTTTTCTAGCTTAGTTTTTCTTTTAGTTGTGTAATCTTTTCCTTATTTACTTCTTGTTATTCCTTTTTAGATTAGTTTCTCCTTATTTGTTAGTTTCCTTATTTGTGCTTTGCCATATTTATTTTTGCATTCCATATTAGGTTACTTTGTTTCCTTTTCTAGATTATATTTTCCATATTTAGATTAGTTGTTTTCTTTTCTTTATTTATTTCCATAATTGTTTTTCTTTCCTTTTTAGGGTAGTTTTGATTTTGCATGCGTAATAATAGAGAAGTAGCACCATTTGGTCCCGAGATAGAAAGAACAATTCATAGGCTTCGAAAGGAAAATAGAGAAATTATTCAAATGGCAGACCAAAATCCACCTGAGGAGCCTAGGCCTATTAGAGATTATTTTCAGCCTGTGTTTTAGGGACAACAATCGGGGATTGTCTATGCCCCGATTTATGCCAACAACTTTGAGCTGAAGACCAGTCTCATTCAGATGGCTCGAGATTGTGCTTATAGAGGATCGCCCACCGAGGATCCAAATTCTCATCTTAAATCATTTTTAGATATTTGTGGGACGGTAAAGATTAATGGAGTGTCTGAGGATGCTATTCGCTTACGTTTATTTCCCTTTTCTTTGCAGGATAAAGCACGAGATTGGTTGCAGTCTATTACTCCTGGGAGCATCACCACCTGGGATGCTTTGGTCCAGGCCTTTTTAAAGAAACTTTTCCCTCCTGCAAAGACGGTCAAGCTGAGGACAGAGATTGGGACATTTCAACAACAATATGATGATCAGTTGTTCGAGGCGTGGGAGCGATTCAAAGAGTTGTTGAGGAAGTGTCCTCAGCATGGTTACCCCGATTGGCTTCAAGTACAATTGTTTTATAATGGTCTAACTCCTAGTACAAAAACGATTGTTGATGCAGCTGCAGGTGGGACTCTGTTGTCCAAGACCGTGGAAAACGCTCGCACACTTTTAGAGGATATGGCCACCAACAGCTATCAGTGGCCACCTGAGCGGTCTACACCTAAAAAGATTGCTGCTGGAGTGTTTGAGGTTGATAAAGTAAGTGCACTCCAGGCCCAGATGACCTCCCTCGCTAATGCTTTTATGAAATTTTCAGGTACAGGGAGTGCACAGTCAATTGAATTAGCTGCTGCTTTGGCATCTAGACCTCAGGAGGAGACCATCGAGCAGGTTCAGTATGTATCAAATTTTAATTCTAGGGGATATAATAATAGTTCTACACCTACACATTATCACCCTAACAATAGGAATCATGAAATTTCTTTTATGCAAATACTAAGAATGTTCTTAACCCCCCTGATTTTGCCCCTCAAACTCAAGAAAATAAAAAGTTAGAAGATCTTGTTGGAGCTTTCATTGCAGAGTCAAGTACAGGACAACCAAGTTAGAGGAGGCAGTCATTGCCATCAATTCAATAGTGAATGGCCACAGCGCTGCCATCAAGAATATTGAGACTCAGCTGGGACAGTTGGTGAATGTTGTAAGCACCATGAATAAAGGTAAGGCCCCAGTTGAACAAGAGAAACCCCAGATGGAGTATTGTAAGGCAATCACTGTGCACCAGGAGGAATCTGAAGATGAACCTGAATCTGAGGACTATGAAACGCCTACAGGGGAAGCTGAGGAGGGCACTGAAGGGTTAAAATCCCTTTGGCAGCGGAAGCACACAAGACCAATCTCGAATTAAATATCAATTTCAGAAAAACCAATACGTTGGCAACAAAATTAGAAACAATTTCTAAATTACTAAGATTAAGCATGCTGTAAATATATTCAAAATCAAGAACACTTGGATTTTCGAAGAATACAGCACGATGCTCCAAATTCGTTCTTGATCGTTCTTGATCTTCCAATCGACACCACCATTATGGATCACCCGCTATATCTCTTGGATCTCTGAGATTTGGCTTGTGGGAACCCAAAACTAGTCTTGGAAAGGGAAAAATTCCAGCAAAACAAGTTGTTGTAACTTTTGGAAAGAGCCAGAGAGAAAATTGAGAGAGAATTCTCTTTTATGTAATCGTGAAGCATGAGAAAAATGAGAGCTAATCTGAGTAACCCCTTCTCCACTTAACGATAAGTGGGGAGGGAGTTAAAACCCTACTCATTCTAGATCGTTGGATCAAATCCAAACAATCTTGGCCATCTATTAATTAAATAATAATTATCATTTATCATTTAATTAATTAAATAATTATAATTAATCTAATTAAATCAATATTAATTAAATAAATTATAACCTAAGGTATTTAATTCAATTTGAATCATATTCAATTGAATTAAATTTGCCATTCAATTAATCTCATCAATTGAATCCACATTAATTAAATATCAAATATTTAATTAATTTTATAATTGAATCATATTCAATTTTATCTCTCATTTAACCTATAGTTTTATTTTGCATCAAAATGTACATCAATGTAAACTATAGTTTTAATTTGATTAAATCACATTTAACCAAATTAAAATTAAATTAATTAATTACCCAATTAATTAATTCATGAATTAATCAAATATCACATATTTAATTAAATTCATAATTCTCTCATTAATTAATTTTGAATCATATCCAAAATTAATTTTATTATAAAGTTTAATTCATTAATTAAACTTATACTATAATGTATCTCCATACATTATATTAATTGCATCAAAATACAATTAACTTATATTCCCTTTAATAATTAAGACTATATAATCTCGGAACCCGTTATGAGTTAGCAGGTGGACCTAATGGACCTACAGATCAGAAGCTCCAACGATACGAGATTGATCAGCTAAACTCATTAACCGAGTCAATCAACATTCGTTAACTGTGGGTCACTCCACTAAAGACCCACAACTGCACTCTTCTCACTGTAGAATATTTCCGTGTCCATGGATATCGACCAATGCAGTAAGTCAATCCTTCACGTGTGTTCGTAACACCAGCTGGGTCAAATTACCGTTTTACCCCTAGGTTACCTCTGGATCCTTAAGTACCATTGATCCCTCTAATGAACAACCTGTTTAGGGTCCAACCACTAAACAGAAGTTCCTCTCGGGCCAGGAGAGGACGGCGCGCCTTTGTTCAAGCCCCAGAATCAGCCCTTAAGGGAACACACATCTACTTGCCCCAATAGGGGAAGGAGTGAATTCCATCTTGTATTGTCATGTCCCCAACCCCCCACTCGGTCTTGTCCCCAAGAAGGTAGGCTTATTGAGTCGGCGTACTGGCCACTCTCACCCGTACTAATCAAAGACAATCCCTCGTGAGAAGGAGTTCATGACACACTCAGGTTTAAGATCGAGTTACCTAGGTCATCCTATTGAAACAATAACCTAACTAGTTAACGGTGTTACATCTAGTGGTTTACTATTTCGTGGTCCGGTCTTATACAAACTCATTGCATAGGATACCCCCGCTCACATGTCTCCTACATGGACGCCTTAGATCAATACGTCTGTATCGAATACAAAGCAGGCCGTATCACATAGTGTTACTAGGATAAGCTACCCAGCCTTATCCATGTACTATAGACCTTTTAGGTTGTCACTTGAACAATGATCCCCGTATGTCCCCACATACTAGTTCAAGTCTCATGTAAACAACCTTGGGTCTTAGTTTATTGGATTTGGGTCATATTGTGCAATTCTAGACTTAATATGACAATAACACTTTATTGCATAAACCTCAATAACACTTTATTGTTACAAGTGTATAATTCATTAATCATTCACTATCTACGAGTTTTAGGACATAAAACCCAACAGACACATCATCAGATGAGGCTGAAAAGCCTAACCTTGAGCCTCCTATTCCTTCTCCCACACTGTTGGTTCCTAAGGAAAAGAAAAATAAAAAGAAGAAAAAGAACAATCAGGTTCAGTTTGATAAATTTATGAATGCTTTTATGAATCTGAATAATAATATTCCTTTTGCAGAGGCATTAGAGATGCCCCAATACAACAGGTTCATGAAGGAGTGGTTAGCAAAGAAGCGAAAAGAAAAGAAGGTTGACACTGTATATCTTGCTTCCACATGCAGCACCTAGAGTCCAACAGAAGGTACCTGAAAAAGTAGCAGATCCAGGGAGTTTTTCTGTCCCTTGTAGTTTTGGTAGTTACTCTTTTAGAGCATTATGTGACTTAGGTGCTAGCATTAATATCATTCCTCTATCGTTGTGTAAAAAGTTAGATATAGGTGAGATTAAGTCTACTCCTTTAAAGCTCCAATTGGGTGATCAATCTGTGGTGAGACCAGTTGGTATTGTAGAAAATGTGTTAATCAGAGTAGGTAGATTTTTCCTCCCTATTGATTTATATGTTATGGACATGATAGAAAATCCTTCAATGCCTGTCATATTATGAAGAACATTCCTCGCTACTGGGCGAGTGATTATTGATATTGAGCACAGGGAGCTCATTATTAGAGTCAAGAACGAAAAAGAAATCCTTAAAGCAGTTGAAGACTCTAAAGATGAAGTGCTTTTCATGGGATATAGGAAAGATGCAAGAAAGAGCACCTCTATTGGATTCACAGAACAAAAGCCCCCTTGAAGCACGATCAACACGTCGAGCTAATGACGTTAAACAAGCGCTTATGGGAGGCAACCCAAGTAAGTTTAGTGTGTTTTCTTTTTGTTTTTAATTTATTGTTTGTTTTTGTTTTGTAGGTCTTGTTTTCTTTCTCTCCTTTGCTTTCAAGCTTTCAAGATTCCAAGCTTTCAGTCAAGAAGTCATCTTTATTCCAGGCCAGTATTGTTCACTCCTGTCATTCTTTTATTGCTCTCATGCTTGTTTATGCCTTATTTTCTTTATACATTGAGGACAATGAATATTTTAAGTTTGGGGGTGGATTAGCATGTTTGTGGAGCCCTTGAGCATCTGAGTTCGGGCTATAGTTTTGAGCTTTCTTTGAATTATGCATATGGTTGTTTTATGGATGCTACTTTTGCATGATTATGATGTCCTAGGATAAGCTTTCTTGTAAATTTTCAAGCTTGTGATGAGTTGTAAGCATGAGTGCCCAAAAAGGGAGACTTTTTAAAAATTTTCTAGGAGATGACTTGCATGAGTAGAGTATTTGTCTTGGCTAGATTTGGATTTGAATGCTTAGGAGCGAACTATTAGGTTCATATGCTTGTTGTCACCTAGATAGGTGTAGGGAAGAGCTAAAAAGTTAATGCTTTGCAAATTAGCATGTTTGATCTTGCTTAGGAGGAAAGAAAAGAATATATGCTATTTATGCTCATAAAGAAAAATCATTCTTGTTGTTACTGTTTAAAAAAAATTATTATGTCATGGCCCATGCACAGTTTGCAATGTTTAATAAAGTTTAGGCAAAAAGAGCTACCCCTGTTGTGATCAGTTAGGCGAACCAGAGAAAACTCAGGTTAAGGGTCCCTGCAATGGGTGTGTGAAAGCTAGTGCCACATATACATGCTTAATTTAATTGTTAATTATAAGCACCTAAGTATGGAGGAAAACAAACTAATTTGTTCCATTAACTCATTAGTGAAACCTTAGTACCAGTGTAGAGGGAAGATGAGCTGAGAGTTTAATAATCCAATCCCAAGCTAGTAGAGTCTGATCTTGTTGAGTTAGATCTCGCTTGTGCAAGTTAATTTTGGAAAAATTTTAATTTGTCTCCCTCATTGGTCCTTATGTGCATGTCTCTTGCTTGCTTGGTTATTGACTTTTGAGCTTTGAGGATTGAGTTATGATTGTTGCATCCTTTCTTCTACTATATGTTTGATTTGTAGTTTGCTCGAGGACTAGCAAAAGCTTAAGTTTGGGGGTATTTGATAGCGAGCATAACTAGCTATCTTTCCTTATTTAATTTAGCTAGTCTTTTATGATTTTTGGGCTATTTTATTGTGCTTTAATGTTTACTTTGTAGGAAAAGGTTGATTGGAGCTAAAATGCAATAGTGGAGTTAATCGGGTGCTCGGGACGCGAAAAGATGCAAAGGAAGGAAAAGAATCAAAAGGGAAAAATTTCAAAATTCGGTCAAAAGGTGACTAGCGTCTCGACGCTAGCATTCCTTATTCAGATAGGCGCGAAATCGTCGCAGCGTCGAGACGCTGCGACCTTAGCGTCTCGACGCTACCGTAATTTCCTTTCCAGAACGCGCGTGTTTAGAGGCAGCGTCTAGACGTTACGATGAAATTTCAGAATAAATAGTTCTTTTCGGCTAGGTTTTTGGGGGAACCGATTTTGGGACTTCTTGGAGCCGTAAACAGAGCAAAATCAGAGGAATTCAAGGCTGAAGCAAAGGGGAAAATTCGGAAATCAACCCATTGTTCGTGGGGATCGTGACGAGGACGTTCGGTCTCGGCCAACAACGAGTTTAATTCTTCGTTCCCTCACTTTAGTTAGATTTTTATGGCTTTTACATGTTTAGTTGAGCTTGTAATTTTAATCATGAGTAGCTAAACTTGTAAGCTTAGGGATTGATGTAGTTGATTGTGTTTATGGATTGATTTATGGTTTAAGTTGTGCAATGTTATTATGTTTGTAATCTTGATTTAATGCTTTCAATTAATTGGCCATTAGTTGGATGATTTAAGTTTCGAATCTAGCTCGGGAGAGGGGATTTGATTTAGACTTACTCAAGATTGCATGACTAAAGTTTAGTTCTAATTCGTGACGGTTTTAGATTAACTTTAGAATTGGTTAAAAGATCTCATTGCCTTGCATGATTAATAAACTTAGATAGGGATATCAAGTTGGTTAATTTGCATGAGAATCAATTATACTCGGGAGAGGTAGTTGTGATTAAAGGGTCTTTGGCTCATAATTCCATTGTGCATAATAACTTATTCCTTAAAATCAATCCTAGACTAAATCGGCGAAATCAATTCCCTAAGTAGTTTTCCCAATTGAAATTCCACACTTTCTACGTGTTTTGATTTAGTTTTCTTATTATTCAATCATCACTTTTTTATCCCTAGATAAAATTGAGCAAGATAATTCACAATACTTGATTTGATTAAAAATCCAATCCAGAGGACGACACTCGTTTATACGAACTCTTTATTATTACTTGACCCGTGCGCTTGCGGGTCTTTCATCGAAGGAACATTTATCGGCCTGTAAGGTTAGATTATGCTATTACATCATATTATTAGATTTGCTACCCACAAACAGAGATTGAGCACACAAAACTGAAACCCACGGTTTGTAAGGTTAGAAGAAAATTGAAGCTAGATCTGAAACCCACAAATAGAGATTGACCACACTTACTGGAAAAAAACCCACGATCTTGCCGAAAACCCACTTGCTGGAGATCTGAAACCCACAGTCTTTAGAAGAAAACCCACGGAAAGTAACCCACTTGCTGGAGAAAACCCACGATCTTGCCGAGTTTGAGCTAAAAAAAACCCCTTGTCGAAAAACCGAAGCTAGATTTGAAATATTGTGGCCGACGATAGAGAAAGGTTCAAGCAAAGAAACCCACGCACGCGAGAAGACAGTCGACGTCGGTGAGGGAGAAATCTTCGGACGCCATCGGTGAGCTCGTCGTCGAGGGTTGCCGTCGATGAGGGAGGAAGCGCCGTCGATGAGGGAGGAAATGTGTTGCGAGGGAGGAAGCGGCGCCAAGGGTTTGGGTTTGTTTTCGAAGAGAGAGGGAAAAACGAAGCTGCTGTCGGGGAGAGAGAAACACTTTACCTTTTTACTGTTTTTAAAATTAAAAAAAATTAAAATATCTTTTAATGTCGGGCAATGCCCGACATTAAAGGCGTCTTTTGATGTCGGGCAATGCCCGACATTAAAAGTTAAAAAATTTTTAAAAACGTGCGTCCGACATTAAAAGGTCCGCGCATTTTTTGTCCGAGATTAAAGCCTCCGTGCCTATTTTTCTGTCCGACATTAAAAATATAATTTGTTGTAGTGTTGATTGCATTTTTTTTCCTTATTTATTTTTCTTTCCATATTTGTTTTTCTAGCTTAGTTTTTCTTTTAATTGTGTAATCTTTTCCTTATTTGTTTCTTGTTATTCCTTTTTAGATTAGTTTTTCCTTAATTGTTAGTTTCCTATTTGATTTTTGTCATATTTGTTTTTTGCATTCCATATTAGGTTATTTTGTTTCATTTTCTAGATTATATTTTCCATATTTTAGATTAGCTGTTTTCTTTTCTTGATTTCTTTCCTTAATTGTTTTCTTTCTTTTTTAGGGTAGTTTAGTTTTGTATGCGTAATAGTAAAGATTTAATTTTAGCACCATTGGATCCCGAGATAGAAAGAACCATCCATAGGCTTCGAAGGGAGGATAGAGAAAACGTTCAAATGGCTGACCAAAATCCACCTGAGGAGCCTAGGCCTATTAGAGACTACTTTCAGCCCGTGTTTCAGGGGCAACAGTCGGGGATTGTCTATGCCCCGATTAATGCCAACAACTTTGAGCTGAAGATCGGTCTCATTCAGATGGCTCGAGACTGTGCATATAGAGGATCGCCCACCGAGGATCCAAATTCTCATCTTAAACCATTCTTGGAAATTTGTGGGACGGTAAAGATTAATGGAGTCTCTGAGGATGCTATTCGCTTACGTTTATTTCCCTTTTCTTTGCAGGATAAAGCACGAGATTGGTTGCAGTCTATTACCCCAGGGAGCATCACCACTTGGGATGCTTTGGTCCAGGCCTTTTTAAAGAAATTTTTCCCTCCTGCAAAGACGGTCAAGCTCAGGACCGAGATTGGGACATTCCAACAACAGTATGATGAGCAGCTGTTTGAAGCATGGGAGCGATTCAAAGAGTTGCTGAGGAAGTGTCCTCAGCATGGTTACCCCGATTGGCTTCAGGTACAATTGTTTTATAATGGTCTAACTCCTAGTACAAAAACGATTGTTGATGCAGCTGCAGGTGGGACTCTGTTGTCCAAGACCGTGGAAAACACTCGCACACTTTTAGAGGATATGGCCACCAACAGCTATCAGTGGCCATCTGAGCGGTCTACACCCAAAAAGATTGCTGCTGGAGTGTTTGAGGTTGATAAAGTAAGTGCACTCCAGGCCCAGATGACCTCCCTCGCTAATGCTTTTATGAAACTTTCAGGTACAGGGAGTGCACAGTCAACTGAATCAGCTGCTGCTTTGGCATCTAGACCTCAGGAGGAGACCATTGAACAGGTTCAGTATGTATCAAATTCTAATTTTAGGGGATATAATAATAGTTCTACACCTACACATTATCACCCTAACAATAGGAACCATGAAAATTTCTCTTATGCTAATACTAAGAATGTTCTTAATCCTCCTAGGTTTGCCCCTCAAACTCAAGAAAATAAAAAGTTAGAAGATCTTGTTGGAGCTTTCATTGCAGAGTCAAGTAACAGGACAACCAAACTAGAGGAGGAGTCATTGCTATCAACACCACGGTGAATGGCCACAGTGCAGCCATCAAGAACATTGAGACTCAGTTGGGACAGTTGGTAAGTGTTGTAAGCACCATGAATAAAGGTAAGGCCCCAGCTTAACAAGAGAAACCCCAGATGGAGTATTGTAAGGCAATCACTGTGCACCAGTAGGAATCTGAAGAGGAACCTGAATCTGAGGACTATGAAACGCCTACAGGGGAAGCTGAGGAGGACACATCATCAGATGATGCTGAAAAGCCTAACCTTGAGCCTCCTATTCCCTCTCCCACACTGTTGGTTCCCAAGGAAAAGAAAAAGAAAAAGAACAACCAGGTTCAGTTTGATAAATTTATGAATGCTTTTATGAATCTGAATATTAATATTCCTTTTGCAGAGGCATTAGAGATGCCCCAATACAACAGGTTCATGAAGGAGTGGTTAGCAAAGAAGCGAAAAGAAAAGAAGGTTGACACTGTATATCTTGCTTCCACATGCAGCACTAGAGTCCAACAGAAGGTACCTGAAAAAGTAGCAGATCCAGGGAGTTTTTCTGTTCCTTGTAGTTTTGGTACTTACTCTTTTAGAGCATTATGTGACTTAGGTGGTAGCATTAATATCATTCCTCTATCGTTGTGTAAAAAGTTAGATATAGGTGAGATTAAGTCTACTCCTGTAAAGCTCCAATTGGCTGATCAATCTGTGGTGAGACCAGTTGGTATTGTAGAAAATGTGTTAATCAGAGTAGGTAGATTTTTCCTCCTTATTGATTTATATGTTATGGACATGATAGAAAACCCTTCAATGCCTGTTATATTAGGAAGACCATTCATCGCTACTGGGTGAGTGATTATTGATATTGGGCGCAGGGAGCTCACTATTAGAGTCAAGAACGAAAAAGAAATCTTTAAAGCAGTTGAAGACTCTAAAGATGAAGTGCTTTTCATGGGATATAGGAAAGGTGCAAGAAAGAGCACCTCTGTTGGATTCACAGAACAAAAGCCCCCTTGAAGCACGATCAACACATCGAGCTAATGACGTTAAACAAGCGCTTATGGGAGGCAACCCAAGTAAGTTTAGTGTGTTTTCTTTTTTGTTTTTAATTTATTGTTTGTTTTTGTTTTGTAGGTCTTGTTTTCTTTCTCTCCTTTGCTTTCAAGCTTTCAAGATTCCAAGCTTTCAGTCAAGAAGTCATCATTATTTCAGGCCAGTATTGTTCACTCCTTTCATTCTTTTATTGTTCCCATGCTTGTTTATGCCTTATTTTCTGTATACATTGAGGACAATGCATGTTTTAAGTTTGGGGTTGGATTAGCATGTTTGTGGAGCCCTTGAGCATCTGAGTTCGGGCTATAGTTTTGAGCTTTCTTTGAATTATTCATATGGTTGTTTTCTGGATGCTACTTTTGCATGATTATGATGTCCTAGGATAGGCTTTCTTGTCAATTTTCAAGCTTGTGATGAGTTGTAAGCATAAGTGCCCAAAAAGGGAGACTTTTTAAAATTTTTCTAGGAGATGGCTTGCATGAGTAGAGTATTTTTCTTGGCTAGATTTGGATTTGAATGCTTAGGAGCGAATTATTGGGTTCATATGCTTGTTGTCACCTCGATAGGTGTAGGGTAGAGCTAAACAGTTAATGCTTTGCAAATTAGCATGTTTGATCTTGCTTAGGAGGAAAGAAAAGAATATATGCTATTTATGCTCATAAAGAAAAATCATTCTTGTTGTTACTATTGAAAAAAAAAAAAAATTATTATGCCATGGCCTGTGCACTATTTGCATTGTTTAATAAAGTTTAGGCAAAAAGAGCTACCCCTGTTGTGATCAGTTAGGCCAACCAGAGAAAAACTCAGGTTAAGGGTCCCTGCAATGGGTGTGTGAAAGCTAGTGCCACATATACATGCTTAATTTAATTGTTAATTATAAGCGCCTAAGTTTGGAGGAAAACAATCTAATTTGTTCCATTAACTCATTAGTGAAGCCTTAGTGCCAGTGTAGAGGGAAGATGAGCTGAGAGTTTAATAATCCAATCCCGAGCTAGTAGAGTCTGATCTTGTTGAGTTAGATCTCGCTTGTGCAAGTTAATTTTGGAAAAAATTTAATTTGTCTCCCTCATTGGTCCTTATGTGCATGTCTCTTGCTTGCTTGGTTATTGACTTTTGAGCCTTGAGGATTGAGTTATGATTGTTGCATCCATTTTTGTACTGTATGTTTGATTTGTAGTTTGCTCGAGGACTAGCAAAAGCTTAAGTTTGGGGGTATTTTATAGCGAGCATAGCTAGCTATCTTTAATAATTTAATTTAGCTAGTCTTTTATGATTTCTAGGCCATTTTATTGTGTTTTAATGTTTATTTTGTAGGAAAAGGTTGATTGGAGCTAAAATGCAATAGTGGAAGTAATCGGGTGCTCGGGACGCGAAAAGACGCAAAGGAAGGAAAAGAATCAAATGAGAAAAAAGTCAAAATTCGGTCAAAAGGTGACTAGCGTCGAGACACTAGCCCTTAGGCGTTTCGACGCTAGCATTCCTTATTCGGATAGGCGCGAAATCGTCGCAACGTCGAGACGCTGCGACCTTAGCATCTCGATGCTACCGTAATTTCCTTTCCAGAACGTGTCTGTTTAGAGGCAGCGTCTCGACGCTACGACGAAAAAACAGAATAAAGGCTTATTTTCGGCTAGGTTCTGTGGAACCAATTTTGGGACTTCTTGGAGCCGTAAACAGAGGAAAAACAAAGCAATTAAAGGCTGAAGCAAAGGGGAAAATTCGGAAGTCAACCCATTGTTCGTGGGGATCGTGACGGGGACGTTCGGTCTCGGCCTACAACGAGTTTAATTCTTCTTTCCCTCACTTTAGTTAGATTTTTTTATGGCTTTTACATGTTTAGTTGAGCTTGTAATTTTTATCATGAGTAGCTAAACTTGTAAGCTTAGGGATTGATGTAGTTGATTGTGTTTATGGATTGATTTATGGTTTAAGTTGTGCAATGTTATTATGTTTGTAATCTTGATTTAATGCTTTCAATTAATTGGCCATTAGTTGGATGATTTAAGTTTCGAATCTAGCTCGGGAGAGGGGATTTGATTTAGACTTACTCAAGATTGCATGACTAAAGTTTAGTTTTAATTCGTGACGGTTTTAGATTAACTTTAGAATTGGTTAAAAGATCTCATTGCCTTGCATGATTAATAAACTTAGATAGGGATATCAAGTTGGTTAATTTGCATGAGAATCAATTATACTCGGGAGAGGTAGTTGTGATTAAAGGGTCTTTGGCTCATAATTTCATTGTGCATAATAACTTATTCCTTAAAATCAATCCTAAACTAAATCGGCGAAATCAATTCCCTAAGTAGTTTTCCCAATTGAAATTCCACACTTTTTACTTGCTTTGATTTGGTTTTCTTATCATTCATTCATCACTTTTTGATCCTTACATAAAATTGGGCAAGATAATTCACAATACTTGATTTGCTTAAAAATCCAATCCAGAGGACGACACTCGTTTATACGAACTCTTTATTATTACTTGACCCGTGCGCTTGCGGTTAGGAAAAGTCCACATCAATGACCCACTTTATGGTGCAGTATACTCTTGCCTCAAACTTATCACCAATTAGGCTAAATACTCATTGTTAAGCCCAAAAATCCTTAGTTATTCTATCCCTCGCTTCTCAGAATGGCGACATTTTATGATGAAGCTCACCTAAGCCCTGGGTGACAGAAAAACTGCTAGATTATCATTCATCCTTCAAAACTTTTGCTCTATGAATTTTCTCAGCAAAATTTTCCAAAATTTCTTCTTTTCAACAATTATTTTTTATCATTTTTTTAATATATTCTCCTAGGTCAGCTTTTGACGCAAAGACAAACTGTGGGTGTCACAAATGTCCCTGGTTACTCAACAACCTAGAAAAATTATTATGAAGGAGAGGAATGCTTGGGCAAAACAAGTGGAGTAACTTAAATTATTCATTGTCCTCAATGAATTAGCAACATGATAAGTATATCCCCAAACTTAATTTTTTCTATCTGAATTTTAAACTAAGCGTGGGACTAAGATTAAGCTTAAGGTGGATCAAATAAGACAATGCTACCTCAGAACTTTTGTTGCAGTCATGACCAGGCTAGAATGAATGCTCAAGCAAAAGGTTTCTGAGATCAGAACATCTTGGTCTAATTAAGCTAACTAGTCCAAGCTTAAAAAATCAGAAGAAAATTAAGTTAGATACTCAGATGTGCCAAACAAAACAATATTTGATTTCTTTTAAAGATCAAAATCACAGATTTACGTAATCATGACAGAGATAGATTTTAAAGTAACAGATAAAAACAAAGAAGCAAAACATAACAAAAGCAGAAAGAACACAACACATGCAAGGCGAGCACAAAAAAAAATCATTCATCAAAATATTTGCTCTTAAAAACTGAAACTTCCCTTTCATTTTTCTCTATGTTCAGGCTCTGTGTTTTCTTCTTCCTCTCAAATGATGGGCGAGGATGGAATGCATGAGTTCATAAGATCATCAAGGAAAATTAGGAAGGCTTGATATGGATTAGAAAAATTTGCTTGCATAGCCCTCCTTAGTGTGGTGTCCCTTCAACAATCATAACTCTAGTAGGTTTGAAGTTGTCTCTCAGTGAATTCTAGCCTACTGAGAACCATCTCAAGTTGCTTCAGCACTCTATGGACACCGCACAACAAACCACCCTGGTGCACCTCACCTCTCTGAAGTCTAGCAAGATTGGCAATGTCAATAATCCCCTTGTCAAACAAGTTTATATCATTGGAGCTCTCTGGGACTCTGAACCTTCAAGTGCACTCAATCATGGGGGATAGTGGAGGCGTACGTTGTAGGCAATAATCTTTGTTTGACAAAGCTGAGCCAAGTGTTAGCCTCACTCTTTAGGTATGCTGACTGGAGTTTCTTGCCCTCATTCTAGACAACCTCCACTGGCCATTCAGTTGCTCGTTTGAGGAAACAACTAATCTTCCGTTCAAAACAGCGTGGGGGAAGTCTTACAGATTAAATAGAGAATTAATCACTTCAGGGCTCTAGTTAACAACAACTCTACAAACAATAACCAAGAATCCTTCATTCTCATTGATATTGACGTGGAACTCCCATTTTAGTTTATCAACAGTGGGTTCCGACTTTGCGCACAGTCGTTTCCAACTGTTATTAGTGATGTCCACTCAAGGAAAATGTGGGAACTCATTGCCATCATCGAAGACGCGCTCCATTAGAACATTTCGCTTCAGGATTTCTTGATATTTTTGTCTTGCCTCTTCATGGATAAATCTCTCGTACCAAAATCTTCATCAAGCTCAACTTCTTCACTTAGTTCCATCTCACTCTCAACAGTCTCAACATTTTTTCCTTGCTCGTGTTTTTTTTCCTTACAATAATAATACACACAGAAAAAAATCACATTAGTAGTAATAAAAGATAAGAGTGAAAAACATATCTGATGGGAGATCGTATAAATAGGGCACTGACTCAAAGATCTTCAACAAATAGTTAGCCCCTAGTTATCTCTTAATTAATTTAAGTTACCGTTTTAACTTCATGGATTCATAGAAAATTTTTATTATCTGTCAAACGGTAAGATCTTCCATAGATTCTAATTTGGTCCAATTTGCCACCCACTGCAATTTTCCTTTTTATTAACATGATTGTCTATATTTACGGATTGAAAATAAATTACATTGTTTCTATAAGTAGCGATCAAAATATTAGAAGTAGATGTTTTCCTTCTTTGCTTTAGATTTTCAAAATTTCCAAAAAGATATGACTAAAATTTCAAATGACATTTCCCGACCGGTAGATTTTGTTTTATCCATTTTTTTTAAAAAAAAATCTATAAACAACCATTACATAATTTCTTTTATATATTTCTTGAGACTTTATAATTTGTTATTTTACTTAGTTTAGATTATGTAAATATTTTGATGGTTTTTTTATTTTTTTATTTTTTCTTTTTCACACATAAGGTAGGTGGCATGTCTTCTTTTGAAAACCGTTAGCACCCCTAGTTTTTGGAAACAATTTTGTGGGTATTAAGACCACCTAGAAAGCCTTGAAAAACCCTCTATAATTATATTTCATTCTCATTTTCTCCTCATATTTTCGATCCCCTCATCATCCCTTCGGTTTTCCTCTCCTCCTTTTCTCTTTCATCTACCACTTAATCTTGGCTCTCCATTTATTCTCTTCTAATTATTGGTGGATGGTACGTTTTGCTTAAAACTTTAACACTCTGTACGTTCTTTATTTAGTTGTACTATTTATTTCTTTTGATTTATATTCTGTGTGTTTAATGACATTTTAAATGCTTAATTTGAAGGAAAATGTTATGACAGTAATCAAATTCAACCAAAAAAAAAAGAAAATAAAATGAGAAGAAACAACAGAGATTTACATATGGTTCACTAACAGTGTGTTAGCTACTGTTGAAGGAGAAATTTTGGGCAATCACAAATTGCCACGTCATTAATATAAATTAATGATAAAATAAATTTGGGACCAGTTACACATTTACACGTGTGCCTAAATTAAATTAATAAACATTAAAATTCGGCAAATCAAAGAATGCCACTTGTCTATTAGTGATCCATCAGATAACATCAGCCAAGTTCAATCAGATTATGCCACGTGGCAATTGGACCCAAGCTCAAGCCCATATGAGGTCCATCAAACTCTATAAATAGAGGAGGCCACCATTCAAATTCGGGGATTGAGATCAGAGAACTTAGAGTCCAGAGAATTCTGCTAGAGTCCAGAGTCATCAGAAGTCAGAGAGTCTAGAGAATTCAGAAGATCCAAGATTCAGAATTCAACCAACTCAAGACTCAGAAGGTTTGAAGACTAGAAGACTCTAAGAAGAGATCAATAAGCCAATCGACCGATCCAAGAGATCAACAAGTTAGCAGACCGATCATCCAAGAAGATCAACAAGCTAACAGGCCGATCATCCAAGAAGATCAACAAGCCAACAGGTCGATCATCCGAAGAGATCATTAAGCCAACAGGCCGATCATCCAAGAAGATCAACAAGTCACAACAGGCCGATCCAAGAGATCATTAAGCCAGTAGGCCGATCATCCAAGAGGATCAACAAGCTAACAAGCCGATCCAACAGATCATCAAGCCAACAGGCTGATCCAAGAGATCAACAAGCAAACCGACCGATCAAGAAGATCAACAAGTCAGCAGGCCGATCATCCAAGAGATCAACAAGCCAACCGACCGATCAAGAAGATCAACAAGTCAGCAGGCCGATCATCCAAGAAGATCAACAAGCCAACCGATCGAACAGATCATCAAGCCAACAGGCCGATCCAAGAGATCATCAAGTCAGCAGGCCGATCATCCAAGAGGATCAACAAGCTAACAAGCCGATCCAACAGATCATCAAGCCAACAGGCCGATCCAAGAGATCATCAAGTCAGCAGGCCGGTCATCCAAGAGGATCAACAAGCTAACAAGCCGATCCAAGAGCTCATCAACCTAGCAGGCCGATCATCCAAGAAACTCAACAAACGAGTCCAAGAAGATCAACAAGCTAGAGACCAAAGTTTATATATTTAAGAGAGAGAATCAGAGGATTAAAGTTAGAGATTGTACACCCACACGCATATTACATAAATACAAGTATATTGTTTATTCCACGTGTCTCCATATCCGAAGTCTCAAAGTAACAAATTGGCACGCCCAGTGGGACCTTCTCTACCTCTCATCTCTCTCTCTTATCTCAAAACATAAAAGTAAATATGTCATTCAAGACTTCTTTGATGGTCGCTGTCGAGATCAAGTCTTACATGGGTTCAACTGCCCATTGTTGCTTCAATGAACCGAGGTTGCAAGAAGATAAAGCTTCTATCATTGCAAGCGAAGAAACAACCTTGCAGGGGGCATATACCAATGACAAGTTTCTTGTTAAGTATAACTCTCTGTTTGAACGTGATTCTGACGTAGTGACTGTCATGATGACTGAGACAAGAACTACGGAAGAAAGAATGACTGAGATGCAAGAACACATCAACAATTTGATGAAGGCGATTGAAGAAAAAGATTCTCAAATCGCGCAACTAAAGTGCCAAATTGAGAACCAACATATCGCCGAATCAAGTCAAACCCAAGTCATAAAAAATCATGACAAAGGAAAGACTATAGTGCAAGATGATCAGCCACATTGTTCTGCTTCGGTCGCATCACTATCCATCCAACAGCTCCAAGATATGATCACAAACTGTATCAGAGCTCAGTACGGTGGACCTACTCAAGATTCCCTCTTATATTCCAAACCTTATACTAAGAGGATTGATAACTTGAGAATGTCAATCGGGTATCAGCCACCAAAATTTCAGCAGTTTGATGGAAGGGGCAATCTTAAACAACATATTGCTCACTTCGTTGAGACATGCGAGAACGCTGGTACTCGAGGGGACCTACTAGTCAAACAGTTCGTTCGAACACTTAAAGGAAATGCTTTTGACTGGTACACTGATCTAGAACCTGAGTCAATAGACAGTTGGGACGAACTCGAAAGAGAGTTTTTGAATCGCTTCTACAGCACTAGAAGAATCGTTAGCATGTTCGAGCTCACCAACACTAAACAACGAAAAGGTGAACTCGTTGTTAACTATATAAATCGTTGGAGAGCTATGAGTCTAGATTGCAAAGATCGTCTCACTGAACTCTCTTCTGTTGAAATGTGCATTCAAGGCATGCACTGGGAACTCCTCTACATCCTTAAAGGTATAAAGCCTCGCACCTTTGAGGAACTAGCAACTCGCGCCCACGATATGGAGCTAAGTATTGCTAGTCGAGAAAACCAAGACCTTCTCCTCCCTGACATGAGAAAAGAAGGAAGGAACGACGAAGAGACTATAGAAGAATCTATGGTTGTCAACACAACCCTTCCCAAGTCGTCTTCAAAAGAAAAGCGACAAACAAATGGAGCGCATCACTTAACTTTAAAGGAAAGACAGAAGAAAATCTGTCCTTTCCCTGATGACGACATCCCTGATATGTTGGAACAACTATTGGAAGCGCAACTGATAGAGCTTCCTAAGTGTAAACGACCAGAAGAGATGGAGAAAGTCGATGATCCCAAGTATTGCAAGTATCATCGAGTTATTGGTCATCTAGTGGAAAGATGTTTCGTCCTAAAGGACTTAATTTTAAAGCTGGCTAAGGAAGGCAAAATTGAGCTCGACCTTGATGAAGTAGCCCAATCAAATCTTGCTACAATCGAAGGAAAAAACAAACATCAAAGAAAGAAGGATCCTAAGAAACTTCAACCCAAGAGGAAGAGAAGTAAAAAGTTTTCTCAACCTCAACAACTGATGACTGCGAAGGAGATCTTCTCCAAAAATTTCCACAAGAAGGAAAAAGAGAACTTTGCAACTTCTTACTGCATCGACGTAGAAGAAGTTGACAATTCCAAGAAGGGTGAACAAAGGACATCCGTCTTTGATCGCATCAAGCCTTCAACTACTCGTCCTTCGGTATTCCAAAGAATGAGTATGGCCGCGACAAAAGAAGAAAATCAATGTTCGACGTCCACCTTCACTCGACCTTCAGCTTTCCAAAGGCTAAGTATCTCCACATTGAAGAAAAGTCGATCTTCAACATCTGTCTTTGATCGCCTCAAAGTAACAAACGATCAACCTAAAAGAAAAATGAACAACTTGGAGTTGAAACTTTTCGATGAAGTAAACAGTGACGAGAAGCTTCATAGTAGCATCCCGTCACGTATGAAGAGGAAGTTTTCTGTTCTCATAAATACGGAAGGTTCCTTGAAGGTGAAACCAAATCTCATTATCTTGACCAATCTTGCAAATGAAGGATATGATCAAGACCATGACAAAGATAAGAGCTTTTAAATGTAAAAGCTCCTTATCGCAAGAGCCTAAACTGCATGATGCTCCTAGCCCACACGAGCTTAAAAGGTGAGAGCAAAAATCTTGAACTACGTTATGACTTGATCCTTTTTTTTCAAAGGGTACGTAGGCAGCTTAAAGAAAACTTTAAGTTCAGTCTCTGCAAACAAAAAAAAAGAAAGTGCAACAAATATTGAAGAACGACGATATAAATTGAGGAAATTCATCACTAGTGGGGGCAACACAGCGAATGGAAGTTGCTTCCTCCAAGTTCGAAGGTTCTCACGCGCTTCGCTGCAGTTCCTTCCCCCCAAATTCGAAGGTTCTCACGCGCTTCGCTGCAGTTCCTCCCCCCCAAGTTCGAAGGTTCTCACGTCGCTTCGCTGCAGTTCCTTCCTCCAAGTTTGAAGGTTCTCACATTGCTTCGCTTCGCGCTGCGCTTCATTGCAGTTCCTTCCTCCAAGTTCGAAGGTTCTCACACGCTTCGCTGCAGTTTCTTCTCCCTAACTTCGAAGGTTCTCACGCGCTTCGCTACAGTTCCTTCCTCCCTAAGTTTGAAGGTTCTCAAGTTTCTTCGCTGCAATTCCTTCCTCCAAGTTCGAAGGTTTTCATGCGTTTTGCTGCAGTTCCTTCTCTCCACGTTCAAAGGTTCTCACGCATTTCGCTACAGTTCATTTCCTCCAAGTTCAAAGGTTCTCATGCGCTTCGCTGCGCAGTTCCTTCCTCCAAGTTCGAAGGTTCTCATGCGCTTCGTTGCTACCTTCCTCCAAGTTCGAAGGTTCTCTCACGCGCTGTTGCAGTTCCTTCCTCCAAGTTCGAAGGTTCCCTCACGCGCGCTCGCTCTTTCTCCAAGTTCGAAGGCGCTTCTCTCCGTTGCTCCTTCTCCAAGTTCGAAGGCACTTCTCTCCGTTGCTACTTCTCCAAGTTCGAAGGCGCTTCTCTCCACTGCTCCTTCTCCAAGTTCGAAGGCGCTTCTCTCCACTGCTCCTTCTCCAAGTTCGAAGGCGCTTCTCTCCGCTGCTCCTTCTCCAAGTTCGAAGGCGCTTCTCTCCGCTGCTCCTTCTCCAAGTTCGAAGGCGCTTCTCTCCACTGCTCCTTCTCCAAGTTCGAAGGCGCTTCTCTCTACTGCTCCTTCTCCAAGTTCGAAGGTGCTTCTCTCCACCCCTCTTTTTGAAGGTTCGCCACTGAGGTTCTCCTTCTCCAAGTTCAAAGGTTCACCGTTGCTCCTTTTCAAATGTTTGGCGGCGGTTGACGGCCTCGTTCCGCTTCATCTTCAAATGTTGGTAGTTGACGGCGTCCGCTGCGCTTCATCTTCAAATGTTGGCAGTTGACGGCGTCCGCTTCGCTTCATCTTCAAAAATTGACTGTTGATAACTTCACTTCATATTCAAAAGTTGACGGTTGAAGTCTTCGCTACATCTGCAAAGATGAACAACTTTAGTGTTGCCTTTATCTTGAAAGTGTCCAGACTGGAAGATGCATCTTAGCTGCAAGTTAAAAAAAATGTTTGATATCAAACCACAAAAAAAAAGAAAGAAAGACAATAAAGGTGTTGTTAAAAAACGGTGACCACCCCTGCAGGAAACTACAATCATCAAAGTGACTGGTCTAGACAGGTGGTGAAGTCACTGCAATTGAATCTGATGACGACCGTTGTAGGCGAGTCGGGTCTGGTGACCACCCCTGCAGGTTACTCATATCACCAAAAAAAATGGGGACTGGTCTAGCAGGAGTGCATCACTGAAGGCGAATCTGGTGACTACCCCTGCAGGTTACTCAGATCACCCAATAAAATGGGGACTGGTCTAGCAGGAGTGCATCACTGTAGGCAAATCTGGTGACTACCCCTGCAGGTTACTCAGATCACCCAATAAAATGGGGACTGGTCTAGCAGGAGTGCATCACTGAAGGCGAATCTGGTGACTACCCCTGCAGGTTACTCAGATCACCCAATAAAATGGGGACTGGTCTAGCAGGAGTGCATCACTGAAGGCGAATCTGGTAACTACCCCTGCAGGTTACTCAGATCACCCAATAAAATGGGGACTGGTCTAGCAGGAGTGAAATCACTGCAAGCAAATTTGGTGACGACTGTTGCACGAAGCTTACACATTCAAGGAAGAAAGAAACAAATTGCAAAAAAAAAAAAACAAAATAAAAAAAAACGAAAAGTATAAAAAAAACGAAAATTAAAAAAAAGCAAGAAAAGAAAAGAAAAGAAAAAAAAGTTTCCTACTTGGATCCCTTCTTGAATGCTCTCTGCAATTGATGTGTGCTCTCCCCTACTGAGGTTCAGTCTTATTTATAGGGGGAGTTTTAAGTTCAAATCAAAAGTTTAGATAAAGATTTGACTCAAATGAAATCCTATCTCCTGTTCAAAATTTTATGGGATAATCTTTATCTTTATCTGAACCAACTTAATTAAATTGAAATTCCTAAAAGATAAGTGTTTCAATTCAAATCAATTTGGGAATTCAAATTTTATCTAAATAATTTTATTTGCGCATACTCCAAATTTTTCTTCCAAATCAAAATTTGAGATTCAAACATCAAATTCTATTCCAAATGCAAGTTTGAATTTGGTAAAATTTTACCTCAAATTATATTTTGGGCATAATCCAAATTATATCCCAAATGGACCAAAGTCCAAACCTCAAGATATATTCCATATGCAAGTTAAAATTGGGTAGGATTTTACCTCAAATCAAAATTTGGGTATAAACCAAATTTTGCCCAAACTTGAAATCAAAGTTTGCTGCCAAACAAGGAAAATCAAAATTTTGACCAAACCCCAAATTTTGATTAATTGGCAATAAAAGTGTGTCAAATAAAAAAATCAAAATTTTGACCAAAATTCATATTTTGATTAAATTGACGCACCAAATGGAGTCAAAGTCAAGAACAAATACCTTGTATTTTAATTCCAAAATATATTTTTCAAGATTCACTCACACATAACTTGTGCCTAAATCTCGAAAAGGGGGCATTTGTTGAAGGAGAAATTTTGGCCAATCACAAATTGCCACGTCATTAATATAAATTAATGATAAAATAAATTTGGGACCAGTTACACATTTACACGTGTGCCTAAATTAAATTAATAGACATTAAAATTCGGCAAATCAAAGAATGCCACTTGTCTATTAGTGATCCATCAGATAACATCAGCCAAGTTCAATCAGATTATGCCACGTGGCAATTGGACCCAAGCCCAAGCCCATATGAGGTCCATCAAACTCTATAAATAGAGGAGGCCACCATTCAGATTCGGGGATTGAGATCAGAGAACTCAGAGTCCAGAGAATTCTGCTAGAGTCCAGAGTCATCAGAAGTCAGAGAGTCTAGAGAATTCAGAAGATCCAAGATTCAGAATTCAACCAACTCAAGACTCAGAAGGTTTGAAGACTAGAAGACTCTAAGAAGAGATCAATAAGCCAATCGACCGATCCAAGAGATCAACAAGTCAGCAGACCGATCATCCAAGAAGATCAACAAGCCAACAGGTCGATCATCCAAGAAGATCAACAAGCCAACAGGTCGATCATCCGAAGAGATCATTAAGCCAACAGGCCGATCATCCAAGAAGATCAACAAGTCACAACAGGCCGATCCAAGAGATCATTAAGCCAGTAGGTCGATCATCCAAGAGGATCAACAAGCTAACAAGCCGATCCAACAGATCATCAAGCTAACAGGCTGATCCAAGAGATCAACAAGCCAACCGACCGATCAAGAAGATCAACAAGTCAGCAGGCCGATCATCCAAGAGATCAACAAGCCAACCGACCGATCAAGAAGATCAACAAGTCAGCAGGCCGATCATCCAAGAAGATCAACAAGCCAACCGATCGAACAGATCATTAAGCCAACAGGCCGATCCAAGAGATCATCAAGTCAGCAGGCCGATCATCCAAGAGGATCAACAAGCTAACAAGCCGATCCAACAGATCATCAAGCCAACAGGCCGATCCAAGAGATCATCAAGTCAGCAGGCCGGTCATCCAAGAGGATCAACAAGCTAACAAGCCGATCCAAGAGCTCATCAACCTAGCAAGCCGATCATCCAAGAAACTCAACAAACGAGCCCAAGAAGATCAACAAGCTAGAGACCAAAGTTTATATATTTAAGAGAGAGAATCAGAGGATTAAAGTTAGAGATTGTACACCCACACGCATATTACATAAATACAAGTATATTGTTTATTCCACGTGTCTCCATATCCGAAGTCTCGTGTGAGCAGCTACATCCACAGACAGAGGGAGAAAATAATTTTATTAGTAAGGAATAAACAAATATAGATATAGAGATTAGATGGTAGTTTAGGATAAAAAGGTTATATGACACCCTCTTAACCTTAACAGATTTGGCCCAAAATAAAGCCCAAAACAAAAATAACATAACTAATCTTTATTCAACGTACTTGGTCATTCGGAGTGCTACATAACAAATTCAAGACATGTCAACAAAAAATAACAATGCACTTGAATTGGGTAAATTGCCACAAATATTGGCATATTTTGAAGGTCCATCGATGTTTATACCCTATTTCATAAGTTTTTTTTTTTATTTAAAGAACATTTTATTTGGCTAATGGTAGTAGTTAGAACTTAGTATATGGAGTACATATAATGCTTGTTGTATTTCTGTAAATATTTTTATTTGATGAAGGAAATTTATAAACTAGAATTTTGGTTCAATTTTTGAACTTTGTCTTTTTTTTTCTTCATTTTTTTAAAGAAAGGGAAAGAAAGGGAAAGGGGAAGAAGGGGGGTTCGGGTGAGTGGATGGGTGGGGGAGAGAGAAAGAGTATTTTTTTTTTAAAAAAATATTATTATTATTTTTATATATAATATATTTTTATTTTAATTAAAAAATTAATATTTTAATATTTTAAAATATGCCACGTCAGCACCGTTACCGCCACGTCATCACCGTTAAAAAAATTAACGGTCTAGGGACTCAATAGAAACATTTTTTGAATAGTAGGGACTTAATTGTTCAATTTTTAAACCTAGGGACCTATTGGAAACGACCCTCAAACATGAGGGACCAAAATGGTATTTTACCCTACAAAAAAAAAACACAAAAAAATAATGTTTTATAAAAAATCCATTATCATTCTCCTTTAGCCGTAAACAATGAACGAATGAACTAAATGAACTAAATATATATATATATATATATATATATATATGAACAATCTGTTGGCACCCTTTGCATAAACACTTAAGGAAACACGATAGACAAAAACAATCTAAACCCAACGATAGCGTTGTTTCCTTAAGAAAATTTTGTTCCCTCTATGGTGCTCAAGGTATCACGAACAATTGTCTCCCAGGATAGGACAAATTATCCACCTATGATTGTAGCACTCCAATCACAAGACTCTCGAACACTGGTATTTAAGTAATCGTGCAGAGAAGTAGGAGAAGAGTTTTTGAAAGAAGAGTTTTCTGTGTCTTGTCTTCAAAACTCAAAATGAATCACACATTTATAGACTATTTGTGGTCATTCAAATAGTCACATCTTTTCGTGTAAGGGTTGTGTCTTTTGATAAATGGACACATCCATTCACATAGGGTTGTATCCTTTTCCAAAAGACACACCCTTTCTCATAGGGTTGTGTCCTTTACAAAAGACACACTCTTTCACATAAAGTTGTGATTCTTTATTTTATTAAAATAATTTTATTCATAAATCCAACAAAATAAACCATGTTTTAAGACTAATTCTAGTTCTATACACATCAAAAGTTTTGTTTTGTTTGAATAAATTAAAAAAAAAACATGTTTCATTTAATTTCAAGTAAAACGTGTTTTTATATATGTTTTTTTTTTTTGTTCATTTATAAGAACATATATACTTTAACAACGATTCTAATATTTTTTGAAATTTTAGGCTTCTAAACATGAACTTGGTTTAAAATAAACTATTTATTTTTGTTAGCTTTCATAAAATGTTAAAAAAAAAACCTGAGATTTTGTATGATAGAGATAAAGATAACCAAAAAGAACTGTGTAGTTTAAGACTTGAAAATTACTATTTTTGGAACTTGGACCTTGAATTTGAGAGCTTTTGGAAACACCGATTTTGAAAATAACGATTCGAATTGGGTAGCTGAAGCTACCAATTCATTCACATTAACTAGCTTCAGTGTTGAAAAACTTGAATCATATACGAGGTTAGAAAAACTATCGTCGGAATTCTCTTGAGAATTTCACCGACGTATATTTTGAGGATTTCGATCGCCGGAATTTCAGGGATTTTGATCGTCGTTCTTTCGCCTCAGACAAGCTGGCAGCACGGATTTTGGGTAATCAGGTTGCGATTAGAATCTACGGTTTCGATTCCGTATATGATTGGGGAATCATGTTGTCTAATTGCTTCAATCTCTCCACGATTCTGTCCGATTGGGTACTGTTTATATCTGGGTTAGAAGTACAGTCTAATCATTAGGGCTTTGTTTTTACCGTGTATCCATCTAGTAAGTTCCTTTGTCTGTGTTGAATTTGCTGCCATGGCTTTTGATGAGATGTTGGACAATTGGGAGAGATTTAATTTGACTACTGAGGAAGAAACCACGGAAGTAGATGTTGACAATCAAGCGGCAACGGCTACAAGCAGATCTTTGGGCTTCAGCCTCTTTGGGAAATTATTAGCGCCCAGGCTAATCTCTGGGGAGGTGATGCACAAGAATTTCAAGTCGACATGGAACATCCCCAACGGTCTCACGGTCGAAAAGCTAGGTCCTAATCTGTTTCTCTTTTCCCTGCGATCGGGACAGGAACGACTTCGTGTGTTACGACAAGGCTCGTGACTCTTCGACTGTTTCCTTTTGGTTCTTTCAAAACCAATTCCGATTGTGAAGCCGACGACCATGGAATTCTAAGTTTGCTCCGCTTTGGGTCCATTTTTGTGAGCTCCCAATGGACTTATATAATTTATCCATGGCCGAGAGATTGGGGAACGCAATTGGTGAATTCCAAGAGTATGATAATGGAGGAAGGGGACACGGGTGGAAGGCAAGCCTCAGAGTTCGGGTTATTATTGACATTACTCGCCGTCTTCGGCGTTGTATCAAGGTGCGATTGGCCACAGTGCAAAAGACTGCAGTTTCTCTTACCCAAGTGATAGTTCCTCTTCCCAAAATCATCAGTACGGGATGTGGATGCAGTACACAGGTCGAGCCTTGAATGTGTTCCGTTCTCCAAGCCCAAGTCCGTTGGGCCCAAACAGGATGATGGGGGATGTGTCGCCTGCGAAGATCTCGCTTGCTCCAGAGGCCCAAGCGATGGTGGAGGGTCGGAACTTTGGTTTAGGGGAGACGGAGAAGCTCTCTCCGATGACTGATTCCGGTAGCAAGTCCATGTAAATCTCTCCGGCGGTTGTCGATGAGTCAATTACGTTGCCACTGACAGGGAATAATCTCAGAATAAATGCTAATCAAATTGCTATTAATGGAGGCGAGTCTTCAAAGGAGAAAAAGAAGCTGGACTATGAAATTGCCCCTTTGTGTTTCGGTGATTTTCCAGCGCATTAAGAGGAGCAACGTAAAGGGAAAAATGTTATGTCGCAAGGTATGAATGCATTTCCTTTTCAGGCGGTTGATGGAACTGGACCAAATGTCTGCACTGGGCCCTTTCCAATAGCCCATCAATATTCTCTCTCGGGCAAAACGGAAGAGAAAATCCATTTGGGCCCTTTTAATCCGGGTGGCACTTTTGATCTATCTCGTGGGCTAACATCAACCTTAAGCCCAAACCAACAGCCAAAGAAGATTCAGTGACAGATATGTACCAGTCAAAGATTGGGCCGAGTGTCAAAGTCTGGAAGCGTCGAGCAAGGAAGCCTAATGCGGAGGCGGGCTGTTCAATGGTAAGTGACAATCAGAAAAAAAGAATTGGCGAAGGGCTAGCACGAGACTTGAAGAAACGAGCGAGGATGGACGAGGATGGTGTGTCATAACAAAATGAATCAACGGTGGAGGCTGTGGAACAGCCCCACCGAGAACCATGAAAATACTTTGTTGGAATGTCCGTGGTCTGGGGAATCCTAGGACATTCCGAGCGGTTAGTGACAGTATACGTTATTATAATCCTCATTTATTATTTTTTATGGAAACCAAGTGTACTGCAAAAACCAATAATATTAATAAAATCAAGATGACTTTCGATTATTCGAGTTGCTTTGTGGTGGACTGTCAAGGGAAAAGTGGGGGTCTTAGTTTACTTTGGAAGGACGACGTTGATGTCACTATCTGGTCTTATTCCAAATTTCACATTGATGCAACGATCAAATGGGATTCTAAAATGTGGAGATTTTCAGGTCTATATGGACACCCAAAATGTTGCACAACGGAATTGCACTTGGGAGTTAATTTGGTGCCTCTATAACCAAGATGACTCCGCTTGGGTTATTGGTGGGGATTTCAATGCCATTCTATTACAGGAGGAAAATGAGGGAGGGGCTCCAGCTAGAGACTCTCAGCTTCAAAACTTTAGACTGGTGTTGGATGATTGTGGGCTCCAAGATCTGGAGTATAAGGGTGATGTGTTTACGTGGACAAATAGACAAATGAGCGATTCACAAATTAACAAAAGATTGGACAAATTTATAGTCAATGAAGCTTTCCTTCAAGTTTTTCCTACTCTCTCAGTCATACATTTGAATTGGGCTTGTTCTGACCCCCGCCCAATAATGCTGAATGTTCTACTAGAAAAGATTTAGACGGGCCTTCTGAAAAGGCCAAGAATTTTTCGATTTGAGAAAGTTTGGACTCAACACCTAGATTGTAAAAATATTATTTCAAATGTGGATCCTAGGGTGGGTCGAGATGGGGTTTGTCAACGCCTTGAATATTTCCTATGTCAATGTCGATCCCAGTTGCAAAAATGGGGCAATGGTACTTCTTCTGTTATACGACGTAATATATCAAATTACCAGACTATCTTACAGAAGCTATATCGTAAACCGCGTCCATGGGATTTTATTGAGATCCAGAAGGTTGAAGATCAGCTAGATCGTGCTTTGGAGGAAGAAGAGATTTATTGGAAGCAGCGATCGTGCGAAAAATTGGTTACAGTGGGGAGACAAAAACACATGCTTGTTTCATAAAAAAGCCACTACTCGGAGAAGGAGAAATAAATAAAGGGCATACAAGATTCGAATGGTGAATGGATAACCGATCGAAATCATTTGGAGAAGGTGTTTGAATTTTACTTTACGGATATGTTTCATTCTTCTCAACCACAGATGGATGTTATTGAAGATGCTTTACAGGATTTACAAATTAAGGTGACGTCATATATGAATGACAAATTACTTGCTCCATTTACAAGAGGTGAAGTTGAAAAAGTAATTCAGCAAATGCATCCTTCAAAGGCGCCTGGGTCGGATGGTTTTTCTGCCCTTTTTTTTGTTGGGATTGGTGTCCTAAAACTCGTAGATAGTGAATGTTAAACGAATTATATACTTATTCGATAAAGGCGTTATCGAGATTAATTCAGTAAAGTTTTTACTGAATAAAGTAAATTGCACTTATAATAACCCAAATCCAATAAACTAAGATCCATGGCTATAGGATGAACACTTGAGCTTTATGTAGTGTGACGCCCCGTGCCTTGCTGGTGTTAATTAAATTCCATGAATATAGTCAAGAGGAATATAAATTCTATTTTTGGCTTGAATTAGGGATTTAATAATATACTAAGGTGTTTGGGAAATTATTATATGTTATATTAATTTATTTCCCTTCCCTAAAGCTCGATTTAATTGGTTGGTCGTTGTTACAAGGTTGGTATAAGCGTTGAAATATTCACGCTGAATTAATGGAGTTCCTATTCTTGAGTCCCTATTTTTGGGCTTAATGGGTTTAAAGAAAAAGGAAAAAAAACTAAAAGAAAGGAAACGAAAAAAGAAGCCCTAGACTTTCATCTTCTTCGGATGTTTTCGAGGTCGTTTGGCGTTGGTGGTAAGTCTAATCCCTTACCCATGCTTTCTTTAGGCCTTTAGCCAAGTTTAAGCAAATGCCCAATCATTATGGACTCCGTATTTCAGGATTTAAGTCTGATTAGCTGCTGTTCAGCACCGTCATTGCTCAGTTCTTGAGTGTTTCGGCGTCGATTATCGTTCCCGGTAAGTTTAGCCCTTACCCACTCATGTTTAGAAATTTAAATAAGATGCCCATTAGCTTTAGGTGCTGGAAAAGTTAATTGTGGTTGATTTTCAGATCTGCAACGCCGTCTAAGTGTTCGATTAAGTTCGAAACACATCAACTCGAGTACCCATTGTCCAAGGAGCGTTCTAACACGTTGTTAGAGGTTAGAATAACCCGCATATCGTGAAAGCAGGTCTGTTTGGTAAGTTTCCTCGCTGCCCCTAGCTTGATAGTCTCAAGTTTGTTGCCTACTAGATGATCTAGCCTTAGAAGCATGATTTAGGTCGTTACCCATTTGTTACCTAGGCTCTTAAGTGTTGCCCAGCCGTTATAGGTCCTAGTTTATGCTTTAAATGGGTCATCCTTGCTGTTTCGGTTAAAAGCATGTAGGATATCAATGCCTTTTAGTCTAGTCGCCTTTGTAGTTTTGCCCAACCTTTATAGGTTCCTAAATAAGCTTTTCCTTGCTGGTTGTGGCTTAAAAAGCATGCTAGCGTAGGCTTCCATTAACTGTCTTAGTCTTAGTAGCGTGCCCGGTCCTTAGGAGTTCTTAGTGTGCTTTAGGTTGGTCGTTTACTTGCTGTCCAGCGGCTGAAAAGCCTTATCTTGAGTCGTTTGGCCAACACCCATTGCCCGTCGTGCCTTAGACATGGTTGCCCATGGTCTAAAGGTTTTGGGTTTTCATTTGGGGTACGTTTAAAGGTTGTTCAGCAAAGAAATGAGCTGGATAGAGTGGTTTTGGCCCTAGTAGCTTGTTAGGTTGTTCTTTTTTAGTTTAGTCTTTGATGGTAGTGTTTTTGGTTGTAGTCCGAGGTGCCTGTGGAGCTGGGTGCAAGTGTGCCTCGTTGGTTTGGAAGCGTGGTTGTAAGTAGTTTCTATTACTAAGCTTGTTTGACTGCCTGAAGCATGTTTGTTTGTTATCCGCTTTCCTTATATATATGCTGAGAATGAAATGTTATGTATACACTTGTGAACATTGTAATTGTTATGTTAAACTTGGATTGTGATTTTTGCATTGCTTGAGACGTGTACGCTTAAGAAGTACAAGCATGATAGGTACTTGTCTTAGGCTTAGTGACTGTTGAGTCAAGCATGTTGAGTTTGGTTTGCATGTTGCATCAGGGACGTGTAGCATGAGTCGGGTGTGAGGCACAACACATGGAGCGGAATTCATGTGTAGCGGAGCGTGACGTGGAAATCACGTGGGTTGTGAGTGCGAAGCGTGACGCGGAAATCACGTAAGAGTGGCGCAACACATGATGCGGAATTCATGTGGGGTAGGTGCGGAGCATGACGCGGAAATCATGTAAGTAGCGCTGCGCATGGCGCGGAATTCATGTGTAGCTGAGCATGACGCGGAAATCATGTAAGTAGCGCAACACATGGCCCGGAATTCATGTGTAGCGGAGCATGACGCGGAAATCATGTAGTTAGCGAAGCATGACGCGGAAATCGTGTGGAGTCTAGTGCGTTGCATAGTGTGTGTTGCATTTGCACGAGTTTGTGGTTTTAGGCATATTGCTAGTGTATGACTTAATAGCCTGTTGGATATTTGTGGTTGCATAAGCATGATGCTTGTTCGTGGTTGTGAAAGCATGTTGGATGGGTGTGCCGAGCATGATGTTTGTATTGGTTGTTTGTTGCGGTTTGGTAAGCGTGAGCTGCTTACCAGTACCACGGCTGTACTGATACCCCCTTCCCCACCTTCCCCCAAACATTTTAGATGTTGCAGGTATCGCGGATGATCCGAACCTTGGTGGCGAGGAGGAGAATTGCGAGGAAAGATTCCTATTGTGTTAGTTTCCGTGTTGATATGTTTTCCTAGTGCTGTAATAAGTTAGCTGGAGAATGGCTTGTTTTCGAGTTTATAAACTAGAGTGGATAGTTTGGTTGAGTTTAATAAAATGTATAGCTAGTGGACTAGCTCCTTTGTTAATAGAATGTCTTTATGATTCCGCTGCATGATTTTTGGTTATTGTATGTTGTTGCGAGTTCCTGTCTCGTCTAGAGGAGATAGGTTGTGAAATTTGATTGCAGTTTGGTGGAGTTTGGCTTATGCATGATTAGCAGTGTTAAAATGACTTTATCAGGTGTTGTGAAAATTGGTTCAGGCCATTTTACGTCGTTATGCTGCCGAAATTTTCGGTACGCTCGGTTTTAAAGTGGTTCAGATTCGTAGCTAAGGGTTTAGAGTTGTAGTAGCGTCTCTAGGCTAGAGGTTGAAAAACCTGGGGCGTTACATTTCAGATTCGTAGCTAAGGGTTTAGAGTTGTAGTAGCATCTCTAGGCTAGAGGTTGAAAAACCTGGGGTGTTACAGTTGGTATCAGAGCGATTACGTTCTTGTAGACTGACCTAGATAGCCTAGGTTGTTTAGTTGTGTGAGTTAGAGGTTGTTCCTCGTTCTCCTCTCCATCACCAGGTATGGAAGCATCGATATTTATCTGTTTGATGATATATTGTGCTTGTATGAGTTATCTGCCTGCCTTATTATGTTTTCTTGTTGGTTGCTTGCTTTGCATTGTGTTCAAGCATGTTTGATTCCTTGGTTGCTTTTTATCGTTAGAAGCTAGGCCTAGGATGTTCCCTTTAGGTGGCTAGATAGCTTGTTGCTTTGTTGCGTGCCTGATGCATGGTAGTAGGAATAGGATGCTGCCATAGTTCCTAGATAGTTGCATGTTTCCCTTGCATGTCTGTGTGCCTTCTAATCTAGGTTGTTGCCTTAGTTAAGGTTAGCCCCTCATATTCTAGTTTTAAGGAGTGTTCCTTAGGTGAGTTCACCATTTCCTTTCAGCGATGAGTTCCAGTAGCAGTCAAGGTAGTGGGCGTTTTGGTCCTCCAGACATTCCCGAGGTTAATTCGCATCTTGAGGCGGATCCTCCTGCTTTTCCCGAGCTGGCAGCGGAGGCGTTGCAAGCGATGCTTGGCAATGCAATCCCGAACAACTTGCAGCTCGTCGGTTCTAACGAAGCCCCTGCTCATGGCGAAGAGGTGCAGTTTATCTAGAGTTTCGTGAAGGCGAAGCCTCCTTCATTTGATGGACACACGGAAGGTTCTGAAGCAGTGGTAGAATGGACTTCTGCGTTGGAAGCGATATTTCAATTTCTTGGAGCTAATGCCCAATAGCGAGTCCAAGGAGCTGCCTTTATGCTTAAAGGTCACGCTCACACTTAGTGGAAGGTAGTGGGTCAAACCAAGAACCGCCCGGAGAACCCCATTTCCTGGTCAGGGTTCGAAGGTCTGGTGCGAGACCATTTTGGCTGCCGTTTTGCTGATGTTGAGCTAGAAGCGAAGTTTGTCTCTCTTGTTCAAGGGATTTTGTCCGTGGAGCAATACGTCAGAAGGTTCGAAGAGTTGTCCTTCTGTGTCCCTGCATTGGTCGCCACCGAAGAGATTAGGATCAACTGATTCGTTAATGGGCTCCGCACAGAAATTCGAGGTTTGGTCAGGCTTGGTCGACCAACCACCTTTGCAGCAGCCCTAGCGAACGCCCGGATGTTGGATTGGGATATCCCCAGGACAGAGTAGTTCCAAGAGGTTGGCACGTCATCTGGTGCCAAGAAGAAGCACGAAGAGGAAGTGCCGGTGCATAGTTAGAAGGTTAGAAGATCTCCATCAGGATCTCGTGTGTGCGCTGAGGAGTTCCTGCCCTGTGTCACCGATGAGGAGCTCAAGGCAGAGTACCCAGAACTTTACGATGACGATGACTTTGATGATGAGGAAAGCTCCTAAGGTGGGGAGTCAGTGTGTCCCTCGCTCAAGGTTAGTGATTTCTCTCCTTAAATCTATAATCTTTGGCTTGAAATCTCCCTTCTTGTGATTTATGCTTGTCTCGTGCATATCTATTGGGTGTTGTGTGTATGTATGAGCCGTTCCTTTATTTTGAGGCTGTGTTTGTGAAGCAAATCTTGAAGCTAGAATTGCTAGGGTATTCCTTTTGTTTGGTGCCTTGTTATTTGAATCTCCTTGCATAGGCTAGTTTCAAGGGAAAAAGGATCTTCCGAGAATAGGATTTGTGATCTAGCTTCTTAAGTTGGGATCGTGAAATTATCGTTCCAAGGTTGCTTTCAAAACCAAGTTCGAGTGTTGCAGGCTTGTTGTGAGGTCTTCTGGCTAAAATAGCTTTGCAACTACTATGGATGTTCTGTAGTTCTTAGATTCTATGTTCCTTAGTTCGTTTCAAGGCCCTGTTGGTGTTGCCTAGTGTTGGGTTCCTAGAGTGAGTAAAAATATGATATGAAATACTCTAGAATTCTTGTGCAAGTATACACAGTCTGCAGCAAGTAATATTATCAATCCAAGGTCTGAATGAGTTTTCACTTTATCTATTTTGTATAACTTTCTAATGGTTTCGAAGATAATAAAAATGTTGGGTTTTTTAAGAATTATGTTGAAGCAAAATAAATGACAGAACAACGATTAAACAAATAGATAGACAAATTAAAGACAGACGCTGGTTAGGTTTCAGTGATTATTATAAGATATGCTCTAGCAATATTATTGATCATGCATTTCTCGCAGTATTATTAGCGGATTCCTCCTGGAACTCCGGATCTTTTGGGATATGTTTCAAACCCAAAGAAGAGCGACTGATCAAGCACTAGGTAACTGGCTATCCCTAGCTCAGTCACTGGCGTTCACCAATACACAATGATCGTAGTGTGGAGAATTGCCACACACTCTCTAAATCATCCCTAAAACTAGAGAGAGCTATCCATACCGGCTGGCCAGGCGGGCATAAAATAAGAATAAGTACAACAATTAACCAAAATGCGATAGTCAATATATTACTAGAGATGAAGCACAGTAATCACATTATTCCTAACCAACACCCTAAGCTACTTAGTTCATAATAGGCATAGGAATACGAATTACAATCTGAGTAAGCATGTCCATAACCACAAATTAAGAAGGAAAATAAACTCCCTAATCAGCTTGTGGATGATGGTGTTCTTGATAATCTTCAATCTCTACACTATTCGGCTTCCAAGGGAAAACATGGAATGACTTTGACTTTGACGGCTACTTCCTTTTATAGAAGGATGGGAGGCTTGAATTAGGTCAACTAGGACACGTGTAAGGCTCTCCTTGATCCTTTATCACGAAAATAACTCAACAGAAGTCGGTTCATGAAGTTGGCTAACGAGCTGTGATGTGGCAGTTTCTGCTCCCAGTTTTGCTGCAGCATAGAATTTTGCTCCCTCTAGTCGCTCAGCAGCATAATCTGCACAAAATAATTTCCAATGCTTCCATTCTTCCAAATGGGTTAAATCATATAATATCTCTCTAAAACCAACCCTATTAAGCATTAAAGACACACAAATCCTTATATAAATGAGGCCTAAATAACTACCTTTTGGGCAGTTATCATACCCCCAAACTTGAACTATTGTGCGTCCCGAGCAATACTAACCAACCTTCTCTCAAGAATTCAAAAACATTAGACAAAGAATTAGCTTAATCAAACCTGACAGTCCAACACTACCTTTAACCTTTACCTGAGCACTCTGCAAAACCAAGCTCTGCTGCAGCAAAATGATTCCTCTGGCATGGACAAATAATCACCACTTTTCAACTTAATTCTAAGAACTCACCACATCTTAGCTCTATTATCAGACATTTCCAAAACATATCTTTAAAGGGGTTTATATCATTATTTATCAAACTTAAAGCAGCCTTACAGTCATAAGCTCTTAAGCACGAGATGACCCACTTTATGGTGCAGTATACCCTTGCCTCAAACTCATCACCAACTAGACTCAATACTCATTATAAAGCTCAAAAATCCTTAGTTATTCCATCTCTTGCCCCTCAGAATGGCGACATTTTGTGATGAAGCTCACCTAAGTTCTGGGAAACAGAAAAACTGCTGGATCATCATTCATCCTTCAAAACTTTTGCTCCGTCAATTTTTTTCAGCAAAAATTTCAACAAATAATTTTTTTTTCCGCAAATAATAATTTTTCTCATATTTCTCATTTTTCCATATTTCCTAGGTCATCTTTTGACGCGAAGACAAACTGTGGGTATCACAAATGTCCCCGGTTACTCAATAACCTAGCAAATTTTAATTTTGAAGGAGAGGAATGCTCGAGCAAAATAATTGGAGTAGCAAAAAGTCCCCCAAACTTGAATTATTCATTGTCCCCAATGAATCATTAATTAAGTAATAATACCCCGAAACTTAAATTTTTCTATCTGAATTTTTAAACTAAACATGGGACTAGGATTAAGCTTAAAGTGGATCATATAAGTCAATACTACCGTCAAAATCTTCTTGCCGCAGCAACAGTCCAGGCTAGAAGAAATGCTCAAGCAAAAGGTTTCTGGAGATCAGAATACCTTGATCTAATTAAGCGTAATCAGTCCAAGCTTCAAAAATTCAGAAGAAAATAGTTAAGTTAGAATTAGTCAGTGCTCATGGAATAGAAACATTCAGAAATTTCATTAAAATCATAGAAAAACATTACCAAGCAGATATATTTTTTTTTTTCGCAATAAAAAAAAATTAAAAAGAAACAAGGCAAGCAATCATATAAAAGATGGGGTCAGGAACGCGCCAGCAAACAAAATATTTCATCAAAAAGCTTGCGCGCTCAAATCTCTCTTTAATCTTCCTGACCCAGATCTTCCTCTTCATCTTCTTTCTCAGCAGGCGGCGGTGGAATCCAAGGGTTCAACAGATCTTCAGGGAATGTAGGAAGGGCTGGATACGGCTTGGAAAAATTCTCTTGCAGTGCCCTTCTTAAGCTGGCATCTCGATTCTTAACATAGTTCCAGAAGGTTAAAGTTTGCCTTTCAGCAAACTCCTGCCTACTGGCCGAAAGTGCCAGTTGTTCTAGAATCGTATTGATGTCGTAGATAAACCCACCTTGACGTATCTCCTACGTGCGCTGGAGCCGCGCCAAATTGGGCGTATCAATGATCCCTTTATCAAATAGAATTGCATCACTCTCCTCCATTGGAACCCCTGCTTGTCTGCATAGCATAGTAATTGTGTTCGGGAAGAACAACTTCCCCACCTTTTTCTTCCAGCAGCAGGCAATTTCATTACAAATAATTTTTCCTACGTCAATACTGAGAGACCTTAAGATAACAAAAGCCAAAAGAATTCGTTCCCTGGATACTGTCGAGTCGTGCGTTGTCGGAAGCAACCTCTGCCTGATGAAACCCATCCACGTGTTTGCTTCCTTGTTCAAGTAAGCTGATTGGAATGTCCTTTTCTGAGTCTTTGATAGTTGCCACTGCGCCCCCTCAATTCCTACCTCCCGGACAACATTACTTAACTGCTCCTCAGATGGCGCGACTGCCATTTCATTGAATGCCGCGTGGGGGAAGTTTTGAAGATGGTACAGTGCGTTGATCGCACTTGGACTCCAATCTATCTCGACTCCTCTAACAATTACCAGGAAACCTTCTTCTTTATCAATGTTGGCATAGAATTCACGCACCACCTGTGCGTTCACAGCCTCTGGCTTAGCACAAAACAGCTCCCAGCCGTGGTCAACTATGCCGGTCCTTAGAAATGGCGGAAGATCACCGCTGAAACCTCTTTCGAACAGAAAATCTCTTTTCAAGAGCTCAGTGTATTTTGCTCTAGCGAAATTATTGACGAAGCGATCGTATGCCACCTGTCGCTCTGCTATTTCATCGTGCTCCTCTGATGCTTCAGCAATCTTTTTGCCCTTCTCTTCTCTCCGCTTCAGCAACTGTTCCTCCTCTGCCGTTTTCTCCTCTTCTTCTCGCCTTCTTTCCTCAGCCTCTTTTTTCTCTCGTTCCTCTTGCTCGGCCTTCTCTCTCTCGGAATCTGATGATGGAGGCGATGGGGTATCAGTCCTGATTACTGGAATGCGCCCAGCCTTCCACTTAATGCGACGTCGCTTCGGCGGTTCAGGTATGATAACCTCTACACGAGCCTCCTGAACTGGCTCTCTGTCTTCTTCCTCTACAGCCTCCGTCTGCATAACCTCACTCTGTTTTGTCTGAATTCCCTCTCGAGCCTTTTCTATAGTCGCCACTTCCCGCCCATCCTCTTCTTGATTCGGTTTGCCAGATTCTTGTGGGTCTTCGTCTCCTTCTGCAACAACCTCCTCCTCTCTCGCTCTTTCTTGTTCTGCAACTCTTTGTTGCCTTCTTCTTCGCTTAGCCTCCTTCTCTTCTGGCGTTCTCTTTTTCTTAGTTTTTCCTTTCTGGACTTCCGGTGTGACCGGCACCTCCTCCTCTTCACTCTCCCTCTCTTTTCGAGCTCTTGTTTTAGCCATTGAAAGTGTAAAAGGGTTTTGATAGAGAGTGCAGAGAAAGAAAGAATAACACTCACAAAGATTCAAGAAGACGAAGTAAAACACACTTACCAGAGATTGCGAATAAATAGAGCTGCAGCAAACAAGGATCCTAACCGAAAAGATTTTGCCCTGCCATAATAACTAATATTACCGTTGCAATTAAAAATGCAAACCTGAAATTCAAAAATTACCAACGGTAGAATTACGAATTCCAAACGGCCATGGTAAAATTGATGTGCTGTCATCATTGAAGCCTTCAGATAATTACTCTGCGACACGTGGCCTCATCAGATGCACGCACATTTACCTGCGAGATTTCAAAGCTAAATCTAACGGTAACAATAAAAAATTCCAACGGAAACCCTTCTATCTCGGAATAACTTGCTCCAGCAATATTTTTGCCGCAACAATCTGCTGAACCTGAAGAATCTCAGATACGGAATTCGAATTTCAAAATAGACAAATCAAATCTTTCAAATTTAAACCGATCAAAGCAAACTTAACCTGTTATTCTCAAAAGAAGCCGAATAAATTAGAGAAAATCTCTATTAATTAAAACTAGAATTCAAATAACTGCAAATAAAATCTAGATAAACTCTAATAAAATCTAACTAATGAAAAGATAATTAAAAGATAATCTAAACAAATAACCCGAAAAAGAAATCAAATCAAATTCAAAACGAAATAAAATCTAAAATGATAAAAACACTGAGATCTAATAAACTATGCAAAAATCAAACCTAACCTAATCGGACTTAAAATCAAATCAACGAAAAAAAAATAAAATCAATACAAATCCTGGGAGCTCAAAATTTTGCTCTATGAAATGCTCCTGCAAAAGTCCTGCTCTCTCAATCATCAAGCAATCGTAGGGAAGGATATTTCGACTGAAATTCCTCACCCCAATAATTTTTCACACGCTGCCCATTCACCTTTAATACTCTCCCATCTTTTTCATCCTGCAAAGTAATTGCTCCATTGGGAAAAACCTCAACCACAATAAACGGTCTTGACCATTTAGATTTTAATTTTCCAGGAAATAATTTTAACCTAGAATTATAAAGCAAAACTTTTTGACCTTTGACAAACTCCTTAGATTTAATTTTTTTGTCATGCCACAGCTTAGTCTTTTCCTTATACATTTTCGCATTTCCGTAAGAAAATTGGCGAAATTCCTCTAACTCATTAAGCTGCAGCATTCTTATTGCTCCTGCGTGACTCAAATCAAAATTTAATTTTTTCAAAGCCCAAAACGTCTTATGCTCTAGCTCTAATGGTAAATGGCAAGCTTTCCCATATACTAAACTATAGGGAGACATACCTAGAGGAGTCTTATAAGCTGTCCTATAAGCCCAAAGAGCCTCATCCAACCTAAAGGACCAATCCTTTCTAGATGGATGGACCACTTTCTCTAGAATTGATTTAATTTCCCTATTACTAATTTCAGCTTGACCATTTGCTTGTGGGTGATAAGGGGTAGCTATCCTATGCTTAATCCCATACTTGGCTAAAAGCTTAGTTAAGATATTATTAACAAAATGTGTACCCTCATCACTCACTAGAGCCCTAGGTGTCCCAAACCGCGCAAAGATGTGCGATTGAAGAAACCTTGCTACTGTCTTGGCATCATTCTGATGGCATGCGATGGCCTCCACCCACTTGGACACATAATCAACTGCCAATAAGATAAAAACATTGCCATTAGAAGGGGGAAATGGCCCCATAAAGTCAATACCCCATACATCGAATAATTCAACTTCTAAAATGTAAGTAAGAGGCATTTCATCTCTAGGCCCCAAGTTTCCTCTCCTTTGGCATGCGTCACATTGCTTGTAGAACCAATGGACATCCTTGAATAACGTAGGCCAGAAAAATCCACAATGCAAAATCCTCATAGATGTCCTCTGACCGCTGAAATGACCTCCATACGGCGAAGAGTGACATTGCTCCAGGATTTCCTTTGCTTCAGTACCTGAAACACACCTACGAATAATACCGTCAGAGCATTGCTTATACATAAATGGCTCATCCCAAAAGAAAAATTTCGCATCATGCTTAAACTTTTTCTTCTGCCTCCAATCCATGTCAATAGGAGTGACTCCCTTTACTAAAAAGTTGGCAATATCAGCATACCAAGGGACATCCCTAACTACCTTCACCTGAACAGCAAAAAGCTGCTCATCTGGAAAAGAATCAGAAATGGCAGATTGCTCCAGCAAAGATGATGATGGATCAAGACGAGATAAATGATCGGCAATGACATTCTCTGATCCCTTCTTGTCCTTTATCTCCAAGTCAAATTCCTGCAATAGTAAAATCCAACGAATTAGTCTAGACTTTGCATCTTTCTTAGACGACATTAAATACCTTATTGTTGCATGATCCGTGAACACCGTGACTTTGGATCCAACCAAATATGGCCGGAATTTCTCAAAAGCAAACACAACAGCTAACAACTCCTTTTCAGTAGTTGTATAGTTGACTTGTGCCTCATTTAAAACCTTGCTTGCATAATATATAGGATGAATAAATTTGCCCTGCTTTTGCCCTAGCATCGCACCTACTGCCGCATCACTCGCATCACACATTACCTCGAATGGCAAATTCCAATTAGGTGCGCAGAGAATGGGTGCTGAGATTAAAGCAGCCTTCAACGTTTCAAAAGCCTTACTACAATCTGCATTAAAGTCAAAAACATGATCAGTGCACAATAAGTTACAAAGAGGTTTACTGATTTTGGAAATATCCTTTATGAACCTCCTGTAAAATCCAGCATGTCCTAAAAAACTCCGAATTCCCTTCACTGAACTCGGTGGCTCTAGTCTTTCAATAACCTCAACTTTTGCTTTATCAACTTCTAGACCATTCTTAGAAATCCTATGACCTAACACTATGCCTTCCTTCACCATGAAGTGGCACTTCTCCCAATTAAGAACTAGATGGGTATCCTCACATCTTTTTAACACCTTACCTAAATTATCTAAACAACTCTGAAAAGAACCTCCAAAAACTGAAAAATCGTCCATAAAGACTTCAACAGTGGACTCAATCATATCAGAAAAAATTACTAACATACACCGCTGAAATGTTGCTGGAGCATTGCAAAGGCCAAAAGGCATTCTCCTAAAAGCGAATGTCCCATAAGGGCAAGTGAAAGTGGTTTTCTCCTGATCCTCAGGAGCAATAGTAATCTGGTTATACCCAGAATAACCATCCAAGAAACAGTAATAGGCCTGACTAGCCAATCGATCCAACATCTGATCGATAAATGGTAGAGGGAAATGATCCTTTCGGGTGGCTTTATTAAGCCTTCTGTAATCCATACAAACCCTCCAGCCAGTTACTGTCCTTGTGGGGATCAACTCATTATCTTTATTGCTCACCACAGTGACACCTCCTTTCTTAGGAACACATTGGACAGGGCTTACCCAATTGCTATCGGCAATTGGATAAATAATCCCAGCATCCAACCATTTAATTACCTCATTTTTAGTAACCTCTTTCATTGCAGGGTTAAGCCTTCTTTGTTGCTCAATACTCCTAAAGGATCCCTCCTCTAGAGTGATTTTGTGCATACAAAAAGATGGGCTAATTCCCTGAATATCAGCCAATGTCCAACCTATAGCTTTGCGGTATTGCTGCAGCAATTTTATTAAGGCCTCTTCATGCTCTGGCATTAAATCTGATGCAACAATAATGGGCAACGTCTCATTTTCCCCTAGATACACATACTTTAGATGATCCGGTAAGGGCTTCAAATCTAAAGTGGGTGCCTCAATTAGGGATGGCTTGATTGGGGAGCCTTCCTTTGATCTAAATCTAAAGACTCAAAAATATCCTCACATCTAAACAATTCTTTTTCTTTTTTTTTTCTCTAAAGAACAAAATTCAAAATCTTCTACACTAACCTCTCCATGCTTTTCCGAGTGCTCATCAGCCGAATCCTGTATTGCTGTCTCAATAACTGTGCTCTCCAGAATCCTAATGAAGGAGCAATCCTCCATTTCGTCTGGATATTTCATGGCTTTAAAGACATTAAATTTTACTTCCTCATTACATACTCTCATTGTTAATTCTCCTTTTTGAACATTTATTAATGCCCTACCAGTAGCCAAAAATGGACGACCTAGAATAATTGGGACATCTTTATCAGCCTCATAGTCTAAAATAATAAAATCAACAGGAAATATGAACTTATCAACTTTTACTAAGACATCCTCAATTTTACCCTCTGGATATGTGATAGACCTATCAGCTAGTTGGAGTGTGAGTGTGGTAGGTCTAGCTTCACCAATACCTAACTTCCGATAGACCGAAAGAGGCATAAGGTTAATGCTTGCACTCAAATCACAAAGTGCTCTACCTAACTCCTTTCCACCTATAGACACAGGTATAGTAAATGACCCTGGATCCTTAGCCTTGGGGGGTAGCCCATTCTTAAGAATAGCACTACACTCCTCAGTAAGTGATACAGTTTCAAACTCACCTAACCTTTTCTTTTTAGTCAAAATATCCTTAAGAAATTTAGCATAATTAGGCATTTGCTCAATAGCTTCTACTAAAGGGATATTTATATGCAACTGCTTAAGAATCTCTAAAAACTTTTTAAATTGACCATCCTGCACTACAACAAATTTGGCTTTTAATGTCGGGCAATGCCCGACATTAAAAGTCTTTAATGTCGGTCACTGACCGACATTAAAAACACCGACATTAAAAGTTTTAATGTCGGTCGCTTTTAATGTCGGGCAATGCCCGACATTAAAAGTCTCTTTTAATGTCGGTCGATTTTAATGTCGGTCAATGCCCGACATCAAAAGCTCTGTCCGACATTAATAGTACCCTTTTAATGTCGGTCATTGCCCGACATTAAAAGGGCCCTTTTAATGTCATTCAACAAGCTTTGACCGACATTAAAAGTCACTTTTAATGTCGGTCAGTTTTTTATGTCGGTCATTGCCTGACATTAAAAGTTGTGACATTAAAAATGTCCGACATTAGATGTGCGACATTAAAAGTGTCCGACATTAAAAGCGCCCGACATTAAATGTGCGATATTAAATTAAAAAAAAATTGTTGGTTGCACACACGTGGCTAACCAACAATACTATTTCTTCCTTTTGTAAAAACCTGTAAACAAAATAAAATTTCAACATACACACAAAATAAAATCTCGAAAGTATTTTTACACAACAACTCAACGAACATGGATTTAATTAATAAAATATAATAGTGTATATAATACATGAAACTTTCCGTCTATCCACAAATCACATCCATGAACTAATTTACAAAGAAAAAGTAAAATAAGTACACAACTCCTTCTACACTCTTCCGACCAAGTTCCTCTTCGAGCTCCTTTTCGAGAATATCCATTTCATCATCTGCAACAGTTTTCGCTTAACAAGATGAATTCCAAACCTTATACAAAGCAAAAACGTGAGTAAAACACAATCGTGAAATGACAAGAATATGACAGGGTAAACTTATTAACAAAAAAAAAAAAAGAACAGACTAGATAAAAAGATCAAGTGTAGAAATAAGTCACCCCACCAATCTGACTTCTTGAATCACATATATGCTACTAAAGTAAGGTAAAAAATTAGTCCCAATTCAGCAAACTCTATTAAAGCAACTAACAATTTTGTAGCAACCTGTAAATTCAGCAAACTCTATTAAAGCAACTAACAATTCAGAAAAATCTTCTTTTATAACACTTACTATCAACAACCTGAACATTCATTGATGTACGAGGTTGACTTCAACAAAGCAAATATTTTCCTAGTTGACAAAGGCATGAGGTTGACTTCAACAAAGCAAATATTTTCCTAATTTTCAGCCAGCAAATGACAAAATCTAGACAACAGTTATCAGTAAAATACAATTGACACGCTCTTTCCTAAGTTCCTCTTAAAGCTCCTTTTCGAGAATATTCATTTCATCGTCTGCAACAGTTAACGCTTAACAAGTTGAATTTCAAACCTTATACAAAGAAAAAACGTAAGTAAAATACAATTGACACACATCTCCAATCAAATCCTTAGACTAAAATTAAAGCTCAAGACGTACGAGTAAAGTTGCCAAGAGGTGCAGGCATAGGAATCAACATTTTTTTGAATTGAACATGAAACAAACTTTCCATTGATGGTTGAAAAGAATTACACGTCTCAAAATACTCTAATAACAAAATGACCAAAATAAAATTTTGAACCCACTAGATCAAAATCATAGAGAATTCATTTTTTCAAGTTACTTCCCACAAATCAAGTTACTTGAGAATTGGACACAATTTTTTTAATGTTGGCAAAAGAGAGAGAAGAATATGAAAAGAGGAAAAACAAGGCATCTACTTGAACTCTAATCTAAAGTCAAAAGAAATTGAAAGAAAAACTCTTCAATTGACTTAAATTAAGGAGTGATAAATTAACAATATCCTAGACAAAGAACTCTATCTAGACAGATAAAAGAAATTAAATCCATCAAATAAATGATTACTGGTGAACAAGGTGCTGATGAGAACCACCCGGATGTAGCCCTATTTCCTCTAGACATTTTAATCTAAACAAATTAAAAACCAATGATCAAACAAAAAAGAACCACCCGGATGTAGCCCTATTTCCTTGGTGTGTCATATGCTAAAAGAAAAACTCAGGTTCAAGTTCCCCAAAATTTTATGAAAGAGATACTTATAGAGTGCTGGTATTATTCCAGACAGCCATATATATATATATATGCATGTGCAAACCTGTGCAGCCAGCTTTTGAAGCTTGATGCTGTCAACTTCATCACCGTCCTCAGCATCAAATCCCATTTCCTTGTCAGATCCATCTCCATCATCCTCGTCTTCATCGCTTGGGTAACCATCCATATCATCATCTTCTTCAACTTCCTCCTCTTTTGCAGCTTCTGAGTGCAAAAGGAGCAGAATATTTATGGGAATTTGGCCAGAAATTATAGATATAAATAAAAAAGAGGGAGAGGGAGAGAGTGAAAGAGAGACCTGCAACTTGATCCTTGTATGCAATAAGAAGATCAAGGGTGGCCCTAAAAACACGCCCAAGAGCCTCCCCTGGTAATTGATCGGCTGGTAGTGCAAGCAATGATGTCAATCCCAAGCAGCAAACTTTTTTATCTTGTTCCCTGCAACATGACAGATCATTCAGGTGAAAATTCGAAACCATCCGCAGGACATCGACAGTAAGTAAACACCAAGAAGAGAGAACCATACTCTACCTTCCAAATTCTTGTCAGCCATTATCTAAAGCAAAATGGTACAAGCATATCACAGTAGGGGCAAGTCAACAAACATTGTTTCAGAAGCTAAGTTAGTAGTACCACTAAATTATCAACACCTCACCCATTAAAAAACCAAAAAATGAATGTTATCTAATAATGGGAGATGTAACTCCTTCAAGAGTAAAGCAACTCACTGATGAAATCATGTTCCAAAGACTTTGTTGGTAATCAGGAGCTTTGGAGGTGAGGAAATGTGCAGTCCCCCTGGATACGTAATTGTCCAATGGAACAAGAATATCTGTGAACCAAAAAGACATCGGAATCAACCCCCTTAGATCCATGGTTAATATACCTAAATGCAAACAGTCATACTACCGCCAGAAATAATTGTGTCAAATAAATATGGACATGCATGACATTATACAAACTCTGACCAACTAAAAATAATTTATAACCCTTAAAAGTTATAAAAAGCAACATCATGAGCATTACAACTAAACTAGACTTCATGTATCAAAAATAAAATCATTTAAATTAGACTTGGTGTAACTGATGCTAGTTTGACTAGGTATGAAGCTATTGTGCTATGTTGTTACAATGAGCTACACGTTTCCTCTAGCCAGCTATTTTTCTCCATTATCTCCATCTACAACATTTAACCGATTAGGTAGAGCAAAGGCTACCAAACCACTAGAGAGGGGATTCACTAGCATAAGTCTGTTTTACATTACACATGCATCTGGAAAGTAGTTACAACTCTTATGACCGTTGCCTACAGTTTTGCCATGTATCAAAAGTCATTGCACTTTTGCACGCAATTTTCCAGAATTTATTTGGAAATGGAATTAGACAATTAGACTAGATCGGGAAAGAATTGAGTCCTATGCTCAAAGCAGAAAATAAAAAATTACTGTGTTTTAGAAGCTCTTTGGTATGCACAGAGAGTACATATCACTGTCAACAAAGAATAAATAGAAAATTGCTTGCTACAAAGTTAACATACTTGGAAAAAAGTCAATAGCCCATTCTGCCAATGCTTCCATCATCAGTGGCCAAAGACTCCACATATCCATGGATATGGTAGGGGAGAAGAATGTCATAAATGAAACAATTTCCAAGACTTCTTCAAATACCTCTGCAAATAGCACACATAAAGATCAAATAAGACATTAAAGCTTTAAAAGGGAAGGGGAACTGACACCTATTACAAATATTGGCACTAATTTCTAAGTTCCTATTATTAAAAATTTTAAAAATTAAAAGAAAAACAATTCCAACCCTCAGACCAGCATATGCAGAGTAGTTTAATGCTGACAAATAATAATCAAGCATTGGATATCCACTAAACATTAAAAGAACAATCATACTATCAATACAGTACACGAAGAACTGATGATAGATGATATTATGGGGGCAAAGCCAAAGGATAAATTATCATATTTTTTTTCCTTTTTTTGGGTGTGAAATCTGTGTTTTGATACTGAGGAAACTGAAGGTGGTATCACAAAAACAAAATTTATCCGATATATGATATTGGCTCCCATATCCATCACCTCAAATTCTATTGGTAACTCACCAACTTCCTTGTACATCTTCAAGATAGATTTTACATCCTACAAAATACTCTCTAAAATTCTAAATATTCTCAGATTAAAGAAGTTAACCATGAAGGAGTTCTTATACAAAAAAAAAAAAAATTGTAAAAGTAGCTATAAGCCAATTTACACACACCACAACTAACCCTATGCGACGATTTCTTTTTACTCTACAACTTATGACAACAGGAAATTCACTGCCCAAGTATGTGGCGACCAATAGCTTGAATCTATGAACTCAATGCCATCTAGATCAGTAGCTAGCCTCTTTGATTGCTAGGCAAATGCCGAGTTGTACTCTTCACTAAAATGCCAAAATAAAAATCAAAATTCAAAAACAGTTGAGAAACTTTAGGCCCACACCCAAAGTTTTAATAAATATATCACCAAGTCAACTTTTTCAATACTTCAAATTATAAACATCTTTGAAAAACATTAAAAGCAGAATGAGCAAAACGGACTTGCCAAGAGGTGCAGGCATAGGAATCAACATTTTTCTGCATTTCAAATCAAAGGTTTGGTTCACTAAAAGTGCAAGGTTTAGTTTTTATGTAGCACCGAGAATGCCAAAATCAACAAACATGACATATGTTGTCAAAATAACCAGAAAAAAAGTTCACAATCCATTATTAGTAATATCTCATGAACAATAAATGAAAAGAGTATTTGGATGCATGTCATCACACTATACAAAAGCTAATAATCTAGAAATTTTCAAAACTTACAACCAAAATCATGGGTCATCTCCAAAATCATCATTGCCGCCACACGACTGTGGCCTTAACGTTCGTTGGAGGGTGGCTGGCGACCAGAGGGAGCTGTAGTGAAGGAGAGAGCTAGCCGGAGATAGAGAGAGGGAAAGGAAATCGAGAGAGAGATACCTGTTGCCGCTGTCGAGCCGTTCGCGAGAACACGCCATTGCCGCTGCGTAGTCAATCGGGGCCTCAAGGTTATGGAGAAGAAGAGAGGGTATTGAGAGAGGGGGAGATCGTGAGGGTTTTCAAGTTTTTCAGGGAGAGAGAGCATAAATAGTTCTTTAAAAAAAACCCTAGAAACCAACAATAAAGGCAACCTTTATGCCCGACATTAAAAGCCCAAAATTTTTAAAAATGTGCGTCCGACATTAAAAATTCAGCGTGTTTTTTCGTCCGACATTAAAAGTCCTCCGCATTTTTTTCTGTCCGACATCAAATGTATTAATTGTTGTAGTGCTTTTAATGTCGGGCATTGCCCGACATTAAATGTCCGAAAATTTCAAAATGCGCGCGTCCGACATTAAAAGGCCCGCGTGTTTTTTTGTCCGACATTAAAAGCCCCGCGCCCATTTTTTTGTCCGACATTAAAGCTATAATTTTTTGTAGTGCTGATTCTTAGGCTTTTGCCTTTGTGGAAAAGGTAGAGGTGGTACATAAGGTGGGGGCGGCACATATGGTGGTTCTACATCTGGCACAGAACCAGATGCTCCAGCATTCTCTTTGCTGCCTCCAGCACCCTGACCAGACTCCAATTCTTTTTCAACGACAACAATATTATCACTATTACTATTTAAATCATGGGTCTTTCTAGACTCTTCTAATGGCTTACCACTCCTAAGAGTTACTGCCTTTACCTGCTCCTTACCTTCCCTTCGAAGGTGTTCAGTATCTGATGGAAGTTTCCCTTGAGGCCTTGCCTTTAGCTCATTAGCTAGCTGACCCACTTGCAACTCCAGGGCCCTCATCGAAGCTTGATTACTTTGAATTGTGGCATCTGTGCGAGCCATAAATTCTTTCATCATCGCCTCGAGAGAATTTCCCGAATTTTGCTGGGGCAAAGCCTGCTTATTTTGTTGGGGCATTACCTGCGTTTTAGCAAATCCTGGCTGGTTCATCTTTTGTTGCGCTTGAACGTTATTTCCTTGACCTCCCCATGAGAAGTTGGGGTGGTTGCGCCAACCTGGATTATAGAAGTTAGAATAAGGGTTGTTCCTCTGATTACCTACAAAAAACACAGAAGCTGGATTGCTGGGGCAAAACTCGTAGTTGTGGTCTTCACCGCAATAGACACATGCTTCGTCCGCGACTTGGTTCACTACCACAGTAGGCTCCATAGCTGGTGGGTGCTGATGACTAATCACTGTCACATTCTTAAGAGCGTTAGCAATCATAGCAAGATCGGCCCTAATGGTGGACACACCATCAACCTCTAATACACTCTTAACCTTTTTATTTGTGCCTCTAACATCCGACCACTGACAACTATTAATAGATATTCGTTCTAAAATTTCATAAGCTTCATCAAAAGTTTTTGCCAAAAGGGCCCCTCCGGCCGAAGCATCGACCATACCTTGGGTTACTCCATTTAAACCATTGTAAAATGTTTCCATTTGAATACAATGAGGTATACCATGGTGAGGACACTTTCGTAAAAGCTCCTTAAACCTCTCCCAGGCCTCGCTAAAAGTCTCATCCTCAAGTTGCCTAAACCCTACTATTTCACTCCTTAATTTAGCATTTCTGTTAGGTGGGAAATATTTACTCAAAATTTTTTCAGCTAACTCATCCCACGTCCTAATTGATCCTGGAGCAAAAGAGTTTAACCATGACTTTGCTCCATCTCTAAGAGAATACGGGAACAAAGTTAATCTAAGAGCATCTCTAGGCACTCCTTGAATTACAAAAGAATCACTAACTCCTAGAAAAGATTTAAGATGTAAATGAGGGTCTTCAGATGACAAACCATGGAATTGCCCCACGGTTTGCAACATCTGAAACATTACCGGTTTCATTTCAAAATTTGTCGCTTGGATTTGGGGACGTGCAATCCCTAGATTCAACTCATTAAACATTGGGACAGCATACGCTCGAATGGCTCTGGTCCTATCGTTCGCTATCAAGATAGGATTCTCAGCCTGATTATTTCGCTGCTCATTTTGCTCAAACAGTGGGTTTTGCTGCAGCAACGGATTCTGCTGGGGGTTCACTGCTGCTACTGGACCTTCAGGAACCTGCGGAAGTTGCGGGGCGTTCTCCATCTGGTTTCTGCGCTGCTCCCTCCTTCTGTTCCTAAATGTCCTTTCAATTTCTGGATCAAGCTCAAACCGTACCCCAGGCGGATCGCTCATGCACCAAAATCACACCTGCAAAAACAAAAGAAACAATAAAAAAGTTCTAGCACCAAACCACTAAAACACATACACAAAACAGATCAGATAAAAACTTATTCAGTTCCCTGGCAACGGCGCCAAAAACTTGTTGGGTTCGTAGAGTGAGTAAAAATATGATATGAAATACTCTAGAGTTCCTGTGAAGGTATACACAGTCTGCAGCAAGTAATATTATCAATCTAAGGTCTGAATGAGTTTTCACTTTATCTATTTTGTATAACTTTCTAATGGTTTCGAAGATAATAAAGATGTTGGGTTTTATAAGAATTATGCTGAAGCAAAATAAATGACAGAACAACGAGTAAACAAATAGATAGACAGATTAAAGACAGGTGCTGGTTAGGTTTCAGTGATTATTCTAAGATATGCTCTAGCAATATTATTGATCATGCATTTCTCGCAGTATTATTAGCGGATTCCTCCCGGAACTCCGGATCTTTTGGGATATGTTTCAAACCCAATGAAGAGCGACCGATCAAGCACTAGGCAACTGGCTATCCCTAGCTCAGTCACTGGCATTCACCAATACACAATGATCGTAGTGTGGAGAATTGCCACACACTCTCTAAATCATCCCTGAAACTAGAGAGAGCTATCCATACCGGCTGGCCAGGCGGGCATAAAATAAGAATAAGTACAACAATTAACCAAAATGCGATAGTCAATATATTACTAGAGATGAAGCACAGTAATCACATTATTCCTAACCAACACCCTAAGCTACTTAGTTCATAATAGGCATAGGAATACGAATTACAATCTGAGTAAGCATGTCCATAACCACAAATTAAGAAGGAAAATAAACTCCCTAATCAGCTTGCGGATGATGGTGTTCTTGATAATCTTCAATCTCTACACTATTCGGCTTCCAAGGGAAAACATGGAATGACTTTGACTTTGACGGCTACTTCCTTTTATAGAAGGATGGGAGGCTTGAATTAGGTCAACTAGGACACGTGTAAGGCTCTCCTTGATCCTTTATCACGAAAATAACTCAACAGAAGTCGGTTCATGAAGTTGGCTAACGAGCTGTGATGTGGCAGTTTTTGCTCCCAGTTTTGCTGCTGCATAGAATTTTGCTCCTGCATAGAATTTTGCTCCCTCTAGTCGCTCAGCAGCATAATCTGCACAAAATAATTTTCAATGCTTCCATTCTTCCAAATGGGTTAAATCATATAATATCTCTCTAAAACCAACCCTATTAAGCATTAAAGACACACAAATCCTTATATAAATGAGGCCTAAATAACTACCTTTTGGGTAGTTATCACCTAGTTTCTAAGGAGTTGAGGAATTCCTTTGGGTTTAGCAGAAGTTTTCCTTCGGTTAAGTTTTGTATCCAATCTCCCTAGTTGAAGATCAAGGAATTGTCATTCCAAGGATGCCTAAGAATCCAAGTTTGAACGTTGCAAGTTGCTGTTACGTCTTCGGACTCATGGATAGCCTTGCCGCTGTTTGGATTTTGTGAACCAAGTCTCGAGTTTTTCTGGACTTGCTCGTGACGATGCTCTCAATGGTGTGGGTTTCTCAAACCAAGAGTCAGAGCATTTCCCTCTCGCTGTAAGGTCTCAACCAAAACCAAGGTGATATTGAGAACGAGTATCGAGTCATGACTGCAGCGTCAGTTGTCATCACGACAAAGTTACCTTGGTATGCAGTTATAAGGAAGTGCCAACGGTGGTGTTAGTGTCATCTCGTAGCCATTTTTGAAGGATGGTTTGAAAAGGTGAGTTGGCGCAGCAGAAGCCGTTTCAGAGTTATTGTTCCACCCTCAGTGATGCCTAGTTGAAGTTGGTGGTTGGAACTTACCAACTAATTGGGTCTAAGTTGGTGAAGTTGGTGATGAAGATTCCTGCAGATTGAAGTCGTAGTTAATTCGTTGATGGTAGGTTCTTAAGTGTCTAGCTCTAGGTTAAGCTGGCATTGGCAACTTATGTGGTGTAATTAGCATCAGCGAATAGAAATTCCTTGTAGGTCGTGTAAGATCGAAGCTGGATTCAATCTTGTTAGGCCGTTTGAGCTCTTGGTGTGTGAAGTTAGGTTGCTCGTAAGTAAGCTTTGCTTCAAGTGTTGTATGTTCAACACGACTCGTCTCAAGAGTTGTTGTTATGCATACACATCACCTGTTCCTCTTGTGCCTCAGTTTGAGCTTTGGGATCCTAGAGGATGTTGGTTTGATGAGCAAAAGCCTCTGGTGTTAAATGCCTTGTGAAGCGTGAGTTGGAGTCAAGGCCAGTCCACCAGTGTGGTTAGGCGAGCACTTTCGAGAATCTGGAGTTCAGCTTTGGTGATCTCGTGTTCTTGCCCTTGGAATATGAAAATGCTTCTTTGCTCGTTGATAAGAAGCTTAACCTGGGTTATTGGTCCTTAAAAGGTCTTGGAGCGCATCAAGCCTGTTGTTTACAGACTGGCGTTATCGCCGGCCATGTCAGCTATGCATGATGTGTTCTATGTGTCCATGGTGTGGAAATGCGTGTGTGATCCTTCGCATGTGTTGAATCCTAAACCCCTGTCGGCGATCGAGGACTTGGCATATGTGGTGGAGAAGTTTGTCGAGATCCTAGCCAAGGAAGCAAAGGTTTTGAGAAGCAAGACCGTTGTTTTGGTGGAAGCGCTATGGGTGAACCATAGAGCAGAAGAAGCTACCTGGAAGAAGTAAGTGAAGTTTGAGCCTGGTTCCTGAGTTGTTCGAGCTAGAGTCTTTCGAGGACGAAAGCTTTTAAGGTGGGGAGAATGTGACGCCCCGTGCATTTCTGGTGTTAATTAAATTCCATGAATATGGTCGAATGAAAATGTAAATTTTATTTGGACTTGTAATATGGAATTATTAGTCTTATACCATAATGTTGGGTGATTATTCTTTGAATATAGGTGTTTTATTATCAAAATCCCTCCCTAAAGCTCGTTGGACTTGGTCTGCGTTGGTTGAGGAGTTTAGGCGTTAAAATTCGAAGTGTGCGCAGAATATCGAGTGTTAGTGCTGTGAGATCCTATTTTTGGGTTTAATGGGTTTAAAGAAAAAGAAAAGAATTTTTTTAGAAAGGAAGAAATAAACCCTAAGCTCTTTTCCCTCCTTCTCCCATCTCTCTCCTTCTCTATCGTGAGGCACCCCCCCAACCGAGTCTGCAGCCACCGCCGTCGAGGGTCGCCGCCGCTGTATCTATCACCGTCGTCTCTGGGCGTTGCCACCGTCACCGTCGCGCCAAGCCCGTCACAGCCGCTGTAGGTATATCCACTCTCTCTCGTGAATCTCTTCCTCTCTCTCGGGTCTTTTAGCGTGGAAGCCACCCAGCCATCGTCGCCTAAACGCGCCGACGCCAACAGGTGTGTCGTCGCCGCCCGTTTCGCCGTCAGCCGAGCGCCGCTGCTTCTTTTTCCTCTCTTTTTCTCGCATTTTGGCCAAGAAAGATCGTGGGTAAGTCTCTTTTCTCTCGATCTAGGTGTTTTGAGGCCCGATCTAACTCGTTCATGTCCGTATTGGCTAGATCTCGCGCGGACAGCAACCTGAAGCACTGTCTTCTTCGCGTTTTAGCCTTAAAATTTGTGGGTAAACCTCTTTCCTTTCCTTTCTCATGTGACTTAAGGCTTGATCTAAGTTCCTCTTGGTTTGGTGTTGTTAAATCTCGCGTGTCTAGCGATTCGGAGTCCCGTCGACCTCGTTTCAGTCAATTTCGCCTCTGTCCAGCAGCGTTTTTGGGTGTTTTCGGCACCACTTGACTATTCCGGTAAGTTTAAACGCTTACCCATGTTCAGTTAGTGCTTAGGATTGATTACCCATTCACTTAAGTGCTGGAGTTTAAGCTTTGATGTTGAAATTCTGATCTGCAGCGCCGTCTTTGCTCAGTTCGTGAGTGGTTCGGCGTCAATTATTGTTTCCGGTAAGTCTAGGCTCTTACCCATGTTCAGTTGGTGTTAGAATCAAATGCCCAATGGTTTAGGTGCTGAAATTTTAATATTAGCATTGATTTTCTGATCTGCAGCGCTGCCTAAGTGTTCGATTGAGTTCGATACACTTTAACTCGAGTACCCACTGCCCAAGGACCATTCTAGCGCGCTGTTAGAGGTTAGAACAACCCGCCTAGCGTGAAAACGGGTCCGTTTGGGTAAGTTCCTTGCTGTCCCTTTGTCTATAGCGTAGAGTTTGCTGCACCTTTAGTTGTTCTAGCTTTAAAGCATGTTTTAGATCATTGCCCATTAGTTTCTAGACTCTTAAAGTGTCACCCGATCTTTATAGGTCCTAGAATATGCTTTAAAATGGGTTGTCGTCGTTGTTTTAATTGAAAATCATGTAGTTCATCAATGCCCGTTAAGTCTCATTGCCTTAAAATGTTTCCAAACCCTTATAGGTTCTTAAAGCATGGTTTAAGTGAGCTTTTACTTGCTGTCCGTAGCTTAAAAATCATGCTAAGCCAAGTCTCATTAGTTATCGAGGCCTTAAGTGCATTGCCTGAGCTTTAGGAGCCTGTAGAATGTTGTTCGTGCGTTTTAGGTGGTTGTTGCTTGTTGTCCAGTGGCTGAATAGCCTTAATATCGTCAACTAACAAATACCCACCGCCCGTAACGCTTTAAACGTGGTTGCCCATGGTTTAATGGTGTTGGATTCTCAATTCGGGTTATGTTTAGATGTTGTCCAGCAAGGAAAACAAACCGTTATTGGTTCGGTCTCGCCCTTAGCAGCATGTTTTTAGGGTGCTTTTCTTTAGTATAGACTTCCTTTGATAGTTGGTAGCTTGTTTGTAGCCGGAAGCTCGTTTTGGGAGCGTGTCGTGCCATTCCAGCTAGCGTTGGTTTGTAAAAGTCTTCGGTAAGTAGTTTCTACTTACTAAGCTTGTTTGACTGCCTGAAGCATGTTTGTTTGTTATCTGCTTTCCTTATATATATGCTGAGAATGAAATGTTATGTATACACTTGTGAACATTGTAATTGTTATGTTAAACTTGGATTGTGATTATTGCATTGCTTGAGACGTGTACGCTTAAGAAGTACAAGCATGATAGGTACTTGTCTTAGGCTTAGTGACTGTTGAGTCAAGCATGTTGAATCTGGCTTGCATGTTGAGTCTGGCTTGCATGTTGCATGGGGGATGTGTAGCATGAGTCGGGTGTGAGGCACAGCACATGGTGCAGAATTCATGTGTAGCGAAGCGTGACGCGAAAATCACGTGGGTTGTGAGTGCGGAGCGTGACGTGAAAATCACGTAAGAGTAGCGCAACACATGGCGCGGAATTCATGTGGGGTAGGTGCGGAGCATGACGCGGAAATCATGTAAGTAGCGCAGCGCATGGCGCGGAATTCATGTGTAGCGGAGCATGACGCGGAAATCATGTAAGTAGCGCAGCACATGGCACGGAATTCATGTGTAGCAGAGCATGACGCGAAAATCATGTAGTTAGCGGAGCATGACGCGGAAATCATGTGGAGTCTAGTGCGTGCGTTGCATAGTGTGTGTTGCATTTGCACGAGTTTGTGGTTTTGGGCATATTGCTAGTGTATGACTTAATAGCCTGTTGGATATTTGTGGTTGCATAAGCATGATGCTTGTTCGGTGGTTGTGAAAGCATGTTGGATGCGTGTGCGGAGCATGATGTTTGTATTGGTTGTTTGTTTGCGGTTTGGTAAGTGTGATCTGCTTACCAGTACCACGATTGTACTGATACCCCCTTCCCCACCTTCCCCCAAACATTTTAGATGTTGCAGGTATCGAGGATGATCCGGAACTTGGTGGTGAGGAGGAGAACTGCGAGGAAAGATTCCCAGTGTGTTAGTTTTCGTGTTGATATGTTTTCCTAGTGCTGTAATAAGTTAGCTGGAGAATGGCTTGTTTTCGAGTTTATAAACTATAGTGGATAGTTTGGTTGAGTTTAATAAAATGTATAGCTAGTGGACTAGCTCCTTTGTTAATAGAATGTCTTTATAATTCCGCTGCATGATTTTTGGTTATTGTATGTTGTTGCGAGTTTCTGTCTCGTCTAGAGGAGATAGGTTCTGAAATCTGACTGCAGTTTGGTGGAGTTTGCCTTATGCATGATTAGCAGTGTTAAAATGACTTTATCAGGTGTTGTGAAAATTGGTTCAAGCCATTTTACGCCGTTATGCTGTCGAAATTTTTGGTACGCTCGGTTTTACTGAATAAAGTAAATTGCACTTATAATAACCCAAATCCAATAAACTAAGATCCATGGCTATAGGATGAACACTTGAGCTTTATGTAGAGACATAAAAGTGGATCAAGCTTGAGTAATAGCCAAAACGGTCTATAGTATAGGGATAGGGCTGGGTACCTTATTCTGGTGACACTATGAGACGTGGCCCACTTTATAGATGGTATAGACGATGTGATCCTAAATCGTCCATGTAGAGACATGCGAGTGGGGGCGTCCTATGCAATGAGTTTGCATAAGACCAGGACCGAGAAATAAGTCGCTCTCGCTTTATAACACCGTTTACTAACGAGACTGACTATTTCATGTGATGACCTAGGTAACTCAATCTTAATCCTGAGCTAACTATGAACTCCTGTTTATTCGGGCTTATCCTTAGATCTGCATAGGTGAGAGTGGCTAAGTATCGCCGACTCAATAAGCCTCCCATTTCAGGGATAGGAACGGGTAGATAGCTGGGGACATAGTCGTGCAAGAAGGAATTCACTCCTACCCGAATTAGGGATAGTAGAGAGTTTGTTCCCTTAAGTGCTGACTCTGGGGCTTGAACAAAGGGATCCCGCCCTCTCATTGGCCCAAGAGGGACTCGGTTTATTGGTTGGACCATAAACCAATTGTTCATTAGAGGATCAGTGGGACTTAAGGAACTAGAAGTACTATAGGGGTGAAACGGCTTTTTGACCTAGCTATAGATACGAACAACTTGTGAAGGATCGACTTACTAATCATGGTTAAATCAAGTGGACGGAAATATATCTATAGTGAGGGGAGTGCAACTATCGGGCTATAGTGGAGTGTCCCGATAGTTAACGAATGTTGGCTAGCTTAGATAATGAGATTAGTCGGTTAGCCTCGAATCGTTGGAGCCCATGATCGATAGGTCCATTAGGTCCCCTTACTAGCTCATATCGGAACAAAGCCTAGAACAAAAAGATAGGAAGCTTTGAATCGTTCAAAATCGGGAAAAATGGTATTATCGTAAATTGTGTTTGACACAATAATTTAATTATGAATTAAATTAAAAAATGAGAGATGGAGTATTTAAAAGTGTTTTGAATACCATATATATGTATTAGGAATCATATATGATTAATTGCACAAGATTAGTATGATTAATTGGATTAATCATAAGAAACCTTTTTGAAATGTCTCAAAATCAATTACCTAATGTTAAATTCAATTTGGAATTGAAATCAACATTAAATTGCAAGCTTGAAATCAGATTTCAAAGGTGTAGTTAGTGGATTGAGTTGGATTCCCATTCTTGCATGAAGATACAAAGTGGAAAACAACTCACCTCATGCAATAGTTGCATGTTTTGTAAAAAGGACACTTAGAATCCACTTTGGCTTGCAAGACTACCATGTGTCTTGTGTCTTGAGGCTACTCCTTGCATGGAGAATGTCTTTATAAGGGTTTTGAATCAGATTCAAAGGGAGAGAGCCTTTTCCTTACTGTTATGCTGCTGGAATTTTGACTCAAGCTCTCTCATCCCTCATACTTCTCCATAGCTTGATCTTTCAAGCATTCCCTTCCCATTCCCTATCTTATATAGACTTCGACAAGTCGTTCTCAGCCTGGAGGATAGTAGGGAAGACTCTAGAGGTTTTCCAAGTAAGGTTGGAGAAGAAAACACAACAAGGAGCATCACAAAGTTGAGCTACGAAAAGGTTGGTGTTTCTTTCTCTCTGTTCTGTTTTTCTAGAACAAGCATGCTTTAGGACCAAAATTGATGTAGTTAGGTGCTTCCGATCTTCAATTTCTTCCGTATGTGTTATATGAACACCTTCAATTGGTATCAGAGCATGATTAGAGCACTTAATTTGCATCAATTTTGTTGTGGTGGGTACCATTTTGAAAATGAATTTTTCTGGGTGCTAAAGTGGATTTTTCTGGTTTGGCAATTTTTTGAGCTTTCAATTCTTCATGAAATTGTAATTGCTCGGAATTGTATGAGCGTTAATGTGTGTTCTAGAGTCTGTAATTTTTCTAGAGTCAATAGAGTCCATATAGGCTGTAAAATCGAAGAAAACCGGGGAAGACGCAAGCAGAAAACAACAAGCAGTAGTTGCTGGTCGCGAGAGCGTCGGGACGCTCTTAAAGTAGCGTCCCGACGCTGTTGAATTAATTTTCCTGGCGCTGCATATTTCCAGATCCGGTTCGGTTTAGGGGCATTTTTGGGGTCCGGTTCGGTCTGCTGCAACCCGGTTCAGCCATTTTTGAATCTTTTCAAGCCCGGTTCAATCCTTGGAGGGTCAGTTCGGGGCGGTTCGAGATGCTCGGGATAATTACAAGCATTAGTTAATAATTATTATTGTAATAATTAGTTATTTGCTTGTTTAAAATTGCCAAACCATTCCACTTTAGGTTGTTTTAAATTTATTTATGCATTGTGAATGTGGGATTAAATTAGATTAATTATATGTGCATTATGAGCATGCCATATAGTTTTAAAACCCCACCATAGGAAAGCATGTTCATGCATTTGTTTAATTTTAATAAGTGTTATTTATTAATTCAAATGCATGAGAGAAATTTCATGATTTATTTATATAAGTGTTGTATTAATTAGGGAGATTCATGCTTGAATGGTTAATTTCCTAATTGATTAATTCTTATAATAGTTATAATTATTAAAGGATTAAAATTAACCAAGCATGAAGCATGAAAATTCTTTAGTTTGATTATAAGTGTTATACTCAAATTAGGCTTGTTATGGATTTGTTTTATAATTGTTATAAAAGAGATAGAAATCTAAAATCTATAACAAGATAAAGAGCATGCTCACTTAGGTTAATGAACCTTCAAAATCGATCAACTTGCATAGTTTAGGTCGATATCTGTAAAACAACGGTTACGAGAGAACTCACCCGACAAAATGTTGTCTAAGGCTGGAGGTATTTAAGTTGACGGTTTACAGAACACCTCCTACCTGGGCATTGAGTCGGTTCTTGAGTTAAGTTAACTTGGGTTTTATGAGCATGCGTGAGCGGTGTGAGGTTTTAAAGTGTTATCACCTAGACATCGTAGTATAAAGAGTTATACAAACCTAGACATAGGATGTTTCTAAATGGTGCTTTTCTTATAACTTGAATGATTGATTGTTATATGCTTTTAAACACCACTAGAAAGCATGTTATAGGGATAATTCATTAATAGTTATAAGAGTTATAATAGATAATGAATAGAATCCATAAAACCTATAACAAAGAGTTGCATGCTAACATAGGATCTTAGGTTCTTATCATTCCTTAAATGGTTTAAAATGAAATAGACCTAAGATCGCTTTTTCTAATAGGATTAGAAATATGTCTTACTTAGTTTTTTAAAATAGTTTTAAAATTTGAGTAAGTAGGACATAAGACCTTGGTTATAAGGGAACTCTCCCGGCAAATGGTTCGGAACCTGAGTTGAATTAACCAAAGTCTTACTAGCATGCAATGTCACTAGGTTATTAAAAGAGTTTAATCCACCTAGAAATTTAGTGTAAAGACCTTGTTTAAAAGGCATAGACTTAGATAGATTCATTTAGCCGGAATTTACCTAAGTAATAGACCCTAAAACCTTACGACACTTTAGTGGGAGGAAAAGTATAGAAACGAAATATTCATATTAAGTTTCTACTCTCACGACCCTCTGAGTTCACACCATGAGATCCATGCTTGGTCTCGAGGCGCCCTGGGAGCGTCCCCCTACGGATGGTGTTTCCATGGGTTAATATCAAGGTGAATGGGGAAAGTGTTCATAGTAAGTGGGAGAAGGAAACGTGTCAAATGTATCCTGCGGTCTCCATCATTAGGTTGCATCGTGAGATTCCTATGCGCTGCCTGCGAGTCGCCCTGGGAGCGATCACCCTACGGAGGACTTGCGCATGGGATTCGGAACAACGCAAACTCCAGGAATGGATAGGGTTTCTGATAACTGCCCAAAAGGTAGTTATTTAGGCCTCAATTATATAGAGATTTGTGTGTCCTTTATGCTTATTAGGGTTGGTTTTGGATAGATATTACATGATTTAACCCATTTGGAAGAATGGAAGCATTGGAAATTATTTTGTGCAGATTATGTTGCTGGGCGACTGGAGGGAGCAAATTCTGTGCTGCAGCAAAACTGGGAACAGAAACTGCCACATCACAGCTCGTTAGCCAACTTCATGAACCGACTCCTGTTGAGTTATTTTCGTGATAAAGGATCAAGGAGAGCCTTACACGTGTCATAGTTGACCTAATTCAAGCCTCCCATCCTTCTATAAAAGGAAGTAGCCGTCAAAGTCAAAGGAGTTCCATGTTTTCCTTTGGAAGCCGAATAGTATAGGGAGATCGAAGATCATCAAGAACACCATCTTCCGCAAGTTGATTAGGGAGTTTACTTTCTTTATTAACTTGTGGTGATGGACATGCATACTCAGATTGTAATTCGTATTCCTATGCCTATTATGAACTAAGTAGCTTAAGGTGTTGGTTAGGAATAATGTGATTACTGTGCTTCATCTCTAGTAATAAATTGACTATCGCATTTTTGGTTAATTGTTGTGCTTAATCTCATTTTATGCCCGCCTGGCCAGCCGGTATGGATAGCTCTCTCTAGTTTCAGGGATGATTTAGAGAGTGTGTGGCAATTATCCACACTACGATCATTGTGTATTGGTGAACGCCAGTGACTGAGCTAGGGATGGCCAGTTGCCTAGTGCTTGATCAGTCGCTCTTCATTGGGTTTGAAACATATCCTAAAAGATCCGGAGTTCCGGGAGGAATCCGCTAATAATACTGCGAGAAATGCATGATCAATAATATTGATAGAGCATATCTTAGAACAATCACTAAAGCCTAACGAGCGCCTGTCTTTAATCTGTCTATCTATTTGTTTACTCGTTGTTCTGTCATTTATTTTGCTTCAGCATAATTCGTATAAAACCCAAACATTTTTATTATCTTCGAAACCATTAGAAAGTTACACAAAATAGATAAAGTGGAAGCTCATTCAGACCTTGGATTGATAATATTACTTGCTGTAGACTGTGTATACTTGCACAGGAATTCTAGAGTCTTTTATACCATATTTTTACTCACTCTAGGAACCCGACAAGTTTTTGGCGTCGTTGCCGGGGACTGAATAAGTTTTTATCTGATCTGTTTTGTGTACGTGTTTTGGTGGTTTGGTGCTAGAACTTTTTTATTGTTTCTTTTGTTTTTGCAGGTGTGATTTTGGTGCATGAGCGATCCACCTGGGGTACGGTTTGAGCTTGATCCAGAAATTGAGAGAACATTTAGGAACAGAAGGAGGGAGCAGCGCAGAAACCAGATGGAGAACGCCCCGCAACTTCCACAGGTTCCTGAAGGTCCAGTAGCAGTGAACCCCCAGCAGAATCCGTTGCTGCAGCAAAACCCACTGTTTGAGCAAAATGAGCAACAAAATAATCAGGTTGAGAATCCTATCTTGATAGCGAACGATAGGACCAGAGCCATTCGAGCATATGCTATTCCGATGTTTAATGAGTTGAATCCAGGGATTGCACGTCCCCAAATCCAAGCGGCGAATTTTGAAATGAAACCGGTAATGTTTCAGATGTTGCAAACCGTGGGGCAATTCCATGGTTTGACATCTAAAGACCCTCATTTACATCTTAAGTCTTTTCTAGGAGTTAGTGATTCTTTTGTGATTCAAGGAATGCCTAGAGATGCTCTTAGGTTAATTTTGTTCCCGTATTCTCTTAGAGATGGAGCAAAGTCATGGTTAAATTCTTTTGCTCCAGGGTCAATTAGGACATGGGATGAGTTAGCTGAAAAATTTTTGAGTAAATATTTCCCACCTAATAGAAATGCTAAATTAAGGAGTGAAATAGTAGGGTTTAGGCAACTTGAGGATGAGACTTTTAGTGAGGCTTGGGAAAGGTTTAAGGAACTTTTGCGAAAGTGTCCCCACCATGGTTTACCTCATTGTATTCAAATGGAAACATTTTACAATGGATTGAATGTGGTAGCTCAGAGTATGGTCGATGCTTCGGCTGGAGGGGCCCTTTTGGCAAAAACTTTTGACGAAGCTTATGAAATTTTAGAAAGAATATCTATTAATAGTTGTCAGTGGTCGGATGTTAGAGGCACAAATAAAAAGGTTAAGAGTGTATTAGAGGTTGATGGTGTGTCCACCATTAGGGCTGATCTTGCAATGATTGCTAACACTCTTAAGAATGTGACAATGATTAGTCATCAGCAGCCGCCGGTTGTGGAGCTTGCTGCAGCAGTGAGCCAAGTCACAGAGGAAGCATGTGTCTATTGTGGTGAAAATCACAACTACGAGTTTTGCCCCAGAAATCCAGCTTCTGTGTTTTTTGTAGGTAATCAGAGGAACGACCCGTATTCTAACTTCTATAATCAAGGTTGGCGCAACCACCCCAACTTCTCATGGGGAGGTCAAGGAAGTAACGTACAAGCGCAACAAAAGGTGAACCAGCCGGGATTTGCTAAAGCGCAGGTAATGCCCCAGCAAAATAAGCAGGCTTTGCCCCAACAAAATAAGCAGGCTTTGCCCCAGCAAAAATCGGAGAATTCTCTCGAGGCAATGATGAAAGAATTTATGGCTCGTATAGACGCTGCAATTCAAAGTAATCAAGCTTCAATGAGAGCCCTGGAATTGCAAGTGGGTCAGCTAGCTAATGAGCTCAAGGCAAGGCCTCAAGGGAAACTTCCATCAGATACTAAACACCCGCGAAGGGAAGGGAAGGAGCAGGTAAAGGCAGTAACTCTTAGGAGTGGTAAGCCACTAGAAGAGTCTAGAAAGACCCAGGATTTAAATAGTAATAGTGATAATAATGTTGTTGTCGAGAAAGAGTTGGAGTCTGGTCAGGGTGCTGGAGGCAGCAAAGAGAATGCTGGAGCATCTGGTTCTATGCCAGATGTAGAACTACCATATGTGCCGCCCCCACCTTATGTACCACCTCTACCTTTTCCACAAAGGCAAAAGCCTAGGAATCAGGATGGTCAATTTAAAAAGTTCTTAGAGATTCTTAAGCAATTGCATATAAATATCCCTTTAGTATAAGCTATTGAGCAAATGCCTAATTATGCTAAATTTCTTAATGATATTTTAACTAAAAAGAAGAGGTTAGGTGAGTTTGAAACTGTATCTCTTACTGAGGAGTGTAGTGCTATTCTTAAGAATGGGCTACCCCCCAAGGCTAAGGATCCAGGGTCATTTACCATACATGTGTCTATAGGTGGAAAATAATTAGGTAGAGCACTCTGTGATTTAGGTGCAAGCATTAACCTTATGCCTCTTTCGGTCTATCGAAAGTTAGGTATTGGTGAAGCTAGACCTACCACAGTCACACTCCAACTAGCTGATAGGTCTATCACATATCTAGAGGGTAAAATTGAGGATGTCTTAGTAAAAGTTGATAAGTTCATATTTCCTGTTGATTTTATTATTTTAGACTATGAGGCTGATAAAGATGTCCCAATTATTCTAGGTCGTCCATTTTTGGCTACTGGTAGGGCATTAATAGATGTTCAAAAAGGAGAATTAACAATGAGAGTCTGTAATGAGGAAGTGAAATTTAATGTGTTTAAAGCCATGAAATATCCAGACGAGATAGAGGATTGTTCTTTCATCATGATTCTGGAGAGCACAGTTATTGAGACAGCAATACAGGATTCGGCTAATAAGCATTTGGAAAATCATGGAGAGGTTAGTGTAGAAGATTTAGAAGTTTGTTCTTTAGATAGAAAAAATGAAAAAGAATTGTTTAGGTGTGAGGATGTTTTCGAATCTTTAGATTTAGATCAAAGGAAGGCTCCCCCAATTAAACCATCCCTGATTGAGGCACCTACTTTAGATTTGAAGCCCTTACCAGATCATCTAAAGTATGTGTATCTTGGGGAAAGTGAGACATTGCCCATTATTGTTGCATCAGATTTAATGTCGGAGTATGAGGAGGCCTTAATAAAATTGCTGCAGCAATACCGCAAAGCTATAGGTTGGACATTGGCTGATATTCAGGGAATTAGCCCATCTTTTTGTATGCACAAAATCACTCTAGAGGAGGGATCCTTTAGGAGTATTGAGCAACAAAGAAGGCTTAACCCTGCAATGAAAGAGGTTGTTAAAAATGAGGTAATTAAATGGTTGGATGCTGGGATCATCTATCCAATTGCCGATAGCAATTGGGTAAGCCATGTCCAATGTGTTCCTAAGAAAGGAGGTGTCACTGTGGTGAGCAATAAAAATAATGAGTTGATCCCCACAAGGACAGTAACTGGCTGGAGAGTTTGCATGGATTATAGAAGGCTTAATAAAGCTACCCAAAAGGATCATTTTCCTCTACCATTTATCGACCAGATGTTAGATCGGTTGGCTGGTCAGGCCTATTACTGTTTCTTGGATGGTTATTCTGGGTATAACCAGATTACTATTGCTCTTGAGGATCAGGAGAAAACCACTTTCACCTGCCCTTATGGGACGTTTGCTTTCAGGCGAATGCCTTTTGGCCTTTGTAATGCTCCAGCAACATTTCAGCGGTGTATGTTAGCAATTTTTTCTGATATGATTGAGTCCACTGTTGAAGTCTTTATGGACGATTTTTCAGTTTTTGGAGGGTCTTTTCAGAGTTGTTTGGATAATTTAGGTAAGGTGTTAAAAAGATGTGAGGATACCCATCTAGTTCTTAATTGGGAGAAGTGCCACTTCATGGTGAAGGAGGGCATAGTGTTAGGTCATAAGATTTCTAAAAATGGTATACAAGTTGATAGAGCAAAAGTTGAGGTCATTGAAAGACTAGAGCCACCGAATTCAGTAAAAGGGATTCGGAGCTTCTTAGGGCATGCTGGATTTTATAGGAGGTTCATAAAGGATTTTTCCAAAATCAGTAAACCTCTTTGTAACTTATTGTGCACTGATCATGTTTTTGACTTTAATGCAGATTGTAGGAAGGCTTTTGAAACATTGAAGTCTGCTTTAATCTCAGCACCCATTCTCTGCGCACCTAATTGAAATTTGCCATTCGAGGTAATGTGTGATGCGAGTGATGCTGCAGTAGGTGCAATGCTGGGGCAGAAACAGGGCAAATTTATTCATCCTATATATTATGCAAGTAAGGTTTTAAATGAGGCACAGGTCAACTACACAACTACTGAAAAGGAGTTGTTAGCTGTTGTGTTTGCTTTTGAGAAATTCTGGCCATATTTGGTTGGATCCAAAGTCACGGTGTTCACGGATCATGCAGCAATAAGGTATTTAATGTCAAAGAAAGATGCAAAGCCTAGACTAATTCGTTGGGTTTTATTACTGCAGGAATTCGACTTGGAGATAAAGGACAAGAAGGGATCAGAGAATGTCATTGCAGATCACTTGTCTCGTCTTGATCCATCATCATCTTTGCTGGAGCAATCTGCCATTTCCGATTCTTTTCCAGATGAACAGCTTTTTGCTGTTCAGATAAAGGTAGTCAGGGATGTCCCTTGGTATGCTGATATTGCCAACTTTTTAGTGAATGGAGTCACCCCTATTGATATGGATTGGAGGCAGAAGAAAAAGTTTAGGCATGATGCAAAATTTTTCTATTGGGATGAGCCATTTATGTACAAGCAATGCTCTGACGGTATTATTCATAGGTGCGTTTCAGGTGATGAAGCAACCGAAATCCTGGAGCAATGTCACTCTTCGCCGTATGGAGGCCATTTCAGCGATCAAAGGACAGCTATGAGCATTTTGCATTGCGGATTCTTCTGGCCTACCTTGTTTAAGGATGCCCACTGGTTCTACAAGCAATGTGACGCTTGTCAAAGGAGAGGAAACTTGGGGCCTAGAGATGAAATGCCTCTTACTTACATTTTAGAAGTTGAACTATTCGATGTATGGGGTATTGATTTTATGGGGCCATTTCCCCCTTCTAATGGCAATGTTTTTATCTTATTGGCAGTGGATTACGTGTCCAAGTGGGTGGAGGCCATCGCATGCCATCAGAGTGATGCCAAGACGGTTTCAAGGTTTCTCCAATCGCACATCTTTGTGCGGTTCGGGACACCTAGAGCTCTAATAAGTGATGAGGGTACACATTTTGTTAATAATATCTTAACTAAGCTTTTAGCTAAGTATGGAGTCAAGCACAGGATAGCTACCCCTATCACCCACAGGCTAATGGTCAAGCTGAGATAAGTAATAGGGAAATTAAATCAATTCTAGAAAAAGTAGTCCATCCATCTAGAAAGGATTGGTCCTTTAGGTTGGATGAGGCTCTTTGGGCTTACAGGACAGCTTATAAGACTCCTCTAGGTATGTCTCCCTATAGGTTAGTATATGGGAAAGCTTGCCATTTACCATTAGAACTTGAGCATAAAACATTTTGGGCTTTGAAAAAATTAAATTTTGATCTGAGTCGTGCAGGAGCTATAAGAATGCTGCAGCTTAATGAGTTAGAAGAATTTCGTCAATTTTCTTACGAAAATGCGAAAATGTATAAGGAAAAGACTAAGTTGTGGCATGACAAGAAAATAAAATCTAAGGAGTTTGTCAAGGGTCAAAAAGTTTTGCTTTATAACTCTAGATTAAAATTATTTCCTGGAAAATTAAAATCCAAATGGTCAGGACCGTTCACTGTGATTGAGGTTTTCCCCAATGGAGCAATTACTTTGCGGGATGAAAAAGATGGGAGATTGTTCAAGGTGAATGGTCAGCGTGTCAAGCATTATTGGGGAGAGGAGTTTCAGTCAAAATATCCTTCCCTAAGGTTGGTTGATGATTGAGAGAGCAGGATATTTGCGGGAGCATTTTACAGAGCAAAATTTTAAGCTCCCAGAGTTTGTATTAATTTTATTTTTCGCTAATTTGATTTTAATTTCGGTTAGGTTAGATTTGATTTTGCATGATTTTATTTTTAAGTATTTTTATTGTTGGTAGTAAGATTTTATCTATTTCGTTTTGAATTTGATTTGATTTTAGGATTATTTATTTGGATTATCTTTGGATTATCTTTTAATTAATTAGATTTAGTTAGATTTTATTTAGTTTTTATTTTCGGTTATTTGAATTTCTGTTTCGGTCTAGATTTAATAATATTTCCGTGTGAAAAGATAAAATAAGATAAGAATTACATATTCGGCTTCTTTTGAGAATAACAGATTAAGTTTGATTTGATCGGTTAAAGTTTAATTTGAATTTAAAAGATTTGATTTGCCTATTTTGAAATTTAAATTCCATATCTAAGATTTGGCAGGTTCAGAAGATTGTTGCAGCAAAGATAATGCTGGAGCAAATTTCTCGTATGCATAGGAAGGATTTTAGTGTGAGTAATTATCTTTACCGTTGGGATTTTTGAATTTCTATGGGCAGGTAAATTGCAGGGATGTTGCCACATGTCGTGTAGGGACAATCCAACGGTTTAGCCATTGACAGCATGCCGTTATTTCCCATAGATGATTGGAGTTCCACAATTTTACCGTTAGGGATTTGAATTGCAACTTAATTGTGAACGGTAAAATCATTTATTACGGAGCAAACCCTTTCGGTTAGGATTTCAAATTGCTGGAGCCTTATTTATTTGCAGACATTGGTAAGTCTTCGTCTTCTTGATTCTATCTTGCCATCTACATTCTTTCTTTCTCCTTTTCATTCTTTGCAAAACCCTTTGAGTTATCCATGGCCAAAACAAGAGCGAGGAAAGAAAGAGAGAGAGAGAGTGAAGAGGAAATACCCATTACCCCCGAAGTTCCGAAAGTAAAAACTAAGAAGAAAAGAACACCGGAGGAGAAATAAGCTAAAAGAAGAAGGCGACAACAGAGGGCGGAAGAACAGGAAAAAGTGACAGAGGATGAGGCTGCTGCAGTGGTTGAAGAAAACCTGGAAGAACTGCAAGAACAGACCCCAAGAGAGGCTGATCAGAGACTTGCGGATACAGATACGGCTCGAGAGGAAAATGTTGAGGAGAATCAAGAACAGCAAGCTGAGATGGTGAGAGACGAGCAGGTAGACGCAGTTTCTGAAAGAGGAAACGAGCAGGACCAAGAAGCTCGTGTTGAGGTAATCATGCCCGAACCGCCAAAACGCCGCCGCATAAAAAGAAAGGTCGGTCGTGTTCAGATGATTCGGACTGATACCCCATCACCACCATCATCAGATTCTGAGAGAGAAAAGGCAGAGCGAAAGGAAAGAGAGAAGAAAGAAGCTGAGGACAAAGAAAGAGAAGAAACAGATAAGAAGACTGAGGAAGAGCAGTTGTTCAAGCGCAGGGCAGAGAATGGCAAGAATGTTGCTGAAGCATCGGAAGAACACGAGGCGATAGAAGAACAGCAGGTTCCATTTGATCGCTTCGTCAACAATTTTGCTAGAGCAAAATACGCTGAGCTTCTGAAAAGGGATTTCTTGTTCGAGCGCGGTTTCAGTGGTGATCTTCCACAGTTTCTGAGAACCGGTATTGCAGACCACGGCTGGGAGCTGTTTTGTGCGAAGCCTGAATCTGTAAACGCACAGGTGGTGCGTGAATTTTATGCTAACATTGTCAAGGAGGATGGTTTCCAGGTAATTGTCCGAGGAGTCGAGGTGGATTGGAGTCCAAGTGCTATCAATGCACTGTACAACGTTCAAAACTTCCCCCATGCGGCATATAATGAGATGGTTGTGGCGCCATCTGATGAGCAACTAAGTGAGGCTGTCAAGGAGGTAGGAATTGAAGGGGCACAGTGGCAGTTATCCAAGACTCAGAAGAAGACATTCCAGTCGGCTTATTTGAAAAGGGAAGCGAACACATGGATGGGATTTATTAGACAGAAGATGCTTCCAACAACACATGACTCGACAATCTCCAGGGAACGGGTTCTCCTAGCTTTTGCCATCTTACGGTCTCTCAGTATTAATGTAGGGAGGATCATTGCGAATGAGATTTCTGGATGTTGGAAAAAGAAGGTGGGGAAACTATTCTTTCCAAACACAATCACGATGTTGTGCAGAAGAGCAGGGGTTCCGGTGGATGAGGGAGATGTGATCCTGTTTGATAAGGGGATCATAGACACGCCCAATTTGGCACGGCTCCAGTGTGTGCAGGAGGTACGTCAAGGTGGGCTTATCCATGGCATCAACTCGATTCTAGAACAACTGGCACTTTCGGCCAGTAGGCAGGAGTTTGCTGAAAGGAAAACTTTAACCTTCTGGAACTATGTTAAGAATCGGGATGCCAGCTTGAAGAAGGCGCTGCAAGAGAATTTTTCAAAACCTTATCCAGCCCTTCCAGCATTCCCTGACGATCTGTTGAACCCCTGGATTCCGCCCCCACCTGTTGAAAGAGGAGAAGAGGATGATGAAAATGAACCGGGCCAAGAGGACTGAAGGATGAAGTGGCCATGGGCGAGTATAATTTTTGTTCTTAAATTTTTGATTGCTCGTGCATTTTCTAACCTCCTTTTCTATTATTGTTATGTATGCTTTTCTTTTTACTTTTCTGCTGCTTTAAAAAAATATATCTGATGTGTAATTTCTTTTTAATGAAATTTCTTGATGTTCCGTTCCATGAGCACTAAGCAACTCTAACTTAACTAATTTTCCTCTGAATTTTTGAAGCTTGGACTGATTACGCTTAATTAGATCAAGGTATTCTGATCTCCAGAAACCTTTTGCTTGAGCATTTCTTCTAGCCTGGACTGTTGCTGCGGCAAAGAAGATTTTGAAGGTAGTATTGACTTATGTGATCTACTTTAAGCTTAACCTAAGTCCCATGTTTAGTTTACAAATTCAGATAGAAAAATTTAAGTTTGGGGGTATAATTGATTTAATAATGATTCATTGGGGACAATGAATAATTCAAGTTTGGGGGACTTTTTGCTACTCCAATTATTTTGCTCGAGCATTCCTCTCCTTCAAATTAAAATTTGCTAGGTTATTGAGTAACCGGGGACATTTGTGATACCCACAGGTTGTCTTCGCGTCAAAAGATGACCTAGGAAATGTGAAAAAATGAGAAATATGAGAAAAAATTATTTGTTGAAGATTTTGCTGAAAAAATTGATGGAGCAAAAGTTTTGAAGGATGAATGATGATCAAACAGTTTTTCTGTCTCCCATAACTTAGGTGAGCTTCATCACAAAATGTCGCCATTCTGAGGGGCAAGAGATGGAATAACTAAGGATTTTTGAGCTTTATAATGAGTATTGAGCCTAGTTGGTGATGAGCTTGAGGCAAGGGTATACTACATCATAAAGTGGGTCATCCCATGCTTAAGAGTTTATGACTGTAAGGCTGCGTTAAGTCTAATAAACAATGATATAAACCCCTGTAAAAATATGTTTTGGAAATGTCTGATAATAGAGCTAAGCTGTGGTGAGTTCTTAGAATTAAGTTGAAAAGTGGTGATTATTTGTCCATGCCGGAGGAATCATTTTGCTGCAGCAGAGCTTGGTTTTGTAGAGTGCTCAGGTAAAGGTTAAAGGTAGTGTTGGACTGTCTGGTTTGATTAAGCTATTCTTTGTCTAATGTTCTGAATTCTTGAAGGAAGGTTGGTTAGTATTGCTCGGGACGCGCAATAGTTCAAGTTTGGGGGTATGATAACTGCCCAAAAGGTAGTTATTTAGGCCTCAATTATATAGAGATTTGTGTGTCCTTTATGCTTATTAGGGTTGGTTTTGGATAGATATTACATGATTTAACCCATTTGGAAGAATGGAAGCATTGGAAATTATTTTGTGCAGATTATGTTGCTGGGCGACTGGAGGGAGCAAATTCTGTGCTGAAGCAAAACTGGGAACAGAAACTGCCACATCACAGCTCGTTAGCCAACTTCATGAACCGACTCCTGTTGAGTTATTTTCGTGATAAAGGATCAAGGAGAGCCTTACACGTGTCCTAGTTGACCTAATTCAAGCCTCTCATCCTTCTATAAAAGGAAGTAGCCGTCAAAGTCAAAGGAGTTCCATGTTTTCCTTTGGAAGCCGAATAGTATAGGGAGATCGAAGATCATCAAGAACACCATCTTCCGCAAGCTGATTAGGGAGTTTACTTTCTTTATTAACTTGTGGTGATGCACATGCATACTCAGATTGTAATTCGTATTCCTATGCCTATTATGAACTAAGTAGCTTAAGGTGTTGGTTAGGAATAATGTGATTACTGTGCTTCATCTCTAGTAATAAATTGACTATCGCATTTTGGTTAATTGTTGTGCTTAATCTCATTTTATGCCCGCCTGGCCAGCTGGTATGGATAGCTCTCTCTAGTTTCAAGGATGATTTAGAGAGTGTGTGGCAATTATCCACACTACGATCATTGTGTATTGGTGAACGCCAGTGACTGAGCTAGGGATGGCCAGTTACCTAGTGCTTGATCGGTCGCTCTTCATTGGGTTTGAAACATATCCCAAAAGATTCGGAGTTCCGGAAGGAATCCGCTAATAATACTGCGAGAAATGCATGATCAATAATATTGCTAGAGCATATCTTAGAACAATCACTAAAGCCTAACCAGCGCCTGTCTTCAATCTATCTATCTATTTGTTTACTCGTTGTTCTGTCATTTATTTTGCTTTAGCATAATTCGTATAAAACCCAAACATTTTTATTATCTTCGAAACCATTAGAAAGTTACACAAAATAGATAAAGTGGAAGCTCATTCAGACCTTGGATTGATAATATTACTTGCTGCAGACTGTGTAAACTTGCACAGGAATTCTAGAGTCTTTTATACCATATTTTTACTCACTCTAGGAACCCGACAGTTTCCTAGGGCCATTCCCAACATTAGCTCTTCCCTACAGTGGCATTGTTGGGGCCGCCCTCCGCGATCTGAAAATGATGGGTAACACTTACAAGATGGTCTTGACCAAATTTAACGTTAGCTAAAAACTATTGGAGTAAGAGTTATTCTGGGAATAGTATTTGGCCGAGATTGTCTCGATTCAGAGGAGGAGTAGTTGACTACCCTACGGTAGCGATTATTCTAAACCACTGAAGTACCGTTGCAAATAAATCAATTGTATATATGGGTCGATGATTGCTATTGCTAAAATCTGATTGGATAATATGATTAATGGGTTTAGTGCATGATTCTAATAGAGATTAATTTGTTTGTTTCAGCAATATGTCGAAAAACGTATGTGTTTTGTCAAATGCCAAATTAAACGGTTTAGTACATACGACTAAGTATACTAACTTAAACGCTAAACACGTGGCAAAGAATTTAGGTTTGGTCTCAACTGAGGAATATCCTCAAACTAACTGCATAGCCAAGAAAAACATAATCCACGACTCTAAATATGATTTATTAGTCTTGGAAACGTGTTTAGTGGAAAACGATGATTCTGCTTGGATACTCGATTCAGGTGCCACTAATCACGTATGTTCTTCATTTCAAGGAATGAGTTCCTGGAAACAGCTAAAAGCTGGAGAGATGACTCTTAAAGTTGGAACAGGAGAAGTCATCTCGACTATTGCAGTGGGAGACATAAAATTATTCTTCACCAAGGAACATTACATGATATTAGATAATGTGTACATAGTTCCGAAAATTAAAAGAAATTTGATTTCTTTATCTTGTTTATTGGAACAAGGTTACTCAATTTCTTTTTCTGTTAATGAAGTGTTCATAACTAAAAGAGGTATTAATGTTTGCTCTGCAAACTTGAAGAATAAATTGTATGTTTTGAGACCAATTAAGTCTAAAGCTATTTTAAATCACGAGATGTTTAAAACCGCTGAGACTCAACCTAAAAAGCGAAGAGTTTCTCAAGATAGAGATCTCTGGCACTTGAGGTTAGGCCATATCAACCTCAATAGGATTGGGAGATTGGTCAAGAGTGGACTTCTAAACAAGTTAGAAGACGACTCGTTGCCTCCTTGTGAGTCATGCCTTGAGGGCAAGATGACAAAACGACCTTTTACCGGAAAAGATTATCGTGCCAAAGAGCCCCTAGAGCTCACTCATTCAGACCTCTATGGACCAATGAACATTTGAGCTCGAGGAGGGTACGAATATTTCATCAGTTTCATTGATGATTATTCGAGGTATGGCTATCTCTACCTGATGCATCATAAGTCCGAAGCTTTTGAAAATTTCAAGGAGTATAAGGCCGAGGTTGAGAACCTATTAGGTAAGACAATAAAAACACTTCGATCTGATCAAGGTGGAGAGTATATGGACTCAAGTTTTCAAGACTATTTGATAGAGCATGGAATTTCGTCCCAACTCGCAGCCCCTGGTACACCTCAGCAAAACGGTGTATCGGAAAGAAGAAACAGAAGCTTGTTGGACATGGTTCGTTCGATGATGAGTTATGCTCAGTTACCTCACTCATTTTGGGGTTATGCAGTAGAGACTGCAGTTTATATTTTGAACGTAGTTTCCTCAAAGAGTGTTTCTGAAACACCGTTTGAGCTCTGGAAAGGTCGTAAAGCTAGTTTACGACATTTCAGAATTTGGGGATGCCCAGCATACGTGCTAGAAGCAAACCCAAAGAAATTAGAACCTCGTTCTAAATTTTGCCTATTTGTAGGCTATCCCAAAGAAACGAGAGGTGGATACTTCTTCGATCCAGAGGAAAATAAAGTACTTGTATCGACAAATGCTACATTCCTAGAAGAAGACCACCTCAGAGATCACAAGCCACGAAGTAAAGTCGTTTTAAGTGAACTATCTAACAAAGCTACAGAAACATCAACAAGAGTTGTTGGTGATACTGGCACCTCGAGTCAATCATGTCCTTCTCAAGAAATAAGAGAACCTCGACGTAGTGGGAGGGTTGTTAGACAGCCTGATCGCTATTTGGGTTTAATTGAAGCTCCAGTCGTCATACCTGATGACGGGATCGAGGATCCATTAACCTTTAAACAGGCAATGGATGACGTTGACAAGAAAGAGTGCATTAAAGCCATGGACTTGGAAATCGAGTCCATGCATTTTAATTCAGTATGGGATCTTGTAGATCAACCTGAAGGGGTTAAACCCATAAGGTGTAAATGGATCTACAAGAGAAAACGAGACGCTGCTGGAAAGGTACAGACCTTTAAGGCACGACTTGTGGCAAAGGGTTTTACCCAGCGGAAGGGGATTGATTATGAAGAAACCTTCTCCCATGTTGCCATGTTAAAGTCGATCCGGATACTTTTATCCATTGCCACGTTTTATGATTATGAAATATGGCAAATGGATGTCAAGACTGCCTTTCTGAACGGTAATCTTGAAGAAAGTATCTACGTGTCTCAGCCAGAGGGGTTCATAGCTCAGGATCAAGAACAAAAAGTTTGCAATCTTAAACGATCCATTTATGGATTAAAACAAGCGTCTAGATCCTGGAATATGAGATTTGATACTGCGATCAAATCTTATGGCTTTGAACAAAACGTTGATGAGCCTTGTGTTTACAAAAGGATCATCAACAACTTCGTAGCTTTCTTAGTACTGTATGTGGATGATATCCTACTCATCGGGAATGATGTAGGTTATCTAACTGACATTAAACTATGGCTAGCAACTCAATTCCAAATGAAAGATTTGGGTGAGGCACAATTTGTTCTAGGGATCCAAATTGTTCGAAACCGAAAGAACAAAACGCTAGCCCTGTCTCAAGCGTCTTATATCGACAAATTGTTGGTTAGATATAAAATGCAAAATTCCAAGAAAGGACTATTACCTTTCAGGCACAGAATTATTTTGTCTAAGGAACAGTGTCCTCAAACACCTCAAGAAGTTGAGGACATGAGACGTTTTCCCTATGCCTCTGCAGTAGGTAGCCTAATGTATGCCATGTTGTGTATAAGGCCTGACATTTGTTATGCAGTAGAGATTGTCAGTAGATATCAATCCAATCCAGGATTCGATCACTGGACAGCCGTTAAAAATATCCTCAAGTATCTAAGGAGAACGAGGGACTATATGCTCATGTATGGTTCGAAGGATTTGATCCTTACAGGATACACTGATTCTGACTTTCAAACCGATAAAGATTCGAGGAAATCTACATCGGGGTCAGTATTCACTCTAAATGGAGGAGCAATAGTATGGCGCAGCATTTAGCAAGGATGCATTGCAGACTCGACCATGGAGGCCGAATATGTAGCCGCTTGGGAAGCAGCAAAAGAGGCAGTATGGCTCAGGAAGTTCCTAACTGACTTGGAAGTCATTCCGAATATGCATCTGCCTATCACCTTGTATTGTGATAATAGCGGCGCAGTTGCAAACTCAAAGGAACCTCGCAGCCATAAGAGAGGCAAGCACATCGAAAGGAAATACCATCTCATTAGGGAGATTGTGCACCGAAGAGATGTGATCGTCACGAAGATAGCGTCAGAGCACAACATTGCTGATCCATTCACGAAGGCTCTCACGGCTAAAATGTTCGAGAGTCATCTGGAAGGTCTAGGTCTGCGAGATATGTACGAAAAATAATCTAGGTCAAGTGGGAGAATTGTAACCGGTATATCGATACCTCAGTATACTGGGTATTTAGATGCCCTAGTTTATTGTATTTTTACTCTGTTATTAATACAAGTATTTATTCACCCACTATTGTTATAGATTATAGTACATCCCACTAAACTAGAGTTTTAGTTAAAGTGGGAGATTGTTGGGATTGGTATCCTAAAACTCGTAGATAGTGAATGTTAAACGAATTATATACTTATTCGATAAAGGCGTTATCGAGATTAATTCAGTAAAGTTTTTACTGAATAAAGTAAATTGCACTTATTATAACCCAAATCCAATAAACTAAGATCCATGGCTATAGGATGAACACTTGAGCTTTATGTAGAGACATAAAAGTGGATCAAGCTTGAGTAATAGCCAAAACGGTCTATAGTATAGGGATAGGGCTGGGTACCTAATTCTGGAGACACTATGAGACACGGCCCACTTTATAGATGGTATAGACGATGTGATCCTAAATCGTCCATGTAGAGACATGCGAGTGGGGGCGTCCTATGCAATGAGTTTGCATAAGACTAGGACCAAGAAATAAGTCGCTCTCGCTTTATAACACCGTTTACTGACGAGACTGACTATTTCATGTGATGACCTAGGTAACTCGATCTTAATCCTGAGCTAACTATGAACTCCTGTTATTTGGGTTTATCCTTAGATCTGCATAGGTGAGAGTGGCTCAGTATCGCCGACTCAATAAGCCTCCCATTTCAGGGATAGGAACGGGTAGATAGTTGGGGACATAGTCGTGCAAGAAGGAATTCACTCCTACCTGAATTAGGGATAGTAGAGAGGTTGTTCCCTTAAGTGCTGACTCCGGGGCTTGAACAAAAGGATCCCGCCTCTCATTAGCCCGAGAGGGACTCGGTTTATTGGTTGGACCATAAACCAATTGTTCATTAGAGGATCAGTGGGACTTAAGGAACTAGAAGTACTATAGGGGTGAAATGGCTTTTTGACCTAGCTATAGATACAAACAACCTGTGAAGGATCGACTTACTAATCATGGTTAAATCAAGTGGACGGTGATAGCGAGCAGAGCTAGCTAGTTTTCCCTAATCTATTTAGCTAGTCTTTGATGATTTATTGGCCATTTTATTGCACTTTAATGTTTATTTTGTAGGAAATTGTTGATTGGAGCTAAAACGTGATATTGGAGTCAATCGGGTGTTCGGGATGTGAAAAGATGCAAAAGAAAAGAAGAGAATCAAAGAAGAAAAAGTCAATTTGGGGACAAATGCAAACCAGCGTCGAGACGCTGCTCCTTAAGCGTCTCGACGCTAGCTTTCCTTTTCCTTTTAGAGGCAGCGTCGAGACGCTGTCTTGATAGCGTCTCGACACTACGACGAATAAAAAACAGATTATAAGTTATTTGCGACTAGGTCTTTTGGGAGATTTTTTTTGGTACGTTTTGGGAGCCGTAAACAGAGCAAAACAGAGGCTTTTGAGGCTGAAGCAAAGGGAGCAAGGTGGAAATCAACCCATTGTTCGTGGGGATCGTGACGGGACGTTCGGTCTCGGCCTACATTGAGTTTACTTCTTCTTTTCCTCAACTTAGTTAGTGTTTATGGTTGTCTTAGACTATTGCTATATCGTAACGTGTTGTATGAGTAGCTAGGCTTTAACTCTTAGGGATTGATGTAGCCGTTGGGCACGTTATGGATTGATTTACGATTTTTATGCTATTGATGTCATTTATACATATTTGTGTCCTTAATGCTTTCAATTTACCGGCCATAAATTGATTGATGTTTATGTTTGAATCTAACTCGGGAGAGAGGATTTAAATTAGAAATCAATATGCATAACTAGGATTTAGCTAGAAATCGGGAGATTATGGTTAATTCTAGAAATTGTTAAAAAGGTTATCCTTATTGCCTTGTATGTTTATTGGATTTAGATAGGGATATCGGGTTCAATTACATATGGGAGAATCATGTATGCTCGGGAGAGTATGTGTGATTTTAGTTTACCAAGATTTATGAATCATAGCATGTGTAAATCCGTTAATTAATCCATAATCCCAAATGGTGAAATCAATTCCCTAAGACCATTGTTTCCATTGGATTTTCATTATTTGCATTACTTTGTGTTTGATTTAATTAAATTCTCACTCAATTCGGTTCCCTAAATAAAATTGGTCAAAAGTATTTTCGGTAATTAAAATTTGACTAGACACCAATCCAGAGGACGACATTCGAATTTCACATTCACTATATTATTACTTGACCCGTACACTTGCGGTAAGCAATTTGCACATCAGACAGAAATATATCTATAGTGAGGGGAGTGCAACTATCGGGCTATAGTGGAGTGTCCCGATAGTTAACGAATGTTGGCTAGCTTATATAATGAGATTAGTCGGTTAGCCTCGAATCGTTGGAGCCCATGATCTATAGGTCCATTAGGTCCCCCTACTAGCTCATATCGGAACAAAGCCTAGAACAAAAAGATAGGAAGCTTTGAATCGTTCAAAATCGGGAAAAAGGGTATTATCGTAAATTGTGTTTGACACAATAATTTAATTATGAATTAAATTAGAAATGAGAGATGGAGTATTTAAAAGTGTTTTGAATACCATATATATGTATTAGGAATCATATATAATTAATTGCACAAGATTAGTATGATTAATTGGATTAATCATGAGAAACCTTTTTGAAATGTCTCAAAATCAATTACCTAGTGTTAAATTCAATTTGGAATTGAAATCAACATTAAATTGCAAGCTTGAAATCAGATTTCAAAGGTGTAGTTAGTGGATTGAGTTGGATTCCCATTTTTGCTTGAAGATACAAAGTGGAAAACAACTCACCTCATGCAATAGTTGCATCTTTAGTAAAAAGGACACTTAGAATCCACTTTGGCTTGCAAGACTACCATGTGTCTTGTGTCTTGAGGCTACTCCTTGCATGGAGAATGTCTTTATAAGGGTTTTGAATCAGATTCAAAGGAAGAGAGCCTTTTCCTTACTGTTATGCTGCTGGAATTTAGACTCAAGCTCTCTCATCCCTCATACTTCTCCATAGCTTGATCTTTCAAGCATTCCCTTCCCATTCCCTATCTTATATAGACTTCCACAAGTCGTTCTCTGCCCGAAGTATAGTAGGGAAGACTCTAGAGGTTGTCCAAGTAAGGTTGGAGAAGAAAACACAACAAGGAGCATCACAAAGTTGAGCTACGAAAAGGTTGGTGTTTCTTTCTCTCTGTTCTGTTTTTCTAGAACAAGCATGCTTTAGGACCAAAATTGATGTAGTTAGGTGCTTCGGATCTTCAATTGCTTCTGCATGTGTTATATGAACACCTTCATTTTTATCAGAAGTATTGGAAAAAGGTTGGTGATATTACTATTCTAAATTGTCTTGATATTTTAAATCAAATTCGGTCAACTAGCAATTGGAACAAAACGTATATTGCGTTGATCCCAAAAGTTAAAAATCCTAGGATAATTTCTAATTACAGATCGATTAGTCTATGTAATGTATCATACAAGATCATTTATAAAGTTTTTTTCAATCGTATGAAATGGATCCTGCCACACATTATATCAGAAAATCAATTGCATTTGTACCTGGGCGTTCCATCTTTGATAATGTAATAATGGTCCATGAATGTTTGCATACTATCAAAGCACGAAGGAAAGGTAGACAGGGTTGGTTATCGCTAAAATTGGATATGAGTAAGGCTTATGATAGAGTAGAGTGGTGTTTTTTGGAGAAGGTAATGTTAAACCTGGGTTTCATCCAAAGTGGGTGGCGTTGATTATGGATTGTGTTAAATCTCCTAAGTTCTCTGTTCTTATAAATGGTCTTCCTTCAGGAAGAATATCACCACAGTGTGGGCTGAGACAAGGTGATCTACTCTCTCCCTACCTGTTCTTACTCTGTTGAGAGGTTTTATCTTCTTTGATTTCAGGTGCAGCATCCCGGGGTGTTGTTACAGGAATAAAACAAGGTAAATTATGCCCACCTATCTCACACCTTTTCTTTGCTGATGACAACCTTACTTTTTGTAAGCCCTCCATTGAACAAGTTTGGGCTTTACGTTCTGTATTGAAAAGATATGAATTGGCTTCGGGGCAGGTGGTTAATATCGATAAATCAGCCTTATATTTTTCTCCTAATGTGTTTGTGGAGTTTCGTTCGGTGATTTCAAATTTTATGGGTATGCCTATGGTTGAAAATTTGTGAAGATATTTGGGTGTCCCCTCTTCTTTCACTAGGAAAAGGTTAGACGATTTCAAAGAAATCAAACAACGAGTATGACAGACACTACATGGGTGGAAGGGCAAGTTGTTTTCAATAGAAGGTAAAGAGATCTTAATCAAGAGTGTTGCCCAAGCTATTCCAACATATGTCATGAGTTGTTTTCGTCACCCTCAGACGCTTTGCGACGATTTGCATAAAATGATGACACGTTTTTGGTGGGAATCTTCTGATACGAAAAGGAAAATTCATTGGAAGAAGTGGGATTCTCTATGTGTACCAAAGGATTTAGGTGGTTTAAACTTTCGGGATTTGACGACGTTCAATAAAGCACTGTTGGCGAAACAGGTATGGCGTCTATTTACTACTCCCTCTAATCTGGCTTGTAAAGTGATTCAGGGAAAATATGCTCACCAGGAGTCTTTGCTTCATGCTCCTGTCAAGGCCCATTGTTCATTATTCTGGAGGGGGTTTGTTTGGGTTCGCGAACTGCTTAAGTGTGGCATGAGAAAACAAGTGGGTAATGGAAATATTATTTTGTTTTTTCATGATCCATGGATCCCGAAGGAAACTACCTTTAAACCTCTGAAAACCCATACTGATGAGTTCCGAGATGAAAGTAAGGTAGTGGATTTTATTACTCCAACAATGGGATGGAATTTGGATAGGCTACGTCGGGCGATGATCGAGGAAGATGTTCGAATGATCGCAGCAATTCCTATTAGCGCAAATAATGATGAATGGATATGGCATTACAATGCTCATGGCATATATTCCGTTAAGAGTGGGTACAAACTCACTAGGATTTTATCCAACGGTCAACTATCCTCTAGTAATGATGATCAGAGGCGTTGGTGGGATACATTGTGGAAAGCGAAAATTCAAAATAAAATCAAACATTTTATTTGGAAGGCTTACCATAAGTGTTTACCAACAAATTTCTACTTATGGAAATGGGGAATGGATGTCTCTCCTACATGTGATTTATGCAAAAAGAAAATGGAGACTATTGACCATGCTTTAATTGGGTGTAAGCGGGCAAAGTTAATATTGCAGGAATAAAAGCCCTTTCGCAGCAGAAGAATATACAGAACCAAACACTATTTTTAAAAACGTTTTAAATACCAATACAGAGGCGAATTTTACAGCAATATATATCACATAAAAAGGCTATAAACCAGTTATTAAACATGTTGATTTTATAATAAAAACTCTCTAGATCTAATCTAAAGATTGATCCTAATGATCAAGGGATGAGGTACTTGAAGGATTGGAATTCCCTAATTCCGTTACAGCGGAAGCAATTGAACCGTTCGTAAATTAATTTTGTTCTACAAAATTCCAATACATTGACAAAAGGTTAAGCGGTGAAAAACATACCTCTGTTGACGACTCTGAATACTTCAACGGCTACGTTCGTGGGACTACCTAATCTTGAATGGAAAAAACTCTAGAGAGAAAATTCTCCCTAGAGTTCTTGAGTTGAGAGAATATGAGAGGGCCTTATGGTGGCCATATGTTGTGGTACCTAAACCCTAGGGTTAGTGTTCTATTTATAGGAGAAAGACCATGAATAAAATATTCATTTAAAATCAATTATTTCCATAACTGATTTAATCTTTCCCATAATTAATCAATTCCATAATTGATTAATCTTTTCCATAAATGATTGATCACTTCCATAAGTGATTAAATCATTTACATAAATGATTAATTACTTTCATAAGTGATTAATCATTTCCATAATTGATTAATTTTCAATTAATTAATTCTTTAAATTAATTAATCACCAATTAAATATCATATATTTAATTTCAAACCTTCTATTAGTTAATTAATTGATTACTCAATTAAATATCATATATTTAATTTCAGGCATTCAATTAATTAATTTTATAATATGAATCAAATTCATATTAAAATTGGAACTCCTTCCAATTCTCTTATATCCTATAAATTTAATATGAATCAAATTCATATTAATATTTGAACTTCTTCAAATATTTATTTCTCTCATAATAATAAAGTTTAATTTCAAATTAGACTTTACATTTTAATGTATCATTATACATTATATTAATTTGTATCTCATACAATTAACTTAATTCCCAATATGAATTTGAACTATTCAAATTCTCTCAAGATATAATTGTTCCTAATTACTCTTTACGAGCTAGCAGGGGGACCTAATGGACCTACAGATCAGAAGTTCCAATGATATGAGGGCACCTATTTCGCAGCTCCTCAACCATTTTCTACACTATATAAGCTCGAGATTCGAAGTCAAATTCAAGCATATCTCACTTGGAAGAAAAGGGTGATGACAGAACCCTGGCTCGACGCCAATGAGTAGGGATGCTTGAGGTCCTTCTTAGATGACCAAATTCTAACCTGAGTTAGACATCAAACCTTGTGGTTTGTAGAGAGTTTCACCCATTCCCACTTGTAAAAGCGAGAGAGTGGAGTGTCTTAGCGAACTCTAGAAGGATTGAGTAAATAGAAAAACCCATAATATTTAGCTATCTCCTTTATTTCCAGCTTTTGAATCTTTTCATTATTCTGTATTATTTACATTTTTATTTCAATGAAAATGTGTTCATTTGCTTTTTATCCCACCATGAGTAGCTAAATACCGTTGAGGGGTTCAATGTGGTGAATTCCCTTAGGGTTTAATGGCTTGAAAATGTTTTATTTGCTTAAGTTGTGTTCAATGCATGTCATTCTTTATTGATTATCACTCTAACCTTGCTGAGTTTAATATTGATCACTTAGACTTTGCATGCTATGTGAGTTTGATCTCGAAAGGGACAAACGATATCGGTTTTCATAAAGGTGATATAGGAGAAAAAGCTCGAAAGAGATTGTTCGACGGTATAGGGCAAGCTGCCTAAGGCACCCTATATCGACTATAGGGTTATAGGTTGCATTCGTGAATTATCTATGTCGGAGTCGAGTCACAGAAATGTGCATAATGGTACTCGCTTAGCCTTCTAATGGTTCTTGGGAGCAAGGGCCAAATAGGAGTTAAATCTGACCCAATGCATTGAATACACTTAAGTTAGATATTGCATGATTATGGTTATTGCCTTAGGGATGAATCCATATTGAATACCTCGTCTATTTCTTATTGTTATTCTTTTAGTTATTTGCATGTTTTATTTATCTTTTCAAAAACCCAATCAATCAACTTATTTTCTTTGGTTACCTTTTTCAAAAGCAATCATTTGAGCAGTTTCTTCATAAAATCTGAATTTCCAATTTAGTCCTCGTGGGATCGATACCCTTGGAGTACTTCTAAGGTTTTTTTATTACTACGTGCGACAGTGTATACTTGCACTTAAGTGTTAGTGGAATTATTCTTTATTATTATTATTCTTCTTACCTCACATTCCATCCATTCAGTTGACGTCGCACCAATGGTATGACGCTATCATCTAATTCATATTCATTAAAGGCTAGAACAGGTAATTCAAAATTTTCCATCATTTCTTCATTATCAAACATAATATCATCAAAAAATTCATCAGGATCAAAATCATCATCATCAGGTAGACCTTCTAGTTTTAAAGCTAAGTCTAACTCCTCATCTTTCTCATCGGGCAAAAATTCAAGGCCAACAGAAAAACATGTATGAATACTACAGACAGAGTCATCCTAGCCAAAAATGCTAAAAACTACTTTCTCATCATCAACATTCAGAGTTAGCTTATTCATGTGAACACTGATCTCGACCTTACCTGTGGCTAAGAATGGTCTTCCTAGGATGATGGGCACCTCCTTATCTTCCTGCACATCCAGCACCACGAATTCCACAGGAAAAATGAACTTGTTCACCTTGACCAACACATCCTCCACAATCCTCATGGGTTGGGTTATGGATGGATCAACTAACTGGAGGGTAATGTCAGTCTCCTTCAATCCTGCAAGTCTGATTTTCCTGAAAAGGGAATAAGGCATTAGATTGATACTAGCACCTAAATCACCCAATGTACTATCAAATGATACCTCTCCTATGGTACAGGGAACAGTAAAACTCCTTGGGTCTTTTCTTTTAAGAGGCATCTTCCCTAGAACTACTGTGCTACTGTTTTCAGACAATCTCAAAACTTCTTTTTTCTTTAAACTTTTCTTCCTAACAAGCATTTCTTTCATGAATTTCCCATAATTAGGCATATTAGATAAAGCATCTACCAGAGAAATATTTACAATTAAGTTCCTAAACATCTCTAAAAACATGGCAAATTGCTCATCTAATATAACATTCTTAAAACGATGGGGAAAAGGTAACTCCCTGTACTCAAAAGTCAGACATTTGTCCCTCCTCTTGGGCGGGCTAATGTAGGACCCTCAATCGAGATGATTGCATGGGTCATCTTCTTTCTCTTCTTCCGTCTTCTCTTTCTCATCAAACTTCTTCTTTTCTTGGGTTCCTGTAATTGGGTTAGTCAAATAAAAATTAAATGAGCTAGGAGGATTTTGGGACCTTTCTATGGAGGCTTTTTCTGCCTCAGCCCCTCCATCTTCATCCTTGCTCTTTCTTTCTTCCTTCTTCTTCTGCTCTTCATCCAATTCGCTCCTCAACTGTGTCCCACTCTGGAGCGTGATGACATTGCATTACTCTCTTGGATTTACCTCCATGTCGCTGGGGAACTTGTCCTTCTGAAGGGCATTTACTGCAGTCGCAATCTGACCCAGCTGGACCTCCATGTTCTTTAGAGCAATGTCATGTTTATTTACCGAAGTTACCAGAGTGTTTACCATCGTCAGTGTAGGATTGGAATTCCCAATTCCGATAAAGCGGAAGCAATTGGACTGTTCGTAAATTAATTTCGTTCTACAAAATACCAATACATTGGCAAAAAATTACAAAATTCTAAATTCACTAGGTTGAGCAAGCAATGAGAAACATACCTCCGTTGACGACTCTGAATTCTTCAACAGACACCACCATTTGATCTTCCCCACCATTCTCTGAGGTTGGGAACGGAGTGGTGGGACTCCGCCTTTCTTGAATTTTGGAGAGAACAAAGAAAAAAAAAAAACTCCTTTGTCTTTTGTTTTTGAGAGAAATGAGAGTGTGAGTTATCTGAGAGAGATGGGATTCTGCAGAATGAGATCTTCCCTTTAGACCCCACTTTCTTTGCGTGAACATACGTGAGTGAGGAAAAAAAATAATTAATTAAAACAAATTTTAATTAATTAATTAACAATTTAATTAATTAATAATATAATTAAATATCTTATATTTAATTACATGTGCATTAAATCATATTAATGCACATTCCTCACATAAGCTAATATTTTTTTTTCCTCAAAAAAAAAATCCTCACATAAGCTATAGTTTCAATAAATTTAACTAAATCCAATTTAATCAAATTAATTTAAAACAACCCATTAATTAATTCAACAATTAATCAAATATCACATATTTAATTAACTCATCATTTGAGTCATATTCAAATATGCATCTCTCTTATCGCCTATAGTTTTAATATGAATCAAATTCACATTAAAATTAAACTATAGATATTAATTTAATTAAATCACATTTAACTAAATTAAATTGAACAATTAATTAATTCAAAAATTAATTAATTTTATAATTAATTAAATATTAACAAAATTTAATTAATTACATATTATAATCATATTCTAATATATCTCTTATATATTATAGTTCAATTAAGGCACATTTAATTATACTAAATTGAATAATTAATTAATTAATTTACTAATTAAATATCATATACTTAATTAGCCATATATTCTTTTCAAAAAAAAAAATTAGCCATATATTTGAACTCTTTCAAATATATTATTCTCTCAATTTAATAAAGTTTAATCACATATATTAAACTTTATATTATAATGTCTCACCATACATTATATTACTTGTATCTCATACAATTAACTTGATTCCCATATTGAATTTGAACTATTCAAATTCTTTCAAGACAAATTGTTCTCAATTACTCTTTACGATCTGCCAACAAGAGCTTAGCTCAACTGGCATAACCTTGTACTGATAACCACAAGGTCTGTGGTTCAATCCTACATGAGTGTTCATAACTTCAGTTGGGTCAAATTATCGTTTTACCCCTGAGGTACCTCTAGCTCCTTAAGTTCCAATGCTCCTCTAATGAACAACCTGTTTATGGTTCAACAAGTAAACAGAAAGTCCCTCTCGGGCCAGGGAAAGAGCAGGATCCCTTTGTTCAAGACCCGGAGTCACCACTTAAGGGAACACTCATCTACTTCTCCTAGAAGTGGGAAGGAGTGAATTCCATCTTGTGTTGTCATGTCCCCAGCCCCCCACTCGATCTTGTCCCCAAGAAGGTAGGCTTATTGAGTCGGCGTGCAGGATAAAGTCCCTCTCGGGCCAGTGAGAGAGCCGGATCCCTTTGTTCAAGACCCGGAGTCACCACTTAAGGGAACATTCATCTACTTCTCCTAGAAGTGGGAAGGAGTGAATTCCATCTTGTGTTGTCATGTCCCCAGCCCCCCACTCGATCTTGTCCCCAAGAAGGTAGGCTTATTGAGTCGGTGTGCAGGCCACTCTTACCCGTACTAATCAAAGGACAATCCCTCGGGAGAAGGAGTTCATGACACACTCAGGATTAAGAGTGAGTTATCTAGGTCATCCTATTGAAACAATAACCTAACTAGTTAACGGTATTACATCTAGTGGTTTACTATTTCGTGGTCCAGTCTTATGCAAACTCATTGCATAGGATACCCCTACTCGCATGTCTCCTACATGGACGCCTTTGATCAATACATCTGTATCGAATACAAAGCGGGTCATATCTCATAGTGTTACCAGGACAAGGTACCCAACCTTATCCCTGTACTATAGACCTTTTAGGTTGTTACTTGAACACTAATCCTCGTATGTCCTCACATACTAGTTCAAGTTACATGTAAACAACCTTGGATCTTAGTTTATTGGATTTGGGTCATATTGTGCAATTTTAGACTTAAATTAACAATAACAATTTATTGTAGAAACTCAATAACACTTTATTGAAACAAGTATACAATTTGTTTACATTCACTATCTACGAGTTTTAGGGCGTAAATCCCAACACTCCCCACTCGGTCTTGTCCCTAAAATGGTAGGTTTATTGAGTCGGTGTATTGGCCACTCTCTCCCATACAAATCAAAGGACAATCCCTCATGAGCAGGAGTCCATAATCAACTCAAGATTAAGACCAAGTTGTCTAGGTCGTCCTAGTGAAATAGAAAACCAACTAGTTAACGGTGTTATAACCAGTGGTCACTATTTCGCAGTCCGGTCTTATGCAAACTCATTGCATAGGATACCCCCACTCGCATGTCTCCTACACGAACGCGTCGGATCATAGCGTTTGTATCAAATACAAAGTGGGTCGTATCCATAGTGTCACCAAGATAAGTGTTGAGCGATTACCGCAAGCGCACGGGTCGTCACAAGTAATATAAAACGGAAAGTATTCCGAGTATCGAATCCTCAGGGTAGCGAAGCGAAAATTAAGCAAAGCAAAAATCTCTTGAGCACTAAAAATACTTGGGTAAAATAATATTTAGGGAATAGCTCATGCAATAAAGAGGAATTTAAAATTCAAAACAATTAAAGAAAATAATTTGATCAATCAAAATAAAGTATGGAGAAAGAGTTTTCTTTGAATGAGAAGAGGGGTCTTGAAAATCAATTATTAGCTAAATAATTGTTATAATTATCTTATCTCATTGCCCAACTAATTATAATCCTAGAATCTCCGTTAATCACATAGGTTCTCTTGTCGGTCTCCCCTAATTGTAATTAATTCATTTTAACAACCTAAGTGTCCTTAGCGCTATTAAAAATCATTAATTATTACGCTCCGATTCATTTTAGGAATCTAAGTTTAATCAACTAATCCCGGTGTCACGACGGGCAATTAAACCAGTTGCATGGGTTACGATCTATCCTAATTTCTCTCCGTCGAGTTTCCATTAAGAATCAAATCATTACCCAATTGGCCAGATTGAATAAAGAATGATTAGGACATGGGCAAGAGACAAGAAATTACAACAATATTTGAACTATAATTTCATTTCAAGACCCCAAATTGGGGTTTAGCTATACATAGCTAAAATATCCACAACATTTACAATAAAACGCATAATGAAGAGCATAAAGGAAATGAATTGACCGTCGAAAAACCCCTTCGCTGACACTTGGAGCCCCGCCGACTACTCCTGGAGCTTCCTAAGATGCTCCCCAAATTCCCCAAAAATATTTCCCACTAAGAAATCTCTCCAAAAATGCTAGAAAGACTTGAGAGAAGCTCCAAAGGAGCCAAGGGAAGGAGGAAAGGAAAGAATTGGTGAATGATTGATGACAAATGAGGCACCCAAGGGTGCCCTTTTATAGGCCCGGATTGGGGGTAGCGTCGCGACGCTACATTGCTCAGCGTCGCGATGCTGCTACGCACACGTCTTGTTGCCCAAGAAATGGGTAGCGTCGCGACGCTATCTACACAGCCTCTCGACGCTGACCCAATTTCCAAAATTTCCAGCTTCGGTTTTGGGCTGATTTTTGGGTCTTCTCTTCATTTCTTTTGGGCATTTTCATCATGATTGTCTTCTTTAGGTCCCCTTTTGATCCAAGCTTGGATTTGGGCTTCATTTGCTTCATTTTTGGCACGTTTTCTCCCAAAATCACCAACTTTGCTCCTAAGGACCAAATAACAAAATTCATTAAATATTTTCATTAAAAACACGATTAAAACACAGAAAAGCTTAATAATTTGGGACTAAAATAGCGACATTTCTGCTTGCTATCAATAAGGCACCCAGTCTTATCCCTATACTACAGACCCTTTAGGCCGTTTCTTGAATAATGATCTCCATATGTCGCTACATATAGTTCAAGACTCATACTACAGCTTAGGATGTCTAGTTTATTGGATTAGGGTTATTTTAGGCAAAGACAAATATAAAATAACTAATAACATTTAATGGAAAAAATATATCAATATTATTTCATTAATATTCGGTCAACGGTTACATTCACTATCTATGAGTTTTAGGACATAAAACCCAACACTTTTCGGGTTACTCTATTTAGGCGGCGATAGTCTATGCAAACTCGTCATCCTGTAACCGTCCTTGCTGGGATCAATTCATTTTTTCTCGTTCTCTACTACGGTCATCCCACCCTTTTTTGGAACGCATTGCATTGGGCTAACCCAGCTACTGTCTGCAATTGGGTAGATGACTCCTGCGTCCAGCCACTATAAGATTTCCTTTCTAACAACTTCCTTCATGATGGAATTTAATCTCCTCTGACTCTCAATGGAATCCTTAGCTCATTCTTCAAGGTTTATCCTGTGTATGAAAAATGAAGGGCTGATTCCTTGAATGTCTGCAATTGTCCATCCTATTGTTGTTTTATGTTTAGAAAGGACCTGCAACAAAGAAATTTCATCTTGTTCAGTAAGGTAAGCAGAGATAATGTCTGGTAATGTCCTGTTTTCACCAAGAAAGCTATATTTAAGATGTTCTGGCAGAGGCTTGAGTTCCAATTCAGGAGGATGGATCAGAGATGGTTGTAACGGCCTGATTTCTTTTTGGTCTGATGAATCCCTTAATGCCTCTATCCTCGCTGCTGTAGAATCATTTGTGACTGGTATTTCTATTTCTTCAATTCCTTTTTCTTCTAGCTCCTCCTTTTCAAGCTTGCACCCTCTCAGTGGTTCTCCTTTTAGTGTTTCCTGAAAAATAGATACAGAGAGTTTGACAACTTCTTCAATCATAGAACATCTCTCAAGGTATCCTGGATATTGCATTGTCTTCATCACATTAAAAGTGACTTGCTGAACGTTGACCATCATGGTCAATTCTCCTTTCTACACATCTATTAAGGTTCTGCCAGTGGCTAGGAACGGTCGTCCTAAGATGATTGACACGACCTTGTCAGCTTCACAATCTAAAATGATGAAATCTGCAGGGAAGACAAACTTATCAACCTTGACCAATACGTCTTCAATCTTTCCGATAGGATGTGTAAGTGATATGTCTGCCAACTGTAAGGTTACAGTTGTCGGTTGTGCTTCACCTATCCCTAACTGTTTAAAAATCGAGTACGACATTAAGTTGATGCTCGCTCCTAAGTCGCACAAAGCTCTGCCTACATCTCTGCCTCTGATGGAGCATGGAATGGTGAAACTTCCTGGGTCTTTGAGCTTGGGAGGGATCTCATTCTTGACTAGTGCACTAGAACATTCAATGACTGCAATCGTTTCGTATTCCCCCAACCTTCTCTTCTTTGATAGAATATCTTTCAAGAACTTCACATAGGTAGGCATTTGTTCAAATGCTTTGATGACATGCAAAAATGTCATCATTTTCCTATTAATTTTAGCTAGTTTTATGCATGAATTGTGAGCTTTAATGTATTTTTATGTTGATTTTGTAGAAAACCGAGTTCGAGATGCAAAACCAAGAATTTTACCAATTTTGGGTAGAAAAAAAAGACTTTGGGCCATAATTGAAGAAAAGAAAAAAAGAACATTTGAAGTGAAAGCCCAAAAAGCCCAAAAGAAAGAAGAAATGAGGCAAAAATCTGTGTTTAAAGCTTTTAGAAGGCCTAGCGTCGAGACACTAGGACCAGAGCGTCTCGACGCTAGGTAATCAGTGAAGAAAATTCCAGAATCGCGGTAGCGACGCTACGACAACTTCTGCTCCAAGAAAACCAAACGTCACAGCGTCGAGACGCTGTGCGTCTTGGACAGCAAGATACCTCTGTTTCTGCTCCTATAAAAAGGGCCCTCTCCCAAGGTTCAAATCATCCCATTTTGGGGAGCTCTCCCCTAGCTAAATAGAGAGAAAAAGTGAGAAGAATTGTGAGGAAAAAGGCAGAATTGATCGGGATTTCAAGGCTCGAGAATCGAGATGATCGTGACGGGAGCTTGGAATCTACTTATCGGTTATTTCTTCCTTATTTCTTTGTAATTTCTTATTTTAGATTGAGTTAGGACCATGGATCAAGATCATTTTGGCAAAATTATTTCCATTTGTGAGTAGATCTTGAGACCTAGGGTCGTTATTCTAGTTAATTGGATATTGTAGAGCAATTACTTGGATTATGTAATGAATTTCTTCATATTTCATCTATGTAATTCATGCTTAATGCCTTTAATCCCTTGATCACGGATTGATTGATTTGTTGGTCTAAATTGATACTCGACAAAGAGAAATTAGATTAGATCTTAATTGCATGGCTAATGATTGCTTGGAGCACGAGAGTGCAAGAGAATTGTTAGAAATTGATAATGAAGTTGCTTAATGCCATACTATGATTAACTAAGGAGATGGACATATAAATTAGTTATGTTAGTATGAGATGTGGAGGAGCTTGAAAGAGAAATCCGCTTATAATTACTTCTAGATTTATGAAATTGAAGATTATTAGTTACATGCATCCATGTATTTGAGCTACATATCCAACAAGCTAGTTAACACCCTAGGTCAAGTCCCCATAATAGGAAATTTCCATTTTGTTGTTGCATGTTTCTTTTTATTAATTTCTTTAATTTTCGCTTTATTATTCGAGTTGGGATTCTAAATAAAATTGAACATGATGGTTTTTGGTACTTAATGGATATAATTCAAATTCTCTGAGGATTCGATACTCGGAATACTTTCCGTTTTAATATTACTTGGGCAACCGTACGCTTGCGGAAAATTGCACAACATGCTTCTACCAATGGGATATTGATGTGTAACTGCTTTAATACATCTAAAAACTTTTTGAACTGTACATCTTGCGAGGCATGTTTGAATCTCTGAGGGTATGGAGGAGGTGGTCTGTATTATGGATCGATTACAAATTTTTGGGGCTTTTCGGTCGCATTTGCGAGCATTCCCCTTTTTCTCCAACTTTGATTTTTCTTCTTTTTCTACCAAGGCTTCATGCTCCTTGGTCTTTTCTTCATTGCCTTTATTCTGTAAAACATCTACGGTAATGTCTGACTTCTTTTCAAAAATCTTTTCTCGAGCTTCTTCAGGGATTTCTGCTTCTTGACTTACTGGATACTTTTGGCCATCGTATTCTAGTCCGCTTCTGATAGCGAGCATAGCTAGCTATCTTTAATTATTTAATTTAGCTAGTCTTTTATGATTTTTGGGCCATTTTATTGGGCTTTAATGTTTATTTTGTAGGAAATGGTTGATTGGAGCTATAATGCAATAGTGGAGTTAATCGGATGCTCGGGACGCGAAAAGACGCAAAGGAAGGAAAAGAATCAAAAAGGGAAAAAAAGTCAAAATTCGGTCAAAAGGTGACTAGCGTCGAGACGCTAGCCCTTAGGTGTCTCGATGCTAGCATTCCATATCAGAACAGGCGCGAAATCGTCGCAGCGTCTTAGCGTCTCGACGCTGTGTAATTTCCTTTCCAGATCACGCGTGTTTAGAGGCAGCGTCTCGACGCTACGGCAAAAATCTCCAATATAAGCATCCTTTCGGCTAGGTTTTTGGGGGAACCAATTTTGGGACTTCTTGGAGCCGTAAACAGAGGAAAAACAGAGCAATTCAAGGCTGAAGCAAGGGGGAAAATTCGGAAATGAACCCATTGTTCGTAGGGATCGTGACGGGGATGTCGGACTCGACCTACATTGAGTTTTCTTTTCCCTTTCTTTCTCTTTAGCTAGACTTTATGGCTTTATTATGTTTAGTGGAGCTTGTATTTACATTCATGAGTAGCTAAACTTATAGCTTAGGGATTGATGTAGCCAATTGAATTTATGGATTGATTTATGGTTTAAGTTGTGCAATGTTTATTATGTTTGTAATCTTGATTTAATGCTTTCAATTAATTGGCCATTAATTGGATGATTTAAGTGTTGATTCTTGCTCGGGAGAGGGGATTTAGCATAGACTTGCTCAAGATTGCATGACTAAAGTTTATTTTCTAATTCGTGACGGTTTTAGATTAACTTTAGAATTGGTTATAAGATCTCATTGCCTTGCATGATTAATACACTTAGATAGGGATATCAAGTTGGTTAATTTGCATGAGAATCAATTATACTCGGGAGAGGTAGTTGTGATTAAAGGGTCTTTGGCTCATAATTTCATTGTGCATAATAACTTATTCCTTAAAATCAATCCTAAACTAAATTGGCGAAATCAATTCCCTAAGTAGTTTTCCCAATTGAAATTCCACACTTTTTACTTGCTTTAATTTGTTCTTTTTTTTATCATTCAATCATCACTTTTTGATCCCTAAATAAAATTGGACAAGATAATTCACAATACTTGATTTGCTTAAAAATCCAATCCAGAGGACGACACTCGTTTATACGAACTCTTTATTATTACTTGACCCGTGCACTTGCGGTTAGGAAAAGTCCACATCAAGTTTTTCTTCTTAAGGTCACTGCCTTACATTGCTCCTTGCCTTCTCATTGAGGGATCTTGGTGTTGCTAGGCAACGTCCCTTGCAGTCTATTCTTTATCTCCTGAGCAATTTGTCCAAGCTGAACCTCCAAATTCCTTACTGCAGCATCGTTTCTTGCCATGTATTCCTTCATAAGAGTCTCTAGATTTGACTCTTGACTCTACACTGGAACTTGTTGGAAGTTTTTCTGCGGCTACTGTTGTAAAGGAGGTTTCCCGAATTGATGAGTGTTGGAATTACATGACCCGACTTGTCCTCCCCACGAGAAGTTCGGATGTTGTCTCCAACCTGGGTTGTACGTGGCCGAATAAGGATTCCATCTATTCTAATTTCCTTGTGGACCTACATAAAAGACAGATGCAGGGTTCAGTGGGCAATTATCAGCGATGTGTTCCTCACCACATATCTCACAACAGGGAGAAGAAATAGCATTGGCAGAGGCTATGTTGGTTTGATTGTTCATGGTCATGCCCATCATCATGTTATGGATAGCCTTGATCTGGGCTTGCATCGTAGAGTTAGCCTTTGTTTCCACTGCTTTTACTGGATTCTTCAAAATGGTTGTTGGTTCATTTTCTCCCCAATGTCGATTGTTGATGGCTATGGTGTCTAAGATAACATGCGCCTCATTAGCAGACTTCTTCAGGAAAGATCCGTTTGCAGATGTGTTTACTAGTGCCTTTGAAGCTTGATCTATCCCACTATAAAAATGCTCCAAGATAATCCAAGCAGGCAATCCATGGTGTGGACACTTCTGAACCAGCCTTTGAAATCTTTCCCAAGCTGCATCCAAAGGTTCATTGTAAGATTGTCTGAAAGCAATAATTTCAGCTCTGTATTTGGCATTCTTATTAGAGGGAAAAAACTTCTCTAAGAATTTCTCGGCCAAATCATTCCAAGAAGTGATGGAGTTTGGAGAGATTGAATCCAACCAAGCTTCAGCATCTCCCTGCAAAGAAAATGGAAAAACCTTTAGTTTCAAAGTATCTTCAGGCACTCCTGTTACTTTAAAAGAATTGCAAACTCTCAAAAATAGCTTAATATGTTTGTGTGGATCCTCATTTGGAAGTCCAGAGAATTGGCTCATTGTATTCAACATCTGGAACATCACTGGTTTAAGTTCAAATTGTGGAGCATCTATCGGTGGCTCCAAAATTCCTGGATTTAGTGTCCAGAAAACTGGTAAAGCGTAGTCCCTATTTGCTCTATTGCGGTCTTCAGCAATGTAGATTGGATTTTCTTTTTGTGGCACCAGTGGAACTGGAGGAACAGGAGGAATTCTCCCGTCATTCTGCTCCCTTCCACGATTATGTGGACCAACTTGAGGATCGACTCCAGGAAGTTCCATTGGAAATTTTTGTATGAAAGAAGCTTCCTCTAGAGATTCATGTGCGCTCAACTCTCGTTGCTCCTTTTTCTTTCGTCTCTTTTCCTTCCTTCGACGACGAAAGGTTCTTTCTATCTCCGGATCAATGTCAAGGAGTGGACATCACTTGTTCATGCACAAACTTCAACCTGCAAAAGGAAAAACAAATGCAAACCGAAGTTAAATTCCCTTTGAGACAGAATATGTGGTCGCAATCCGATCGCAATTTCAAAAAAAAACTGGTTTCACTTTTGGTCCACGGCAACGGCGCCAAAAACTTGGTGCGGCAGAGGCTGAATGGATGGATGTGAGATAAGGTGATAAATATTAATAAACTTAAATTCAGCCAACCCTAGTGCAAGTATACACTATCGCACGTAGTAATAAAAACCTTAGAAGTATTCCAAGGGTATCAATCCCACGAGGACTAACTGGAAATTCAGACTTGATGAAGAAACTGCTCAATTTGATTGCTTAAAAATAGGTAACCAAAGAAAATAAGTTTAATGATTGGTTTTTAAAGAAATAAATAAAGACAAGCAAATAAATAAAAGAATAACAATAATAAACAAACAAGGTATTCAACATGGATTCATCCCAAAGGCAATAACCATAATCATGTAGTATTTAACTTAAGTCTATTCAATGCATTGGGTCTGATTTAACTTCTATTTGGCCTTGCTCCCAAGAACCGTTAGAAGGCTAAGCGAGTACCGTTATGCACATTTTTGTGACTCGACTCCGACATAGATATAGGGTGCCTTAGACAGCTTGCCCTATACCGTCGAACAATCTCTTTCGAGTTTTTTCTCCTATATCACCTTTATGAGAACTGATATCGTTTATCCCTTTAGAGATCAAACTCACATAGCATGCAAAGTCTAAGTGATCAAGTTAAACTCAACAAGATTAGAGTGATAATCAATAAAGAATGGCATGCATTGAACACAACTTATGCAAATAAAACACTTTCAAGCTATTGAACCATAAGGGAATTCACCACATTGAACCCCTCAACAGAATTTAGCTACTCATGGTGAGATAAAGAGCAAATGAATACATTTCCATTGAAATAAGAATGTAAATAATACAGAATAATGAAAAGTATCAAGAGCTGGGAATAATGGAGATAGCTAAATATTATGGGTTTTCTATTTACTCAATCATTCTAGAGTTCGCTTAGACACTCCACTCTCTTGCTTTTACAAGTGGGAATGGATGAAAATCCCTACAAACCCTAAGGTTTGATGTCTATCTAAGGTTAGAATTTAGTCATCTAAGAAGGACCTCGGGCATCCTTACTCATAGGCGTCAACTAGGGTTCTGTCACCGCCCTCTTCTTCCAAATGAGTTCTGCTTGAATTTGACTTCGAATCTCGAGCTTATATAGTGTAGAAAATGGTTGAGGAACTGCGAAATAGGTGCTGGAAGGTAGCCCAATCAGTTTCGGGGTCAAAACAGCCAGTTAGGTGCGAAGAAGACTCGTCAACAACGACCCGCAGATGACTCAGAACGGTCTCGGTTTTTCCAGAAATGCGGTCACATTTCATTTTGTCTTCCCAGAAACGCGGTCACATTTCTGGGCAGATTCCAGCTTTTCCTCTGTTTTTCTGCACAGCAACAAACTTAGTCAAATTCTCTTAAAATTGAGTCTTTTTAAGTACAAATGAGCATAATTTGATAAAAGTAAATCTCAAACCCTAACTCTTTAACACATTCTGAGCTTGGGAATAGTAAAATTGACCTAAACATGCAATATTTGACCAAGAAATGAGTTAAATATTAGGGTAAAATAGGTATATTTTTTACCCTTATCACACGTCGATAAAATTAAAGATTTGGTCCATGCAGAAGATGTGAAACTCATAGCTACTATTCCTATTAGCGATAGAGATGAGGAGGACAAATGTGTTGGGATTGGTGCCCTAAAACTCGTAGATAGTGAATGTTAAACGAATTATATACTTATTCGATAAAATTACTGAATACAGTAAATTGCACATATAATAACCCAAATCCAATAAACTAAGATCCATGGCTATAGGATGAACACTTGAGCTTTATGTAGAGACATAAAAGTGGATCAAGGTTGAGTAATAGCCAAAACAGTATATAGTATAGGAATAGGGTTGGGTACCTTATTCTGGAGACACTATGAGACGCTGCCCACTTTATAGATGGTATAGAAGATGTGATCCTAAATCGTCCATGTAGAGACATGCGAGTGGGGGTGTCCTATGCAATGAGTTTGCATAAGACCAGGACCGAGAAATAAGTCGCTCTCGCTTTATAACACCGTTTACTGACGAGACTGACTATTTCATATGATGACCTAGGTAACTCGATCTTAATCCTGAGCTAACTATGAACTCCTGTTTATTCGGGCTTATCCTTAGATCTGCATAGGTGAGAGTGGCTCAGTATCGCCGACTCAATAAGCCTCCCATTTCAGGGATAGGAACGGGTAGATAGCTGGGGACATAGTCGTGCAAGAAGGAATTCATTCCTACCCGAATTAGGGATAGTAGAGAGGTTGTTCCCTTAATTACTGACTCCGAGGCTTGAACAAAGGGATCCTGCCCTCTCATTGTCCCGAGAGGAACTCGGTTTATTGGTTGGACCATAAACCAATTGTTCATTAGAGGATCAGTGGGACTTAAGGAACTAGAAGTACTATAGGGGTAAAACAGCTTATTGACCTAGCTATAGCTACGAACAACCTGTGAGAATCGACTTACTAATCATAGTTAAATCAAGTGGACGGAAATATATCTATAGTGAGGGGAGTGCAACTATCGAGCTATAGTGGAGTGTCCCGATAGTTAACGAATGTTGGCTAGCTTGGACAATGAGATTAGTCGGTTAGCCTCGAATCGTTGGAGCCCATGATCTATAGGTCCATTAGGTCCCCCTACTAGCTCATATCGGAGTTAAGCCTAGAACAAAAGATAGGAAGCTTTGAATCGTTCAAAATCGGGAAAAAGGGTATTATCGTAAATTGTGTTTGACACAATAATTTAATTATGAATTAAATTAGAAAATGAGAGATGAAGTATTTAAAAGTATTTTGAATACTATATATATGTATTAGGAATCATATATATGGAATTGCACAAGATAACAAAGATTAATTAGATTAATCATATCAAAATTAATTTGAAAATTTTCAAATTAATTACCAAGCAATCAATTTCAATTTAGAATTGAAATTGGGGATAATTTGCAAGCTTGAAATTTGATTTCAATTTTAATTTAGTGGATTTAGTTGGAAATCCATTTAATGCATGATCATTCAAAGTGGAAAGACAACTTTCATTCATGCATTGTTGCATGTCTTGTGTAATGTACACCTAGAATCCACTTGAGCTTGCAAATACACCATGTGTCTTGTGTCTTGAGGCTTGGCTTTGCATGGAGAATGTCTTTAAAAGGAGTTTGAATCAGATTCAAACATAAGAGAGCCATTTCCTTAATGTTATGCTGCTGGAATTTGGACTCAAAGTTCTCTCATCTCTCATTCTTCTCCATTGCTTGATGCTTCAAGCATTCCCTTCCCATTCCCTATCTTATATAGACTCCCACAAGTCGTTCTTGGCCCGGAGTATAGTAGGGAAGACTCTAGAGGTTGTCCAAGGAGCATAGGAGAGGCAAACACCACAAGGAGTTCATCATAAGTGAGCTACAAAGGTTGGTATTTTCTAAACTCTCTATTCTGTCTTTTCTAGAACATGCATACTTTAGGAGTAAAATTGAATGTCTTAAGTGCTTTCGATCTTTAATTGCTTCCGCATGTGTAATATGTACACCTTCAAAATGGATATGGCATTATACATCTAATGGAGAGTATTCGGTTAAAAGTGGGTATAAATGTGCTATGAGCATATCAGGGGAACAGATGTCTTATAGCGAAAATACTCAAAGAAAGCGATGGGCTACATTATGGAAGGCGAAATTACCATCTAAAGTTAAGTTTTTCATTTGGAAAGCTTATAATGAATGTTTTTCGGTTAATTGGTGTTTAATGAAACGCGATATGGATATGTCTCTGATGTTTATGATGTGTATGTCTAAACAGGAGACAGTGGATCATGCTTTGTGTGGATGCAAGAGGGCAAAATTCATCTGTGATCAAATTTTTTGCAGGGTTGATAAAGGTATTGGGATCTGAAATAATTTTGCAGATAGGATAATTTGCCTCGTTGACCATTTGCAAGATGAGGAATTTGAAAATGCTTGTATAGCCTTTTGGACCATTTTGAATGATAGGAACTGTGTATCCAAAGGATTGAAGATTATGGATTGGAGTCAACGTTGTGAATGGATTTAGAGTTATTGGAAGAAAACATGACCTAATTCGAATTATGTGCGCGGTGGTGAAACACTTAGCGAGGTGGTTCAAGGAAATCGGATGGGAGGATACTCTTTATTCACTGATGTCGTGGTTAATTCGCAGCATTTTGGAGCAGGATATGACATGGTGGTTACAGGACCTTCTGGTAATTTGTTAGCTGCTATGGAAATGTCAGATCCAACGCAATTCACACCACTTGCGGCAAAAGTCCAAGCGATATTGCATGGTATCCGTCTGTTACAACGTTTGGAATACAAGACGGCTCAAATATTTTCGGACTCCTTAAATGCGATAAATATGATAACATGAGAGTTGCAGGCTTCATAGGATGTCTATCATTGGATTGTCCAAATCCGTGATATGATTACTCAGTTTTCCATTTTAACTTTCTCTCATATTTCCAGAAATAGTAATAGGAGAGCAGATATTTTAGCCAAGGATGCATTGGCTAAAAATTGATCCATGTTATGGTTATCAGATTTTCCATCTTGGTTGTTAGTGGTGGATTCGCAAAACCACGGCAAATGTACGTTGTATTGTGACTATTTGGTTTAATGATAACATTCTTTGACTTTCAAAAAAAAAAGATAAGATAAGGACAAGGATAAGAATAAGAATAAGAATAAGATAAGATAAGATAATAGTAAAGTTGTTGGGGTTTATGTCCTAGAACTCAAGTTTTGTTATCCTTTTTATAATAAAAATGTTATTCAGTGAAATTGTTTAATTTATCTCTTAAATCCAATTGAAACATCCATGGTTATAATATGAGATACTCGAACTATATCATGAATATAGACAGGGATCAAGTTCGAGTATATAACCTAAATTGTCTATAGTAAATTGATAAGGTTGGGTACCTTGTTCTGGTAACACTATGGATGCGGCCTACTTTGCGAATGAGGCAAACGACGTGATCCTGGATCGTTCATGTAGAGACATGTGAGTAGGGACATCCTGTGTAAAAGATGTTTACATAAGACAGGACCAAGAAATAAGTCACTCTTACTTTATAACCATCGTTTACTGTTAAGACTGGCTATTTCATACGATGGCCTAGGTAACTTGATATTAATCCTGAGCTTGCTATGAACTCCTATTTGTTTAGGGTTGTCCTTTGATCTGCATGGGTGAGAGTGGTCTAAATGTACCGTTCAATAATTCTACCATTTTGGGGATAACACTAGATGGATAGCTGGGGACATAGTAAAGCAAGACGGAATTCACTCCTACCCGATTCAGGGATAGTAGAGAGGTTGTTCCCTTAAGTGTTGAATCCAAGGCTTGAGCAAGGGGCCCCACCCTCTCATTGGCCCGAGAGGGACTATTGTTTATTGGTTGGACCATAAACAAATTGTTCCTTAGAGGGCTGTTGGTATCCGCAAGCGCACGGGCCACAAGTAATATAAAACGGAAAGTATTCCGAGTATCGAATCCTCAGGGAGGCGAAGCGAAACTTAAGCAATTAATTAAAATTCTCTTGAGCACTGAAAATACTTAGGTGAAATAATATTTAGGGACCAAGCTCATGTGATAAAAAGAATTTGAATTTAAAAAGACTTAATGAAAACAAATTTGATCAATCAAAAAATAAAATGTGGAGAAGAGGTTTTTCTTGAAATGGGAAGAGGGGTCTTGAAAATCAATGGTTAGCTAAATAATTGCTATAATTATCCTATCTCATTGCCCAACTAATTATAAACCTAGAATCTCCGTTAATCACATAGGTTCTCCTGTCGGTTTCCCCTAATTGCAATTAATTCATTTTAACAACCTAAGTGTCCTTAGCGCTATTAAAAATCATTAATTATTACGCTCTGATTCATTTTAGGAATCTAAGTTTAATCAACTAATCCCGGTGTCACAACGGGCAATTAAACTAGTTGCATGGATTATGATCTATCCTAATTTCTCTCCGTCGAGTTTCCATTAAGAAACGAATCATTACACAATTGGCCAGATTGAGTAAAGCATTAAGCACATCCATACAAATAATTAGGACATGGGCAAGAGACAAGAAATTATAACAATATTGCAACTATCATTTCATTTCAAGACCCCAAATAGGGGTTTAGCTACACATAATATTCACAATAATTACAAGGGAAAGCATAATAAAAGGCATAAAGAAAAAGGAATTGACCGTCGAAAAACCCCTTGCTGACGCTTGGAGCCCCCGCTGACTACTCCTCGAGCCTCTAGAATTGCTCCCCAAAACTCCCAAAAATTCCCACTAGAAGAACCCTCTCAAAAAGGCTCAAAAGCCTTGAGAGGGGCTCCAAAAAAGGAGTCTTAAGAAAGGAAAGAAAGGAATGAATGATAAAATGATTGATTGATGATTGATATGAGGCACCAAGGGCTCCTATTTATAGGCCTGGAAAAGGGGTAGCGTCGCGACGCTGCCTTGCCAAGCGTCGCGACGCTGCTGCGCACGCGGCTTGGGCAACAAGAAAGGGCAGCGTCGCGACGCTGCCTTGCTAAGCGTCGAGACGCTGTCCAGATTTTCCAGAAAAATCAGCTTCTTTTTGGGCTGATTTTTGGGCCTTCTTCTTCATTTTTCTTGGACTTTTCCTCATGGATGTCTTCTTTGGGCTTCATACTTTGATTTGGGCTATAATTCCATCAATTTTGGCTCTTTTTCTCCCAAATTCATCATTTATGCTCCTAAAGACAAAATAACAAAATTCAATAAATATATTCATTAAAATCACGATTAAAGCACCAAAAAGCTTAATAATTTGAGGCTAAAATAGCGACATTTCTGCTCGCTATCAAGGGCCAGTGGATTTAAGGAACTAAGATGTGCTATAGGGGTAAAACGGACATTTGACCTAACTATAGTAACGAACGACCTTTGAAGGATTGACTTACTAATCATGGTTATATTGAGTGGACGGAAATATATCTACAGTGAGGGGATTTCAACTACTAGGCAATAGTGGAGTGTCCCGGTAGTTAACGGATGTTGGTTAGCTAGGTTAAAAGAGTTTGGCTAGTTAAACCTCGTACCATTGGAGCTCATGATTTGTAGGTCCATTACTAACCTTTGGAACAATATGATGAATAAAATGTGAATTACTTTAAGTTCATGTTTAGAGAAATGAATAAAGGTGATAGACGTTGTCGGTACTCAGGTTTTGTGAAAACCGAGTTTGTGTGATATTTAATATTTAAATATGATTTAAATATCAAGAACATGATTTTTTTTTTTTACAATATGTAGGGGTGAGGATTCGAACCACAGACCTTGTGGTTATCATTACAACTTTATGCCAGTTGAGTTATGCTCTTGTTGGCTATCGAGCATATGAATATGGATTTATGATTGAAAAATAACATTTCGGAAATGTTCGGGAATGATGGCAAAATATTAATTTAATATTAGATATTAAATTAATAATTATTTTAAATTAATTTTGAATTAATTTAAAATTGAAAAATTGAAATTCAATTTTTGATTTTTCAGATTATTAAAAATTAGATAATTATCTAATTGAATTAAGATAATTATGGATTTAATTAAAATTCAAAATCTTGAATTTTTGGAGGTGGAGTGCATGGTGACTAAACCCATGCACTCCCCTCATGAAGGCCACTCCATTTCTCACCTTTTTCATGGTTGATTTGGTGGTAACTCCTGAGGCTTTTCTTCTCCATTGATCCCTCTATAAAAGGGAAGAAGAAGCTTGAAAGATTAGAGTTGAAACCATAGTGAATTGCTGTCAAATTTGAAACTCGCCATACCCACCTCCATAAGCTTGTTCTTCAAGCTTTTCTCTTTAATTCCATCACTTGAGGATCCCACAATCCGTTCCAAAGGCTTGAGGATAGCAAGGAAGATCCAGTGGTGGTCCTAAAGGATTTGGAATTCCCCAATTCTGATAAAGCAGAAGCGTAATTGGGACCGATTCGTAGTTAATTTTGTTTATCCAAAAATACTATTACATTGGCAAAAAACATAGAACAAATTCTATACAAACTTAAGGCTAAGTATACAAAAATTATTAGATCTAAATCTAAAGAGGAGAAGCAAATATATCGTCGTTGTCGTCTCTGAAATATCAAGAACGCCTTTCTTGATTTCATAGGGACCAAACGTCAACAATTGGGACACCACCAATTGATCTTCCCCACTATGACTCTGAGATTAGGAACGTAGTTGTGGGACTACCTAATCTTAAATGGGAAAAACTCTAGAGAGAAAATTCTCCCTAGAGTTCTTGGGTTGAGAGAATATGAGAGGGAGGCTAGAGAGAATGCAAGAGTGCATTCTTGAGGCCTTATGTTGTAGTACCTAAACCCTAGGGTTAGTGTTCTATTTATAGGAGAAAGGCCATGAATAGAATATTCATTTAAAATCAATTATTTTCATAATTGATTTAATCTTTTCCATAATTAATCAATTCCATAACCAATCAATTCCATAATTGATTAATCTTTTCCATAAATGATTGATCACTTCCATAAGTGATTAAATCATTTAAATAAATGATTGGTCACTTCCATAAGTGATTAAATCATTTTCATAAATGATTAATTACTTCCATAAGTGATTAATCATTTACATAATTGATTAATTTCCAATTAATTAATTCTTTAATTAATTAATCACCAATTAAATATCATATATTTAATTTCAGACCTTCTATTAGTTAATTAATTAATTACCCAATTAAATATCATATATTTAATTTAAGGTCTTCAATTAATTAATTTTATAATATGAAGCAAATTCATATTAAAATTGGAACTCCTTCCAATTCTCTTATATCCTATAAATTTAATATGAATCAAATTCATATTAATATTTGAACTTCTTCAAATCTTTATTTCTCTCGTAATAATAAAGTTTAATTTCAAATTAGACTTTACATTTTAATGTATCATTATACATTATATTAATTTGTATCTCATACAATTAACTTAATTTCCAATATGAATTTGAACTATTCAAATTCTCTCAAGATATAATTGTTCCTAATTACTCTTTACGAGCTAGCAGGGGACCTAATGGACCTACAGATCAGAAGCTCCAATGATATGAGGTTAACCGATTAAACTCATTAATCAGGTTAACCAATATTCATTAATTGTGGGTCATTCCACTAAAGAACCACAACTGAACTCTTCTCACTGTAGAATATTTCTGTGTCCACGGATATAGACCTATACCGGTAAGTCAATCCTTCACGAGTGTTCGTAACTACAGTTGGGTCAAATTACTGTTTTACCCCTGTGTTACCTCTGGCTCCTTAAGTACTAGTGCTTCTCTAATAAACAACTTGTTTATGGTCCAACCAGTAAACAGAAAGTCCATCTCGGGCTAGTGAGAGGGTGGGATCCCTTTGTTCAAGACCCGGAGCCACCACTTAAGGGAACACTCATCTACTTCTCCTAGAAGCGCGAAGGAGTGAATTCCATCTTATGTTGTCATGTCCCCAGCCCCCCACTCGGTCTTGTCCCCAAGAAGGTAGGTTTCTTGAGTCGGCGTGCAGGCCACTCTCACTCATACTAATCAAAGGACAATCCCTCGTGAGAAAGAGTTCAGGACACACTCAGGATTAAGACTGAGCTACCTATTTATCCTATTGAAACAGTAACCTGACTAGTTAACGGTGTTACATCTAGTGGTTTACTATTTCGTGGTCCGGTCTTATGCAAACTCATTGTATAGGATACCCCCGCTCTCATGTCTCCTACATGGACGCCTTGGATCAATACGTCTGTATCGAATACAAAGTGGGTTGTATCACATAGTGTTACCACGATAAGGTACCCAGCCTTATCCCTGTACTATAGACCCTTTAAGTTGTTACTTGAACATCGATCCCCGTATATCCCCACATACTAGTTCAAGTCACATGTAAACAACCTTGGATCTTAGTTTATTGGATTTGGGTCATATTGTGCAATATTTAACAATAACACTTTATTGTAGAAACTCAATAACACTTTATTGAAACAAGTATACAATTTGTTTACATTCACTATCTACGAGTTTTAGGGCATAAAACCCAACAAACTCCCACTTGAACTAAAACTCTAGTTTAGTCGGATGTACAATAATCTATACAGCAGTGGGTGTATAAATACATGTGTAAAACATATACAATGTACAAATACAATAAACTAGGGCATCACTATACCCATTACATAATGGTATCACTATAGCGATTACATTTCTCCCACTTGCCCTAGATTACACCTTTGTACATATCTCGTGGATCTAGACCTTCTAGATGACCCTCAAACACTTTAGCCGAGAGAGTCTTTGTAAATGAATCAGCAATATTTCATTCAATTTAATGTGTCTGCTTGTCTTAGGTTGCGATGTTCTTTTGAATTTGCCACAACACCACTATATCACTATAAAGTGTGATGGGCAAGTTCACATTTGGAACACATTCCAAATCAATCAAGAACTTTCTAAGTCATACAGTCTCTATCGTTGCTTTACAAGCAGCTATTTTTTCGGTCTATACGGTCAAGACTGTAACTATGTCATACTATAGCTCCATCATAAAGAGTGACCACAGATACTGATGTATATTTCCTCAAATCCTTATCAGTCTTAAAATTTGTGTCAGTGTATCCTGTAAGGATCAAATCCTTAGTCCCATACACGAGCATATAGTTCCTCGTTCTCCTCGAATACTTAAGGATATTCTTAACGGTTTTCCAATGATTAAATCTTGGATTAGATTGATACTTACTGACAATCCCTATTGCATAGGGCATTCGTCTCATCTCCTCAACTTCTTGAGGTGTCTTAGGAAACGGTTTCTTAGACAAAAAGAATTACACGCCTGAAAGGTAGTGAACCCTTCTTGGAATTCTGTATCTTATATCTAACTGACATCTTGTAGATATAAGTCACTTAAGACAAGACTAGCTTTTTGTTCTAACGATTCCTAACGATTTGGATCCCAAGAACAAACTCGGCTTCTCCCAAGTTTCCATTTGGAAATGAGCTGCTAGCTCCTTTAATATCAGTAAGATAACCTACATCATTCTCAATGATTAGGATATCAATCATATATAACACTAATTAAGCTACTGAACTATTGATGATTACTTGTAAACACAAGACTCATTAATGTTCTGATTAAAGCCAAAAGATTTGATCACTATATCAAATCTTATTTTTCAAGATCGAAATGCTTAGGTCAATCCATGAATGGATCACTTAAGCTTGCAAACCGCTTTGCTTTCGATCTTGCTATATGAACCCTTCTGGTTAAGACCTTTAATGTCTCATTTTCTCTTGCAAATCCACTTGTAACTAATAGGTGTTACCCATCAAGCAGATCTACAAGATCCCAGATGGAAGTGAAATACAAAATACTTCATTTCCAAGTCCATGACTTTAATCCATTGGTCCTTGTCAACATCATTCATTTTCTTTCTAAAAGATAATGAACCCACTATGCCATCATCAGGTATGATGACCTAGGCTTCAAACAAGTCCATGTAACGTTCAAGTTATCAAATAACTCTCCCACTACATTGAGGCAATCTCAACTATTGAGATGGATGTCACTAACTAGATGCACTGATCTATCAACAACTCTTGTCGAACAGTCAACCTCATCAACAACTCTTGTGGATGTTACTGTAGCTTCATTAGTTAACTTACTTAAATCGACTTTACTCTTCTGGTTTATGATTTTTGATGTGGACTTCTTCTGAGAATTTAGCATTTTTTGATACAAATTCTTTATTCTCTTGTGAATTGAAGAAGTATCCACTTCTCGTTTCCTTTGGAGTTGTCTACTACAGTATGCAATGCAGTCAACACTGCATGACCCCAAAACGAGCCAGACAATTGAGCATAGCTCAACATGGAATGAACCATATCCAATAGGGTTCTATTTCTCCTAAATGAGATTTAGGGTGTGATCCCATGTACTATCAAATAGTCCTGGAATCTCAAATCCCTATACTCAACACTTTGATCAGATCGAAGTATTTTTATCATCTCACCTAACAAGTTTTCAACTTCAGTCCTAAGCCCCTTCGAATATCTCAAGAGCTTCAGACTTAAGTTACATTAGGTAAAGATACTCATACCTTTGAATAATCATCCAAAAGAGATGAAGGGTGTGTTTGGTCTAACTTTTCAAGTGTTTAATTTTGAAAATAAATCATTTTGAAAAATTTCTAATGTTTTGCAACCACTAAAAATGACTTATTAGAAAATGAGATTGATAAATAAACCATTTTGAGAGAAACACTTGAAACCAACTTTTTAAAAAAGACTTCTTAAGTAAACAATAACTTGTGTATAGAAACATTTGTGAGGAAATGCAACCAAACATATGAGTGTTTAAATTTTAAATAGTTTTTATACAAAATGTTTTTTGAAAAATGCATTCTTGAAAAACATTTAAATTAAAATGTATTCCAAACGGACCTGAATTATTCATGTCCTCCCACTGCTTTAACATATTGAACCACAAGGATCCAAATGTACAAGCTCCAAGGGCTCTTTGCCTCTTAGATCTTTTCCAGTAAAAGATCTATCAGTCATATTTCCCACAAGGCATGACTTACAAGGTAGTAGAGAGTCATCTTCTAACTCGTTTAGAAGTTCACTCTTGACCAATCTCCCGATCAAATTGAGATTAATATGGTCTACCTTAGAACAAAAGAAAGGTATTTTCCTTTAGGAGAAATCCTTTGCCTCTTTTCACATTGAGTAGTAGCACTCTTAAACAACCCAGTGTTCATGACTGCTTTACTCTTGATTAGTCCTAAAACATTTAGGTTACTTTCCAGTAAAGCTAAACAAATGTCAACTCCCTTTCTTGAAATAAAACTGCGTTAGCAGAGAAAGGTAAAGAGTAACATTGTTCCAGCAAATAAGACACATAAATAAAATTTCTTTTGATCTTAGGAATTAAATACACATTATCTAATAATATGTATTTTCTCCCACTGAGAAAAATAACTTAATGTTCCCCACTGCTATAACCAAAATAACCTCTCTAATTCTAACTTTGAGAGTTATTACACAAGTAGCAAGCTTTTATCAAGAACTTATAACTTAAGAATACACGTGATTTGTGGCCCCTGAATCAAGTATTCAGGGAGAATCACCATTCTTCACTAATCACGTTTTCAAGACAAGTAAATGAAAATTACGGTCTTGAACAAGTTCTCATTTTGCTAAGCAAGGTTCTATGTCATATTCATCAAGAACAATTCTTGATGAATTAAACATATGGGGCATGAGGACATTCCTCAGTTAAGAATAATCCTAGACTTATTTACCACAATTTGTCGTTTAAGCTTGTTGTATTACCGTTATTTATAAAATGACGTAAGACAATACACATAAAATTATTATATAATTGCTAAAGTAACAAATTTCTTGTATTATTAATTGCACTAACCCATCACAAATAGTCCAATCAAATTCTGCAAAAACAAATAAGCAATCAAAGAAACCCTATAAAACTATTGATTTAGTTTTTGCAACGATACTTCAAAGGTTTAGAACAACAGCCACCGAAGAGTGGTCAGCTACTCCTCCTCTGAATTGAGACAATCTCAACCAAACTCTAACACCAGAATAACTCATATTCCGTTAGCGCTTAGTTACCGTTGTTCGGTCAAGGGTTAGTTAACACATTTAACTCATCCCCGTAAGTGTAACCCTCCGACTTTCAGATCTCAAAGGCACGCACCAATAGGCTACCGAAGGAAAAGACAATTGTGGGTGATTAGCCTAAGTGAGTCTATCCTATTCAGGAGTTCACAGTGTTCCGAATCCTATGATCAGGCCCTCTGAAGGGATGGTTGCGCCAGGTGTAGCCACCTATTTTTGTCCGGCTTATTAAATTAATTGTTAATTAATCATTAAAATCCATAATTATGTTTGAAAAATTGATTTAATTAGAAATGTTTGTTAAAATATCATTTGGTCTATTCTTAGTTTGGTTAGAGTAACCAATTTAGTTGGTTTAGTTATCAAGAGATCCAAGAAGCAAGTTTTTTTTTTAACTTTGAATTGGTTTACAAAAAGTTGCATTCCATTTTGAGCAAAGTTTATATTTGGCATTGGATTTCAAAATTTGAAAAGTAGCTAGTAAATTTTATGCACAAAAGAGGAATGAGTTTTAGCTTATATAAACCCTTCTTGTTGAGCTTGAGAGGAGAAGTTCATTCAACACAAAAAAAAAAACCCTAGAAAGAAGGCCAACATCCATACTCTTTCAACCAAAATATGAGTTTTCCACACAAAATAGCAACAAAATCCTCTACAAAAAATCCCAAAATCTAGAACATGGAAGAAAACCTATCTTAGTTGGAGGTTGCATTTGGTAGGGCTTTTGTCCCAAGGATCCGCACCTCAAGCAACAAGCGGGTATTTTGTTGTTCTTGATTTCGTCTCTTACGCTTCTTTTTTTTTCCCTTTCTCGAGCACCTTGAAAAACTATAGTTGAGTAAGGGTATTGCAAGCTCGTTTATTATTGTTTCTTACTTCCCTTGTTTTTTTTTTATGTTATAATGTAAGTTTTTTTTATCTTCCCCTTGTTTTTCTTCTCTTTGTTCATATCATTCTCCTTTCTTTATTTTTCTTTTTTTAGTTTTTGCTCTTATTGCTCTATTTACAAAAAAAAATGTGTAATGAAGAAAAGGGTTAAAAAAAAAAAAGATTATGTATCATACCTTAGCTTCAAGCAAAAAAAAAAAAAAAAAAGAATTTTGTTATTATATATTTCTTTTTCTATTATTATTATTATTGTCGTTGTTGTTGTTATTATCATCATTATTATCATTATTATGTGTGGGTGTGCGTGAGTTTGTGAGTTTTGCTTTTTTTTTTTTTTTTTTGTATTTCACGGTCTTGCACAAACTGGGGGCAATTTTGCCGTCCATTCCTTTTTTTTTTAATTAAATTTTATTTAATTTGTTATTTTTCTTGTTTTCTTTTTCGTTATTTATTATATTTTTCTATGTTTCATTTCTGCACTCTCTTTTAGTTTAATACTTTTTTTTAACTTATTTTTTTTTTTAGAATTTAATTTTTGTACTGATATGTTTTAACTATATTAATTGAGCATGGTATTTAATTATTATCTTTTTATTATCATTTGTTAATAATTATGTGGTTAAATATTAATTGTTCTCTTATTCACTATTGTTGTTAACTTTATATTTATTTGTGCTTGTTAATGTGATTTTAATCTTTAATCCATACCTCTTTTTATTAAAAAAAATATCCGACGACGGAATCTAGAAATATTTGGGAGTCCGATTTTCTAGTTTTCGAGTTGATTCTTTGGGAGTCCGAGATCAATTCCAATATGTTTTATTAAATCTTTTAGCATGTTTAATATATTGCATTTGCATATTTATTGCATTCATTATTATGTCATTTTACTTTATCATAATTGTAATTTATTGTTTATAAACATGCATATTATATATTTTTGTTAAATGCTTTCAAATTCCTTTTTTAAATAGTTCTCTTTTTTATTTCAAAAAAATATTTTCAGATCTCTCAATTTTTGTTCCTTTGATCTTATTAAAAGCTTTAACTAAAAAAGTGTTATTTTTAAAAGGTTTTTTATAATATTTTCTTAAAATTTATTTTTAAGACCGTTTTCCCTAAAAAAATCCTATGATGGAATCTAGAAATATTTGGGAGTCCGATTTTCTAGAATTCCTAAGGTGAGGGATCTTAATCTTTGGGAGTCCGAGATTTTGATCCCAAGAAAAAAATGAATTTAATTAAAAAAATGTTTTAAAAAAAATCTTTCCCTTGAGAAATCTTATCCTCTGACGGAATTAGGGAATGGTAAAATTCTCTAATATTCTCGAGGTGAAGAATTTTATTTCTAAGAGAGCAAAATCAATGGAATAATTTCACTATTTTATGGGATCATTACTTTAAATATTGAAGTAATGAGGGGTAAAATAAGACATTTTTTTTAAAAAAAATATCATTTTTCCTAAATAATATATTCTTCTAAAATTATTTTCAATTCAAGATAAAATTTTGGCCACTGTTTCTTTAACGGGTGTTGTGGGGTGCTAACACCTTCCCCATACACAAACAACTCCCGAACCCAAATTTGGTTTTCGCAGACCGTTTTTTTATTATTTTTCTTAAAATATTAGTTTTATCTTATTTTGGTGTCCAATCACACCATAAAAAAGATTGGTGGCGACTCCTGTTATTTTACCCTTTTTCGAGGACGTCGGCCGCTCCGCGTCGCAGGCACGTGGCGACAGCTTGGCGACTCCGCTGGGGACGTGAGGTTCCACCTCGAGAGTTTGTCCATTTTTCTTATCTTGAATTGTTTTTCTTTATTATTATTGTTCTTGTTATATACGTTGCTTGGGTTACTTTATTATTTCACACACTTTCACAAGCCTTCTGCCCGGGCTTTCCTATTAGGTTTAGATTTGAGGATGTAGTAGTGTCGACCTTCGAGAAGCTTATGCTTCCGTGTAAGCACACGAAAAATCCTCACTCAATGTGGTCATGTGATCTTGTAAGATTTATTGATCATTTTTGGGGGCCTTTTTCATTAGGATCTTAGAACCAACTTCACTTGCTTGAAGCCTTTATATATTGGTTATTTAATTAGCTTTTATTGCTTTATTTTTATCATTTATTCCACACACTAATCACAAGCCTCCTACCCGGGCTATTCCCAATAGGACTAGAATCGAGGACGAAGCAGTGTTGACCTTCGAGAAGCTTATGCTTCCGTGTAGGCACACGAAAAATCCTCACTCAACTTGGTCATTCCGTCATATATGGCTTTGTGACCAATTTGAGAGCCTTTGTCATTTAGGATCTTAGAAATTAACCACACTAGTTTAGAGCATTTATGTTATGTATCTTATTATTCCATGATTATTTTCTGTACCTTCTTTGGGTTCTTTTTTTTTATTATTTTATTTATTCCATTATTTCATCCACATGTCCTCACATACGCATAGAGAGTCACTCCATTATCATGCATCATCCTAGGTTTATAAAATACTCATTTGTTTATCAGTTATATATTATTAGACCCTTTAGTCATGCATCATTATGTTTAACTTTTTCCTTTAAAAATCCCATTGCATATCCATATTAAACTTTCGTAAAGATTTCATTGTGATTGAAATAAACATCTGAAACCTTGTATGCATTAAAATCATAGCATTGAGAATCAATTTATTATAATGCATAATCATAATGTTTATAAGCATTCATCCAAAAAAAATTAAAAGCATTCATTTGCTTATTAGGGTTCCCAATCATTTGACATTGTGCTTAACCTTTTTCCCTTTAAAAATTTCAATAAACATCTGTATTAGGCTTCTATAAAAGTTTGCATTATGTGTGAAAATATTTAATTTTGGAGTCTTGTACGCGTGCATTAAGGTCATAGCATTGTGAGTCAATTCATTATCATGCACAATCCTAATGTTTCTAAGGATTCGTTCACTTGTTTTATGTCACCATTAGGCTTTTTAATCATAATTCATTATTGTGTTTAACTTTTTTTCCTTAAATTTTGCACGTGCATTATATGTAAAATAACAAATGCATTAAAGTTTGCATGTGCATTAAAAATCATCTTGATATCATGCATAATCCTAAGGTATATAAGCATTCATTTGCTTGTTTTTTGTCATTAGGGTTCTAATCATTGGGCATTGTGTTTAATTTTTTTTTCTCTTAAAATTTCAATAAATATTCATATTAGGCTTTTATAAAAACAAATGCTTCAAAATCACTCCATTGAAAGTCATTTTATGATAATCCTATTGTTTATAAGCATTCATTTGTTTGTTTTGTATCATTAGGCTTCTTAATGATTCATCATATTGTGTTTAGCATTTTTCCTTGTTAAATTCCAATAAACATTCATATTATGCTTTTATAAAAGTTTGCATTTGCATTATGAGTCTTTGATTTTGAAACATTACATGCATACACTCCATATTAATAATAAGAGCTTAGACTAGTTTCATATCCTTCTCTTGCTTTAAAAAGAGTTAAAAGAGTTGAAGTTAAGCAAAATAGCTCTAAGATCTCCACTCCATAATCAATATTGGACGAGAAGAAAGTTAGGATCATGGAAAATCAGATTAACCACCACATACAGGCAGTTCAGTGAGATGCAGAAAGTTAAAAGAGCAAATGCCAAGGATTCCATGGTTACTCACTTGAAGGCAAGAAACAGAACAAGCAGAATTGGGACAAAGCCAAGTATCAGATGATCTCCCCACCTACCTTTTTGGATTTATACCCCTTAGAAGTTGTCCAATCGACATTTGGAAGGGATGACGTCGTACCTTGCATCATTTTCGATGCAAGCTCCTAATCAAGCCCTTCATCGAGGGAGTCATGTGGACGACTCAGTGTTCACCCCAGACATGGAGTTTGACAAGGAAATTTCTGATGATTCAAGCAGTAAATGAAGATTAGGGTTTCCAGAAGAGAGACTATGCACAATAAAGTGTTAATGTCTATAAGGATATGGATATAACACATCTGTGTTTAGTCTTAGACGTCATATTACTGCTCAAGTTCAAGATGTCAACTGACAAGTTTAATGAGACCACCTGTTTGAAAAGCTACCTCAGCATATATTGTCAGAAGAGTTGGATTGCTCAAAGTTTACAGATAGAAGGACTTGGCAGATGCATTCAAGAAGCCATATGAATACAATATTGATATATGGTGCCAGAATGCTAAAACCTTCAACACATCGAAAATGAAGGCATTGAAACTTTGAAGGAATATGCTCAAAGATGGAGAGAAAATGAGTGGCCCAAGTGCAACCCTCATTGGCAGATAAAGAAATATCAGCAATCCTCATAAGCATTCAAAAGAGCTTCGTATTATGGCAAGATGATTGGAAATGCCTCAACGAACTTCTCTGGCATTAATCAAAGAAAGGATTAAAAACGAAGAGTTAAAAATGGGCATGAAAATGCAGAAGCCACCACCCTAAAAGACATGGAAGAAGAAGAAGTGAATGAGACTATTCTAGGGCAAAGAATTATTAGCTCACAATATTTCATCACCACACATTTAAATTGGTGAACTACACTCAGAGTCCTTAGCAAAATGGACAAAATTAGTCAAATGCACAAAATCAACAAGGTGCTAAGAATAGTTAGAGATTGACGCAGGAAGACCCCATACGACCTCCATATCCTAAGTGGAAAGCACATAATATGAGCACCATGCAGGGGCATTGGAAAACTCTACAGAGATTTTTCTCCAAATTTGAGGCGCATTGTTTAATCACAACTGGATGGTTGAAGTCTGATAAAGTAGGGGAGGAACAAGGTATCAATCAAAATCTTCTCCCGAATGATGAGAATTTTTCTATAATTTTGACTAAAGTGGATCATTGAAGAACTTCAAGAATAATTACAACCCAAGACCCCATGGATGTCTTTGTAACAGGGGCAATTTAATCTTGATGACGCAACAATGTCACTTGTATCCAGTTTTGTTGAATGAAATGAATGGGATTGATTGCATTTGTCCCTTTTCTATTTATCCATCATAAAGGATAATACATGACCAGTAAGGGGAATATTAAGATTGAAAATGTCGTTAAGAGTTGGCTACAATGTTCCACCTCCAACCTCAAGCAAAGCACGAGAACGAGAAGTATGGTGCATCGCTGAAGTTACTAAGACTAATGGAACAAAAGAAAGTGACAACCATATCATGCCAATATCCTTTGGAAGTGGTTAATTCAAACCAAATGTGACCATTTAGACTCTATTGGCTCCTAATCATGAGTAAAAAGGCGTGTTTCCATAGTTTTGTTGAGACATTTGGATACAAAATTCTTGAAACTAAGAAGTGTACTAGGAGTTTCAAATGAAATATCAAGAGGATTCTGACACATTATCCTTCCTCAAGCAGCTGCAGTAAACTAGCATAAGATGTTGTCATTTGCTTACACATCAGCTGAGGCAGTCCCCTTTTCTTTGATATACAACACGAAGTTTTTGTTGCCTATGGAAGTTGAATCATCATCCTTCAAAGTATGATTACATTGAGTGGAAGACAAAAAGTTGATCATCATCGCTCACAAGACTGGAGTTTAGTATTAAAAGGGATCCTCCTACTTTATAAGGATCATCAAGGAAAGTGGATACCAGATTATGAAGAAATCCACGAAAATAAAAGGCCTTCTCTAATGAAGTTTACGAGAGGATGAATCATCAAGTTTGACGGGTGCAGAGCTTGTCAATGAGATATTATGAGGTTATGGATCAATTGGTCTTCATCACAACCACCATTTTATCATCAGTTCCAAAGTTTTGAAATTTAGAAGTCATGTGAGTTCTTGAGATTTATGGACTCTCATATAAAGCATTGTCATTAATCTTCCCTTGAAGTTTAAGTCGAGGCAGAAGTCAAATTATAGTTGCAAGATCATGATACCTAACCAAGCTATATGGAGAAGTATCAATGAGTTTTGTTTTGTACACTTCAACCTTTTCCTTCTTTTGAAAAGAATAGGAGAAGGATAAAGTTAGTAGTAAGATAAACATATATATCATGACCATATGCATTCATGCATCCATCCATGAATGTCATTTATCTATATGCTTAAATTATATGTCATGTGGCATTTGGCCCTTGACATTTCTGCTATGATGGCGCTTGTTTATCCCTAGCCTCCAGCTTATCTTTTTCGCTGCAGTGGCGTTTGTTTATCCCTGGCCCTCAGCATTCTCTTTAATTATGTCATGTGGCGCTTGTTTATCCCTGGCCCTTGACACCTTTGCTGTGATGACGCTTGTTTATCCCTGGCCTCCAGCTTTTCATTTTTTGCTGCAGTGACGCTTGTTTATCTCTGGCCCTCAGCATTCTCTTTAATCATGTCATGTGGCGTTTGTTTATCCCTGGCCCTTGACACCTTTGCTGTGATGGCGCTTGTTTATCCCTGGCCTCCAGCTTATCTCTTCACTACAGTGGCACTTGTTTATCCCTGGCCCTTAGCATTTTCTTTAATTTTGTCATGTGGCGCTTGTTTATCCATGGCCCTTGACACCTTTGCTGTGATGGCGCTTGTTTATCCCTGGCCTCCAGCTTATCTCTTTCGCTGCAGTGGTTCTTATTTATCCCTGACCCTTAGCATTTTCGTTAATTATGTCATGTGGCGGTTGTTTTTCCTTGGCCCTTGACACATTTGCTGTGTGATGGCGCTTGTTTATCCCTGGCCTCCAGCTTATCTCTTTCGCTGCAATGACACTTGTCTATCCCTGGCCCTCAGCGTATTTCTTTTAATCATGTTATGGTGGTGTTTGTTTATCCCTGACCCCTAACTTTTTCCTCTAGTGTTGATTGTGTTGGTTGCATTCTTGATTTCCAAGAAACAACTCATCTGCTTGAAATATTCAATTGCCTCCACGCTTTAGCCGGACAAAATAGTGTCTATACCTTCGTCCACCTTCTACTTGTACATGGATGTACGAAGGGGAGCATACTGTAGCCACCTATTTTTGTCCGGCTTATTAAATTAATTGTTAATTAATCATTAAAATCCATAATTATGTTTGAAAAATTGATTTAATTAGAAATGTTTGTTAAAATATCATTTGGTCTATTCTTAGTTTGGTTAGAGTAACCAATTTAGTTGGTTTAGTTATCAAGAGATCCAAGAAGCAAGTTTTTTTTTTTTTGAACTTTGAATTGGTTTACAAAACGTTGCATTCCATTTTGAGCAAAGTTTATATTTGGCATTGGATTTCAAAATTTGAAAAGTAGCTAGTAAATTTTATGCACAAAAGAGGAATGAGTTTTAGCTTATATAAACCCTTCTTGTTGAGCTTGAGAGGAGAAGTTCATTCAACACAAAAAAAAACCCTAGAAAGAAGGCCAACATCCATACTCTTTCAACCAAAATATGAGTTTTCCACACAAAATAGCAACAAAATCCTCTACAAAAAATCCCAAAATCTAGAACATGGAAGAAAACCTATCTTAGTTGGAGGTTGCATTTGGTAGGGCTTTTGTCCCAAGGATCCGCACCTCAAGCAACAAGCGGGTATTTTGTTGTTCTTGATTTCGTCTCTTACGCTTCTTTTTTTTTCCCTTTCTCGAGCACCTTGAAAAACTATAGTTGAGTAAGGGTATTGCAAGCTCGTTTATTATTGTTTCTTACTTCCCTTGTTTTTTTTTTATGTTATAATGTAAGTTTTTTTTATCTTCCCCTTGTTTTTCTTCTCTTTGTTCATATCATTCTCCTTTCTTTATTTTTCTTCTTTTAGTTTTTGCTCTTATTGCTCTATTTACAAAAAAATGTGTAATGAAGAAAAGGGTTAAAAAAAAAAAAAGATTATGTATCATACCTTAGCTTCAAGCAAAAAAAAAAAAAAAAAGAATTTTGTTATTATATATTTCTTTTTCTATTATTATTATTATTGTCGTTGTTGTTGTTATTATCATCATTATTATCATTATTATCATTATTATGTGTGGGTGTGCGTGAGTTTGTGAGTTTTGCTTCTTTTTTTTTTTTTTTGTATTTCACGGTCTTGCACAAACTGGGGGCAATTTTGCCGTCCATTCCTTTTTTTTTTAATTAAATTTTATTTAATTTGTTATTTTTCTTGTTTTCTTTTTCGTTATTTATTATATTTTTCTATGTTTCATTTCTGCACTCTCTTTTAGTTTAATACTTTTTTCTAACTTATTTTTTTTTAGAATTTAATTTTTGTACTGATATGTTTTAACTATATTAATTGAGCATTGTATTTAATTATTATCTTTTTATTATCATTTGTTAATAATTATGTGGTTAAATATTAATTGTTCTCTTATTCACTATTGTTGTTAACTTTATATTTATTTGTGCTTGTTAATGTGATTTTAATCTTTAATCCATACCTCTTTTTATTAAAAAAATATCCGACGACGGAATCTAGAAATATTTGGGAGTCCGATTTTCTAGTTTTCGAGTTGATTCTTTGGGAGTCCGAGATCAATTCCAATATGTTTTATTAAATCTTTTAGCATGTTTAATATATTGCATTTGCATATTTATTGCATTCATTATTATGTCATTTTACTTTATCATAATTGTAATTTATTGTTTATAAACATGCATATTATATATTTTTGTTAAATGCTTTCAAATTCCTTTTTTAAATAGTTCTCTTTTTTATTTCAAAAAAATATTTTCAGATCTCTCAATTTTTGTTCCTTTGATCTTATTAAAAGCTTTAATTAAAAAAGTGTTATTTTTAAAAGGTTTTTTATAATATTTTCTTAAAATTTATTTTTAAGACCGTTTTCCCTAAAAAAATCCTATGATGGAATCTAGAAATATTTGGGAGTCCGATTTTCTAGAATTCCTAAGGTGAGGGATCTTAATCTTTGGGAGTCCGAGATTTTGATCCCAAGAAAAAAATGAATTTAATTAAAAAAATGTTTTAAAAAAAATCTTTCCCTTGAGAAATCTTATCCTCTGACGGAATTAGGGAATGGTAAAATTCTCTAATATTCTCGAGGTGAAGAATTTTATTTCTAAGAGAGCAAAATCAATGGAATAATTTCACTATTTTATGGGATCATTACTTTAAATATTGAAGTAATGAGGGGTAAAATAAGACATTTTTTTTAAAAAAAATATCATTTTTCCTAAATAATATATTCTTCTAAAATTATTTTCAATTCAAGATAAAATTTTGGCCACTGTTTCTTTAACGGGTGTTGTGGGGTGCTAACACCTTCCCCATACACAAACAACTCCCGAACCCAAATTTGGTTTTCGCAGACCGTTTTTTTATTATTTTTCTTAAAATATTAGTTTTATCTTATTTTGGTGTCCAATCACACCATAAAAAAGATTGGTGGCGACTCCTGTTATTTTACCCTTTTTCGAGGACGTCGGCCGCTCTGCGTCACAGGCACGTGGCGACACCAGGACAACCTGCAGGTGGATCATAGGCCTCTCACGGTGCGAACTAGGGGTGGAGACCGAGGGATACGTTGACACGTGTCCCGCTCCCACTTACTCTAGACATTTTTCTCATTCACCTTGTTATTGATTCATGCAAACACTTTCCGAAGGGAGGCCGCTCCTAAGACGACTCGAAGCCGAGCATGAACCTCACGTTGTGAATATAGGGACATAGGAGCAAAACTTGATTTAAATCTCGTTTTATAATTTTCCTCCCATTGAAAATGCCCTAAGGTTAATTTAGGGTTGTCTAACTTAGATAAAATTCGGCTAAGTCAATCTATCTAAGTCTATCCTATTATAACAATTATGGAAAGGATTCAACTGCAATCTTTTAGGTGAATTAAACTTCTTTTAATAAACCCAACATTGCCAGTCAACATTACTATGGTTAATTCAACTCAGGGTTCGGGTCAGTTCCCAGGTAGGAGGTGTTCCGTAAACCGTTATCTTAAGTACCCCCAGCCTTAGACAGAACTTTACCGAGAGAGTTCCCTTATAACCATAGTAATGTAAGGTCTTTACTCTAAAGATCTAGGTGTATTAAATACTTTTAACAAACCTAGTGACATTGCATGCTAACATTTAACTATGATTAATTCAACTTCGGTATTCCGGGTTAGTTTCCAGGTAGGAGGTGTTCCGTAAACCGTCATCTTAAATACCCACAGCCTTAGACAGAACTTTACCGATGGTAATCATAGCAATGTTTTTCCTACTTAGTCAGTTAAAACTAATTTTAATTCTAAGTAAGAATAATTCTAATCCTATTAGAAATGTGATCTTAGGTCTAATTAATTTTAAACATTTTAAAATTAATTCATTTATCCTAAGATCCTATGTTTGCATGCAATTCTTTGTTATAGGTTAACGGTTTCTATTCATTAATTTTATAACTATTATAAATTTTAATGAATTAACCCTATAGCATGCTACTATGGTGAATAAATTAACAATCAAATTCTAATTAATTTATAAAATCATACATTAGCATACAATGCAATTTAATTTCCTTTTAATTAACCTAACTCTTAATTAATTATACAAGAAAATTAAAATTAAACATTATCATTTTCATACATTAACATAACATTTATATTAATAGCTCATGGAAATTAAGCATGTAAATTACTAATACAAATATAACTCTTATATTTTTAAACTAAAGTAATTTCATGCTCAATGCAAATTAATTTTCTTGAATTAATCTAACTCTTAAATTAATTACCCAAGAAAATAAGCATTCACATTTTCATACATTAACATAACACTTTATATTAATATATCATGAAAATTAATTAAGCATGTTAATTACTTATATAAATATAACTCTTATATATTATTAAACTAAAGTAATTTCATGCTCAATTCAAATTAATTTTCTTCAATTAATCTAACTATTAACTTAATTACCCATGAAAATAAGCATTCACATTTTCATACATTAACATAACACTTTATATTAATATATCATGAAAATTAATTAAGCATGTTAATTACTTATATAAATATAACTCTAAAAATACACTTTTAGTCCCTGAGGTTTGGGTTAAGTTACACTTTGGTCCCCGAGTTTTCAAACTCAACAATTTAGTCCCTGAGGTTTGAGATAAGGAGCAATTTGGTCCCTGCCATCCATTTTACCATTAAATCTAACCGACTGCTGACGTGGCACTATTATTTTGATTAAAAAAATTAATTTTTTATTTTTAAAATAAAAATATATTAAAATAATAAAAATATTATTATTTGTAATTTATTTTATTTCTTTTTATTCTTCTCTCTTCCACCTCCTTCTCCATCATCCTCCTCCTTCAACTACTTCTTCTTCTTCAATCTTCCATCCATGGCTGGCGGCCGGCGACCACCGCTCGCCGACGGCGGTGACTTTTTTTTTTTTCATCTTCTTCTCTTCCTTTCTTCCTTCCCCGAATTTTTGTTTTTTTTATCTTTTAAAATACAAAACAGAGGAGAACCTAAAACCCAATCGTATGGAGGAACTACTGAAACCCGCGCCTGAAAACCCATTCGTCGGACCTTGAAACCTCGCGCGGTCGTACCTGAAACCACACTCGTCGAAACTTGAAACCCGCACCTGAAAACCCACTCGCCAGAACTTGAAACACGCGCCTGAAAACTCACCTGAAACCCGCACCTAAAAACCCAGATCTGTTCGCATGGGTTCGTTTGCAGAGGTTGAAGAGTTCACGTGGGTTTCGAAGTGGGTTCCCAAATCTCCGGCGAGTTCGAGAGTAGTCAGCGAGGGTTGAGCCCAGCTCTGTCCGTTCGCTGCGGGAATCCAAGAGAGAGAGAAAACCGAGACAAATTTCTTCTTAAGTTACGAGCAACGGTTTTTCTTCTCCAGCGGTTTTTCAAAGACAACGCACCCACGGTCCAATCTCTTCTTAAGTTAATCTTTCGAGATCAGAGCTTCAACCCAAGTTTAAGCTTCAAAAAATCAACAACGACCGATATTCTCAGGGCATAGAAGCCACTAAAAAAAACTCTAATAAAAATGAAAAATCAAACTAATTCAGAACCAGATATTCCATTAGCTAATTATTCAATTCCACCAAAGATTCAGCATCATCATCGCCCAAAAATCCACCAAAATCACTCAGAAGCTTCAAACCCCAAGATTACCAAACCAATACTCAAAACCATCTCCAATTCAGGCCTTGGAAATCGTGGTATCGCCGACCCTCATGGTTCTGGTTGACAAAAACCACACCCAATCTCCAAAACATTTTGTGGGATTCAGAACCAAAAAACAGATCTCAAAACGAACGCCATAGAGCAGTATTGATAGGAAAAAAAAGAGAGAAAAAGTGAACGACTAGCTATAGGAATCGATTTGAGGTCTCAGTGGAACTTGATTTCTACAGCATACGATTCAACTTTCTAGGGTTTAGATCGTTTCAGACCAGTTCGTTTTAGATCGTGTCAGCTCGTTTTTTAAAAAAAAACAGTGAAATAAGAAAGAGAAGGGAGGAAGAGGGAAGAAGAAGGAGGGATGATATGGAAGAAGAAGTAAAGAGGAGAAAAAAAAAAGAATCACGATGGTGGCCGGAGGAGGGCTCCCTCTTCTTTATAAAAAAAAAGGAAAAGAAAAGGTGGAGAAATGGAGGAGAATAAAAGAGAAGAAAAGAGAGAAAGAAAAAAAAAATTCTTGGCGGGCCACCGGAGTTTGGAGAAGAAGAACTTTGAGAGGAAGAAGTTGGAGAAGAAAGGGGAGAAGAGAAAGAAGGAGAAGAAAGAGGGGAAAAAATAAAAAAATAATAAAATAAAATAATAATATTTTTGTTATTTTAATATATTTTTATTTAAAAATTTTTAAAATAATTTTTTTTATTAAAATAATAGTGCCACGTCGGCAACCGTTAGGATTTAACAGAAAAATAGACAGCAGGGACCAAAGTGCTCCTTATCTCAAACCTCAGGTGTATTTTTGTTGAGTTTGAAAACTCAGGGACCAAAGTGTAACTTAACCCAAACCTCACGGACTAAAAGTGTATTTTTCCCATTATTAAACTAAAGTAATTTCATGCTCAATTCAAATTAATTTTCTTCAATTAATCTAACTCTTAAATTAATCACCCAAGAAAATTAAAATAAGCATTCACATTTGTTGGTATAGAAATTTTCAAACCAATTAGAAATTGCCACGTCATTATTTAATTTTGGGGTGTCACAAATTAATACATATCTCAAAATTAATTATGGCAAAATAAGAAAGGCCACGTGTCCTTTGGTGGTCGTCTAATTGTGTTAACGGTCTTGATTGAATCCAACGGTGATTAAACTCAAGATCAAATGATCATTTAGCCTAAAAAAAAAATTCAATTTAGTCTAAAGTTTATGAAATTAAATTAAAGAATGATGAAGTTGATAAAGTTAGGTTAAAATTGGGTTCAATTTAAACCTAAGGTTGTTAAGATAATTGGGCCTGAAGTCCAAAATTCATCCAAGCCCATAGATGGGCCCAAGCCCAATTTCAAGCCCAAGCCCATTAAAGCCATTGGGAAACTCTATAAATATGAGGCCTTGGCTCATTTGAAGGGGGCAGCAGAAGAAGGGGCGGCAGAAAGATTGAAGCTTTCAGAAGACTCTGAAGACTGAAGCACTGATCCTCCTACAAGACTTGAAGACTGAAGCTCCATTCCTTCTACAAGACTTGAAGATTGAAGCTCCATCCCTCCTGCAAGAATCTTGAAGATTGAAGTCCATATCCTGCTGCAAAACTCTGAAGATCGAAGCTTCTGCAAAGTTCAAAAGCTTGAAGCTTCCTCCAAGACTCTGAAGACTGAAGCCTCTGCAAGATTCAAAAGATCAAAGTTCTCTGCAAGACCCTAAAGATTTAGAAGATTGAAGCTGTCTGCAATCCTGAAGATTGAAGCTCCAATCCTCCCACAAGACTTTGAAGACCAAAATCTAGATTTTCCTGAAAGCTTGAAGATTGAAGTAAAGTCATCTAAAGACTGAAGACTTGAAGCCTGAAGTCTACTTCAATCATCCAGGAGAATCCTTCAAAGGGGAACAAACCTTCAAGACTCTGAAGATTAAAATTTCTTGAAGACTTTGTAGATCAAAGCTACCTTGAGAGAAAGCATCAAAGGATTGTAACTAGAGATTGTATTCCACAATTATTTATACATAGAAATCAATATATACAAGAAGTCTTTTCACGAATTAAATTTTCTCTTCGAAAATCTCGTGTGAACAGTTTGGCACACCCGGTGGGACATCTCTACCTTTCATCTCTTTCTCTCATCCAAGATCTACGAAAAAAAAAGTTCTAAAGAAGCGATGGCATCCAAGAAAGCTGCTTCCAAGACTTCAAGCGACTCATACGTGGGACCAATTACTCGCGAACGCTCCAAAGAAATTCAAAAGTTAGAAGAAGAACAAGCCTCTGTCATTGCAAATATGATATGGACCCAGATGACAGAGTCAAATCAAGGTGGAATGATCATCCAAGAAAATCCTTTATTTGACTATTCTACTTCATCTTCTGAGCAGGCGAAGGAGACATCAGATCCTGATGTGATGTCTGTAATGATGGCTGACATAGGTACAGGCGAAGAAAGAATGGCTGAACTGGAAAGGAAGGTCAACATGCTGATGAAGGCGGTTGAAGAGAGAGATTGTGAAATTGCCTCTCTAAAAAATCACATTGAAAGTCGTGATATCGCTGAATCAAGCCAAACACCCGCTGCAAAGAATATTGACAAAGGGAAGGCTGTCATGCAAGAAAACCAGCCTCAACATTCCACTTCAATTGCTTCGCTGTCTGTTCAACAACTCCAAGATATGATTATGAGCTCCATTAGAGCTCAATATGGTGGACCTACTCAAAATTCTCTTATGTATTCCAAACCATACACTAAGAGAATTGACAACTTGAGCATGCCTACCGGGTTTCAACCTCCAAAATTTCAACAATTTGATGGAAAGGGGAATCCTAAGCAGCATATTGCTCACTTCGTTGAAACATGCGAAAATGCTGGGACTCGTGGAGATCTCATGGTTAAACAATTCGTCCGAACCTTAAAGGGAAATGCCTTTGATTGGTATACTGATTTAGAGCCAGGGATGATCGACAGTTGGGAACAACTTGAAAGAGAATTCCTAAATCGCTTCTACAGCACAAGGCGAACTGTTAGCATGATGGAGCTCACAAGTACAAAGCAACGGAAGGAGGAACCTGTCATTGATTATATTAATCGGTGGAGAGCTCTGAGTCTTGATTGCAAAGATCGACTCACTGAATTATCCGCTGTGGAAATGTGCATGCAAGGAATGCACTGGGAACTTCTTTATATATTGCAGGGCATAAAACCCCGCACCTTTGAAGAATTAGCAACTCGCGCTCATGACATGGAGCTAAGTATTGCTACTAGAGGGAATAAAGACTTTCCAATCCCCGATGCGAAAAAGGAGAAGAAAGAAGTGAAGAGCACCGAGAAAGCCTTGAAGGGTGCTACAAGAGAATCCATGGTCGTCAATACGACCCCCCCTAAAGTTTACCTCTAACGGAAGAGAAAAGAAAATAGAGAAGCGTCAAAATGAAGGCGAGAAACGGCGCTTAACTTTAAAAGAAAGATAAGAAAAAGTTTATCCTTTTCCAGACACTGACATCCCGGATATGTTAGAGCAACTGTTGGAAAATAGACTTATTGAATTCCCTGAATGCAAACGACCCGAAGAGAAGGGTAAAATAAATGACCCCAACTATTGTAAATATCACCAAGTTGTTAGCCATCCTGTGGAGAAATGTTTTGTACTAAAAGAGTTAATCTTGAAATTAGCTCGAGAAAAGAAGATCGAGCTAGATATTGATGAAATAGCTCAAGCAAATCACGCCGCCATAGTAACTCATCCTAGCGACCAGCCGCCTATAAGCTTACCTTATGATCATAGAGGAAGCTTAATCCAATTTGGTACCTTCGATCCTATTATCATTTGGTCTCAGCCAGAGGCCCCAGGAAATGACTTCCCAGAATGGACTATCTACGATGAGGATCTTCAAGAAAAGATTAAGCAAATTGAAGATGAAGATGGAGGCTGGACACTCGTAACCCGACGGAAGAACAAGAAGCAAAATTGGGTTCAGAAGGAATCTCGTTTGTTTCAAGAACACAAAAGAAAAGGCATGCCTCGAAGGAAAAATGGGAAGAAGTACACGAGAAGGCTCAAGCCTATCTTAGAAGAAAGTAAGGAGCATATCCAATCTCCACATCCAATAACTCTAAAAGAATTCTTCCCAAGAACTTTTCTTGCAAGAATCAATCAAACTGTTACATGTCACGTAGTTAATGTGACAGAAGATGACAATCCTACATCGACCACGTCAGAAGTAATCACGAAACTGGAAGACCTACCATCCTTCAATATAGATGATTTACTGTCACTTCCTCAAGATGCCAAAAATACTCTTATTGAGGTGTTAAAGGATTGTAAACCATCTACTTCTCAAAAAAATAATGTTGCTCCATGTTGCACGTCCATAGCCTTTACCGATGAAGATCTACCACTTGGGTCAAAGCCTCATAATAGGCCTTTGTTTGTCTCAGGCTACATCAGAGAGCAAAAAGTTAGTCGAATTCTCATTGATGATGGTTCTGCCGTTAACATAATGCCCAAGTCTACCATGAACCAACTAGGCATTCTGATGCAAGAATTGTCAAATAGTAAGTTGGTAATTCAAGGATTTAACCAAGGCGGGCAACGTGCGATTGGCATGATTCGCCTAGAGCTCATTATCGGAGATTTAAAGGCCAACACCTTATTTCATGTTATAGACTCTAGGACCACCTACAAGTTGTTACTAGGTCGTCCCTGGATTCATGAAAATGGAGTGGTTACTTCCACGCTGCACCAATGTTTCAAATTCTATCAAGATGGTATCAAGAAGGTCGATGCTGATACCAACCCCTTTTCAGAGACTGAGTCTCATTATGCAGACGCGAAGTTTTATATGAAAAATGACAGTGTAGGGGAAGCTATGCCGTCAGAAGTTCCTTTGATAAGAAATAGTGACAAATCAGAGCGACAGCCAAGCACAGAAAAAGAGCTGAATGAAAAAGCGGGTGCTTCTAATAATCAGGAAAACAGGGTATCTCCTAGCCAAACAAAAGTTGAAGTGGCGAAAAATGAGAGGATACTATGTTCAGAAGAGAAGAAGACAAACGCTCCTATCTTGCGTTATGTTCCTTTATCTCGACGCAAGAAGGGTGATTCACCATTTGCAGAATGCTCCAATAATTTAAGAGTTGGCGACATTGAAATTTTGAAAGAGAATTTTATCACACCTCTTACAAAGATATCCAAGCAAAAGGTCAAAGACAAACAAGTAGAAGCAACTCTGCCTGATAGACGAACAGAAGAGGGGTTTGACCCTAAAGCATACAAACTCTTGGCAAAGGCAGGTTATGATTTCACAGTGCATACTGAGTTTAAAAGTTTACGGATCTCTGACCAAAGGCCTGAACTTTCCTCAACAAAGAAGAAACTTCAAAAAGAGAGTTACGCTATACCCACCTCAAGAGCTGGCCTTGGATATAAATCTCCTGAGTCGGTTCGAATCACAAGAAAAGGGAAAGTGAAAGTTGCAGATACACTTCACATTACAGTGGAAGAAATCGATGATTCTGAAGAAGCTAAAGAAAACATAGATCATAGAACTTCTGCATTTGATCGCATTGGACCATCGGTTACACGATCCTCGGTTTTTCAAAGGCTGAGTACAACTGTAGTAGTGGGTGAAAGTCAACATCCAACTTCTGGCTCCACACGACCTTCAGCCTTCCAAAGGCTAAGTATGGCTTCTGAAGAAAAAGGAAATGTGCATTCAACCTCTACTACACGACTGTCAGCTTTTCAAAGGTTGAGTGTAACGAAAAAAGGTAAAGGACGATCCCCTATATCAGTTCCTAACATAACAAAAACTTCAAGCAAGACAAAGGGTGATGAGAAAATTCGTAGTGCGGTCCCTTCACGAATGAAGAGAAAATTGCTTGTTTCTGTAAACACAGAGGGTTCGTTAAAAATAAAGCGACATGACGTTATTATCACAAGACCGAAAGAGAAAAGCCCTGATGATGAAAAAGACAAAGTCGTATGCTACAACATCACCACAGAGGAAGAAACAGATCCTGAAACGTCGGAAGATGATGAAAGTTCCTTAAAAATATTCTATGCATGAAATGTAAACACTCCTTATCGCAAGAGTCTAAACTGCATGATACTCCTGGCCCGCATGAGTTAAAAAGGTGAACGGCTCAAGAGAAAAAAAAGTTGTATATTGAACTACGTTATGACTTGATCTCTTCCCACTTGAAGGGTACGTAGGCAGCTTAAGAAAAAAAACTTAAGTTCAGTCAAAGCAATAAAAAAGAACATTTTGTGTTGAAGATAAAGTTATGAACTTTTATGGCATAGACAAAGGAAACAAATTGTTTGATACAATGTGTTGGAAGAGTTTAAAAAAAAAAAAGTCTTACAGGAGACAAGCTTAAAGGAAAATAAAAAATTATGGCTATGAATGAAATTATAACTCTTTATTTAATCTGGGAAACATCAATTGATCGACAATAAAAGGAAGTGTCTTTACAACTAATCTAGAAAACAAAAGGGGGCAATCAAGTCAAGCCATCCACTTGAAGTTCCTCAGCTCTTCACATAGATCCTCTAAGTTGGTACGAGTCATGGCCAAAGACTTAGCATCTTCATCAGTCATGACAGAGGCACACTCAATATTGGTGATCTCTTCACAGACTTTGGTTTGGCCTCTAATTCCTTTATCTCCAAGGATGATCGTGCAAGTTGTGGTTCGAGTGTGTCATTCAAGGCTTCATTTGTCTCAAAGTACAAGTTCAAGCTTCGCTCGTTCCAAGTTCAAGTTCGAGCTTTTCTCACTTCAAGTACTTCAAGTTCAAGCTTTCATCGCTTCAAGTACTTTAAGTTCAAGTTCGAGGCTTCGTTCGTTTCAAGTTCAAGTTCGGGCTTTCAACACTTCAAGTACTTTAAGTTCAAGTTCGAGGTTTCGCTCGTTTCAAGTTCAGGTTCGAGCTTTCCTCATTTCAAGTACTTAAAGTTCAAGCTTTCATCGCTTTAAGTGCTTCAAGTTCAAGCTTTCATCGCTTTAAGTGCTTCAAGTTCAAGTTTAAGTTCTAGTTCAATCTTCACGCATTTCAAGTTCAAGTTCAAGCTTTCATAACTTAAGGTAAATTAAGTTCAAGTTCGAGGCTTCGCTCGTTTCAAGTTTAAGTTCGGGCTTTCCACACTTCAAGTACTTTAAGTTCAAGTTCGAGGCTTCACTCGTTTCAAGTTCAAGTTCGAGTTTTCCTCGCTTCAAGTACTTCAAGTTCAAGCTTCCATCGCTTCAAATCGCTTGTTTCAAGTTCAAGTTTGAGTTCTCCTCGCTTCAAGTACTTCAAGTTCAAACTTCCATCGCTTCAAGTGCTATAAGTTCAAGTTCAAGTTCTAGTCCAATCTTTGCTCATTTCAAGTTCAAGTTCAAGCTTTCATAACTTCAAGTACATTAAGTTCAAGTTCGAGGCTTCGCTCGTTTGAGGTTCAAGTTCGGGCTTTCCTCACTTCAAGTACTTTAAGTTCAAGTTCGAGGCTACGTTCGTTTCAAGTTCAAGTTCGGGCTTTCCACACTTCAAGTACTTTAAGTTCAAGTTCGAGGTTTCGCTCGTTTCAAGTTCAAGTTCGAGCTTTCTTCATTTCAAGTATTTCAGGTTCAAGCTTTCATCGCTTCAAGTACTTTAAGTTCAAGTTCGAGGCTTCGCTCGTCTCAAGTTCAAGTTCAAGTTGTCCTCGTGTCAAGTACTTCAAGTTCAAGCTTCCATCGCTTCAAGTGCTTTAAGTTCAAGTTCAAGTTCTAGTCCAATCTTTTCTCATTTCAAGTTCAAGTTCAAGCTTTCATAACTTCAAGTACATTAAGTTCAAGTTCGAGGCTTCGCTCGTTTGAGGTTCAAGTTCGGGCTTTCCTCACTTCAAGTACTTTAAGTTCAAGTTCGAGGCTTCGCTCGTTTCAAGTTCAAGTTCGAGCTTTCCTTATTTCAAGTATTTCAGGTTCAAGCTTTCATAACTTCAAGTACATTAAGTTCAAGTTCGAGGCTTCGCTCGTTTGAGGTTCAAGTTCGGGCTTTCCTCACTTCAAGTACTTTAAGTTCAAGTTCGAGGTTTCGCTCGTTTCAAGTTCAAGTTCGAGGCTTCGCTCGTCTCAAGTTCAAGTTCAAGTTGTCCTCGTGTCAAGTACTTCAAGTTCAAGCTTCCATCGCTTCAAGTGCTTTAAGTTCAAGTTCAAGTTCTAGTCCAATCTTTTCTCATTTCAAGTTCAAGTTCAAGCTTTCATAACTTCAAGTACATTAAGTTCAAGTTCGAGGCTTCGCTCGTTTGAGGTTCAAGTTCGGGCTTTCCTCACTTCAAGTACTTTAAGTTCAAGTTCGAGGCTTCGCTCGTTTCAAGTTCAAGTTCGAGCTTTCCTCATTTCAAGTATTTCAGGTTCAAGCTTTCATAACTTCAAGTACATTAAGTTCAAGTTCGAGGCTTCGCTCGTTTGAGGTTCAAGTTCGGGCTTTCCTCACTTCAAGTACTTTAAGTTCAAGTTCGAGGCTTCGCTCGTTTCAAGTTCAAGTTCGAGCTTTCCTCATTTCAAGTATTTCAGGTTCAAGCTTTCATCGCTTCAAGTACTTTAAGTTCAAGTTCGAGGCTTCGCTCGTCCTAAGTTCAAGTTCGAGTTGTCCTCGTGTCAAGTACTTCAAGTTCAAGCTTTTATTGCTTCAAGTACTCTAAGTTCAAGTTCGAGGGCTTCGCTTGGTTTTGATTTCAAGGTTGGAAACTAAGCAGAGAATGAACACTGAGGGTCATAGCCCTACCTCATAAGTGTCATTCCCCACTTTCGCTTGGTTTCGATTTCAAGGTTGGAAGCTAAGCAGAGAATGAACACTGAGGGTCATAGCTCTACCTCATAAGTGTCATTCCCCACTTTCGCTTGGTTTCGATTTCAAGGTTGGAAGCTAAGCATAGAATGAACATTGAGGGTCATAGCCCTACCTCATAAGTGTCATTCTCCACTTTCGCTTGGTTTTGATTTCAAGGTTGGAAGCTAAGCAGAGAATGAACACTGAGGGTCATAGCCCTACCTCATAAGTGTCATTCTCCACTTTCGCTTGGTTATGATTTCAAGGTTGGAAGCTAAGCAGAGAATGAACACTGAGGGTCATAGCCCTACCTCATAAGTGTCATTCCCCACTTTCGCTTGGTTTTGATTTCAAGGCTGGAAGCTAAGCTGAGGATGAACACTGAGGGTCAAAGCCCTACCTCATAAGTGTCACCTCCAACTTTCGCTTGGTTTCAGTTTCAAGGCTGAAAGCTAAGCTGAGGATGAACACTGAGGGTCAAAGCCTTACCTCATAAGTGTCACCCCCAGCTTTCGCTTGGTTTTAGTTTCATGGCTGGAAGCTAAGCTGAGGATGAACACTGAGGGTCAAAGCCCTACCTCATAAGTGTCACCCCCAACTTTCGCTTGGTTTCAGTTTCAAGGCTGGAAGCTAAGCTGAGGATGAACACTGAGGGTCAAAGCCCTACCTCATAAGCGTCACCCCCAACTTTCGCTTGGTTTCAGTTTCAAGGCTGGAAGCTAAGCTGAGGATGAACACTGAGGGTCAAAGTCCTACCTTATAAGCGTCACCCCCAACTTTCGCTTGAGGATGAACACTGAGGGTCAAAGCCCTACCTTATAAGTGTCACCCCCAACTTTCACTTGGTTTTAGTTTCAAGGCTGGAAGCTAAGCTGAGGATGAACACTGAGGGTCAAAGCCCTACCTTATAAGTGTCACCCTCAACTTTCGCTTGGTTTCAGTTTCAAGGTTGGAAGCTAAGCTGAGGATGAACACTGAGGGTCAAGCCCTACCTTATAAGTGTCACCCCCAACTTTCGCTTGGTTTCAGTTTCAAGGTTGGAAGCTAAGCTGAGGATGAACACTGAGGGTCAAAGCCCTACCTAATAAGTGTCACCCCCAACTTTCGCTTGGTTTCAGTTTCAAGGCTGGAAGCTAAGCAGAGAATGAACACTGAGGGTCATAGCCCTACCTCATAAGTGTCATTCCCCACTTTCGCTTGGTTTCGATTTCAAGGTTGGAAGCTAAGTAGAGAATGAACACTGAGGGTCATAGCCCTACCTCATAAGTGTCATTCCCCACTTTCGCTTGGTTTCAATTTCAAGGTTGGAAGCTAAGTAGAGAATGAACACTGAGGGTCATAGCCCTACCTCATAAGTGTCACCTCCAACTTTCGCTTGGTTTCGGTTTCAAGTTTGGGAGTTATGCTAAGGATGAACACGAGGGTCATAGCCCTACCTCATAAGTGTCATCCTTATACTTGCTTGTCATCTTCATCTCCATAGTTGACAGCTTCAACTTCGCTTCATCTTCAAGATTGGTGGTTGACGATTTCATCCTGTCTTCATCTTCAAATTGGGCGGCAGTTGAAGGTTTTGCTTGATCTTCAAAGTTGGCGGCAATTGACGAGCTCACTTCATCACGACCTCGCTTCATCTTCAAAGTTGGTGGCTTTAATTGAGAAAAAAAAAGTAATTAGAAAAGAAAAAAATTGAAAAAAATCAAGAATTTTAGTTGGTTAAATAAAAAAATAAAAAAAATAAAAAGAAAAAGAAAAAGAACACAAATATATAAAAGAAAAAGATGCTTAAAAAAAACAAAAGAAAAGAATAAGAAATAAAAAAAAATCGTTAAAAAAAAAAGAAATAGAAAGAAAAAATAAATAAATAAATAAATAAAATTAAAAAGAGCCTTTGTCTCTCTTTCTATCCCGTTTTTTTTTTTCTTTTCTAATTCTCACATCTCTTGTCGTCGATTCCGAAAAGAAGGAGACTGCCGCTGTTGTTTTCTTTTTCTCCAGCAACAGGCCGACGCAAGGAGAAAACAAGAAGAAAAAAAAAAAGACGGCAAAATAAAAGTAAAAAAAAGGGGGGCTGGATTTCAAATAAAACAAATTTGAAAGTGGTGCTGCATTTTTTTTTTTTTTTTTTTTTGTGTGCGCGCAGGTATGAAGCACAAAGTGACAGTAAAACAAAATTTCTTTTTTTTTTTTTTTTTTGGCAATCATCGGATCATCAAGAAGAAGAAGAAAGTGAAGAAAAAGGAAAAAAAGTTGCAGCCTTAACGTCCTGAAGAAGAAGCTGCAGTGTAAAAAAAAAGCAACAAGAATAAAAAAAAAATCGAGAGATTGAAGAAACATAAAGCTCAAACTCCTCCTCCATCGCTTGGTACATTTGTGCCTCCTTATAAAGGAACAATTGCTACCAGATTTGTTAAATCATAACAAAATGGATTTGTGGAGATTCTAAATAAAGCCCATATCTTGACTTTGAATAGATGTAATCTCCAGATTGCCTTAATTTGAAATTTTGTTTTATACAAAACTCAATTTAGGCTTCAAGATCTATGACTAAGTTTGGGTAAATATTCAGCCCCAATTGTTGTCCAGAGTTAACACCGAGATAAATTTATCTCCCAATCATAATCTTGAACCTATTTTCAATTCAGTCAATTTTGAATTCAAATCCTATTTCAAATTCAAGCCATAAGTTGGGGTTTCACCTCAAATAAAATTCAAGTATAATCCAAAATTTTATCCCAAGCTTGGACTTAAATCCTAGTTCAAATTATATTCCAAATTCAAGCACATAATTTGGAATTTTATATCAAGTCAAAATTTGGGCATAATCCAAATTTTGTCCCAAATCAAAGTTGACCAAAATCCAAACTCAAATTCTACCAAATTAAAATTGGATAGAATTTTTGCCTCAAATCAAAATTTGGGCATAATCCAAATTTTATCCCAAATTAAACCAAATTCAAAGCTCAAATTCTACAAGTTAAAATCGAGTAGAATTTTTACCTCAAAATCAAAATTTGGGAATAATCCATAATTTTATTCCAAAGGGTGATTTTATCAAATTCAAATTCTACCCAAACCAAAATTTGGTAGAATTTTATCTCAAAGCCAAATTTACCCATGCTCCAAATTCTACCCAAAGCATGATTAAGTTAAGGCTAAGTTGGTATAACCTCGAATTCTACTCCAAAAAAATATGGTAGAAGTCAAAGTTTCTCCCTAAACCAATTTGGGGGTAAATCTCAAATTTTTACCTCAAATCCAAATTTTGGCTTAAAACAGGAGTGAACTAGAATTCAAATTTTATTCTAAGTTCAAACTAAACCTGAATATAGCCTCAAATCATACTCCTGGTTCAAATAAAAATTGGGATAGTCAAAATCATGAAGAAAAAATTCACGTGTCTTTGTTTGCCAAATCATTTTTTTCGAGATTCACCCACACCTATTCGTGCATAAATCTCGAAAAGGGGGCATTTGTTGGTATAGAAATTTTCAAACCAATTAGAAATTGCCACGTCATTATTTAATTTTGGGTGTCACAAATTAATACATATCTCAAAATTAATTATGGCAAAATAAGAAAGGCCACGTGTCCTTTGGTGGTCGTCTAATTGTGTTAACGGTCTTGATCGAATCCAACGGTGATTAAACTCAAGATCAAATGATCATTTAGCCTAAAAAAAAAAAATTCAATTTAGTCTAAAGTTTATGAAATTAAATTAAAGAATGATGAAGTTGATAAAGTTAGGTTAAAATTGGGTTCAATTTAAACCTAAGGTTGTTAAGATAATTGGGCCTGAAGTCCAAAATTCATCCAAGCCCATAGATGGGCCCAAGCCCAATTTCAAGCCCAAGCCCATTAAAGCCATTGGGAAACTCTATAAATATGAGGCCTTGGCTCATTTGAAGGGGGCAGCAGAAGAAGGGGCGGCAGAAAGATTGAAGCTTTCAGAAGACTCTGAAGACTGAAGCTCTGATCCTCCTACAAGACTTGAAGACTGAAGCTCCATTCCTTCTACAAGACTTGAAGATTGAAGCTCCATCCCTCCTGCAAGAATCTTGAAGATTGAAGTCCATATCCTGCTGCAAAACTCTGAAGATCGAAGCTTCTGCAAAGTTCAAAAGCTTGAAGCTTCCTCCAAGACTCTGAAGACTGAAGCCTCTGCAAGATTCAAAAGATCAAAGTTCTCTGCAAGACCCTAAAGATTTAGAAGATTGAAGCTGTCTGCAATCCTGAAGATTGAAGCTCCAATCCTCCCACAAGACTTTGAAGACCAAAATCTAGATTTTCCTGCAAGCTTGAAGATTGAAGTAAAGTCATCTAAAGACTGAAGACTTGAAGCCTGAAGTCTACTTCAATCATCCAGGAGAATCCTTCAAAGGGGAACAAACCTTCAAGACTCTGAAGATTAAAATTTCTTGAAGACTTTGTAGATCAAAGCTACCTTGAGAGAAAGCATCAAAGGATTGTAACTAGAGATTGTATTCCACAATTATTTATACATAGAAATCAATATATACAAGAAGTCTTTTCACGAATTAAATTTTCTCTTCGAAAATCTCGTGTGAACACACATTTTCATACATTTACATAACACTTTATATTAATTGCTCATGAAAATAAATAAGCATATAAATTATTTTCATAAATATAACTTTTTTATATTTTTTTTACTAAAGTAATTTCATGTGCAATGCTTCTCAATTTTCATCCATTTAATCATAACAATTTATATTAAATACTCATGAAAATAAAAATCATACATATTTCATACATTATAACATTTATAATAATAAATATGCATGAATATGCTTAACCTATGGTGGGATTTTAAGCTAAATGACATACTTTATGCAACAATCAATTAATTTAATACATACATCACATGCATAATTAAATTAAAACTACCAAAATTGACCAGCATATTTGGCATATCTTAAGAAATTAAAAGCAATTTAAATTACAATAATTTAAATCCATGACATATCTTGGTCTTCAAATCTTTTCCTTTTTGACATTTACAATTGATCTAATCAAAAGTATAAATCTAATCCCAACAAATATGCCTAAATAATCAATTTTGTAAATTAAACTACATATCACATATATGAAATTAAAATATCCACCATTGAACCAATGTTAATTTTAGAGAAACGAAATTAAATCTACGATCGGCTCTGATATCAATTAAAGGATTTGGAATTCCCCAATTTCGATAAAGCGGAAGCGTAATTGGGACCGATTCGTAGTTAATTTTGTTTATCCAAAAATACTATTACATTAGCAAAAAACATGGAACAAATTCTATACAAACTTAAGGCTAAGCATACAAAAATTATTAGATCTAAATCTAAAGGGAAGAAGCAAACATACCGTCGTTGTCGTCTCTGAAATATCAAGAACGCCTTTCTTGATTTCATAGGGACCAAACGTCAACAATTGGGACACCACCAATTGATATTCCCCACTATGACTCTGAGATGAGATTAGGAACGTAGTTGTGGGACTACCTAATCTTAAATGGGAAAAATTCTAGAGAGAAAATTCTCCCTAGAGTTCTTGGGTTGAGAGAATATGAGAGGGAGGCTAGAGAGAATGCAAGAGTGTATTCTTGTGGCCTTATGTTGTAGTACCTAAACCCTAGGGTTAGTGTTCTATTTATAGGAGAAAGGTCATGAATAGAATATTCATTTAAAATCAATTATTTTCATAATTGATTTAATCTTTTCCATAACTAATCAATTCCATAACCAATCAATTCCATAATTGATTAATCTTTTCCATAAATGATTGATCACTTCCATAAGTGATTAAATCATTTCCATAATTGATTAATTTCCAATTAATTAATTCTTTAATTAATTAATCACCAATTAAATATCATATATTTAATTTCAGACCTTCTATTAGTTAATTAATTAATTACCCAATTAAATATCATATATTTAATTTTAGGCCTTCAATTAATTAATTCTATAATATAAATCAAATTCATATTAAAATTGGAACTCCTTCCAATTCTCTTATATCCTATAAATTTAATATGAATCAAATTCATATTAATATTTGAACTTCTTCAAATATTTATTTCTCTCATAATAATAAAGTTTAATTTCAAATTAGACTTTACATTTTAATGTATCATTATACATTATATTAATTTGTATCTCATACAATTAACTTAATTCCCAATATGAATTTGAACTATTCAAATTCTCTCAAGATATAATTGTTCCTAATTACTCTTTACGAGCTAGCAGGGGGACCTAATGGACCTACAGATCAGAAGCTTCAATGATATGAGGTTAATCGATTAAACTCATTAATCAGGTTAACCAATATTCATTAATTGTGGATCATTCTACTAAAGACCCACAACTGAACTCTTCTCACTGTAGAATATTTTTGTGTCCACGGATATAGACCTATACTGGTAAGTCAATCCTTCACGAGTGTTCGTAACTACCGTTGGGTCAAATTACCGTTTTAGCCCTGTGTTACCTCTGGCTCCTTAAGTACCAGTGTTCCTCTAATGAACAACTTGTTTATGGTCCAACCAGTAAACAGAAAGTCCCTTTCGGGCCAGTGAGAGGGCGGGATCCCTTTGTTCAAGACCCAGAGTCACCACTTAAGGGAACACTCATCTACGTCTCCTAGAAGCGGGAAGGAGTGAATTCCATCTTATATTGTCATGTCCCCAGCCCCCCACTCGGTCTTGTCCCCAAGAAGGTAGACTTATTGAGTCGGCGTGCAGGCCACTCTCACCCATACTAATCAAAGGACAATCCCTCGTGAGAAGGAGTTCATGACACACTAAGGATTAAGACTGAGTTACCTAGTCATCCTATTGAAACAGTAACCTAACTAGTTAACGGTGTTACATCTAGTGGTTTACAATTTCGTGGTCCGGTCTTATGCAAACTCATTGCATAGGATACCCCCGCTCGCATGTCTCCTACATGGACGCCTTGGATCAATACGTCTGTATCGAATACAAAGTGGGTCGTATCACATAGTGTTACCACGATAGGGTATCTAGCCTTATCCCTGTACTATAGACCTTTTAGGTTGTTACTTGAACACCGATCCCCGTATGTCCCCACATACTAGTTCAAGTCACATGTAAACAACCTTGGATCTTAGTTTATTGGATTTGGGTCAAATTGTGCAATATTTAACAATAACACTTTATTGTAGAAACTCAATAACACTTTATTGAAACAAGTATACAATTTGTTTACATTCACTATCTACGAGTTTTAGGGCATAAAACCCAACAGGTTCGTGATTTATTGGTGAAGAAAAACAACAAGAGAATCCAACCAATTTTTTCATTAACACAAGGTTGGTAAACTTACTCTGTTTTCTTCTCATGAAAAGCATGCAATGAATGATCAAATTAAACTTATTATGTGCCTAAGATCCAAAGTTGTTTCCGCATTTTATATATTAGCACTTTCAAAAGTTGGACAAAATTGAAAATAGAGTCTATATGAAATCTATCTATCTAGTTAACCCTAAGCTTTATAGTTTAGGGGACTCCTGTACCCAAGATAAATCTGCCTCTGAATGCAATAATAAATAACAATGAAGATCAAAAAATGAATATGAACTTGAATATTTTATTGATAAAAAATTGTAGTAGCAAGTGCATGGTTTAATAATAAGACGATGACCTTGGAGGTATTAGACTCGAGGTGAACATAAATAGAGGTAAAATTTTTATCATTAAACATAATAATTCAACATTAACCATAAATGTAACGCCCTAGACCCAAGACTCGGAATCCGGATTCGGCACCTGATGGCCCTGACATTCCCTTACATCCTCCGCGACCTGGTGATGTCACCATACTTGTTAGAACTACTTCTAAGAGTGAAGATTGTCCCCACAAACCAACACGGGGTCCTTTTAGCATGTTTTGTCGTCACTCGCATGCTTCCTAGGAAAGGTATAAGATGTGTGTTATAATCACTCATTTATTTTTTGGTTATGGAATATGAAAAGATTAGTTAACCTAGTAAAAGTATAAATAAATTAGAAAAAAATTAAAGTCTACCGTTAAAAAAAATAAAGGAACCAAATGAGTATACCAAATTAACCCCTTAAATAACATATTAAATTAATTAATAGTTAACATATATTAAATAAGGTATAAATGAATTAGAAAAATAAATATAAAACATAAAAAATAAATCCAAATTCTGCAGGTACAAAAAAAAACCAAAAGTTTTACTAAATTAATTAACATTAACCTATTGGAAAAGTATAAAAGAAATTTGAAACATAAAAACAAAAAAAAACAAAAAAAAAACAAAAAAAAAAAACAAAACAAAACAAAACAAAAAATAAAACAAAACCTTTCAAATTCCCATCCAAATTCTAAACAACACATTATTTACCAATTTAAAACCATTTAAATAATAAAAATAATAATTAATTGAAGGACTCATTTGGATTTAAAGAATTAGTATTCAGACAAAATAGTTCAAAAATGATTCTCCAAGTTAGTCATTTTTTAAGTGGGAAGATAAGATAAGATATAAGATAAGGATAAGGATAAGATAATAGTAAAGTTGGACAAAATTGAAAATAGAGCCTATATGAAATCTATCTATGTAGTTAACCCTAAGCTTTATAGTTTAGGGAGACTCCTGCACCCAAGATAAATCTATCTTTGAATGCAATAATAGATAACAATGAAGATTGAAAAATGAATATGAACTTGAATATTTTATTGATAAAAAATTGTAGTAGCAAGTGCATGGTTTAATAATAAGATGATGACCTTGGAGGTATTAGACCCGAGGTGAACATAAATAGAGGTAAAATTTCTATCATTAGACATAATAATTCAACATTAACCGTAAATGTAACACCCTAGACCCAAGACTCGGAATCCGGATTCGGCACCTGGATGGCCCCGACATTCCCTTACATCCCCTACAACCCGGTGACGTCACCCTACTTGTTAGAACTACTTCTAAGAGTGAAGATTGTCCCTACAAATCAACACAGGGTCCTTTTAACATGTTTTGTCGTCACTCACATGCTTCCTAGGAAAATTCCCAAGAGGTCACCCAACATAGAACTTCTCCATGCCAAGCTCGTTTAACTTCAAAGTTCCTATAATTGAGCCACCGAAAATGAAGGTGCACCTTGTTGGTATAGGTAGTATCTATCAATTCTTTTAAACTTATCTTGACCATGCTTTTATGTCCTCAGGATCCCTCTCATTCGGATGTGATCTCAGTTCATTCATGTACCCCTCCTAACCTCGGGTGTCACAGTAAATAGAGGTGAAATTTATCACATTATTAAACATAAAAAGAAATGAAATTTCTAAATATTCAACATCAAACATAAATAAGGTGAAAATTATAACTTTAAACACATAAATAAATGTGAAAATTATAACCAAATTACAACAATAAATATAAATAAATGTGAAAATTATAACAATAGATATAAATATAGGTGAAAACTATAACAATGAAAATAAATAAATGGGAAAACTATAACATTAAAGATAAATAAATGTGAAAATTGTAACATTATACCTAAATAAAGTTGAAAACTATAACATTAAACATAATGGTGAAAACTATAACATTAAACATAAATAGAGGGGTATTTTTAGAAAATTATAACATAAAATATAAATAAAGGCGAAAATTATACATTAAACATAAAAGAGAAACATTGAAATTAGGGTAAAATACCTTTTTGGTCCCTCATGTTTCAGGTCAGTTTCCAATAGGTCCCTAGGTTTCAAAATCGAACAATTAAGTCCCTACTGTTCCGAAAATAGTTCAATTTAATCCCTCCACCGTTAATTTTTTTAACGGTGCTGACGTGGCAACATTTAATAATAAAATATTAGTTTTTTTTTAAATTAAAATAATATAATAATAATAAATAATAATAATATTACTTTAAAAAAATGAAAAAGAAAATGCATTCCTCCACGCGTGCCCCCCTCCCCCCTTTCCCCTTCTTCTTCATTTGTCTCCTTTTCTTCTTTTCTGGCACCGCCGGCCGACTCCTCCTTCTCCTGCCTCCGCCGCCACCCCTGGCTCCTCTTCCTCCCGCCAGCACCGCCGGATCCTCCTCATCCCGCCAGCGTCGGCTTCTTTTTCTTTCTCTGATCTGAAATGCTCCATCTGGGTTTTTTTCTCAAATCATTGGCGATGGTAAGAGGTTGTGGCAAGGGTTAGAGGTGGGTTCGTATGGAGGAGGAGGAGGCTCCGGCGGCGGGAGGATGAGGAGTCGACCGACGGTGAAGAGAAGAGGAAGAAAAAGATAAAGAGAGAGAGCGATTTGGGGGGTCAGATCTGAAATGCTCCATGTGGATTTTTTTTTCTCAAATCTGCAGTGGCGGTATAAGAGGCTGTGGCAAAGGTTGGAGGTGGGTTCGTTTGGAGGAGGAGGAGGCTCCGGTGGAGGGAGGAGGAGGAGTCGACCGGCGGTGAAGAGAAGAGGAAGTAGAAGATAGAGAAATAGCGATTTGGGGGTGGGGAGAGAGAAAAGAGAAAGAGAATGAGGGTGGGCTCGGTTTGGAAGAAGAAAAAGGAGTAGGAGTAGGAGGTGAGAAGTTGAAGAAGGCGACGGCATCGACGGCGACGACGACCATCTTCCCACCGGCGGCGATGAGGGCAAGGGGAAGGGGAAAGGGAAGGAAGGGGAAGGGGAAAGGGAAGGGGAAGGGGAGGGACGGATGGGAAAGATTTTTTTTTATATTATTTTATTGTTTTAATTAAAAATTAAATTTTGAAAAAAATTAATATTTTATTATTAAACGTTGCCACGTCAGCACCGTTAAAAAAAATTAACGGTGGAGGGACTAAATTGAACTATTTTCGAAACAGGAGGGACTTGATTGTTCGATTTTGAAACCTAAGGACCTATTAGAAACCGACTTGAAACATGAGGGACCAAAAAGGTATTTTACCCTTGAAATTATAATAATTCAATAACAATAAAATCAAAGAGAACATAAAGAGGGAGATTAAAAAGAAGAGTTAGAAACAGCTGCTACAACTAGAGGAGATAATAGAAAGCTAGAAGCAAGAGATTGGGAGATTGAAACTTGAAAAATAGCAAGAGATCAAAGATTGAGACTTGAGTGGTGTGAAAGAAGATTGGTGTGGTAGAGGTATTAATAAGTTAAAATTAAGGTTTTTTTTTTCTTTTAAATAAAAACTTTGGAAATGAAAAGAAATCAATACATTTTCAAGAATGTCATATTTGAAGTAAAAAAACAATTCCAAAAGCTAAAATGAAGGGTGGAAAATTGAAGAAGTTTACAAGAGAAGAAGAAGAAGAAGAAAAATGACACATCACCAATTTCAAACAACATGTCGTCGATATTTGATTGATATTTCCACGATATATTTGCATAAAATTCACGATATTTCACGATACGAAAATAAATACGTAAAAATGGTGTTACCCCTCATTCTCTATCGATCCTTACAATTTACTGATATTTTGTGATATATCGACAAATTTCATTGATTTTTTCATCTTTGATCACAAGAGCTTAGTTGAAATTAACTGCTTAAGATCACTACACTTTGGACAACTTACAGAAGTCCATAGATGATAGTCATATCCACAAATTCAATCACTCAAGAAATATTAGGCATGCCATTTGAATTTGAGAATGCGAGCTCAAGATGCCTCAAAATAGATTGTGACTTAAAAGCTCCTAGAACAACTCTTGATAAAAGACACTCGAACAACTAAGTTAAACTCGTTGATGATGTTAAGCATTTCAAACACCTTAGACTACACATTCCCTACTTGTTTTAGTCCTCTATAAAATGTCAATACAAGTCATCCATTTATCGAGACAATAACCTCAAAAGTTATTTGACAGATTTTGAGAAGTTCAACTTACATAGTTACTAGAACAGTATTCAACTTACGTATAGAAAAAGTAGAGACCCGTTTGATATATGAACCCTTACTAGATTTTCCATGTTTCTCTCTAGACATCGGTGTCCAAATCCTTTTGTATTTATTCTCTAGGTACTATCATTCCTAATTGACAACCCTTTTTTCAAAGGAGGTCTCTTTTATGGACTTGTTTTTTGAATGCCCTTGTATTCTTTCTTTCTTTTTTTTTCTTTTTTTTTTCCTGAATGAAAGTTGGTTTTTTCATAAAAATAAAATTTAAAAAATAAAAAATATATATATATAAAAATTTGCATATAGAAAAAGTCATCAAAATTTGATTCATGATTCACCACATTATCAGTTCAAAATTATCAAAACATAATGATAATAATAAATAAAAGCTACCTTTCCTTATTCTACAAACATTCTTGGCATGTCTTCTTCGACCTCATTTAACTCAATAATGAATAAACATTCTTGAAATTCACATGCAATGTCAGGAAAATTCAGAGCCCTCGCATTTAAGAACTTCAAGAATAGAGAAGGCATATTTCAAAGCAAAAATCAAAATCAGAAGCTCCTAGTCATGAGAAGCCATGGAATATAATTCTGCACTTGAACAGTTAGCCGACTATACAAATACAAAACCTAGGCAGCATCATCCCTGTTAGTTTGCTAAGATTTGTCTTTTATTCCAAAAGCATCAGCCAAATTGAAGTTCAAGTTGTTTCTCATAGTTCTACTCCTCCCGACGCCTCCGTCGCCTCTCCTCATCATCGCAGTAAATTCCTCGTAATCTATACGACCATCCTGCAAAGCAAAAGATATAGAATAGAACAGCAAAGTCAACATTCAGATTTAGAGAACATTTTTAGTAGTAATGGGAAAAGAGATGCCATTTTCCAGAAATGAAAACAAATAGATTTTATCCATCCTTGATATATGATGATGCAGCCAATTTTGATTCAAGAATAGATACAGAAACAGATCAACATAATCAGCATAATATCCTTTTTCTAGAACACATATATGTATGTATGTCAAAAGCCAGCTCCAAGCAACAAGAGTTTCAAACTATTAAAATTTCCACTTGGAAGGTATCTTCAAACATTCCAAGCCCCTTGCCACGAAAGTAGCAATACAAAGCATGAAATAATATCAAATCCAAAAAGCTATCAAAAGTTGAGTTACATCCCTGAAAATCTGTGCATTTCTCTAGTTCCAAAGAAACCAAAAAAGACTTAGTTTACAGCCAACAAAAAGGTCTTTTCCACATCCTTACCCACAAAAATGGAAGACGACCAAAAATACCGTTGGACAAAACCAGAGACCATCCAAAAGCATCAAGCATCATTTTCCAATATTGGAAAGCAAAGATGCAATGAAAAAAGAGATGACAAGGATACTCAAGTGAAAAAAACACACCACACACCAAGATGAAGAGAGTAAGGAGAGGAATTCCCCTTTGTAATCAATTTGTTGTATTAATTCCACCATGACTTAGTTCCCAAAAAAAAAATTAATTCGCTTAAGGTAAGAATCCTTCCAAATCACTAAATAAAGATTACTCGAACTAGTCTCGATAGCATGAACTAAGTCATCCATGAGAGCTTTTACTGTAAAAACTTTAGCGGAATCAAGAGGCCATAACCAAGCTCCATTGACCCCAGAATAATTGGCAAATCGATGGAGGTTGACTAAACAAGCTAAAATCCTTAGGAACTGTGCGACTAGAGTGCTCCTTCGACATATTTGGTTGGAGAGGAATCTTAGAATTTTTTAAGACAGGCTTCACCTATGGTATTTTTATGATCATGAACAATTGGAAAGCTCTTCTATAGTTCTTTTGCAGGTGGAAGTCCCTCTTCCCCCATCCCTCAGGCTGTTTCCTCATTTTTTAGTCTACATACCCAAATCTCTTATAAAAAATTAAAAAAATAAAAAAATAACTGGCAAAAGAATATGGGAACGATTAGACCATTCATTCACCTCCCAATCATTGAGGTTTCAACACAAACGTAAATCCGAAGCAGCATGAGCGCTATTCCAAGCCTGTGCAACCATAATATTTGGGCTAGTAGACAAACAAAAATGCCTCGGAAAGGCCATAGCAAGAGGCCCACAATTCAACCAGGAATCATGCCAAAAAAAGTGGTAATCCCATTGCCGAGACATATTTGAACATGACTAGTCACAAGTTCTATGGTAGAACAAATAAAACGCTCTATTTGCTTCATGGTTCAATAGGTTGGAAAACCAGAACAGTATAAGCAGAAACACCATACGTAAAATCAGAAAAACAACCCCCAAGGGTCGCCCTTCCCGTTCTTGGGTAGACAAAGCCTTCTTGAGACTACTTGGATGAGACATGAGCATAATGCAACAAATAGGCACTTAATACCCCGGCTAAAAAATAAAACAAGAAAACTGAGCCCCAGTTGAATTAAAAAATTAAGCTTGCTTGCCAGTATTTTTTTTTGTTTTGTAATTAAAAAAATCTTAAATATGTTTTAGTAGTAGTTTTCAAATTTCCCTTCCAAATTTGACTAAAATTTTTAAAAACCTTTTAAAAAAAAAAGAACTTATCCGTAAACAAGCTTTAATTTTCCATAGAAATATTACAAATGGAAATGCTATCTAACAGGGCCTAAGCTCCAAAGGTTGTATCATTTATCACAAATCCTTCAACCGCTGAAACAGTATCCTTCTAATAAAGCCAAATAAAAACTTCTAGCTCCTTCAGATCTATACATTCAATTAGAATTCGAGCCCTATTAGTAGGACAATAAACAAATTTCTCGGAAATCTAGAAAACTTTATTAAGAATGAAAAAAGAGGTAGAAAACAAGAAATGCACCACAACAGATTTAAAATGAGAGTGACAAAAAGTGACAAAAGAAATAGTAACAGTACTGGTCTAAGTTGGTTGAGTAACATTTATATATTTGAATAGGCTAACACAGACTTACATTATCTTGATCAATTTCTTTGATTATCTCATCCAAATGGACATCGCCCAAACCGAACTCTTTGCAAGCCTGTTGAAGCTCATCAATGGTGATATAACCACTACCATCTTTGTCGAAATAGGAGAAGGCAGCGACTAAGTTATCCTCTCGCTCTATCTTATTTAGGTGCAATGTAGCTGCAAGGAATTCACCATAGTCTATGGTTCCACTATTGTCTATATCAGCCTGTTCAAAGATGAGGCAGCAAGATAATGCAGGTCATCTAGATTATGAATGATCGTGAAAGAAAAGGGAAAAGAAAAGTGCCTCAATTAGAATTTGTAGCGAACATTGTAGAAAATATATGGTAACATTATAACTTTAGTCTCTAAACTATGAAAATTATATCTATTTGGATCTAAATTTCAAATAGCCTTAATTGTCCCTAAATTTTATATTTTGATCATAATCAGTATCCACCACTGTTTAAATGTTTACATGGACAACCAAGTAATATGGCACAATGAGGTATGAGGTACGAAAAAGGAGTATTCTGGCTGGATAAAGTAGGGGCAAGCATAGGGGAAAATGTTGTTCAATATGCATTTTGCACATCCATTCCATCGAATTTTTTGCCCACCCACCCTTAGTTTAACTGGTTGCCTACTCCCTTGTATCAAACCAAATCATCAATTGTTAGCCTAGTAAGCATGGACATAGATGTATTAAAATTAAATTCAAAAGTTCAAATTTTTTAATTCAGGGCCTAAATAAATATAACCATAAAGTTCAAAGATTAAATTTGCAATTTAACCAAATTATATAAAATCGAAACCAAACTGCCTCAAACATGATGTTTAATGTTTCCACAAGGGATTTTGACAAGTTATCTACCGCATCCATAAGAGACTTGATGTCAGATTCCATGAGTTCAGAGCCCACTTTTTTCAACCCCGCTTTAAGCTCTTCAAATGTTATGGACCCACTGTTATCAGTGTCGATCATTTTAAACAATTCCTTCAAGCCACCAATTTCTTCTTCAGACAGTCTTTCTGCTATGACCTGCCAACCACGTTTTCTAAAATTTGAGACAAATGCACCCATGAGAAAAATGTCATAATAGAGCTTCCATATGGTTAACAGGCTTACATACTTAAATCTATAAGCAAATATGATATATATATAGATGTCTGTATGTGTATAAACGTATAATATATAAATTTAAATATTTATGTCAAATAGACATTTTATGATATGATTCAAAGTAGTGAGTTCATTAAGGGTCACTTGCACCAACTAGCAGTTCAAGAGTCCCCTTCTCTCCACAAAAGGAAATAAACAGAAGAAAAAAGAGACCCCTATCACATAGCACAATTCTTTCTAAATACAAACTCTTACACTTTAAGTAGTTACAATGGGTCCCACCCAACCTCCTTTTTTTTTTTTGAGAAGAAAAGAGAATATCATTCATAAACTTTGCCCAAGGAACAACAACCAAAGGACCGAGGGATAAGGCATCCCTCCTCCAGCCAGAACTACACAAAAGCCTTCCATTGAAGGTTAATCAAAGCAGCGGAGTAATTACAAAAAATACTATCTAAGGCCGTATCCCACCCAACCTCCTTACTAGCAAATTTCCATTATAAGCTCTCCTATTCCTTTCCTATCCTTGGTATTCTATTCAAAAGGAAAAACAACTTTCATTGATGTAGTGAAAAGTTAAAATAAAATGATATTGAAAAGGATTCCAAATGCCCCCCCCCCCCCAATCGAACTACAAACACATTATTATAAAAGATCATCACCTAATACATATTCACCAAAAAGCTGTCCAATAGGAATTATAACAAAAGGAGTATAATCTAAAAAGGAAAGATAGCACCATGTAGAGCAATACAACTTAGTAAATTAGAATACTTCTTCCCAATCTCATTCCTTTCTGTTGATGATCCGTTAGCTTCTCCCCATCCAAGTTCCCTAAGCAAAGGCCGATATAGCGTTGACCCACAAAATTTATCTTCTCCCTAAATCTTTTGACCACACAAAAACTGCTCAACGTCATCTTAAGTAGCTTCACTTACCCAAGAAACTTGATACTGTTATAACCAACAGGGTCACCTCCTCTTCACATTTAAAAAAAGAGCACCCAATTTGAAGCGTTTGGCTTGCAGCTGGGGAGGTTTGTGGAGCTAAAGAGTTGATCGAGGAGTTCCTCCTCCCTCCGCAGTTTCGTGATAGAGGAAGATTTTTATGGCAGGCTGGGATGTGTGCGTTAATTTGGAACTTGTGGGGTGAGAGGAATAACAGAGTGTTTAGGGACTTGGATAGGAGCCCGAATGATATTTGGTACCTTTCTAAGTACCATGTATCTCTTTGGGCCTCGTTTTCGAAATTATTTTGTAATTATCCGCTTGGTTTGATTTTGCTTGATTGGGGTCCCTTTATCTATAGGGGGAGCCTCTTTTGGTGGGCTTGTTTTTTTGTATGCCCCAGTAATTCTTTCATTCATTCTCAATGAAAGTTGGTCTTTAAATCAAATCAAATCAAAAAAAAAAAAAAAAAAATGCACCAAGTTGGCCAAAATACATGTTTTCCGGTCAGATAAAAAATTGGACTTGGTATTAAATGGAAAACAGTACAATAATGCACTTCTAGGAGATAAGAAGTATAAGCTTAAAGCAGCAATTCACAACTTGGAAACATTTTAAAGTGTAACCAAATGTTTCCTAACAAAAATAATCACTGAAATCAAATGAAACTATCTGTCCCATAATGGTAAAAACTCTGAACAAATTCTTGAACAGCCATCAAAATTATTTACCCAAGCCTTGCTAGAAATGTTGTTGGAAAGTCTGTCTAGGCCCTTGAAAAGGCCCTCCCCAGATGTTGTGCATCTAAGAAGCACGGACACTTTAGTTTGGCTAGTGTGTCCGTGTCTGACACGTGTCCAACACTTTGTACACTCCGACACTTGTTGGACACGTATCGGACACTTGTTAGTACAATTGATATATGACAAACACTAGTTGTAGGTTCATTTTAAACCCTTGTTAAGTATACTAAATAGACACAATGCTTAAATGACAAAAATAATAAATTTTAAGAGTGAAATATATTAAATTCCTTTTTTCAAGCATACAAATGCATAAACCTATTGATTTTAAAGTTCCTTCGTGTATAAAAACAATATATATTTTTAAAAAATGTATATTTTTCTAAACGTGTCCGTGTCGTATCCATGTCCTAGATTTTAATAAAATGACATGTCACTATGTCCGTGTCATGTCGTATCTGTGTCTCGTGTCCGTATCCATGCTTCTTAGTCGTGCATGTGCTCTAAACGTACTAGTGGTGTTGACGAAGAGAGTGAAGATCAAGCTTGTCAGTTATTTCTGCAGCATTCATGGCACTGGGAAGATCTTGCTTGTCAGCAAATACAAGAAAGACAGCATCTCTAAGCTCATTCACATCCAACATCCTTTGCTACTCATCTCTTGCCTCGACAACTCAGTCCCTATCATAGCTATCTACAACAAACACAAGGTCGTGTATTCTGGAAATAGTGCCTCCAAAGTGGACGGATCTGGCCCTGACCACCAACATCCAAAGTGGTAAAGCTGATCTTCTTGTACTCTACAGTGTCCACATTAAATATGATAGGGGGATGGTGGTAACTATTTCTCCAAGCTTTAGCTTGAAAAAGATTGTGGCCTTACCAGCAGCATCGAGAACCACCCTTAAAACGAGCATCTATTTCTTGGAAAAGAACTTGCTGAAGAGCTTTGTGAAGGTCAACCTCATTTTTGCTTCCCTCAACGGGCAACAATCACAATCACAGGACTCGCTTTCCACTGTTTGAGCCCCCATGACAAAAAGTTCAAAGAAGGAAATTCCCCTTTTTCTACATTTGAAATAAAATCCCACGACTCAACTTCCTTTCAAGTGTAGTGTGGAGATAGGAAAGATAGAACAATAATACAATGGGAGATTAGAAAGTACTACATTAGCCAAAGTCATCCTCATTTGAAAAATTACAATTTATCCATTTGTTTCCCAAAGTCCACTCCCTTTGAGTTAACACCCCCTCAACTGACCTAGTAGCCATGTCAACTACTCCTTCCTCGAGCTACATCTTTTTCCAGATTCACCTTTGATCCCAGTGCCAACTCAAACGTCCTAACCATGTTAAAGACATTCTTTCTTTCTTTCTTTTTATTTCAACAATTGCAAAGGTGGAAATCGAACAATCAACATTTGGGATGGTAATATTAATATGTATCTTATCTGCATTAGAGGAATCTTCTCCTTTCCTACATGAAACCCCTCCAAGACTTCTAACCTCACACCATGTGATAAGACTCAGCTTAAGACATCACTTTTCTTTTTGACAAGGAGACAATGCTATTAATAATAAAGAGGAAATAGAGAGAGATAAACACTCAGCTTAAGACATCACTAACAATACAAAAAGAGGAGGAAGTTGATATTGCCCAAGACCAAGCCTCCATCCTCCCTCTCGGTTTTCCATCATTATATATGAAACTCCAACCTTCATGAATGACCCAATGTACTCTTCCCAAGCCCATGCCCAGTTACGTCTAAAAAATCAAAAAAATATATATATAATTAGAAAAATATCGTGAAGGAAACACTACTACTCATCCATAATCCACGTTGTGCTAAAATATTTTTTCTCCTAGCACCATTAGGAACTACCAATCAGTCATATCATAAGCCTTTTCTGAACTAATTTCAAAAAACCACCTATTCTCCTTTTAATCCTCGTTTCCTCTATATTTTAATCGGCAATGAGAATCAGGCTCACTATTTGTGGCCAACCCATAAAAGGCATTGATAGCAAGAAACGGTAGAAGCGATATAATTTTATACATTGGTTTAGATATAATTTTACATATTCCCAAGGAAAATTGTTGCCAACGTAAAGTCTTTAACACAAAGAGCCTTTCCTTTCTTTTTAATCAACCCAAGGAAACTTTTTATGAGACTCCACATTTAGGGTGCCCATTTAGAAAGAAATCATGAAATACATCCATTATTTCTAACTTGAGAATACACCAAAAAATTTAAGCAATTCACTTTGTAGGCCAAGGGGCCTTTGAACAACCCATGCTCCACAAGGACACAAATACTTCAGTTTCATAAAAAAAGTCTTTCAAGCCATACACATTGATCCATAGATATTGGTTGACCAATCAATACCAATAGGAATATCAACAGATCTAGTGCCTTTCATTCCATAAGGATTATCATCGTCATTATTACTATTATGTGACAAACAAATAAATATATTTTTCAAAAAAAAAGGTAGAATAAGAAGATCAGTTTAGATTACATTGTTGAGTCCTCAAAGAAGCTATAGTCACTTTTAGAAACCAATTCAGAAATACAATTACTTATTTTCTTTGCCACCAACAATCTAAGGGAAATGTTGTGTTCTCATCACCTTAAGCCATCAAATTGTATATCTTTGTAGAAATTGTCTACCTTCCTTCCTTTAAACAAATGTGAATAAATTCATTTTTCAGACTCAAGAATCTTGCTCTCCCCTTTTGGCCCTTTAGTTGCGTAGCATATAAGTCATAGTCTTATCACTTACAAAATTGATCCGAAACTCCCAACCAGAAAAAAGAAAAGCAAAAAGAAAAGTTTCATGCAACATACACACGACAAAACAAAAGAAAGATAAATAATAGTAATAATAATAAGACAATGCAAGCACCAAAAGATTCCCCGATGTATGTATATAATAATCTATTAGAGGATTATCTCAACACAACCTCTTTCCATTTTCCTTTTTATGTTGTGAAAAGAAAAGATCATCACGTTAGGAGCTTGATATATGTTTCTTCTACTTTTAACTTTCTTCTGTATATGTTTTCCTTCCTGCTAGTATTTTTCTATCTCAATTGTTTATATTCTACTCGTAAAGATTGATATCATTATTTTAGCATGATTCATCCTAAAGCAGTGAGTAGCCCTAAATGAAATTCATACCACACCAGGAATATTTCAGTTTATCAGATTATATAAGAAAACCCCTGCAAGAAATGAATCTTACACGTAGAGCCATCTTCTTCAGCTTATTCATTGCTGAGAACTGCTTTAGCCGAGACAAAACTGCAGAATCTATAGGCTTGTCAGGGGCAACTGTGTCATCTACAATCCATGGGTGACCTTGAAAACAAAAAGAACTCCACTCTTGTTAGTTAGAAGCAATTATACAAAAGCTCAATGTTGTTACAGAATGGAAACAACATTTTTCCTACGGAAGTGTCTAAAATCACTCACAAAGAACTTCATGGGCAGAGATTCTCTCCTTTGGATCCCTTGTGAGCATCTTCTTGATTAAATCCTTAGCACTATCTGAAATGTTGGGCCATGGTTCAGAGTTGAAATCTAGCTTGCCGTATAAAATCTGTCTGAAGATCCCTGAATCAGTTTCTGTTTGAGATACAAAATGGAGGGAAAAATAGCCTCAGAGATAATATAAGAAAAAATTCATAACAAACAATTTCACGTCCAGATTTGTACTCATGTACCTGCCCAAAAAGGTGGAACGCCACTCAATAAGATGTACAGTATAACACCTGCACTCCATACATCAACCTCATGTCCATAGTGCTTACGGAGCACTTCGGGGGCAACATAGTATGGGCTTCCAACTACATCAGAGAAAGATTGTCCTAGAAAGAAAAATACATAAACAGAAAACTAAATAGCGGTTTTAAAAAATAAACATATTCTTACAAGAAAACATACCTTCAACCGAAGAAAGAAGGAGAAGCATATAGCTTGAACAGAACAATCCAAACTAAAAATATCAACTTGCACAAAAGCCTATGTCAGGAAAAGGGACCCAAAATAGTACCAATCCACCAGTTAGCAGTTAATATTTGAAAGAATTTTATTGAAAAACCAACTGGAGAAGGCTGACCACTTGAAGAATTCCCAGATCAATATACATATGAAACGATAGAATGAATAAATTAGCAACAGCAATGAAGATTATAGTGTTTATGCATGAGTTCAAATGAAGAAATTCAGTCGGTAAAATAGTAGTTAAATTGAAGATGTCCTGAAAAGATGCACCTACAATTTTACATCATTATTAGCAAATAGCCAAAATAGATATTTTTTAAAAACACGAACCATCATGGAAGTTTCAACAATATCCTAGGCAGGCAAAATCTACATATTTAACACCAAAGTTTCAAACACCGTGCCACTCACAAGTCACAAGGAAGCTAAAAAAATAGGCTAAAACTTCAAGGCTGCCTTAGTTGATTTTCATCTCTTCTTGGTTACAAGCTTATGCCTCCATAAAGGTACCTAAACGGCTAGACATAATCAGTATATTCTGCAGCAAGCAACACCTGAAAGCATATATAAATAATGGCCATGTGGCATATATTCTTTTCTCTTTTTCTTTAATGACCCAAATCAAGTAAAAAGCGCCAAAGAGATTCAAACAGAGTCCAGTTCACCAATACAACAAATAAAACATGGGACCAAGAGGAAAAAAAAAAGAACACAAATATCATGGCAATGGGAACACAAATAACATGAATGAGAGAACAAAAATCAAGAAACTGACCTGGCTGGTAAAAAACGGAGAGCCCAAAATCCGTGGCCTTAAGCTTAGCATCTTCACCAGGGTTGTCAAACAAAAAGTTCTCAGGCTTGAGATCCCTGTGCATAACCCCAAGAGAGTGACAATTCTCGACCACTCCAACGATTGTTTTGATAAGCTTAGCCGCTTCTCTCTCGCTGTAATGACCCTTTAGCAAAATCCTATCAAAAAGCTCCCCACCGGCACAAAGCTCCATCACCAAGTGCACAAATACAGAATCCTCATAAGTCCCCTTGATCTGAACAACATGAGGGTGTTCAGACAAATGGTGCATGATCTGAATCTCCCTCCAAACATCCTCATAATCCTCTTTGCACAGAAGCTTGCGTTTAGGGATTGATTTGCAGGCGTAAAGGTCCCCTGTGGCTCGATGAGTGCAAAGATAAGTGGTTCCAAATTGACCCTGCCCGAGTTTCTTCCCGAGAAGGTAATGATCTCTAAGCCTTGGGGTCTGATACGGCAAAACCGAAGAGGTGACCTTCGTTGAGGACGATTGCGATGCTTTGATCGGCTTCTCCATCAAACCCAGATGAGAAATGGAAACCCAAATCGGTTCTGATGATCGATGACGAATCGTTTATAGCTACGGTTGCTGTTGGTCTGGTTTATTGATTCTGGGTATTGGGAATTTGGGTCGCCATCGTTGCTTGTAACTTCAGGGATGGTCCTACGAGCATTGAATCTTTGAAACTAGAGGGATTGAAATGGCATTTTTCCTTTTTCTTGGGGGATTTTAATCGAGGAAGGAGAATGGAGAGATGGGATTCAAAGGGATTTTTGTTCGGATTTGGTGGGTAGAAAAGAGTTTCTTCTTCAAGTGGGGCATGGTGAGGAAATCCATCTCCTCCTGTCAGCCTATGTGTGGGAATAATTGGGATTTAGGATCCCACTTTGCCCCTTGTTTTCTTCATAATTTTTCATGTGTTCTTTCAAAACATTTTTTTGTGTAATTTATTTTCAATCGGATATCTTGGAATCTTTTGATACCATTTTTATTCACAGTTGCATAGATAACAAATTGGATCAAATTAATAGCAAATATAGCACTTTGCAAATTAATTGCAAATATAGCAAAATTAATTATACAAGACCAAAAAGTTGTCGTCGGATTCTATCCGTGTCTATCTCCAATAGTCACTTATAAATTTCCATTAACCGGAGTCTATCAGCAACAAACACGGATAGATTTCGAATAATTAGAGTCTATCGCTGATAAACTCTGATAATCGAAGTCGATCAGATAGATTCTAATTAACTAGAGTCTATTAGTGCAATATACTCTGATAGACTTTGCTATATTTGCAATTTTTTTTACATTTTACTATATTTGTAATTATATAATTCTTATTTGCCATCGACTGCAAATTGATGTTTGTTTTGGTTATTGTTTGTTTAAGAAATTACGGTTTTGATCTATTTGTTTTTCATATTTATCTATTTTTTATCATAATTTCAACCCAAGTTGCAACCAACAAATTTCTTGAAAAGTTGTTGTAGCTTTTGTATTAAAGTATTTTGTTTTATTTAAAAATTTGCTAACAAAGACAAAAATGGTCATTAAAAAGTATAGAGACTGAAATGAACATAAATTGAAAGTATATCGATCAAAATGAATGTTTCCAAAGTACAATGACCAAAATAAACAAAAAAAAAAAATGAAGGTCGTAGAGGAACCAAAATTAAATTTAAACTCAATAATGAATTTTGTTGGTTAACTTCAATGAAGGTGTCTATTTTAGATCTTATTCTTATTCTTTTTTTCTTTTTTTTTTTTTTTTTTTTTTTTTTTGAAGAAAGATCTTATTCTTATTCTTACCATTTAAAAAGTTTCAATTTTTGTATATGCCATGTGAACATTGTTAACTAAATATGACATGTAATTTTTATAAGATAAGAAGGGACTGATTTGGTACATCATGGCAACCGAGAGATAAAAGCAAGTGAAAAACTAAACCATACAGAGTGTTATGTTCTATACAAATGTTTTGTAAATTCTTTTTGTTGTTTGTTTGTTATATCATATTAAATTAGCTCATGTTTGTTCAATAAATACGTCATGTTATCATTTAATTAACTGTATTAATAGAAATAATCATAATTTAAAATTTAATGTTCATATCGTCATGTTTAAGGTTTAAATATATATAATTGTTAAATTTTAAGGACTAAATTTATAATTTAATCTTTTTATTTTTAGTTTTCATGTTAAATTATTTTGTAGTCCCATTACTTTAACATCAACTTTATGTTGGGGCTAAAAAAACATTAATTTTATATGTTGGTTTGCATACTTTTAAAAATCTTATATTATTGATTAAAATTTATTAACCCCTCCCAAGATTCGAACCATAAATCTCGTGATCATTACGACAAGCCTTATATAACAGTATGCTCATGTTGGCATGATTAACAAAGAGTTTATATATGTATGTATATGTATTTGGTTCATATTTTAAGGTATTATCTTGAACTAAAAAGTTAAAAAAAAAAATGACGAAGGTTAATATTGCTTTAGAGTGGGACTAATAATATATATTAGAATTTTGTATTTTTAAAATGATAGCGCAAATAACTTATCATGTTGAATTTTTATAACTTCTCACTAACTAATGGACATATGATAATATTTGATTAAAAGAAACGAATGATTATGAAATCTTTAAAGATAGCAACAATTGAAACTAAAGTTAAACTATAAGGACAAAGAATGTAGATTAATCTTTTATTTAAAAAATCGTGCTTACTTAGTAATTTGAGACGTACCAAGATTGGTTAAAATAATAACCTCTCTTTTAAAAAAAATTTTAAAAAAAACGTCAATAACTTTTGTTAAAGTCATAAGTTCAAATTTCACCCTTGCACTTTTGTTGCATTATTTTTTTAATTTCGACTCAAGTTTTTAAAATAATTTCAAAAATGAAAAAAGAAAAATTGTATAAACAAAATGTGGATAGAAAGTAATTTTGTGAGCTTCAATTTTTAAATGGAAAAAATTTTACATATCATCATCAAATCTAGTTTAAAATTAAAATTTTAGTATGAACAAAGCTTTTTAAAGTGGTACTTTCCTCATAAAGTAGTCATTATCATAAAACTTTGTAAAAAGTAGTTAAGGTTCCTTTTCTTAAAACAATGTAGTGTTTGGTGATCCATTTAAATAGTGTTTTTCTAAAAACAATGTGAGAATATTTAAAAACTTATCCCTCCTAAGATTCATTTCTTATTAAAAAAAAAAAAAGAAAGAAAGAAAGAAAGAAAGAATTCCCATTTTTTTAAAAAAATGAAACTAGTCTTTTTCAATTTTTTTATTTTATAACCTACCTTTATATTTTCCTAGATAAATCAAATAAACTGTAAATCTAATTCTTTTTTAACTTTAAAATTAATTAAGACCTTTGGACATATTTTTAAAAGAATAAAGAAAAACTGAACATAATTTTATTAGTAAAAAGTTTAACCTTTCAAATAAATTAATTTTGAAAAATTATTATCAAAGAAGATCATATACTTGAAAAGTTTTGATTTTGTCTTGCTTAAATTTGGTTATATTTAGATATCAAGAAGTTTTAGAAAATAATGTTCACACTAAAAAGTTTTAAAGGTCTATTTGAAAGTCCAAATTTTAAAATAATTTATTTTTATTATTTGATATCAACAAGAAAAAAAAAAGTAATATTTTAGACACCGTTGGATAACCGTTTAGTTTTTTAAGATTAAGCTTATAAACACTACTACCACTCATAAGTTTATTTGTTTTGTCATCTACCATCTTCCCATGTTTTCAAAAACCAAGTCAAATTTTAAAAACTAAAAGGCTAAATTATTAAAAAAAAAAAAAAAAATACCCCTGTGTTTGTTTCAAAACTGCTCCTGAACTTTGAAAAGTTTCAAGAATACCCCTGAACTTTAAAAAATGTTTAAAAAATACTCTTGCCGTTAATTTTGGATGGAAACCGTTAAATTTTCGGTTTCAAAAATACCCTTGAACTTTCAAAAAAATTTCAAAAATACCCTTATTGAAAAATGCTTCTTTTTTTTTCCTCCTATCACCATAAAATCTTTCTCCATGAAAATTAATGCAAAACTTTGCTTATAAATGTTGTGTGCAACACAATACCAGATAAAAACAGACTTTGAAATCGAGTTTTCTCTTTTAAAAAGCGTAAAGAAGATTAAGGGTGAGAAAACAACATATATATGTATATATATTATTTCCTTTTTGCTCTCTCTGTGTTGTGTATGTTAGAGTAATAAGAAGAAGAAGTGTTTATAAGACTGTGGATTGGGTCCAATTTATAAGATTAATTAATCAAAAGTTTTATATATGCTTTTGTTCTTATTAATATTTAAGAATTGTTATTAGAACTTGTATACAACAATGGTTTCATTTATTCTTCATAAAATGAATATAGAGAAAGCTAATGGGTAATAGTTGGTGAGGAAATAATACTGAAAAGGCTACCAACAAATGAAGTCAAGTACATGTAGAATTTCAAGAACAAAACAGAAGTCATCTGATACGAAAATCTAGTCAAAGTTCTTGGGATGTGTTGAAAGAGAAAAAAAAAAAACTCAATACATGACAAATAAGTTAAGTTTCTCATTAATTTTCATGGAAAAATAATTAATTTACGGTGGGAGAAGGAAAAAAAGGAAGCATTTTTCAATAAGGGTATTTTTGAAATTTTTTTAAAAGTTCAAGAGTATTTTTTAAAATGAAACTATAACAATTTCCATCCAAAATTAATGGCAAGGGTATTTTTGAAATATTTTTCAAAGTTCAAGGGTATTTTTAAAACTTTTTAAAGTTCAGGGGCATTTTTGAAACAAACCCCATAGTTCAAGGTATTTTTTATAATTTAGCCAGACTAAACCCTAAACCCTAAACCCTAAACCCAAGTTATAATATAGTGATTAGAAATCGAATGTCGTCCTCTGGATTGGTTTTCTAGTTCCCCTAATTATTAAAGGTATATTCGCCCAATTTTATTTACAGAAAATAAACGAGAAATATGCAAATCAATGAAAAACTAATCAAAGCAATAAAATATGGAAACTCAATGGAGAAAGACCTTAGGGAATTGATTTCACCGATTAGATGCATGAATTAATTTAAAGAATAATTAGGAACAAATTCGTAACAAGTTCATAAACCAAGGATTATCGATACTTAAAAGTCTCTCCCGAGTACAATTAATTCTTTATGCAAACTAAGAAATTGATATCCCTATCTAATTTCAACAACAAGCATAAGCAATAAGAACAATCCTCATGACGGTTTCTCAAGCAATCCCAAATCTCCCGATTAAAGAATCACCTAAGTCATGCCATTGATAGTCTAATCTAAACTACCCTCTCCCGAGCGATTAGTTCAGAAACAACAACATACAATCCGTGATCAAGAGATTATAGGCATTAATCATACAATTGCATAAATAAACCGCGTTACGAAACGTCCTAAAAAATCCGTAAATTAATCCATACAAGCTAATGGCTACATCAAGCCCCTAAGAAACGAAATTTAGCTACTCATGTCTCTAAACATACAATCAAAATCAGTCCAATACATGCTAAAAATCAGTACGAGAAATAAGGGAGAAAGAGTAAACTCGCTAGCCGTGATTCCCGTGCGTTCTCGTCACGATCCTCACGATCCAAGCTCCCAAAATCAAGCTCCCTCTGTTTTTGCCCTGTTCTGTGCGTTTTTCTCTCTCTAAAGTCGTGTTTCTCTCTCCAAAACAGCTCCCCAAATCAGATGGCATCGCAAACAATATATACTGCCCAATCTGCGCGACAGCGTTGAGACGCTAAGGACACAGCGTCGCGACGCTGTCGCGCGCGTGCCCTAATTATATTAGGAAAGTTCGCAACGTCGAGACGCTGCCTCGAATTCGTGCCTTCTGCTGAAGGGGCCAGCGTTGAGACTCTCCAATGGTAGCGTCTCAACGCTGCCCTATTATATGGATGCCTTGAACCTCATGCTCTTTTGCAAATTCCTTTTCTTGGGTTAATTCTTTTTCTCCATAATTAACGGTATTCTTCAAAAATATCAATTTCCATTGAAATGCTTGATTCCTACAAAACAAAACCAAATAGACATAAAATTGGCCAAATAGTACCCAAGACTAACGCTAAAATAGTATAAAATATAGCTCAATAAATTGCGCTATCAGGCAACTACTAAAGTATATAAATAATGTACTCTTTTCCTTCACTAGGATTTTTTTCTAGTAACGTTTTAACGAGGCATATATTCTGTATACAATAGACATCTAAAGGAGGGGTATTATGAATATTAGAATATTATTATTATAGATGCTCATAACTGCTATAAGTTACATTTCCCAATTAATCCCTCTCATTAGCCCTTTCATGTGTTACACATTTTGAATTATGTAAATCTTGTAACTTACACTCATGTAAATCCTATAATTAGTGGTTGTATCCACCTTGAAAGACACACCTCAAGAGAGAATTACACATTGTTCTCTACCTTCTTCTCCTCTCCATCTCTTTACATTATGTTCTTTTTGTTCTTCTTTTGCTCTAATTATATATAAGATGTTATCAGCACAAATCTCTACCACTTTTCTTTGTTAAAGGTAGGTTTCATTTTTGTTTTTGTTGTTTGTGTTATGTACGTTTTACATAGACAGTGTATATGTGTTGAATACCTCATATATATATTGAGTATTTTTTTTTAATGTTAACCATCTATTATTTTATTCATATCGGGCATATTATTTTTATACTTTTCATATTATGCTTAAAATTAATTCTTCGTTTATCATAATTCTATGATTGAATCCACATTATTGTTTATGATTCAACATTTAATTCATTTTATCGTTTATCATTTAACATTTGAATCCACGTCTAATTCTTCATAATTCACCTTAATTGTTCATGATTCATCTTATTTTACATGTTAAGTTTGAGATTTGTGGCATTTCACATAATTGAAATACTCATACCTAATTGTTATTAATTACTTGACACCAATCTCTTTTAGGAGTATATTGGATTTAAATTGTTTACTTGGTTTAAGTGTTTGTATTATTAAATCACAACAATCACTATTTTATAACACGTATACAATTTTGCAATTTATTTATCTCTTTCTTTAAATAATCAATATGTTGAGAGATATTTTTATGTTTAAATTCTTATTAGTTTGATAATCTAAAATTTGGTATATGTTTGAGGGCATAACTATGAAAAATAAGCAATAAAAGTTTAATGGTTTTGTCAGATTATTTGAAATAAACCCCACATATATTTGACATTTGAAAAATGAATTTAGAAATAAATCTCATATATGTCTAAACAGTTTTGATTCAAAATGACTACATATATATTAGGTAAAAATATGAAAAATGAGCAATAAAATATAGAAAGTTCGATAGTGTTTTCGGATTATTTAGAATAAACCCTATATATATTTTACATTTGAAAAAAGAACTTGGAAATACATAATCCTCCTTATTCGGAATAACCCACATATATATTTTACCTTATTTGTTTGATTTTGATGGTTGTTTGCACGGAAAAGAAGTCGTCAAAAACACTATCAAATGAAATAGAGCTCCTCGCCGTCGTTCATCGTTCAAAGAAACAAATGTGTTGCACCGTTGGTCATCGATCAATGGAATCAAAATAGTCAATTATTTTGGTGAGGATGATTAAATCTAGATGAATAGAAATGTCAAAAGAAAAAAGTATCATCTAAGAAATAAAAAACAAAAAACAATGAAAACAAGGAATTTTGAAGGTATTATGAGCTTGAACCTAAACAAAATAAAATGAAAAGAGATGGAAAAATGAAAAACTCAAACCTGAATGCTAGAGGAGATGTGAATTTGCCGTCAGATGGCCGTAGAGGAGATATGGCTTGGTCTCGGTTTGAACGGAAGAAGGTGAAATCGTGAAAGGAGATTTTTTGAAAAATTAAGAGTGATTTTAAGGGTCTTTGAAATGAGATCTTTTGAAAAATAAAGAGTGGTTTTAGGGATCTTTGAAAATTAGAAAGTGAATTAAATGAGTTTGGAGTTTTTAATATAAGGAATAAAATGTGTTTTTTTTCCTTTCATAATTGTTGTTGCCTTTTCAAATATAAAGATTATGGTAGATGACATAAAAGTAATTGAATCACAACTTATATGTAAAAAATCTAGATTTTTTTTTTGACTATTTGCGTAAAAAAATGGGAGATTTGGACAAAAATAAAATATAGACCTCATTTATAGACTAACTACGTAGTTGTCCCTATTTTTTAAAAAAAATTAATTTTTTTGTTTATTATTATTTTTTAAACTTTTATATATATATACATATATTTTTTAATTTTTAACCCACCTTTTTTTTAACTTTTTTACCTTCATCTTTTACTTTTCATTTATCAATTTTCACATCATTTTCTCATCAAAACTCTACAAATTTCCAAATTTATTTTTTAACACAAAAATTATTTTTAATTAATTATTTAATTTTACATTTTTATCATTTTATTATTTTTACCATCTATAAATACCCTCATTCCATTTTTAATAATTCAAATAATTTCTATCCATTAGCATAATTTTAATTAACAAGATCCTATCGACATGTTCATATAAATATTATAATTAATTTTCGTCAACTTTCGTATTGTATTTAATAAAGATGCATTTAATATAATTAAGTCATAATAAATCGGAGCGTATCAACATTTAAATTGACATTTCCATCTAAATATTTTCTTACATTTTAGATATGATGATAAAAAAAATTGTCAAATATAGTATGATTAAGCCACAATTAAGATTATATGACTAATTCAAACAATTTCCATCAATTTCCATAAATCTTCCCCAAATATCCATTGACATTTCCATCGACACAAACATTTATATAAAATCTGGATCTCGACATTTCCATCTATATCAAATTATAAGGGATTTGTCGTAGCACCTATTTCGTTCTCTTGGAATTTCTGGTCAAAAGAACATATTTGGTAGTGAAAGTTTAAAAAACAACACTTAAATAGTTGTAAAAGGTCTTTGAACTCATTTACCTGACAACTGGCGATGGTTCTTCAAAAAGAATCAGATGTGGAAGGAAAGTTGTTTGTGGTTCAAGAACCTTATTGCAGCATTTCAGTGAAAAGAAAAGGAACAGAGAAACACACAAATTTTGAAAATAAAAGGAAATGAAAAAACATGTCAAAGTTGTGTCTGGGGGCTGGGGAGATTTCTTTTTTTTGCTGCCAATTGGGTACGTTTTGCTTCCCCTCATCATTTAAAAACCCTTACCAACAACTCATTGGCCTCTTTTATCAATGGTAAAACCTAATGCACATATTATGGTATAGAAAATAGAAACATGAGTATAATAGTATAGCAAATATATATATGATCATTCAGCAAGCACAATATATATATAGACAAAGTACACTTTATTTAGGTATGCACTTTCAAACCGTTGGAAAAAGCCATAATTCCAGATAAAGAGTTTGATGTTCTTCTAGTGAAGGCCTGCAGGTCCTGAATGCAGCTGAAGAGTACGGCTTGGGACAACCTGTAAAACTCCTTCTTGTTCTGCCAAGTTCCAACATCAAAGTTCATAAGAAACAGTAGCTTGTAGTAATTGCGGGGATTTATTCACATTCTAAAATGAATATCTAAATATATATACACAAGAACTAATGTTAATGTTCTTGAGATAAACTGAGTTATTGGGATATACAAGTTATAGAGATATGAAAAGCATATGCAAATATGTCAAACCACCCCTAAATTGATAGATTATGATATATGTATCTTTGATATATATTCATTAACACTCCCTTTTTAGTGTGTGGGCTTAAATATTAATTTGATGCACAAAGATATTCTAAGGCTCAAACTCGGACCTCTTGTTTCGGTCCCATGTTAAAGTAAGACTAATTTCTAAAGTTTAAGTTGATAGGTTATATATGATATATTTAATCTTGTATATAAACAAGTATGTGACAGATGTTATAAGCATCAAGCTGGGGACTGCAAACATGTGACAGCGTAAAGGGACAATCAAATTCCTGATCCAACTCACTATTGGATAGTCAATAAACAACTTCAAGGACAGTAAATAAGTATAAGAAGCTTTGTTCGACACTCTGCTTTTCACATTTCAGGTACCGAACCAAACAACCCAGCACCTCCAGACATTTGGAAACTACACATCGTCGAAATTAGGAAAGTAAAAGTATTTTTTCTATCAAAGTACTTGGTTTGGTTAGTCAATTAACTTTAAATTTTCAAATTTCATCAAATTGAACTCTAAACTTGAATAAGGATGATACTAATACTTATACAAAACTAAATTAGAAATTTGCCAAAAAACTAACTAATAAATTACACTAAATACAACCAACAAAACACTTGAAATCAAACCTAAGAAATGCCCAAATCCAGCCTTGAAAATACTGAAACCTAGCAACATACATGCCCAATCCTAAACCCTATTGATGAATGATGTGCAAAAACAGTGAGGAAAACCAGCTGTACCTTGGTTTGATTTTTTCAAAATTTCAACATCAGCTGGGTTTTTTTTTGTGTGTGCCAGAGGCCCTTTTCCAGCTCTTTTAGGTACTGAATACTGATTTCTGAGGACAAGCAAAGTATCTATGGATCAATGGGGTTGGTAGCTCTTTTGTGGAGACTGGTATGACTTGCAAGAGAAACACAAGAGAATCTTTCAAGGAGCGGAAGCGTGCCGTTATGTTTTTTGGGATCTTGGTGTGCCTATGCTAAGATTATGTAATTATAGCTTCATACAAATCTTTGCTAATTGACAGTTCTTTCTGTAATCCCCTTGGCATGGTGGGATATCTCATCTACTAAAACCTAGCTACAAGATATTGATCATATAAAATAGTACTTAAATTCAACAATAAAATATCCAAATTCAGTCACTGAGTATCCAACAGAACGGAAATGACTAGTACAAAACATAAAACAAGTCTCTTCCGACCACAATCATACTCATGGCTGACAAAAAAATCTTCAAAAATAATTCAAGTTTGGATTTGGGTGCAACGTAATAAAATCAAATAAGCCAAACCGAAATGAATTTCCCCAAAATTTTCCAGAACTCCATTAAATAGACAAAATAGCATAAAATTTCACAGACCAAATTAATCAATCAATGACAAATAAATCAACGAGGAAGATCGCAACCAACTTACTGGAAATCTCCGCGACCTGATCGGGAGTAAGCCGAGCAGAGAAGCCACTGGCAGCATTCTTGTAACTATAGACAAGAGCCTCTCTAGCAGCCTCTTCACTGCAAATCAACAAATGAAACCAAAATCGACAGTCAATTTCCAGCGTTTTGCAGCCAAAAGACACACACAAGGGAGCAATCAGGAAAGAGACCTGCCGAGAACAGAAGTTAGGGTTCGGATGTGATAGGCCTCAGGTTCCTCATCGCGAGGCCTCTCCGTGTAAACGATATGCACCGCCGGAGAAGAGGACTTGGAGTCGGCGGATTGGCCGGACATGGCGGAAGAACTAAGCAGGAAATTCAGAGAAATTGAGAAGAGCAAAAGGAGATACAGGGGGAAGGAAGAAGAATTCAACTTCGCCATGTCAACTTGTGCATGATATAGTGATAGAGATTAGAACGAGTATCAAGAGAAGATAACAAGGTTAGAATTTGGGACCCGATGCCTCTTCAACAGTCGCGACACACACTTTCACTTTTGCCTTTTTATTTATTTATTTATTATAATTAAATTAAATTATTTTGTTTAATGATTATATATATATATATATATATATATATATATATATATATTATCTTTCATTTTTTTTTCCAAAAGGATGAACCTAAAATACACTTTTAGTTTATGAGGTTTGAATTAGGTTTCATTTTAGCCCTGAGTTTTCCAACTCAACAATTTAGTTCATTTTAGTTTTATTTTAATCTCTTCATCCAATTTTCCATTAATAATTAACTGAACGATGACATGACATTAATTTTTTTTATTGAATTTTTAAAATATAAATATATTAAAATAATAAAATATATTATTATTTTATAATACTTTTATTATTTCTTTCCCCCTCTCTTCTTTTCATTCATCACCTCGTCGGCCACCAGCCGCCGACGAATTTTTTTTTCCTTCTCTCTCTTTCTTCTTTTCTTCCTCTTCCTCTTCAGTTCCTTTAAAAAAAAAAAAATTGGAAAAGAGGGGAAGGAGGAGGTACTCTCAAGGCCCGTAGCAAGATAAAACGATTTGAATTTTACATTTCTGTAGAACCTTTTTATGTATACATAAATTTAGTTATGTTTTAACTATATAAACTTTTATCGAAAAATTCGTGAAGTTAATGTACAATTTTTGAAAAATCTATTCGTAGCAGTAGTTGAATTTAATATGTGGTGTTTTGTATTAAAAGAATGATATAGACAACAAAAAAAAATATGCAAACTTCAAAACATGTAAATTATAGATTTATATCTAAAAAAAATACAAACTTTAAATTTTTCTTAAAAAAAAATCAATCAATAAAAAAACATAATAGGTAGGTTCATCATTTGGAAAAAGAAATGAAAAATAATATTTATAAAAGAATATATATAATCATTAAACAAAAAAACATCTAAATTAATTTAATCTCTAATATATAAACATCGAAGCACACTGAAGTCTGGTTAGAGGAATGTCCACTATGGGCTCAAGATTTTTTAACTCACGGGAAGCTTATTCTTCGTTTCTTGTTTAGTTTCTGTTTGTACCCCTCAAAAAAAAAAAAAAAAAAAAAGCTCTCATTTTTTTACATAATTACAAACGTGTCCTTGTGATTTATTTAACACTACAATAATTATATAACTATAAAAACCGATATTGCATTCAAATATTTAATAAAGTAATGGATAAATAGGAATTGATTATTAATTATTGAATAATTTTTTTTATCTTATCTTAAATGTGATATTTAAACTAAAATGAATATTAAATGTACTAAAATGAATATTAAATGTTTAAGAAAACGATATGTTTATTTCACAAAATTTATATTGCCTTCTTTTAGTGATAAAATCATAGTAGGAAAAATTTTAACCATTGTTAAAAGAAAACTATAATTTAAATAAATTCTACACCATCAAATTTTATATATAATAAAATAAGTAGAATAATAGTTTTTTTTATTTAATGAAAGTATATATAAGAATGTGAAAAGTTGGTAGGTGATGAGTTTGAATATAAAAGGTTTTATTCATTAAATTTCTATGAATTAATTATAAACTTTATAACTTCAAATTTAATTACAATCAATAGTAAGATTTTAAAGGTTTTGGAATTGCATTAGTTTTGTAACATTCTTCAACTCCACTATATAAAGAACTCTCTCCCTACTTTCTTCTACACAAATTTGAGTATCCTCTTCTTAGTTTTTTTTTTCCTCTCCAATTTGTTCTCTATAAGTTTATTAGTTTATTTGAATTACAAAGTCGTGTTAACTACCAAAAAATGACGAAGATACTTCAAAATGACCTTCAACACAGGTATCTATTTCTAACATATATATGTTTTCATTCTAACACTTTTTTTTTTTTGAAAAAATCATTTTAACACTATTATTCATTGATTTTCTTTTATTCTAATTCTAATAACTAATGTAACACTATTATCCTTAATTTAATTTTTTTAAGGTAATTTTCGATAGTTTTAAAATCAAATTTAGTTTTATTTAGTATTCATACAAGTTGTATGATGTAAAGGTATTTCTTTCTACAACAATTTAGCTTTCTCATTTTGATTTGTTTTTCTTCTTCTATTAGTTCCTTCATATATTTTTAGATTTAGAAGATTGTATTGCATATTGGTATAACAAACTATGTTATGGGAATTGCAACGCAGTGTTGTTTGTATTAGATGTGGTAGTTGTATCTTGAAAAATGGTTTGATCTCAAATACCAATCAAAGGTGAACCTATTATCGGATAATCGTATGAAGAGGTATCACTATCTTTTAGATGTTTTTATATTATTTTATAATTAACCCTCTTATTGTATTTGTTGTTTATGTATGATTTTTATTTTTAAAAAAATATTTCCTACACAATTTTTTATCCAATGAATCAAAAACACAAAAATGAAAATTTGATATTAAGTATAGTTAGTTTTAAAATTAATTATCATTTGATTTTTAACTCGTTTAAAAAACTCAACTTTGAAAATTGAGTCAAACTGATAAACCAAATCAAATCAATCGAGTAAGTACGGTCATTTAATCATGTTGATTCATTCAAGCTAAACTAAATCGTTTAAAATTCAAATTGTCATTATTTTTTTGTTAAAGATAAATTAAAAAATATTAAAACATAAATTACTAAAATAAAACATTTTATACAATAGTGATTGAATTGAAAAAACAGTTAGACATATCCTAAACTATAAAAATATGTGACCGACTAAATAAGACTACATAAAACTTATATTAAGTAATTTTAAAAAGATTATTCTATTGAGTAATATTTTATCCAAATTATATATAATTATAAATATTTTTAAATTTTAAAAAAATTACACGTGCAATTCACGTGGTAAAACACTAGTTATAATAAATAATTAAATAAATTAATTAATTAAAAAAAAAAAAAAAAAGGGAAAAGTGGTGTGTCGTGACTCGTGCCTTTGAAGAGGCGCAACACAGCCACCAAAGGGTGTCATGCTTCTTCACCCTATATTTGTAAATACTTTTCAAACAACCCCTTTTTATAATTTATTTTTCAATTTATTTTTTAACTTTTTTAAGAAACCCTGGATTCAAATAATCGATGAGGATTCAAATTGGCCTCAAATTCAATGCCTATCTTTAAATATATGCCTTTAAACGGAAGAAATTCAAGAAATAAATTTTAAAATATAGGTTAAAATATCATTTTTAGTCTTCCTGTCTCTCAAATGTCTAATTTTAGTTATGTACTTTTAATAAAGCTTAAATCGAAAGAGTAAAAGACGAAGATGGAGTTTGGTGCAATGAAGAGGAAGACATAGGTAGAATTGCTACTGATTACTTCAATCCCTCTACCATTCCTCTAAGCCTTGTGAAAAAGTTATTGATTTTATTCTCAGTTATATCACTACTACAAAAAGCACTTTTAATGACGGGCGGTGTACGTCATCTATATGAGTGTCGTCGTATCTTTTAATGAGGGGCATTGCCCGTCATTAAAAGCCGTCCGTCATTAAAAGGTGCAATGACAGACGTTTTTAATGACGGGCAGTGCCGTCATTTAAAGGCGTCCGTCATCAAAAGTCCGTCATTAAAAGGGCATTATCCAACCAAATGTCTGTCATTAAAGGTGCCCGTCATTAAATATCTTTTTTAATGACAGACATTACCCGCCATCATTTTGTTCATAATTTAATAAAAAAAATTGTTGGTTGCCTGGTGGCATACCAACAATATTTTATTCATTTGTCAACCTGTAAATAAAGTAATCTTCATCTTAAATGTGCAAAATTGTATAGAAATCAAATATTTGTCAAATTTCATTCCAATAAGCCAATGAACCAAATTTGTTCATACAATTTTTATTCATATAAGTTTGATATATGAATAAAATTACAAACACTTACACTTAAAAGCCTCAAAATTATTTCTTCTCAAAAAAAAAAAAAAAAACCTCAAAATTACTAAACACCTATGATTAAAAGTCTACACCTACACCGAAAAACAAAAATTCTCGTACATGCCACTTTCATTCTTGTCACCATAATCTTGCTCGTACATCAAACTTGAACCTAAGAAAAAAAAATTGTAATTAGGTTCGATACAACCAGAACAAGAATTCACATAACAAACATATGTCCAACAACTCGAAGAACCTATGAATAACAAATTTAGTTAACAATAAAATACACACAAAAAAAAAAAACCAATCTCGATGAGTATCTCAATAAAATACACATTACTAAAGTCTCTATCCTAATTTTAACCGGTTGCTTCAAAAATTTCGACAGCATAACGACATACATATGACTAACCCAAAAAATTTTAAACCTGTTAAACAAGAGAAACACACCTCTATATGAAAAAAATCACCCAACTACAGCTTCACAACACTTCAAGTTCACAACAAGACCCCAAATATCCTAAAACTAAGCAAGTTAGGACTTGCATCAAGCACAATCTTAAATCTAAACAATCATTAAAGGACATTGCAACCAAACAAACTTTATTAGCCACAACTTTGTTAGACCTAAATTGTATCATAGCCTAAAACACACACACCCTCTAACTTGGGAAGCAAAGAAGCTATATAAACCTGATATATGGAGAAACAAAGACCTAATTCGGATGGTCCAACACATAACTAATCAACTCTTCTCATTATGCATCAAACAAAGCAAATTAGTACACACATTTCTAACTATTAATTTAAAATTCTAAATTCATTTGGCAACATCATGTTGATATACCTATTCATAAGCTTAAGTCGATAAGTTACGATATATTAATCACTAAATTCATAAGCTTAAGTCAATAAGTTACGATATACCAATCAAAACCATGTTAACTAAAAACATGATAGCAAAAATGTAGCAAAAGTAATCAAAATTCCAGCAATTGGATCAACTTAAAATCATAAATAAAATTAAATGGTTTTCACCTACCATTTGATGCTAGGATTTGACTTTATTTCTACTACTCTAAAGATTCACCAATGGAGCCACACCTTGCTGACCAAAGACAAAATAAAGAACATTGAGTTAACTCATTTTCAAATATAATTGTACAAAGTTGGTACAAGCAGTATATTTGACAAAATACTTTTACGGATAAAAAAGATCTAAAAAGTTAGGGTTAGTGAAATTTTGGAAAGAAAAATATAGAAGTAACAACTAACCATACCAAATAGAAAGTATGACACAATTGATTCAATTGGAATGGTGAAAAGATATCTAAGAAAACCACACAATAAAATCCACTACCTTGATAACCATTTGGTTTTTGGTTTTTCAAAATTATATTTTCTAGTTTTGAATGAGAGATTGTGTTTGTACCACAGGGAAACATGAAATAGCAGACAACAAAAAAAAGCATCAAATTATTAGTCATAAACAATTCATACTAGCATCTTGCACTCAATAAAAAAAATCCATTTATATAAATGACAGAGAACAAAACAAGAAAGTTAACTAACATTTAATCATCCATTTGAAGAAAACCATAACAAAAACATTTGACACATCATACAAAAACTAAATATCACAATCCAAAGTCAAAACCAATGTTAGGAGAGGGGCAACCAACTTGAATATAATTATCCTGAGAAAAACCACTAGCATTCAAGCCATCAATAGCCAATATTTCTTCTTCAATAGTTTCCCAAACTTTCAATATCCGATTAGGGGAAGGAAAAAATCTATCTAAGCAAAAGTTTTCACAGCATTTTAACTTTCTTGAACCAATTTTCATTTTGGGGAAGGGGAAGAAAGACCAAAATATCTTTTAATGCATAAAAATAAGGACAAGAAGATGAAAGGCCAAAAGATCTTTTAATGCATAAAACTTGATTTAAAAATCTCTCGTTATCTCTCAAAGTTGGGTTTTTTAGAGTGGGCAAAACCTCTCCAAAGATTAGAGGGTGGACCATGAAGATAATGCAAGGAATGGCTCCTAAAACCCAAGTTCAGCACTTCGAAGTTCAGCATGAGTAATAAACTTAATCCATGGAAATTGAACGAAGAGTGAAAAATCCAAGTACCTACAATAGCACAAGCAACTCTTCCCTAGTGTAAAACTTCACACCGAGAGTAACCCACATCACAAAAAAAGAGAACAGAGCAAACCAAGCCTATAACGAACAACAAAAAAACCAAACAACTCCATCACATTAACATACTATAGAGCACTTTCTCATGAATTCATCAACATTTTGTATTCATAAAAGTAAAAAGATTAATAGTACCCATGTATTTGGTCAATAGAACAATCAGCTAATTAATGGTTGATAAGTATCAAGGGAGGGGCTTGGATGTGGTGGGCGGTAGTAGAAGTAGTAGTAGTAGAAGACAGTTGCGTAGAAAACGCTTCCTTCCAAAACTGTGATTGATCAAGAAATATTTAGTGTTTGTTAGAAACATATACCAATTAGACCATTTCTCAAACCAAACATATAACCATATAAAAAAGCAATGTAATGTAATGTTAAACAGATATATTGTAAGCCAAAAGACATCCCAAAATGGCTAAGTTCCCTGCACTAGAAATATCAGAGACCAATAAATAGAGCTTGATTTTCAACCGACAGTCTATAAGAATCAAACCTAAATCCTCCATTCAAAATCAAACGAGTATAATCAGAGGCAAAGAAAAACAGAAGGCAAAACAACAAAGAACTCACTGGAAACGCGATCGTAAACATCAGTAGCAGACTCCCCTTCAGGGAACCGGTAGAAGAATCTCCAAAATCTCTCCCTGGTCTCTACAAATAAAAAGAAAATTTTCAAATTAAATGGCAATATGTTACCACTATTAAGTTTAGAATCTCCAGATTAGTAACACCATAAGATATCTATACAGCCACAACAAACTTACCATCTACAACTTACCCAAAATGACTCAATGCTTGTTCTAAGGTGCTCGAGGGGTTTCAAAACTACCAACAAGGCATACCTAAAGGTTAGAGATCAAGATAACCTAATTTAATTGAGTTCAAAAGGGCCTAAAATGTGCTATTTCCTATAAAACAAACACTAATTCAATCACTTAAGTATAAGATTGATGATATTAAAATTGGAAAAAAGTTAACAAACTAATTGAAACACCTAGTGTTATATGATGAAGTATAAATATGATTGTAAATAAGCATATTGTAGAAAAGGAACCAACTTACTAGGCATAAGGTGAATCCCATTCTGTATAGGTGCCAACGGAACCTTGGGAGGCATTTCATACTTCATTAGACGATATTGATGCTCGAGCAACTGGTTGAATAAGAGGACCAAAATAATAGGAGTATTTTGTGTATGAATGTATTTGATTGAGAAAAACAAAAATAATCAAGAAACTATTCGAGTAAATTCCAAGTATACCCAGAGTTGTAAATCCAAGATCTATTCTTGCACGAGTCAGGAGCGTTTTAACCACCTCATCTCTATTCATGTATAATTGTAAGTGCCACTCAATCAAAGTCTGGACCTAAAACACCAATTTTAAAGAATTTGTCAACACATCATAGCTTCAAAAATATCTAACTAGAAAGATGGAAATGAAACAGAAGTATGAGAAAAACATTATATTGCTTAAAAACTGAGGACATTTTATCTTACAAACTCAATATCTTGAAGTGAAACTCTTTTTCCTGTCATTGCTTGTTGCAGAGACAAAACTTGAATATGTAATAGGTGCCTCAATTGTATTTATTTTGTCATTTGCTTTCTCATTTGTTGAATCACGAGAAGCTTGGGTGTCGCCCTTTGAACTCTAAAAAGGTCTTTAGAATGTAGTAGCAGAAAATAATACTCTCATTTGCAGGTTTGTGTTTGACAAAACTAGCACTTAAGAGTTAAGAAAGACTGTTCATTTATATGTTTATGATAACGCACGAACTACACATAGATGGCCATATTACTAAATTGAATAAACTTAATGAAAATGATTAGAGGTTTATGAAGGGAATAAAAGTCCTCACGCAGCGGAAGCGCATCAATTGGACCTTACGCCGTATATTAATTAACATTAAAATACCGTTACGATAACTCAAACAAAACTTTAAACAACCTTTAAAGCCGCTGTAAAATTGGTTTAAACATGCTAAAATAAATCTAAATTTATTTTTAAAACTTTTCTAAAGAAAAGAGGAAGAACCGTTACAAACCTTCGTTGAAGACTTGACCGTTCTTCGCCAACGACGCTCCACGAACGAAAACGCACCAACCGCCTTTGTTTTTCTTCGCTGAAAATTTCTTCTTTGATTGACACAATCACCACAGAGGTTACACCGGTATGTCTCTAAGTCTAGGAGGCAAAAGACTTGTGGGAGTCTTTCTCTAAGAGGGAGGCTAGAGAGAATTCTAGGTCTTGTCTTTCAAGAGTGTCAAGTGTCATGACCAATTAGGTATAGTGTTCTATTAATAGAAGAGAGGCCATGAATAAAATATTCAATTAAATCAATCTTTTCCATAATTGATTCAATCTTTATTCCTTAATTAATCAATCATGATTAATCAATTCCATAATTGATTAATCTTTTCCACAAATGACTAATTACTTCCATAAGTGATTAGATCATTTCCTTAAATGATTAATCACTTCCTTAAGTGATTAATTATTTCCATAATTGATTAATTCTCGGTTAATGAATTCTTTAATTAATTAACCACCAATTAAATATCACATATTTAATTCCCGGCCTAGAATTAATTAATTTGCCCAAACACATTTTAGGCCTTAGATTAATTCATTATTTTGAACTCTTTCAAACTTCTATAAATTTATATTTGAACTTTTCAAATATTAATTTCTCTCATAATAATATATCAATATATATTATATTTGTTTCCCTTAATAAATTGAACATTTTCAATTTACTTTTATTACTTAGTTGCCTCAAATTACTTTACGAGCTACCAGTGGGACCTAATGGACCTGCAGATCAGAAGCTCCAACGATGTGAGATTAATTGGTCAAACTCATTAACCACATTAATCAATATTCGTTAACTGTGTGTACATTCCACTATAGACTCACAGTTGCACTCTTCTCACTGCAGACATATTTTCTGTGTCCACGGATTTAGACCAATATCGACTAGTTAGTCCTTCACGAGTGTCCGTAACACCAGCTGGGTCAAATTACCGTTTTACCTCTGGGTTACCTCTATTTCCTTAAGTACCAATTCTCCTCTAATGAACAACCTGTTTGTGGTCCAACCATCAAACAGAAAACCCTCTCGTGCCATTGAGAGGGTAGGGCCCTTTGTTCAAGACTCGGAGTAACCACTTAAGGGAACACTCATCTGCTTCCCTAAAGTCGGGAAGGAGTGAATTCCATCTTGTACGATTATGTTCCCAGCTCCCCATTCGGTCTTGTCCCCAAAGTGGTAGGCTTATTGAGTCGGCGTATTGGCCACTCTCACCCATACAAATCAAAGGACAATCTCTCATGAGCAGGAGTCCATAATCAACTCAGGATTAAGACTAAGTTGTCTAGGTCGTCCTAGTGAAATAGAAAACCAACTAGTTAACGGTGTTATGACCAGTGGTTACTATTTCGCGGTCCGGTCTTATGCAAACTCATTGCATAGGATACCCCCACTCGCATGTCTCCTACACGAACGCGTTGGATCGCGGCGTTTGTATCAAATACAAAGTGGGCCGTATCCATAGTGTCACCAGGATAAGGCACCCAGTCTTATCCCTATACTATAGACCCTTTAGGCTGTTTCTTGAACAATGATCCCATATGTCACTACATATAGTTCAAGACTCATATTACAGCCTTGGATATCTAGTTTATTGGATTAGGGTTATTATTAGGCAAAGACAAATATAAAATAACTAATAACAATTAATGGAAAAATATATTAATATTATTTCATTAATATTCGGTCAACGGTTACATTCACTATCTACGAGTTTTAGGGCATAAAACCCAACAAACTCCCACTTGAACTAAAACACTAGTTAGTGGGATGTAAATGCAATAATCTAAAGCTAGAAATGTCATGTATATAATACAATGAACTAGGGCATCCTTATACCCATTATACATTTCTCCCACTTGCCCTAGATTAGATGGCATACATTTCTCGTAGACCTAGACCTTCTAGATGACCCTCAAACACTTTAGCCTGAGAGCCTTCGTAAATGGATCAGCGATGTTGTGCTCCGAGGCGATCTTAGTGACGATCACATCTCCTCGTTGCACAATTTCCCGTATCAGGTGATACTTCCTCTCGATGTGTTTACCTCGTTTGTGGCTTTGAGGTTCTTTTGAGTTGGCTACAGCCCCACTATTGTCACAATATAGTGTTATGGGCATGTCCATGTTCGGAACCACTTCCAAATCAGTCAAGAACTTTCTGAGCCATATTGCATCCTTAGCTGCTTCGCAAGCTGCTACATACTCAGCCTCCATGGTTGAGTCTGCTATGCATCCTTGTTTGATGCTTCTCCACACTACTGCTCCTCCATTGAGGGTGAATACTGACCCTGATGTGGATTTCCTTGAATCCTTATCAGCTTGAAAGTCAGAGTCAGTGTATCCAGTAAGAATCAAATCCTTAGTTCCATACACAAGCATGTAGTCCCTCGTTCTCCGAAGATACTTGAGGATATTCTTAACCGCTCCTCAGTGGTCCAACCCTGGATTAGACTGATACCTACTGACTACTCCCACTGCATAACATATGTCAGGCCTAGTGCAGAGCATAGCATACATTAAGCTGCCCACAGCTGAGGCGTAGGGAATGTGTCTCATGTTCTCAATTTCTTGAGGTGTCTTAGGAGACTGTTCCTTAGACAGGTGTACCCCATGTCTGAAGGGTAGTAGTCCCTTCTTGGAGTTTTGCATCGAATATCGAGACAACATCTTGTCAATATACGTTGCTTGAGACAGAGCTAGCGTTTTGTTCTTACGATCCCTAATGATTTGGATTCCCAGAACATATTGAGCCTCTCCCAGACCTTTCATTTGGAATTGGGCTGCTAGCCATTTCTTAATGTCAGTGAGGTATCCTACATCATTCCCAATGAGTAGGATATCGTCTACATAAAGTATTAGAAAAGCTACTTTCCTTTTGTTGATTTTCTTGTACACACAAGGCTCATCAACGTTTTAGTCAAAGCCAAAAGATTTGATTGCAGTATCAAATCTAATGTTCCATGATCTGGATGCTTGTTTCAATCCATAAATGGATCGATTGAGCTTACAAACCTTTTGTTCCTGACCTTGGGCTATGAACCCTTCAGGTTGAGACATGAAGATATTCTCTTCAAGATTACCATTCAGAAAGGCAGCCTTGACGTCCATTTGCCATATTTCATAGTCATAATATGTGGCTATGGATAAGAGAATTCTTATGGACTTTAACATGGCTACAGGAGAAAAGGTTTCCTCATAGTCAACCCCTTCCTTTTGGGTATAACCCTTTGCCACTAGTCTAGCTTTGAAGGTCTGTACCTTTCCAGCTGCATCTCTTTTTCTCTTATAGATCCATTTGCATCCTATGGGTTTTACCCCATTTGGTAGATCTGTAAGTTCCCATACAGAATTGGAGTACATTGACTCCATTTCCAGGTTCATGGCTTTGACCCATTCATCCTTATCTTCGTCATTCATTGCCTGTCGATAGGACAATGGATCCTCAATGCTATCATTAGGTATGAAAACCTGAGTTTCAATTAAACCCAAGTAGCGGTTAGGTTGTAATACAACCCTCCCACTGCGTCGAGGCATTCCCAACGTTTGAGATGGACGGGATGGATCTGAAGAACTAGTTCCTTCATCAACCATTGTTGAAGGTCCAACTTCATCAACAACTCTTGATGATTCTTCAGTAGCTTCTCCTAATATTATTTTGCTGCGTGGTTTATGATCTCTCATGTGGTCTTCCTCTAAGAAAGTGGCGTTTGTCGATACAATCACCTTATTTTCTTGTGGGTCGTAGAAATAACCACCTCTCGTTTCTTTAGGGTAACCAACAAATTGGCACAGTTTTGAACGAGGTTCCAGTTTCTTAGGATTTGTCACAAGCACGTGTGCTGGACAACCCCAGATGCGAAAGTGATGCAAACTAGGTTTACGCCCCTTCCATAATTCGAAAGGTGTTTCAGAAACACTTTTCGAGGGAACATTGTTCAAGATGTATACTGCAATCTCTACTGCATACCCCCAAAACGAGCTAGGCAATTGAGCATAGCTCATCATTGATCGAACCATGTCTAACAAGGTTCTATTTCTCCTTTCTGACACACCATTCTGCTGAGGTGTACCAGGAGCTGAGAGTTGAGATTGGATTCCATGTTCTATCATATAATCCTGGAATCTTTGATCCATATACTCCCCTCCTCGATCAGATCAAAGTACTTTAATAGATTTACCTAATAGGTTTTCAACTTCAGCCTTAAACTCCTTAAACTTTTCAAGGGCTTTAGACTTATGTCCCATTAGGTACAAGTAACCATATCTTGAATAATCATCTATAAATGAGATGAAATATTCGTACCCTCCTCGAGCTTTTACATTCATTGGACCACACAGATCCGAATGTATTAACTCTAAGGGTTCTTTGGCTCTGTAACATTTTCCAGTAAAGGGTCTCTTGGTCATTTTTCCCTCGAGACAAGATTCACAAGGTGGTAGTGAATCATCTTCTAACTTGCTTAGAAGTCCATTCTTTACCAAACGACCGATCCTATCGATGTTTATATGACCAAGTCTAAGATGCCAAAGATGAGTATTGTTACTTGATGGAGAAATCTTTTGCCTTTTTCTTTGAGTTTCAGCAGTTTTAAATAATTCGTGATTTAAAAGTGCTTTGTTTTCGGTTGGTCTTAAAACGTACAAGTTATTTTCCAATTTGGCTGAACAAATAAGTACACCATTTTTATAAATGAACGCTTCATTCATATCAAAAGTAACTGTATACGATTGTTCAATCAAACATGAAATAGAAATTAAGTTCCTCTTAATCTTGGGAACGATTAACAAACTTTCTAAAAGTAAGAATCTATTTCTAAAAAATAACTTCGCAGCTCCCACTGCTTTAGCTGAAATGACTTCTCCAGTTCCGACCCTGAGTGTCATTTCCCCATCGTTCAACTGCCGAAAGGAACTATTTTCCTGAAAAGAAGAGCAAATATGATTAGTTGCTCCTGAATCAAGTATCCAGGTAAACTCATCATGTTCTACCAGACATGTTTCTAAAACAAGTAAATCAAATTTACCTTCCTTTTCCTTCTTTTTCTTAGCAAGGTACTTTGGGCAGTTTCTCTTCCAATGTCCATCTACATTGCAGTGGAAACACTTGCCCTTGTCTGCCATAACTTTGGCTTTTCCCTTGCTTTTAGCAGCAGTGCTGGGAGCTTTCCCCTTGTTTCCTTTCTTCTTCTGAGTTTTCTTTGAAGAAGTGGCTACAGATTTAGTTCCAGAGGATGTACCCTTCTCGAACTTTCTTTTAGAGTGGACAACGTTTGCCTCTCCTTCTATCTGTCCCTTGTTCTTAAGAAGTGACTGATAGAGTTGTAGCTCATTCAGGAGGCTAGTCAGGTTGAATGTTATTTTATTCATCATTGCATTGCTTCAAAACTGTAGAAAACTCTTCGGAAGAGATTCTAAGATGAATGCAACCTGACTACGCTCATCTATGACCTCCCCGTTTGCCTCTGCCACGTTGAATTGGACCATCATATCCAGGACATGTTCCCGAACAGACGTGCCCTCTTTCATGCGACAGCTATAAACGTATTTGAGAGTGTCATGGTGGAGTTGGTAGGACGGTTGTCCAAACATCTCCTGGAGAGAGTTCATAATCTCCCTCGCTGTTACCATGCTCTCATGCCTTTTAGCCAAAACTTCAGATAAGCTGGCTAGGATATAGACGCGAGTCTTATCATTGGCCTTTGTCCAGCGGTCATAAGCATCCTTAACTGCTTGGGATGCATTTCCGGGCAGGGGCTGGAGGACAATCCTCCGTTAAGACGAACCGCAGATCATCGACAACAAGAATCGTATTCAGGTTTGACTTCCACGTAGCATAATTTTCGCCGGTTAATTTCTCATTTTTAAGCAGAGAGACAATTGAGGAAGACATTGCTGAAATTTAAACAAACAATGACCGTATTAGTTATCTTTGCCTTAACCCATCATACAAGCAAACAATTGCACACAATCCAATCAATTTAGCAAAACAGACAATCACAGAACCCTAAAACTATCGATTTAGTTTTGCAACGACGTTTCAGAGGTTTAGAATGTCAGCCACCGAAGGGTGATCAGGCACTCCTCCTTTGAAATGAGACACCTCTCAGCTAATTCTAATTCCAGAATAACTCATATTCCTATAGACATTAGCCACCGTTGTTCGGTCAAGGATTTGTTAACACTTTTAACTCATCCTCGTAAGTGTAACCCTCCCACTTTCAGATCTCAGAGGCACGCACCAACAGGCTACCGAAGGGAAAGACAACTGTTGGTGATTAGCCTAAGAGCTCCTATCCTTTTCAGGAGTTCACGATGTTCAGAATCCTATGATGAGGCCCTCCGAAGGGATGGTTGCGCCAGGACAACCTGCAGGCAGATCATAGGACTCTCACGGTGTGAACTATGGGCGGAGACCGAGGGATACGTTGATACATGTCCCGCTCCCACTTACTCTAGACATTTTTCCCATTCACCTTGATATTGATCCATGCAAACACTTTCCGAAGGGAGGCTGCTCCTAAGGCGACTCGAAGCCGAGCATGAATCTCACGTTGTGAATATAGGGACGTGGGAGCAAAACTTGATTTAAATCTCGTTTTGTAACTTTCCTCCCACTGAAAATGTCCTAAGGTTAATATTGTTGGGTTTTATGCCTTAAAACTCGTAGATAGTAAATGTACATTTGACCGAACATTAATAAAGTGATGTATTATTCAATGTTTGTATTATATCTTGTCTTGCTAACCCTAATCCAATAAACTAAACATCCATGGCTAATAGAATGAGACTTGAACTAGTATGTAGGGACATGCGGGGATCAATGTTCAAGTTTTAGCCTAAAGGGTCTGTAGTATAGGGATAAGGCTGGGTACCTTATCCTGGTGACACTATGGATACGGCCCGCTTTGTATATTGATACAAACGTAGTGATCCAACACGTTCATGTGGTTGACATGCGAGTGGGGGTATCCTGTGCAATGAGTTTGCACAAAGACAGGACCGCGAAATAGTTAACCACTAACTATAACACCGTTGGTTGGCTCGGTTTCTATTTCACTAGGATGACCTAGGCAACTTGGCCTTAATCCTGAGTGGATTATGGACTCCTGTCCATGAGGGATTGTCCTTTGATTTGTACGGGTGAGAGTGGCCAGTTCGCCGACTCAATAAGCCTACCATTTTGGGGACAAGACCGAATGGGGAGCTGGGAACGTAGTCTTACAAGATGGAATTCACTCCTTCCTGATATGAGGGTAAGTAGAGGTGTGTTCCCTTAAGTGGTGTCTCCGGGTCTTGAACAAAGGGCCCTACCCTCTTTATGGCACGAGAGGGTTTTCTGTTTGATGGTTGGACCACAAACAGGTTGTTCATTAGAGGAGCACTGGTACTTAAGGACCAAGAGGTAGCCCAGGGGTAAAACGGTAATTTGACCTAGCTGGGGTACGAACTCACGTGAAGGGCTAACTTGCTGCTGACGGTCAATATCCGTGGACACAGAAATATATCTGCAGTGAGAAGAGTGCAGCTGTGGTTCTTTAGTGGAGTGAACCACAGTTAACGAATATTGATTAACTTGGTTAATGAGTTTAACCAACTAATCTCATATCGTTGGAGCTTCTGATCTGTAGGTCCATTAGGTCCCACCGGTAGCTCATTTGGGGCGTTGAGGTAAAATTCTAAGGATTGATTGAATATTCGAAGGTGTTCGAATATTATACTAAAATATGATTTTGGTTTATATTAAAACTATAGGTTATAATTAATATGCATTGGATGTATATTAATACTATAGTTTTGAGAGAGAAAATAGTAATTGAATATGTGATGTTCAATTTTATTTTATTAATTAATTAATTTCTTATTAATTAATTGATTTAGTTTAATTAAATTTGATTTAATTAAACTATAAGATAAGAGGGATATTAATTTAAATTGGATTTAAATTAAAGTTATTTTAATTAATTTAGATTAATTAAAAGATAATTAATTGTAATTTGAATTTATGTTTTTCAAATTATAATTAATTAAAATATCAGATAACTGAAATATCAGTTATCTGATATTTTAAATAATCAGACGTGGTCAGGGGAGTTGCTAAATCAACGCCCTAGTCCCACGCCTAACTCCCCATCCCTCGCTCTCTCCTTTTCTCTCAATTGATCTGTGGCTGAAAAATTAGAGTTTTTTTTCTGAGAGAGAAAAGAGAATCCAGAGAAAAATCCTTAGAGTCTGTTAAGTTCCCACAAGCTCCCAACGCGTATCCTGCTAAGAATACTGGTGAAACCTCGTGGTGGTGTTCGTGGCAAACTTTTCCAGCGAAAAAGGAATTTCTAGTTGCTGTTTTTGGGAGCAATTCAGAGAATTAGGCGAAAAAGTTCAAGGATTTCTTCAAAGGTAAGGTTCTTCTTGAACTAGGGTCAATAGGACCCAATTCTAGATTAGATCTAGTATTTTTCCCTCTGATTTTATGCATGCTTGTATCTAATTTACAGCAGATTATTGTCCTTTATTGTTGCTGTAAATTTATTAGTTTTGCCGTCGTATTGGTATCCCAATCGACGTTTTATTATTCAAAAGGTCTCTGTGTTTTTCCGCTGCGCAATAGGGCTTTTATCCCTACAAATATAGGGTTATTTAACTTAGATAGTATTCGGCTAAGTCAATCTATCTAAGTCTGATCTTATTATAACAATTATGGAAAGGATTAACTGCAATCTTTTGGGTGAATTAAACTTCTTTTAATAAACCCAATATTGCAAGTCAACATTACTATGGTTAATTCAACTCAATGTTCGAGTCAGTTCCCAGGTAGGAGGTGTTCCGTAAACCGTCAACTTAAATACCCCCAGCCTTAGACAGAACTTTACCGAGAGAGTTCCCTTATAACCTCAGTAATGTAAGGTCTTTACTCTAAAGATCTAGGTGCATTAAACACTTTTAATAAACCTAGTGACATTGCATGCTAACATTTAACTATGATTAATTCAACTCCGGTATTCTAGGTCAGTTCCTAGGTAGGAGGTGTTCCGTAAACCGTCAACTTAAATACCCCCAGCCTTAGACAGAACATTACCGGTGGAGTTCCCTTATAATCATAGCAATATTTTTCCTACTTAGTCAATTAAAACTATTTTTAAATACTAAGTAAGAAAAGATTCTAATCCTATTAGAAACTGATCTAGGTCTAATTAATTTTAAACAATTTAAAATTAATCCAATTCATCCTATGATCTTATGTTTGCATGCAAATCTTGATTATAGATTGACGGTTTCTAATCATTAATATTAAAGAACTATTTCAAAATTTAATGATTAATCCTATAATCAAGAATCTAGGGTTTAATTCATTCAACAATCTCATTCAAATTAAATAATTAAACCACACTAATTGCATGAATAATATAACAATTATATTATTAACTATGGATGTTTCATGCTTCATGCAATTTTTTGATTTTCTTTTATTATAACAATTATAAGCCAATCAAGAAAATCAATTAAGCATGCTTCATTCATCACATTAAACATAACTATTTATATTTAATTTAAGTAATGACATGCTTCATGCTTTCCAATTTTTCATATAATTAATATACACTTATATTAAAAATATGAAAACAAAAACCATGCATTTAAACATACATTATAACAATTTATAATATATAAAAAATGCATGAGCATGTTTATAACCTAAGGTGGGATTAAATATTCTATATGACATCCATAAAGCATATAAATAGCAATTGAACCGGTTAATTTTAGCCCCTAGGATAAAATAAAGCATTAAATTACATTAATTTAGCTAAATTCTATCCTAAAACAACCATGTACAGCTCCGGAATTGATCTAGACAGCACGAACCGCCCCGAACCACCTCGAACCGGCCTCCAAAATCACGAACCATGCCAAAAATTGGCTGAACCGGACCAAATAGGTCCCAGCCCAGCCGAACCGGTCCGAACCGGACCGGCCACGCCTTGAACCGCGCCTGTTGAAACCCTAGGTCGCGCCTCCATCGTGACAGCGTCGAGACGCTGTTATGATAGCGTCCCGACGCTATGCGTTTTCCTTATCTAGCGCCTGCGTAATCGAGCCAGCGTCGAGACGCTGTTGAGGTAGTGTCCCGACGCTGTGTGCTTTCCTTACCGAGCGCCTTCGGTATAGAGACAGCGTCGAGACGCTGTTGAAGTAGTGTCCCGACGCTGTTGCGTCTGGAGGCAGAATGTAGGCGGCAGCAGCATCGATTCTCCGATTTTGGCCCCGATTTCAGCGGCGATTGCTCCGATTTTCATCTCATAAAAACCTATTCTAGACCCGGACTTACATAGGACTCGATTTTACATAAAATACCCGAAACACCGGGCCTTACATGATCAAAATCACATAAAATAAAATCTATGGCCAGAAAATTAACCCACACAGTTCAATGCAAACCGAACATACATTATGCATAAATCCCACCTATTAGAGCCTATCGCAACTTTTTAAAATTAATTAATAGGGACAGCGATGGCTCTGATACCAATTGAAGGGAATAAAAGTCCCCACGCAGCGGAAGCGCATCAATTGGACCTTACGCTGTATATTAATTAACATTAAAATACCGTTACGATAACTCAAACAAAACTTTAAACAACCTTTAAAGCCGCTGTAAAATTGGTTTAAACATGCTAAAATAAATCTAAATTTATTTTTAAAACTTTTCTAAAGAAAAGAGGAAGAACCGTTACAAACCTTCGTTGAAGACTTGACCGTTCTTCGCCAACGACGCTCCACGAACGAAAACGCAGCAGCCGCCTTTGTTTTTCTTCGCTGGAAATTTCTTCTTTGATTGACACAATCACCACAGAGGTTACACCGGTATGTCTCTAAGTCTAGGAGGCAAAAGACTTGTGGGAGACTTTCTCTAAGAGGGAGGCTAGAGAGAATTCTAGGTCTTGTCTTTCAAGAGTGTCAAGTGTCATGACCAATTAGGTATAGTGTTCTATTAATAGAAGAGAGACCATGAATAAAATATTCAATTAAATCAATCTTTTCCATAATTGATTCAATCTTTATTCCTTAATTAATCAATCATGATTAATCAATTCCATAATTGATTAATCTTTTCCACAAATGACTAATTACTTCCATAAGTGATTAGATCATTTCCTTAAATGATTAATCACTTCCTTAAGTGATTAATTATTTCCATAATTGATTAATTCTCGGTTAATGAATTCTTTAATTAATTAACCACCAATTAAATATCACATATTTAATTCCCGGCCTAGAATTAATTAATTTGCCCAAACACATTTTAGGCCTTAGATTAATTCATTATTTTGAACTCTTTCAAACTTCTATAAATTTATATTTGAACTTTTCAAATATTAATTTCTCTCATAATAATATATCAATATATATTATATTTGTTTCCCTTAATAAATTGAACATTTTCAATTTACTTTTATTACTTAGTTGCCTCAAATTACTTTACGAGCTACCAGTGGGACCTAATGGACCTGCAGATCAGAAGCTCCAACGATGTGAGATTAATTGGTCAAACTCATTAACCACATTAATCAATATTCGTTAACTGTGTGTACATTCCACTATAGACTCACAGTTGCACTCTTCTCACTGCAGACATATTTTCTGTGTCGACGGATCTAGACCAATATCGACTAGTTAGTCCTTCACGAGTGTCCGTAACACCAGCTGGGTCAAATTACCGTTTTACCCCTGGGTTACCTCTATTTCCTTAAGTACCAATTCTCCTCTAATGAACAACCTGTTTGTGGTCCAACCATCAAACAAAAAACCCTCTCGTGCCATTGAGAGGGTAGGGCCCTTTGTTCAAGACTCGGAGTAACCACTTAAGGGAACACTCATCTGCTTCCCTAAAGTCGGGAAGGAGTGAATTCCATCTTGTACGATTATGTTCCCAGCTCCCCATTCGGTCTTGTCCCCAAAGTGGTAGGCTTATTGAGTCGGCGTATTGACCACTCTCACCCATACAGATCAAAGGACAATCTCTCATGAGCAGGAGTCCATAATCAACTCTGGATTAAGACTAAGTTGTCTAGGTCGTCCTAGTGAAATAGAAAACCAACTAGTTAACGGTGTTATAACCAGTGGTTACTATTTCGCGGTCCGGTCTTATGCAAACTCATTGCATAGGATACCCCCACTCGCATGTCTCCTACACGAACGCGTTGGATCGCGGCGTTTGTATCAAATACAAAGTGGGCCGTATCCATAGTGTCACCAGGATAAGGCACCCAGTCTTATCCCTATACTATAGACCCTTTAGGCTATTTCTTGAACAATGATCCCATATGTCACTACATATAGTTCAAGACTCATATTACAGCCTTGGGTGTCTAGTTTATTGGATTAGGGTTATTATTAGGCAAAGACAAATATAAAATAACTAATAACAATTAATGGAAAAATATATTAATATTATTTCATTAATATCCGGTCAAGGGTTACATTCACTATCTACGAGTTTTAGGGCATAAAACCCAACAGTTTATGCATTAACTATGCATTTTTTCCTATTTGACATTTTCCCAGATCTATATAAATCTTAACTTGCCAAAATATTGCTTAGTGTCCTCCTACAGTATCTCTGAGGTCTGAGGAAAATTGCCAAGATTTATCCACTTTACAAACATCCTCATGATCCATATAAATCCTAACTTGCCAAAATATTTGTTAAATCTCTTCTACTCTTGACAACATCATTTTTTGTTTTAGCAACTAATCCCTAACACTTACTATTTCTCAAATTTTCAACTTGTCAAACATGAATGACAAAAAAATGTTCAATACTTAAAAGATAGGATAAAGAATAATTAGAACTTGCAATAAAGTTTCTCCCTACATAATAAAAGTGAGGTAAAACACAACATATCCTTTTTTTCCCAAGATTGAAAAATAGAATGATGATCTCAAAGTAATATATTCCCCTACATTTTCTCGGCAACCAAACAGTCACACAAACACATGGAGGACTAATCATCGCACAAATTAAACTAAGAGATGCATCTTCTTCTTCAAAAAGCCATTAAAATCAATCTAGAGCCAAAAACAGAATCATCCCAACACCCATTATTTAACCAACAAAAACAAGAAGAAAAAAACCATAAAGCCCTAAAACAAGATTGAAACAAACCTCACAAACGTCATTAACAAGGTACCCAAATAAGAACCTAGAAGAGAAAATGAGAAACTACTGCCATTTGGGTCGATCAGTGAGGAAAATCCCAAACAGAGACCTCGATTGATCCTCATTCTTCATCTTCCCCAGTCGTCAACGTCCAAAACAAAGAAAACCCAAACAACAAAAAGTCCTAAACAACAATCCCAACGAACAAAAATTCAACCCCAACCAAACTCAACTTATTCCCTGCTGATATTTTTTAATTGGGAAAGGGGTATTAGTTACATTGGGAAGAAAGGAAACGAAGGAGAGGGAATCACAGGGACTTTTTCTTTGTTCTACAACTCTATAAGCGGCGTTGAGAGAGTTTTGAAAGAGTAAACGTTGATATGAAGAGAAGGAGAAAGAGAGACTTAAGACACACATAGAAACGATTGAGAGACTAGTTTGAAATCGGAAATTGTGGATCTCAACGTGGACGTGAGGAGGATGAAGATTGATTGCGGAAATCATTTGAAGAGATTTCTCCTTGTGAATGCTTCAATCGATAGATTTGCAGGAAAGAGTGATGAGAATCGGGTTGGAGAAGGAGGAAGTGAAGAGAATCGCACTTCACCGTCCCTCCCAACAATGTCGTGTTTAGGCTCTGGCGAACTAAAGAAAAATGGGCTTCAAATCGTCGTCCAGTCGCCGTCAGTGAGATCTGTGGTCGCCGTCGAAGCTGTCGTGGAAGATTTGATCGCCGTCGAGGGTTATAAGGTGAAAAAGACGAGGGTTTGGGTTTCAGCCGTGAAAACCATCGAGGAGAGAGAAAGTGGTTTTTTCCTTTCTACCGCGTGTTTTTTAAATTATTAAAAAAACCCTTTAAGGAAGGGCATTGCCCGCTATTAAAAGGGGAATTTTGATGATGGGCAATGTCTGTCATTAAAAGTTCGAATTTTCGGAAAAACCCTCGTCCAACATTAAAAGTGGCCAACATTTTTTCGTCCGTCATTAAAGGGTCCGCACCCATTTTTCTGTCAGTCATTAAAACCTATTTTTGTAGTAGTGTATTGATCCCAAAATTTCTAATTAACAAAACCGAGAGTTATGTAGACCTTTTACAAAATCGGAGGTGGAAATAACTATTAGTAAAATGAATCCTAGTAAAGCGTCAGGGGTCGATGGAGTCCACGCCATGTTTTTCCAAAAATACTGGGATTTAGTAGGGGATGTGTTGGGTTTTATGCCCTAAAACTCATAGATAGTAAATGTAACGCTTGACTTGCTTTAATGAAGTATTATTTCTATATATATTTGTTTTGCCTAAATATAACCACAAATCCAATAAACTAAGAACCCATGGCTATATTATGTATACTTGAAGTTTGTGTATGACATAAGTATGGATCAAGTTCAAGTAAATAGCCTAAATGATCTATAATACATGCATGGATAAGGTTGGGTACCTTAATCCTGGGGACACTATTAGCTCAACTCGCTTTGATCTCTAAAGACAAACGATGTGATCCTAATCGTTCATGTATAAGACATGTGAGCGAGTGCGTCATATGCAATGAGTTTGCATGGAGATTGGACCAGGAGATAAGTCACTTTCACTTTACAACACTGTTTACTGCTGAAACTGAATATATCATACAAATAACCTAGGTAACTTGATCTTAATCCTGAGCTAACTATGAACTCCTGTTTGTTTAAAATTGTCCTTTGATTTGCATGAGTGAGAGTGCGTCATATGCAATGAGTTTGCATGGAGATTGGACCAGGAGATAAGTCACTTTCACTTTACAACACTGTTTACTGCTGAAACTGAATATATCATACAAATAACCTAGGTAACTTGATCTTAATCCTGAGCTAACTATGAACTCCTGTTTGTTTAAAATTATCCTTTGATTTGCATGAGTGAGAGTGGTCAAACATCGACGACTCAATAAGCCTACTATAGACACCGTATTTGGTCCGGCTTGGTTTTTAGTAATAATGTTTGAATTTTTCCAATATTTGGTGGTCAATTTGTTTTTGGTTTGCTAAAAAGAGCTTGGCTCAATTGGCATAAAACTTGCATCCTGACTAAGAGGTTGGAGGTTCGATCCTTCACTCCTACAATGTTATCAAAAAATAAAAAATTGTTTTATGGTTTTCATTGTTTATTTTCATTTTCATTTTATTTTCTTTTTTTCTTTTATTTAATTTATTTCTTTTATTATTATTATTATTTTATTTATAATTTTTTTTTCTTTGGTAATCCACTTCCACGTCCTTCTCCCTCTCCCCCTCATTCTCCCAATTTCTCACTCTCTCCTCCCCTCTTTCAACCCATTCCTCCCTTTTCCCTCAACCATTTTTCCAAGCTCTCCTATGAAAGGAGAGCTTGTGGAGGTGAGTGGAGACAAGAACAAAGGGTGGGAAAATAGTGAGAAAAACACAACAATGAGAGAAAGTGAAGAAAGAAGGAGTGATAAAAATCTAAGAAAGAAAGGGAGAGAAAGAGGTGAAGTTTGAGAGAGAAAGAAGTGAAGTTTGAGGGAGAAAGGTGAGAATAAAGAAAATGATGTAAATGGAAGGAAGAAGAAAAGAAGAAAAAAGAGATGAAGGTAAAGTTGGTGGGTCCCACTCATTTATTTATTTTTTCTTTCCTTCATATTTACTCATCATTTTTTTTCCTTAAAAGCTTATTTCAAATTCTTTATTTGTTTAATGTTTTTTTTTCTCACTTTGATTTTAAGTTAGAATTCAAATCAATTTCAAATTAGATTTACTTGAAATTTTCTTAAATCAATTTCAACTTGGTATTTAATTTAAAATTTCTAATTTGAATTTCACAACTCACTTGAATTTGGAGATCTCAATTTAATTCCAATCCAATTTTAATTTGAAGCTTTGGTTTCAATTCTACTTTAATTCTAAACTTGGATTTCCAATTTAGTTTCATTTTGGGATTTTAAAAATCAATGTCAATTTGATTTAATTTGGATTTCAAATTCAATTTTATTTTGGTTTTAAATTGACTCGATTTCAATTTGGTTTAATTTGTAATTTAAGAAATCAATTTGAATTTGGTTTAATTTGGATTTCAAATTCAATTTTATTTTGGTTTTAAATTGATTCGATTTCAATTTGGTTTAATTTGGAATTCTTATTCAATTTCTATTTAGTTTAATTGGTAATTTTAGAAACCAATTTGAATTTGGTTTAATTGAGACTTCCAATTCAATTTCTTCATGGTTTTAAATGGATTCAATTCCAATTTGATTTCCTAAATCAATTTCAAGTTACCTTTACTATTCCATTTCCTAAACAAATTTCATTTCAAATTTACACTGAAATCTCTAAATAGTCTCAATTTGATTTTAAATTAGAATTTCTCGAGATCAATTTCGGTTTGGTCTTAATTTGAAATTTAATTTGGGATTTCAACTTTTGTTTGTTTTTAATTTGATTTCATTTTGACATTTACAAATGAATTTCAATTTGGAATTGTCCAAATGAATTTCAATTGGAATTTCACTTTCCCCTCAATTGGTTTTAATCTCGAATTCAATGAGTTTCAAAGTGATTTTGGATTTTTCAAATGAATTTCAAATTGTATCTAATTAACCTGAAATTTCTAAGCACAAATTCAAAATAGGTTTTAATTTAGAATTTCAAAATCAATGTCAATTTGGTTCTAAACTAAAGTTTCCAAGTCAATGTGTCTTTTGGTTTTATATTGAAAATCAATTTGAATTTTAAACTAAATTGGAAATCAATTTCAATTTTGGAAATGTTAAATCAAATTTCAAAAACATTATTTAATATTCTGAATGATTAAAATAGATTGATTATGAAAACTTTAATGATAATTTTGTCTAAGAATGGGTACTTAAGCTGACCGAAAGGGAACACCCTGCCTGGAAGTTAGCCTAAAGTTTAACTAGTCAATTATTTTGGCAATCAAAATTTCAATTTGATCTTAATTTAGAATTTTTCAAATCAACTTCAATTTGATTCTAAATTAGATTTTCCAAATGAATTTTAAAATAGTTTTACTTTAATTCCAAATGAATTTCTAATTGAATTTGGTTTAAAAATGAAAAAATATTTTTCCATTGAATGGTGTCATACCACTCATGATTATTAGCTCACATTTTATTTTTGAAATGTGAAATAATAGATGTGAGACAAATTAGCTCATGTACAACCTATGACGGAGTTGAGATAACTTCTCAAATTCTTGAGGTGACAAATTTTCTTTTAATTAAAAGAAGATTTCAACATGACAAACAATTATTGGGTATAACTCCATCCACTACATCAAAACGTTACTTTAATTTGTAAAGGTAAGGTAAGATCAAGTGAGACATTTGTTATTTGATTTTTTCCTTCAAAATAAAGGACCAATTCATGTTATAAAAGGATAATTTAAAAATAAAATGTGGTAACCGTTTTTTAAACGAGTGTTGTAGGGGTGCTAACACCTTCCCTACACTCAATCGACTCCCAAGCCTAATTTTTGGTTTTCAAAGACCGATTTATCTTTAAAATGGGTGACCAATCACACACCAAGATGATTGGTGGCGACTCCAAACCTCTCCTCTCGAAAGAGACCCTTAGGGAAGAACGTCGGCCGCTCTGCGTCGCGATGACGTTGCGACACATCTACCATTTTGGGGATAAAAGTGGATAGATAGCTGGGGACATAGCTTTGCAAGAAAAAATTCACTGCTACCCGTTTTAGGGTTAGTAGGAAGGTTGTTCTCTTAAGTACTGACTCTGAGTCTTGAACAAAGGGTCCCACTGTTGGGGCGATTATCCGCAAGCGCACGGGTCGTCACAAGTAATATAAAACGGTAGTAATACCGAGTATCGAATCCACAGGGAGGCGAAACGAAACTTAAGCAAAAAATTTAAAATCTCTTGAGCACTAAAAATACTTAGGCGAAATAATATTTAGGGACCACTTCATACAATAAAAAGGATTCAAATTCAAGACAATTAACGAAAACAAATTGATCAATCGAAAATAAAATATGGAGAAAGAGTTTTCTTTAAATGGGAAGAGGGGTCTTGAAAATTAATGATTAGCTAAATAGTTGCTATAATTATCCTATCTCATTGCCCAACTAATTATAAACCTAGAATCTCCGTTAATCACATAGGCTCTCCTGTCGGTTTCCCCTAATTGTAATTAATTCATTTTAACAACCTAAGTGTCCTTAGCGCCATTAAAAAATCATTAATCATTACGCTCTGATTCATTTTCGGAATCTAAGTTTAATCAACTAATCCCGGTGTCACAACGGGCAATTAAACTAGTTGCATGGATTATGATCTATCCTAATTTCTCTCCGTCGAGTTTCCATTAAGAATCGAATCATTACACAATTGGCCAGATTGAGTAAAACATTAAGCACATCCATACAAATAATTAGGACATGGGCAAGAGACAAGAAATTATAACAATATTTGAACTATCATTTCATTTCAAGACCCCAATTTGGGGTTTTAGCTACACATGGCTAGAATATCCACAATAATTACAAAGGAAAGCATAATAAAGAGCATAAAAGGAAATGAATTGACCGTCGAAAAAACCCCTCGCTGTCGCTTGGAGCCCCGTTGACTACTCCTTGAGCCTCTAAGATGCTCCCCCAAAATTTCCAAAATTTTTCCCACTAAAAGAATCCTCTCAAAAAGGCTTGAAAGCCTTGAGAGGGGCTCCAAAGGAGCCTAAGGAAGAGAAAGGAAGAAATTCCTTGTTGGAATGGTGAATGATTGATTGATGGTAAATGAGGCACCCAAGGGTGCCTTTTTATAGGCCTGGAATAGGGGTAGCGTCGCGACGCTACCTTGCTCAGCGTCGCGACGCTGCTGCGCACGCGACTTGGGCAACACAAAAGGGTAGCGTGGCGACGCTGTCTTCATAGCGTCTCGACGCTGCCCCAAAATTCCAGATTTTCAGCTTCCTTTTGGGCTGATTTTTGGGCCTTCTTCTTCATTTCTTTTGGTCATTTCTTCATGGTTGTCTTCTTTGGGCCTCCAATTGCTTCAAGTTTGGATTTGGGCTTTAATTGCTTCAATTTTGGCACTTTTTCTCCCAAAATCACCAACTTTGCTCCTAAGGACCAAATAACAAAATTCATTAAATATTTTCATTAAAAGCACGATTAAAGCACCGAAAAGCTTAATAAATTGAGACTAAAATAGCGACATTTCTGCTCGCTATCACACCCCCAAACTTAAGCTTTTGCTAGTCCCGAGCAAAATAAATTCTAAAGATGCATGAAATAGAATCGCTCAACCCTCAATGATTTTGGAATTCTTGGGATCGAATGGAAAACATGCAAGTGGAATAAGCAAGCACCGCATACTTTTGAAGAAATCCTAAACTAGTTTGAACTTAAGATTAATGAATAGCATGCTCAAGACTTATCTATTGATTCTTTTACTAACCTAGATTAGTCTTATGGCTTTCTCCATTTGTTTTCCCCTACACTGGCTAAGAGCCCCTAATAAGTCGGAGTCCTTCTATCATGCAAAAAAAAGAAACTAGGGTGCCTGTCATTTTTTCTTGAACATGGGGGTGCAAAACTCACAAATGATTTTTCTTTTTCCTTTCTTTTCTTTTCTTTTTCTACTCCCCCAAACTTGCATTTTGATATCTAATGATACTAGCTTTCACACTACGGTGCAGGGACCCTTAACTCGAATTTTATTCTCTGGTTGGCCTAACTGATCACACCGCAGGTAGCTCTTTTTACCCCTAGGCTTTTTCTTTTGTGCAAGCAAAAAAAAAAAAAAAAAAAAAAAAATCTTTTTCAACAAATTTTTCTTTTGTCTCATTTTCTTTTGTTGCTTTTGCTTTTCTCTTAGCAGGCATAGCATTTTTTCCTACCTAGCTCTTTAGAGCAATCAAGCATGAACTTCCTAATATTAGAAACTAAGCCTATCGGGGTGACAACAACTTTGAAAACCATAATAAGAATCTAGATTTTCAAAGACGTCATTAGATAAGACTATTGCATGCTTTAGACGACATCAAAACTAAGTATCAAAAAATTTTAAAATTTCACAATTCTGCCGTGCTCCCAGATTCCACAACATATAAACCATTTTCTCCTAAAATTTCAAAAATCACATCCTTGGCTATCATGGCTATCTATTCATGCATCCAACAGAATTTAAATATGCTCAACACAGCGGAAGCCTCCCCCCCAAACTTAAACTAAACATTGTCCCCAATGTTTTAAAATAGAAAAGCATAAAGAGGGATACTGAGACTTCCCTGAGCTAGGAGCGCTTCATCTTCTTCCTTTGGGTCCATGAAAACTGGGAAATTTGGAATTTTGGGATTTACTAAGGTGATCATGCAAAACAAAATTGGATCACGGAGCAAAGAAAATTATTTACCGCAAAAACAACTAACTAAACTTTAATCCTTGGGTTGCCTCCCAAGCAGCGCTTTCTTTAACATCTTTAGCTAGACTAGGCTCGACACGCTTACGGAGGCTCAAAATAAAAATTTTCATCATCCTCCGGGCCCTGCAAGAAATCACGCACCGAATTGCAAACTACAAACAGGGGAGAAAAAAAACTTTCCCCTGGCCCATCCTCACTAAAGAGATTATCATAATAACATTTTAGAAAATAATCAGCTGCATCAAATCTCTTTTCTAAATCTCTATTCTCAAAACAATTGTTAACAGAGTCATCAAGCGTTATAATATCTACTGGTCTAGGATCTAGAGGTGGCCTATCAATCATGCCAGTCCATTCATCAGAAAAAATGTCTACATTTTCAGCAGATCCCTCAGACTCAGAATTAAAAAATGATTCAACTAAGCTATCACATGACTCATCATCAGAAGAATTAAAGAATTCAAGAATTTCAGGATCAGATTCTATACTATGCACAGATTCGAGTTCTTCTGGGTCAGATTCTATGCTATATACATCATCAGGACATGAAAAAAAAGTATTCACATTGTTAGGATTCATGCATTCAGGAATGTCAAGATCAGACTCAATAGATTCACTGTAATCATGATCAGACTCAAAATTATCTATCAAGCAATCTTTCTTATGCTTTTCATGCTCATCCTCAATGTCAGGCAATTCAATATAATCATCAAAATTATCCATTTCAGGCAAATCTAATTCATTTTCAAAGGAAGGTAAGTCATCAACAGCAGATCTTTCGTTTTCACAAGCAGGCAAGTCTAATTCATTTTCAAAGTCAGGCAGATCCAAATCATTTTCAAACAGAGGATTATCCAAATATGCATCATGATCAAAATCCCCATTATCTATAAGCATTTCTCCTAAGCCTAGGCCAAAATTATAGTCTACCTCTTCATCATCATCAGTCAAGTATTTAGGACCAACAGAAAAACATGTGTGCAAACTACAAACAGATTCATCTTGGCCAAAAATACTAAACACAACTTTTTCATCATCAATGTTCAAGGTAAGTTTACCTGTATGCACGCTAATCTCAGCCTTACCAGTGGCTAGGAAAGGTCTGCCTAAGATAATTGGCACCTCTTTGTCCTCTTTCATGTCCAGTACCACGAAATCTACGGGGAAGATGAATTTGTTGAATTTCACCAACACGTCCTCCTCAACACCCATCAGGTGGGTAATCGATCTGTCAGCAAGCTGGAGAGTGACGTCGGTGTCTGTCATACCTGATAAACCAATCTTCCTGTAAACAGAGTAGGGCATCAAATTTATACTTGCTCCTAAATCACATAAAGCCCTATCGAAGGATACTTCTCCTATGGTGCAGGGAACAGTAAAACTCCTTGGATCTTTCTGCTTAGAAGGTATCCTACCAGAAACAATGGTACTGCTACTCTCAGATAAATTAAAAACTTCTTTTTTTAGACTTTTCTTTCTAGAAAGCATTTCCTTCATGAATTTCCCATAATTTGGCATATTATACAAGGCTTCTACCAATGGAATATTCACAGACAACTTTTTAAACATTTCTAGAAACTTTTGAAACTGTTCATCTAATTTGACATTTTTAAATCTTTGAGGAAAAGGTAACTCCCTGAAATCAAAGGTTGGACATTCGCCCCTCCGCTTGGGCGGACTAATATGCGAACCTCTGTCATGGTGGTTGCATGGAACCACTTCTTCCTCAGTCAGCTTCTTTTTGTCATCCTGTTTCTCATCTTCTTTTCTACCTGCAAGTTTGTTAGAAAAATCACATTTTAATTCAATAGAGTTGGGAGGATGTTGGAACCTTTCAGAGGAGGCTTTTTGTGCCTCAGTCCTTTCATCTTCATCCCTTCTCTTTTCTTCTTCCTTTTTCTTCTCTGAACTGTCCTCCAGTCTTCTGCCACTTCTCAGAACCACCATCTTACACTGCTCTTTCGGGTTAGGCTCAGTATCACTTGGAAATTTTCCCTTCTGAAGGACATTTACTGCTGAAGCAATCTGTCCTATCTGCACTTCCATGTTCTTTAGAGCTGCGTCGTGGTTGTTTACTGATGTCTGGAGACTCACATTAATATTCTTTGTTCTTTGATGAATAAAGCCACCATCTCCTCCAGATTATTTTTCTTTTCAGGAGCACTAGATGATGCAAAACCTGGGGGTGGCTGCAAAACATTCTTCGTATTCGCATATGAGAAGTTCTCGTGATTGCGCAGACTGGGGTGGTAGAAGTTTGGTACTCCTTGAGCATATGGTCTATTTCCTATGTATTGAACTTCTTCCACATCTTGACCTTCCTTCTTTGAATGACCTTCAGCTAAGGTGGAAATGGACTTAACCACCTCAGATGAAGTCAATTTGTTCAGTGCATTGGTCAGAGATGCCAGTTGTGCTTTCAGCGAACTTGACTCATCCAATTCATATAATCCAGCCTTCTTTGTAATTTTTCCTCTCTCCGTCGGCCATTGATAACTGGTTGCCGCCATTTCCTCAAGCAGATCTTTGGCTTCTGTCACTGTTTTTGAAAGAAAACTCCCTCCTACTGATGTGTCTAGGACTGTCTTTGTGGAGGGGTTTAATCCATTGTAAAATAACTGTACCTGAAGCCAATCAGGATATCCGTGTTGGGGGCATCGCCTAAGCATTTCCTTGTATCTTTCCCATGCTTCGTACAACTGCTCCTCGTTAAGCTGCCTAAATGTTCCAATTTCAGTCCGGAGCTTGGTAGTCTTAGCACGTGGAAAAAATTTTGTTAGAAAAGCTTGGGCAAGATCGTCCCAAGTACTGATGCTGCCTGTCTCGACTGATTCGAGCCAATCTTTTGCTTTATCCTGTAAAGAAAATAGAAATAGCCTCAATCTTATCGCGTCTGCCGGAACTCCGTTCATCTTCACCGTCCCACATATTTATAGGAATGATCGTAGATGTGAGTGGGGGTCCTCGGAAGGATGTCCCTTGAACGAGTTATCGCGCGCCATCTGAATCAACCCTGTCTTTAGCTCAAAATATGTAGCTTGGACTGGGGCGTAGACAATTCCATAATTCTCGGTGGGAAGAACTGGCTGTAGAAAATCTCTAATTGCCTTGGGAGCTTCCTCTTGGTGGGCCATCGCTTCTGCTAATCTTTTCTCTCTTCGAATGGATCTAAGAGTCTTGTTAATTTCAAGATCTAGCGGAAACAAATTAACCACCTTGTTCCTTCGCATACAATGCTCCCAGACAACCAAAAGAACCAAACAAAAACGAAAATAAAATAATATTCACAAAATGATGTAAGAAAAATATTTACACCTAAATTACCATTTATCCCTTTCTTTTCGATGTCAAGAAAAATTAATTTTTGCTTAAAAATCAAGCCTCCCCGGCAACGACGCCAAAAACTTGTTGGGGCGATTATCCGCAAGCGCACGGGTCGTCACAAGTAATATAAAACGGTAGTAATACCGAGTATCGAATCCACAGGGAGGCGAAGCGAAACTTAAGCAAAAAATTTAAAATCTCTTGAGCACTAAAAATACTTAGGCGAAATAATATTTAGGGACCACTTCATACAATAAAAAGGATTCAAATTCAAGACAATTAACGAAAACAAATTGATCAATCGAAAATAAAATATGGAGAAAGAGTTTTCTTTAAATGGGAAGAGGGGTCTTGAAAATTAATGATTAGCTAAATAGTTGCTATAATTATCCTATCTCATTGCCCAACTAATTATAAACCTAGAATCTCCGTTAATCACATAGGCTCTCCTGTCGGTTTCCCCTAATTGTAATGAATTCATTTTAACAACCTAAGTGTCCTTAGCGCCATTAAAAAATCATTAATCATTACGCTCTGATTCATTTTCGGAATCTAAGTTTAATCAACTAATCCCGGTGTCACAACGGGCAATTAAACTAGTTGCATGGATTATGATCTATCCTAATTTCTCTCCGTCGAGTTTCCATTAAGAATCGAATCATTACACAATTGGCCAGATTGAGTAAAACATTAAGCACATCCATACAAATAATTAGGACATGGGCAAGAGACAAGAAATTATAACAATATTTGAACTATCATTTCATTTCAAGACCCCAATTTGGGGTTTTAGCTACACATGGCTAGAATATCCACAATAATTACAAAGGAAAGCATAATAAAGAGCATAAAAGGAAAGGAATTGACCGTCGAAAAATTCCCTCGCTGTCGCTTGGAGCCCCGCTGACTACTCCTTGAGCCTCTAAGATGCTCCCCCAAAATTTCCAAAATTTTTCCCACTAAAAGAATCCTCTCAAAAAGGCTTGAAAGCCTTGAGAGGGACTCCAAAGGAGCCTAAGGAAGAGAAAGGAAGAAATTCCTTGTTGGAATGGTGAATGATTGATTGATGGTAAATGAGGCACCCAAGGGTGCCTTTTTATAGGCCTGGAATAGGGGTAGCGTCGCGACGCTACCTTGCTCAACGTCACGACGCTGATGCGCACGCGGCTTGGGCAACACGAAAGGGTAGCGTCGCGACGCTGTCTTCATAGCGTCTCGACGCTGCCCCAAAATTCCAGATTTTCAGCTTCCTTTTGGGCTGATTTTTGGGCCTTCTTCTTCATTTCTTTTGGTCATTTCTTCATGGTTGTCTTCTTTGGGCCTCCAATTGCTTCAAGTTTGGATTTGGGCTTTAATTGCTTCAATTTTGGCACTTTTTCTCCCAAAATCACCAACTTTGCTCCTAAGGACCAAATAACAAAATTCATTAAATATTTTCATTAAAAGCACGATTAAAGTACCGAAAAGCTTAATAAATTGAGACTAAAATAGCGACATTTCTGCTCACTATCACCCACCCTCTCATAACCTCGAGAGGGACTTGGTTCAGTGGTTGTATCACAAACTAATTGTTCATTAGAGGATCAGTGGAACTTAAGGAACTAGATGTAACTATAAGGGTAAAACAGACATTTTTGACCCAGCTCTAGTTACGAGCACCCGGTGAAGGATCGACTTACTAATCATGGTTATCTCGAGTGGACAAGAAATATATCTACAGTGAAGGGAGTGCAACTATGGGCTGTAATGGAGTATCCTGGAAGCTAACGAACGTTAAATAACTAGGTTAATGAGTTTAATCGGTTATGCTCATATCATTGGAGCCCATGATTTGTAGGTCCATTAGGTCCCTCTACTAGCTCAATAGGAATAAAACTTGAAACAATATGATAGGTTAACATTTGAAACATTCAAATTTAGAAAAGGATACAAAAGTCGGTTATATACGATATTTAACGACATATTGGTTTAATTTCGAATTAAACTAAAAATGAGAGTTGGATATATTTAAATATGATTTAAATATTAAACACATGAATAGGGGGAGGATTCATGTTCGAGAAATTTCGTTGGGAGAAAAACCGAGATTGGACAAATAATATTAATTTAATATAAGATATTAAATTAATTGATTTTATTATTATTTTAATTAAATAAAGTTTTATTTAAATTAAAATTAAAATAAAAGTGTGTGGGATTATTCAGATTTTTCATTTAAAATATATAAAATTTTGAATTTAAAGAAATTAAAAAAATTTGATAATTTTTGGAGGTGGTGCTTAGTGACTAATCACTTGTGATTAGCCTTCTTGTACCACCTAATCAACGACTCAAATTACTCCCTATTTGGTGTCATTCTTTTGTGCATTTTTTATGCATGATTTTCTTCTGTACATAGAGGATCAGCTGATGAAAAACAATAATTAATTTAACCTGAAATGCTGCCAAAATTTCCCAAGAACTTCCATGACTTGAACTCTCAAACTTATATGAACCCATAAGCTTTCCTTTCCAATTCCTATCAATTGAGGATCCCACAATCCGTTCCAAGGCTTGAGAATAGTAGAGAAGATCCAAGTGGTTGTCCAAGAGCCATTAGTGTGAAGATTAAAGCCTTATATTACATGAATTGGGAGCTACAAGAGGTAGGTGTAACTTGTTCTATTTAATCTCTAATGAACAACATGTTTTCTAAGATCAAATTGATGAAATTGTGTGCCTAAGATCCAAAACTGCTTCCGCATGTTTGATATTAACTCATTCAGGATGCAACCTCGAGAGTGTGTCTCAATGTGTTGAACAAAGATGAAGAATTAGGCCCCCTGAACAAAACCCTCATATCCCTTATTCCCTAAGTGACAAAGCCAAAATTGATGGGAGAGTTTAGACCTATTAAGCCGGTTTATAAAATTATTGCAAAGGTGTTAGCAAATAGACTCAAGAAAGTCCTTGATCCTCTCCCTAGGTCAAGCGACTTTTGTACCAAAGAGAAAAATTTTGGATAATGTTCTGATTGACTTTGAATGTATCTACACGATCAACAACAGAAGAAAAGGGAGAGAAAGTCTTCTAGCTATGAAACTCGACATGAGCAAAGCCTACGACAAGGTAGAATAGTCGTTTCTCAAGAAAATCATGGATAAGATGAGTTTTCCTAATGAATGGATTATGAAAGTGATGATATGTGTGGAGTCCGTGAAGTACTCTATCCTTATTAATGGTTCTGCACAAGAGGAGTTCTTCCCATCTCGAGGGCTAAGACAAGGAGACCCTGCTATCTCTTTACCTCCTCCTTATTTGTGCTGAAGGATTTTCGACTCTTTTAAACAGAGAGAATTCTAACTGAAACTTTCATGGCTTAAGAATAAATGAAAGACATCCTACTATTTCTCACCTATTCTTTCCTGATGATAGTTTAATCTTTTGTAGGGCCTCCAAAAAGATTGTGAAGGCATAAAGAAGATTATGAAGACTTACGAGTTGGCCTTGGGACAAACAATCAATCGAGATAAGTTGGTGTTTATGGTGATAAAAAATATCAACAACCAGAAAGCCATGGTGCTTAGCAAAATCCTAGGAGTGAAGCAAACTAAGTCATTAAGCCAATACCTAAGGATGCCTTCACAAAATGATAGGAACAAAAAATCGTTATTCAAGAAGATCAAAGACAGGGTGTGGAAGGTCCTTTAGGGATGGAAGGAGAAGTTGCTCTATATTGGAGGGAAAGAAGTTCTAATTAAATCCATCGTCCAGGCAATCCCTGAAGGGATTGAATCCCATAGCAGAAGCAAACAAATGCCTTGTGTTCTAATCAATTTTAGAAAAATGCAAACGATATAAGAAATAAACAACTTACATAACTATTCTTATGCTTTTCTATTGGTTAAGCCTAAGGGAAGACATTACTTACATTTTGAAAACCTTCTACAATCTACAACAAGCAACGTTTCCTCCCCTCGAACGATGGTCACTGTTAGCGAGCATAGCTAGCTATTTTTCTCTTATTAATTAAGCTAGTCTTTTACAATTATTTGCCCAAATTTATGCATTTTTATGTTTTATTTTTAGGAAGTATGTGTTTGAAGCTTGATTCAGCAATTGGAGTCAAATGAAGTCTTCAATCTAAAAATAAAAAAAAAAGCGTCGTGACGCTATCGTCAAATTTTCCAAAAACGCGGTAACGCGACAGCGTCTCGACGCTGTCGCCAGATTTTCTATAAATTCATATTTTCATGCTACGGCCAAGGGGAGTCCAATTGGTGAGATTTTAGCCCTAATTTCGACTAGAGACCTTTTGTGGGAGCTAAAGGCAAGGCCAAGGAGCAGGAATCAAGCGAGAAGACGTGGAGATCGTGACGGGGACGTGCGGTGTCGGCGGATTCGAGTTTTCCTTTCTCTTTCCCTTTACTCTTGTAGTTTTTATGGTTTTTCTTGCAATTAGTGTTTGTGGTTTAAAGACTATGAATTGCTAGTTGTTTGTCTTAGGGATTGATGTAATTGTTTTAGTTGTTGGATTGATTTTTAGGTATGAATGTGTTTTTATTTTACTCATGCAATTTTGTTTAATGCTTTCAATTACTTGATCACTAAGGGGGTGTTTGGGGCACTGAATAGGTTATAATAACCCCCCTTATTATAACCTATTCAATGTTTGGGACACCAACAAAAATAATTGGTGAGGTGGGTTATTTTAACCCCCGGTTATTTTATCCATTTTCTACAGTAACCATTATTCAACTCACTACAGTAACTATCTCCTCACTTCTTCCATGCGACTCCTTGACTTTTCCGACGACCGCCGGCCACCGTCAGCCGGCGAAGTTTCCGACGACCGCCGACGACTTTTCCGGCGACCAATTTTTTTTCCATATTTCTTCTCAATTTCATTTTGAAAAATATAAAAAATAAAAATAAAGAAAAAAAACATCAAAGGTTGCCAGAAAAGTCGTTGACAACATCGAAGGTTAATCAACTTAAAAAAAAAAATTCAAACGAAATTATATTTACCACACTCAAGTTTATTTCAAATGATTTTATTGATAAAAGAAAAACTAATATGATTTTGGGAAAAATACACTTTTGGTCCCTGAGGTTTGGGTTAAGTGACACTTTGGTCCCTGAGTTTTCAAACTCAACAACCGTTAAAAGTTAACAGAAAATTTGACGGCAGGGACCAAAGTGCTCCTTATCTCAAACCTCAGGGGTATTTTTGTTGAGTTTGAAAACTCAGGGACCAAAGTGTCACTTAACCCAAACCTCAGGGACCAAAAGTGTATTTTTCCCTATGATTTTTGAACTAAACATTTACAATTTTTATTTTGGCAATACTAAAAGTTAACTAATATGATTTTTCTATACCAAAACCTAAACTTTTTTGCTTTGTTACAAAAAAAAAAAAAAAAAAAAGCATAACCCTAAATCAAATCAAAGTGTTGTATATCATTAAAAAAAACTAGAAAAAGAAAACAGTCAGTTTGAACCTTTGATTCAGAACCTCATGTTAAAACAGATCAACACTCCAAACACAGATTATTTTATCCCAGATTAAAATAATCTGCACCCCAAACACAGATTATTTTATCCCAGACTATAATAATCTGCACCCCAAACACAGATTATTATAACCCCCAGATTATTATAACCACCAGATATTATAACCAATTCAGCGCCCCAAACAGCCCCTAATTGAATGATTTAAGTGTTGAATCTTACTCGGGAGGGAGGATTTGGCCTAAGACTTACTTTGTTTAATTGCATGACTAGAGTAGAAATTCTAAGTTTGTCACGGGATTTGGAATATCTTTAGAAGCGTAACAAGGACCGAACCGAATAGTGCCTTGCATGTTAATGAACTTAGATAGGGATATCAAGTTAGTTTATATGCATGAGAATCAATTATACTCGGGAGAGGTAATCGTGATAAAAGTTTCCTTGGCTTGTAGAATAATTGCACGGTCAATTCATTCCTATTAATGAATCCTCAATCTTAATCAATGAAATCAATTCCCTAAGAGTCTTTCCATTTGAGTCTCCACTTTTATTTTTATGCTTTTAGTCTTTATTTTTATCTTTATCATTGAGTTTTGCTCCCTAAATAAAATTGAACAAAAGTATTCGCGGTGCTTAATTTGCTAGAAAACCAATCCAGAGGACGACACTCGTTTTACACGAAAACACTATATTATTACTTGACCCGTACACTTGCGGTAAGCAAATTGCCCATCAGTCATGAACAACGAACAAATACAAATGAAAACCAAGAACACCACCACACTTGATCTTCCATTGCTATTCTCTGGGTTCAAGAACTTGGTTTGTGGGAACCTCTTCTTGAAAATATAGGGATTTTCTATAGATAATTTGTGTAATTTGTGTAGTCTCTGTGGTTTTTGGTTGAGAGAATTTTTTAGAGAGGGAGAGATTTTTCTTGGGACAATTCCATAGATGCAACAACCAACATCATACAGACCTTCTGTACAACTTTATCAAGTGAGGGAGGGGGAGTTACGTTAACTCCCCACTCACCTAAGATTTCTTGGAGAGATAATTAATTTAATATAATTATAATAATTAAATTAAATAATTAATATAATTAATTAATTATACCAATTTAATTAATTGATATATAATATACTTATATTAATCAAATTAATATAGAAGGCCTTCTAGAAGATCAACATGATCCCCAAAATCATAATTGGCTGTTGGAAAATATTCAATAATTTGATTCCTAGCTTCCAAAGCTAATCTCAAAGATAAAGTAATTAACCCTAACCATTTTTGTGCGTTTCGCAGGAAACACATGTGGAGACAATTAGCCATGTAATTTGGGGTTGCAAAAAGGTGAAGAAAATTTCAGACTTTTTCCATCCCATTTATATAAGAATTCTCTTGGCTGAACATGGATAGATGAAAAGCTTGAGACTTTTAGGAGAAGTGGATAACCACTCTTAGCAATGTGAATATATATTTGGGACTCAACTCTAGACAACATAATCAGGCCAAAACATGGATCTTACCTCATAGCTCCATGATCCAAATCCAACTGAAGGAATGTTGTATGTTGCTGTTTAGGAACAACAAACACTCCACCTATCTCTACAATGGTATGATATTGTCCACTTGGTATAAACCCTCATGACTTTGCTTTTGGTTCCACCCAAAAGGTCTTGTACCAATGAAGATAGTTGTCCTCCATTATATACCCATGATCTTCTCCTTACCTAACCAATGTGGGACTTTGGTCGCATTCCCAACAATCCTCCCCTTGAACAAAGTACCACCTCCCCTCCCCTCAAATAGTCATTTGTCCATCCAACTCTCTAGGCTTGACTGCTTTATCGAGAGTTTGATCTTATCTAAGACAATCTTCTTCACCGGAGTATACTGCCTACTTAGAGCTCCACCACAGACCTTCACCATGACTATTAAGGCGCACAACTTCTTTGTTCGACACTCAAGGATTCTTCCGACATTGCTAATCAGAGGCATGACTCTGATACCACTTGGTTATTTCTTAAAAATGATTCTCTCATATGTCAACTCATACTACTCAAGATTACACTAATAATCTTGAATTTATCATTTAATGGATAATGTAAATTGCAATTAAAACTTATCAAATAATTGTTAAATAACAATTAATTAAATAATAAGAACATTAATTACGAGGCTTTAGGACATAAATCCTAATTGATAGGAAAAAATTCTTCACCCCAGAGCGGAAGCATTGGATTAACTTTGATTTATTTAGAATTAAACATAAACATTTTAAGGTTAAGCAATACTTACATTGAAATACATGGAGAAAATTCTGGTGGGTCTTTTGCTCCAACTCCAACGAGGTTGAATCTCCAAGATTGAGTTTCCACAAAGTCTTCCTTGTTATGACTCGAACACAGGATCAAGGCTTGTGAGAGCTCTTTAAAAGAAAGGAATCTTGAGAGAGGAGAAATTCAGAGAATTCTCTAATTCTCTGGGGAAAAGATAATGTAGCTCATGGCTCAACTCGAGTCCTATTTATAGAGACCTATGGAAAATCTTTTCCATAATTAAAATATTATATTTTAATATCTATTATATTTATTTGAATCTCATTCAAAACTCCTATAATATAATTTAACCTATTTGAATCTCATTCAAATTTCAAAATATATATTTTTATTGAATGTATCTAATATACATTAATCATTTTAATATTTAATGTAACAAATACAATAAATACATTTTTCTCTTTTATATTTAACATATCTAATATATTAAATATTAATTTGAACACATCAAATTCAATATTAAATTTCAAATTTCAAATTTTCTTTCAACTAAGTTGAACCTTTAGTGTTACTATGAGCTAGCAAGGAGACCTTATGGACCTATAAATTATAAGCTCCAATGATACAAAATTAATCAATTAAACTCTTTAATTAATTAATTTACACTAATTAACTCTTGTCACTCCACTATAAACCTAGAGTTGCACTTTTATGTGCTGTAGGACATGCTGTTTCCAACGCTATAATAATTACTTGCAAGATGATCCTTCACAAGTTGTTCATAATTACAACTGGGTCAAAAAGTCCTTTTTATCACCCCTGTAGTAATTACATCTTATACCTTAAGTATCACTGATCCTTTAATGAACAATTTGTTTATGATCCAATCATAAATCAAGCCTCTCTCAGGCCAGTGAGAGAGTGGGGCCTCATTATTCAAGTCTCGAAATCAGCACTCAAGGGAACTATTCATCTACTTTCCCTACACGAAAAGGAGTGAATTCCATCTTGTGAAATTTATGTTCTCAGCTCCCTGTTTGGTCAAGTCTCCAAAATGGTAGGCTTATTGAATCGACTATAAAATCCACTCTCACCCATGAAAATCAAAAGACAAGCTCTCACAGGCAGAGTTCATAACTCATTCAAGATTAAGATAGAGTCGCATATGATCATATTGTTAAGATATTAATCTTCTCAATTAACGAATTTAGAAAAAGAGATTAAATATTTTTTGGTTCAGTCTTATACAAACTCATTGTATATGCCCACCACCACTCATAGGTTTCCACATGAATGATTTGGATCAAATCATTTGTAACTATTACAAAGTGGGTCGTATTAATAGTGTTACCAGGATAAGACACCCAACCTTATTTCTTGAACATGATCTTCTCATATGTCAACTACATACTATTCAAGATTACATTAATAACCTTGAATTTTTCATTTAATGAATAATGTAAATTGCAATTAAAACTTATCAAATAATTGTTAAATAATAAGAACATTAATTACAAGGCTTTAGGGGCATAAATCCCAACAACTTTTTTCGAGAAAGAAATAGATTGGATGTTGAATTACAAGCTCTGATGGTTATTAATCTAATAAAGGGATTCTCAAAGGACCAATCAAAGGTTTGCATGTTCATCAATGAGCTGAAAACAACAACTTCCCGAGAAAATTACACTTTGTTTTGGCATATCTCAAGAGAATGAAATGTTGTAGCTCACACTTTAGCTTCTTTTGCTTCTAGGAATGGAGTCTCTTGTTGCTGGGAGAACTCTTTCCCCTACTGACTTACCCCATATATGAGGAAGGTTTGATAAGGGTTGGTTTGTGATAATGTGACTGAAACCTGCAGTGCTGCAATGACTTAGAAAAATAGGATAAAAGGTTTTTGGTCAAAGTGCAAGTGCACACTGTCACATGTAGTAATAAAAGAATTAGAAGTATTCTAAGGTATCGATCCAACAAGGACTATGGTAAATTCATAGTTAAATGAAAATTATCACAAGTGTAACAATGGTAACCAATAAAATTTGAAAATAGTTGGTTGATTTAATTTTAAGAAAAATAACAAATGATAAAATTCGAGATCCAATTTAGGTTAAACCCAAGTTAGATTAACTTTAATCACTATTTTTCAAAAAAAAAAAAAAAAACTTTAATCACTAGCTTGCTTAACAACCTTAAGTCTTAACTGCAAGTGAGGTTAACTCACATGTCTCTAGCTACACTCTAACATAGATAAATCACACATGCAACCTATAATCCTATAGATGTTACTCCTCGTAACACCAAAATTACCTATGTCTAGGCTTTTCTCCTACACCCCCTTTACAAACACCATATGTTATTCCCAATTGTTTCAGTATTGGACTCACATTACAAGTTAATTTAAGTGATCAGATTAAATTAACAAGTTAGCAATGAAATCAGTAAAGAGAGAAATGCATAAGCAAATATGGTGTAAGCAAACTAACTTTCAAGCTAATCCATCAACAAGGGCATTCACCAAATCGAATCCCTCTAAGAAATTTAGCTATTCATAATGGAAATTGAAATAACAAAATAATATTCCATTGAAGAATAAACCATGATTACAAAAGAATTCAAATGAATAAAATGTTGGAAAATAAAATGGAAAATCTAGGGTTTCACTCTCAAAAGCTATCGCTCCATACTACTACTCCTTTTTCAAGGGAAATAGGTGGGTATTCAAGCCAAACTCACGATCGAGTTTGGGTCTAATCTAGGTTTAAGGACAGGTTTTCTTGAGAGAAATGAGGTGTCACGACTATAGGGTTGAATAAGGGTCCATCACGATACCCAAATCATCCCTACGGGTTCAGCTTGCTTCAAATGATAATGTTTAGAGTCTCTTTTATAGCTTGAGATCGGTTGGGTTGTTGCATAAAATCATGCCCCAAGTGGATTAGGAAGAATCGAAGTCAAATCAGCAAGTTAGGTGTGTGAAAGCTCATCGGTTGTTGACTCATGAAAATTTGGAAAATGTAGTGTTTGGAGAAATTGCGACCGCAATCTAGAGTTCCAAGGCATATTTTTGCAAAACACCAAAAACTAATCATTTCTTAACCAAATTGTCTCTTTTTACCTCAAATATGCTTGAATTACATATTTTGACTTTTTGAAACCTAACTTTACACTTTTGCATATTTAGGCTCGAAAATTCACAAATATGATTAATATATACTCAAATTGACAAGAAATAAGCTATTTTAAAGAAAATATATGACATATTTGGCACTTATCATTTTGCTTTAGGGATGTATTTATTTTTAAATAATAATAATTGTTATAGGTAATTTTGGACCACTCCGATGTACAATGAGCTGACGAGGACAATCAGGCAGAAATAAGGTTGGGAGACGGACCCTAGAAGCGAAACCGACAAGTGGGACGGGCCAAGACCGAAGGGGTCGGGCCACTCGGCCCAAGGCCGAGGCCGAGGCCGACGTGAGAGCCGAGTCCCTCCGACTCTGTTTGGTCCCCACCGCCTCTGAATTCCTAAAAACCCAAGGAGCATGAGCAGGTATTTATACCCCTCTTCGCCACTGAAGAAGGGGACCCGAACTCTACTATCTACTCTCTCTCTTGCTCTCTAGCCCTCCTACTTTCGTTTTCTAACTTAAGCATCGGAGGCGGTGTGGTGCTCCACACCGGTGTGTAGGTTTTCCGTTTTGCAGGCCACGTCTTCCCCCTCATCTATAAATTTACCGTTGGTGGCACGGGAAGGTCAGGTGAGTTCCTCTGACCAAATTTGACCATCAACAATAATAAAAGAAAATAGTTTTGTTATTATTCTTGGAATAGATTTCTCACGCACTATAGATCTATTCCCATCTTATCAATGCAATAATCAAGAGAAAAATGCAAAAGCTATTCATACACTTAAAACTTTCAATTTGGGCAATCATTCTAGCTCTCAAAGTGACTCTATATATTAAGTGATAACTTGATAAATTCGTAAATATAAATACAACAAATTATTGAGTTATGACAAGTTAGATAAATTTGTAAATATAACAACCACAAATTATCTCTTCAAAAAAAAAAAAAAAACCACAAATTATTGAGTTAATAAAAAAAACTCCCAAATTATATGAGTTGTTACAACTAAACCATCACACTTTTTTTTTCTTCAATTATACCTCATATAAACTCAAAAAAAATTTAAAATTACAATATTAACTTCTTTTGTCAACACCACGTAGAAAAGAACTCTCTCCAAGATATCCATTTTTCCCAACTTATTCTTATATAGTTGATTAAATATAAAATTACAAAAATAATTAGGAGACCAAAATCAATGTTCAACTCATGAAGTTGGAATATATGATTGCCAATCCTAAATGCTAACCACATTATAATAATGTAGAACTTAACCACAATAATCTCCCAATTTAATAAGTTAATACTTAACAAAAGTGATAATTAAGGCAGATTTGATAACCATTTGATTTTTGTTTTTGAAAATTAAGTTTATAAACACTACTTTCACCTATAAGTTTCTTGGTTTTGTTATCTACTTTCTTCCTATGTTTTCAAAAATCAAGTCAAATTTTGAAAAGATGGAAAGGAGGTGACATCGATCTCCACAATCGTATGATATTGTCCACTTTGGGCATAAGCCCTCATGGCTTTGCTTTTGGTTCACCCCAAAAGGCCTCATAGCTCTGAAGATACTAGTCCTCCCTTATATATCCATGATCATCCCCTTATCCAGCCAATGTGGGACTTTGGTCGCACTCCCAACAGAAGGTAGATGACAAAACCAAACAAACTTATGGGTGATAGACTTAATTTCCAAAAGACCAAAAGGTTATCAGACAGGATCTAAATTAAAAAGTAGTTTGAAAAACTTGTTTTTGTTTTTGGAATTTGGCTAAGAAATCCAATGTATTCTTAACAAACATGAAAATCATTATTGTAAGGAAATTAAGAGAAAATAAGCATAATTTTCAAAAACCAAAACTCAAAAACAGATCCCGTTTTGATAACCATTTTGTTTTTGGTTTTTGGTTTTTGAAAATTCTTGTTTTCTCCTGGATTTCCTTCCATGGCTTTCATCCTAGTTAAAGTTGTATTTGAATTCCTAGCCAAATTTTAAAAACAAAAACAAGTTTTTGAAAACTATTTTGAAAACAAGGTAGAAGATTGATACTAAAACCAAGAAACTTAAGTGGAAGTATGTGTGTATAAGCTCAATTTTCAAAAACAAAAAATCAAATGGTTATCAACCGGGGCCTAAATAGTTATCAAATGGGGCTAAATGGTTGTCAAAGAGGGTTTAAGGATTCACGTTATTACAAGCAGTGATTTTAATACTTCCTAACTAACAGAATTGATGCAATTAGGCTCTCACGATATTATAGGAGTGATGGATTCATCGAAATGATATTGTAAGTTTAAAAAGGTAATTATTCAAATTAAAGGTTTGAAGATATGATTAACGACTTGATTTCAAGGTCTTTTTTTTTTCCTGATTTTTTCTTGAAACCTCAGCCATATAGAATAATAATTAGTACAACTCAAACTATGTCAAATACAATCTAGGTGGAATCACTACTTTTAGGGTCCGTTTGATAACGTTCTCGTTTCTTGTTTCTGTTTCTTCATTTTTAATAAAGAAAAATAAAATTTCATGACCCTAACACCTATACATTCAATAATAATAAACCTATATTCTTATTTATGTTTGAAAAAAATTGGAAACAAGAACAAAAAAGGAGAAACTAGTTTTAGTTGTTCCCAAAAATTCTTTACAAATTTTGGGAGTGCTTCTAAAAAATGAGAAACAAGAAACATACATAGTTATTAAATGCTTAGATTTCTTAATAAAATTAGAAACAAGAAACGAGAACGTTACCAAACGGGCCCTAAGGATCCAACTTCTCCTCCCTGCTTACATGCTCGCAAATAAATTTTTGACCAAGTCACATTTTAGAGTTTTTGAAAAAAATTTTAAGTTCCAATTCCATTTTAGTTCTTTGAATTTTAGATTTATTTCCTTTTGGTCCATAAACTTTTATAATATCTATTTGTGGGTGTATTTCCATCCATTCGAACAACTTTGTTTTTTCGTCACAATTTCTTTATCCTAATTTTTTACCTCTCCTTAAGGAAAAAAGATTTTTAGCCAAATTCTAAAAACAAAAACAAATTCTTAAAAAATTTCAAAATTTGGCCTGATTTTGAAAACAAATTTAATAATAAAAACAAAGAAACTCATGAGTGGAAGTAGTATTTATAAGTTTAATTTTCAAAAACAAAAAACTTGTTTATCAAACAGAGTCTTAGCTTAACAATAATTAACATGTATCATTGATCGAGAGGTCAGAGGTTAAATCCCTCCACCTCAAACGTTGTTGAACTCAAAAGGAAAAAAAAAAAAACATAGTCTTAGCTCTCATCTTCATTTATGATCAAAAGAGATCGAGGAAAGGAAAAACACTCCTTAGACCATGTTTACAATAGTCTTCACAAACTTAATTTTCAAAAACCAAAAAACAAAAAAAAAAAGATTATCAAACAGGACCTTAACAAACCATTAGCATTCATTATCGAGGGTCAAAAGCCACAAGCACAAGTACCATAGGAAATAGAGATACAAAATACACCAAAAGCCTTTTATTCAAACAACAAAACCATATTTTGGAGGAAAAAAGCTTTTGAAGTTCCTCTATGTAAGCCCATTTCCTCTTGACTGCAGACCATAACTAACACTTCGAGCAACATGTAAAACTCCTGGTTGTTCTGCCAAAGTTCCATAATAAAAAACCGTCAGGATCTCATCACATTCTAATCAACTTCTTATCAACAAAACATAATATATATAAAGAGCAATACTCACTCGCAATCTTCTCGGCCTCAGAGGGAGTAAGCTTAGCAGCAAACCCACTTATAGAGTTCTTGAAACTATACAAAAGAGCTTCCTTAGCCGCTTTTTCACTGCATAAATCAACAAAATTACACCAAAATTAACCCCCCATTCGCACCGTTCTACGGCCCGAAGACACGCATAGAAAAGTTATCATATTCAATGAAATTGTGAAACTGCCAGCCAGATTGTGGCGACCTCCTTGAATAATTTCTTAAAAGAAACGAACCTGCCGAGGACCGGAGTTAGGATTCGGATGTGATAGGCCTCGGGTCTCTCATTACCGGGCCTCTCTGTGTAAATGATATGCACCTTCGGGAGAGCGGCGTGTTTCGCGGAGAAGTGTTTGTGGTAAAATGTGGCAGAGCTAAGAAGAAAATTGAGAGAAATTGTGAACAAAACAAGATAGAAAGGAATTGAAGAGAATTTCATCTTTGTGTTTGGCATTCTTCAAACTTTGACGATATAGGAATAGAAAAAGAATCACAATTTTGGACAGAATTGAGATGAATTAATTTTTTTTTTTTTTAATTATATTATAGAATGGTTTTCTAGTTGAGAGGAAGAAGATGAAACCGTGGGGGAAAATTCCCTCCTCTCGTTGCTTTGTTATGACAGATTCGATTTTCTGGATTTTTTTTTTCTCATGAGATATTTTTCTTTTTTTATTTTTTAGATTGCAATGATATTTAGGGTGGGTTTGTTGGTTATTTAAGGATAGAAGTTCGAAAAAACAAAATTGTCTTCCATATTTTTCACTAATGTGTGTTATAACATATTTAGAAAAACAAATGTAGTTATTAGTTTTCAAATTTTCACTTTTTGGATCACAAAATCTGTCGTAACCGTAATTTTCGGCACCTAAAGAATGATGGAGGCTTTGGAACCATATTTAGGTCTCCCTCACCCAGTGGTTTAAGAGTGTTAACCCCTTTTCAGTTCAAAGGTTTTCTAACTAATTCCTAATTTCATTTGGAGTTCAATTATTATTGGGCGTCACTGGTGCAAAATTGGGAATCCATAACACCAAGGGAAAAAGAAAATAAAGTTAATAGAGAGAAAAAAAAATGTCATAAAACGTAAGTGGTACATTTTTTTTCGGAAAAAATAGAGATTTTCGTATTTTCGGAATTTTTTGACATTTTTTCAACGTCATAAATCTATGACTTTGATTAACTGTCATTAATTAAAAATAATTGAAAAATGACATTTAAGTAATTATGTATGTAACAACCAATTAAAAAAAAAAGAAGAAAAAAAAACCTTTTTGGTCCTTGAGTTTTGAGGAATAGTGTGTTTGTTCCTTGAGTTTTCAACTTTTTAGTCCTTGAGTTTTAAGAAATCTATAATCTATACTATATATAAAAGGGGCTAAGAGGGGAGAATCTTTGTCTTCCTATTTTGCCCCTACATTGTTTATAAATTCCTGTTTTGTCATTCTCGTTGCATAGTTGCAATTGTTAGAGATGTCCATTGAGAGAGTTTAATCCATTGGAATTGGTTACACAATGAAACAATGTATTCTTTAGCATATGGACATGATCTAGACCAAAAACGTGAAACATCACGATCTAATGGTGGGCTATGGAGAATCTTTGTCTTCCTATTTTGCCCCTACATTTTTTATAAATTCCTGTTTCTTACGTTCCCTTATAGGGTGTTCAATATCTGAAGGAATGTTCTCTTGAGGTCGTGCCTTCAACTCATTAGCTAGCTGGTCCACCTAAAACTCTAGGACTCTCAATGAAGCCTGCTGACTTTGGATTATGACATCATTACGAGCCATATAATCCTTCATCATTGACTCCAGAGAATTACCCAAACTTTGCGTGGGGAGGGCAAGGGAGCAATTCGCAAGTCCCCCAAGCACAGCAAAAGGTGGTGAACCAGTTCGGATTTGCTAAATCACAAGCATTGCCCCAGCAAAATAAGCAGGCTTTGCCCCAGCAAAATTCGGGTAATTCTCTGGAGTCAATGATGAAGGATTATATGGCTCGTAATAATGTCATAATCCAAAGTCAGCAAGCTTCATTGAGAGTCCTAGAGTTTCAGGTGGACCAGCTAGCTAATGAGTTGAAGGCACGACCTCAAGAGAACATTCCTTCAGATATTGAACACCCTATAAGGGAAGGTAAGAAGCAGGTGCAGGCAGTGACTTTAAGGAGTGGTAAGCCACTAGAAGATAGAAAAGAGCCTAGTAAACCCCAGGAAGTAGAAAAGAGTAGTGGTAGTTGAAGGGAATAAAAGTCCCCACGCAGCGGAAGCGCATCGATTGGACCTTACACCGTATATTAATTAACATTAAAATACCATTACGATAACTCAAACAAAACTTTAAACAAACTTTAAAGTCGCTGTAAAATCGGTTTAAACATGCTAAAATAAATCTAAATTTATTTTTAAAACTTTTCTAAAGAAAAGGGGAAGAACCGTTACAAACCTCCGTTGTAGACTTGACCGTTCTTCGCCAACGACGCTCCACGAACGAAAACGCAGCAGCCGCTTTAAGGTTTTCTTCGCTGGAAATTCTTCTTTGATTGACACAATCACCACAGAGGTTACACCGGTATGTCTCTGAGTCTAGGAGGCAAAAGACTTGTGGGAGTCTTTTTCTAAGAGGGAGGCTAGAGAGAATTCTAGGTCTTGTCTTTCAAGAGTGTCAAGTGTCAAAAGTGTCATGACCAATTAGGTCTAGTGTTCTATTTATAGAAGAGAGGCCATGAATAAAATATTCAATTAAATCAATCTTTTCCATAATTGATTCAATCTTATTCCTTAATTAATCAATCATGATCAATCAATTCCATAATTGATTAATCTTTTCCACAAATGACTAATTACTTCCATAAGTGATTAGATCATTTCCATAAATGATTAATCACTTCCTTAAGTGATTAATTATTTCCATAATTGATTAATTCCCGGTTAATGAATTCTTTAATTAATTAACTACCAATTAAATATCACATATTTAATTCCCGGCCTAGAATTAATTAATTTGCCCAAACACATTTTAGGCCTTAAATTAATTAATTCATTATTTTGAACTCTTTCAAACTTCCATAAATTTATATTTGAACTTTTCAAATATTAATTTCTCTCATAATAATATATCAATATATATATTATATTGTTTCCCTTGGTAAATTGAACACTTTCAATTTACATATCTTACTTAGTTGCCTCAAATTACTTTATGAGCTACCAGTGGGACCTAATGGACTTGCAGATCAGAAGCTCCAATGATGTGAGATTAATTGGTCAAACTCATTAATCAAATTAATCAATATTCGTTAATTGTGTACATTTCACTATAGACTCACAGTTGCACTCTTCTCACTGCAGACATATTTTGTGTCCACGGATATAGTCCAATAACAACTAGTTAGTCCTTCATGAGTGTCTGTAACACCAGTTGAGTCAAATTACCGTTTTACCCCTAGGTTACTTCTATTTCCTTAAGTACTAGTTCTTCTCTAATGAACAACCTGTTTGTGGTCCAACGATCAAACAGAAAACCCTCTCGTGCCACTGAGAGGGTAGGACCCTTTGTTCAAGACTCGGAGTAACCACTTAAGGGAACACTCATCTACTTCCCTAAAGTCGGGAAGGAGTGAATTCCATCTTGTACGATTATGTTCCCAGCTCCCCATTCGGTCTTGTCCCCAAAGTGGTAGGCTTATTGAGTCGCCGTATTGGCCACTCTCACCCATACAAATCAAAGGACAATCTCTCATGAGTAGGAGTCCATAATCACCTCAGGATTAAGACTAAGTTGTCTAGGTCGTCCGAGTGAAATAGAAAACCAACTAGTTAACGGTGTTATAACCAGTGGTTACTATTTCGTGGTCCGGTCTTATGCAAACTCATTGCATAGGATACCCCCACTCGCATGTCTCCTACACGAACGCGTTGGATCGCAACGTTTGTATCAAATACAAAGTGGCCCGTATCCATAGTGTCACCAGGATAAGGCACCCAGTATTATCCCTATACTATAGACCCTTTAGGCTGTTTCTTGAACATTGATCCCATATGTCACTACATATAGTTCAAGACTCATATTACAGCCTTGGATGTCTAGTTTATTGGATTAGGGTTATTATTAGGCAAAGACAAATATAAAATAACTAATAACAATTAATGGAAAAATATATCAATATTATTTCATTAATATCCGGTCAATGGTTACATTCACTATCTACGAGTTTTAGGGCATAAAATCCAACAGTAGTAATGTTGTCGAAAAAGAATTGGGGTCTGGTCAATATGATGGAGGCAGCAGCAAAGATGCTGGAGCAATTAGTTCTGTTCCAGATGTAGAACCCCCACCTTATGTACCGCCCCCACCCTATGACCCACCCTTACCTTTTCCACAAAGGCAGAAGTCTAAGAACCAAGATGGTAGTCCATTTTTAGCAACTGGTAGATCATTGATGGATGTCCAACAAGGGGAGTTTACAACGAGGGTGCATGACCAAAAGGTGAAGTTTCATATGTTTGATGCAATGAAATATCCTAATGATTTTGAGGATTGCTCGTTCATTCAGGTGTTGGATGAGATTGCTGAGGACCACTTTGAGAAGGAATTGATGAAGTACCATACCAAAAAATTTGGAGAAATCCAAATTGAGGATTTGGAAATAGGTGGATTGGAGCATGAACATAAATTTGTAGGTGAGATTTCTAGTTTTGAGAGGAATTTTGAATCCTTAGAGCCAATAGACGAGAAATCCAAGCCTATTGAACCTTGTAATTCATTGACATTGCTCCAACAACCTGAGATTAGGAAATCCTTCGTTGATGAGATGTTATTTACTGTAGCTCATATTAAGGCAGTGAAAACACCTTGGTATGATCACTTTTCCAATTACCTTGATTGTGGAAATTTGCCTCCTAGTTTATCAAAAGAACAAATGAAAGAATTTTTCCGTGAGGTAAAGTTTTATTTATCAAATGATGCATCGATGGTTAGACAATGTGTTGATGATGGCTGTGAGTCTAAAGTAAATTTGATTTCTGTTTAGATTTAATTTCAGTTTGAATTTTTAATTTCTCTTTACATTAGATTTTTAATAATATATCTTCCTGATTTAATTCTGAAGTATTCTTCTTTGAAGTTGTTGGCAGATTTAGGGAGCACAGATTTTGAGGGAGCAAAATTTCAGCATTCTAATCAGAAGCTCCCATTATTTGATCTCGTTTTTTTTGTGTTAATTTTGATTTATTGTCTGTTTTGATATTATTTTGATTTGATATGATTCTGATTTGATTAGATTTTTTTATTTATTATTTATTATTTATTTTTTTGTTAGGTTAGTTTAGATTTGATTTTGAAGGATTTTTCAAAAGATTTTTTCAGATTTTAAATAATATATCTTGTGGATGTTATTTAAAAAAAAAAGATTTGATTTCATAGTTTTGTTGAGAAGATCAGAGATTTTATTCGGTTAAGATTTTTTTTTTTTTAGAGATAAGATTATAATTTTACCGTTGAGATTTTATTGTGGGCATGCAGTAATTACCGAAGATGTCATGTGTTGAGTAGAGGGCAACTGACGTTATGGTTGTTACACACAGAGGGAGCATAGTAAATGGAAGATCTTACCGTTTGAAAAATAATAAAAAATTTTCCATGAAACCATAAAGCTAAAACGGTAACTTAAATTAATTAAGAGATAATTAGGGGCTAATTATTTGTTCAAGATCTTTGAGTTAGTGCCCTATTTATACGATCTCCCATCAGGTACGTTTTTCACTCTTATCTTTTATTACTACTGATGTGATTTTTCTCTGTGTGTTATTATTGTAAGGAAAAAAAAACGAGCAAGGAAAAATGTTGAGACTATTGAGACTGAGATGGAACTGAGATGAAGAAGTTGAGCTTGATGAAAGATTTTGGTATGAGAGATTTATCCATGGAGAGGCAATACAAAAATATCCAGAAATCCTGAAGCGAAATGTTCTAATGGAGCGTGGCTTCGATGATGGCAAAGAGCTCCCACATTTTCTTTGAGCAAGCATCACTAATAACGGTTGGAAACGGTTGTGCGCAAAGCTGGATCCCACTGTTGATCGACTAGAATGGGAGTTCTACGCCAACATCGATGAAAATGAAGGATTCTTGATTATTGCTTGAAGAGTTGTTGTCGACTAGAGCCATGTAGTGATTAATTATCTATTTAATTTGCAAGATTTCCCCCACACTGTTTTCAACGAAATATTAGTTGCTTCCTCAAACGAGCAACTAAATGCCTAGTGGAGGTTGTCTAGTAAAGGGGCAAGAACATTCCAGTCAGCATACTTGAAGTGTGAGGCTAACACTTGGCCCAGCTTTGTCAAGCAGAGATTATTGCCTACAACGCTTCAAAAAGGTGAGGTGTGCCAGGGTGGTTTGTTGTGCGGTGTCCATAGGGTGCTGGAGCAGCTTGAGATGGTTCTCAGTAGGCTAGAATTCACTGAGAGACAACTTCAAACCTACTAGAGCTATGATCGTTGAAGGGACACCACACTAAGGAGGGCTATACAAGTGAATTTTTCTAAGTCATATCAAGCCTTCCTAATTTTCATTGACGATCTTGTGAACCTATGCATTCCATCCCCACCCATCATTTAAGAGGAAGAAGAAAACCCAGAGCCTGAACATGATGAAAAATTAAAGGGAAGTTTCAGTTTCTTCGAGCAAATATTTTGATGAATGATTTTTTGTGCTCGCCTTGCATGTGTTGTGTTCTTTTTGCTTATGTTATATTCTGTTTCTTTGTTTTTTATCTGTTGCTTTAAAATCTATCCCTGTCATGATTACGTAAATCTGTGATCTTAATCTTTAATGAAATCAAATATTGTTTTGTTTGGCACATCTGAGTATCTAACTTATTTTTCTTCTGATTTTTTTAAGCTTGGACTAGTTAGCTTAATTAGACCAAGATGTTCTGATCTCCAGAAACCTTTTGCTTGAGCATTCCTTCTAGCCTGGTCATGACTGCAGCAAAAGTTCTGAGGTAGCATTGTCTTATTTGATCCACCTTAAGCTTAATCTTAGTCCCACACTTAGTTTAAAATTCAGATAGAAAAAATTAAGTTTGGGGGTATACTTATCATGTTGCTAATTCATTGAGGACAATGAATAATTTAAGTTTGGGGGACTTTTAGCTACTCCGCTTGTTTTGCTCGAGCATTCCTCTCCTTCATAATAATTTTTCTAGGTTGTTGAGTAACCAGGGACATTTGTGACACCCACAGTTTGTCTTTGTGTCAAAAGATGACCTAGGAGAATATATAAAAAATGATAAAAATAATTGCTGAAAAGAAAAATTTTGAAAACAATTTGCTGAGAAAATTCATAGAGCAAAAGTTTTGAAGGATGAATGATAATCTAGCAGTTTTCTGTCTCCCAGGGCTTAGGTGAGCTTCATCATAAAATGTCGCCATTCTGAGAAGCAAGGGATAGAATAACTAAGGATTTTTGGGTTTAACAATGAGTATTTAGCCTAATTGGTGATAAGTTTGAGGCAAGGGTATACTGCACCATAAAGTGGGTCATCTCATGCTTAAGAGCTTATGACTGTAGGGCTGCTTTAAGTTTGAAGAACATAAAAATATAAACCCCTTAAAATGTGTTTAAATATGTCTGATAATAGAGCTAGGCTGTGGTAAGTTCTTAGGATTGAGTTAAAGGTGGTGATTATTTGTTCAATGCTGAAAGAATTCTTTTGCTGCAGCAGTGCTTGGTTTTGCAGGATGCTCAGGTAAAGGTTGAAGGTATTGTTGGAATATCCGTTTTGATTGAGTTGTGTTATGACTAATGTTTTGAATTTTCAAGGGAAGGTGAGTTAGTATTGCTCGGGACGCGCAGTAGTTCAAGTTTGGGGGTGTGATAACTGTCCGAAAGGTAGTTATTTAGGCCTTAATTCTATAGGGATTTGTGTGTCTTTTGTGCTTAATAGGGTTGGTTTTAGATATATATTATATGTTTTAACCCATTTGGAAGAATGGAGACTTTGAAAGTTATTTTGTGCAGAAAATACTACTGAGTGACGTGAGGGAGCAAATTCTGTGCTGCAGAAAAACTGGGAGCAAAACTGCCACATCACAGTAAAGGGAATAAAAGTCCCCACGCAGCGGAAGCGCATCGATTGGACCTTACGCCGTATATTAATTAACATTAAAATACCGTTACGATAACTCAAACAAAACTTTAAACAACCTTTAAAGCCGCTGTAAAATTGGTTTAAACATGCTAAAATAAATCTAAATTTATTTTTAATACTTTTCTAAAGAAAAGAGGAAGAACCGTTACAAACCTTCGTTGAAGACTTGACCGTTCTTCGCCAACGACGCTCCACGAACGAAAACGCAGCAGCCGCCTTTGTTTTTCTTCGCTGGAAATCTCTTCTTTGATTGACACAATCACCACAGAGGTTGCACCGGTATGTCTCTAAGTCTAGGAGGCAAAAGACTTGTGGGAGTCTTTCTCTAAGAGGGAGGCTAGAGAGAATTCTAGGTCTTGTCTTTCAAGAGTGTCTAGTGTCATGACCAATTAGGTCTAGTGTTCTATTTATAGAAGAGAGACCATGACTAAAATATTCAAATAAATCAATCTTTTCCATAATTGATTCAATCTTATTCCTTAATTAATCAATCATGATCAATCAATTCCATAATTGATTAATCTTTTCCACAAATGACTAATTACTTCCATAAGTGATTAGATCATTTCCATAAATGATTAATCACTTCCTTAAGTGATTAATTATTTCCATAATTGATTAATTCCCGGTTAATGAATTCTTTAATTAATTAACCACCAATTAAATATCACATATTTAATTCCCGGCCTAGAATTAATTAATTTGCCCAAACACATTTTAGGCCTTAAATATATTAATTAATTATTTTGAACTCTTTCAAAATTCCATAAATTTATATTTGAACTTTTCAAATATTAATTTCTCTCATAATAATATATCAATATATATTATATTTGTTTCCCTTAATAAATTGAACATTTTCAATTTACTTTTATTACTTAGTTGCCTCAAATTACTTTACGAGCTACTAGTGGGACCTAATGGACCTGGAGATCAGAAGCTCCAACGATGTGAGATTAATTGGTCAAACTCATTAACCACATTAATCAATATTCGTTAACTGTGTGTACATTCCACTATAGACTCACAGTTGCACTCTTCTCACTGCAGACATATTTTTTGTGTCCACGGATCTAGACCAATATCGACTAGTTAGTCCTTCACGAGTGTCCGTAACACCAGCTGGGTCAAATTACCGTTTTACCCCTAGGTTACCTCTATTTCCTTAAGTACCAATTCTCCTCTAATGAACAACCTGTTTGTGGTCCAACCATCAAACAGAAAACCCTCTCGTGCCATTGAGAGGGTAGGGCCCTTTGTTCAATACTCGGAGTAACCACTTAAGGGAACACTCATCTGCTTCCCTAAAGTCGGGAAGGAGTGAATTCCATCTTGTACGATTATGTTCCCAACTCCACATTCGGTCTCGTCCCCAAAGTGGTAGGCTTATTGAGTCGGCGTATTGGCCACTCTCACCCATACAAATCAAAGGACAATCTCTCATGAGCAGGAGTCCATAATCACCTTAGGATTAAGACTAAGTTGTTTAGGTCGTCCTAGTGAAATAGAAAACCAACTAGTTAACGGTGTTATAACTAGTGGTTACTATTTCGCGGTCCGGTCTTATGCAAACTCATTGCATAGGATACCCTCACTCGCATGTCTCATACACGAACGCGTTGGATCGCAGCGTTTGTATCAAATACAAAGTGGGCCGTATCCATAGTGTCACCAGGATAAGGCACCCAGTCTTATCCCTATACTATAGACCCTTTAGGCTGTTTCTTGAACAATGATCCCATATGTCACTACATATAGTTCAAGACTTATATTACAGCCTTGGATGTCTAGTTTATTGGATTAGGGTTATTATTAGGCAAAGACAAAATATAAAATAACTAATAACAATTAATGGAAAAATATATCAATATTATTTCATTAATATCCGGTCAACGGTTACATTCACTATCTATGAGTTTTAGGGCATAAAACCCAACACACAGCTCGTTAGCCAAGTTGACAAACCGACTTCTATTGAATTATTTTCGGGATAAAGGAGTGAGGAGAGCCTGTCATGTGTCCAATTTAACCTAATTCTCATCTTATAAAAGGAGGAGCTGTCAAAGATAAAGGCATTCACGATTTGGAGACCGAATCAATCGGCTAGAGGCCGAATTGACGGCGGAATGGAGATCTAAGAAGACCATTTGCGATTCCACTCAAGGAGACGAAGTTCTTCCATGTTCTTGGTGGTTTAGAGTAGCCGTTTCATCCCCCCTTGCTGAAAAGGATTAGTATTTCTTGTGTATTTCGTAATATGGATGTGCTTATCGAGATTGTAAGGTATTTTATGTTTTCAATCATGAACTAATATCTTTGTAGGCATAGGTTAAGAATTATGTGATTGTTATATTTATAAAATCTGGAAATTCTATTTGATCATGATCATCTTGAGTTATTGTTGTTCTTTAATTTCATTATGTGCCCGCCTAGCTAGCCGGTATGTATAGCTTCTCCTAGTTTCAGGGATGATTTAGGAGTTGTGTGGTGATAATTCACGCTAGATCATTGTGTATTGGTGAACGCCAGTGACTGAGTTAGGGATAGCCAGTTGCCTAGTGCCTGATCGGTAGAGCTTCATTGGTTTTGAAACATATTCCAAAAAATCCGGAGTTCCGGGAGGATCCCACTGATAATACTGCATGAGATTGACGGATCAAAAGAATTGCTGGAGCATTTTTATAACAATTACAGAAGTCTTAACCTGTGTCTGCTTCCATTATGTTTTCTCTGTCGTAATCATTTACTGCTTTCGCATATCTTTTGTTTCAGCATTTTAAAAACCCAATCAATTTAACCAAACTTTTGAAATCACTAAAAAGGCAAATTAAATCAATAAAGGTAGACATTTCAAGACCCTGTGGATACGATAAATACTTATCACTTGCTGCTAGATTGTGTATACTTGCACAGTAATCTGGAGTTAATTTATCTCATATTTTTAACCACTCCAGAATTGCAACAAGTTTTTGGCGCCGTTGCCGGGGAAAACAATGATTCATTCGCATACGGACATGATTTAGACCATAAACGTGAAACATCACGATCTAATGGTGGGCTATGTTGGAGAAATTTGCCTTCCAATTTTACCCTTAAAATGTTTATAAAATTCTTTTTCCCTTCTTTTGGAATAGTTGTAACTGTTCGTGTTGAGTTGTCCCTTGAGAGATTTTAATCCAATGGAAGTGGTTATACAGCAAAACAGTGTATTCGATCATCTCATGTATGGTTGTGATCTAGACTATAGATGTGAAACATCGTGGTCTAATGGTGGGCTAAGTTGGAGAATATTTGCCTTCTTGTGTTGCCCTTCCAATTTTTATAAAATCATTTTTGTTTTCCTTCTCTTGGAATAGTTGTAAACTATTTGTGTTGAGGTGTCCGTTGAAAGATTTTAATCCTCTAGAAGTGGTTACACAACAAGGCAGAATATTCTTTATTGTATAGTTGTGATTTAGACGGTATATGTAAAACATCATGAAAAATATGAAATCATTAAAATGAAAATTGCTTTTCATAAATGTTTTACAATATCAAAATATTAACATATCATTTAATAAATTATTTTTTGCACAAAATTTCGCTTTGTACTATATATATATAAGAATTTTCATGGAAAACTGATAATATGTAATATTTACTTATTACATACTAAAAAGGTACTATTTTCTCTTATTTTAATTTAAAACTACACTATTTCACGTGCAATGCACGTGTTTCTCAACTAATATATTAAAAAGGGAGAATGTTTGAAAAACATTTTTGGACTACTATATATATATATATTGTTATAGGTAATTTTGGACCACTCCGATGTACAAGGAGCTGACGAGGACAACCCGACACGAGTCCAGAAGTAAGATCGAAAAATGGACTCCAGAGGCAAAATGGGCCAAAAGGTCGGACCAAGGTCAGAGGGACCGAGCCTTAGCCCGACCCATATGGTAGGTCGAGGCCAACCACTCGGCCCACTTGCGTGGGCCGAGTCCTTCCGCCTCCGTTCGGTCCCTACTGCCCCTGGCCGCCCCGATTCTTACTAGTTCAGCCTGAATCGCCTCCGAATTCCTAAAAACCCTAGAGCAGGAACAAGTATTTAAACCCTTCTTCATCACTGAAGAAAGAATCCCGAACTCTATTCTCTACTTTCTCCTCTTGCTCTCTTGCTCTCCTCCTTCCGCTTTCTGACTTAAGCATCGGAGGCGGTGTGGCAAGCACCACATCGGTGTGCAGGTTTACTGTTTTGTAGGCCACGTCTTCCCCTCTCTCATACATATTTACCGTTGGTGGCACGTGAAGGTCAGATGAGTTCCTCCTATCCAGATTCTGCCATCAACATATATATATATATATATATATATATATATATATATATATATAACCTATATCTCAATTTTAATTTTTAAATTTACAAGTGTAGAGGATTGGAATTCCTAGCAGAAGCAACATTAATCGTTTCATACTTTAATTTCGTTCTAAAATACCAATACATTGGCAAAACTAGAGAAACTTTTCTATGATTTACTTTAAGGCTAAGCATGCTTCACATTTGCTGCAAAGAGTCTAATGTAAAGGGATAATAAAACCACTTACTTATTGTAGGCTCAGAAAAAAATAAGACATTCCCTCTACAATTTCATGTACAAACTGCAAATTAATTGGGACCAACAACAGGACAACACCACCAAAGTAACCTTTCTATGTCTCTAAGTGATATTAAGGTTGTGGGATCTAATCTTGCTTGAAGGGAAATGAATTTCACTTAGAATGTTAGTGAACAATAGAGAGAACCTTTAGAGAGAATGCCTAGGAGAGAGAAGGGGAAACGTGGGTATGATCTCACGTATATCCCAACTCCCAGCAACTGTTGGGTGTTAACCTGACATTTAATTTATTATTAAATTAAATATAAAATAATTAATTAATAATTAATTAAATCTAGTTTAATTAATATATTCATTTAAATCATATTTAAATGAACATCAATGAACATTTCTTACCTAACCTCTAGTTTAAATTTAATTGAATTAAATTAATTAATTAATTCACCAATTAATTAATTATCAATTTAAATATCTCATATTTAATTTAAGTTTATATTTGAATCATATTCAATTGTATATTTCTCTCGAAACTTATAATCTTAATGTGCATCTAATGCGCATTAAATTTAACTTATAGTTTCAATATGAATCCAATTCATATTAAATTAATCTTTGAGCTCCTTCAAATATTTAATTCTCTAATAATTTAATTTTGAATCACATCCAAAATTAAATTTATATTATAAAGTTTAATTAAAATATAAACTTTACATTATAATGTAACACCATACATTATATTAATCCCGACTCAATAAGCTTTGATTTGTATGGGTGAGAGTGGCCAGCACGCCGACTCAATAAGCCTACCATTTTGGGGACAATACCGAGTGGGAAGCTGGGAACATAATTACACAAGATGAAATTCACTCCTTCCCGACTCTAGGGTAAGTAGAGGTGTGTTCCCTTAAGTGGTGTCTCCGGGACTTGAAAAATGGGCCCAACCCTCTCTATGGCACGAGAGGGACTTCTGTTTGATGGTTGGATCTCAAACAGGTTATTCATTAGAGGAGTACTGGGGACTTAAGGACAAAGATGTAACCCAAGGGTAAAACGGTAATTTGACCCAATTGAGGTACGAACACACGTGAAAGACTGACTTGCCGTTATTGGTCAATATCCGTGGACACAGAAATATTCTGCAGTGAGAAGAGTGCAGTTGTCGGTCTTTAGTGGAGTGACCCACAGTTAACGAATGAAGACTAACTTGGTTAATGAGTTTAACCGATTAGTCTCGTATCGTTGGAGCTTCTGATCTGTAGGTCCATTAGGTCCCACTGGTAGCTCGTAAAGAGGCTTGAAGCAATTAAATATAAATTGAAAATGTTCAATTTATTTGGGGAACCGAATATTGTACGTTGATGTATTATAATATAAAGTTTATGAAACTTTATAATATAATTTTTGAATTAATTTCAAAAATTAATTCTGGAGAGAATATTTGAAAGAGTTCAAATAAATTTTAATATGAATTGGATTCATATTAATTTTAATTTTAATAAAATCTCTAAGATTAAATATATGATATTTAATTGGATAATTAATTAATTATGGAATTAATTAATTATTTATTAAAATTAGATATTGTTTAGATAATAGATTTGAATTTATTCATAGACCTTTTCCTATTAGGCAGGAAAAGGCGTCTTCGCCTTTATCTATATATAGGACCCCTGGAATGGGGTGAAAGGCATCCCATTGTCTCTCCTTCTCTCAGAGATCTCTCCTAAAAGACTCCCACAAGTCTCCTGCTTCAAGAAGTCTTAGAGATATACCGGTGTAACCGATTGGTGGTGTTCGCACGAGAAGGTTGTTGCGTTTTCAATCCTACTAGCAAGAAAAGGCGAATCGATTAAGGCTTTCTACAAAAGTAAGTTTTCTATGAAATCCTTGGTCACTAGGATCGTCTAGATTAGATTTAGTTAATTTTAGCATGTTTATAGTCATTGTACAACCCATTAAATATTGATTTATTGTTATATTTTTGCAAATTGTATAGGTATTTCAATTAGAATCTAAGACTCTGAGTAGGTTCGGTAATTCTTTCCGCTGCGTAGGGCTTTTATCCCTTTATCCAACTATTTACTCAGTCTTATCCCCAAAATGGTAGGCTTATTGAGTCGGCGAAGTCTGGCCACTCTCACCCATGCAGATCAAAGGACAATCTTGAATAAATAGGAGTTCATAGTTGCCTCAGAATTAAGATCGAGTTACCTAGGTCATGCTATGAAATAATCAGTTTCTACAGTAAACGACGTTATAAAGTGAAAGTGACTTATTTCGTGGTCCGGTCTTATGCAAACTCATTGCATAGGACACCTCCACTCACATGTCTCTACATGAACGATTCAAGATCACATCGTTTGTACTCCATACAAAGTGGGTCGCGTCCATATTGTCCCAGGATAAGGTGCTCAACCACACCCATATAGTATATAGACTATTTTGGCTATATACTTGAACTTGATCCAACCTTATGTCTGTACATATAGTTCGAGTATTTATACTATAGCCAAAGATTTTAGTTTATTGGATTTAGGTTAAATATTATGCAACTCACTTATTCAATAACATTTTTACTGAATAACCTCAATAACATCTTTATTGTAAAATAGAAGATGCTCAATATTTACAAACTACGAGTTTTAGGACATAAAACTCAACAGACTTAGGTCAACACATTGGCTAGGGTCAACATATTGGCTAGAGTCAACACATTGGCTAGGGTCTTCTCCTAAATTTTGTGCATCCATGTCCACCCTCCTTACAGTAACATATAAATGCACTAAATTTGGGGCAGACAACGCAATTGAGAACATTAACTTCATTGTCCGGTCGTTAGAAATTGATATTGACATATACCTTACAGATCTTGATATTGTTACCTTAGGGTGTCTATACACTATCTCTAACCGATTGACCCTCACATCTATACCAAGGGACGACCCTACCATTTCAATAAACTGGTTAAACACAATCCCACTATTCAAATTCACAGTAAAACCTCCACAGGCTGGTTGGTCATATTCAATCACCATTAACACCATCAATCATGGTACCATTTGTATGTAGAACAAATGTGTCAGACACTTATCTTCCATTTTCTATGACGAAATAAAGAATAAATCATTTAGATAGAAACCTACTTTAATTATGTTATTAACTTCAAACAATAAGGACTTGTTTGGCAGATAATCTAAATTCTGTTTTATGTTTTTGGATTCATTGAATCCAATGAATATGTGTTTGGCAGATGCGTTTTCGAAAACTGTTTTTGGATTATTTAATCCAAATAGTGGAAATTCTGAAAACAACTTTTTTTTTTTTTCAGTGTATCCAGATTTTGAATTTGAATTTTTTAAATGCAGAATTACATTAAAAGAAGATAAAAATCTTGATAAATATAATATTTCATGTTTAAACTCAATTCATTTTTATGAAATCAAATTTTGTATAAAATAATATATTATAAATTATATGATATTGTAAAACAATAATTATACAAAATTTATAACATATAACATGTTTATAAATTGATTAATAATAGTTTATATTCAACCTAATATATTTGGTTGATAACTACAAATAGTTTATGGTTTATAAATATATTATCAAACACATTTTGAACCATTGTTTAAATTGAGATCCAATTTCTGAATCTGCTACCAAACACATATATGAAAACATTAAATACAACTATGTTTTCACTGAATCCCTTGTTTTCAAATTTTTGTTTTCAGATCACCAACCAAATGCACCCAGCTATTAATTATCTATAGTAATTAAACTCAAATAGTAATCTATTAAATTGAATTAAGTATAATTACCCTAAAATTAAACTTGCGGACATTAACTTATTTTCATAATTTATTTACAAATAACCTAATTGAGAAACTAACAAACTCTAAATTTTACTTACGTTGTGTACTAAACTAAAAAGATTATTATGATAATACTAAATTCTAATTTAATAATTCCAACAATTAAATTAATTAATTGAGATATTTCAATGATTCAACAAACAAAAAGTATCACAATAAACAAATCCAACCAACAAAAAAAAATCACAATAAACAAATAAATTTACTAATAAAATACTTACATATTTGATGGATTACGAAAATTTTCGATCGTTCGTGATTAATCTAATAATACAAAAAAAAAAAAAAACATTCAATCACTAGATTTAAAAACAAAAACACAACGAAAGAATAAAAAATGAAGAAATTTTACTTACATAGTGGGTCCTCGGATTTTTGGCATTTTCCTATCAAAACAGCGACAAAGACTCACCTTTTTGCTTCTATTATGATAAAAAAAAAAAAAATCGAATGTGGGGTAGATGTAGGGAAGATGTGGGGTTGAAAATGAAAAAAGAGGTTGCAAACGAAAAAAAAAAAACTCGATCTGGTGTTCGGTTTTGCTGCAATGAGAAGGAAGGATGGAAAAGGGTTTTTTTTTTTAAAAAAAACATTACAATGGGTAGAGATGACCCACTACTACCTTTATTATGGCAAATGAACCGTTACTCACGGTAATTTTTTTTTAAAAAAATTCATTGAAGGGACGACCTACGAGCGCATGATATTTTTTTAAAAAACTTACGTGAAGGTCGTCTCTTGAAAAAAAAATTGATGGCCACGATTGCATATCGTCTCTTGCATATTGTCTCTTGAAGAGACGATATGCAACCACGTAGGTGTAGGTCGTCTACAATCGCTGAATTAAAACCACAATGTTTGGCTAATAAGTTTCAAAACAGAAATATATTCGTAATAAGTATTTAAATTAATAATTTTAATTAAAAAAAATCCTACCTTTTGGGGTCTTTTTATTTTTTAAAAATATATTATTTTTTCAAACCTATTTTTTGAAATATATTATTTTAAAAATATTGCAGTTTTAACTAAGCTGATATAGTGACGTCTCTTCAAGAGATGATTTTATTAAATGATGTCGAAAAAAGTTGTCTAGTTAGAAATCTTCTCTTCAGATTTTTCTTACCGACCTCTTTCTCTAACATAGTGACCACAATTTCGACCAATCAACTTTTATCAAAAGAGACACCCTGATAGTACCTACAACTTCATTTAGTTCTAGTTCCATTAACTTTCACACTATTATTTGTCTATTTTGTTGGGATGGAGCAATTGGAGCAAACCAAGAGATTTGGGATAAAAAAAGAAGCTAATTATATATAAATTCAAACAACCAAGTCAAGAGGAGATGAAAGCCAAGCAAAAATTTGTGAGGGCATAGCGTTGAGATGGTAAAAAAATGCATCAATAATCAAGTCAAAAGGGTCGTGTTTCAAAAAAAAAAAAGTCAAAAGGGTTGTAGTGAGAGCATCGAGACGTTATACAAGCATTGAAACACTAGCATCTTCAAGCTAGAAGTCTAGCATAAGTAGCATTGAGATGTTGCCTATTGTGTCTCAACATTATGGAAATTCCATGAACAAATGTTCTGACAAGCAAAAAGGTGCAGCTCCCCTTTTTTGTCCATAATGTCTCGACGTTGCTTTTGATTTCCTTAATTAATATACTTTTTCTTTTAGAGCTATTTTGTGAGGTCTGAGTAGAGGAGAGGTACATGAATGAATCAAGACCACGTTCGAATTTGAGGGATCTTGATGACATGAAAGTATGGTCAAGATAAGCTTAAAAGAATCGATAGATACACCTATATACCAACAAGGTGCACTTTCCTTTTCAGTGACTCAATCATAGAAACTTTGAAGTTAAACATGTTTGACTTGAAGAAGTTCTATGTTGGATGACCTCCCAAGAATTTTCCTAGGAAGCATATGAGTGAGGACAAAACATGTTAAAAGGACCTCGTGTTGGTTTGTGGGGATAACCTTCACTCTTGGAAGCAGTTTAAGACGAGTATGGTAACATGACCAAGTCGCAGGGGATGCAGGGAAATGCTGGGGCCGTCAGTGTCAAATTTGGATTCCGGATCCTGGTCTGAATCCTGGACTTAAGGCGTTACATATTTATTGATCATTTTTCCATCCAAATGGAGGACAATTTTAATTAGGTTATCTCTGGGCACTTATATTATATTATATTATATTTTCTTTTTTGTAATTTTGATGGAACTTTTTGTATGTTCATTAAAAATGTCCAATTTTTGTTATCTTGTCACGATGAATGGCTAGATTACATTTTTTGATTCAACGGTCGGTTAAAGTCAAATTGTAAAGACTACAATAGGCTTTGAGTTCAATTGCTATCTCTTTTCTATCAAAGTATTCTTTATTTCTTGTTTTTGTTTCATGAGCAATTGATTTTCTTTAATTGACGCCTCGATTAATATTGATTGTTCCATCGCTAATCATGATTTTATGATTCATAATTATCATGAATGAGTGAATGAAGTAGAGCACTAAAGTAAGTTGGCTGGTGTCATGTGATTAATGCTTTTCCTTGTTACATATTGGATAATAGACTAGGAAATAAAGAAGTGGAATTGACTTGGGTGTAGCTATTATATTTCACCTAATTAATTAATTAGTCTTGTCTTAGTCTTTTTCAATGTACTTAATGATATTGTTGGTTTAATATGAAACACTATGTCTAGTTAATTAGACAATAAGTTTCCATTGCAATGCTTTGTTAGGATCATTGAATTACAAAACTAAAACTTGTCACAATTTTTTCGAATAAGTTGACTAAGTTCTTAGATAGGGGTTTTGATTAATTTTTGTAAGCTCATGATCAATAGTATAATTCGATGACAACTGTACTTTGAATTGGAAACTTTGGTAATATTGATTTTTTTTTTCCTTTGCATTTATTTGTGTTATATATGTTTAATTTTAGTTTTGGTTTTTTTTTTCCGACGTTTTTTGTTTCAATTTAACTCTTAAGATTAATAATTTTGGTTTCCTCATGATGTTGAATACACAAATGATCAAAAGAGACTGATCAACAAATCATTAGCTTCATTAATCAATGGCACCGAATAGACAGATTCTTATTTAGGCAACAAATCCATATATTTTGAGGGAAAGAGTTTGAAGTTCTTCTAACATAGACCACTTTGTACTCCTCGTAGTGGCATTTGAAGGCTTTGAACAACATGAAGAACTCCTGGTTTTTCTGCCAAAGTCCAAAAAAAAAAAAAAAGAAAATCCATAAGAAACATTTATCTCTTATGCTAATTGTGAGAGGACACTACAAGAAATAAGGGTTTTAGCGACGAAATGTTAGCGACGAAAACGTAAAAGTCACCTAGTTTGCGACGAATTACCTAATGTGTCGCAAGTCTGCGACGCAAGTAGACTTTCGTCGCACACTAGCGACATGAAAAAAAGTTTGTCGCAAGAATTTGCAATGAAATGCTCAATTTCGTCGCAGAGACATCGTTTACAACGACCCAATTTTACTTCATACGTTCTCATGTGACGAAAATCGATAACGACGAAGTGGTAATTATTACCACTGCAAATTCGCACTTGCCAAGGTCTACGAAGAAATTAGGTTTTCGTCGCAAAGACTTGCGATGCAAATTAAATTGTGTCGCAAGCTTTTTAAAAACCCACCCAGCCCCTTTTCATTTTTCGTTTTTTTCTTCTAAGTGTCTCGAGGTCCTCTTGGTTTTGAAAAGAAAAGAGGACGTCGTGGGTACCTCAAATCGGCGAAAAAGGACGGAAAAGCACCTCAAACCGTCGGAAAAGGAGCTCAAACCGTCGTGGGTATGTTTTATTGAACTTCATCTCAATTTCTTTTGGTTGTGTTTTGCATTTTGGATAAATTTCTCTTAGTTTCGGACAGAATAGAAGGGGAGGTGTGGGTGTCGTGCATACCTCAAATCGCTTGAAAAGGGCGGAACACGAACGCAAACCGCCGGAAAACATTCATGGGTAAGTTTTCCTGAAGCTCATTCCACATTCTTTTGGTTGTGTTGTGCATTTTGGTGAAAGTTTTCCTTGTGAACCTATTAGCTTTGGGAGCATATTGTGGATGATGTTGTGGGAGTTTGTTCTTCAAGTTTAATTTCAAGAATTTGTGAAGGTATATATACAATTGTTTTTTTAGATATTGATTTAGTAAAATTCGTGGAATGGAAGTAAATTTTGGATTGAATTTGTAGTTTTTTTTTTCATTTCTAGTTTATTTTGTGTTAAATTTTGTTTTGAATGTTTTTTTATTACTTTTATCGTGTAGAAATTTTGTTAATAAAGTTCTTGGGACAAGTTTTAAGAGGTATGTAAAATACTTGCATTATGTTTTTCTTATGCTTGTTTAAGCTTTAAATTGTGTTAAACTTTATGGAATGGTCTAGTTGTAATTAATTCCTATGGTTGGTTCAAATATCTATATGTTTTTTTTTTTATTGAAATGTATTATTAAGAACTTATATTGTACCTTTGTTATGTAGTTTTTGGATTGAGTATTGTATTTGTTGAATGAAATCAGTTTTGAGGGGAGGGAGAAGAAGATTAGAATAAATATAGTTTTCTTGGGGCTGGAAGGGTGTTCATATTTGTTGAATAATTGTAGTTTGAGAGGGGGTGTTTATGTGCTATTATTGTAACTAAGACTGAAATAATTATGTCATTGAGTTTTTAAGTAGAATTATAATTTGGTTCTAAGCTTATTTCAAGGCATTTTTTTTTTCTTTTTGAGTTCATTTCAAGCTTAGTTTGTGATTATAATGTTGAAGGTTATAATGTGCCTTTTATACACTTAGTGTTAAATTAAGTTGATGATAAGTTGTCCTTTATATTTTCTAGGATAAGTCATGGATAGAAGTTGGATAAAACTTCGAAATAGATTATGCAAAGAGTATACTGATGGAATAAGATCGTTTATTAGTGTGGCAAAGAATTATGTTGATACAAGAGGGTTTACACGTTGTCCATGCATAAAGTGTCAAAATGTCATAATGAAACGACCTTATGATGTCGAAGGTGATTTATATCAATATGGAATATCGATTACCTATGATAGATGGGTATATCATGGAGAAACTCCAAATTTGTCTTCTTATTTGAAACCTAAAGAACCTACAGAGTCTTCTGAAAATAAGGATAAGGAAGATGAAATTGCTGAATTATTGAATGATTTGACAGAAGTCAAGGAACATATTGGTGAAGATAACGCAAGTAGGGTCGAAACAAATGTTAGCGTGGGAGGTAGGAATAAGTTTCAATCATTGTATGACAAAGTTAATGCAAAATTATACCCTGGATGTACTAAGATTTCAAGTTTAACTTTTTTGGTAAAATTAATGCATATCAAAGTACTTAATCATTGGAGTAATAAATCATTTGATATGTTATTAAAATTACTCAAAGAAGTTTTACCTGATGGTACCAACATTTCTAATTCTTATTATGGTGCAAAAAAGATGCTACGTGACTTAGGTTTAGGTTATTGATGTGGAATTTTCCTTACCGCAAGCGCACGGGTCAAGTAATAATAAAGTGATCATGAAATCGAGTGTCGTCCTCTGGATTGGATTTTTAGTTAAATCAATTACCATGAACAATCTTGCTCAATTTTATTTAGGGACCAACAAGTAGTGAAATTTAGAAACCAAGGTAATGCAAATCAAAGATGTGAAATTCAAATGAAAGAATACTTAGGGAATTGATTTCGTCAATTTAATCTAGGATTGATTTTAGGGAATGAATTATAACGCACAATGGTTTTATGAGTCTAAGAACCTTTAATCACAACTACCTCTCCTGAGTATAATTAATTCTCATGCAAATTAACTAACTTGATATCCCTATCTAAGTTCTTTAATAAGCAAGACAATTAGTTCTTTTTAACCGATTCTAAAGTTACTCTAAATTCCGTCACGATTTTAGAGATTCTACTTTAGTCATGCAATCTTAATAAAGTCTACGCTAAATCCCCTCTCCCGAGCAAGAATCAACACTTAGATCATTCAAGCCAATTAATTGAAAGCATTAAATTAAGAATGCAAACATAAAACAATTGCACAATTCAACCCATAAATCAATGCATAAACTAAAAAGACTACATCAATCCCTAAGTAACAAACTTAGTTACTCATACATGGCGTTACAAGATAAACTAAGTAGGAAAAAGCCATTAAAAACTAACTAAAGTAAGGGGGAAAGAAGATTAAACACTATGGAGGCCGAGACCGCACGTTCCCGTTACGATCGCCACGAACAATGTCTTCAATTCCACGCTCCCCCGCTTGCTTCAGCCTCAAAATATGATTTTTCTCTTTGTTTTATGGCTAAAAATCTCCCAAAAGAAGTCCCCCGAAAAGCCCTAATCGCAATCTTTAAATAAGGCAAAAATTGGTCGTAGCGTCGCGACGCTACCGCGAAATTACGGATTCTGGAAGTTCGCCTAGTGTCGCGACGCTAGTCACATAGCGTCTCGACGCTATGATTTTTTTTTTATTTTTTTTGATTGAAAACTCCAAATATAGAATGTCAGCGGATGAGCCTATCTTCAATCTTCCAACTTTGATTCTTTTTCATTCTTTAACCTCTTTTCGCCCTCCGAACATCCAATTGGCTCCAATATTAATTTCCTACGAATGCAACATGAAAATGCATAAATTTGGACAAATAATTGTAAAAGACTAGCTTAATTAATTATAGAAAAATAGCTAGCTATGCTCGTTATCAAACACCCCCAAACTTAAGCTTTTGCTAGTCCTCGAGCAAACTAAAAATCAAGCATACAAAGGAAGAATGGATGCAACAAACATGACTCAATCCTCAAGGCTCAAAAGTCAATACTCAAGCAATCAAGAGACATGCACATAAGGACCAATGAGGGAGACAAATCAAAAGTTTTCCAAAATTAACTTGCACAAGCGAGATCTAACTCAACTAGATCAGACTCTACTAGCCCAGGATTGGATTATTAAACTCTCAACTCATCTTCCCTCTACACTGGCACTAAGGTTTCACTAACGAGTTAATGGAACAAATTAGTTTGTTTTCCTCCATACTTAGGTGCTTATAATTAACAATTAAATTAAGCATTTATATGTGGCACTAGCTTTCACACACCTATTGCAGGGACCCTTAACCTGAGTTTTCTCTAGTTGGCCTAACTGATCACAACAGGGGTAGCTCTTTTTGCCTAAACTTTATTAACCATTGCATTGTGTGCATAAGTCATGACTTTCTCTTCTTTTTTTTTTTTTTTTTTTTTTTTTTTTTTCAAATTGTAACAACAAAAATTATTTTTCTTTATGAGCATGATAAGCAAAAATTCTTTTCTTTCCTCCTAAGCAAGATCAAACATGCTAATTTGCAAAAAAATTAACTCTTTAGCTCTTCCCTACACCTATCGAGGTGACAACAAGCATATGAACCCAATAATTAGCTCCTAAGCATTCAAATCCAAATCTAGACAAGACAAATACTCTAGTCATGCAAGACATCTCCTAGAAAAAGTTTAAAAAGTCTCTCTTTTGGGCACTCATGCTTACAACTCATCGAAAACTTGAAAATTGACAAGAAAGCCTATCTTAGGACATCATAGTCATGCAAAAATAGCATCCAGAAAACAACCATATGCTCAATTTAAAAAAAGCTCAAAACTATAGCCCGAACTCAGATGCTCAAGGGCTCCACAAACATGCTATTCCACCCCCAAACTTAAAACATGCATTGTCCTCAATGTCTAAAGAAAATCAGGCATAATCAAGTATGAGAACAATAAAAGAATGGAAGAAGTGAACAATACTGCCCTGGAATGATGATGACCTTCTCATGGAAGCTTGCAAGCAAAGGAGAAACTGGAACCAAGAAGTGAACAATATTGCCCTGGAATGATGATGACCAGTGATAGAATCAAAACCAAATTTTTTCTACCATTTTTCCTCTACATCCTGAAATTAATCTCAAAATCAATACACATCAACTCAGACAATAACTTATAATTAGCAATTCATAATATAACCAGTAAATTAGAATCAATAAAGTTTGTCTCCAACATGATCGATACAATCTATCACTGTCACTGATAGATTCTATCAGTGATAGAATCAAAACCAAAACAGGGCAAAACAGAGATTTAAAAAAACGATTTAAAAACTTTGTCATATTTGCAATATTTTATAAAAGTTGTTATATTTGTCATTAATCACTCAACTTTTGCCACCCATTACAATTATCCAACTAATAATCCAAAACAAGTGGGTGTGTATTAATACAGTATAATACATTAAACGTGTAAATACAATACAAATACAACAAACTAGGGAATCTGTACATATCTCACAGACCTAGACTCTCTAGATAACCCTCAAATACTTAGTCGTGAGAGCCTTCGTAAACGGATCAGCAATGTTGTGCTCCAAAGCAATCTTCGTGACAGTCACGTCTCCTAGTTGCACTATCTCCCGAATGAGGTGATACTTTTGCTCTATGTGTTTGCCTCTTGCGAGGTTCTTTTGAATTTACCACCATTTTTTGAGTTGTTTTCGAAAATTGCATTTTCAAAATATGTATATGAAACACGTTTTCATTGTCTTCCTTGTATTTTTTATTTTTGAAAACATAAAAATCAAAACGGACCTTGAACCAAGGCCTAAGGGTCTACTTAGCATCCAATCCAAAACCAATATTCTGTATTTAGATTCACTCAATAAAATTAATTTAGCCAATTCCTTTTTTGTAGGTTCATTTTGTAGAAAAAAATTATATTTAGATTATTATATTGTATCTAGCTAATTTACATCACTCAAAACTTGTGTGGTTTAATTTGAACTAGCCTCTGTCCACAAACAAAGATAACAAGAATACTTTCCACTATTATTTATAAAGATAGAAATTACAAGGAACACACTCAAAGACTCACCTAATATCAAATAGAGAATTAAAAATTAATTAGAAAAGTTTTCATTCAATCATTTTTTAAATTTTCTATATTTAGATAACTAACAAACACCCCAAAAACAGATATGAAACAAAATTTCTTAGAAAAGAAAAAAAAATAACTTAGAAAATCCAATCTGTCATCTCTATATAATTCATCTCAATACCTTTGGGCAAAAAACAAAAATAGATTTTGTCTCAATTCTTTCCAAAAGTTTTAGGCTCCATTTCCTATATTGTTGAGGAAGAATGGCTAAGGAGAAAATGAAATTTTCTTCATTTCTCTTGTATCTTGTTTTGTTGTTCACAATTTCTCTAAATTTTGTTCTGAGTTCTGCAATTCCTATGGACTCGACAGTGCATATGGTTTACATGGAGCAGCCTCGTAATGAGGAACTCAAGGCCTATTACATCCGAACCCTAGCTTCTGTTCTTGGCAGGTCTGTTTTTTCTCCTTTTAATAGTTTTGTCCCGTCCGATGTATGAGAGAGAAATTGTAAATATATTTTAAATACTTTTTTGGAAAAAAAAAAATTATTTTTTACTCTAAACTTTAGGGACGATATCACTTTCAACCCTAAACTTTCAATTTCATCGAAGTGAACCTCAAAGTTAGTAAGTTGTATAATTTTAACCCCAAACTTAGCAAATTGTATCAATTTTAACCTTAAATTTATGTAAGTTTTGCAATGTGTAAACCTTCGATTACACTTCTGTTTGAACTGCGGTCAAAGCACGTAATTGACTATTCTTTTTAAAAAAATTATATTGCACCTGAATTGGTTTCTTTTAGAGAAAATTATTTGGAGAAATTTTTTATTTGAATAAAGTTTTACTAGTGAGAAATTGTACATGAGTTTTTTCTCATTTTTTTTTCTTACTGTGTTGGTGAGTTTTGTTGCATTTTTATTAGCTACTTAGAAAAACATCAACAATGAGATGATAAACAATTTTGAGAATTTCTTTCTTTTCGTTTTTAGATGACTTTTTCTTGTTTATTGAGAAATTTGTATTTTTTTTTTTTTTTGGTTATATCTAGGATTACGAAAGCGAAATAATTTTAAAGGTTTTTTTTTCTACTAATGTTTGTTGTTGCTGTTTTTTTTTTTCAAGAATTTTGTGGGATTTTTCTTTTCTTCTTTTGTTTTTGTTTTTTCTCCTACTAATTAAAAGAAGATGCAAATGTAGGAAACAAAAAACAAAACAATTTTGTGTTTTTCCCCCTCACATATGCTAGATTTTTCTTGTTGCTGATAACTTTGTAGGGTTTTTTTTAGGAAGAATACTAATTAATAACGAGAAGAATCAGTCTAGAGTATTTGGTTTTTGGTTTCTTCCCATAAAGAGATACTTCAACAAATTTCTTACAAGAAACCAACTATGTAGATCTAAAAAAAGAGGAAATTGACAATAACATGCTTTAATGATCATTTAAATGAAAAGTTAACTGAAGGTCTACATTTCAACATTTTTGCAATTTTTGGGTTAAAATTGATACAATCTACTAAGTTTGGGATAATTTTTATTAAGAGTAATGTATTTTTTTAAGAGGTATGTACAATTTTGAATGTAGGTTAAAAATCACTTTTGATCCCTGAACTTTCATGAAAGTAACAATTTAATCTTTGAACTTTGATTTGTAACGATTTAGTCTTTGTATTTTCAAAATTTCAAATTTTCAAATTTGCAATTTAATCTTTGTTGCAAAAAATTGTGCAAAATTAAATGTCAATGTTTATTATTTAATAATTAGATTTTGTAGCTTATAAACATATTGGGTCCCAAATTAGTTTATTAATTTATCAATGTAAGAAACTTCATTAAGTCTTAACATTAACTTTCACGATAGGGACTAAATTATTACACATTTTAAAGTACAGGGACTAAATTATTACTTATTAAAGTTCAAGGACTAATTTGTTACAAAATTAAAGCTACAAAGACTAATCGTTACAAATCAAAGTTCAAAGACTAAATTGTTACAAATCAAAGTTTAGAGACTAAATTGTTAGTTTCATAAAAGTTTAGCGACCAAAAGGGATTTTTAATCTTGAATTTACTTCCAATGGTTATTAAGAGACAAGTCACATCCGAACGATCCCATTGATTAATTTTTTTCGTTTTTTTGAACACCCCTTGCGTGTGTTTTTTGACCCAAAAAAACTGGAAATTGAGGGTGCATTTTTTTTTTTTTTTTTTTTCTTGTAATTTCGTTGATTTGCAGTGAAGAGGCTGCTAGGAAAGCTCTTGTGTACAGTTACGAGAACGCTGCCTGTGGCTTTGCTGCTAAGCTCACTTCCGATCAAGTCAAGCAGATTTCAAGTAAGTATCACTCTTATCTTCCTCCCCATAAAAACCTGAAAGAATGTGACTAAAGGCCCGTTTAAGCGTTTTTTCAAAAATGCATTTTATTTTAAACGTTTTGTATAAAAATTGTTTAGAATTTAAACACTCATATGTTCGGTTACATTTCTTTATAAGGGGTCGTTTATTTTTTGGAAATCTAGATAACCGGAATATTCAGATGCCTGGAATTATAGATACCCGGAAATATAGTTGCCCGACATTTTAGATAACTGTGTTTGGTTTGAAGGAATACTTTATAAGAATATATGAGAATATTCAGATAACTATGTTTGTGAGAAATTTCTTAGATTATGTATAATACCAATAATGTCCTTACTAATTTTTAGCTAATTTAGCTATTAGTTTAATATAGTTTAGTATTATTATTAAGAAAATAAATAAAAAATAAATTAAAATATTATTCAATATAACTATAATTTATTTTACATCTTAATGTAAAATTTAAAAAATAAATGGTTATTTCTTAGTGTACGAATAAATTAATTTATTTTTAAATAAAAATACAAATTGTAAAATGGAGGGGTAAAAGTGTCATCCGAAGATGCCCTCAACATGGGAATCTTTGAAACCCATCTCTCACGAGGGCATCAAAAGCTCCTCGGATGCCTCCCGTATGGGCATCCTAGGATGCCCGGGCATCTCGAATTTCCTAGGTATCCAACATTACCACAAAACAAACGAGGTAATCCAGATGCCCATTCCATGGACATCTTGGATTACCGTCAAACAAACGGCCCCTAAGTGTTTTTATACACAAGTTATTGTATACTTAAAAACTCTTTTAAAATAAATTGTTTTCAAGTGTTTCTCTCAAAATGATTTATTTTTCAATCTCATTTTTTAATAAGTTATTTTTAGTGGTCGTCAAGCAATATCAAAATAGTTTTTTTTTTTTTTTAAATCAAACATTTGAAAAGTTAAACCATACATATCCTAAGATAAAGTGTTTCTTATATAATTTTTTTTTTTTTTTTTTTTTGACTTCAACAGAACAACCAGGAGTTCTTGGTACTGCCCAAAGCCATGAAATTCCACTAGACTAAAGAGGATATAGTGGTCTATATTAAAAGAACTACAAATTCTTTCCCTCAAAATATGGGTTTGTTGTCTAAATATGGAGAAATTATTCGATAAGGTCTATACAATGAGTTTTGTAAATATGCACTGTTGGATGTGTAGAAGAGAAATTATAAAAGTACCTTAATTTTGTATCTAATGGTTATTAGGAATATACAAATTTAAAGATTTAGAACATATGGTTTTAAAGAGGTCATCACCTTATTGAATAATTTGTCCTCATTAAGGGTCATTCTATTTGGTGTATTTTGTATCATTTCCTATGATGCATGTGCTTCTCACTTTGGAATAATATTGATCAATGAAGCCAATCATTGTTTGAAGTGAGGGATTTTCCCCTCCATCTCTTTTGATATCATATTTGATATCAAGTTGAAGATGAGAGGCCATGGGTGTGGCCAATTAACATTAGCAACATAGTTTAAAAAAAATAAATAAAAAGAAAACCTAGTGTCGCAACGTCATCGTGACGCAGAGTGGCCAACATTCTTTCTTGGGTTTTTAAGAGAAAATTGGAGTCGCCACCAATCATCGAGGGTGTGATTGGTCACCTTTTAAAAAAAAAAAAACCAGTCTTAGAAAACTAGGAATTAGGTTCGGGAGTCGTTTGAGTGTAGGGAAGGTATTAGCACCCTACAACACCCATTTTTTACAAAAAAAACAATAACCACATTATCTTAAATTGTCCAATTAAGTGAATAAAAACAGTCCTTCATTTTTATTTTTCTTTAAAAAATGATAAATATGAAAATAAAAACCCAAAATGCAATAATGAACACAAAATGTTTCATTCGTTTTTACCTTAACTTTAGAAATAAAGTAAGGATTAAACATTATGATCGAGTTGGATATCCAATTTAATATAAATAATGCCTAATTTCCCTTTTAATTAAAGGAAACATGGGTGTACATGATTATGTTTATTAAAAATAATTTATTTTTTTTAAAAAAAAAAATAGATGTAAAAGAAGAAAATTATTCAAAGAGTAAAATATTTTAAAAGGGAAAATGAGAATTTTCATACACCTACACGGGAGTTGAACTCCACGAAGACACATTACTCAGTTCCATAATCCCTTTCAAAAGAAAATCAAAACAATAACAATAATTGAAATTAACCAAGCAGAATTAAAGATTAGATTAAAGCAATTTGGAGAATGAAAGAGAGAAAAATAAATAAATAAATTAGAAAGTTTAAAAAAATGAAGTTGGCAAAGTGCAAAAGTGAACTAAAAGGAGAGAGAAATTAAAAATGATAATCATAATAATAATAATAATAATAACAAAACAAAAAACACAAAAGAAATAGAAAAACAAAACCCCACCTTTTTTACCTTTCTCTTTCTTCTTTTTTCCTTCTTTCTTACCCAATGTTTTCTCTTCCCGTGTACTCCTTCCTCCCCCTCTCTTTTCCTTTTTTCCTCTTCCACTTTCTTTTCTCTTCTTCTATCACTCTCTAAGCTAAGCTAACTTCCTAAACAACTCTCTCAACTAGGTTTATGCTCAAATCTTCTTCTTCTCCTTTCTCCCTCAAAAGAAATTCTTCTAAACTTTCTCTAAACTAAACTCTTGCTCCAATGCCTAAACTCCCTCAATCTCACTTTTTTCTAAACTTCCTCTCTTTTTTTTTTTTTTGTCCTTTCATCCTCCATCTCTCCCCCCCTATACTTGAAGGGTTACTAATTTGGGGGGAGATGAATGAGAAAATAGTGGGAAAAAAGAAAAAAAAAAAAAAAAAACATGTCCATGGAAAATGCTTCAAAATAGGAAAGCTTCCCCTTGAATAGGAATGGGGAAGACCAAAAAAATAAAGAAAAAATAAAGAAAAATAATAACAATAACAAAAAAAAAAATAATAATAAAATAAAATAAACGAATATTTGATAAAAATATGTGAGAATGGGGGTTTGAACCAAAGACCTCATGATTATCAATACAACTTTATGCCAATTGAGCTATGCTCTTGTTGACATACCAAAAAAACAAATTGACCACCAAATATTGGAAAACTTCAAACATTATTACTGAAAATCAAGCCGAACCAAATACGGCGTCTACAGTTTGCCCCCCTTTGTGTATCCTTGAAGGATTGAAAGGGTAGACAAAGGAAAGAGACTAACTATTGGGGAGGCGAAGATTTGTTTGGTAAGAATTTGAATTTAGAAAGGAAAATGAACTTGACTTAATCAGGTATCGACCACAATTCAATAGTCAGGTTTGGTTCAACCGAGAGAAAAACTGAAAACGGACCTGGATTGACACAGGCTTCGACCTCGACTGAATAGTCGGGTTCGATTTAACCGAGAGAAAAAACTTAAAAACGGACCTGGATTGACACAGGCTTCAACCTCGACTGAATAGTCGGGTTCGATTTCACCGGGAGAAAAACTGAAAATGGACTTGGATTTACACAGACTTCGATCTTGACTGAATAGTCTAGTTCGATTTAACCGAGAGAAAAACTTAAAACGGACCTGGATTGACACAGGCTTCGACCTCGACTGAATAGTCAGGTTCGATTTTACCGGGAGAAAAACTGAAAATGGACTTGGATTGACACAAGCTTCGACCTCGACTGAATAGTCGAGTTCAATTTAACCGAGAGAAAAACTTAAAACGGACCTGGATTGACACAGGCTTCGACATCGACTGAATAGTCGGGTTCGATTTAACCGAGATAAAAAACTTAAAACGGACCTGGATTGACACAGGCTTCGACCTCGACTGAATAGTCGGGTTCGATTTCACCGGGAGAAAAACTTAAAACGAACCTGGATTGACACAGGCTTCGACCTCGACTTAATAGTCAGGTTCGATTTAACCGAGATAAAAAACTTAAAACGGACCTGGATTGACACAGGCTTCGACCTCGACTGAATAGTCGAGTTCGATTTAACCGACTGAATAGTCGTGTTCGATTTAACCGAGATAAAAAACTTAAAACGGACCTGGATTGACACAGGCTTCGACCTCGGCTGAATAGTCGGGTTCGATTTAACCGAAAATAAAAATTGGAAATGGACCTGGATTGACACAGGCTTCAACCTCGACTGAATAGTCGGGTTCGATTTAACTGAAAATAAATTTTCTTTGCAATGCACGCTAAACTTGAATGCTTGAATGCATGAGATGCAGATTTAGCACTATTCGAAAACTATGATACAATTTTCTTTTAAAAGATATTTGATAGCTCGGGCACCCCATTCACATCACCCTTGGTAATAGACCTTAATTGGATCATGAACTCACTAAACAACTTGCTCTTTGTTTGATGACCAAAAATGTATCCAGAACGACTTTGCTCCTGTGATAATAATGGTTTTGCCCCAGTTTGAGAAGACGAAAATAATGGTTTTGCCCCAGTTTGAGAAGACGAAAATAATGGTTTTGCCCCAGTTTAAGACTTTGTCATGTTGAAATGACGGTTTTGTCCTCCATGATGACATTCCATCAACCTTCATGATCACGGCGCTCTTGGAAAAATATTGCCTTTGGATTCTTTCTTTGGACATATGTATTTCACATCGAATCGTTTAAGTTACCACCATTGATTTGAAATATCGCGTTTATGTAACTTTTTGTTTATTCAATTGTAATGATAATAAAGGTAAACATGACAAACATTCATAGTTGAGAAAATATTATGGAGAGTGAGGGAGAAAAATGGACAAGATATGCCATGCTTCGAGAAAGGAGCTTCGATTTATGACTAAAATTCAATAGACATATGTGTCAATGTTAACATTCTAGAACTTGAGACAAAAGTAACCTCTTAAACATGATATAGAAATTGAAGCGTAATTTTCCTATACACTTGTTGAATTCCCGCAACTTTGCCGAATCCTTTGATACACAAGTAGCCTATGCGTAATATCTTTGAACCTGATCTGAATTAACTGGACTTGGCAGCTCATTACCATCTATGTTAGTCAAGACTAAAGCTCCTCCAGAGAAAGCTTTCTTCACCACGAATGGTCCTTCATAGTTTGGGGTCCACTTTCCTCGGTGATCTTTTAGAAAAGGAAGAATTCGTTTTAAGACTAAATCCCCTTCTCTGAATACTCTAGGACGCACTTTTTTATCATAGGCTTTCATCATTCGTCTTTGGTAAAGTTGACCTCTGCACAATGCTGTCAATCTCTTTTCTTCAACAAAGTTGAGCTGCTCATAGCGGTTTTGGACCCATTCAACCTCTTCTAAATTAGTCTCCATGAGGACTCTTAATGATGGAATTTCCACTTCAATAGGAAGAACAACTTCCATACTATAAACTAATGAAAATGGTGTTGCCCCAGTTGAAGTGCGAACCGATGTGCGATATCCATGTAATGCAAAAGAAAGCATTTCATGCCAATCTTTATACGTCATCATCATTTTTTGCACAATCCTTTTTATGTTTTTATTAGCAGCTTCCACTGCTCCATTCATCTTTGGTCTATACGGAGTTAAGTTGACATGCTTGATCTTGAATTGCTCACATAACTCAGTCATCAATTTATTGTTCAGATTTCGCGCATTATCAGATACTATGGTCTCAGGAAGACCATAACGACATATAATCTCCTTCTTGATGAATTTGATCACAACTCCTTTCGTCACCTCTCGATAGGACATTGCTTCTACCCATTTGGTAAAATAATCTATTGCCACCAAGATGAATCAATGTCCGTTTGAGGCTTTTGGGTCAATAGGGCCTATAACGTCCATTCCCCACATGGAAAATGGCCATGGTGTCGTCATAACGTGCAACTGAGATGCTGGAGCATGAGCTTTATCTGCGTAAATCTGACATTTGTGGCATTTTTGGGCATATTTGATACAGTCAGCTTCCATGGTTAACCAGTAATAGCCAGCCCTTAATGCCTGTCTGGCCATCATGTGTCCATTTGCATGGGTGCCGCAAATTCCCTCATGAATTTCTTTCATAATCGTGTTGGCTTCATTTGTATCTACACACCTTAGAAGGACCATATCATGATTTCTTTTGTAAAGTATTTCTCCATTTAGGAAGAACTTCATTGCTAACTTTCTAAGTGTGCTCTTGTCATTTTCTGAGGCATTCAGAGGATAGGTTCCGCATTTCAAATAATGTTTGATGTCTTGAAACCACGGCTTGTCACCAAACTCTTCTTCTATATTCATGCAAGAGGCTGAAACATCTACCCTTCCCATCTTAATAGGTTGTACCTCATGATTGGGGTCTATGTTGAACATGACTGCAAGCGTAGCCAAGGCGTCTGCTATCTGATTACTCTCCCTTGGTATATAGTCAAAAGTGATTTCTTCAAATTTATGAGACAAATCTAATATAAGCTTTTTATAAGGCAGTAGTTTAGTGTCTCTTGTTTCCCATTCTCCTCTCAATTGGTGAATCACCAACATAGAATCTCCCAAGACTCGAAGTTTCTTTATCTTCATATCCAATGCAGTTTGGATACCCATAGAACAAGCTTCATATTCAGCCATATTATGAGTACAATCAAAACTTTGTTTGGCGGTGAGAGGGAACAACTTTCCTTCAGGCGATATTATTACAACACCTATCCCATGACCTAACTCATTGGAGGCCCCATCAAACAACATGGTCCATGTTTCCAAGTCTGATATTTCTTTTTCCACCATTATAATGGAGACAAATTCATCAGGAAAATCAAATTTCATTGGTTCATAATCGTCTATAGATTGCTCGGCCAAATGATCGGCTAGTGCACTTCCTTTTATTGACTTTCGAGTAACATAGATAATATCATACTCAGATAAAAGAACCTGTCATCTAGCAATTCTACCAGACAAAGACGGCTTTTCAAAGATGTATTTGATAGGATCCATCTTTGAGATAAGCCATGTTGTGTAGTACAACATATATGGTCTCAAACGGCGAGCGACCCAAGCTAGAGCACAACAAGTTCTTTCTAAAAGAGAATATTTGGTTTCACAATCAGTGAACTTTTTGCTTAAATAATATATGGCTTGCTCTTTTCTGCCTGAACTGTCATGCTGTCCCAATACACACCCCATTGAATTTTCCGTCACTGTAAGATATAGGATAAGTGGACGATTTGGAGTTGGAGGTACAAGAACAGGAGGGTTTTGTAGGTATTGCTTGATCTTTTCAAATGCTTTTTGACAGTCGTCATTCCATATGCCTGTATTGTTCTTACAAAGTAGCTTGAAGATTGGTTCGCATGTTGCTGTAAGATGTGATATGAATCTTGCAATATAATTCAATCTTCCCAAGAAACCTCTGACTTCTTTTTTAGTACGTGGTGGTGGCATTTCTAGAATGGCTTTGACTTTGTCTGGGTCAACTCTAATTCCCTCTTGGCTTACGACGAAATCCAACAACTTGCCAGAAGTGACCCCAAATGTGCATTTACTCGGATTCAGTTTCAACTTGAATTTCCTCAATCGCTCGAATAACTTTCGGAGAATGGTTGCATGCTCTTCCCCTGGTTTTGACTTAGCAATCATGTCATCAACATACACTTCGATCTCCTTATGCATTAGGTCATGGAAGAGAGTAACCATGACCCATTGGTAGGTTGCCCCAGCATTTTTCAATCCGAACGGCATGACCTTATAACAAAAGGTTCCCCATAATGTGATTAATGTAGTTTTCTCTTGATCTTCAGGTGCCATTTTGATTTGATTGTAACTTGAGAATCCATCCATAAAGGAAAAAGTTGAGAATCCAGCTGTGTTATCTACCAGTACATCAATATGAGGAAGTGGGAAGTTATCCTTTGGGCTTGCTTGATTCAAATCTCTATAATCAACACACATCCGGACCTGTCCATTTTTTTTAGGTACTGGCACAATGTTAGCTATCCATTCTGGATAATTAGCAACTGTTAAGAATCCTGCATCAATTTGTTTCATGACTTCCTCTTTTATTTTGATTAACATGTCTGACTTCATCTTGTGTAACTTCTGTCTCATTGGCTTGCATTCAGGCTTAAGTGGCAAATGATGCACCACAATACTTGTGTCTAAACCAGGCATATCTTGATAAGACCAAGCAAAAACATCAATGTATTCATGAAGCAATGTTATTAACCCTTGACGGCTTTCAGCAGACATGTTGGTCCCGATTTTAACTTCTTTAATCTCTACTTGAGATCCCAAGTTAATTGTCTCTATCAACTCTTCATGTGGTCCCAATATCCTCTCTTCTTCTTCAATCATTCTCAACAATTCAGGAGTAAGTTCTAGATCTTCCTCATTACCACTTGTTCTCTCATCGGACTCAACATCGTATGTAGGAGAATCAAGTTTGTATTTAAGATCATTATCGTTTTCAATCCCAATATCGTTGTTTAAGAGAGCGATTATTCAGTGTGATGAAAGAAGACAAAAAGAAGGAATGGAATAAATGAAATCAATGCTGAGAGAAGTAGACACACGAGAGATTCATTGGATGATAGGAAAGAAAGGAAAAAAAATGCTTCTTCATTAACAAATGAAATATTGACATAGAACACATAAATCATCAAAACAAAAAACAAACAAAAAGTTTAAAAATTACTTTGATATCTCATTAACAAATGATGGTAGCTCCATTACAGTCCAATTATTGAGTTCAAAGTCTTCTGGGCACAGATAAACCAAGGGACCAGCTTCTTTCTTCTGTTCGATTATAGCCATGAATGCAGGGTCTTGAGATTCTGGATGAATTATTCCACCAAAGATGAAGGTATCATGAAGATGAGGAATGATATTCATTTGATACTTCGACTCACGGTTCTCCAATCTAGCCAGTCGTTTTTCTTTCTCCTGCCTGTGTGCTTTAATCATATCTTTTTTGCTTGGTTTATATCCCAAACCAAACCTCTTCATATTTTTCGACATATTCAACAAATTTTCGAGGCTTTGGTTGCTTCCTGTTAAGGAGAGTTTTGAAAGTTGCAGCTCCATTTTCCCTATCTCTACGTATAAAGTTGTGGCATTTGCAATCTCAAAAGCTTGAAATGATGACTCAAAAACCTCTTCTGCTGCTTCTATATAGGGCATTGAGGAGGGTCTTGACACTAAGATATCCTCTTGTCCAGATATGATTACTAGTTTGCGGTCGACCACAAATTTAAGTTTTTGGTGTAATGATGATGGGACCACTCCAGCTGAGTGAATCCAGGGACGCCCTAACAAAAAGCTGTAGGCCGAATTAATGTTCATAACCTGAAAGGTTATATCGAAGGTGCATGGACCTATCTGAATGGGCACTTCTATGTCTCCAACAACTTCACTACGTGCCCCATCAAAAGCTCGTACGATCATAGTGCTGGGTCTTACATGAGACATATCAACAGGCAATTTCTCCAACGTGGATTTAGGCATTATGTTCAAGGAGGAACCATTATCAACTAAAACTTTTGCCACAACAAAATTTTTGCACTTAACTGTAACGTGCAAGGCTTTAGTGTGTCCGGTGCCTTCTGGTGGTAACTCATCATTTGTGGAAGTTACTGAACTGGATGCAATTATGTTTCCAACGATGTTATCCAAGTTGTCCACCGTAATATCATGCGGAACATAAGTTTGATTCAATTTGTCCAACAAGGTCTTACGATGCATATCTGAAGCCAATAGCAAAGCCAGTATGGAAATCTTTGCAGGGTTTCGACCTAACTGTTCGACCACTTTATAATCACTTTGCTTAACCAACTTCAAAAATTCTTGGATGTCCTCTTTAGATGCTGGCTGTTTAACATCTAGGTTCTTCGCTACAATGGGTTCTTCTATTTTTTCCTTGATATCTTCAGTGATCTTGGCTTTTCCTTTTTCTTTACCCTTGGGTTTCAATAGGTCTTCTGGTGTATAACACTTCCCGCTTCGTGTTAGACCTCCTATCCCACTGACATTATGGATTGGAAGGGGTTCAGAATCAACAGTTACCTTATATTCATAGTTCCAAGGTATTGTTGGGTTTTATGCCCTAAAACTCGTAGATAGTAAATGTACTTTTGACCGAACATTAATAAAGTGATGTATTATTCAATGTTTGTATTATATCTTGTCTTATTAACCCTAATCCAATAAACTAGACATCCAAGGCTAATAGAATGAGGCTTGAACTAGTATGGTAGGGACATACAAGGATCAATGTTCAAGTTTTAGCCTAAAGGGTCTGTAGTATAGGGATAAGGCTGGGTACCTTATCCTGGTGACACTATGGATACGACCCGCTTTGTATATTGATACAAACGTATTGATCCAACGCGTTCATGTGGTTGACATGCGAGTGGGGGTATCCTGTGCAATGAGTTTGCACAAAGACCGGACCGCGAAATAGTTAACCACTAACTGTAACACCGTTAGTTAGCTCGGTTTCTATTTCACTAGGATGACCTAGGCAACTTGGCCTTAATCTTGAGTGGATTATGGACTCCTGTCCATGAGGGATTGTCCTTTGATTTGTACGGGTGAGACTGGCCTGTTCGCTGACTCAATAAGCCTACCATTTTGGGGACAAGACCGAGTGGGGAGCTGGGAACGTAGTCTTATAAGATGGAATTCACTCCTTCCCGATATTAGGGTAAGTAGAGGTGTGTTCCCTTAAGTGGTGTTTCCGGGTCTTGAACAATGGGCCCTACCCTCTTTATGGCACGAGAGGGATTTCTGTTTGCTGGTTGGACCACAAACAGGTTGTTCATTAGAGGAGCACTGGTACTTAAGGACCAAGAGGTAGCCCAGGGGTAAAACGGTAATTTGACCTAGCTGGGGTACGAACACACGTGAAGGGCTAACTTGCTGTTGACGGTCGATATCCGTGGACACAGAAATATATCTGCAGTGAGAAGAGTGCAGTTGTGGTTCTTTAGTGGAGTGAACCACAGTTAACGAATATTGATTAACTTGGTTAATGAGTTTAGCCAACTAATCTCATATCGTTGGAGCTTCTGATCTGTAGGTCCATTAGGTCCCACCGGTAGCTCATTTAGGGCGTTGAGGTAAAATTCTAAGGAAGGATTGAATATTCGAAGGTGTTCGAATATTAAACTGAAATATGAATTTGATTCATATTAAAACTATAGGTTATAATTAATATGCATTGGATGTATATTAATACTATAGTTTTGAGAGAGAAAATAATAATTGAATATGTGATGTTCAATTTTTTTATTTTTTTATTTTTTAATTTTAATTAATTTTGAATTAATTAATTGATTTAGTTTAATTAAACTATAAGTTAAAGAGGGATATTAGTTTAAATAGGATTTAAATTAATATTGATTTAATTAATATTGATTAATTAAATTTAATTAATTACAATTTTTTTTAATTTGTAATTAATTAAAATCAGGTAACTGACTATTCAGTTACCTGATGATGCGTGAGGTGGCTTAACCATTCCTTTCTTATTGTGGTCTTCATTCAGTTGCAAGGAAGCCCCAGTCTCACGCCTCTCACTCTCCCTCTCATCCTCTCTCTCGTTCTGCACTCTCTTTGAGAATACAGTGTCCTTCTTCCAGGAAAAATCCTTAGGGTTTTTGCTCCCACAAGCTCCCAACGTAAGATCCTGTTCGAGAATACCGGTGAATCCTCGTGGTGGTGTTTGTGCTATTTTTCCAGCGAAGACAAGGTTCGTTTGCTGTTGTTTTTGGGAGCAATTCGGAGAAAATTTGGCGAAACGATCAAAGGTTTCTTCAAAGGTAATTAGTTCTTGACCTAGGATCATTAGGATCCAATTCTAGATTAGATCTAGAATTTTTAATTCTTTTTTCCAGCATGCTTTATGATTTTTTACAGCATGATTATCTTTTCCTTTTCCTGCTGTAAATATATTGTGTTTGTGAACCGTATTGGTTTTTCAATCTTGATTAAAAACAGTGTGGTTTTTTGTACGTTTCCGTTGCGCAAAGGGCTTTTATCCCTTCAGGTACTGCTTTTGAATTTTTATATTCAAAGGGAGTCGGAATCTGGATGGTAATCGGTCTTGGCTTGGAATTTGGGGTACTGGGCTTCTCGTGATAAGAAATTGTTAACGGTTTTGGCTTGAGAGACAACCTTGAGCATTCTTCTATAATATCAACTTCCCCATATTGAGGGAGTTGAACCATCTTTTGAGAAACTGTTAAAAAATGTGAATCTAACAACTCCTGGACTTTCACACGAAAATGAGGACATTGGTCGATAAAAGGACCTTTTGCCCCAATGTGATAAGAACACATCAAACTGTCATCGTATGCTCTGACACCCAAATCTAATTGGAGGCGTTCTACTCCAATGTATCCATTACTCAATAATATTTTGAATAGTTCTCCCATGGGAGTAACTATGCTCTCAACATTGTTTTTCAAATCAGCTCCATGAACCTGATCTATCGCAATTACTTGTGCATTCTGATGGTTTGGCAGAGGATTGTTGTTGACATCTGGACCATTTTCTTTCTTAAAGTTCAACTATCCTGCCTTGATCAATGCTTGCACCCTATGCTTGAGTGCAGTAGAGTTTTCAGTAGAATGTCCAATTGCTCATGCATGGTAGTCGCAACGGGCATTTGGGTCATACCACATTGGGTAAGGTGGCTTTACTGGGTCTATTGGCACGGGTGCCAGCTGATTATTCTGGAAGAGTTGGGGAAGAAGTTCAGTATATGTCATCGGAATCGGATCAAAATGAGTCTGTCTACGGACGCCTTTATTGTTTTGGTGTCCTAGGACATAAGGAGTGTTCTGTTGATTCCGAGGCTGGTAGCCTTGAGTAGGACGAGGATTTGGGACATAAGGGGATGAGTATTGGGCTGACGTATTATTGATATATGGTTGAGGGTAAACATATGGAGGTGGATAGTGATATTGTGACACTCCGGCATTAGGGTATGGTTGTCTTAAATTGAAACCAATCATCTGAACTTCTCCCTTTTTTTTTCTTCCATGGAACCCCCTTTTTCGCTGTCGATGATCCAGCCGTATCAATTATCTTTTCATGCTTAATTTCGTACTCGATTCTCTCTCCAATTGTCATTATGTCAGAGAAATTGGTAGAGGCACTCCCAATCATCTTATCATAGAAAGGAGATTTGAGAGTATTAATAAACATGGTTGACAACTCCTTATCTGCTAAAGGTGGTTGCACCTGAGCAACAGTATCCCTCCACCTTTGGGCATACTCTTTAAAACTTTTTGTGCTCTTCTTTTCCATCCTCTGGAGGTCTAGGCGGTCAGGAGCCCTATCTATGTTGTGCTTATATTGCTTTAAAAATGAATCGGCTAGATTCTTCCATGAACATATATGAGTGTTGTCTAACTGCATATACCATCGAGATGTTGGACCAATAAGACTGTCCTGGAAGCAGTGAATTAACAGTTTGTCATTTTGGACGTATGCTGCCATCTTCCTGCAATACATGATGAGATGGTTTTTAGGGCAGGATGCTCCATCATACTTTTCAAACTCGGGCACCTTGAATTTTGGAGGGAGGATTACGTCTGGTACCAAGCATAGCTTGGTCGCATCTATATTTCTGAAGACGTCTGTTCCTTCTACTGCCCTCAATCTTTCCTCTAGGACTTCAAGCTTTTCACTAGAAGAGACTTTCTCACCTCCTGTTAGCTCTTTTCTGATTTCAGGATCATCTAAATTGGGAACTGTAATGGTCACCTTGGGAGGTACCTCTGTGGGTAGTGAAAATCCAGATTGATTGTGTACAGGCACTTGCTCATTCTTGAAAAATGGAAATGGGTGCTGCTCTACTGGAATATTGTACAATGGATGATATTTTGGAGTAGTACCCTCTGTTGATTGCCTGATTGGAGGGTCATTCATTGTACTGCTGGACTGAGCAATATCAGGTATTATTTTGCCTCTTTCTATGGCGACAAGAATGACATCCATTTTTTCTCGTAACTCCTCAATATCTTTCCTTGTTTTCTCCATCTCAGTACTTTGCTCTTCCATGATCCTTGTCCTGTATCTTGTGATGTAGGTTCGGTGGATTCGAGGTGACCGAGCTATCTTATGATTCTGTTTATATTTTTAATGAAAAGAGATTTTAGTGTAAGAAAAGAGAAAGACAAAACGAAACATTTAAACAATTGAAGAGGAAAAGAAAAATGAAAAAAAATGGCCTTGATATTAAATTGAAAAATGATGAAACAATGTAGCAGCAGAAATTTGTGCAAAATTGAATTACAAGATATTTCAACTATCTAAATAAACATAAACTAAAGTAAAAAGTTAATAAAATTTCCCCCAATACTCTAAACTTATACGAAGCTTTCCCAAAAACTTGAGCATATTCTTGCTATTCGGTTGTGTAGGTGCTATGACTTTAGAGAGAGTACGTGCATCTTCTGCTAGTTCATCTGCCCTTCGAGTGACTCTCCTAATCTGAGTGAGCATATGTTCCGCTTTACTTCGTAGTGTCGCATGATTCTGTCTCACAAACCCAAAATCATCGCTCAATCTATCGTATTGCTCCTTTAGATAGGTATAGTCCTTCATTAATCTGTCAGTGGCATCCTGATACTTACCGAGGCGTACATTGAGTGACTGAACGGACTCTCTTAGACCCTTGTTGTCGTTGATGAGCTCCCCTAGTTGATCTTCTCTAATCTTGAGCGTTAATTGCATGTCGTCAATTGTTCGACATAGCGTTCCATTCTTTTCCTCTACCTCTGTAATCGTTTGGTTCCTCAAACTAATGCAATCTTCGAGCTCTTTCATCAACTCATGGAGTGAGGCAATCTCAGATTGTTGCTTCAAAACTTGGTCATTCCTTGACTTGAGAGTTGCTTGGGAGACTTCATTATCCCTTCTTAATCGATGCATTCTTCTGTTCAGGTCGCGGGCCTCTGTGTCTAATGCTGAAATTTCCTTTTCTAATTGTTCTTGTTTGCTGACACTTCCCTTTAATCGGTTCAACTCTTTTTCTAGTTCTGCATTGCGCCACAAACCTTGCTTTATTTCTAATTGCAGCCTTTCATTTTCTTGAACCAATGATGAATTTGCTTTTCTCAATTCATCACATTCCTTTTCGCGTGCTGCTTGTTATGTCTGTTGATCTGGTATCACCTTTGCATTAAGTTTTATCTTGGTTTTCATTTTTGGTGACACAAGCACGGTTTTAGCTCTGTTCGCATGCCATGTTTTGTACGCCTCTATGGTATCATCATGAAACTGACCACTCTGGATTTTAGTGATCATTTTCCATGCTTTCATAATTTTCTGAATTCTATCTTTACAGAAGCCTTTATCATAAGCAAATTCGAAATCCTTCAACTCATGCGTAGCAGGGATGAATTGTCGGACCCAAATTTGGCGTACTACCAATAAAGGAGCATAGGCTATACATCCCCAAGGGCCCAAAAGAGGTAAACTTTGAAATTTACCTCATTTATAGATCATTGACCTAGTTGACATCCAAGGGGCTTTCCATATTACATCTTCTACCTTTAGTTCGGAGAAAAAGGCTTCTCAAGCGCTCCTTTCAGGGGAGGATGAACTCCAACCTGATTGCACGAACTCTAAAATGGGATTTTGCAGCTTATTCCAGGAACTTGAAAATTTGATCTCTGGACATTTGAATTCTGGTGGACATTTCACATGACTAAGGATCCAAATGTACAATAATGGTGCACACCCTATAAATCTTCCTATTCCTTTGGTTCTGCAATAATTTAATGAACGAAAAGTTTTTGCCAATATAGGAATAATGGGATCAACTCCTATTTCTATCTTAGCAAACAACTTGACCATGCGTTCCTCAACATATCCACATACTTTAGGAAACAAAACAACATTAAAGATACATAATGCCAGTAAAGTTAATTCCTTGTCTTCATTTGCAAATTTTTGTTGAAGAGTAAGGATGTAGTCCAGGGGTAGGCACGTGTTCTCTCCTTTTATCTTTACTTGTTTCTCAATGTCGCTTGTACGAATCTTGCCCAAAAGAGTAGATAATGCTCTTTTCATTGTAAGCTCTTGATCGTAAGAATAAGCTTCAACCTCTATTCGTGGTGGCATATGCAGAAGGGATTAATATTCCTTTATTGTAGGAGTCATGTCGATTGAGCCAAATGTGAAACATCTGTAGGCTGAATCCCAATGTCGAATCAAAGCTTTTAATACAGAATAATTGACTTGTACATACATGAGCTGAGCTAGATGGCCATATTTGCTTGTAAATTTAGCCTTTCTATCTATAGTTAATTTTTCCCAAGCCTGTTTCACTGTTTCTAATTGACTTTCTGGAAAACTGACATCCTTAAATTGAGAAATAACATCTTCTACTAAAGAATCTTCGTGGATTTGTTGTACATTTTCTGACCATTGACGTACTGTTGCTTGATCTTCTATACCCATTTCTTGTATTGGAGGGGGTGATTTTATTTTACTCATACATTAGTTTTTGCCAATGTAAATAATCGAAAAATCTTGTTAATTTAATTTGCACAATTTTCTTAACTACACTAAAAGAGATTGGAAAGGATATTTTCAACGAGCGAAAATTGAAAATTGATATAAGATACAAGGGAAAGAAGAAAAATAAATAAACTTTGACAATAATGCATGTAATAAGTCAAATCCTAGAACTATATGAGTGAAGTTTAACTCTAAGGCATCCTAGAAAAGGTCCCCAAGCTTACCCACTGATTTAACGATGTAGTAGGCTTGAGTGGAGAATTTCATGCGTCTGCACGGTAATCGAAATTCCACGAAGGTCACACTACTCAGTCTCCTAGTCTAGTGCTAAGGTAGAGCCCGGGTAGGAGGCTAGTGAAAGTGTGTGAAATGCATGATTAATAAGATGACATGCAAATTAATGACATAACTAAGATAAAGTACAATTACAACATAAAAAAATGATAATAACAAGATGGCATGCAAATGAATGACATAACTAAGATAAAGTACAATTACAACATAACAAGATAGTAATAGACAAGTGAATAACAATATGCAAGACAAATCATATTATAAAGTAAGGAAAAAAAAATAAATAAATAAAATAACAAAAATAATAACGAAGGGACCTAAAGGAAAAATCAATCAAAGGATAATAAAGATATCAATGGCTTGACCCTCAAAAGTCCCCAGTGGAGTCGCCAAGCTGTCGCAACGTCATCGCGACGCCGAGCGGCCGACATCCTTTCTTGGGTTTTTAAGAGAAAATTGGAGTCGCCACCAATCATCGAGGGTGTGATTGGTCGCCTTTAAAAAAAAACCAGTCTTAGAAAACCAGGAATTAGGTTCGGGAGTCGTTTGAGTGTAGGGAAGGTATTAGCACCCTACAACACCCGTTTTTTAAAAAAAAACAATTACCACATTATCTTAAATTGTCCAATTAAGTGAATAAAAACAGTCCTTCATTTTTATTTTTCTTTAAAAAATGATAAATATGAAAATAAAAACTCAAAATGTAATAATGAACACAAGATGTCTAATTCGTTTTTACCTTAACTTTAGAAATAAAGTAAGGATTAAACATTATGAGTTGGATATCCAATTTAATATAAATCATGCCTAATTTCCCTTTTAATTAAAGGAAACACGGGTGTACATGATTATGTTTATTAAAAATAATTTATTTTAAAAAAAAAAATAGATGTAAAAGAAGAAAAATATTCAAAGAGTAAAATCTTTTAAAAGGGAAAATGAGAATTTTCATACGCCTACACGGGAGTTGAACTCCACGAAGACACATTACTCAGTTCCCATAATCCCTTTCAAAAGAAAATCAAAACAATAACAATAATTGAAATTAACCAAGCAGAATTAAAGATTAGATTAAAGCAATTTGGAGAATGAAAGAGAGAAAAATAAATAAATAAATTAGAAAGTTTAAAAAAATGAAGTTGGCAAAGTGCAAAAGTGAACTAAAAGGAGAGAAAAATTAAAAATGATAATCATAATGATAATAATAATAATAATAATAATAATAACAAAACAAAAAACACAAAAGAAATAGAAAAACAAAACCCCACCTTTTTTACCTTTCTCTTTCTTCTTTTTTCCTTCTTTCTTACCCAATGTTTTCTCTTCCCGTGTACTCCTTCCTCCCCCTCTCTTTTCTTTTTTTCCTCTTCCACTTTCTTTTCTCTTCTTCTATCACTCTCTAAGCTAAGCTAACTTCCTAAACAACTCTCTCAACTAGGTTTATGCTCAAATCTTCTTCTTCTCCTTTCTCCCTCAAAAGAAATTCTTCTAAACTTTCTCTAAACTAAACTCTTGCTCCAATGCCTAAACTCCCTCAGGCTCACTTTTTTCTAAACTTCCTCTCTCTTTTTTTTTTTGTCCTTTCATCCTCCATCCCCCCCCCCCCTATACTTGAAGGGTTACTAATTTGGAGGGAGATGAATGAGAAAATGGTGGGAAAAAAGAAAAAATAAAAATAAAAATAAAAAAAACATGTCCATGGAAAATGCTTCAAAATAGGAAAGCTTCCCCTTGAATAGGAATGGGGAAGACCAAAAAAATAAAGAAAAATAAAGAAAAATAATAATAATAACAAAATAATAATAATAATAATAAAATAAAATAAACGAATATTTGATAAAAATATGTGAGAATGAGGGTTTGAACCAAAGATCTCATGAATATCAATACAATTTTATGCCAATTAAGCTATGCTCTTGTTGACATACCAAAAAAAACAAATTGACCACCAAATATTGGAAAACTTCAAACATTATTACTGGAAATCAAGTCGGACCAAATACGGCGTCTACACCTAGTGTGGAATATGTCTCTTTTGATGAGAGGTAATAAGTTCGAATTGTGGTCACCCATGCTTTGAAACTATAATATTTTTAAAAGTGAGTTCTTAAACTAATAAATCTTTAAAATATGTTTAAAAAATAATAACATTTTTAGTCTAAGAGGTGAGACCTTCGAATCTCCCAACCAGTAATGTTGTTGAAACTAAAAAAAAAAAAAAAACTCAAAATCTCCCCCCTCAAGCTTATAATATTTTCTTAAAAAACGATCATTTTGGTATTTTATTTTTTTGTCAATATGAAACATATGTCACTTTAATACATACTCACATCGAGAGGTGGATCAAGGGTTTCAAGTTAAAAAAATATAAGGGAAAAATATCTTTTTGGTCCCTGATTTTTTAGGAATAAGTGTGTTTGGTCTCTGAGTTTTCAAATTAGACATTTTTAGTCCATGAGTTTTGAGAAATAGTTTTAAAAGGTCTTTAAGTTTTCAAAATGAACCGTTTTAGTCCTTGAGTTTTGAAAAACAGGTTTAAAAAGTCTCTCATATTATTGTAATATTGAATGATTTTTTAAATTAAAAAATTAAAAAGTATCAATTTTAAAAAATTGAAAAAATAATATGAGAGACTTTTAAAATTTATTTCTCAAAACTCAAGGACTAAAAATGTCTATTTTGAAAACTTAAGGATATTTTAACCTATTTATTGAAACCCAAAGACTAAAAATGTCAATTTTGAAAACTCAAGAACCAATTGCACCAATTCCTCAAAACTCAGTGACCAAAAATATATTTTTTTCCCAAAAATATATTTTTTTCCAAAACAAAGGCGTATAATTGTCACTTAGCTCAAACAATTATCTCAACCCACATAAATTCTCGGCTTATGCACAATCCAAACGCATTATAATTATCCAAGTGGTTCACAAATAGGAACCAGCTAAAACTCTCTCATTACTCATTCAACTGTAACTCGTAAACAAACACATTCTCACCATTGTTAGCATTGACAACCAAAACAATAGACATCAAAGGCAACTTTAATCGATCAATTAGTTAAGAACTTATCTGTTAAACTAATAGTTTTATGGGAAAAATACACTTTTGGTCCCTGAAGTTTGGGTTAAGTGACACTTTGGTCCCTGAGTTTTCAAACTCAACAAAAATATAGGGTTGAGATAACGAGCATTTTGGTCCCTGTCATCTATTTTTCTGTTAAATACTAACGATTGTTGACACTATTATTTTAATAAAAAATTATTTTTTTAATTTTTTTAATAAAATAAATAAAAACAATAAAATATTATTATTTTAATTATTATTGAAAATCCCTTTCTTCTCCACTTCTTCTTCCCCTCTCCTTCATCTCTTCCCACCTCTTCCTTCTTCTTCTTCAAGTCTCCGGCGATGGGCGGCCGGCGGTCGACGACTTTTTTTTTTCCTTCCCCTTCTCTTCCCTTTTCTTCTTCTCTTACCCCATGTTTCTTCATTTCTTAAAAAAAGAGGGGAGTTTCACTTTCTTTCTCTTCACGCCATCGATGTCGCCACTTCAGTCACGTCGTCGTCGCCGCCGCTTCAGTCACGTCGTCGCTGCCGTCGTATCCGACCCAGAAACCTGCCTTGCACGAACCCGATTCATCACTTATCGACCTAGAAACACGCCTCGACGAACAAGAAACCCGCCTCGCACGAACCAGAAACCCGCCTCGCAAAACACCCCAACACTCAAATCTGGGGGTTTCAGATCCGTGCCTCTCAATCCACTCGCCGCCTTCAGTTGTTGTTGTCTTCAACCATTTTGCTGCCTTGAATCGAATACCAACGCTCAAATCTGGGGGTTTCAGATCTGAAACACCAACGCCCAATCCACGAACTCCGCCCGCGGTGGTAGCTGAAGAGCTCGAGGTTTTGTGGCAGTGAAGATGGAATCGGGGTTTCTGGATCTGAACACGGACAAGGACGAAAGGTGTGGTTACTGCATATTCTCGACGAAAGAGCAGATTGTTGCGGCTGCCGGCAAGCGGTGGTCGTCGGCCGCCGGCCGCCGCCATGGATGGAATATGGTTGAAGAAGAAGAAATAGTAGAAGGAGGGGAGGAAGAAGAGAAGGTGGAAGAGATCAATAAAAAAAATAAAATAAATTACAAATAATAATATTTTTATTATTTTAATATATTTTGATTTTAAAATTTTAAAAATTAATTTTTTTAATTAAAATAATAGTGTCACGTCAGCAGCCAGTTAGATTTAACGGTAAAATGGATGGTAGGGACCAAATTGCTCCTTATCTCAAACCTCAGGGGTATTTTTGTTGAGTTTGAAAACTGAGGGACCAAAGTGTCACTTAAACCAAATCTCACGGACTAAAAGTGTATTTTTCCCTAATTTTATTTTAAAGATATATATATATCCAATAATCAAGTTTTCATAAACAATATCTTTGGATTCGTTTGATAACTAATATGTTTTTGGATTTTAGTTTTTGAAAATTGCTTGGAAAAAAATAGATAACCAAAAAAAAAAAAAAAAAAACTCATTGAAAGTATTGTTTATATGTTCTAAAATACGAAGTCAAGTTTTGAAAACTAAGCAAAAACGTAGCTTTCAATTTTTTTTTTCTTAAATTCAAATGTTCCATTACAAATATTAAATCATTGCAAGAAAATTGGGAGAAAACTAACATAATTTTCGAAAAAAAAAAAAAAAAAAAAAAAAAAAAAAAAAAAAAAACTAGGCCTCATTTTGATAATAACCATTTGGTTTTTTTTTTTTTTTTTGGTATTTCTCTTTTCTCTTTTTGGTTTTCTGTTTTTTGTTTTCAAAGACAAAAATTATCCGTGTTTGGTAACCGTTTATGTTTTTTGTTTGTTAAAAACAAAAAACCAAACATGTTTGATAATTGGTTTTTGTTTTCTATTTTTAAAACCAAAAAAAAACGAAAAGGTTATTTGATAGCTAGTTTTTTTTTATATATTTTCTGTAAAAAAAAAAAATCTTTTTATCCTATTTTCATTTAATATATTATTATTATTAGAAAAAAAAATTGCAATAGGTAGCAAAAAATATTATGATATTTGCAAATCTAGCTATATATGATTTTTGTGATTTGCAAATATATCAACATTTAAAAAATCTGATTTCGCTTTTATATTATTCTAATTTTACCCTTGTTAGTATATCAATTGGTATATTAGTAGTATATCTGAGATACTTTATTGATATACGAAATATAAAGTATATCAGTTAACTAATTTACCAAATTTAATATACTCGAATGAATACAGTGAACCTAATATATACGATATGATAAGTGTAACCTTTGAAATACCTAATTATGAGTATTGATATATGAATGATATACCTGATATATGAATGTTGATATACCAAGGATATACTTGATATATTACTTTTCTTTACTTATATACCAATTATATACTTCATATGTTACTTTTCTTTATTTATATTTGTTATGTTTCATTTTCTCTTTATTGAATTGTGGTGTGATATTTACATATTTTATACGAAATGTTTGTCTTTTATAACTTAAATCTTTATCTTATATACCTATTATGAATTGATATACCTCATTTGTTATATATATATATATATATATATATATATATATATATTACAACACCCCATTTGTCATATTACTCATATAATTAATAACATTAATAACATTAACATTAATGCAAAATTTGTTATAAGTATATCAGTAAAATGCAATTTTAAGTATACCATTGGTGTATTGGTAGTATATCAATACTCAATAAAAATGTAATTTCAAGTATATCACTAGTGTGTATCAATAGTATATTATTAAGATGATATATAGTATATCGATGATATATTTGCCAACATGAGCATAGCTCAATCAGCAGAAGACATACACATCCAACCAAGAGGTTAGAAGTTTAAATCCCCTACCACACCATTGTCCCAAAATAAAGCTAATATATCTAATTTTTTTTTATTAATGAAATATATCAAAAGCATCTAAACTAATGAAACCTCATGTGTGTACTTTACGAATGAAGTATATTATATTCACGAAATATAGATTTGATCTACTATATATTTAGTATATCAGTTGATTGATATACGAAATATTCAGTATGTCAGTCACACTAAATAAATGAATGATGTACCTGATATACGGTATATTATTTTGTGTTTTATATAGGATATAAAGACATTTGTTTCAAAATATAGACAATCGAGTCTATAATACCTCAAAACATCTCTTGTTCATATTGAAAATTGGTATCGTGTCCATTGTGACGCCCCTTGCATTTTAGGTGTTATTTAAATTCCATGTATTTAGTTGAAAGAAAAATAATTTATATTTTGGCTTGTACTTAGGGAATTAAAATTTTATACCAATGCATTTGGGAATTAATTCTTGGGATATTAGCGTTATGTTAATTTGAAACCCTCCCTAAAGCTCGTTAGATTACTTAAGTCAGCATTGGATTGCATGAGTGGTTAAACGTTGAAATATTCTACGCTTAATAGAGGATTATGTGAAAGATTGTCTATTCTTGGATTGCCTATTTGGGTTTTTCTTATTAAATGAATTAAAGAAATTAAGAAAAGGGTTTAAAGAAAATGAATCAAAGAAAGGAAAAAAAAAAAATGAGAAAATTGACAATTTTGACCCCTTGAAGTTTTTGGTTTGTAAAAAAGACCCCCTGAGTTTCTAATTGGTTTCTTAGGCCATTTTATTTTTAAATTGAATGTGAAATTACAAAACTGTCCCTGAAGAAATTAAAAACTCTTTCTCTTCCTGTTTTATAGGATTTTAACGTGTTTGGTACATTCTAGGATCATTTGACCAAATTTGTTGAAGTTTAGTTTGTTTTTATAGCACACAGTACATTTTCGACGCTTTCTGAGTTTATTTGGCTAAAAAACGGGACTTATTTCATGAAATAAACTAAACAACAGGACTTTTTTCATGATTTCGAAACTGGGTTTTTTCATTTCCAGATGAAGCATCCCGACCGGGACGCTTGAATGGGCACCGGGACGACCGATCGAGATTCTCGATTGTCTCGGTTAATTATGTTATATGATATGTTTTTCAAAACAAATATATATTTATATTTGATTTAATAAAAGTATCAAAATTTGTCGTTGCTTTATTGGTCAAAGAACACGGAAGGAGCTTAAGTGCGAGCGTGAGGTCTGCGTTTCGAATCTATGTTGTTTGAGCCAAAACTTGATTTATTATATTTTTGAGATTTTATATACAAATATAAAAACAATTACACTTTAACAGCCGAGATTTCCTCCCAAAACAATATAATTTCACCTGCCTCGGTCGGGAATTCCGGCCGAGATTGGACCGAGAAAAATTACATTTTGGTTAGGTTCGATCGAGATTCTCGGTTAGATGGTCCGACCGGGATAAGACCGGGAAAAATATTAATTTCAGAATATTGGGTCTCTTGTGTGTTGTATGAGTTTTTTTTTTTTCAAAATGGATTTAATGGATTTTTAGAGTAATGGATGGTTATTATGATATGGGAAGTTGGTGGGAGTGGGTGAAAAGTTGTGAAATAATTAATTTTAGTGGTTTTTAATGAATTGAGGGTATAAAAGTAATCTACCATGCATGCTTACATCATCTTCATCATCAAGGGGGTCAAAAAAACTTTTTTTTAGGAGGGGGTCAAAATTTCAAACCAAAAACTTGAAGGGGTCATTTTTGTCATTAGCCCAAAAAAAATCTCAAACTTCCCCCTTTCTTTCCTCTTTGTCGTGAAACCCACCTTCCCCGTGAATTTCAGTCGCCGTCGCCGCCGCCTCACCGTGTCGCCGTCGGTGATTGAAGAGCCGCCACCTCGCCAGCCCAGCCATCATCACCACCCCATGTTCGCGCATCTCTCTCTCTTCGCACGTTCTTCTTTCTTCTCGTGGATCTGTGGCTGCGATTTCATTCTCTCTCCCTTCGTGTCGTCACTGTGAAGGTTGTGCCGCTAGTTCTTGTTGGAGATTGGAGCCATGACACCATCGTCGCCTAGCCAAGCGCCGTCGTGATCTCCCTCTGTGGTTTTTGGCCAAGACCCATTTCTTGTGGGTTTGCGCCGAGAATTGGAAGAACCCATGGGTAAGCCTCCTTCCTCCTCATTCTTAGTTGATTAAGGACGATCTAACTCCCTTTGCTTTCGTTTCGGTCAGTTTTGTGCACGTCCAGCAGCTTGGATCCCATCTTTCACACGATTTCGCCTCTGTCCAGCGGTATTTCTGCTCCATTTTGGATCATTACGGCATCATTGAGCGATTCCGGTAAGTTTAAGCACTCACCCATGCTTACGTGGTGTTTAAATTAATTTACCCATTCCTTTGAATGTTGGAAATTAAGCCTTGTGATGAGATTTCTGTTCTGCAACGCCGTCAAAGTGATCGACTGGGTTTGAATCGTTGTAAGCTCGAATACCCACTGCCCAAGGATCATTCTAGTGTGTTGTTTGAGGTTATCATAACCCATCTAGTGTGAAACCGGGTCCGTTTGGGTAAGGTTTATTGTTGTCCTTAGTCTAATAGCATAAACGATTATTGCCCATTAAGTGTCGTCGCCTAATTAGTTTTACCTAGCCCGTGTAGGTTCTGGTTCTTAAAATGTGAAAATATGTCTTGTTCACCTGCTATCCAGCGGCTGAAAAACCTTAGTTATGGTCGTTCAGCCTTATTACAATGTCCTCATTCAAATGGAGAGGAATCAGAGACGCCACATGAGTTATTGGAAAATTTTCCACAAGAAGAATTAGAACCTCCTCCTCGGCCAAGTTTTGTTGCCATTGAAGGGAATAAAAGTCCCAACGCAGCGGAAGCGCATCGATTGGACCTTACGCCGTATATTAATTAACATTAAAAATCGTTACGAAAACTCAAACAAAACTTTAAACTAATTTTAAAGCCGCTGTAAAATCGGTTTAAACATGCTAAAATAAATCTAAATTTATTTTTAAAACTTTTCTAAAGAAAAGAGGAAGAACCGTTACAAACCTCCGTTGTAGACTTGACCGTTCTTCGCCAACGAAGCTCCACGAACGAAAACGCAGCAGCCGCTTCAAGGTATTCTTCGCTGGAAATTCTTCTTTTGATTGACACAATAACCACAGAGGTTACACCGGTATGTCTCTAAGTCTAGGAGGCCAAAGACTTGTGGGAGTCTTTCTCTAAGAGGGAGGCTAGAGAGAATTCTAGGTCTTGTCTTTCAAGAGTGTCAAGTGTCATGACCAATTAGGTCTAGTGTTCTATTTATAGAAGAGAGGCCATGAATAAAATATTCAATTAAATCAATCTTTTCCAAAATTGATTCAATCTTTATTCCTTAATTAATCAATCATGATCAATCAATTCCCAATTGATTAATCTTTTCCATAAATGACTAATTTCTTCCATAAGTAATTAGATCATTCCCATAAATGATTAATCACTTCCTTAAGTGATTAATTATTTACATAATTGATTAATTCGTGGTTAATGAATTCTTTAATTAATTAACCACCAATTAAATATCACATATTTAATTTTCGGCCTTGAATTAATTAATTTTGCCCAAACACTTTTAGGACTTAAATTAATTAATTCTTTTCAATCTTCCATAAATTTATATTTGAACTTTTCAAATATTAATTTCTCTCATAATAATATATCAATATATATTATATTTATTTCCCTTAGTAAATTGAACATTTTCAATTTAATTACTTAGTTGCCTCAAATTACTTTACGAGCTACCAGTGGGACCTAATGGACCTGCAGATCAGAAGCTCCAACGATGTGAGATTAATTGGTTAAACTCATTAACCACAATAATCAATATTCGTTAACTGTGTGTACATTCCACTATAGACTCACAGTTGCACTCTTCTCACTGCAGACATATTTTCTGTGTCCACGGAACTTAGACCAATATCGACTAGTTAGTCCTTCACGAGTGTCCGTAACACCAGCTGGGTCAAATTACCGTTTTACCCCTGGGTCACCTCTATTTCCTTAAGTACCAATTCTCCTCTAATGAACAATCTGTTTATGGTCCAACCATTAAACAGAAAACCCTCTCGTGCCATTGAGAGGGTAGGGCCCTTTGTTCAAGACTCGGAGTAACCACTTAAGGGAACACTCATCTGCTTCCCTAAAGTCGGGAAGGAGTGAATTCCATCTTGTACGATTATGTTCCCAGCTCCCCATTCGATCTTGTCCCCAAAGTGGTAGGCTTATTGAGTCGGCGTATTGGCCACTCTCACCCATGCAAATCAAAGGACAGTCTCTCATGAGCAGGAGTCCATAATCAACTCAGGATTAAGACTAAGTTGTCTCGGTCGTCCTAGTGAAATAGAAAACCAACTAGTTAACGGTGTTATAACTAGTGGTTACTATTTCGCGGTCCGGTCTTATGCAAACTCATTGCATAGGATACCCCCACTTGCATGTCTCCTACACGAACGCGTTGGATCGCAGCGTTTGTATCAAATACAAAGTGGGCCGTATCCATAGTGTCACCAGGATAAGGCACCCAGTCTTATCCCTATACTATAGACCCTTTAGGCTGTTTCTTGAACAATGATCTCATATGTCGCTACATATAGTTCAAGACTCATATTACAGCCTTGGATGTCTAGTTTATTGGATTAGGGTTATTATTAGGCAAAGACAAACATAAAATAACTAATAACAATTAATGGAAAAAATATATCAATATTATTTCATTAATATCCGGTCAACGGTTACATTCACTATCTACGAGTTTTAGGGCATAAATCCCAACAAACTCCCACTTGAACTAAAACACTAGTTAGTGGGATGTAAATGCAATAATCTAAAGCTGGAAATACAATGAACTAGGGCATCCTTATACCCATTATACATTTCTCCCACTTGCCCTAGATTAGATGGCATACATATCTCGTAGACCTAGACCTTCTAGATGACCCTCAAACACTTTAGCCGTGAGAGCCTTTGTAAATGGATCAGCGATGTTGTGCTCCGAGGCGATCTTAGTGACGATCACATCTCCTCTTTGCACAATCTCCCGTATCAGGTGATACTTCCTCTCGATGTGTTTACCCCGTTTGTGGCTACGAGGTTCTTTTGAGTTGGCTACAGCCCCACTGTTGTCACAGTATAGTGTTATGGGCACGTTCATATTCGGAACTACTTCCAAATCAGTCAAGAACTTTCTGAGCCATACTGCCTCCTTAGCTGCTTCGCAAGCTGCTACATACTCAGCCTCCATGGTTGAGTCTGCTATGCATCCTTGTTTGATGCTTCTCCACACTACTGCTCCTCCATTGAGGGTGAATACTGACCCTGATGTGGATTTCCTAGAATCCTTATCAGCTTGAAAGTCAGAATCAGTGTATCCAGTAAGAATCAAATCCTTAGCTCCATACACAAGCATGTAGTCCCTCGTTCTCCGAAGATACTTGAGGATATTCTTAACTGCTCCCCAGTGGTCCAACCCTGGATTAGACTGATACCTACTGACTACTCCCACTGCATAACATATGTCAGGCCTAGTGCAGAGCATGGCATACATTAAGCTGCCCACAGCTGAGGCGTAGGGAATGTGTCTCATGTTCTCAACTTCTTGAGTTGTCTTAGGAGATTGTTCCTTAGACAGGTGTACCCCATGTCTGAAGGGTAGGAGTCCCTTCTTGGAGTTTTGCATCGAATATCGAGACAACATCTTGTCAATATACGTTGCTTGAGACAGAGCTAGCATTTTGTTCTTACGATCCCTAATTATTTGGATTCCCAGAACATATTGAGCCTCTCCCAGATCTTTCATTTGGAATTGGGCTGCTAGCCATTTCTTAATGTCAGTGAGGTATCCTACATCATTCCCAATGAGTAGGATATCGTCTACATAAAGTATTAGAAAAGCTACTTTCCTTTTGTTGACTTTCTTGTATACACAAGGCTCATCAACGTTTTGGTCAAAGCCAAAAGATTTGATTGCAGTATCAAATCTAATGTTCCATGATCTGGATGTTTGTTTCAATCCATAAATGGATCGATTTAGCTTACAAACTTTTTGTTCCTGGCCTTGGGCTATGAACCCTTCGGGTTGAGACATAAAGATATTCTCTTCAAGATTACCATTCAGAAAGGCAGTCTTGACGTCCATTTGCCATATTTCATAGTCATAATATGTGGCAATGGATAAAAGAATTCTTATGGACTTTAACATGGCTACAGGAGAAAAGGTTTCCTCATAGTCAACCCCCTCCTTTTGGGTATAACCCTTTGCCACTAGTCTAGCTTTGAAGGTCTGTACCTTTCCAGCTGCATCTCTTTTTCTCTTATAGATCCATTTGCACCCTATGGGTTTTACCCCATTTGGTAGATCTGCAAGTTCCCATACAGAATTGGAGTACATTGACTCCATTTCCAGGTTCATGGCTTTGACCCATTCATCCTTATCTTCGTCATTCATTGCCTGTCGATAGGACAATGGATCCTCAATGCCATCATTAGGTATGACAACCTGAGTTTCAGTTAAACCCAAGTAGCGATCAGGTTGTAACACAACCCTCCCACTGCGTCGAGGCATTCCCAACGTTTGAGATGGACGGGATGGATCTGAAGAACTAGTTCCTTCATCAACTCTTGTTGAAGGTCCAACTTCATCAACAACTCTTGATGATTCTTCAGTAGCTTCTCCTAATATTATTTTGCTTCGTGGTTTATGATCTCTCATGTGGTCTTCCTCTAAGAAAGTGGCGTTTGTCGATACAATCACCTTATTTTCTTGTGGGTCGTAGAAATAACCACCTCTCGTTTCTTTAGGGTAACCAACAAATTGGCACAGTTTTGAACGAGGTTCCAGTTTCTTAGGATTCGTCACAAGCACGTGTGCTGGACAACCCCAGATGCGAAAGTGATGCAAACTAGGTTTACGCCCCTTCCATAACTCGAAAGGTGTTTCAGAAACACTTTTCGAGGGAACATTGTTCAAGATGTATACTGCAGTCTCTACTGCATATCCCCAAAACGAGTTAGGCAATTGAGCATAGCTCATCATTGATCGAACCATGTCTAACAAGGTTCTATTTCTCCTTTCTGACACACCATTCTGCTGAGGTGTACCAGGGGCTGAGAGTTGAGATTGGATTCCATGTTCTATCATATAGTCCTGGAATCTTTGATCCATATACTCCCCTCCTCGATCAGATCGAAGTACTTTAATAGATTTACCTAATAGGTTTTCAACTTCAGCCTTAAACTCCTTAAACTTTTCAAGGGCTTCAGACTTATGTCCCATTAGGTATAAGTAACCATATCTTGAATAATCATCTATAAATGAGATGAAATATTCGTACCCTCCTCGAGCTTTTACATTCATTGGACCACATAGATCCGAATGTATTAACTCTAAGGGTTCTTTGGCTCTGTAACCTTTTCCAGTAAAGGGTCTTTTGGTCATTTTTCCCTCGAGACAAGATTCACAAGGTGGTAGTGAATCTTCTTCTAACTTGCTTAGAAGTCCATTCTTTACCAAACGACCGATCCTATCGATGTTTATATGACCAAGTCTAAGATGCCAAAGATGAGTATTGTTACTTGATGGAGAAATCTTTTGCCTTTTACTTTGAGTTTCAGCAGTTTTAAATAATTCGTGATTTAAAAGTGCTTTGTTTTCGGTTGGTCTTAAAACATACAAGTTATTTTCCAATTTTGCTGAACAAATGAGTATACCATTTTTATAAATGAACGTTTCATTCATATCAAAAGTAACTGTATACGATTGTTCAATCAAACATGAAATAGAAATCAAGTTCCTCTTAATCTTGGGAACGATTAACAAACTTTCTAAAAGCAAGAATCTATTTCTAAAAAATAACTTCGCAGCTCCCACTGCTTTAGCTGAAATGACTTCTCCAGTTCCGACCCTGAGTGTCATTTCTCCATCGTTCAACTGCCGAAAGGAACTATTTTCCTGAAAAGAAGAGCAAACATGATTAGTTGCTCCTGAATCAAGTATCCAGGTAAACTCATCATGTTCTACCAGGCATGTTTCTAAAACCAGTAAATCAAATTTACCTTCCTTTTCCTTCTTTTTCTCAGCAAGGTACTTTGGGCAGTTTCTCTTCCAATGTCCATCTACATTGCAGTGAAAACACTTGCCCTTGTCTGCCACAGCTTTGGCTTTTCCCTTGCTTTTAGCAGCAGTACTGGGAGTTTTCCCCTTGTTTCCTTTCGTCTTCGTTTTCTTTGAAGAAGTGGCTACAGATTTAGTTCCAGAGGATGAACCCTTCTCGAACTTTCTTTTGGAGTGAACAACGTTTGCCTCTCCTTCTATCTGTCCCTTGTTCTTAAGAAGAGACTGATAGAGCTGTAGCTCATTAAGGAGGCTAGTCAGGTTGAATGTTATTTTATTCATCATTGCATTGCTTCGAAACTGCAGAAAACTCTTCGGAAGAGATTCTAAGATGAATGCAACCTGACTACGCTCATCTATGACCGCCCCGTTTGCCTCTGCCACGTTGAATTCGACCATCATATCCAGGACATGCTCCCGAACAGACGTGCCTTCTTTCATGCGACAGCTATAAACGTATTTGAGAGCGTCATGGTGGAGTTGGTAGGACGGTTGTCCAAACATCTCCCGGAGAGAGTTCATAATCTCCCTCGCTGTTACCATGCCCTCATGCCTTTTAGCCAAAACTTCAGATAAGCTGGCTAAGATATAGACGCGAGTCTTATCATTGGCCTTTGTCCAGCGGTCATAAGCATCCTTAACTGCCTGGGATGCATTACGAGCAGGGGCTGGAGGACAATCCTCCGTTAAGACGAACCGCAGATCATCGACAACAAGAATCGTATTCAAGTTCGACTTCCACGTAGCATAATTTTCGCCGGTTAATTTCTCATTTTTAAGCAGAGAGACAATTGAGGAAGACATTGCTGAAATTTTAAACAAACAATGACCGTATTAGTTATCTTTGCCTTAACCCATCATAGATGCAAACAATTGCATACAATCCAATCAATTTAGCAAAACAGACAATCACAGAACCCTAAAACTATTGATTTAGTTTTGCAACGACGTTTCAGAGGTTTAGAATATCAGCCACCGAAGGGTGATCAGGTACTCCTCCTTTGAAATGAGACGCCTCTCAGCTAATTCTAATTCCAGAATAACTCATATTCCTATAGACATTAGCCACCGTTGTTCGGTCAAGGATTTGTTAACAATTTTAACTCATCCTTGTAAGTGTAACCCTCCCACTTTCAGATCTCAGAGGCACGCACCAACAGGCTACCGAAGGGAAAGACAACTGTTGGTGATTAGCCTAAGAGCTCCTATCCTTTTCAGGAGTTCACGATGTTCCGAATCCTATGATCAGGCCCTCCGAAGGGATGGATGCGCCAGGGCAACCTGCAGGCGGATCATAGGACTCTCACGGTGTGAACTATGGGCGGAGACCGAGGGATACGTTGACACGTGTCCTGCTCCCACTTACTCTGGACATTTTTCCCATTCACCTTGATATTGACCCATGCAAACACTTTCCGAAGGGAGGCCGCTCCTAGGGCGACTCGAAGCCGAGCATGAATCTCACGTTGTGAATATAGGGACGTAGGAGCAAAACTTGATTTAAATCTCGTTTTGTAATTTTCCTCCCACTGAAAATGTCCTAAGGTTAATATAGGGTTGTTTAACTTAGATAGTATTCGGCTAAGTCAATCTATCTAAGTCTGATCCTATTATAACAATTATGGAAAGGATTCAACTGCAATCTTTTGGGTGAATTAAACTTCTTTTAATAAACCCAACATTGCAAGTCAACATTACTATGGTTAATTCAACTCAATCCGGTTAGTTCCCAGGTAGGAGGTGTTCCGTAAACCGTCAACTTAAATACCCCCAGCCTTAGACAGAACTTTACCGAGAGAGTTCCCTTATAACCTCAGTAATGTAAGGTCTTTACTCTAAAGATCTAGGTGCATTAAACACTTTTAATAAACCTAGCGACATTGCATGCTAACATTTAACTATGATTAATTCAACTCCGGTATTCCAGGTCAGTTCCCAGGTAGGAGGTGTTCCGTAAACCGTCAACTTAAATACCTCCAGCCTTAGACAGAACATTACCGGTGGAGTTCCCTTATAATCATAGCAATGTTTTTCCTACTTAGTAAATTAAAACTATTTTTAATTCTAAGTAAGAAAAGATTCTAATCCTATTAGAAATCGATCTAGGTCTAATTAATTTTAAACAATTTAAAATTAATTCAATTTATCCTATGATATTATGTTTGCATGCAAATCTTGATTATAGATTGACGGTTTCTAACCATTAATATTAAAGAACTATTTCAAAATTTTAATGATTAATCCTATAATCAAGAATCTAGGGTTTAATTCATTCAACAATCTCATTCAAATTAAATAATTAAACCACACTAATTGCATGAATAATATAACAATTATATTAATAACTATGGATGTTTCATGCTTCATGCAATTTTTTATTTTCTTTTATTATAACAATTATAAGCCAATCAAGAAAATCAACCAAGCATGCTTCATTCATCACATTAAACATAACTATTTATATTTAATTTAAGTAATGACATGCTTCATGCTTTCCAATTTTTCATATAAATTAATATACACTTATATTAAGAAATATGAAAACCAATCCATGCATTTAAACATACATTATAACAATTTATAATATATAAAAATGCATGAGCATGTTTATAACCTAAGGTGGGATTAAATAATCTATATGACATCCATAAAGCATATAAATAGCAATTGAACCGGTTAATTTTGGCCCCTAGGATAAAATAAAGCATTAAATTACATTAATTTAGCTAAATTCTATCCTAGAAAATCCATGTACAGCTCCGGAATTGGCCTAGACAGCACGAACCGCCCCGAACCACCTCGAACCGGCCTCCAAAATCACGAACCATGCCAAAAATTGGCTGAACCGGACCAAATAGGTCCCAGCCCAGCCGAACCGGTCCGAACCGGACCGTCCTTGCTTGAACCGCGCCTGTTGAAACCCTAGTGCGCGCCTCCATCGTGACAGCGTCGAGACGCTGTGTAGATTAGCGTCCCGACGCTGTGCGTTTTCCATATCTGGCGCCTGCGTAATCGAGACAGCGTCGAGACGCTGTTGAGGTAGCGTCCCGACGCTGTGTGCTTTCCTTACCGAGCGCCTTCGGTATCGAGACAGCGTCGAGACGCTGTTGCGTCTGGAGGCAGAATCTGGGCAAAACAGCAACGATTTCTTCGGTTTTGGCTTCGATTTCAGCGGCGATTCCTTCGATTTTCATCTCATAAAAACCTATTCTAGACCCGGACTTACATAGGACTCGATTTTACATAAAATACCCGAAACACCGGGCCTTACATGATCAAAATCACATAAAAATAAAATCTATGGCCATAAAATTAACCCAAACAGTTCAATGCAAACCGAACATACATTATGCATAAATCCCACCTATTAGAGCCTATCGCAACTTTTTAAAATTAATTAATAGGGACAGCGATGGCTCTGATGCCGATTGAAGGGAATAAAAGTCCCAACGCAGCGGAAGCGCATCGATTGGACCTTACGCCGTATATTAATTAACATTAAAAACCGTTACGAAAACTCAAACAAAACTTTAAACTAATTTTAAAGCCGCTGTAAAATCGGTTTAAACATGCTAAAATAAATCTAAATTTATTTTTAAAACTTTTCTAAAGAAAAGAGGAAGAACCGTTACAAACCTCCGTTGTAGACTTGACCGTTCTTCGCCAACGAAGCTCCACGAACGAAAACGCAGCAGCCGCTTCAAGGTATTCTTCGCTGGAAATTCTTCTTTTGATTGACACAATAACCACAGAGGTTACACCGGTATGTCTCTAAGTCTAGGAGGCCAAAGACTTGTGGGAGTCTTTCTCTAAGAGGGAGGCTAGAGAGAATTCTAGGTCTTGTCTTTCAAGAGTGTCAAGTGTCATGACCAATTAGGTCTAGTGTTCTATTTATAGAAGAGAGGCCATGAATAAAATATTCAATTAAATCAATCTTTTCCAAAATTGATTCAATCTTTATTCCTTAATTAATCAATCATGATCAATCAATTCCCAATTGATTAATCTTTTCCATAAATGACTAATTTCTTCCATAAGTAATTAGATCATTCCCATAAATGATTAATCACTTCCTTAAGTGATTAATTATTTACATAATTGATTAATTCGTGGTTAATGAATTCTTTAATTAATTAACCACCAATTAAATATCACATATTTAATTTTCGGCCTTGAATTAATTAATTTTGCCCAAACACTTTTAGGACTTAAATTAATTAATTCTTTTCAATCTTCCATAAATTTATATTTGAACTTTTCAAATATTAATTTCTCTCATAATAATATATCAATATATATTATATTTATTTCCCTTAGTAAATTGAACATTTTCAATTTAATTACTTAGTTGCCTCAAATTACTTTACGAGCTACCAGTGGGACCTAATGGACCTGCAGATCAGAAGCTCCAACGATGTGAGATTAATTGGTTAAACTCATTAACCACAATAATCAATATTCGTTAACTGTGTGTACATTCCACTATAGACTCACAGTTGCACTCTTCTCACTGCAGACATATTTTCTGTGTCCACGGAACTTAGACCAATATCGACTAGTTAGTCCTTCACGAGTGTCCGTAACACCAGCTGGGTCAAATTACCGTTTTACCCCTGGGTCACCTCTATTTCCTTAAGTACCAATTCTCCTCTAATGAACAATCTGTTTATGGTCCAACCATTAAACAGAAAACCCTCTCGTGCCATTGAGAGGGTAGGGCCCTTTGTTCAAGACTCGGAGTAACCACTTAAGGGAACACTCATCTGCTTCCCTAAAGTCGGGAAGGAGTGAATTCCATCTTGTACGATTATGTTCCCAGCTCCCCATTCGATCTTGTCCCCAAAGTGGTGGGCTTATTGAGTCGGCGTATTGGCCACTCTCACCCATGCAAATCAAAGGACAGTCTCTCATGAGCAGGAGTCCATAATCAACTCAGGATTAAGACTAAGTTGTCTCGGTCGTCCTAGTGAAATAGAAAACCAACTAGTTAACGGTGTTATAACTAGTGGTTACTATTTCGCGGTCCGGTCTTATGCAAACTCATTGCATAGGATACCCCCACTTGCATGTCTCCTACACGAACGCGTTGGATCGCAGCGTTTGTATCAAATACAAAGTGGGCCGTATCCATAGTGTCACCAGGATAAGGCACCCAGTCTTATCCCTATACTATAGACCCTTTAGGCTGTTTCTTGAACAATGATCCCATATGTCGCTACATATAGTTCAAGACTCATATTACAGCCTTGGATGTCTAGTTTATTGGATTAGGGTTATTATTAGGCAAAGACAAACATAAAATAACTAATAACAATTAATGGAAAAAATATATCAATATTATTTCATTAATATCCGGTCAACGGTTACATTCACTATCTACGAGTTTTAGGGCATAAATCCCAACAGCCATAACAGTAGGAGTAAATGATGAGGCAACTTTATGTTGTTGTTGAAGAAATTTGGCCTTAGATTTAAGCAAAGCATGAAGCTCGTCCAAAGTAACAAACTCCCTTCGTGTTTGAATTGAAGTTTGAAATGCGTTAATAATCAAAAGGAAAGTCATCAAGCATGTACAACAGAACATCTTCATCATCAACAATGACAACAACATTTGCTAGTTTATTAAGAATCTCCTTGATGCATAGAAGATAATCCTTAGTCGATTTAGTAGAGGATTTGGAGATAGTGTGAAGAACATATTTGAGTTCTTGTATGTGCAATCTACTTAAAGAAGAGAAGCATTTCTCAAGAGTTAACCATACCTCACTTGCTATTTTACAATCGACGACAAAAGAGAAGACAGTTTTGGACAGCGTAGCATTGATCAAAGTGATCAATACATGATCCTGAGCAATCCATTGCAGTATTGGATCCATTATCAACTGTTATAGGTGATTTTTGATCCACTCCGAAGGGCATGGAGACGACAAAGGTAACGCAACATCGATCCAGAAATACGTCGAGGAATCAAACACGAGAGGTGGAGCAGACTGGAAGAAGTAATCCAAGGTCGGGAGGATCGATCCTTGGCCCGATCCAATGCTCGGCCTCAGGCCGACCAAGGCTGACCCTCGGCCCACTTGTGTGGGTCAAGTCGGTTCTCTTTCTACCCGAACTTTGTGCCCCAAATGGATCCACCTGAGCCCCGAACAGCCCTGAGCAAAAAAAACCCTAGCAGAGGAAACAGGTATATATCCGATCCTTTGCACCTAGAAAATAGTTCGACAATTAGAATGCGTAAAGATACTCTTTACAGTTGATCTGACTTAGGCATCGGAGTGCAGGTGGCTTACACCACATCGATGTGCAGTGGTTTACTGGTTTTGCAGGTCACATCTTCTCCGCCTTCAACAAATTCACTATTGGTGTCATGTGAAGCTCAAGTGAGTTGCTTGGCCAGATTTTGTCATCAACAATTGGCACCGTCTGTGGGGAAGAGAGTGTTTGTCAGTACAAACTACATGTCGATCGTGGTTCACAGAATGGAGCAAGTTCAGGGACCAGTTGAAGACTTTGGGTACGAGCAGTCGAATCAAACTGAGGCTGACCCTGATAAGGAAGAGGCAGACCATAAACATTTACATTCTGAATTTATGTTTAGTTTACATGACGTTTGTCCATAGCTTTTCCTGTTGTAAAGCATGTAGAAATTTACAAACTTAATAATATTTTTATTACTATGTTTGCGCGAAACATTTTTCAACTGGATATAGCACATTTGGCCGAGATAGATTGATTCTTGTAGAGTTTGAGCCACCTACATGCTCAACCTCTCTAAGTCCTCGATTGAGTGTAAGCACCATCGAGATGAGATTGGTTCTTGTAGAGTTTGAGCCACCTACATGCTCAACCACTCCAAGTCCTCGACCGAGTATAAGCATCGTCGAGATGAGATGGATTCTTGCAGAGTTTGAGCCACCTACATGCTCAACCTCTCCAAGTCCTCGACCGAGTGTAAGCACCGTTGAGATGAGATTGATTCTTGCAGAGTTTGAGCCACCTACATGCTCAACCTCTCCAAGTCCTCGACCGAGTGGAAGCATCGTTGAGCTGAGATTGATTCTTACAGAGTTTGAGCCACCTACATGCTCAACCTCTCTAAGTCCTTGACCGAGTGTAAGCATCGTCGGGATGAAATTGATTCTTGCAGAGTTTGAACCACCTACATGCTCAAACTCTCCAAGTCTTCGACCGAGTGTAAGCACCGTCAAGATGAGATTGATTCTTGCAGAGTTTGAGCCACCTATGTGCTCAAACTCTCCAAGTCCTCGATCGAGTGGAAGAACCATCGAGATGAGATTGATTCTTGTAGAGTTTGAGCCACTCATATTCTCAAACTCTCCAAGTTCTCGACCAAGTGAAATCTCCGTCGAGATGAGATTCCCGAGCCTACAAAGCCTATGTAGCCAAGGTTGACCATCATAAGGCCTCAAGAAAGCAGTTTCGTTAAGGTACAATTCCATGTTTTACTCAAGAACACTTTGCATTGTGTACCAAGTCTCACCTGAGTAGGGGGCAGCACAGGGAATATGTTTCCTTGATCAAGTAGAAAGCAAACTGGATTGGCATTAAGTGGTTGAGAAAGGCAGTTAATAACCTCATTTTTCCCAGCAGAAATATGTGCACAGATGAAGAAATTCGAGCTTCGAATGTTAAAAAAGAAGAAAAACTATCATTTTGATGCAGGAACCTAAAAATTTACGAAGGTGTAAAGAGTGTAAGTATTCAACCTCTCCAAGTCCTCGACCTCTCCGAGTGGAAGCATCGTTGAGCTGAGATTGATTCTTACAGAGTTTGAGCCACCTACATGCTCAACCTCTCCAAGTCCTCGACCGAGTGTAAGCATCGTCGAGATGAAATTGATTCTTGCAGAGTTTGAGCCATCTACATGCTCAAACTCTCCAAGTCTTCGACCGAGTGTAAGCACAATCGAGATGAGATTGATTCTTGCAGAATTTGAGCCACCTATGTGCTCAAACTCTCCAAGTCCTCGACCGAGTGGAACAACCGTCGAGATGAGATTGATTCTTGTAGAGCTTGAGCCACTCATATTCTCAAACTCTCCAAGTTCTCGACCAAGTGAAATCTCCGTCGAGATGAGATTCCCGGGCCTACAAAGCCTATGTAGCCAAGGTCGACCATCATAAGGCCTCAAGAAAGCAGTTTCGCTATGGTACAATTCCATGTTTTACTCAAGAACACTTTGCATTGTGTACCAAGTCTCACCTGAGTAGGGGGCAGCACAGGGAATATGTTTCCTTGATCAAGTAGAAAGCAAACTGGATTGGCATTAAGTGATTGAGAAAGGCAGTTAATAACCTCATTTTTCCCAGCAGAAATATGTGCACAGATGAATAAATTCGAGCGTCGAATGTTAAAAAAGAAGAAAAACTATCATTTTGATGCATGAACCTAAAAATTTACGAAGGTGTAAAGAGTGTAAGTATTCAACCTCTCCAAGTCCTCAACCTCTCTGAGTGGAAGCATCGTTGAGCTGAGATTGATTCTTATAGAGTTTGAGCCACCTACATGCTCAACCTCTCCAAGTCCTTGACAGAGTGTAAGCATCGTCGGGATGAAATTGATTCTTGTAGAGTTTGAGCCACCTACATGCTCAAACTCTCCAAGTCTTCGACCGAGTGTAAGCACCGTTGAGATGAGATTGATTCTTGCAGAGTTTGAGTCACCTATGTGCTCAAACTCTCCAAGTCCTCGGCCGAGTGGAACAACCGTCGAGATGAGATTGATTCTTGTAGAGTTTGAGCCACTCATATTCTCAAACTCTCCAAGTTCTCGACCAAGTGAAATCTCCATCGAGATGAGATTCCCAAGCCTACAAAGCCTATGTAGCCAAGGTCGACCATCATAAGGCCTCAAGAAAGCAGTTTCGTTAAGGAACAATTCCATGTTTTACTCAAGAACACTTTGCATTGTGTACCAAGTCTCACCTGAGTAGGGGGCAGCACAGGGAATATGTTTCCTTGATCAAGTAGAAAACAAACTAGATTGGCATTAAGTGGTTGAGAAAGGCAGTTAATAACCTCATTTTTCCCAGCAGAAATATGTGCACAGATGAAGAAATTCGAGCTTCGAATGTTAAAAAAGAAGAAAAACTATCATTTTGATGCAGGAACCTAAAAATTTACGAAGGTGTAAAGAGTGTAAGTATTCAACCCTATGAATTCGGTATAGTAAAAAATGATGGAAGTGTAAACAGAAAAGAAGTACCCACGTTGGGGGCTTCACAATAAAGAAGCACATCTAGGGAGAAGATGAGAAAGAAAGAGGTGGAATGAAGCTAAGAGTTGATCCACAGCCTCGGATCCGACTAGAGGTCGAGGAGACGAAGGATTACCCAGCTTTTCCTAAGTCCCTCTTTCATCATTTTTTCTTCTTCCGACTAATCATGCTATTGACCTCTGTCATTGAGGAATACTATTTTCTTTAATCGCTTTGTGATCCTTTAGTGGCAAACATGTCCATCATGACTAGAGCACCAAAAGCACTCCCGATGACAAAAAATCTCCCCTCCAAGCCAGAGGGAAATGAACGTATAAGTTGATGCAGAGCAAAGACTATACTCTCGAGTTTGGCTTGAAAAACTTTAATCCCAATTCGAGAGTGGAGACTTAATGTTATAGGTGATTTTTGATCCACTCCGAAGGGCACAGAGACGACAAAGGAAACGCAACATCGATCCAGAGATACGTTGAGGAGTCAAACAAGGGAGGTGGAGCAGATCGGAGGAAGCAGGCCAAGGTTGGAAGGATCGAGCCTTGGTCCGATCCAATGCTCGGCCTCGGCTTTGGGCCGAGTCAGTTCTCTTTCTACTTGAACTTTGTGCCCTGAATGGATCCGCCTTGAGCCCCGAACAGCCCTGAGCAACAAAAAAACCTAGTAGAGGATACAGGTATATATTCGATCTTTCGCACCTGGAAAAGGGTTTGACAATTGGAATGCAAAAATATACTCTTTACAGTTGATCTGACTTAGGCATCAGAGTGCAGGTGCCCTATACCACACCGGTGTACAGCGGTTTACTGGTTTCGTAGGTCACGTCTTCGTCGCCTTCAACAAGTTCACCATTGGTGTCACGTGAAGGTCAGGTGAGTTGCTTGGCCAGATTTTGCCATCAACATCAACAACTAAAATTTTGCTACAGTAAGGAGTAGATTCATCAATGATACAAAACAAGGAATGACCCTTCAATATCGATTCAACTTGAAATCGTCGAGATAAGTAATTAGAGAAATCAAGTCTAATATGGACAGGATTACATATATTTGGATAGAAGGAAATTGGAAGGATTTGACCGTGAGCTTCCAATGAAAGAAGAAGAATCAATAAGAAGAAGAATCGTTGAGGCTCTTATACCATAAATTGATTCAAGGAATTCAAGAGAATGAACAAGTGTATTCTATTGAAAGATCGATACACATGTATTTATACAAGTGCACTATTAAAGAATAACAACTTACAGAGTTAATTTAACTAAGTGTCGATTTGAAATACATTTTAATTTAAATATTTTTCAAGAATGCATTTTTTAAAAACATTTTATATAAAAATGGTTTAGAATTTAAACACTTGTATGTTTGGTTACATTTCTTCATAGGTGTTTTTTTAAAAAGTTGGTTTGAATTGTTTCTCTCAAAATGGTTTATTTATCAATCTCATTTTCTAAAAAGTCATTTTTAGTGGTTGTCAAATACTATAAATTTTTTCAAAATTAGACACTTGAAAAGTTAAACCAAACACATCGTGTATTTTTGTTATTTTCCTAAAAAAAACAAAAACAAAAAAAAAAAAAACAAAAAGAACAAACAAATAATATCTTAATACCACATCAACAAAACTGTCCAAAAATTTTAACATAGGGAGTAAAAAGAAACATTTTCATACATCCACGACGAAATCTATTAAGTAGCAAATTGTATATTTAGCCAAGGCAAATCACTCACTTCATTATCAATCCAACATATTAGTATTCAGTATAATGCCAATATACACAAAATGCACACTTTATTTAGGCAACAGAGCGATATTTCTAGTGGAGTCTTGCTACTCCTCCTCCCCCTGAATGCAGCTTGTTGTTACCGCTTTGGACAACGTGTAAAACTCCTGGTTGTTCTGCCAAGTCCCAAAACAAAAGCTACCCATTAGAAACACTATCTTATACTAATTCTGAGGATTTAATAACATTTTAAGATGAATATCAGCACACATTATTGACGCTCTTAAGATGTATTTGGTGTAGGGACTACACCAAAAAAATGCAGTATGACACGCTTTGATTTGGGTTAGACTTTGCCTATAATACCAAACATCTAAATTTCAGTGTTACGGTTGTCTAGTTCTTCATTGATTATAAATGATTTGATGGAGGTTGAAGAATGGAAAATCTGAAACTTAAATGTAAAAACCTACACAGAGACAGCAACTCTGTTGATTATTAGAACATAATAAACAATTTTAAGTACCGACTACCGAGTATCTAACCTATCTTAAAAAGAATAATTTTTTATTAATGGTTGAAGATAAGATAAGTGGAGAATTCACAATTTATAAGATAGATGGGGTTACTACACTCATTGTCAATTGGTTTTGAGATGAAATCTCATGTTATCTAATAATGTTGAGGATCCCACATTGAAAAGATAAGTGAACTCACAATTTATAAGATAGATGGGTTACTTCACTCAATGCCAATTCTAATATTAATTTAAGAAGAAGAAGGGGAGAGAGAGGGGAATAAAAATATATTAAAATTTAATTTTTAAATTTAATATTATTTTTATTTTAAAAATTAAAAAAATGTGTCACGTCAGCAATCTGTTAGTATTTAATTTGTTAGTATTTAACGGAAAAATGGATTGAGTGACCAAAATGAAACGAAATCCAAACCTAATGGACTAAATTGTCGAGTTTGAAAACCCAGAGACCAAAATAAAACCTGATCCAAACCTCAAAGACTAAAATTGTATTTTTCCCTATTTAATATTTTCGATAAGTTTTCACAATGATAATCCATGATCCAAAGCATGCCTGCCCAAGGGGTTGATTAGTATTTAACAATGTCAAAATAAAAAATAAAAGAAAAAAAAATATTTAGCATTTAATTCTTCATATTCTTTTGCGAGGATACTAGTATGGTATATATGGGGAATAGTATTAGATTAAGAGTAAGGGCACATAGTAATTGATTAAGGAGTCCTGATTATAAATAGAAAAGTTAGGGGGTCTTAGGAAGGGTGGAGAATTTTAGTAGTAGTGTCCATTGCCGGACCCTTGGGAGAGAATTAGCCCTCTCGAAACGTTATTGGTATATTGTAGTTTCTCTTGATATTGCAATATATATCTAAGTGTTTCAAGTGTTCGGGTTCCTAACAAATTGGTATCAAAGCATCGATTCTGGCCATGAGGTGGGATTGTTTGTTGGAGTTAGTGTTGAAGTTACAACAATTTGTGATCAAACAAGAAGAAGAGTTGAAAGCATTTCGCCAAACGTTTGAGGAATCACAAAAGAAACTCAAAGAAATGCGCATGGAAAGAGAACAAAATCGAAAGAAGGAAGAGAAGGAAATAGTGAAGAAAATAAAGCGTAAACGAAGCTCGATTGGATCGAAAAAGATTAATCAGAAGCAGGTCGAAGAGTGGCGGGGAGACGTCGACCCAACACCAAGGTACAATTGGAAACACAAAAGAAAACCGTTCGAGAAATTCCAAAAACCTTTCAAAAAATTCCGAAAGTGTTTTTAGGTAAGGAATTGTGAAAAGCATATGAAAAGATCCACCAACTGAAAGATGGGTGGTTGAAAGGGAGAGAAAGAGGGAGACAACGACACAGTCGATGTCATGGACGACCTCGACGTTGGAAAAGCAAAAGTTCAACAAATACATCAGAGAAGCAAGAAATGTTAGCAGGCGAAGAAATGGTAAAATGGTCAAATTCGATGATGGAAATTCCACAACAAAGAGGAAGAAAGGTTGAGAGGGAAGGGAAGAATGAAAGTATGCCAGCTGTCACACGATCGAAGATGAAGACGTGGTGGAAGCTGCGACTGGAGGATGGTGAATGGATGGAAATGGACGAGGTAGTCACGAAACGAAGGGTCCGTTTGGATACATTTTAATTTATATGCTTTTCAAGAATGCATTTAAAAAAAAAACATTTTGTATAAAAATTGTTTAGAATTTAAACACTCATATGTTTGGTTGCATTTCCTCATAAGTGTTTTTATACCCAAGTTATTGTGTACTTGAAAAGTCTTTTTTAAAAAGTTGGTTTCAAATGTTTCTCTCAAAATCGTTATTTATCAATCTCATTTTCTAATAAGTCATTTTTAGTAGTTGTCAAACACTATAAATTTTTTTAAAATGATTTATTTTCAAAATTACACACTTGACAAATTAAACCAAACACACCTGAAGACTCATCCCGGGCAACGAAAACAAACGGAGATGGAAGGAGGCAATCATGAAATGGAGATGGGAATATCAGGGGCTAACCCTAATCAAGTGGACCTGAATAATTAGTGGGCAACTTGGTAGGGGTGTTCATAATAACCGACAAAACCGACTTGACAGACCGAAACCGATCGAACCGATGTCGGTCGGTCGGTTTAGAGAATGAGTCGGTCGGAGTCGGTTTTGCATCTGGTCGGTCGGTCGGAGAAAAAAATTTGAAAATTTCCGACCGACCGACCGAGTATATACTAACTTGCTGGATATTTTTTCCTTTTTGAATCTTTCCCTCCAATCCTCATTAATGCCATTAATGTTTGATTGATAGCATTAATGAGTGACACGCGGTTTTCTTAAAACCACTAATGGTTTTACATTAAAAAATTATTTTCTTCATCTATTCTCTCTCTTTCCTTTCCTATGCATTCAATTTCACGTTTCCCAATACCGACTTCTCCTCTCCCCTCTTCTCTTCTCTCTCTACTCTTTCTTCCCCATTCTTTCTCTTTTCTCAGACCCACGGTGAGCTCCATCTTTTTCTTTCTTTCACTATTCTTCTCCATTTCTTCTCTTTTTTTTCTTTCATTTCTTCTCCATTTCTTCTTTCTTCTCATTTTTTCTTTCATTTCTTCTCTCTTCTCGTTTTTTCTTTCTTTTCTTCTCCTTTTTTAGTTTGTCGGAAAGAAAAAAAAAAAGATCGTCGTCGTGTTTCCTTTTTTTTCTTTTCTTTTCTCATCCTTTTCTCCCTTTTGCTATACTTTCATTCGTCGGAGAGAAACCGACAAAAACCGACCGACCGACCGCATATTCGGTCGGTCGACACCTCCATCCTCTAAAAACCGATAAAAACCAACCTATCGGTTGTCGGTGTCGGTTTTAGTCCAAAACCGACACCGACCGACCGACGAATACCCCTACAACTTGGAGAAGAATCTAGAAGAAAGGGGAGGAGTAGGCTAATTACTGGGCTGAAATTCAAATAAAAATGAGGGCTACTTGCACAAATAGCAAACTCAACTAAAATAATAGCAAAATTAGCAACATGTTAAAGTATTTGCAAAAATAGCAAAATTTAACATCCAACTCATCTAAATTACTAAAAAGCCCATCTGACATGATTACCCAGTCCATCCAACCCTTTTTTTTTTTCCTTCTTCTCGTTTCTATCAAGTCTATCATTGATATAATCTATCGGTGCTAGAATTCTATCACTGATAGATTCTATCGGTCGGTGATAGAATTCTATCACCAATAGATTCTATCGGTTATTTTTTGCGTTTTGTATGGAATTTGCTATTGGTTTCTGTCATTGATAGATTTAGTAAGATGATTGGTTGTAGTTGTTCATCCCGTTTTTTTCCTTCTCATTTCTATCAAGTCTATCATTGATAGATTCTGTCAGTGTTAAAATTCTATCAGTTATTTCTATGTTTTGTTTGGAATTTGCTATTGTTTTCTGTCACTGGTAGAACTAGTAAGGTGATTGGTTGTAGTTGTTCAAATTATGTGATAGAAGATTTTTATCACTAATAGATTTCTATCAGTGATATAAAACCTTTAGAAAGATTGATTTCTATCAGTGATAGAAGGTTATTTTTATCACTAATAGAAAACTATCATTTTTGTTTCTAAAACCTATGTCACTAATTTTGTTTTTACAGATGTCGAAGCAAAACAACATGGAAATCCAACCCTTTTTTTTTCATTCTTCCCGTTTCTATCAAGTGTATCATTGATAGATTCTATCGGTGATAGAGTTCTATCACTGTAATTGTTCATCTCGTTTTTTTTTTCTTGGGAAAAATACACTTTTGGTCCCTGAGGTTTGGGTTAAGTGACACTTAAGTCCCTGAGTTTTCAAACTCAACAAAAATACCCCCGAGGTTTGAGATAAGGAGCATTTTAGTCCCTGCCGTTAATTTTTCTGTTAAATCTTAACAGTTGCTGACGTGGCACTATTATTTTAATAAAAAAAATATTTTTTTAAATTTTTTAAAATAAAAATAATAAAATAATAAAATATTAATATTTTTTTATTTTTTTATTATTTTTTCTCCCTTTCTCTTTCTTCTTCTTCTCTTTCTCCATATCCTTCATCTTCCTTCTTCTTCTTCCTAACTCCGACGACCGGCGGCCGCCGGCGGGCGCCGGCGACTGTTTTTATTTTTTTTTCTTTTTTTTTCTTTTTTTTCTTCTCTTCTTCTTTTTTCTTCCTCTCTTTTACCCCATTTTTCTTCTTTTCTTTAAAAAAAAATAAAATAAAATAAAATAAAAAAAAAAATCAAAAGGGAGGAGGGACCTCCCTCCTCCTCCATTTCCGGCCGGAAACGGAGGAGGGAGGCCCCTCCTCCCTCCCCGTCCCGTTTCGCGCCGGAAAAGGAGGAGGATCCTCCTTACTTTTAAGCATGCAATTAAATTTAGAAGGCTAACAAATCCTATTTGTTCTAAGAAAATTTGATAGGAGGAGGAGGAGGATGCACGGGAAATCCCAAAAAAAAATATCAAAAAATTAAAATCGAAAAAAAAAGGTACTCCATATCCTTGCCAAACAGGAGAAGTACACGATCAAATTTTACAGAAATTAGGGCACGAACTTTAACTTTGCATTTCTATATACAGAAGAAGAAATTGAATCTCCTCAAGGAGCAGAAAGCCGAAATCTCTAGCCCTCCTGCAACAGGACGGCGCCGGCGGGCGGAAGGAAGCTCTCCATGGTCAAGCCCCAAACGTTGAAATCGACCTTTTCGATTTTCCAAGTCTCCTCCATCTCCCGCTTGTGGTTAGCGGACTGTTCGCCGTATCTGAAGACGGTGACGTTGGTCTTGCCACTGTGGGCGATGTTGACGCCGTCGACGTAGCGGTAGTTGTCCATGAAGGAGCCGGTGCTGGTCTCCCAGAAGACGTCCTCGTCGCCTTTGGTTCGCATCCGTAGAAGCCGAGAGTCCTCGAATTGGATCAGAAGGCCCGAGCGCTGGCTGAAATAGCCCCAAATTGTGTGGTGGATTATCTCGTAATTAGGGAGGAGGAGATGGGAGGAGGAGGGAGGTCCCTCCTCCCTCTTGAATTTTTTTTTTTATTTTAAAGAAAAGAAGAAAAATTGGGTAAAAGAGAGGAAGAAAAGAGAAGAAGAGAAGAAAAAAAAAACAGTCGCCGGCGGCGGCGGGCGGCGGCGGCCGGTCGTCGGAGTTAGGAAGAAGAAGAAGGAAGATGAAGGATATGGAGAAAGAGAAGAAGAAGAAAGAGAAGAAGAAGAAAGAGAAAGGGAGAAAAAATAATAAAAAAATAAAAAAAAAATATTAATATTTTATTATTTTATTATTTTTATTTTAAAAAATTAAAAAAAAAATTATTAAAATAATAGTGCCACGTCAGCAACTGTTAAGATTTAACAGAAAAATTAACGGCAGGGACTAAAATGCTCCTTATCTCAAACCTCAGGGGTATTTTTGTTGAGTTTGAAAACTCAGGGACCTAAATGTCACTTAACCCAAACCTCAGGGACCAAAAGTGTATTTTTCCCTTTTTTCTTTTTCCTGTTTCTATCAAGTCTATCATTGATAGATTCTATCAGTGATAAAATTCTATCAGTTATTTCTACGTTTTGTTTGGAATTTGCTATTGTTTTCTATTAGTGATAGAACTAGTAAGGTGATTGGTTGTAGTTGTTCAAATTAGGTAATAGAAGATTTCTATCAGTGATATAAAACCTTTAGAAAGATTGATTTCTATCAGTGATAGAAAACTATCTTTCTATCATTGATTCTACTATCATCGATAGAAAGTTATTTTTATCGCTGATAGAAAACGATCATTTTTGTTTCTAAAACCTATGTCACTAATTTTGTTTCTATAGATGTCGAAGCAAAACAACATGTAAATTGAAGAGGAAGAAAAGAAAAACGCAAAGCAGAAGTTGAAAGTTAAAGAATGGGAAACCTCAACAAAACAAAAAAAGAAAAAAAAAAACAAAAGATATGTACAAAATTATCATGTAATCAAATACACTATTGATTTCTATCAAATACACTATTAGTTTCTATTAGTGATAAATTTTTATCGGTGATAGATTCTATCTGTGATTCTATCAGCGATAGATTGATCAGTGATAGATTCTATCAGGAACAAAACGGGAATTAAAAAAATGATTTAAAAATTTTGCTATATTTGCAATTTTTTTATAAAACTTGCTATATTTGCAATTAACCATTAAAATTTAGCCACTCAATTTTCCTAAAAGTGAAGCTCAATTGCTTCCAACCAGTTTGTATTCATATTCACGTGAAAAACCCTAGCCATCATTTTCCTACTACTCTATTGCCATCTTCACGGAACAAGCTCACAAATTGCCACCACCGACAATGTCACAAAGCACCGCCGAACATTACGATTCACCATCGCCGCCACTGCACCACAAACTACCGTCGACATCACCACAAACAGTTGTTGCCTATAACGTCGTCGCCTATAGAGTCACTGTCGACCCATTCCAGCTCACCACCGCCACCACAACGGGTCGTTGGAATGTTGATCACTTAGTCTGTTGAGTTCTTTTTTTTAATTAAAAAAAAGTTGTCCGATTTTGAGAGTATGTTTGTAAGCACACCTTGAGAACAAGGTGTCTTTGAAGGACAAGGTAATGTGAGGATACTAGTATGGTTTATATGGAAAATAGTACTAGATAAAGAGTAAGGGTATATTAGTAATTGGCTAAGGAGTCTTGGTTATAAATAGAGAAGTTAGGAGTCTTAGAAATGGTGGAAAATTTTAGTAGTAGTGTCCATTCTGGGACTTTTGGGAGAGAATTAACCCTCTTGAAAGGCTATTAGTATATTGTATTCAAGTTCCTAACATCTTCATTCAAAAGGCATATAATCAACCTCAAGGGTTCCTCTGTGGTAAGGGCTTGTGATGTTTCAAAATTCACGATACCCTTTTAAGGTCTTTGCTTCAAGCCCGTAGACAGAAAACATAATAACTAAGATCCCATTTGATAACCATTTGGTTTTTTGTTTTTGGTTTTTTGAAAATAATGCTTGTTTTCTCCCAATTTCCTAATAATGATTTTTATCTTTGTTAAGGACACATTCGAATTCATAGTTAAATTCCAAAAACAAAAACAAGTTTTAGAAAACTACTTTCTTTTTTTAGTTTTTAGAACTTGACTTGGTTTTTGAAAAAACCGAAAGAAGGTAGTGTTTATAAATTTTTAAAAAACCAAATGGTTCTCAAACGGTGCCTCCTAAAAATCTAACTATCTCGGCCCGGACACTCGGATATCAAAAAAAAAAAAAAAAAAAAAAAATCTAACTATCTCACAGAGCTAGTTTTCGGGTGGACAAGGCATCTTTGAAATTGACTATGAACATAATGCAATACCACAGTTATCAAAATAAAACAATAAAAGAAAAAGGAAAAAGAAAAAAAAACAAAGGCATAACCAAAGACTTGACCAAGCAAGTTTGAGATTGTAAGATCAAACAATAATCAAGCAGGACTTCAAACATATGAACACAATCAAAATCCTGATCCAACTCACTAGATAATGAATAAACAACTTCAAGAATCAACCTTGAGATTGTAAAAATTTTAGTATGACCTGAAACCAAGCAACATAGAGGCTCAAGAAGATTGGAAGCACAACTAGACCCTATCACAACCAGAAAACTACAGATCACAATAAGCACAACATATCATGAGCTGTTCCAAATGGTTCATGAACTTCCATGAGGAACCAAATTCTTATATCCCCAACTCAAATGCATCAATTTCTAACAGAACAGGTCCACTAAATAGCCGAGATAATACACCGTTTCATAGAACAATTGATGAAAATCGAATGATAAAAATGTTAAGAGCACGACTTACTGGTAATCTCCGCAACCTGCTCGGGAGTAAGCCTTGCAGAGAAGCCGCTGGCAGCATTCTTGTAACTGTACACAAGAGCCTCCCTAGCAGCCTCTTCACTGCAAATCAACAAATTAAACCAGAATTCATCATCAATTTCCCCCGTTTATCAGCCACAGGTTACAAACAAGAGGTAGAAGAGAAGACAGACCTGCCGAGAACAGAAACTAGGGTTCGGATGTGATAGGCCTCAGGTTCTTCATTGTTAGGCCTCTCCGTGTAAACGATATGCACTGCCGGGGAAGCGAAATTGGATACGACGGGAATGGATTGGCTGGACATTGCCGCAGAACTAAGAAGCAAATTCAGAGAAATTGAGAGCAGCAAAACGAGATACAGGGGAAATGAAGGAACATTCATCGTCGCCATTAGAACTTGAATGATATAGGAAGAGACAACAGAGAGTGAGAAATTTGGATGGATTTGAAACCTGAATGGTCTTCCGATTAGGAGGAAGAAGATGAATGCGTGTGGGAAAAGGAATCTTCCTCTTCTCTCGCGTCAATGGCTTCACGTTCCTCTGGTGCAACGAACAGTTGGATTTTCGCAATTTTTTTTTCTCTCAATTTGACAATGTCAACTCTGACTGATGAACAGATTATTCCTTCTGATTGCGACGCAGAGAAGAATTGATTTCTTTATAACAAAAATTAAAGAACAGCTGAACGATCGATTCTATGTGCTCTGGAGATTCCCTTTTTGGTTTTTGGAAATCGAGAGTTGAGATTTGGAAGCAACGTTCAGAATTTGGATGTGAATGAGATTGGTATTAAGTAATAATTTCTTTAAATCCTATGCTCCTTGAACATGGTTTCATGTGATCCTTCCACTTTTAAATTTATTACGGATTTCGACAAAAATTCTAATGTCTAACCAGTAACAACCACTAAAAATGAGATCACAAATAAATCATCTTGAAAGTAAACTTTTTGAAAAGAAATTTTAATAATATTTTAACTTGTCTATAAAAACAAATGCAACCAAACATATGAGTGTTTAAATTTTAAATAATGTTTATACAAAATGTTTTTGAAAAAATGCATTGTTGAAAAACATTTAGGCTAAATTATAAAAAAAATATCCCTGAACTATGGGGTTTGTTTCAAAAATGCCCCTAAACTTTAAAAAATTTCAAAAATACCCTTGCAGTTAATTTTTGGATAAGAACCGTTAAAACCGTTAAAAATGTTTTGAAAATACCATTGTTGATGTTATAGCCAATTTTGGACCATCCCGATATACAAGGAGCTGCCAAGGACAACCGAGGAGAAATCGGGCTGAGAGATGGACCAAGGAGGCAAAACCGGCAAGTGGGACGGGCCAAGACCAAAGGGGTCGGGTTTTTGGCCCGACCCCCTGAATGGCCGAGGCCGACCCTCGGCCCGCTCGCGCGGGCTGAGCCGGTCCGACTCCATTTGGTCCTCACCGCCTTTGGCCGCCCCAGTTCCGCCTGGTTTGACCTAAAACGCCCCCGAATCCCTAAAAACCCTAGGAGGATGAGCATGTATTTATACCCCTCTTCGCCACTGAAGAAGGGGACCCGAATTCTATCCCTAAACACTATTCTATATTCTCTACTCTCTACTCTCTCCTCTTGCTCTTACTTTTCCACTCCCCCGTTCTGCTTGCTGACTTAAGCATCGGAGCCGGTGTGGCGAGCACCACACCGATGTGCAGGTTTACTGTCTTGCAGGCCACGTCTTCCCCCCTCATCTACAAATTTACCGTTGGTGGCACGTGAAGGTCAGGTGAGTTTCCTCTGACCAAAATCGACCATCAACAGTTGAAAATCTAGTCAAACTCTTGGGATGATATGTTGAAAGAGAAGAAAAGCTCCTAGTGCATGAATACATGAAAAATAGGTAAAACTTCTCATTAGTTTTCATGGAAGAAGAATTTACAATGAGATAAGGAAAAAGAAAGAAACATTTTTTAATATGGTTATTTTTTAAATTCTTTTGAGAGTTAAAGAGTATTAATGAAACTGAAATTTTTAAAGGTTTTCATCCAAAAATCAACGACAAGATTATTTTTGAAACATTTTTTAAAGTTCAGGAATATTTTTGAAACTTTTTAAAGTTCAGGAACATTTTTTAAACAAACTCCATACTTCAGGGATATTTTTTATAATTTACTCAAACATTTAAACTTAAAAGTATTCCAAACGGGTCTTTAATATTGATCTAAAATCCAAAATTTTGTTATGGTAAATATTATACTCTTCAAAATTATAGAGTTAAAAAATTTGGGTTAAGTTCTTTTTTTTAAGGCAAAACTGGAATAAGTTCTAATCCTTATACAATACAAGGATTTGATTGTAACTAATTTTGATACTTCAATGGTAGTTTGTGTATTTTGAAAATATTTAAGGACTTAATTGTAAAATTCTATAAGTTCAATGTTAATCCATGAAATTGAAATTTTGAGGATATAGTTGTAATACTCTATATTACAGGGGTTCTTTTTCCCTTCACAATTTCACATTCTTAGCTATTAAGTTTTTTTTTTAAATGATATCTATTAATTTTAATATTTTTTTTGCTTAAACAAAATGATTAATATTATACAACTTTCATTGAAACTTCAGCATTAAGTCTCATTGCATTCCAAGTGGCACTTTCTTGTTTTGAATGAAATTTATTTTCAAATTAAAATTAAAACAGAAAAAAAAAAGTTTGACAATGGTACAACCTTTCATTCCAATGTAGGTCACGTTTAGTATCAGTGATCATAATCAAGAAATTAGAATGAAAATTGTACGACTCACTTGATTACGATTGATGATGTTTATCAAAATCAAGATTGAGAATTAAATGTGTGACCCACCCCAAAACCTGTAATCACATTTTCATTCCTAATTACATCAAAAAAGGTGATCAATCTCATTTTCTTTCTTTATTATGTTATGTGAGATTTATACCATATTTTTTGTTTGCTTTAAACCATTTCTTCTTTATCTCTCTTTTACGCCGGACTCACACCAACCTCGACTTCTTCATTCTCCTTTCTTCTTCCTCTCGTGATCTAGAATTATTCATCTCCTTATTTTTAATGGTCTCTCTCGCTAACTTTTTTTTACTTCTTTTTTTATTTTTCTTTATAAATGATTCTTTTTTTATGTTTTTGGGTTTCAAGAGAGAGAGTAAACAATTAGTAAGGGTCGGAGAATATAATGATCAAGAGTCTGATAATCATAGAATGATGGAGAGTAAGAGTGAGAACATTCATTAAGTAGACGATTTAGAGTAATATCGAGAATATAAATATGCGATTACGGAGAATATATACTTGCACGCAAAAGCAAGGCCTTTATCTATTGTTTTAACATCCCAAGTACCACAATCTTGTGCTAATAATTTTGTAGGTGTGTCTTTTAATATGGCATCTCCTGCATCAAGTTTGTCCACTGTTTTTGCTGAGACTAATTCTCTTTTATCTAGGGGTGTAAATTTTTTTGTTCAGGTCGGTTGTCGGACAAACTGACTCGACCTGGCCCAGCCCGGCCAAGATTGACCCAAACAGGGGTCGGGTCGGGTTATCTGCGATCTTTTTTTTTTGGTATCTCTCTCTATTGAAGCCCATATGAAATTGGTAAACCAAGACTCAACAGATTCCCAAAAACTCAACACCAATTCTGTAAAGAAGATGACTGCATCAAACACCAGAAAAAGATTTTGAGAAACCCCACATAAAGTGAAGTGAAGAGCTGAGCAGCAGCCCCAAGAAGATCACAGAGCAAAATAGAGAAAAGTAAAAAGGGATAGTAGAAATTAGGCAAAAAATTGACCAAGTAGAAACAAAATTTTGAGATATCTCCGGTTCCATTATACATATCGCCACGCGTGGGTCAAAATACAAACTGACGACGAAAAAAAAGAAGAAGAAGTATTTGAGACGGCAGAGGAGAAGAAGAAGAAGAAGAAACAAACCAAATCAAAATACAAAATGCAAACCCAACGCCTCGCCAGTCGCCAACGGAGAAGAAGCAACCACAGACAGAGAGAAGAAGCAACTAGGCGGCGGTCACGAAACGTCTTCCCCGGGGGCGTCATCTCCATCACCGGCGATGACCTTCTCTGTCTACACACCCAAATTTCAGACCCTTGAGAGGAGACAGAGAGAAGAAGCAACTAGGCGGCGGTTACGAAACGTCTTCCCCGGGGGCGTCATCTCCATCATCGGCGGCGACCTTCTCTGTCTACACACCCAAATTTCAGACCCTTGAAAGGAGACAGAGAGAAGAAGTAACTAGGTGGCGGTCACGAAACGTCTTTCCCGAGGGCGTTATCTCCATCACTGGCGGCGGCCTTCTTTGTCTACACACCCAAATTTCAGACCCTTGTTGGGTTTTATGCCCTAAAACTCGTAGGTAGTGAATGGTGATAAATTGTTCACTTGTATCAATACGTCGTTATTGAGGTTTGTACAATAAAGAGTTATTGTTACTAAAATTGCGCAATTTGACCCAAATCCAATAAACTAAGATCCTAGGTTGTTTAGATGAAACTTGAACTAGTATGTGGGGACATACGGGGATCAGTGTTCAAGTAACAACCTAAATGGTCTATAGTATAGGGATAAGGCTGGGTACCTTATCCTGGTAACACTATGTGATACGACCCATTTTGTATTCGATACAGATGCAATGATCCAAAGCATCCATGTAGGAGACATGCGAGTGGGGGTATCCTGTGCAATGAGTTTGCATAAGACCGGACCGCGAAATAGTAACCACTAGATGTAACACCGTTAACTAGTTTAGGTTTCTATTTCAATAGGATGACCTAGGTAACTCAATCTCAATCCTGAGTCTGTTATGAACTCCTTTTCAGGAGGGATTGTCCTTAGATCTGTATGCGTGAGAGTGGTCAGTTCGCCGACTCAATAATCCTACCATTTCAGGGGCAAGACCGAATGGGGGCTGGGAACATAACAGTACAAGATGGAATTCACTCCTTCCCTTATTGGGGTAAGTAGATGTGTGTTCCCTTATGGGCTGATTCCGGGTCTTGAACAAGGACGCCCATCCTCTCCTGGCCCGAGAGGAACTGCTGTTTATTGATTGGATCATAAACAGATTGTTCATTAGAGGAATCAGTGGTACTTAAGTACAGAGGTAACCCAGGGGTAAAACGGTAATTTGACCCAACTGGCGTTACGAACACTCGTGAAGGATTGACTTACTGTTATTGGTCGATATCCGTGGACACAGAAATATTCTACAGTGAGAAGAGTGCAACTGTGGGTCTTTAGTGGAGTGACTCGCAGTTAACGAATGTTGACTAACTTGGTTAATGAGTTTAGCCAATTAGTCTCGTATCGTTGGAGCTTCTGATCTGTAGGTCCATTAGGTCCACCTGCTAGCTCGTAAAGTGTTCTGAGGTTAAATAGTCTTGAATAGAATTTGAAGGGTGTTCAAATTCATTAAGGGAATTTTATTGTATTTGATACAATTAAAATAATGTATAAGTTTAATTGGTGAATTAAACTTTATATTATAAATTAATTTTGGATATGATTCAAAATTAATTAACGAGAGAATTAAATATTTGAAGGAGTTCAAATATTAAATATGAATTAGATTCATATTGAAATTATAGGTTAAATTTAATGTGAATGAGATTCATATTAAAACTATAGTATATGAGAGAATTATTTGAATAATGATTCAAATAGTAAATTAATTAAATATATGATGTTTAATTAATGAATTAATTAATTGGAGAATTAATTAATTTAATTTAATTAAATGTGATTTGATTAAATTAATTCTATAGTTAATATTAATGTACATTATGATGCACATTAAAACTATAGGTTAAATGAGAGAGATATAATTGAATATGATTCAATTACAAAATTAATTAAATATTTGATATTTAATTAATGTGGATTCAATTAATAGGATTAATTGAATGACCAGTTTGATTCAATTGAATATGACTCAAATTGAATTAAATACTTTATATTATAATTGATTTAATTAATATTGTTTTAATTAAATTAATTGTAATTAATTAATTAATTAAATTATTATTATTATTTAATTAATAGACGGCCAAGATCGTTTGGATTAGATCCAACGATCAAGATCTAGTAGGGTAATAACTCCCTCCCCACTTATCGTACAGCGGAGAGGGAGTTGCCCAACTAATCGTTATTCTCTCATTTTCTCACGCATAATGACAGAGGTGTGAAATTTTCTCTCAACTCTCTCACTCTCTCAACCAAAATCACAGCAAGGTGATTCCCTTTCAAGGCAAAGTTTGGATCCCACAATCCAAGTCTCAGTAATCCAAGAGACATAGTGGGGGTTCGCTATTGGTGGTGTTGATTGGAAAATCAAGAACGTGGATAGGAGCATTGTGCTGTTTTTCGCCTTCTATCACGTAAGTTTCTTGCATCTAAATTTTTTTTAGATCTGTAAATGCATGTTTAATCTAGTATAGAAATTGTTTCTTATTTTGCCCAACGTACCGGTATTCGTTTAATTTAAATTAAATCACGATCGGTGAAAACCGCTTCCGCTAGACGATTCAATTCCTTCAAATGGTATCAGAGCCAGGTTCGTGATTTTAATTTCGATTTTAGAATTTGCGTTGTGGTTTTTGGTGGGATCGATTTGCATTTTGAATGTGGTTTGCTTTAAAGACTGTTTTGGTATTTTTTGGCATTAGATTTACATTTTTTTTATGATTTGATCATGTAAGGGCCCATGTTTTTGGGGCAAATTAATGTAAATCGAGTCTTGTAAGTCCGTGTCTAGAGATTTAGGATCAATTTGATGATCGGTGCTCGAATCGGGGTTGAAATCGGAGAAGAATGGCTGCTGGAAACGAAGAACAGAGGCTGTCCAGAGGCGTAGCGTCGCGACCCTGCTCAACGGCGTCGCGACGCTGAAGAACAAGGTGCTGGAAAAATCGGGACAGCGTCGAGACGCTGTGCCTTCAGCGTCTCGACGCTGGTGGTAGTTTCCGAATTCACGGAGCGTTGAGCGAAACGTGTGGCTGGCAGTTTGATGAACGGTTACAAAATAAGATATATTTGCGTAAATTGTGTTTTGAACGTGGGATCTGGAGCAGTGGTGCATGCACGTCCCCCTCAATCATGAGGGCACGAGTTCGAACTGGACCCCTGCAGTTATTTTTTAAAATTTGCCTGAAACGTGATTGGTTCGTTTGCGTGGGTCCGGTTTGGGCCATTCTGACACGTTTTGGGCTGGTTCTGAGCGGTTCGAAGTGGTTCAGACCAATTACAAGGCGGTTTAGGGCTAGATTTTGAATTATTAATGTAATTTTTCATTATTTTTGCCCTAGGATGCCAAAATACCGGTCTTTATAGCTATTTAATTGCTTTATGAATGTCATTTAGCTAGATCCCACCATAGGTTAAGCATGTTTCATGCATATTTATGTTATAAATGTTATAATATATGATAATTATGCATGAATTTAAATTTCATGAGTTATTTAGTATAATTGTTATATTAAATATATGAAATTTGAGAAGCATGATGCATGACATTAATTAGATAAATATAAATTGTTATATTTGATTAATGCAGCATGCATGCTTAGATTTATTTTCATAAGTATTAATATAATAGTTATATTATTAATGGAAATAAATTTCAATGCTTGATTTTCATGTATAATTTTAATATAAATTGTTATATTAATTTAATGAAAATGGAATAGCATTGAGCATGACATTAATTAGATTAATATAAATGTTATATTATATTAATGTCAATAATCATGTAATTTTAATTTCGTGGATGATTAATTAATATAATCGATATTAATTAAATGAAATTGAAATTGCATGAAGCATGACACCACTTTAGATTAATATAATTGTTATATTATCGGCGTCATGAGCGTTATGGTGTGTAATAATTTGAATTAGATTGTTATTATGAAACACCATAGAAGCATGTTATAGGGCTAATTATTAAAATTTTATAATAGTTATAAAATTGATTAGAAATCGTCAACCTATAACAAAGAGTTGCATGCAAACATAGGACCTTAGGTTAAAATGAATTAATTTTAAATTGTTTAAAATTAATTAGACCTAAGCTCATTTTAATTCTAATAGGATTAGAATTATTTTCTTACTTAGTATTAAAATAGTTTTAATGCACTAAGTAGGAAGAACATTACTATGGTTATAAGGGAACTCTCTCGGTGAAGTTCTGTCTAGGCTGGGGGTATTTAAGTTGACGGTTACGAAACACCTCCTACCTGAGAACAGATCCGGAACCTGAGTTGAATTAATCATAGTCTAATGTTAGCATGCAATGTCACTAGGTAATTAAAAGGGTTTAATTCACCTAGACATTAGAGTAAAGACCTCTATATAAGAGTTATATACAGGCATAGACTTAGATAGATTCATTTAGCCGGAATTTACCTAAGTAATAGACCCTTAAATTAAAAAAATACTTAGTGGGAGGAAATATGACAAAACAAGATTTTCATAAATCAAGTTTTGCTCTCACGTCCTCAAGAGTTCACATCGTGAGGTCCATGCTTGGCCTCGAGTCACCCTGGGAGTGACCCCCTACGGATGGTGTTTGCATGGATCGATATCAAGGTGAATGAGGGAGTATTTTATAGTAAGTGGGAGCAGGACACGTGTCAACGTATCCTACGGTCTCCTCCATTAGGTTGCACCGTGAGATTCCTATGATCTGCCTGCGAGTCACCCTGGGAGCGATCACCCTACGGAGGGTTTGATCATGGGATTCAGAACAACGCAAACTCCAGAAATGGATAGGGTTTCTTAGGTCCATTCCCAACTTTGACTTTCCCTAAGGTAGCATTGTTGGGGCCGACCTCTAGAATCTGAAAATGGAGGGTCACACTTACAGGAAATCGTTAAGGTGTTAATGATTTCATGACCGAAAAAACGGTAGCTAAAATCTATTGGAATATGAGTTATTCTGGTAATAGGGATTGGCTGAGATTGTCTCAATTCAGAGGAGGAGTGGCTGACTGCCCTACGGTAGCTGTTGCTCTAAACCTCTGAAGTATCGTTGCAAATATGTATCATATATTTGGGTCGATGATTACTTTTGCTAAATTGATTGGATTAAAACAATATTATTTTGTGTAATGGGTTTAGTGCAAAACAAGTAATTTGTTGTTTCAGTGATAATTCCTATGTGCATTGTCTTACGCCAATTTATTAATAACGGTTTTAGATACAACTAGCTTAAACGAAAACCTTGTGGTAAATGATTTTAGATTAGTCTTGAGTGAGGAATGTCCTCAGGCCCAAATGTCTAGTTCATCTTGAATCGTTTATGATGATTATGACATTAACTGCCTAGCCAATGTCGATGACAATGAATGTGATTTATTGGTCATTGAAACGTGCATAAGGGAAAATGAGGATACAGCCTGAATTTTTTAATTCAGGTGCCACTTATCACGTTTGCTTTTCTTTTCAAGAATAAGCTCATGGCAACTGTTGCAAGTAGGAGAGGTGACTTTCAGATTTTGATCTGGAGAGTATATCTCGGCTTTGGCAGAGGGAACATTAAGTTATTTTATCTAGTGGGAGAAAATACACATTATTAGATAATGTGTATGTATTTCCTAAAGATTAACAGAAATTTGATTTCCATAACGTATATGCTGGGACAATGTTACTCTATACCTTTCTCTGCTAACGCAGATTTATTTTAAGAAAGGGAGTTGACATTTGTTCAGCTTTACTGGAAAATAACTTATGTGTTTTAAGACTAATCAAAAGTAAAGCAAGTCATGAGCACTGAGTTGTTTAAGATTGCTTATACTCAAAGAAATAAAGGCAAAGGATATCTCCTAAAGGAAATACCTTTCTTTGGTTCTTAAGGTTAGGCTATTTTGATCTCAATATGATTGGGGGCTTAGTCTAGAGTATACTTCTAAGTTAGTTAGAAGAAGACTCTCTAATACCAATTAAGTCATGCCTTATGGGCAATATGACTAATAGATCTTTTACTGGAAAAGAACTAAAGAGCCAAAGAACCCTTGAAGTTTATACATTTGGATCCTTGTGGTCCAGTATGTTAAAGCAGTGGGAGGGTATGAATAATTAATCTCGTTTATAGATGATTATTCAAAGGTATGAATATCTCTACCTAATGCAATTTAAGTCTAAAGCTCTTGAGATATTCGAAGGGGTTTAAGACTGAAGTTGGAAACTTGTTAGGTGAGATAATAAAAAACACTTTGATCTGATCAATGTGTTGAGTATAGGGACTTGGGATTCTAAGACTATTTGATAGTTCATGGAATCACATCCTAAATCTCAGTTAGGAGTATTAGAACCCTATTGGATATGGTTCAATTCATATTGAGCTATGCTCAATTGCCTGGCTCGTTTTGGGGTCATGAAGTGTTGACTTCATTACATACTTTGTAGGTTACCTCAAAGGAAACGAGGAGTGGATATTTCTTCAATCCAAAAGAGAATAAAGAATTTGTATTGACAAATGCTTCATTCTCAGAAGAAGAACATATGAGCAATCACAAGCCACAAAGTAAAGTCAGTTTGAGTGTATTAACTAATGAAGCTACAGAAAAATCAACAAGAGTTGTCGATAAGACTGGTTATTCAATAAGAGTTGTTGATAAGGCCAGTGTTTTTTATCAAGTCACATCCATCTCAAGAGTTGAGAATGCCTTGATGTAGTGGGAGGGTTGTTTTATAACCTGACCGTTACATGGGCTTATTTGAAGCTCAAGTCGTCATTTTTTATGATGACATAGAGGATTCATTATCTTTTAGAAAGAAAATGAATGATGTTGACAAGGACCAATGGTTTAAAGCCATGGACCTGGAAATGAAGTCTTTGCATTTCAATTCCATCTGAGATCTTGTAAATTTGCTTGATGGGGTAACACCTATAGGTTACAAGTGGATTTACAAGAGGAAACGAGACATTTAAGGTCTCAACCAGAAGGGTCCATTGAGCAAGATTAATAGCAAAAGAGTTTGCAAGCTTAAGTGATCCATTAATGGATTGACCTAAGCCTTTCGATCTTGGAATATAAGATTTGATATGGTGATCAAATCTTTTGGCTTTAATCAGGACATTGATGGGTCTTGTATCTACAAGAAGATCGTCAGTAGTACAGTAGCTTTCTTCATGTTGTATGTGATTGATATCCTACTCATTTGGAATAAGTAGGTTAACTTATTGACATAAAAAATGACTAGCAGCTCATTTCCAAATAAAAGTTGGGAGAAGCTTAGTTTGTTCTTATGTTCTAAATTGTTTAAAACAGTAAGAACACAATGCTAGCCATGGTTCAAGCGTTTTATATCTATAAATGTTGATTAGATATGAGATGCAGAATTCTATGAAGGGTTCACGACCTTTCAGGGTAGAATTCTTTTGTCTAAGGAACTGTGTTCTTAGACACCTCAAGGAGTTGAGGAATGCCCTATGCAATAGGCAATGTCAGTGAGTATCAATCTAATCCAGGATATGATCACTGGAGAACCGTTAATTATATTCTCAAGTATCTTTGGAGAATGATGAACTATATGCTCGTGTTTGGCGCTAAGGATTTGATCCTTACAGGATACACTGACACAGATGTTTTAACTGGTAAAGATTTAATGAAATCTACATCAGTGTCTGTCTTCACTCTTAAATAGAGGAGATATAGTATGACATCGCATCAAGCTGGGATGCAATGCAGCCTCGACCTATAGGCCGAAAACTACGCTGTTTGTGAAGCAGCGATCGAGGCTGTAAGTCTTGGAAAGTTCATGGTTGATTTGGAAAGTGTTCCAAATATGAACTTACCTAAGACAAGACAGGCTTGCACATTGAATTGAATGGAAGAATTGTTGATTCATTCACGAAAGCTCTCTCGGTTAAAGTGTATGAGGGTCATCTAGATGGTCTAGATCCACGAGATAAGTACAAAGATGTAATCTAGGGCAAGTGGGAGAAATGTAATGGGTATAGTGGATGCCCTAGTTTATTGTATTTGTACATAGTATATATACGTTTTATGTATTATACATGTATCTATACACCCATTGCCATGATAGATTATTGTACATCCCACTAAGCTAGAGTTTTAGTTCAAGTGGGAGTTGTTGGGTTTTATGCCCTAAAACTCGTAGGTAGTGAATGGTGACAAATTGTTCACTTGTATCAATACGTCGTTATTGAGGTTTGTACAATAAAGAGTTATTGTTACTAAAATTGCACAATTTGACCCAAATCCAATAAACTAAGATCCTAGGTTGTTTAGATGAAACTTGAACTAGTATGTGGGGACATACGGGGATCAGTGTTCAAGTAACAACCTAAATGGTCTATAGTATAGGGATAAGGCTGGGTACCTTATCCTGGTAACACTATGTGATACGGCCCATTTTGTATTCGATACAGATGCAATGATCCAAAGCATCCATGTAGGAGACATGCGAGTGGGGGTATCCTGTGCAATGAGTTTGCATAAGATCGGACCGCGAAATAGTAACCACTAGATGTAACACCGTTAACTAGTTTAGGTTTCTATTTCAATAGGATGACCTAGGTAACTCAATCTCAATCCTGAGTCTGTTATGAACTCCTTTTCAGGAGGGATTGTCCTTAGATCTGTATGGGTGAGAGTGGCCAGTTCGCCGACTCAATAATCCTACCATTTCAGGGGCAAGACCGAATGGGGGCTGGGAACATAACAGTACAAGATGGAATTCACTCCTTCCCCTATTGGGGTAAGTAGATGTGTGTTCCCTTATGGGCTGATTCCGGGTCTTGAACAAGGGCGCCCATCCTCTCCTGGCCCAAGAGGAACTGCTGTTTATTGATTGGATCATAAACAGATTGTTCATTAGAGGAATCAGTGGTACTTAAGGATCCAGAGGTAACCCAGGGGTAAAACGGTAATTTGACCCAGCTGGCGTTACGAACACTCGTGAAGGATTGACTTACTGTTATTGGTCGATATCCGTGGACACAGAAATATTCTACAGTGAGAAGAGTGCAACTGTGGGTCTTTAGTGGAGTGACTCGCAGTTAACGAATGTTGACTAACTTGGTTAATGAGTTTAGCCAATTAGTCTCGTATCGTTGGAGCTTCTGATCTGTAGGTCCATTAGGTCCACCTGCTAGCTCGTAAAGTGTTCTGAGGTTAAATAGTCTTGAATGGAATTTGAAGGGTGTTCAAATTCATTAAGGGAATTTTATTGTATTTGATACAATTAAAATAATGTATAAGTTTAATTGGTGAATTAAACTTTATATTATAAATTAATTTTGGATATGATTCAAAATTAATTAACGAGAGAATTAAATATTTGAAGGAGTTCAAATATTAAATATGAATTAGATTCATATTGAAACTATAGGTTAAATTTAATGTGAATGGGATTCATATTAAAACTATAGTATATGAGAGAATTATTTGAATAATGATTCAAATAATAAATTAATTAAATATATGATGTTTAATTAATGAATTAATTAATTGGAGAATTAATTAATTTAATTTAATTAAATGTGATTTGATTAAATTAATTCTATAGTTAATATTAATGTACATTATGATGCACATTAAAACTATAGGTTAAATGAGAGAGATATAATTGAATATGATTCAATTACAAAATTAATTAAATATTTGATATTTAATTAATGTGGATTCAATTAATAGGATTAATTGAATGGCCAGTTTGATTCAATTGAATATGACTCAAATTGAATTAAATACTTTATATTATAATTGATTTAATTAATATTGTTTTAATTAAATTAATTGTAATTAATTAATTAATTAAATGATTATTATTATTTAATTAATAGACGGCCAAGATCGTTTGGATTAGATCCAACGATCAAGATCTAGTAGGGTAATAACTCCCTCCCCACTTATCGTACAGGGGAGAGGGAGTTGCCCAACTAATCGTTCATTCTCTCATTTTCTCACGCAGAATGACAGAGGTGTGAAATTTTCTCTCAACTCTCTCACTCTCTCAACCAAAATCACAGCAAGGTGATTCCCTTTCAAGGCAAAGTTTGGATCCCACAATCCAAGTCTCAGTAATCCAAGAGACATAGCGGGTGTTCGCTATTGGTGGTGTTGATTGAAAAATCAAGAACGTGGATAGGAGCATTGTGCTGTTTTTCGCCTTCTATCACGTAAGTTTCTTGCATCTAAAATTTTTTTAGATCTGTAAATGCATGCTTAATCTAGTATAGAAATTGTTTCTTATTATGCCCAACGTACCGGTATTCGTTTAATTGAAATTAAATCACGATCGGTGAAAACCGCTTCCGCTAGAGGATTCAATTCCTTCAAAAGGCGAGAGGAAACCCTAAAGGCGAGAGGAAATCGTGGGAAATCGAAACCCTAAAGGCGAGAGGAAACCTAAGCAGCTAAGACTAGAGAGAGAGAAATGGCTATTTAAAAAGAATGAAACCCTAAGTGCCCATCCTCAGTTCGGGCAAAGAATATATGAGGACTGAATCGAACCTATCGGTTCGGTCAGAAATAAAGTTAAAAAAAAAATCGAACCGAACCGGTTCGGTTCGGTTCGCTTGGTCGGTTCGTACACCCCTATTTATCTGTTGGTTGCGCTCCTAAACCTATTATTGTTGCTCCAACTACTCAAGTAATTATAAAATCTAATGAAATCAGTCTAGACACCAATCCTCCTTCGATAGTCATCCTATGCAAAAGAGGAGTAAATCTAGTTTTTTTTAGGGTAAGAGTATTTGTTGTTATTGTTGGGTTTTATGCCATAAACTCTCGTGAATTGTAAATGTAAACTTAGTTATTTATTCAATAAAGATAAATGTTACTTCATTGAGGTGGTTTTTAGACTTGCATAAACTCAAATCCAATAAACAAACATCCTAAGTTATTGAATGTAGTTTGAACAGTAGGTGGTTGACATACAAGGAATCATGTTCATGTTCAAGTAATAACCTAGAGGGTCTATATAGTATATAGATGAGATTGGATACCTTATCCTGGTGACACTATGGATATGACCCACTTTGTATTTGATATAAACAAATTGATCTAAATCATTCATGTAGAGACATGTGAGTGGGGGTATCCTATGCAATGAGTTTGCATAAAACCAGACCGTGAAATAGTTAATCTTTCTTTATAACACTATAATTCGATCGCAATCCTAAGTAAATACAAATACAATAAAATACAATAAACTAGGGCATACATTATATCCAATAACAACTCCCACATCCATTATGTCAAATCAAATTCAAGATCTTGAACTTATTCTTCCACTTAGACGTCTAAACACTATGCCTAGCACAAGGCCATGAAAACGTAGCATAATTCCTTACTGAAGCAGGGCACATGGACCTTTACTACTTTGTCCGAACGTAAAAATGCAATTGGCTACCAGTGGGTGTATCCTATATTAAGCATAATCCTGATGGGAGTATTGGTCACCATAAGCCTCACTTGGTAGTTAAAGATTATCATCAAGAAGGGAGCAATAACTATGATGAAGCCTTCAGTCCTATGCCTAAGAAATCTACTATTCAGATTATTATATCACTTGTTGGTTCGGATTTAAGGCAACTTGACGTGAACAATGTGTTTCTTCATGGTGATTTTCATGAAAAAGTTTATATGCAGTAGCCTCGAGGTTTTGTTCAACATCTGATGATGACTTTGTAGAATAATCATAAAGATCTAAAGCCTAGTGAAAATACACATTATTTACCAAGTAGTATAAAATGGAGAGTACTCCAAGTAACGAATCCTAAGAAAACAATGTTAAACAAAGATTCAATTTTGAATGCAAAGATCTCCTTAAAGTTTGAGACCGTGTAATTGAAAAATCAATTGATGGATGATTGTCAGTTGTAAAAACCGAAAGTAAATAAAAATAATATAGATTGCTACTTAAAATATTAATACAAGAAAGAGGATTCAAAACTATTTCAACCTTTAAGGAAATGTACACACCTTGCTCACACAACTTGTCTTGACTAAGTAAAGTTGGTAAAAAAAAAATTATTGTCCATATTGGCCCGCATTCCACTCGAGTATTGTACGGTTCGAGCATAGTGTGATCACATTGTGCCCACAACTTATCTTTTATGATAGTTAACACCATGATTCAAATTCAATTTCTTTTCAGTCCTTTTCTAATTACATTAAGGAGGATAGGTAATTAATGATAGAAATGAAGTCATCATCTGCAATGAAAGTATTGAATCTTCTTTACTGTATTTAGAATTAAACATAAACATACAAGTTTTTTTTTTAAATAAATAAACATACAAGTTAAGCAAACTTACATTAAAAGATATGAGATATTTTTTTTTTGTGAGTCTTTAATTTTCCTGCTCCAATTCCAACGAGGTCGAATCCTAAAACTTCCACAAAGTCTTTCTTTACCCTGACTTGAACATAGGACCTAGGCTTATTAGAGCCTTTTGAAAGAAAAACCATTAGGAATTGGAAAGGGAAAGGTATAGAGAGAATTATCTCCTTCTTTAGAAAGTAGATGATCCTTTTTCATGGCAAACCTATTTACAGAGATTTAGTGCTAATTTTTTCCATAATTAAATTATTATACTTTAATATATATCTACTATATTAAAATATATATTATACTTATTTGAATCTCATTTAAATCTTCTACGATATATATTTAACCTATTTGAGTCTTATTTGAATTTATATATATATATATATATATATATATATATATATTAATAATTTTAGTATTTAATGTATTAAATATTATAAATATGTTTTCCTCTTTTATATTTAATGTATCTAATATATTAAATATTAATTTGAACATTTCAAAATTTTCTTTTAACTAAATTGATCCTTTTGTATTTCTATGACCTATCAAGGAGACCATATGAACCTATAGATTATAAGCTACAATGATACAAAATTAATTAATTAAGCTCTTTAATCAATTAATTTTCATTCATTAACTCTAGGTCGTTTTACTATAGATCTAGAGTTTCATTCTTATACACTGTAGAACAAGTTATGTTCATGGATATAGCTATTACATGCAAGTCGATCGTTCAAGAGATGTTCATCATTACAATTGGATCAAAAGTCCGTTTTACCCATATTTACATCTTATACCATAAGTGCTACTGATCATATAATGAACGATCTTATTTATGATCCAATTATAAACTAGGTCCTTCTTGAGCCATGAGAGGGTGGGACTTCATTATTCAAGTCCTGAAATCAACACTTAAGGAAGCTACTCATCTACTTACTCTACATGGGAAGGAGTGGATTCCATCTTGTGAGATTATGTTCCCAACTATCTATTTCGTCTCAAGTCCCCCAAAGTGTTAGGGTTATTGAATTGGCTACAAAAGTCACTCTCACTCATGCAAACCAAAGGTAAAGTCGTGACGGGTAGGAGTTCATCACTCACTTAGGATTAAGATTAAGTCGCATATGATCATCTTGTAAAATATTAATCTTCTCAATTAACTAATTTATAAATAGAGATTAAATTTTTCGTGATCCAATCTTATATATACTCATTGTACAAGATACCTTCACTCATATGTCCATTTGGATCAAATCATTTGTAACCATTACAAAATGGGTCATCTCAATAGTGTTACTATTATAAGGCGCACAATCTTATCTATATACTATAGACCTTTTATGTGTTGTTTCTTGAACATGATCTTCTTTATATAGTCAACCACATGCTATTCAAGATTGCACTAATAACCTTGAATTTTTATATAATGAATAATGTTATATTGCAAATAAAATAATCAAAATTATTATTAATTATGGCCAAAGTGACCTTAGCTCAGCGGTAATTGGCATGTGTCCTCGACCATGAGGTCAGAGGTTTGAATCCCCCCACCCCCAAATGTTGATGTACTAAAAAAAAAAATTATTATTAATTATGAGGCTTTAGGACATAAATCCCAACAATTAAACACATATGTCTATGGCTAATTGAATTTAGATAACCAAGTACCACGCAATTCATTTGACTTAATAGGCTTTGCCCTATGTCTAGGATAAAAAAACAAGGTCCTATGTCTAGACTCCTTTCTTATATTGCCTTTATGAAAATCGTGTTTAGTCCAACATTTTCAATATTGAACTTCACACATAGTATGCAAATCTAATTAGTGATCAAGTTAGGCTAACAATGAAACCTAAACTCAATAAATGAAAATGGTGCTAAATGTTATTGAGCAAAATTTCTTATGCATTGACTTCTTTCCTACTTAGGATATCTACATATTTGAATCTCCAGAGAAGAAACTTAGCTCATAATGAAAAATAATAATAAATAAGTAAAATAAAAAAAATAAATAAAAAGTGAAAGAGAGGGAAGGTCAACAGTGAAAAGAATATAAAATAATTTCATATTACCAATGAATTGAATTACACTAAGTTTCAAACGGTGTGAAATGAAATACATCAACTTCAAGAATGAAGAAATGCAAAAACTTAAAGGAATGTGGAAACAAAAGCTAAAATCCCTAACTTCTTTGCTCTATCTAACTAGATTCAACCTCTCCCTATGTGAATCACACTTTTCCTTTCGAAACAAGTCTCTAATGAGACTCAAACAAGCAAGTAAATAACTTAGTAGAGCAGCTACAAAAGAATAAAATAGCAACTTTTCTATGAATTGGATCTAAAAATTTGTGATTGAAGCTTGTTGATAACCCTCATTTTTTTTTAGAGATTTAACCCTAAAAACTAGGCCTGTTGTGTTAGAAAGTAGGTGTTTAATGAGAAAAATTTCAGGAAAATTTTAAATAAAAACTAGTTAAGCACGTGTGTTGAAGCAAACTATTAAAATTAAAACAATGTAAAAGGAGTCAATATAATTTTGTGAAGGAAGTAACAAATCATGTGTGTTTTGTGAAGAGGATAACAAACCACCCAATTGCAATCAAACTTGCAAGCACAAGCCAACCAAAGCTCAAAGACAACGCATCCTAGAAGAAGGCCAAGAATTATGCCCAAGGTTATGCGTTCAGTTTGCAGGCAATCGGGCATGATTTAAGGATTTAGCAAATATGGCCCCGTTTGATAACGTTCTCGTTTTCTGTTTCTCGTTTCTCGTTTCTTGTTTCCTGTTTCTTGTTTCTTGTTTTTTAAGAAGTAGAAACAGAAACATGTTTGATAACTATTTCTGTTCCTTGTTTCTCTGAAAAAAGAAACAGAAACACAAAATATGTTTATAATCGATTCTTGTTTCTTGTTTTTTTAGTTAAAATAAAATTTAGTACATATAATATAAAACTATATTAATTTTCAACGATTATTTTTTTATTTCTCCTTCTTCTTCCTCATCACTACCACCATTGTTACCGATCACCCACCATCGTTAATCATCGGCCATCGCTACCGACTTTCGACCACTGGGCGAATACAGACAGTCAGCGACAAATGTTGGAAAAGTCGTCGGCGCGTGGTGGCGGTTGTCGAAAATAAGAAAAAAGGAACAAGTTTTGATAGTCGGAGGTCGACAGTGGCATCTGGTAGTCACAGGTCGACTGTAGCAACTGGTCGACAAAGGTCGGTGGGGGTCAATCGGCGAAGGCCGATCAGCAGAGGTCGACCACGACTGGTAGTCGGAGGTCGATGGTGCCCAGTAGTCAGAGGTCGACGATAGCTGTCGTTCAGCAGAGGTCGGTGGCACCCGATAGTTAGAGGTCGACAGTAGAGTCTGGTCGGAGGTCGACAGTAGTCCGAGATCGACGGTGGCAGTCGGTCGACGAAGGTCGGTAGTCAGAGGTCGACGGTCGCGGTTGGTCAGTGGTGGCCGGTAGTCGAAGGTCAACGATGGTGATCGATTGGCGGTCAGTAGAGGTCGACAATGCCCGGTAGTCAAAGGTTGACGGTGGCAATCGTTCGATGGAGGTCGGCGACTGTCAGTAGTTAGAGGTCGACGGTAGTGGATGATCGGCGGCGCCCAATAGTCTGAGGTCGACGGTAGCAGTCAGTCGGCGGAGGCTGGTTAACAGAGGTCAACGACGCTCGGTAGTTAGAGGTCGACGATGGTGGTTGGTCGACGGCACCAGGTAGTCGGAGGTCGACGGTAACGGTCTGTCGCTGGAAGTTGGTTAATAGAGCGGGGGTCGGCAGAATCGTCGATCAATGGTGGCCGATAGTCGGAGGTCGACGACTGCGACCAGTCGGCGGTAGTTGGTCGACGGTAATAAGAGGTTGGCGGCGCCTGGTAGTCAAAGGTCAACAGTAGCAGTCGTTCGGTGGTGGTCGGCGGTTGTCGATAGTCAGAGGTCGACGGTAGTGGCAGGTCAGCGACGTCTGGTAGTCTGAGGTCGACGGTAGCGGTCAGTCGACAGAGGCCGATCAGTGGAGTTTGATAGCGGCCGGTTGTCGGAGGTCGACAGTAGCGGCCGACCGCGGTCGGTAGTTGGAGGTCAACGACAATCGGTAGTCAGAGGTGCACGGTAGCAGTCAGTCGGCAGAAGTCGACAGCGACCGATCGACGATTGCAGTTGGTTGTGGTCGGTAGTGGGAGGTTGACGACGGCGGTCGGTCGACGGAGGTCGGTGATGATCGGTAGTTTGAGGTGGACGGTGGCGGTCGGTTGGTGGATGTCGACAACAACCAGTAGTCAAAGGTCGACAGTGATGGTCGGTCAGCGGAGGTCGACAGCGGCCAGTAGTCGAAGGTCGACAATGGTGGCCCGTGGACGGAGGTCGACGACGACCAGTAGTCGGAGGTGGATGGTGGCGCTCGGTTAGTGGAGGTCGATGGCGGCCGATCGTCGGAGGTTGACGGTTGCGGTTGGCCGCGACAGGTAGTTGGAGGTGGACAGTGGCGGTTGGTCGGTAGAGGTCGAGGCGGTCGATTGTCGGAGGTCGACGGTAGCGATCGGTCGCGGGCGGTATTCGGAGGTCGACGATGATGGTCTGTCAGCGAAGGCCGATAGTCGAAGGTTGACGGTAGCGGACGACCACAACCGGTAGTCGGAGGTCGACAATGGTGGTCGGTCGACGGAGGTCGGCGACGACCAGTAGTAGAAGGTGGTCTGTGGCGGTTGGTCGATGGAGGTCGGCGGCGGTCGATAGTCGAAGTTCGACGGAGGCGGTCTGTCGACGACAGTTGATAGTCGGAGGTTGACAATGACGACTGGTCGGCGACGATTGATAGTCAGATGTCAACGATGGTAGGCGGTAGTCTGAGATCGTGGAGGTGATAATAAAAGGAAAAAAGGAAAGAAATAACACAAATAATAAAAAAATGAAAGAGAAAGAATTAACGAAAAAATAAAATAAAAAAAAGGAAAGAGAACGAAATAACGAAAAAAGATTAAAAAAAAAAAGACGAGGAAGTGGTTAAAAAAATAGAGGAAGAGAAGAGATTGGTGTAGGAATGGGAGGGAGAGATGGATACATGCATAAAAGATAGAGAAAAAAAACAGAAACAGAATTTGAGAAACAACATTTTGTAGTTTCTCAAACTTGGCCTCTTTTTTAGAAACGTTTCTAGAAATTTAGAAACAAGAAATAGGGATGAGTTATCAAACAAGTCTGTTTCTTAAAAAAAGAGAAACAGGAACAAGAAACAGGAAACAGGAACGTTATCAAACGAGCCCTATGCAAATCAGAATTTCACCCAATCTTCTTCAATCACAAATTTGATGGCTAGATCACATTAGCACACACTGATCTCAACGAAAACTCGACTTAAAAGGTCTATAAAAGGTAGCCAAAGCTGTCAAAAGGACAAGCTTCAATTTCTCGCAAAGTTGTTCAATCAAGATTGTAGAGTTGTTTCGTTCTTTCATTGTAGAGTTGATGTTTTGTTCTTTCATGTTAGTCTCTACCACCACTGCAGCGATATCGTTTGCTTCAATACCGTTGGCTTCTGTACCAGCAGACTTTTGATCTAGTTTCCCTTTCCTCTGGTTGCACTGATAAGATTTGTGCCTTGGTTTTCCGTAGACATAACATATCAGCTTGGACTTCTCCTTCTCTATTTTCTCGCTAGGAGACTTGAATGGATGGTTCTTCTTCTGCAAGGATTTGTCCTTGTTTTTATTTTTAAACCTGCCTTTTGATGCAGCAGACGATTCAACTAAATTAGCATTAACTGAATTCAAAGACTTAGATTGCAACTTATCCTTTTGTCTATTGACTTCTTCAATTCGCATGTGGCTGATCAATTCTTGTAACGTCAGGTTCTTCTTCTTGTGCTTTAAATGGTTGTGATAGTTGCTCCATGAAGAAGGAAATTTCTCGAGCAGGACATTCGCTTGAAGAATCTCGCACATCTTCATACCCTCGGTCAGAATGTTTGCCACCAGATTCTCATACTCGTGGACCTGGTTTGTCATCCACCATCTGGAACTGCAACCACTTCCCAACCACATACTTCTTTCTGCCTGCATCATCGTCGCCATATCGAGACTCCAGAGTGTCCCAGATTACTTTTGATGACTTGTGAACAACGAACAAGTCGAACAACGAGTCACTCATATGATTGAGAAAATGACCGCGAACCGTCTTGTTATCTTTCTCAAATTTTTTTGGATCAATCTGAACATCGCCTTTTGATTTTTGAGGAACTGTTTGAACCTCCGTAGAATTGTGTGGATCAGGCTGGACCTCCTTAGATTTTTCCAAATCAGTGGCAGGTGTTGCTTTCGATTTCTCGGCATAATTGGTGGTGAGAATGTAGTCGACCTCCAGTTGTTCGAAGAAAATGAATAACTTTTGAGACTAGCGACGGTAGTTAGAGCCATCCAGGGGTTCTAGTTTGGATAGATCTGGAAGCACCTTCTCGAATTTAATGGACATCTTCAAATTGCTTTGAAATTGTAGGAAGAAAATCATAACAATTGTTGTGTCGTGGATGAAACCACTACCTTGAAAGCAATTTCGGCACAACCACGGTGCTAAATCGTTTTTGTCGGTTGCTCCCCAAGATTAACACAACACCCTCCTCGTTTGTGCACTCGAGAGAGAAGGATTGGAATCAAAGGAAAACGTAGGAAGATTGAAATGAATTCAATGATCTTCCACTCTACTCAGAACTGCGTTTATAGGGAAGGAGCCCAACAGATTTCCCACAAAAAGATGTGCCACGTGTCATTGCGAGAGCAGTCAAAGGAATATGTGGACGTGAGGACGCCACGTGTCGGTCAGCAGCGTGAAACTCGGTCAACTCGGTTTGCTCGCAAACGGCAGCGTGAAACTCGGTCAGCAACGTGAAGCTCGATCGTGATATGTGGGCACGAATAAAATAAATAAATTAAAAAAAAAGAGAGAAAGAATATATTTTGGCCGAAAAAGTAAAACTCATCTTTTTAAACCCACCCATCCAATCGATGGCAATGACACACACATGTGGGAAGAAGCCTTGGTTCCACCTTTAACCACATTTATAAAAGTAAGGAAGAGTGATGTTATAAAAACACTCTTCTCAACTCAAAATTTATCTATATGGGACAAATTACTCCATGCTTTACTTCTTAAAGACCAAAATCAAGTCATTCCCAATAAATTATTGATTTATTCTATGTTTTTCAGTGTGTTATTCTATATTGATTTATTTTAAGGTTTGAGATTGGAATTAACCTCTACCATCACTTCGAAACACCTTTATCTTTTTTTTTTTTAATTTTAATTTTTTTTTTTTTTTTTATATATTGAAGTTGGTTTTCCACTCGTTTTTTTTGAAATTCGAAAAAACACTCAAAGATTTTCTTTTTAGAAGATAAAACCAAGTTTATCTAGTACTATCATCAATCTTATCAAAAAAAAAAAAATCTAGTACTATCATCAATGAAACTAGCCTAATACAAATATTGACAAGATATAAAATTGGTGCAAGACTCCATTAAATATATCGATTTGATTTTTTTAAGCATGCGAAGAGCATTTTTGGAAGAAAATATACATATGATTTTTTTTCTTTTTTGAGATTTTTTTTTTTAAGTTTATAATGTGCGAAAAAAAGAAAAAGACAAGTTAAATTACAATTTTGGACACCAACCTAAGTATAATTGGTTAAAAAAATATATACCCTTAATCAAAAGTTAACTTCAAATCTTCACTATCCACATGTTTTTTATTTTAGTTCCACTATCCACATGTTAAACTCAAAATAATAATAATTTCTTTTTTTGAAAATATGTGGGGTGAGGAGATTTGAACCACAAATCTGGTGATCATCAGTACAACTTTATGCCGAACTATGCTCTTGTTGGCCAAAATAATAATAATTTTGGTCTCCAAGTTTTATAGTAGTTTCTAAAATTTAAAAGGGTGTGTTTTCTTAACTGTCAATCTTTTTTTTCCATTTATCAATAAGATTGTTTCTGATCTAAAAATAAAAAAATAAATTAAATAAAATAAAAAACCAAAAATATCAGCGAATAGGGGTTTTAGACTAGTTAGCAGTGCGTCTTACCCTGAAACCTGGAAGATGGGAGAGAAATGGGAAATTGTCAAAATTGACCCTTTTAAGTTTTGGGTTTTCAAAATTGACCCACTTCCTAAAAACTTGTTTTTTAACCCATTTTATATAAATTTGACTACTTTTTGGTGGGACCCACTATGTAAAAAGTCTTTATTATCCTCCTTCAATTTTTATTAATGATGGCAATTAAATTGTCAACCAACCCCCCAACCAACTAATTGCACCAATTAAAAACAAAATTCAAACATCAAAACACCATTTAACATACATTTGATCAACAATATTATAGAGAAGCAAAGAAGTCAAACACGTGAAGTCAAAATTCGGGTGGACCCACTTCAAGCTTTTCATATTGTCAACGTGTTTTTGAATAAGGTATGTAGATTACATGTTTTAAATCATAAGTAGGTTATTTAAGAATTTTATATACGAAAATCTGGAATTTTTTTTTTAATATTGACCGGGAAATGATGAATCCCGACCGGGATTTCTTGGTCAACCGACCGGGATTTCTTGGTCGGGAAATTGACCAAGAAATTTTCCAGATTTTGTTTTTTTTCCTTTATTCCTTTGATTTTTCTTTCCTTCTTTTGCAAAAGTTGTTTTTTTTTTCTAATGAATCTTGTGTGTATATATATATATATATATATATATATTTTGCAGAATGCCTCGAATCTTTGTGTGTTACGGTGGTCTATGGAAGGAGAATGAAAGAGATTATGAAGGTGGCTATTTAGCAGGATTGGATGTGGATATTAACATGAGGTATGAGGAGTTTTTAAGAGAGATGTATAACCTGAGTGGCATTAACCCCGATCAGTTTGACCTTATAATAAGATGTCTATACAATTTTGGATCAAGAGTTCCTACTTATTTGATTAGAAATGACAGAGAATTAAGATTCTTTCTAAGCGGAGAGGATGCATCACAATTGTCGTTATACTTATCAATGATTCCCAAAGCTGTCCATGGTAGTGGCAGTAACTTAGGTAGTCATAGTCATATACCACCCACGATCTCACAACCTTTTCCACAACCGCCACCATCATTTGCACAGACTGGACCCTACAATTTGGTCGAAAACATACCATCATCCATTCCCTCGTATCATCCAACATATGATAACGTATCATCACCAACACCTATAAGTAATACTTTTGTCCCACTAGACTTAGCTGATGACAATACACCAAATTTTGGGATTGAAGAGAATTTGTATACTGGTGACGATGCACTTAATTACGAGGAAGAAGAGTATGATGAAGAGGAAGATGAAAACTGGGAATACAACGAGGAGGATGAAGAATTGGATGAATCATGCGAAGAATTTGAAGCAGATGAATTTGAGGAAGTAGATGATTATGATGATGACGTTGCTGGCGATGAAGTTGAGGCAGATGGTGGGACAGATGGAGGCAACGAAGTTGAGGAAGATGTTGCTCCTCTTGCTTCTAGAATGGAAGGTGCTTCTAGCCAGGAATTGATCACATCAGGTCAGTGTTCGTATTCTACTGGTGATGTTGAACTTGGACAACTATATGATTGTAAGGAAGAATTGAAAACGAGGTTGTCTGTAATGGCCATGAAGAAAAATTTCGAGTTTAGGGTTAAGAAATCCACGAAGTCTTTGTTCGTGGTGAAATGTATAATCGAATCTTGCAAATGGAAAGTTAGAGCTATAAAACCGAAGGGTTATGACGTATTCAAGATTTCGAAATATTATAATGTTCATACATGCTCCCATGAATTACTAAATCACCACCATAGACAAGCGAAGAGTCGGGTGGTAGGTCATTTGATTAAATCGAAATTCGAGGATGTAAGACGAATTTACAAACTTGTCGTGAACCGCTCTCAACGACATGAGATCTCTTACTTTATGCGATATTTTGTATGTTGTATTTAATATGTAAATATAAGCATCTTGTGTATGGATGGATGAAATTGAGTATTAAGAACCGCTTGATTTTGTACTTATTATTATAAAAAGATGTATGGATGAAATTGGTTATTAGGTGTTGACCACATTTGTATAGGACAAACAAAAAAATTTGAAAGAACAAGCTTAAAACAGTCGCTGTTTTTTTTCCTGGTCGGTTTCCCGGGAAACCGACCAGGAAAAAAACAGCAAGCACTAGCAAGCAATAACGCTTGCTGTTTTTTTTTCTTGGTCAATTTCCCGGTCAGGAAATTGACCAAGAAAAAAAACAGTATGTTTTTTTTTTGTTTAAATCTCTCTCTCTCTCTTTCTCTATCTTTCTTTTTCCTTTTCTTCCCTTCTTCCTCTATCCCTTTACTTTTTTTACTTATTATAAAGAAATGACTACAATACTTCTCAAAGTGTAGGTATAGTATCCCTTTACTTCTTTATTTCTTTACTTATCAAGAAATTCATCTGGCCACTTCTCATTAGCTTTAATTTAAATATGTCCCATTTGATCGATATGAAATTTTGGTCACAAAAAATTCTACAGCATAATGGCGTAGGTATAATAACCCAAAAATTTTTCTTTACCTGAAAAACGAAAAATACACTCCCAAATTTATCACCACAAGCTCCACAACACATCAGAAACAACAACTCCAAAAAAAATTGATGTATTGCCTTGTCGTTCAAAAAGTTTACAAACTTTACATCACAATACAAGAATATCTAATACCTAAATAGTTGAAAAATCAACGAAGGAACGTGATCAACGAAGGATATCTAATACAAATACGAGAATATCTAATACCTAAATAGTCTATCACAGTATTGGTCGTACTCCAGTCGTACGTAATCAACTTAGGATCTTGCACTTTCTTCAACTCTTCAACTATGTCGTCGCTACGCCTCAGAAAATCCTGTTTAAGAAAATCATAAAGTATTTGTAACTAAAAATTGAGTTAATGTGCTAGTGAAGAGACACTTACGGTAACAACAATATCTGCAGTGACAAACTTCCAACAACATAAGTCTACTCGTTGTTGCAGTTTCTTCCGGACAAACATAAAAAGTGAGTCAATGACCTGCATCAGTCGATGACATTACAATAAATAAACTAAATTAAGAACTTCAGACTTTACCTCATCGCTCATCCAATAGCAGGGTTTCAAAAGGTTTTGAAACCACACTTTGTTCCTAAAAGCATATGTCGTCTTCCTTGGAGCATTGTCCACCTCTGTGTCGTCCAACCAGTTTTGGAAACGTCTATCAAGCTTCTCAGGAATCTCAACTAGGGGGGTTGTATGGCATGACCTTTTGTTTTTTGACCCCTTCCCTCGTATCCTTCCACGGAGTTCAAAGTTTCCAAGAAAGAGTTCTTTTCCGATCTCCCCGACGCTTCACCATTTCTCTAGGTTTCGGGATCTCTTCAACCTCATGGGAGTCTGATTCAACACCCTACAACAAAAGCTTCACGGTCAATTATCAAACCCAATAGCGTATCTCAACTATGTCAAAAATACACAATTACCTTGTCCATATCATGGTGCTCTACCATCGCATCTTTTGAAACCCCACCACCTCCCTCATCCACGACATGGTTCTTTCCTTTCTCGGATGGTTCATCACCTGATGCAGCTGCACTACGGTCGGGACCCAAATACTTGGTAGGATCAACCACCATTTGACCTTGTAAACTTGAAAGTATTAACCACAGTATATAACAGACTAACCTTACTATTGAACATGTAAGTACCTTAGATAACCGGCGCAAATACTTCTTGATCGACTTTAAGTCAGATTTCATCTCTTTTGCATCGGACTCCACCACCTTCATCCATCGGTCTAGTGACTCGTATGCTTGCTTGCAGTCACATTGGCAGGTCTTGCCCACGCCTTCAGGTAGACCGTCGTGTGTCGATTGTTCATCGAGCCTAACCATTTCTACATCCTTTGTTGGTGAACTCCTATCCAAGCCAGCCTCCCCTGACCCTCTATCACTCCTGATAACTGCCCAAAAGGTAGTTATTTAGGCCTCATTTATATAAGGATTTGTGTGTCTTTAATGCTTAATAGAGTTGGTTTTAGAGAGATATTACATGATTTAACCCATTTGGAAGAATGGAAGCTTTGGAAATCACTTTGTGCAGATTATGCTGCTGAGCGACTGGAGGGAGCAAATTCTATGCTGCAGCAAAACTGGGAGCAGAAACTGCCACATCACAGCTCGTTAGCCAACTTCATTAACCGACTTCTGTTGAGTTATTTTCGTGATAAAGGATCAAGGAGAGCCTTACACATGTCCTAGTTGACCTAATTCAAGCCTCCCATCCTTCTATAAAAGGAAGTAGCCGTCAAAGTCAAAGTCATTCCATGTTTTCCCTTGGAAGCCGAATAGTATAGGGAGATTGAAGATCATCAAGAACACCATCAACCGCAAGCTGATTAGGGAGTTTACCTTCTTTATTAACTTGTAGTTATGGACATGCATACTCAGATTGTAATTCGTATTTCTATGTCTATTATGAACTAAGTAACTTAGGGTGTTGGTTAGGAATAATGTGATTACTGTGCTTCATCTCTAGTAATAAATTGACTATCGCATTTTGGTTAATTGTTGTGCTTATTCTTATTTTATGCCCTCTTGGCCAGCCGGTATGGATAGCTCTCTCTAGTTTCAGGGATGATTTAGAGAGTGTGTGGCAATTATCCACACTACGATCATTGTGTATTGGTGAACGCCAGTGACTGAGCTAGGGATAGCCAGTTGCCTAGTGCTTGATCGATCGCTCTTCATTGGGTTTGAAACATATCCTAAAAGATCCGGAGTTTCGAGAGGAATCCGCTAATAATACTGCGAGAAATGCGTGATCAATAATATTGCTAGAGCATATCTTAGAACAATCACTAAAACCTAACCAACGCCTGTCTTTAATCTGTCTATCTATTTGTTTACTCGTTGTTCTGTCATTTATTCTGCTTCAGCATAATTCCGATAAACCCAATCATTTTATTATCTTTGAAACCATTAGGAAGTTACGCAAAATAGATAAAGTGGAAGCTCATTCAGACCTTGGATTGATAATATTACTTGCTGCAGACTGTGTATACTTGCACAGGAATTCTAGAGTATTTTATACTACATTTTTACTCACTCTAGGAACCCAACAACTCCCCACAGGATGCTCTAGGTTTGCATCTGGTTGTGGCGACGAAACAGGGGCCTCTGGGTGTGGCGGCGAAACAGGGGCCTTTGGTGCTGGCGGCAAAACAGGGGCCTGTAGTTGTGGCGGCAAAACAATACGATGCATGTGTTCGAGCTCTGCATCGCTTGGAACCAATTGCACTGTCACCCTTGCCTACAATAGTCAATTGTATAAGGGATCAAATAACTTCAATAATAAATAAAACTCAACGAATAATATATTAATTACTTACTACCTCTATCAAACCAAATATCTCGCTGCTAAGTTGGGTGTACGTAGGAGAATGGGAGCATGACCATCGAGAAAATCGTGGGATCGTATCCTGGTTCATCCGGTTTGCAACACGGTTCGTTAGAGATGATATAGTCTCATACGCCCATACCTACAAGAAGAAGATCAAACAAGTTAGTCTATTTCAAGTTTTTAAGGTATTCCAAGTTCTGAGTAAAATAACTAACCTGAAAAGCATGTGGAAAGCCGTAAAGACTATATCTTTCCAATCGACTAGCCTCTCCAGCCACGACGTCTCTTCGGGTGGCATGACTGAGTGCTTTCTTCAAACTCCTTATGGTCATCTCGAAAATTACTTTGCTCCAGTCATAATTGTAGAATATCTTCCAATCGTCCACGATACCCAATAAAGACCAATTGAATTTTTGTTTCCTCTCCCGCCCAAACATTGCTAGCTCGATAAAATATGCGAGCGCTACCTTCACCGCATCTTCATCTGACTCAAACTGTATTTCTAAGAATCTTTTTTTAGCATCCATTACTGTATCTTTGACACTGTCATTAAAGTACAGACGCCTCAATCTAACCCCCCGACTCATGTTTATTAATTGTCCTCCTATTGTGTCTAAATCCGATGATTAGATCGAATTCTTCCTTGCCAAACGACACCTTATTTCCAAATATATCGAAACTGATTACATCTTTCCTAGGATCCTCAACCTCCCTAAGTAGTAGATGGTGGATTAACTAACCATTAAATAATATGTTGCTGTCTACTATAAGGCCAAATATGGTTTGCCTAAACATATCTAGTTGGGTTTGAGTCAATCTCTTTTGCAAAGTTTCAATTGTTTTCGTTAAGTGTGAACAACAAGTCAACTGTGCACGAAAGTAACCTTCAGGCCTAATCTTTGCTACCATCTCCATTTTTTTAATACCTAAATAGTTGAAAAATCAAACATATGGAAGGTCATTTCCATTCAAATACTATTTATAAACAAAAACAACACCTAAAAAAAAAAACTAAAAGGAAAAAATAGATAATGAACAAAGAAAAATAAAGGAAGGATTTAAAAAAAAAAGCACTGTTTATTTTCCAGGTTGCTTCCCAGTTGGGAAATCAACCTGGAAAGCCGGTTTTCCCGTAAAGGAAGAACCGGTTTTCCCGTAGGGACCTATGGGAAAACCGGACAGTTGCGGGAAAACCGGTTCTTTCCCGGTTTCGATCCCGACCGGGAAGTGATCGGGAAGTTCCGTCTTCTCCGGCGCCGACGGTTCCTTCCACTCCAACTTTCTGGAAAAAAATAAACCACACCCTCTCCCTCTTTCATAAATTAGTTCAACAAAACCCAATCATCTCCAAACTCCATAAAACCCACAAACTCCGTAAACCCACCGACTCGCCGGAATAAAATCCACAAGCTACATGAAAAATGTACCTTAAGAAGCCGCTGTATGTTTTCGTAGGTGAAGAAGCCACCGTTCCTTTTCGTAGGTGAAGAAGTCGCGGGAATGAAGAAGTCGCCGGAGCCGTCGATTGAAATGCAAGGAGCGAACGGAAACCGATCATCGAAAACGAAAAGGAAGACGAAGAAGCGAACGAAAGATGAACGGAGAAGAAGGGAAGACGAACGGAGAAGAGTACGAGAGAGAGAGGGTTTTACCGAATGTAGTTTTTTTTTACCTTTTAGATTCAAGGGCAACTCCGTAATTTTACATTAATAGATTTTAGGGTTAACTACATGGATAGACCAAATTGGATTCAAAATTTCATAAATGTCTAATCTTGAAAAAAATTTCAGCTCTATCCTAAGCCAAGCCAAAATAGATGTTGATTTACATCAATGCCCCTTATAAAATAAACATGGTTTTTATCAATATATTTTCCCAAAATATCTTATCGTAATAATTAGTTGCTGCAGAAATCTTTTCATATCCTCTCTCCAAATAACTCCTCGATTCCCTCAATATTTTATTTTTAAACCTCCAAAAATATATCTCCCAAATATAATCTCATTGTCGTTTTTTTCACGCCGGTCTCCCTCCCTCTCGCGACTTTTGATAGCGAGCATAGCTAGCTATCTTTACTGATTTAATTTAGCTAGTCTTTTATGATGTTTGGGCCATTTTATTGTGCTTTAATGTTTATTTTGTAGGAAATGGTTGATTGGAGCTATAATGCAATATCAGAGTTAATCGGGTGCTCGGGGCGTGAAAAGATGCAAAGGAATGAAAAGAGTACAAGTGGAGAAAAGTCAAATCTCGGTCAACAGCAGGCTAGCGTCGAGACGCTAGCCCTTGAGCGTCTCGACGCTCACATTCCATATCAGAATAAGCGCGTAAAGCTTACAGCGTCGAGACGCTACGATAGGAAGCGTCCCGACGCTACCGTTTTTCCTTATTCAGAACGCGCGTTTAAGAGGCAGCGTCGCGACGCTGTCTTGACAGCGTCTCGACGCTTCGACGAAAAAACAGAATATAAGCTTCACTTCGGCTAGGTTTTTGGGGGAACCAATTTTGGGACTTTTTGGAGCCGTAAACAGAGGAAAAACAGAGGAATTCAAGGCTGAAGCAAAGGGAAAAATTCGGAAATCAACCCATTGTTCGTGGGGATCGTGACGGGGACGTTCGGTCTCGGCCTACAACAAGTTTAATTCTTCTTTCCCTCACTTTAGTTAGATTTTTATGGCTTTTACATGTTTAGTTGAGCTTGTAATTTTGATCATGAGTAGCTAAACTTGAAGCTTAGGGATTGATGTAGTTGATTGTGTTTATGGATTGATTTATGGTTTTAGTTGTGCAATGATATTATGTTTGTAATCTTGATTTAATGCTTTCAATTAGTTGGCCATTAGTTGGATGATTTAAGTTTCGAATCTAGCTCGGGAGAGGGGATTTGATTTAGACTTACTCAAGATTGCATGACTAAAGTTTAGTTTCTATTTCGTGACGGTTTTAGATTAACTTTAGAATTGGTTGAAAGATCTCATTGCCTTGCATGATTAATAAACTTAGATAGGGATATCAAGTTGGTTAATTTGCATGAGAATCAATTATACTCGGGAGAGGTAGTTGTGATTAAAGGGTCTTTGGCTCATAATTCCATTGTGCATAATAACTTATTCCTTAAAATCAATCCTAAACTAAATCGGCGAAATCAATTCCCTAAGTAGTTTTCCCAATTGAAATTCCACACTTTTTACTTGCTTTGATTTGGTTTTCTTATCATTCATTCATCACTTTTTGATCCCTAAATAAAATTGGGCAAGATAATTCACAATACTTGATTTGCTTAAAAATCCAATCCAGAGGACGACACTCGTTTACACGAAAACACTATATTATTACTTGACCCGTACACTTGCGATAAGCAAATTTGCGTATCAACTTTCTGCTTCACGCTCAGTCGACCATTCACGCTCACTCCCTCTGTCTCCGACCGCGTGCCGCTCTATTCCCGTCGTCTCATCCTCCGACTGCCGCCTGGGTTCCCGTCGTCTGTGTTCCTCCTACGAGCGTTGTGTTTTTTGTTGCCGCCTCATCCTTCAAATCAAACGTTGTAAGTGGGTGACGGCGTTGGCATATGTGTTGTCGCCGGCGTTGGCCGGCAACGACGCTTCTGCTGCTTCTTTTTTCGGTTTTATTTTTCTTTTTTTTTGGTGTGGTTCTTATGTTTTTCTTGTTTAGAAAAAACGTCTCCAATCCGTCGGCGGTATTGTCTTGGTTGGTTGTTGGAGTTTATTCGAAGGTATATTTCGATTTGTTATGTAGTTTATATAAAATATATTGTTAGTTTGTTTACTTAGTTGTGGGTTTATACAAATCATTCCGCGGAGGATGTAAAATATACTGTTAGTTTGATATATAAAAACCATTCAGCCAAATTTACTTAGTTGTGGGTTTATGAAAATCATTCCGGTCATGATTATTGGGTTTTTGTGGTTTATAAAAATATTCTGTTAGTTTGGTATATTTGGGTTTGTTATGTGAGTTAAAATTATATAATATGGATAATATATCATTTAGTTGGAGGTTTATATAATATATCTCATGGTTTATATAACACAAACTGACGTTTATATAAAACAAACTGATGTTGTAAGGAGAATCAAAACTAACTTTTGGGTTACAACTTCAATCAAATTAGTGAACAACATTGTTTCGTGAATACAAATTTGAGAAACTTGGTAATCAATATAGTTATTAACCTCATTCCAACGACCGCCAAACACCATCCATATGAGAATGAGATTATTATCTATAAAAAAATGTATGACGAATATTTAATAAGAATTATGTTGCATGACATTTATTTATAATTCTGAAAAAATCACTTATGAACTTTACAAATCATGACGTATATATACTATACACAGAGGTTTATATAATATAATTCCAAGTATATATTTATGATACAATATACAACCTAGTATATCTTTATTATTCTGACTTATGATTTATGAACTGAATACACAATGATGAATATATAATATATAATGGGTTCAGTATATTGATTATATATTATAATGCATGGTATATATTTATTATTTGAATAAACATTACATTCTACCATCAAATGGGTATTAGATATAAATAAGGTTTAGTGTAAATTAGAAACATCTTATAACATAGAATATTAATAACAAAAAATAGCTATTGATAACAAAATTGAAAAAAAATGCAAACTATGTAATTGAGTTCCTATTCATATTGTTTGACAATTTTTTTTTAAAAGAGAGATATATAGGTCATGCTATTCATATTGTTTGACAAAAAAAAAAAAGATGAATAAATATTCACTCATGTTGCTTCAAATTGATGGCAATTGAAGGTGGAGCTGTGGAGCAATTTGAGATTGTCCCACCGCTAATGGAGCTGCAAAAAAAAAAAAAAGTTCCAAATTGACGGCAATTGGAGTAAGAATTTAGTGACGACAATTGGAGAAAGATTTTGGTGAAACGTATTTAAGGTTAGAGTTGGGTATTGGTAAATCTTAATAGTAGTTTTTATTATGGAAAGAATTAATACAAACCAATTTTGTGATGTGCAGAATTTTGGAGGGCAAAATAGGGAAGATTTAATTGGAAAATCTTGAGGCAAGACAAAGCTGAAATTTTTTTCATAATTGGACATTTGTGAAATATTGGTTCCAAAACGGTCTACTCCCTATAATTTCTGTAGATTTTATCAGCTAGGTTAAAAAAACAAGTTTTTAAAAAAGAGGTTATTTTTTAAAGCAAAAAACTTAAAGAGGTTAAAAATGACAATTTCCCGAGAGAAATGAGGCAGCTTTAAACCTCCCTTCATTCGCTATTTTTCATCTCTGGCATTCAGTTTGCCGACTCTTAAAATCCAGACGAAACCTTCTGCAAAAATTGCGGTTTAAAATCGACAACGCCATGGGAGGCACAGGAAGAACTCTCCTTTCTCTTTCAATCTCCACAAACCTCTTAATCAGTTCTCGTGTTTCACCTCCTAAATGTCTCTCACTCCTCAAAATACCGAAACCCATCAGAAATTTCTCAGGATTTCGCCCTCTTTGCTCTGCAACCACCGCCGCGACCTCCCCAGAATTGGCAGAAACAACCCAGGTGATTGAACCCTTGAAGCACTCTCTTCTTCTTGAGAGGCTGAGGTCTAGGCATCTCAAAGAATCTGCTTCTAAAACTAAGCCCACGAGAAGTACTCTGTCACAGTCCGTGGGAGGTGCTGAGGATGAAATGAAGAAGTCAGAGAAGAAGAAGAAGAAATTGGTTGAAAGCTTTGAAGAGTTGGGTCTGAATGAGGAGGTCATGGGGGCTGTGAGGGAGTTGGGCATTGAGGTTCCAACTGAGATTCAGTGCATTGGAATTCCAGCTGTTTTGGAAGGAAAGAGTGTGATTTTGGGTTCTCATACTGGGTCTGGTAAAACTCTGGCTTACTTGCTACCCCTTGTACAGGTACTTTTAATTTTGCTAATTCAACAGTATTTTTGTTGGTGGTGCTTGCTTAAATTTGTTGTTGATTAATTGCCTTCTAATATCTAATTTGAGTATAGTTGAACTAGTTAAGTTATTATGACCTCAACCTGGCATTATAACCTCCGCCAAAATGTTAGATAGTGTCTTTTAATATTTGAAGTCTAGTTGTGATGTTGTGCTCTGTGTTGTGACTGTACAACGTTCTAAATTTAGAAGGGTCTTTTCTAGCAATTACCCCATTCTACATTGATATTTTTGTTCCTTTTTGAAGTTAATGGATTGCCTGATTCCACCTTTGAAGCACATTGATGCTATCTTTTTTCTTTTTCTTTTTCTCTCTTTTTTGTTTGTAATGTTGATATTTGCAGGGGAACCTATTGATGAGGAAGTTTATATATTGATCACTACGTGTTATTTTATGGTGTATCAGTTATTAATTTAGTAATACGTGCATTTCTGATTTGTTGATTTGTAGTTGCTGAGGCGGGATGAAGAGTTGTTTGGTAAGTTAATGAAGCCCAGACGTCCTCGAGCTGTTGTGCTATGTCCCACGAGGGAACTATCTGAACAGGTTGATTGAGGTTGACTTGGTTTTATCATGAGTATTGCTATGTAATTTTATACCCTATCCTATTAACATCATATGATCTCAATAGGTATTTCGTGTGTCGAAATCTATCAGTCACCATGCAAGATTCAGGTCTACCATGGTAAGTGGTGGTGGTCGGCTGAGACCACAGGAGGATTCATTGAGTAATCCAATAGACATGGTGGTAGGAACTCCTGGCAGAGTTCTTCAACATATTGAGGCAGGCAACATGGTGTATGGTGACATCAAATACTTGGTGCGGACCTAATATCATGGTTTTAATGTTGCATTCAACCCAAAATTGTTTAAGTTCCCCGATATTGTTGTGCATTCCATATGTTGCATTAGTTTTTTAATTTTTTCTTTGCGATGTATACTAGCACCTTCATGATTGTGGTGACATTTTAGTAGGTGCTGGATGAGGCAGACACCATGTTTGATCATGGATTTGGACCTGACATTCGCAAGTTTATTAACCCATTAAAGCATCGTGCCTCATCACATGACGATCAAGGATTTCAAACTATATTGGTCACTGCAACAATGACAAAGGTATACTTAGTTATTATTATGAAGTCGTTGATTTCATTGGGATAGAAGTATTTTGTTTTTCCCTGTTGAGATGAGATTTTATTCAAATGAATATGGATTTATAATTTGGAGGTTAGAAAATCCCAACCTAGGCATGCTGAAGTCGTTGATTTCATTGGGATAGAAGTATTTTGTTTTTCCCTGTTGAGATGAGATTTTATTCAAATGAATATGGATTTATAATTTGGAGGTTAGAAAATCCCAACCTAGGCATGCTGAACCTGATGGAACCCTTCTTTGTAATTGTTTTGGTAGAAATGTTCTTTAAATCCCTTTGACAATATGTTCTCTATGTGAGATCAGTTTCCTTTTCTAGCTCATTCTATTTGATTTACATATTCAGCATTTCTTGTTTCAGTATACATTTTGATTATTATAATTCTCCTGCTCATATGGTCTGGTCATTGCAGGCAGTTCAAAAGCTGATTGACGAGGAGTTTCGAGGCATTGTGCATTTACGGACATCAACCTTGCATAAAAAGATTGCATCTGCTCGTCATGATTTCATCAAACTTTCAGGTGCTGAGAACAAGCTGGAAGCACTATTGCAGGTCTGAATAGTATATTTATTTCTTGGGTTCTTCCTAGTTGCGTATGGACGCACTGATAAATATTATAGCTGCGAGTCTTAGACCATGGTCTCCTTATTTCCATGAAGTTCATGATTTTGTTGTTGGCTTGTGCACTGAGATGCATTACTCTATTTTCTATAAATTTAAATGTATGCCCTTCATGTGGTCCAGCTTAAGTAATAGGGAAATTTGTACTCTTATGGCTAGATTCCTGGTTTATAAAGCCTGGAGTTAGGTACTATAATGAGCACAACCCTTGTGTTAGCTGCATCGTGGATGTTGTACCCTAAATAGATTGCCAGTGATAAGCTGCTATAGGAAGCTGAGTCTATGTCTAATCATCATGCTTCTTATGCCTGGAGGAAGGATTAGTTGGATTGCTTCAAGAGGCTAGAATAGAGATTTTTTTTGGTAAGAAACCAAGTCTTCATTAAGAAAAATAGCACTTTTATCCTCTACCTAAAGGGAGGATTCAAAATCCCCTCCTACAACATAGACTGTCCATCTCTACTGTGAGCCTCACAAACACCTAACAAATTCAACTAATGACTTCAAAGGCAGTTCGCAAATTGGCAATCCCAGGATTAAGATCCTCCTCGTGGAAAGAATCTGACCACTTACTCATTCTACTCCATACTGGTGGTTTCAAATTGGATCCTCAGTATTTTGTTTTGATCATGTAGATAAGTCACAACTCTTTTCCTCAAATACTGATGGCTTTTCTACCCCACCATGGTTGGGCTTGGTCACTCCTTTATGATGAAACTAAATGCCTTTACAGTTGACATGAAATCCTGGAACTGTTTAGAAATGTTCCACTTGATCATAAAATGGCAACAAGAAATCCAAAATACAAGCTGTTTTTTGGTTGGAGGTGCTTGAAATATAATACTGCCTCCTCCCTCCTCCCTTTACAAGATCTTTCAAAATATATGACAGTCTTGGCAGGAAGCTTTGGACTGCAACATTCAATTATGAATCTTTCTCATCAAATTGCCAGCCTTAACACCCCCTCCTCTGGCAATTGAGAGAAAGAAAAGATACTAGGAGGTGGATTACAAAACCATGGAGAAGACGAAGAAATGTTCAAGAGTTTACAGTAGATCTAGATGTGATATAAAGGAAAAGAAAGGACAACCAGAAATGGGCACCAGTCTAGCAATGAACTAATTCCTGTTGTTCCTAATTTTTTTTTTGTTTTTTTTTTAAAATTAGAAACCAACTTGCAATACTAAATTTAGACTAGGACTACAAAAGTGGACTTGGGGTGTTAAAATTTTTTAAAAATCTCAGTAAAAGTAAGTGCCATTATCTAGGGGGTTAAACTGCCAAGCCATGCCATTACCATGAAGTTTCCAACCTCCCACCTGGCAAGGTTTTGATATTTAACGTCTGGAGCTGAACTTGTCCATCCATGAGTTCCATCTTTCCTATTTACCAAATGAAAATTTCACTGATTTCACCCCATGTAATTACTCCCTTAGAGTTGGTGAGAAGTAATTTGTATAAGATTGATTCTCAACTATTTTTGCGTTTCCAATTGTCTTTTGATTTCAGTCAGTACTTTCAAATTCCTGCAGCTCTTTGTTCTTTTCGATAGTTTTCCATTTGCTCAACATATTTGACCTTCAGACAGCAAAGGGATTCTATGCACTATGCTTACCAGAAGCAGGAAAATATTTTTCAGCTTGAGGCTTATCCTCGGTTCTATGTTTTCCTGCAAATAAGTATTTCTAGGTTAGGCTAGTAATTCAAGCTTTGAATACTATGGTATGGATAATACTTATTCTCTAAAGTAACAAATTTTTGAGGTGGAGACAGATAAATCTAAGTAATTTATAAAGAAAGAAACAACCAGCTAAATCACTCCTAACAAAATGCACGAACCCAACAGCTGGAAGTTTTGAAGCATCACGTTATCTGCTTGGGCTATTGCACTGTCTATTGGACCTCATATTTGTTATTTTGTGAGGGTGCAGGTTCTCGAACCAAGTTTGGCGAAAGGGAATAGGGTAATGGTGTTCTGTAACACTTTAAATTCCAGCCGTGCTGTGGATCATTTTCTTGGTGAAAATCAAATTTCTACAGTCAATTACCACGGAGAGGTGCCTGCACAGAAGAGGTAAGGAATTTCCACGATGAACTCTATTGCAATGTTATAAAATTTACTCTACTTAGTGACAATAGTTTCTAGCTTTTTCTCCAACGTTGTTCAATATGGCCTTCATAAGGTGTACTGGATTGTTGGTTTTTTTTTTGTTTTTAATGAAAACACTTTTCATTGCTGAAATGGAAAATTATAAAGAAGTTGCAGTGACGTACATGGAAAAAACAGCAAATGGCGACTAGATACAAGAGATTGTTAGTTCTTAATAATCTAAATTTAGATTTTCAATGGTTATATATATATATATATATATATATTTGTCTTCAATCATCAAGAAGCAACAGATTTAAATCTGCAGCTAGATTTTCCCCTTTTGTTGTTTTAATTCTATCTGGAGGAATGAACTTCTAACTCGGAACTGAAGTAGGAAAAAAGAGCAAAATAAGATAGTTTTAAGACTATAATCATCATAGGGCTTTAAGCATACATGTCATAACCTAACATTCTGCTAACATATGTGTTTTTTTCCCCTTTGGTCCTATAACGTCGTATAACTGTAGACTCTGTTGAAAATCAGGGTCGAGAATCTCAAGAAGTTCAAGAGTGATGATGCTGATTGTCCTACATTAGTCTGCACAGACTTGGCTGCTAGGGGACTGGACTTGGATGTGGATCATGTCGTCATGTTTGATTTCCCTTTGAATTCTGTAAGAGTTATTATCTTTTGATAAACTTGGCTTGCTAATTTTCACCACCTTTACCTGTGAGTGCACTTTTCATTTTTCTACCAAATTAGCTCATAAATGATATTTTGTTTCGCCTTTTAGATCGACTACCTTCATCGCACTGGAAGAACAGCTCGTATGGGTGCAAAAGGTTTGTTGCATGCTCTTTGATGTATTTGACGCTTTATAACTTCATTATTTCACATGGATGTTATGCTGTCCATTCGTTAGTTAACTAGGGAGCAAAATATCTGAGCTTAACCACAAAATCAGTAAAAGAGTGCCAAAATTCAATAATAAAATATCCAAATCCAACTGAAAAGTATCCAGTATGACTTGAACCGGGACCTACAAAAGTAGCCACATCCAACTATAATAATACTTATAGCTAACCATTAATCTAAACAGAAGGTATAAATTTTACCACTTATACAAGATAGGTTGAATTTGATGAAACGTGTTGCAATTATTAGCAGGCAATGCCATTTTTTCTTTTAACTTCTGCGCTTGTGCAATGCCATTCTGTTTCTTTCGGGCTTGGCAGAGAGAAATTGCAATGAAATGCCCTTTTTCTTGTTTCATTTTCTTTTCTTTTCTTTTTTGATGGATCAGCCACCTGAACTTCAATGCTGATCCTCCATATTATCTGTATATCTGTGTGTAGGAAAGGTGACAAGCCTGGTCACTAAAAAGGATGATGTTTTGGCCACTCGCATAGAGGAAGCGATCCGGAAAAATGAGAGCTTGGAATCACTCACTGCAGATAACGTGCGGAGAGACATTGCACGGGATCGTATAACTGTGCAGAAAGAGAAAAATGCAAAATTGGTCAAGGTTTCAAGTGAGAGAAGCAGAGCTAAATCGCCATCGTCAGCAGCATCAGCAACAACAAAATCAACTGTCCATTCAAAGGGTGCATCTGGAAAAGCATCATCTCCAGCAAAGACTCAGAAGTCTGCCGTTCGGGTTTCTAAGTCGGTAAAATTGTCGAGGAACAACCCAAGAAAACCATCTTCCGAATCAAAGAAGCAAATGGCTAGCAGAAGGCGGCCCGGGGTTGCCATCAAATCCACAGGTCAGAAATTAAATGTAGTTGGATTTAGAGGCCGGAGCAACCAATCTGATAAGAGACAATCAGTGTCAAGTTAAGTGGAAGTCAGATTTTAGATCAGCGTTTAATATAGTGGAACAAACTTCTCTGGTAAATTTTTTGTTTTGGGGTTTCAATGTCAAAAGTCTTGATGAGTATAGATCAGTTTCAATCTATTACCAAGTTTATTTTCCATCAATCAACTTCCCTGGAAATGTAATTTTGCTGTTTTAAGTGTATATTTTGTATGTGAATTATTTTGAAGAGAACAAATCAGTTCTTTACCCTTTTCTTTTTCTTTTTCTTTTTTTTTTCTATGGGAGAAAATAGCTCACTTACTGGTTTTTTTTTTTTTTTTTTTTTATCATATGCACAAGGACATTAATATAGTTTTACATAGATAGAACTGAAGATGATCAAAGAAGTGATCTACATCCACTTAGTCCCTTACAGCTCCCTTCCCTTGTTTTTCACTCTCTTAGAGATGAAAATTACTCTTATTACTCTCTCAGAATTCTCATACACTCAAAAGGTATTAAAAACCTTATTTACAATCACTCAGCTCACATCTCTCACACACATTTAGGATCCACTCAAATGCATAAGAAGAAATTGATCTAAAAGGTCAGCTCGAAATCCAGCAAAGTAATAATTTGTCAGCTTCACAACACCCGTACATGTGAAATTTGGGAATTATTCACCTCTAAAGAAAATTAATAGGACGATGAACTACATAGATGGGTCAATTTGAACATCAAATTACATAGATGTAAAGTTTCAAAAAAATTTCAGTTTCTCTCAAGCCTAGTCAATTTAAGCTTAATAGAGGAATGATTTTACATATTTTTCCATTGAATTTGAGTAAATATATTTTCCATAACTGTTTGTAGATTTCAATTTAAAAATCAATTTTGATCCCTGAACTTTTATGAAAGTAATAATTTAGCCTCTGAGCTTTGATTTGTAACAATTTAGTCTCTATACTTTCAATTTTATAATAATTTAGTTCCTGGGTTTTAATAAGTAATAATTTAGTTCTTGTACTTTCAAATTTTTAACAATTTAATCCTTGTTGCAAAATATTTCATCAAAATTAAATGTTGGTTTTTGTTAATTTTTTATTAGACTTTGTAGCTTATAAACATGCTAGGTCCCAAATTTGTTCAGGGAAAAAAACGTTTTTGGTCCTTGAGGTTTGGGTTAGGTTTCATTTTGGTCTCCGAGTTTTCAAACTCGACAATTTAACCCCTCAGGTTTGAATTTCGTTTCATTTTGATCCATTCGTCCAATTTTCCGTTAATAATTAACGTTTTGCTGACGTGACACTAATTTTTATTAAAAAATTATTTTTAATCATCTTTATTTATTTCTCTCTCCCTTCTTTTTCTTCTTCACCACAACCCTGAAAACTTTTCAATATGAAAAGATGATGTTGATTTCCTTAATGAATAATGGCAGGCAAATAGCTGTATTTATACACAAAAGTATAACCATATAACAAAACAGAATAACAAATGAAGTACAACAAACTTAGAAAATAAAGGGAAGGGAAAAGATCTTAGAATAACCAAAAGATCTAGAATAACTAATTCCCATAACATCCACCCGCAAACGAAAGACTATCGAGGCATGAGTTTGGAGCGGAGAGAGCATAAACGATGGCTAGTGAGAGGCTTTGTGAATAGGTCCGCTAGCTGGGCGTTGAAGTAGGAACAAATTGTAGTGTAATATCCTTCCGAGCAACACGTTCACGAATAAAGTGAAAATCAACCTCAATGTGCTTGGTTCTCCCGTGAAAAATAGGATTCCGGGCTAGTTGAATAGCTGATTGATTATCACACAACATAGTAGGAGGAGAAGAGCCAAAAATTCTGAGATCACGTAGAAGTTGATGAAGCCAAAACAACTCGGCAGTAGTGGAAGCTAGAGCACGATACTCGGCCTCTGTTGAACTTCGAGATACTGTGGACTGCTTTTTGTCACCCCAAGACACTGGATTTGGCCCCAAGAAAATAATAAAACCAGTGGTGGAACGCCAATCAAGTCAACTACCAGCCCAGTCAGAATCAGAGAATGTCGTGAGGTGCAAGGAGGAGCCTTTCCGAAAGAGAAAACCAGACGATAAAGTACCAACAATATACCGAAGAACCCATTTGACAGCCACCAAATGAGCATGATGAGGAGACTGCATGAATTGGGATAAACAACTGACAGAAAATGCACTATCCGGCCGTGAAAGCATGAGGTAGTGTAAGACACCAACAAGAGCTCGAAAAGTTTGAACAACCTCAACCAAACATAGAGAACCAATATAAGTAGCAGGTTTGAGAGAGATTGGAGAAGAGCAGGGCTTTGTATTGGACATTCCAAAGCGAAGAAGAACATCCCGAACATATTTTTCTTGGGAAACATGAATTCCTGAAGAAGACTTATGAATCTCAGCCCAAGAAAAAAATTGAGATGTCCAAGGTTAGACATATCAAATTTAGTTTGTAATTGAGAGATTAAGGAGTTAATCAAAGCATTATTATTGTCTGTGATGATGATATCATCGACATACAGAAGAAGGTATATAAGATCACCATTCAGCTTCAACACAAATGAGGAAGAATCGACTTGTGATGCACAAAAACCAAGTGTGAGTAAGAAAGATTTAAAACATTCAAACCACGCCCGAGAAGCTTGCTTGAGGCCGTAAAGGGATTTAAGTAATTTGCAAACATGTGTTGGTCTAGTTGAGTCAATAAAAACCCTTGAGGTTGTTGCATATACACCTCCTCATGTAAATCACCGTGTAGGAAGGCGTTCTTAACATCGAGTTGGCGAAGATGCCAACCAAAATGAGCTGCCAAGGAAAGAATGATTCGCACGGTGGGCTTCTTAATTACTGCACTAAATGTTTCATCATAGTCAATTCCCTCATGTTGATGATATCCCTTAGCAACAAGACGAGCCTTGTAGCAAGCGATAGAACCATCTGGATTGCGCTTCACACGATAAACCCATTTACAACCGATGACACACTTGCCAGGAGGAAGAGGGGTAAGTCGCTAAGTACCTTGACGAGTTAAAGCTTCAAATTCTGAACTCATAGCTTGTCGCCAAACAGGAAATTTAGAGGCAACGGTAAAGGAACTCGGTTCAATCTCAGAATCAGGTCCAAAAGTTGTAGCAAGGAACACATTTCGCTTAGAAATCCCTGATTTTCCACGAGTTTGCATTGAATGAACATTTTGAACTCGAGGAACTGAATCAACACTAGTAGCAGGAGCTGGTAAAGATTCACTTAGAGGCAAAACATCAAAAATATTAGGAGTAGAAGCATTAGTATTGACAATAGCAGTATCATGGACAACATTAATATTATGACCCTAGTCAGATGGTGTAGCCATTGGGGAAGAACTAATGTCATTAGTAGCAGGTAATGGACAAGGTGAAGGGAATAAAAGTCCCCACGCAACGGAAGCGCATCGATTGGACCTTATGTCGTATATTAATTAACATTAAAATACTGTTACGATAACTCAAACAAAACTTTAAACAACCTTTAAAGCCGCTGTAAAATCGGTTTAAACATGCTAAAATAAATCTAAATTTATTTTTAAAACTTTTCTAAAGAAAAGGGGAAGAACCGTTACAAACCTCCGTTGTAGACTTGACCGTTCTTCGCCAACGATGCTCCAACGAACAAAACGCAGCAGCCGCCTTTGGTTTTCTTCGCTGGAATTTTCTTCTTTGATTGACACAATCACCACAGAGGTTACACCGGTATGTCTCTGAGTCTAGGAGGCTAAAGACTTGTGGGAGTCTTTCTCTAAGAGGGAGGCTAGAGAGAATTCTAGGTCTTGTCTTTCAAGAGTGTCAAGTGTCATGACCAATTAGGTCTAGTGTTCTATTTATAGAAGAGAGGCCATGAATAAAATATTCAATTAAATCAATATTTTCCATAATTGATTCAATCTTTATTCTTTAATTAATCAATCATGATTAATCAATTCCATAATTGATTAATCTTTTCCACAAATGACTAATTACTTCCATAAGTGATTAGATCATTTCCTTAAATGATTAATCACTTCCTTAAGTGATTAATTATTTCCATAATTGATTAATTCTCGGTTAATGAATTCTTTAATTAATTAACCACCAATTAAATATCACATATTTAATTCCCGACCTAGAATTAATTAATTTGCCCAAACACATTTTAGGCCTTAAATTAATTAATTCATTATTTTGAACTCTTTCAAACTTCCATAAATTTATATTTGAACTTTTCAAATATTAATTTCTCTCATAATAATATATCAATATATATTATATTTATTTCCCTTAATAAATTGAACATTTTCAATTTACTTTTATTACTTAGTTGCCTCAAATTACTTTACGAGCTACCAGTGGGACCTAATGGACCTGCAGATCAGAAGCTCCAACGATGTGAGATTAATTGGTCAAACTCATTAACCACATTAATCAATATTCGTTAACTGTGTGTACATTCCACTATAGACTCACAGTTGCACTCTTCTCACTGCAGACATATTTTCTGTGTCCACGGATCTAGACCAATATCGACTAGTTAGTCCTTCACGAGTGTCCGTAACACCAGCTGGGTCAAATTACCGTTTTACCCTTGGGTTACCTCTATTTCCTTAAGTACCAATTCTCCTCTAATGAACAACCTGTTTGTGTTCCAACCATCAAACAGAAAACTCTCTCGTGCCATTGAGAGGGTAGGACCCTTTGTTCAAGACTCAGAGTAACCACTTAAGGGAACACTCATCTGCTTCCCTAAAGTCGGGAAGGAGTGAATTCCATCTTGTACGATTATGTTCCCAGCTCCCCATTCGGTCTTGTCCCCAAAGTGGTAGGCTTATTGAGTCGGCGTATTGGCCACTCTCACCCATACAAATCAAAGAACAATCTCTCATGAGCAGGAGTCCATAATCAACTTAGGATTAAGACTAAGTTGTCTAGGTCGTCCTAGTGAAATAGAAAACCAACTAGTTAACGGTGTTATAACCAGTGGTTACTATTTCGCGGTCCGGTCTTATGCAAACTCATTGCATAGGATACCCCCACTCGCATGTCTCCTACACGAACGCGTTGGATCGCGACGTTTGTATCAAATACAAAGTGGGTCGTATCCATAGTGCCACCAGGATAATGCACCCAATCTTATCCCTATACTATAGACCCTTTGGGCTGTTTCTTGAACAATGATCCCATATGTCACTACATATAGTTCAAGACTCATATTACAGCCTTGGATGTCTAGTTTATTGGATTAGGGTTATTATTAGGCAAAGACATATATAAAATAACTAATAACAATTAATGGAAAAATATATCAATATTATTTCATTAATATCCGGTCAACGGTTACATTCACTATCCACGAGTTTTAGGGCATAAAACCCAACACAAGGAACAGTAGGCAGAGAATGAGAAGATGGGGGAAGGGTCACATGAAGATAAAAAAAGTGGAATAATAGGATTAGTAGTGGGAGAAGATTTGGGAGAAGTAGAGGATGGTTCAGGTAAGGAGAAAGGAAACAATGTTTCATCAAAGAGAACATGACGAAAAGTATAGAATTTTCTATTGCTCATGTTGTAACAAACATAACCTTTATAATCTAAGGGATAATCGAGAAAGACACATTGAGTGGATTTAGGTTGAAGTTTGTTGGAATTATAAGGGGTAAGTAAAGGGTAACAAGCACAACCAAAGGTTTTTAAATGAGAATAGTTAGGAGACTTTTGAAATAAACATTCATATGGTGACTTATTGTGTAACGTGGAGGAAGGGAGACGATTTATGAGATGAATGGCAGTAGTGAATGCATAAGACCAAAATTTCATAGGAATAGAGGCTTGAGACATTAGAGATAAGGCAACTTGAACAATTTGGCGATGTTTTCGTTCGACAACGCCATTTTGTTCCGGGGTGTAAGCACATGTCTTTTGGTGAAGAATGTCATTAGTAGAAAGATAATTAAAAAGGTTCTTATTTATATATTCACCCCCACCGTTTGTTCGAAGTGTTTTAATTCGAGTGGAAAATAAATTCTCAACAAGAGGTTTGAAGCGTTGAAAAACAGTAGGGACATCAGACTTGCGAGCAATGGGATACAACCAAGTAAACTTAGAGTGATCATCAATAAAATAGACATAATAATTAAAGACATTAACAGAAGTTTTAGGAGCAGGACCCCAAACATCACTGTGTACAAGCTGTAAAGGAAAAGCAGAGACAGTAAAAGAACGGGAAAAAGGGAGGCTAGTCATTTTTCCACTAGCACAATGCTTACATATGCAAGAAGAAATAGAAAAGGTAGATAAACCTAAAGAACGAAGAACACAATTAAGAACAAAGTGGCCAGGATGTCCTAAACGATTATGCCATAGAGAATAAGATTTATTTGTAGCAACATGAGCAACGTAACATGATGGAGCAGTAGATAAATGAACGAATGATAAATGATAGATTCCATTGATATTAGGATCTTGGAACAAAACATTTCCCGTAGATTTGTCCTGAACAACAAATTGATGAGAGTAAAAAATGTTAACACGGTTGTTATCAACACAGAGTTGGTGAACAGATAAGAGATTTGTAGCGATATTAGGAACATAAAGGAGATTATTAAGCTTAAAGGAAGAAGAGAAGGAAGTATGAAGGGAACCTGAACCATTATGAGAGATTGTGAGGGATTGTCCACTACCTACTGAGACTTGATCATCACCTGAATACTCTGAAGTAATAGTTAAATTATTGAGATCTCTGAAGTAAGATGGGCATTACAACCTGAGTCGATTAACCAAGTAGAAGATGAACTAGAAGCACCATTATGCATACTACCAGGCGTTGAGTTACAGTAGGCTACATTTTGAGAAGCAACCATGGGCGCCAATTGTGTGGGTGGATGACGCCCTTGGAAATGGTAATTCATTCTATTGTAGCAATCGATGGCACTTTGTCCAGGGCATTGACAGATTTGGCAGGAGACACGACCCTGTCCATCAGATGATTGTAGAGAATAAAAGGATCCTCTGCCTTGATTGAAATTTCCTCGTCCAGATGGATTGAAGCCACGACCACCACAATTTTGATTTTGTCCACGACCATATGATCTTCCTCTACCAAAATTTTCAGACGGATTTGACCGTTGAGAAGAGTTAGGAGTTGATTGCGATGCAGACATAGCTGCTGGTTGAGTTAGGGCATCATCATGTTTTGTTTGTTTTTCAATGACAACTTCTTCGGTCTTTAATAAAACATGTAACTCATCGAAAGTAACAGACTGTGAACGGGTTCTCATAGACGTGCGAAAGGTATTAACATCAGAGGGTAAACCATTTAGGGTATAAATTTGAATATCCTCTTCATCCATAATAACAGAGACATTAGCTAATTTATCCTTAAGCTCCTTAGTTCGTTTAACATAGTTATCAATGAACTATCCCAGTTTCTTAGAGATAGATTGAAGATCAGATTTTAGATTGACGATGTTGGTTCTTGAACTCGAGGAATAGTGCTTCTCCAAGACTTCCCAACTTGTTTGGATGATGTACGACCAATAGCATAGGCCAATGCTACCGGTGAGAGTGTGGCGTTGATCAGCGTCATTAAGGCTTGGTCTTTTGCAACCTAATCTTCATAAAGGGGATTAATTTGAGAAACAATAGGAGTAGGAGGTGTATCAGCTGCAACATCAAAAGAGGTTGAGGAAGATGAAGCAGATGATGAAATCATCTTTGGAGGACATACTGTAGATCCATCAATGAACCTAAATAATTTGTGGGCTTTCAAAATTGACTGCAATTGGAATTTCCAGAGAACGAAATTCCTTGAGCCAAGCCGTAGAGAGATCAGATTACAAATGTTGGAGAGAGAAAATAGGTGAGTAAGTGTCTTTATCGATAGACACCATTTTAGCTAAAAATGGAAGAAAGCGTAGAAAGGAAATTGACGTGTGTCACTCACTACTCTGATACCATGAAACTTTTCAATATGAAAAGATGATGTTGATTTTCTTAATGAATAATGGCAGGCAAATAGCCCTATTTATACACAAAAGTATAACCGTATAACAAACCAGAATACCAAATAAAGTACAACAAACTTAGAAAATAAAGGGAAGGGAAAAGATCTTAGAATAACCAAAAGATCTAGAATAACTAATTCCCATAACAAACCCAACATGCTATTGTCATCGACCGTTGACGACAAGCTCGTCGGTGGCACCAATTCTTTTCTTCTCGTCTTCTTATTCCTTTCTTTTTTTTTCTTCTCATTCTTTCCTCATTATTGCAACCTCTCCCTCCAGGAGCCACCACCTGACCACCATTGTCGCCGCCGTCCACAAGGCGCTCCTCCTCGTCCAATCTAACACTTCGACTTCAAGTTCCAAGCCACTTGCGAAATTCATCGACTCACCAAAATCTCACAACGTTGTTGCCACCAACTCTTTCAATCAATCACTCGTCTCATCTCCATGCTCCACCGACTCCACTCCCTTGAGTTAAACCTCGAGCCCACTCTCCTCGTCGTCAAATATGAAAAGTAAATTCCTCTTAGATTTGTTTGCCATCCGTATGACCTAATTTCTTTCTCTGGTGCCTTCTTAAATTTTGATTAACTTGCCTCCTAGTGTTTATTTTAATTATGCAGCTTCGAAAACGGGGGAGGGAGGAGGAACACCTCGCGTTTCCGATGTTGGAAAGTGGAGGAGGGATCCTCCCTCCTCTTTTCTATTTAAAAAAAAAAGAAAATGAAGAGAAATAGAATAAAAAGAAGAAAAGAAGGAGAATGAGAGATAAAAAAAATTGTTGTCACACGGTAGTAGCAAGTTGGGTGGTGGTGGTGAAGAAGAAGAAACAAAAGAAGAAAGAAAGGGAAGAAATAAAGAAATTAAATAATAATAATACTTTTATTATTTTAATATATTTTTATTTTAATGAAAAGTTAGTGTCACATTAGCAAACCATTAGCTATTAACGGAAAATTGGATGGAGGAACTAAAATGAAACGAAATCTACACCTTAGGAGCTAGATTATCGAGTTTGAAAACCGATGGACCAAATCAAACCTAACCAAACCTCAAGGACTAAAAGTGTATTTTTACCATTTGTTTATTTAATCTATCCACGTAAGAAATTTAATTAAATCTCAACATTAATTTTCAGTTTCACGATAGGGACTAAATCATTACAATTTTATAAATTGTAACATATAAAAGTTCATGGACTAAATTGTTACAAAATTGAAAGCATAAGGAATAAATCGTTACAAATCAAAGTTCAAGAATTAAATTGTTACTTTCATGAAGTTGAGGGACCAAAATCAGTGATTTGTAATCTAGATTTCAAAATATCCGTTATAAATCACTCTTTCCATAATTTTGCTCCAAAGTATATGAAAAAAAAAACTAAAATGAAACAAGCTTGAAAGCTGAATAAGTAAAACAAGATTAAATAAATAAATAAATAAATAGACAAGGGAACTACTTTTTTGGTCCCTTAGTTTTTAAGCTTAGTTGCATAAGGCCTCTAAGTTTTGAGAAATAGGTTTAAAGGGAAACCCTAAACCCTAAACCCTAAACTTGATTGAAAGTCTCTATATTTTCAGTTTAGGCCCTAAGGTCTATGAACCCAAATGAATGACAAGACCCGATGATTTTAAGATTTTTGAATGATTATATATCAGTAGCTTGAACCCTTCAGTGAGCTACTTAGTATAAACCTTAATTTTTTTCGTTTACTACAAGTAATTTTTAATATTTTTAATGCTGATCGACATGGAAAATTAACAAAATAAAAACCTCTCCCTCTCTCTCCTCTTTCACCGTTCTCTCCCTCACCTCCAATTCTACTCCCCCACTAGTTTCTTATTGTTGCGGTCGATCATTGGTTGTCGCTCACTTCGATTGTTGTGATCCACTATCAGCTGTCGATTTTCAACTATTGGCAACATATTGGTGGAGCTTCGATCGTCGTGTGACCGACCGCAATGACATCGGTGCCTGGTGGCTTCCGACACCGAGAGCAAGACTGGGTAAGGAGAACTGTCGATTGTTGGTTATCAACCAGTGGAGTTTTAGTCACGAGTAATTGGAGGGAGCGACGATCTACGATTAGTGGTCAGAGTAGAGGTGGGGCTGAGGGAGAGGTGAGAGAGAGGAGTGAAAGGAGAGGGAGGGAGAGTTTTTTGTTTTATTTATTATTTTAATTATAATTAATTATTATTGTTTTTTTTTTAAATTTTCATGTCAGCATTAAAAAAAGTTAATTTGTTACCATAACAAACAAAAAATTAGGTTTGGAAGGCAAAATTTTTCTCTAATGGGGCGTTTTTTGTGAAGGAGCGATTCCCGACGACCCATGATCTCTTTTGATTTGGAAATCCCGTCAGGCGAAATTTTAGCCTGATGTCATCTCCCTTAATTCAGCGACTTTGACAGATCTTTCCATACATGAGCTATGCGCCTTTATGGCAAGATCTGCTGTTTCAATCTCCGGCGATTTTGGCCAGAGCTCTTTTAGCCTTCGGGCTGCTATATCAGTGGAGGCTAGGGGGCTGAGATTCCCATCGATCTTCGAGGCGTCTTCAGTTATCTTACTATATTGCTTCTATCCGTGTTGTGTGGTGCTTTTATCGAAAATCATGGATCCTAACTCTTTGGTTGAGGATTGGGCTAGACTTAGCCTCACAACAACCGAAAAAGAAATCACAGTGGTTACGGACCGGGTTGCGGTGGAATGTACATGTCAATTCTTGGGGTGCTGCTTGGAAACTACAACGAGGGCTGCAAGTCGAGACTTTCGATAAGAATATTTTCATTTTCAGGTTCACGACGGAAGAAGATAGGACGAGAATTGTGCGACAGAGCCCCTGGCATTTTGATAAATATCTTTTGGTGTTAGAGCTCCCGATCAGGTCACAAAAGCCATCAGATTATCAATTCTCACTCTCGGCCTTCTGGATTCATGTGTACGACCTTCCTTTGGATTGGTACAACAATGTCATGGCGGAACGGTTAGGAAATGCTATTGGTATTTATGAAGAAGTGGATAGCCGGAATGACTACCATTTTTGGGGAGCAAGCCTTCGAATCTTGGTAAGGATTGACATCACTCATCCTCTTCGGCGCATAATCAAAATCAATATTGATGGGTCGGGGGTAGGAAGTTGGATTCCACTCTGTTACAAGAAGTTGCCTGAATTCTGTGCCCATTGTGGAATTATTGGTCACCCAATGAAGGATTGTAGTCTCTTCTATAGAACATAGCAAGATCCCAACTCAATACCTCAATATGGCGGTTGGCTCCGGTTTAGAGGCAAGAGTGATTTAACGGCCAGATCTCCAGCGAAGGACCAACCATGAAATTACCACGATGTAGTGGTCATAAATCAACCCCTTCTGACAGAAGATCCGACGGTCGAGGATAATATGGATTACGAGGTTCCGAATGTTTCATCCGTACAGCCGGATATGAGGTTACATCAACCCCCAACTCTGATCCAAGAACCCCAACGACAACAAGCGGTCAATCTAAGTCTTGCTCACTACTCCTTATCCAATGATCTAATGTTATACGGTAAGGGTAAATAAAAGGTTACTGAAATGGCGATGAAATTTAGGGGAGGAAACACGACTCTAGCTCGTCCTTGGTTGCTGGAGAGCTTCGGTTCAGCTAGGCTTCGGGAGTGTGTAACGTCTTTTGGGTCGCCATTCATTTTTCAACTCCGTTTCAGGATCCACGAGAGAAAATGGGGGACTTGATGACATTATTGCTCGTTGTAACCGCTGCCTATCACGACAACTGCTGGAAATCTTCAATGGTGCAAATTCAAGGGGCGAATCTCAAACTGCTGCAGATGTCTCTTTGTTGCAGAATCTGTCTAAGAAGGTGGAAGGGGATGGGTCTGAGACGGTAGCAAGTCAACATCCGTCGGACTGTTCCTTGCCGGCGAATGGCGTTGGTGATGCTAAGGAAAAGCTGAAGCTCAAGGGCGTGGTAAGTGTCAATGAGGGTGAAGAAGAAGCAATTGGTACGACTCGAGCTGGGGTTGCCACAGTCATGCATTTGAAGGAAGGAAGCAACAAGGGTCCTAAATGGAAGAAGCGGGCCCGGGCAGGTTATGTTCCTATTGGGCTTTCTGTGCGAGGGTTTGAGGAATTCCAAAAGAGGAAGGATGAACCAATATTACTATCTCCTGATAACATAAAGCGCCCAAAGATGGAAGAGGAGTCTGAGAAGGAGGCAGGGACTGTTGGACAACCCCGCCTGGATCCATGAAGATTATCTGTTGGAATGTTCGTGGGTTGGGGAGCCCATGAGCATTCTGAAATGTAAGCGACGAATTATCGCACTTAGATCCTAATCTATGTTTCCTTTCGGAGACTAAATGTTCGTCTTTTCAATTGAATAAACTGAAAGCTCGTTTGCATTATTATGGTTGTTTTGTGGTTAATAAAGTCGGGTTGAGTGGTGGTTTTGCATGTTATGGAAAGATGACGTGAATGTTCGAATAAAAAATTATACTATCCATCATATCGATGCAAATATAATTTGACAAGATAAACAATGGTGTTTTATCGGTTTATATGGACAACTTGATTCTAGTTTAAAGACTCAGACCTGACAACTCATTCGACGTTTACATAATTTTTGTGATGATGCGTGAGTTATTGGAGGTGATCTCAATGAGATTCTTTGGGACAAGGCGAAATTGGGAGGTCCTCAACAGGACCATCATCTGATGATGGATTTTAGGGAGGCTCTGGATGATTGCAATCTCATTGATTTGGGTTTTTCAAGTTGTTGGGTTTTATGCCCTAAAACTCGTAGATAGTGAAGGTAACGGTTGACCAAATATTAATGAAATAATATTGATGTATTTTTTCATTAAGTATTGTTAGTTATATTATGTTTTTCTTTGCCTATAATAACTCTAATCCAATAAACTAGACATCCTAGGCTGTAGTATGAATCTTAAACTATATGTAGAGACATATGGGGATCACTGTTCAAGAAACAGCCTGAAGGGTCTGTAGTATAGGGATAAGACTGGATGTCTTATCCTGGTGACACTATGGATACGACTCACTTTGTATTTGATACAAACGACATGATTCAACGCGTTCGTGTAGGAGACATGCGAGTGGGGGTATCCTATGCAATGGGTTTGCATAAGATCGAACCGCGAAATAGTAACCACTGGTTATAACACCGTTAACTAGTTAGGTTTCTATTTCACTAGGACGACCTAGACAACTTAGTCTTAATCCTGAGTTGATTATGAACTCCTGCTCATGAGGGATTGTCCTTTGATTTGTATGAGTGAGAGTGGCCAACACGCCGACTCAATAAGCCTACCATTTTGGGGACAAGACCGAGTGGGGAGTTGGGAACATAATCACACAAGATGAAATTCACTCCTTCCCGACTTTAGGGAAGCAGATGAGTGTTCCCTTAACTGGTGACTCCGAGTCTTAAACAAAGGGTCCTACCCTCTCAGTGGCACGAGAGGGTTTTCTGTTTGATCGTTGGACCACAAACAGGTTGTTCATTAGAGAAGAACTAGTACTTAAGGAAATAGAAGTAACCCAGGGGTAAAACGATAATTTGACCCAATTGGTGTTACGAACACTCGTGAAGGACTAACTAGTTGTTATTGGACTATATCCGTGGACACAAAATATGTCTGCAGTGAGAAGAGTGCAACTGTGAGTCTATAGTGAAATTTACACAATTAACGAATATTGATTAATTTGATTAATGAGTTTGACCAATTAATCTCACATCATTGGAGCTTCTGATCTGCAGGTCCATTAGGTCCCACTGGTAACTCATAAAGTAATTTGAGGCAACTAAGTAAGATATGTAAATTGAAAGTGTTCAATTTACCAAGGAAAACAATATAATATATATATTGATATATTATTATGAGAGAAATAAATATTTGAAGAAATTTCAAATATTAATATGAATTTAATTCATATTAAATTTATAGGAATTTGAAAGAGTTCAAATATGAATTAAATTAATTTAAGGCCTAAAATTAAATTGGGCAAAATTAATTAATTCAAGGCCAGAAATTAAATATGTGATATTTAAATGGTGATTGAAAAATAATCAATTATAGAAATAAGTAATCACTTATGGAAGTGAGTAATCATTTATGGAAATGATTTAATCACTTATGGAAGTAATTAGTCATTTATGGAAAAGATTAATCAATTATGGAATTGATTGATCATGGATTGATTAAATATGGAATAGATTAAATCAGTTATGAAAATAATTGATTTAATGTGAATATTTTATTCATGATCTTTCTCCTATAAATAGAACACTAGACCTAATAGTTTAGGTGCCCTCTTGCTCTTAGAATCACAAGACAAGACTCTTGCATTCTCTCTAGCCTCCCTCTTAGAGAAAGACTCCCACCAGTCAATTGCCTCATAGACTTAGAGATATATCGGTGTAACCTTTGTGATTATTGTGTTCTTGAAGAAGAAAAATTCCAGTGAAGAATCTCAAGGAGGTTGCTGCGTTTTACATCGTTAGAGAGAATCGGTCAAGTCTACAACGAAGCTTTGTAACGGTTACTCTTTTCTTTAGAAAAGTATGAAAAATAAAGTAGCTTTATTTTTCTGTATTTTCAGCATGTTTATAACGTTATTGCATCGACTTTATAGCATGATTGAAGTAGCGTTTTGCATTTTCGTATTGGTAATTTAATGTTGATTAATATATGGCGTAAGGTCCTCTCCACACGCTTTTGCTGCACCGGAGCTTTCATCCCCTTCATAGGTAGCACTTATACTTGGTGCAATAGGAGAGAATGGTGATCAGGTGAGTTTACGCCTAGATTGTTTTATTGAAAACTCTAACTATGGTTCATTGTTTCCAAATCACTGGGTTCTGCATCAAGATTGGGCAAAATCGGACCATTGTCCAATTGAATTGAACTTACTTGGGTCGCATTTCAACAATAGTCAAACAAGACGAAAACCATCCTTTAAATTTGAGAAATGGTGGACGAACCATGGAGAGTGCAAGGAAATTATTGCTCGAGTTGGTGGTTGGTGTGGTAGAAGGCATGAAGCCTACAATCTACAAAACTGTCTTATGCAGTGTGCGACAGCTTTGGGAAAGTGGGGATCTAAGCAAAATAAGCTATTACAAGGAAATATCAAGAAACTCAAGCATCAAATCCAAGGAGTCTACAACAGACCTCATCCGCTTGATTTTGGGTTAATCCACTAATTGGAAAGCCAATTGGATTCACTCTTCCTCGAAGAAGAGATATACTATGGCAAAGATCACTTGAAAACTGGCTGAAATGGAGGGACCGTAATACGAGATGGTTCCATCAGAAGGCATCAATGCATCGCAGACGAAATCGTATTCATGGAGTGAAGGATTCACATGGGCTCTGGCATACTGAGATGGTAAAGGTACAAGATATTTTTTAAAAATATTTTGATGATATCTTCCGCACCAAGAATCCTACATTAGGAGACCTGAATGTAGTTTTGGACCATATTCCAAGGAAAGTTACCTTTGAGATGAACTAGATTTTGATGGCCTCTTTCACAAGGGCGGAGGTGGAGAAAGTAGTCAAAAGCTTTCATCCGACTAAGGCTCCAGGTCCTGATGGCTTCCCAGCCATTTTCTATCAGAAATATTGGGATACAGTGGGACCAACAAAGATGAATGACTGTCTGTCTATTTTAAATCGGAATGAATCAGTCAAAGCCTGGAATCATACGAACATTGTACTCATCCCAAAGCTCTCCAATGCGAGGTTAGTTTCGGACTATCGTCCCATTAGTCTCTGTAATGTTTCTTATAAGATTGTCACTAAAGTCATTGCCAACAGACTACGTCTAGTGTTAAATGATATTATTGACGAAGAGCAATCGACTTTTATTCCTGGTAGATCTATTTCTGATAATATGATAATCAGACATGAAATGTTACATTTCTTAAAGAAAAAGCGAAGATGTAAATTTGGCTAAAGTGTACGATAGGAGTAGAATGGATTTACATTCAGAAGATTATGTATAAACTGGGATTCCATGCAGATTGGATACAACTTGTTATGGACTGTATTTTGAGTCCCACATTCTCTATAATTATGAATGGGGAGGTTCTTGGCAACATTAAGCCATCTAAAGGGCTTAGACAGGGGGATCTCATATCCCCGTACTTATTCCTTCTGTGTTCCGAAGGCCTATCGGCTATGCTTGATTCTGCTAAGTATACGACAATATCTGGTATTTCTATAGCCAGAAGAAGTCTAAAGATCTCTCATCTATTCTTTGCATATGATAGTCTGGTTTTTCTCAAGGCGACATAAGCAAAATTTGAGTCCTTCTAGACTATTATGATGAAGTATGAGAATGCGTCTGGGCAATGCATCAATCTGAGTAAATCAATGGTGTTCTCCTCTAAAAATGTGCATTCAAACTTAAAGTCTGTTATGTGTCATAAATTGAGAATGAAGGAGGTGGACAATCTAGGGAGATATCTTGGTTTTCCATCCCTTTTCAACGGAGGGAAAATTAAGGATTTTAAATTCTTGATTGATATGGTATGGGCTATCCTCTAGGGATGGAAACATAGTTTCTTCTCGGGAGATGGAAAGGAAATTCTGATTAAGAGTGTTGTCCAAGCCATTCCTACCTATGCTATAGGCTGCTTTAAGATTCCAAAAGGTATACTTTCCAAAATTTCTTCTATGTGTGCAAGATTTTGGTGGGGTTCTTTGGGGGAAAAAAGAAAGATACATTGGAAACAATGGGCGGATCAGTGCAAACCTAAAAAGATGGGAGGTCTCAATTTTAGAGACCTAGGTTGCTTTAATCATGCCATGCTCGCTAAACAGGCATGGAGGATTCTTGAATATCCTAATCTCACTCTCTCGAAGGTGTTACAGGGTCGTTATTTTCCTCATTCTTGATAGCAAGCATAGCTAGCTAGTTTTCCCTAATTAATTTAGCTAGTCTTTTATGATTTATTGGTCATTTTATTGCACTTAAATGTTTATTTTGTAGGAAACTATTATATTGAGCTAAAACGAGAATTTGGAGTTAATCGGGTGCTTGGATCGCTAAGAGGAGGCAAATGAAATTAATTAGAAAGGAATTAGAAGTTGTCCATTCCGAGAAGGCAGTGTGCTGGAAATTGGCGTAGCGTCGCGATGCTATGTTTACAGCGTCGCGACGCTCTCGGTTTTCCTTATTCAGAATACGCGGCAAAGGCACAGCGTCGCGACTCTATGTCGACAGCGTCGCGATGGTATCGACAGATTTTCTATAAATTCTTCTTTTTGTGCTACGGATTGGGGGAGTCCAATTTGAAAGATTTTAGCCCTAATTTCGACTAGATACCTTCTGTGGGAGCTGAAGCAAGGACATGGAGCTGGAATCTAACTTGGAGGCGTGGAGATCGTGACGGGGACGTGTCGGTTTCGACGACTTTGAGTGTTTCCTTTCCTTTTCCTTTTCTTTAGTTAGATTTAATGGTTTTTTCATGCTTAGTTGATATTGTAACGCCATGTATGAGTAGCTAAGTTTGTTACTTAGGGATTGATGTAGTCTTTTTAGTTTACGGATTGATTTATGGGATTATTTGTACAAAGGTTATTATGTTTGCAATCTTAATTTAATGCTTTCAATTAATTGGCCATTAGTTGAATGATCTAAGTGTTGAGTCTTGCTCAGGAGAGGGGATTTAGCGTAGACTATATTAAGATTGCAGGACTAAAGTTTATGTTCTAAGCTCGTGACGGAATTTATAGTAACTTTAGAATTGGTCAAAAAGAACTAAATGCCTTGCATGTTAATAAACTTAGATAGGGATATCAAGTTGGTTAATTTGCATGAGAATCAATTATACTCGGGAGAGGTAGTTGTGATTAAAGGTTTTTAGGCTCATAAATCCATTGTGCATTATAACTCATTCCCTAAAATCAATCCTAGACTAAATTGGCGAAATCAATTCCCTAAGTGTTCTTTCAATTGAATCTCTATTGTTTGTTTGTATTGATCTAGTTTTCTATTATTCACTACTTTTCGATCCCTAAATAAAACTGAGCAAGATTATTCATGGTAATTGATTTAACTTAAAAATCCAATCCAGAGGACGACACTCGATTTTACGATCACTTTATTATTACTTTACTCGTGCGCATGCGGTAGGAAAAATCCACATCAAGTTTTTGGCGTCGTTGCCGGGAATGAAAAATTTAGTTAGATTAATATTGTGAAAAAATTGTTTGATCTTAATTTAGGGTGTATTTTTACTTTCCTAGGTTGTTTGCATTTTTTTTTTCTTAGTTGTTTTTTCTTTCCGTATTTGTTTTCCATATTTGTGTAATTTTTCCTTTTTTGTTTTTGCTATTAGTTGTCTTAGACTTTTCTTTCCTTTTAGTTAGATTCTTTCCTTGTTGGTGATTTTCCTTTATTGTAATTTTCCATATTTGTCTTCGTTTTCCTTAACTAGTTAGTATTTTCCTTTTCTATATTATATTTTTTCCCTATTTAGATTAGTTGTTTTATTTCCTTTGTTTATTTCCTTAATTGTTTTCTTTCCTTTTTAGGATAGTTTAGATTGTGTATGCGAAGGAATAGAGAATTGATTTTAGCACCTTTGGATCCCGAGATCGAGAGAACAATTCATAGGCTTCGAAGGGAGAATAGAGAAAATATTCAAATGGCCGACCCAAATCCACCTGAAGAGCCTAAGCCTATTAGAGACTACTTTCAGCCTGTGTTTCAAGGGCAACAATCGGGGATTGTCTATGCCCCGATCAATGCCAACAACTTTGAGTTAAAGACAGGTCTCAGTTAAATGGCTCGAGATTGTGCTTATAGAGGATCGCCCACCGAGGACCCAAACTCTTATCTAAAATCCTTTTTAGACATTTGTGGGACAGTAAAAATAAATGGAGTCTCTGAAGATGCCATCCACTTACGCTTGTTTCCTTTTCCTTTGCAAGATAAAACACGAGATTGGTTGCAGTCTATTCCCACTGGAAGCATCACCACCTGGGATGCTTTGGTCCAAACCTTTCTAAAGAAAATTTTCCCTCCTGCTAAGACGGTCAAGCTGAGGACCGAGATTGGGACGTTCCAGCAACAATTTGACGAGCAGTTGTTCGAGGCATGGGAGCGTTACAAAGAGTTGTTGAGGAAGTGCCCCCAACATGGATATCCTGATTGTTTGCAGATTCAATTATTTTATAATGGTTTAAATCCAAGTACTAAGACTATTGTTGATGCAGCTGCAGGTGGGACTCTGTTGTCCAAAACAGTTGAGAACGCTAGAACTTTGCCGGAGGACATGGCCACCAACAGCTATCAGTGGCCATCTGAGCGGCCTGCACCGAAAAAGATTGTCGCTGGAGTTTTTGAAATCAATAACGTAAGTGCACTTCAGGCCCAGATGTCTTCCCTCGCTAATGTTTTTCTGAAATTTTCAGGTACAGGGAGTGCACAGTCAATTAAATCAGCAACGACTTTAGCATCTCAGTCTCAGGAGGAGACCATCGAACAGGTTCAGTACGTATCAAATTTTCATTCTAGGGGGGATATAATAATAATTCTACACCTACACATTATCACCCTAACAATAGGACCATGAAAATCTTTCTTATGCTAATAATAAGAATGTTCTTAATCCTCCTAGTTTTTCCCCTCAAACTCAAGAAAATAAAAAATCTTTAGAAGATCTTGTTGGAGCTTTCATTGCAGAGTCTAGTAACAGGACAAACAAGTTGGAGGAGGCAGTCATTGCCATCAACACCACAGTGAACGACCATAGTGCAACCATAAAAAACATTGAGACTCGGCTGGGACAATTGGTAAGTGTTGTAAACACCATGAACAAAGGTAAGGCCCCAGGTGAGGGAAACAATATAATATATATTGATATATTATTATGAGAGAAATTAATATTTGAAGAAATTCAAATTTTAATATAAATTTGAGTCATATTAAATTTATGGAAGTTTGAAAGAGTTCAAATAATGAATTAATTAATTTTAAGGCCTAAAATCTATTTGGACAAATTAATTAATTCAAGGCCGAGATATTTAATTGGTGGTTAATTAATTAAAGAATTCATTAACCGGGAATTAATCAATTATGGAAATAATTAATCACTACTTAAGGAAGTGATTAATCATTTATGGAAATGATCTAAACACTTATGGAAGTGATTAGTCATTTGTGGAAAAGATTGATCAATTATGGAATTGATTGATCTTAGATTGATTAAATATGGAATAAGATTGAATCAATTTTGGAAAAGATTGATTTAATTGAATATTTTATTATGGTCTTTCTTCTATAAATAGAACACTAGACCTAATTGGTTCAGTACTCTCCTCTTGCTCTTAGACTCACAAGACAAGACCCTAAAATTCTCTCTAGCCTCCCTCTTAGAGAAAGACTCTCACAAGTCTTTTGCCTCCTAGACTTAGAGACATACCAGTGTAACCTTTGTGGTTATTGTGTCCTCCAAGAAGAAATTTCCAGCGAATAAAAGACAAGAGGGCTGCTGCGTTTTCATTCGTTGAAGCGTCGTTGGCAAAGAAAGGTCAAGTCTACGACGAAGGTTTGTAACGGTTCTTTTCCGTTTCTTTAGAAAAACATGAAAATGAATTAGATTTAATTTTCAAGCATGTTTATAGCAATTTACAGCAACTTTAAAGCTTGTTTAAAGTTTATATTTTGCCTTTTCGTAACGGTATTATAATGTTAATTAATATACGACGTAAGGTCCAATCGATGCGCTTCCGCTGCGTAGGGGCTTTTATCCACTTCAGGAGGCGTGGAGATCGTGACGGGGACGTGTCAGTTTCAACGACTTTGAGTGTTTCCTTTCCTTTTCCTTTTCTTTAGTTAGATTTAATGGCTTTTTCATGTTTAGTTGATCTTGTAACGCCGTGTATGAGTAGCTAAGCTTGTTACTTAGGGATTGATGTAGTCTTTTTAGTTTACGGATTGATTTATTGGATGATTTGTGCAATGGTTATTATGTTTGCAATCTTAATTTAATGTTTTCAATTAATTGGCCATTAGTTGAATGATCAAGTGTTGAGTCTTGCTCGGGAGAGGGGATTTAGCGTAGACTATATTAAGATTGCATGACTAAAGTTTATGTTCTAAGCTCGTGACGGAATTTAGAGTAACTTTAGAATTGGTCAAAAAGAACTAAATGCCTTGCATGTTAATAAACTTAGATAGGGATATCAAGTTGGTTAATTTGCATGTGAATCAATTATACTCGGGAGAGGTAGTTGTGATTAAAAGTTCTTAAGCTCATAAACCCATTGTGCATTATAACTCATTCCCTAAAATCAATCCTAGACTAAATTGGCGAAATCAATTCCCTAAGTGTTCTTTGAACTGAATCTCCATTGTTTATTTGCATTGATCTAGTTTTCTATCATTCACTACTTTTCGATCCCTAAATAAAACTGAGCAAGATTATTCGTGGTAATTGATTTAACTTAAAAATCCAATCCAGAAGACGACACTCGATTTTACGATCACTTTATTATTACTTGACCCGTGCGCTTGCGGTATGAAAATTCCACATCAATTCTCCAAGGGGATATTCCATGTGAAACCAGTATTGCCCCGATCAAATGGGATATTGACCAAATTAGAAAAGCCTTTAAGTGTATTTGTTTTTCCCGTGGTCCTCAAAATTTAAATGTTGTGGCGCATGAGTTGGCCCAGAGGGGTGTGAAATTAGAGCCACAATTATGGAAGATTCAATATCCTGAGTGGATAACATATCTAGTTTCTGGTCAGAAGCATTTATTTGTACCTCAGCGGGGATTTTCTTGATTCTAATGATATGTTTTGATTTAAAAAAAAAAATAACTTCAACCTTTTAAATCTATTTTTCAAAAGTCGTACGAACCAAATGCATCTAATTTTTAAAATTAAGTATCAAAAAGTTAATTTTTTGAATAGATTCAATTACAGGTTAAGTCTCTGAACTTTCAAAGTTGTGCTAATTTAGTCTCTGAACTTTAAAGTTTCAAATAGATCTTCAAACTTTCAATTTTATGTCCAATAAGTCCCTGAAAAGTATCCAATAGGTCTTTAAACTTACACTTTTTTGTCTAATAACTTTAAATTTTGTGTCTAATAAGTCATTGACCTATTCGACATTTTTTTTAAATTCATAAGCCTACTAGATACAAAATTGAAAATTTAGGATCCTAATAGACATAAAATTCAATTTTATGTCCAGTAGATTAATTAATTTTTAAGAATCTTGAATATGCCAAAAAAATTGAAATTTCATGGATCTATTAGACGTTTTTAAAGTTTAGGAACCTTTTAGACACAAAATTGAAAATTTACACATATATTAAACAGTTTTTAGAGTTCAAAGATCAAATTGATACAAGAGTTCAAGAACAAAACTTAGTAATGCCCCATTTGATAACCATTTGGTTTTTGAAAATCTTGCTTGTTTTCATCTAATTTCCTTACAATAGTTTTCATCTTTGTTAAAGACACACTTGAGTTCCTAGCCAAATTCCAAAAACAAAAACAAGCTTTTGAAAACTATTTTTTCTACTTTTCAAAATTTTACTTGGTTTTTGAAAATATGTAAATGAGGTAGATAGCAAAATAAAGAAACTTGTAGGTGCATGTAATGTTTTTAAGCTTAATTTTCAAAAACCAAAAATCAAAAACCAAATGATTATCAAACGAGACTTAACCTTGAAAGATTCAAATCTCTCACCCAACATGTTGTAAAATATATAGGAAAATTGCAATGGGTGACAAAAAAATATTAAAATATTTACAAATTTAGCATTGGTTTTTTTTAGATTTGCAAGTATAGCAAAAAATTTAAAATCTGAATTCTGTTTTTTCATTATTCCAGTTTTATCCTTGTTGGTGTATCAACTAGTATATCAATAGTATATTTGATATACTTTATATTTACTGATATATGAAATATAAAGTAATCAGCTAATTGATATACCAAATTTGAAGTACCGATATATTGTTGATATACTTTATATTAGAAATATCATTTTACTTATATACATAAACATAGTATGTTAGCAGTATATTAATGATATATTTTATTTTAGGCGTGTTTATTACCTTGAATATGAAGTACTGATATGTAACAGCCAGTGTAATAAAAAAAAATAAATGGGGGGAAAAACGGGCTATGCCCGGTCAAAAAGAAAAGACAGAAAAGGGGGGAAACTTCCCCCCAAAATCGGTCAATTGACCATTTAAAAAAAAAAAAAGGAATAACATAATCCCTCTCTCCCTCATGCAACTCTCTCTCCCCGACACCCTCTCTCTCCCTTTCGATTCTCTCTCTCACTCTCACTCCCTCTCGGCGTCGCCTTCCTCCGTCGCACGCAAGCTGTCGACGTCGTCGCCTTCATCCGCCGCACGCAAGCTGCCGCCGCCGCCAGTAATCGTCTCTCTCTCTCTCTCGGTTTTTTTTCTCTCTCTCGTCTCCTTCTCCCTCGATCTCACTCTCTCTCACGCCCATCCCCTCCCTTCTCTGTCTCATGTTGTAGCAGTGTGGGTGCGCGCATTTAGCATTGTTTTCCGACAGCAACACTGTAGGCACGGGCAGCAGCGAGGAGGGACCATTTTTCCTCGTTTTTCAGGTGTTTTAGGTGAGTTCTCGCAGTGGGTAAGTTGGCTGAGGCTTATGTGGGTTAGTTTTTTCATTTAAACAATTACCCACTCACTTCCCTTTCCATTCAGCAGGCATTTCTCTTCATAACCGACGTTCTAGAAGCGGATCTTCAAGTTTCAGCCTCTTTGAGCGAGTTCGTCATTTGGTAAGTGAATTAAGTCAAGTTTTGGAATGATTTATGTGTGTTAGATGAATACCCATTGATTTTGGCCATTGAATTTAAGATGCCCATTGTGTTTGGTGATTAAATTGTTGGATTTAGGTGGATTTGAGAGCCAGGACAACAAGCTAAGTTTCTGTTTTGGTTGCTTGAAGTCTTGGAATTTAAAGGAAAGTTGGTTAGAAGTCGATCAAGGATTTGTTGGGCTAATGTAAGTAGTTTTTTTGGTTTATGTCGTATGCTTTGGACCCATGTATTCATTATGTCACTATGCTAGCATGGTTAGCCTTAGAATTGGGGAACATGATTGTTTTACTCTTTTGGAAGCATGAGTTGGATTTAAAATCTAAGTCTTACCCTTGGGTTCCAATAAGCATGATTGATTCACTTTGAAGCAAGGGGATAGTATGAAAATGTTAAGGTTAGTTGTAGCATGTTGAGTTTGAAGGGATAAAAGCCCCACGCAGCGGAAAGTATTACCGAACCTACTCAGATTCTTAGATTCTAATTGAAATACAAATACAATTTGCAAAATATTACAGCAATAAATCTATATTTAATGGGCTGTACATAGGCTATAAACATGCTTAAAAATCAACTAGATTGATCCTAGTGATCAAGGGTTTCATAGAAAACTTACTTTTGTAGAAAACCTGGATCAATTTGCCTTTTCTTGCCAATAAGAGTGAAAACGCAGCAACCCTCTTGTGCGAAAACCACCAATCGGCTACACCGGTATATCTCTAAGACTTCTTGAAGCAGGAGACTTGTGGGAGTCTTTTGGGAGAAATCTCTGAGAGAATGAGAGACAGTGGGATGCCTTTCACCCCACCCCAAGGGTCCTATATATATAGGTAAAGGCCAAGACCTTTTCCTAATAGGAAAAAGGTCTAGGAATAAGATCAAATCTATTATCTGAACAATATCTAATTTTAATAAATAAATAATTAATTCCATAATTAATTAATTACCCAATTAAATATCACATATTTAATCTTAGGGATTTTATTAAAATTAATATGAATCCAATTCATATTAAATTTATTTGAACTCTTTCAAATATTTTCTTTCCTAATAGGAAAAGGTCTCTAATTAATAAATAAATAAATAATTCCATAATTAATTAATTACCCAATTAAATATCACATATTTAATCTTAGGGATTTTATTAAAATTAATATGAATTCAATTCATATTAAATTTATTTGAACTCTTTCAAATATTTTCTCTCAAGAATTAATTTTTGAAATTAATTTAAAAAATTATATTATAAAGTTTCATAAACTTTATATTATAATGCATCAATATACATTATACGATTCCCCAGATAAATTGAACACTTTCAATTTACAATTTATATTTGTTTGCTTCAAGTCTTTTTACGAGCTACCAGTGTGACCTAATGGACCTACATATCAGAAACTCCAACGATACGAGACTAATTGGCTTAAACTCATTAACCAAGTTAGTCTCCATTCGTTAACTGTGGGTCACTCCACTAAAGACCCTCAACTGCACTCTTCTCACTGCAGAATATTTATGTGTCCACGGATATCGACCAATACTACAAGTCAGTCCTTCACGTGTGTTCGTATCCCAACTGGGTCAAATTACCGTTTTACCCCTGGTTTACATCTTTCTCCTTAAGTCCCCAGTGCTCCTCTAATGAACAACCTGTTTGAGGTCCAACCAACAAACAGAAGTCCCTCTCGTGCCATAGAGAGGGTTGGGCCCATTGTTCAAGTCCCGGAGACACCACTTAAGGGAACACACCTCTACTTACCCTAGAGTCGGGAAGGAGTGAATTCCATCTTGTGTGATTATGTTCCCAGCTCCCCACTCGGTATTGTCCCCAAAATGGTAGGCTAATTGAGTCGGCGTGCTGGCCACTCTCACCCATACAAATCAAAGGACAACTCCTCGTGAACAAAAGTCCATAATCCACTCAGGATTGAGACTGAGTTGTCTAGGTCATCCTAGTGAAATAGAAACCAATCGAACTAACGATGTTACAGTTAGTGGTTAACTATTTTGCAGTCCGGTCTTATGCAAACTCATTGCATAGGATACCCCCACTCGCATGTCAACTACATGAACACGTTGGATCATAGTGTTTGTATTATAATACAAAGTGGGTCGTATCCATAGTGTCACCAGGATAAGGTACCCAACCTTATCCCTATACTATAGACCCTTTAGGTTGTTACTTGAACATCGATCCCCGTATGTCCCTACATACTAGTTCAAGTTACATACAAACAACCTTGGATCTTAGTTTATTGGATTTGGGTCAAATTGTGCAATATTAAACAATAACATTTTATTGCAGAAATTAAATAACACTTTATTGAACACAAGTATAAAATTTGTTTACATTCACTATCTACGAGTTTTAGGGCATAAAACCCAACAGAGTTAGCCTTAATGTAAGTAGCTTGCTGCATTGGAATGGATTGTATGTGTTCCAAAATGTTTGCTTACTTCTGGCATGAGAATGAGTATAAGTTATTCGGATTGTGACTGAGGTGATATGTTGCGTTAATTTTAAAGATTATGGTTACGACATATATATATATATCTGTGTTGTGTGATTGAAGCGAGTGTATGACCGTTGTATATTTTTAAAGTTGACTGACATTGTTTGTGGGCAACGAGAAGTTGGGGTTTTCTCTGTTAGGAGTATCAGTTGTCGCCTCCATTACTTTTTCTTGAGATATGATTGAGTTGGGATGGTACCTATTAGTTAGCCTGTCAGAATCTGAGAAAAGAAACCGATGTAATAAACAGGGTTGCAGTTAAAAATAGCAAGAGCCAAGGGGTCCTAAAAGGGAAAGGATTAAGAAAGGGAAAGGAATAGGCTAGTGCCTTAGACGAGGGTCGTGTCAATTAAACACCTAGGACTGAGATGTGATAGACTGAAATGAGGGGCTTAATGGACGGGACTTGGCTTCGCAGTCTAGGTGCTATTTACTAACTGTGGAAGTTAATTCCTGACTTAAACCCATGAACGCTCCACCAATGAAATGGTAGTTTAGAGCGCTACGCGCCCATTAGTGCCTTGAGGGACGAGACTTAGCTCCATTGACCAGGTGCCATCTACCATCAGTAGGAGTAGAGATCTCCCAAAACTCCCACTTGTGCACTATCAGTGAGTTGGCAAACTTATATGTATATAGGTGTACTAATTGAACACGAGACCCGAACTACAGATAAATGAAATGAAATGAAATGAAATGAATGAGAATGAGATGACCTAACGCTTAGGCCCTTAACTCGAATAAAATGTTAAAATCTTGATTGCTACTTACTGAGTATTTTCTTAAATACTCATTCTTTTCCCTTTCATATAACTGCAGGTAGAGGTAAAGGTGTACAGAACGCGTAACGGAGTGCTGCTGAGCCATGAGTTTTCTTTAGAATAGTCTTCCGCATTTTTATGTTTCGAAATTCTTCTTTTGAACTTGTACTGCGTTGTTTTAGGGTCATTTCCGCGTTAAGTTATGTTTTGAATAACTAAAGGTTCCGTTTGGTCTGTTTTAACTTGGATCCCAGGTTAAAAAGTTTCGCAAAATTTCTAAGTATGCTTTCTTTAAATGTTATTTCCTCGCTGTTCTTAGAAGTAGAACGAAATGCATGTAGTAGCGGCCTTAGGATCTAGGCATGAAAAGTAGGGTCGTTACATTTTTCATGTACTTCATATTAGAAATATTATTCTAGTAGTATATTAGTGATATACTTCATTTTAAGTACATCTTTTATATTAAATATGAATTACTAATATACTGTTAATATATAGTTCATATTATTTTTCAAAAAAAATATATATATATATAGTTCATATTAAAAATATCATTCCAGTGATATACCAGAGTAAAGTATATTAGTATAGTATATCAGTGATATACTTCATTTTAGGTATACATGATATATACTGAATATAAAATAATGATGTACGGTTGATATATTTCATATTGAATATCATTCCGATATACTAGAGTAAAGTATATAGCAGTACATCAAATATATTTGATTTTAGGTATATTAGTAGTATATCAACAGTATATCTAATATATTTTATTTTAGGTATATCACTAGTATACAGTAGAAAGACGTGAAAACGCTGGAATGCTATTTTTGACTTTTTTCTATTTGCATTTTGGGTTGGGCTCAATTTTTTTTTTTTTTTTTTTTTTTTTTTTGTCATAATTGCAATCCTAAAAAATGAATGACAATCTTACAATTATGAAAAACAAATTTGCTAACCTTGCAATTGCCCTGGTACATACATATATTAACCTTGGGAGTAAACAAAATAAAATATGATACTAAATAAGAAAACGTGGCAAAATCCTGTTCACTCCTTCAACTTCCAACGGTTTCGTGTGTACGTTAGCAATTTGTGTATTTCCCCCATTACTATGGTACGTGGAGCTCTGCAAGTTCGAGTCCACATCTCCATTGGAGCACTCGCCATGTTTCTTCTCAAGGCAAATACTCTTCTCAAATCATCTCCTTTAAGTCTGATTTTATTTTATTACAGCAGCAAAATCTTTGATTCAGTGATTGGATTCTGTATTTGTAACTGTTACCCTATTCCCATTGTTGCAGGCTTGGAGAATCTCAGCTTTTGGGGTCTATGGCTACCTCAACTTCACCAAATCTGCATTCATGTACCTTTTTCCCCTTTTCTGTCCTTAATTTTTCAGTGGAAGTTGTTTGTTTGGATCATGTTTGGTCTAGAAGGGAAACTTGCATTTCGAAATTGAAATTGAGGGATAGGAGGAATTTGGATTGATTTAGGGTGAGTTTTTAATCCTTTGGAAGGGTTTGAAGTGCTTCTAACAAGCACTTTTTCAAGATTTCCATAGTGTTTGATTAGATAGTTCTAACCAAAATTTCAAATTGCAAAGCATTTAATGAGTAATTGTTCTAAAAGTGCTTAAAGAATAAGAACATCTTTTCTCAAAAGCCTTAATTTCACTTTGATTATGTTGATCTGTCTACTGATTAGCAAGTTCTTCAGCTGTTTACTTCCTCGAACTAATTCATGTTGGGATTTTTATACGATTTTACCTGTACATTATTTAGAAACCCCTGTTTATTTAACAGCTTCTTTTAATGCGATTTGTTGTATGTCTTGCTGAATAGTTCCATTCTGTGAAACTCCACTAAACCCTAAAGGTTTGAGGTAAAAGTATATTTAATCTTTCATTCATAGGTGCCCTGATTATTAGAATTTGTGATGTTAAAACATTAACAACTTTATAAATATGTTTTTAACTTCGTTAATGTGATTAATATGCGACTATCTTATGGCTATAGTGAGCATTCTAAGAAGTTCAATCCAGAGGATATGCAAACCAACATTGAAGGGAAAAATTGCATTGTTACTGGGGCAAATTCCGGGATTGGATATGCAACTGCAGAGGGTTTAGCATCACGGTCTTGATCTCTTTTTTCGACTCTCTTGTTTCGATTTCTGTTATATTTGTTGATCTGACAAGGAACATAACTTATGAATATTGATTCATTGTGGAAACTTGAAACTTCTGATGTTTTTGCAGTGGAGCTACTGTCTATATGGTATGCCGAAATAAGGAAAGAGGAGAAGCTGCTCTCTCTGAGATTAAGTCTAAAACAGGAAACCAAAATGTTCATTTGGAGGTAGTTCTTCTTCAACCACCATTCACATCAGGATGTGGTTTCTACTTTCTATAATCAATCTGATTTCAACATTGCAACTTTAGCAATCATGGAGTTGTAGATTCTTTAGCATCTAAGAGTCCTTAGTATGGTGGTGCTCTTCTTGAGCTTTTTGTAATTCTTTTCTTGTAGATGATATTTGCTGCAGACTTCCTTTTAGGTTTGGTTGAACTGTTCCGTTTTTTTTTTTGTCTATCCAGACAAAAAAAAGAACTGTTCCGATTTTTCTTTTCTTTTCTTGAAGCTATCAGTAATAATAGTTTGGGTTGAATGATAAAGACTTCCTTATAGGTTTGGTGGAATAACTATGTGCACCTACTAATACCTATTTTAAAAAATATATATACATTACAACCTCAGTTTTCTTGTTATTTGATAACTTTTCTTTAGTTTGCAGGTCTGTGATATTTCATCAATCAGTGAAATCAAGTCATTTGCCTCGAATTTAACTTCAAAGAATGTCCCAGTTCATGTTTTGGTAATGAATCTGTCTTTGTAACATTTCCCTTTTATGTTCTAAAAATTGTGTTTTAGCTCATTTTTCACGTTATGTCTGCAAATTCACTATCATGTTCTTCATTTCTCATCGACGGACTCTTTTGTCTACAATTTATGAATTTTTCACTTTTAACATTATGAAAACAGTTAGTTTTTTTCACTTTTAACATTATGAAAACAGTTAGTTTTTTTAACTTTCTCCCTCATCCTTGATTCAAAAGAGTTTGATTTCCATTACTAACTTTGTGTAGGTTAACAATGCTGGCTTGCTCGAGAAAAATCGAATTACGACGTCTGAAGGGTATGACCGCCATTATTTGTGTGCTTCACTAGGCTCTTCTCTCTGTCCGTAACATTTTTCTCTAAAGAATAGTTGCCCAAAATTCTTAATAATTTCTGAATTCCAGGTTCGAATTGAACTTTGCTGTGAATGTGTTAGGCACTTATGCAATGACTGAATCAATGATGCCATTGCTGGAGAAAGCTGCACCTGATGCAAAGGTCATCACAGTTTCTTCTGGTGGAATGTATTCAGTTCCCTTAACCAATGATCTGCAGGTGGGCTGCTATGTTGGACTCTTCTGCTTTCCCAATTTGTGGACCTCATTCTTAATGGATTTTTTTTTTTATTTAAATTTTGTTTCCTTGTAGTTTAGTGACGACAAATTTGATGGGGTCAAACAGTATGCATTTAACAAACGAGTTCAGGTTAGTAATTCTCCCATGTCTTGTTATAAAATCACTGTGCTTTTGATTTACTCTATGCTGTTAGAATGTAATTTCCTTCTTTTTTAGGTTTCACTTACAAATGTTAAAAAGATGTGTTTCCTGATAACTAAATGTAGTAGGGTCAGGTGGTTGTCCCGTGAGATTGGTTGAGATGTGCGCAAGTTGACCTAGACACTCACGGATATTAAAAAAAAAGTAAATTTTGTTTATCTTCATAATATGAATAACCAATTTTTTTTTCTTCATAATATGCTGTTACAAAAAAAATCAAGTCCCACTTAAAGAGAGCCAAACTATGAAAAAAAAGAGCTTCAATCAAGTAAAACGAGACCTAAATGATAATTACAAAAAAAAAAAACTTGCCCAAGGAGAAACATAGAACCTTATAAAGGACCAAACATCACTCAAATTCCTTTCAAACTGTCTAAAAATCGTATTGTTCCTCTCACTCCAAAGGCCCCACAAAATCGTGCACACTCCGGCTTAGCTAGAACTTTGAATTATACTTTTATTTAGTTTTTTTTAGTTAATATTATTAATGGAATGGTAATGTGACATGTTCATTGTCCTTGAAAGTTCAAGATGTTACATGTAGAGAAAGTAAAACAAATGTATGTATCGAAACTCAGATCTATTATTTAACCTCACGTGGCACTCGTTAAGATTGCTTGATTTAGCCATTGCTGCATTGTGTTGGGAGATAGGTTAAAGTGAGTGAAGCTTTCTTTTCAGGTGGCTTTGACAGAGAAATGGACAGAGATGTACTCTAACAAAGGGATTGGATTCTACTCGATGCACCCTGGCTGGGCTGAAACACCGGGAGTCGCTAAATCTTTACCAAGTTTCTCCGAATCGTAAGGATGACTAGCAAAATCTATGTTGATTGAAAAGGGCTTCAAATAGTTTTCAATTATCGATTCGTCGTTTGATCATTTCAGGCTCTCGAAGAAGCTAAGAACGCGCGAGGAAGGGGCCGACACAATTGTTTGGTTGGCTTTACAGCCAAAAGAGAAGTTGGTGTCTGGAGCATTCTACTTTGATAGAAGTGAAGCGCCAAAGCATTTAGCTTTTGCTGCTACCAAGTCCTCTCATGCAGCAATTGGCTCTATATATGATAATCTTCGTTCTTTGTCTGGTTTGGCTCAATAATTCAGATGAGAACAGGTTTTTTTTTTTCTTTTTTTTTTTTTGGGTTAAGGCAGATGAGAAGAGTGTTGGCTCCTTTGGAACTTTTATTATATATTTTATAAAAACTTGTACCAACTAACTTTTAGTTCTGATTTGTAAGAATGTGTATATTTTAAAGTTTTATACTACTAGCTTTGTATTTTGTTTTAACCATTTATTTGCAACCTTTGGTTTAGATCGTGGAGGAAGATTTGTTGGGAGTGCGACCAAAGTCCCATTGACTAGATAAGGGGATGACCATGGGTTTATAAGGGAGGACAACTATCTCCACTAGTATGAGACCTTTTGGAGTGAACCAAAAGCAAAATCAGGAGGGCTTATACTCAAAGTGGACAATATCATACCATTGTGGAGATATGTGTAGTGTCCTATAATCCCTTACATGTGGTATTAGAGCCATAACCCAGACATAGTCGTGTCGGGTGAAATCCTCAGGTACCGAACAAAGAAGTTGTGAGTCTAAGTAGTCATGGGAAAATTCGTTGTTGAGCTCTGGGCAGGGAGTATACTCCGGAGAAAATGAGTTGTGTTTTGGATAAGAGTAAACTCTCGGTAAAGCAATGGAGCCTAGAGAGTTGGAACCAGAGAGTTTGACGGACTCTTGGTAAAGGAGAGTTCGACGGATAGATGACTAGTTGAGGGGAGGCTCGGTGGTACTTTGTTCGAGGGGAGGATTGTTGGGAGTGCGATCAAAGTTCCATTGGCTAGATAAGGGGATGACCATGGGTTTATAAGGGAGGACATCTATCTCCACTGGTATGAGACCTTTTGGAGTGAACCAAAAGCAAAACCATGAGGGTTTATGTCCAAAATGGACAATATCATACCATTGTGGAGATATGTGTAGTGTCCTATAATTCCTTACAAGATCAACCAATACTTACAGGGAGTTTTGCATGGTACATTTGTTCAAGGTTTTGTGTATTTGTAAAACTCCTCATCGGTGGAGATTGTGATTGTTGGGAAATTTGGAAGGTTTTTGGAGAATTCGTAATTTTTCAAGTCCCGCTATCACTTCTGTGGGTAACGGCATCGTCAGAAATCGCTTCTGCTGACACATGCTTATTTTTGTAGAGGTTCTGTTTCAGAAGTCACTTCTGCCAACATAGGCCATATATTGCTGGCAAAATCTGTCTGAACAAATTTTTGCCGATGCCTGTTTTTGTGTCAAAAATGCTTTTTCAACATGTTTTTGCTTTTTTCGATGCGTTTCTTGCATCAACAAAATTCCAAATATTCTTGTAGTGAAGAATAGTGGGAAGAGAATTACATCAAATATTAATTTTCATTGGGTTACCTCAACTCGACATCTAAGAGAACAATTAATAGACGAGTTCCAAAATCCTTATTCTCTTGAAAATGCACTCGGGAATATGTCTCTAAGATATAGTATCACTGATCTTGAGTTAGGAAACATTTAGGACAGAAATCATCTCTCTCTGAAATAGTCTAAATGTATGTCTTATAGGATATAGTAATCTGTCTTTAAACAAGAAACACAAACCAAACAAACACAAAGAACATTCTCTCTAAAAATAAGATGACAAGAAAAAAAAAAAAAATCCCTTTGTTATGAAAGAAACTATAAAAAGTAGAGTCTCAAGGAGGAAGGAGACAACAATTCATGAAACAAATATAATTACTAATAAAATATAAAACGTTTTAAGTAAGAGATTCATATTTTTCTTTTAAATAGCATGACCCTTCACCTAAAAGGACACAACCTTTCATTCAAAACTCAAAAATCTCATATGAGTATCATTCTACTAAACATTATATATGTTAATTTTATTTTTTTTTATACATAGTGGTATAGAAAAGGGAAAGCATTAACGATACAAATAAAAAAGAAAAAATCTACTACATTTTACTACTCATTATTCATCATGAGATGAAAGTGATCGACAATTGAAGAAACTAAGAGCTCAGACTTCCTTAGCCAGTATTGATCAAACCTCTGCCTCGCATATTCAAAGTAGTCAAAGTCAATCTTGTTTATGTGACCCTACATCCAAATTTCAACGTAAAGATAAGTAGCAACCTCACCATTTATAAGGTACACGGATTACTCTACGAAACAATTGCGTGGATGACCCATTTTGAGAGGCCAAAATGAAAAATGTCACACTTTTTTTTTTTTGAAAAATGCCATACCTTTTTAGAATAAGGATATATGTCATTTTGCTTACGTCATCGTCTTAGCAAAATTACCATTTTTCTCCCTATATGAAAACGCACATTTAAGGCATTTAAGAGCGAGAGCAAGATTGGAGAGGGAGCAAGAGATTGGAGAGAGAAATTAGAGAGAGAGTAAGAGATTGAAGGAAGAAATTGGAGAGAGAGAGAGAGTGAGAGCGAGAAGCGAGAAGGAGGAGCAAGAGAGAGGTTAGAGTAGAGAGTAAAATGATAATTTTATTTGGATGCTAACACAAGCAAAATGACATATATTCTTGTTTTGAAAATGTGAGACATTTATCATTTCCGTTCATTTTAGAGGGTCATAAAATCCTTTATTCTATTCATTACCAATTGGTTTTGAAATGAAACCTCATGTTATCTATGATATCAGAGTCCATGAAATCCAAACAGGTATTTGGTTCCATAAAAAAAAATTGAGATGATGGGACAATTTATAAGATACATGGGATACTCTACTTATTGTCAATTGGTTTTGAGATGGAACCCATGTTTATCTAAGTTTAATTAATATGAGATTGTATAGGAAAAATATGAATAACTCACTGAAATGATTCCCCACAAGCCCCAAAAGAGATGATTTGGTAAAGTGTATTTCTCAGCCTCCTCCACTAGATTCTCCACTTCTTCTTCAGTGGGTTTCCTACCTGTTTTCACACACAATACAACTAAGACTTACTATTTTTTTAAAAAAAAGTCTTTCTAAAAAATTATTATTCTAGTGAGTTTTCTACACCAAAGGGAAATTATTCTTTAATTAAAAGTTTCTTTATAAGAAGCGTTTTTTAATTTTAAAAACAATCACATTTTCATATGGTTTTTTTAAAAAAAAAAAAAAAAAAAAATCTAGAAACAATAGGAAATAGTTTTAAAATATTATTCTATAGAAATAATTTTCAATAATTTTCAAACACAAAAATCACAATTGAATTTAATCATTTTCTAGTATTGTAGAAATGACAAAGAATAGAAAAAGGTAGGAGAATTTGACCTGCTGAGGTGAGATATGCACCAACAAAGTTTTTACGTTCCTCAAGATCTGCAAGTAGAGCAAAAATATTTATGAATATATATTTTTATAAAAGTATTTAAACACACTATTTTTTTTTTTTCCAAAAATCAGTTTTCAATTCATGTTATGTATAGTAATGATTCACTTAAGCCCCGTTTGATAACCATTTGATTTTTTATTTTTGGTTTTTGAAAATTAAGCTTATAATACACATACTCACACTTATAAGTTTCTTGGTTTTAGTATCAATCTTCTGTTTTAAAAAATCAAGTTCAATTTTGGAAACAAAAAAAAAAAAATAGTTTTCAAAAACTTACTTTTGTTTTTAAAATTTGGCTAGGAACTCAAATGCAACCTTAAATGAAAGTCATGGTAGGGAATTTAAGAGAAAACAAGCATAATTTTCAAAAACCAAAAACAAAAAATCAAATGGTTATCAAACAGGGCCTTAGATTACCTACTATGTTTCATAGGAGTGAGGAATCCCCATTTAGGTGGGAAATGGAAAAGGGAGTGAGAGAAAAAAATTCCCCACAAGCTAAAAAGAGTCAAAGACGGGAATGTATTCCCCATCTGTTCCCTGCCTTGTTATTTATATATTTATTTTTTATTATTATTATTTCTCTCCATACAAATTTAAAGTTTTAGTGTTACTGATTTAAAAAATTGTATAGGTTTGAATTAATGGAGGATTAAAGAATTTTGTCTTTTAAGTAAATATATATTTTTTTTTGAGAAATTAACTATTTAATGAAAGATTTCATGTGAATAATTAACTATCTAATTGAAAATTAATGAATATTTTCCATAAAAAGTTAACCATTTGAAAATTTGTTACAGAAATTATTTGATTTAATGAAGATTAATTTTTTTTTTAAAAAAAAAAACTAAATTCCCTACAAAACTTAATGGGAGATTTCGCGGGGATGAGGGTTCAATTGGGAGGTGAGGACGGGGACAGAAAGTCATCCCATCCCTGCCCCGCCACGTGTATAGATAGCTTCATTTTTTAAAAACATTTATGAATATATATTTGTATAAAAGTAATTAAACACATTAGAGTATTTTTTTTCTTCCAAAAATCAGATTTCATTTCATGTTTGATTTGTATAGTGATGATTCACTCAGAAATTGATTACCTACTATGATCTGGGATTAGATATTTGGTAGACTATAATCCTAACGATCCAAATGAATGTATAATATACTTTAAGTTATATTTATAATCATTTATGAAAAAGAAAATCATTGTTACCTTTAACTTAGCCAACTTTATTCCCAACTCAATGCATAGTTGGGAGTGATTTTTGAATAAGCTAAAATCACTCCCAAACATGCCTTTAAACTTTCAATTTCATCAATTTGAACTTTAAATTTGATGAAAAATAGTGAAATTAAAACCTATAAATAAAAACTATTCAAGAACTAACCAATAAACCGCACAAAATTCAATCAATCGAACAGTAAAATTCAATCCATAGTTGAAAATAAAAATAAAAATTAAGAAGTGTGACCTGGGTATGAAGTATAGTCCAAAATATGGGGAGTCTCAGAGTGGTAATTCGCTGTCATCTCACAGAAATGATTTGCAATGTCATAAGCTATCGGATTGTAACTTGAATACTCATAATCCTGAAAAAATAAATAAATCAAAATTTTCAATTAATTGTCACAATTTCCCTTTTATTTTCTTTAAAAATTTACCATCATTTTAATCCTTATAATTTTGTTATCTATTTTATTTTAATCCCTATATTTTCAGAAATTAAAAGTGAGGACTATTGTAGTTTTAATTAAAAGTCGTAGTTCTATATTTTCAAAAAGAAAAAGTTGTTATTTGGTAAAATAATTTTTAAAAAATAAAATGGTTAATCTGAACTTAATTCAATAGATCAAAGTTTTCTAATGTAGCTGATTTCGATTTTGTATTTGATGTAATACTCCAAAATTTTAAATTCAAGTTATAATAAATTGGTTAAATTATTAAAAATATCGTGAACTATGGTGTTAGTTTCAATTACACCTTTGAACTTTCAAAAGTTTCATTTTAACCATTGAAGTTAGAAATTTAATTTGTTTCAAAATAACCCTTTTCGTTTTTTTCGTCATATTCATGAATGGAAAATAACATGTTTGTATATGTATTATTGCTTATATGAATAGATTTGAACACATACCTGAAAAGACAATAAAAACACATGCAAACATATCATTTTTCGTCTATAAATTTAACGTAAAATGTCACCAAGGGTTATTTTGAAACAAACTTCAAACTTCCAGGGTTAAAATTCAACCCCATAGTTGAAGGGTATTTTTAATAATTTGACCTAATAAATTACTAGTTGAGTATAGGATAAAAATTTATCATGGTTTAACTTTTTGTTTTATCTTAAACTATATTTTTAATTAAAAAAAAAGATAATAATATCATGGTAAAGCAAAAAAAAAAAAAAAAAAAAAAAAAAAAAAAAAAAAAAAAAAAAAAAAAACTTACAATTAGGGTTATTGCTGATGTGTCTTCATCCATCATTATGTTGCCATATTGCAAGTCATTGTGACAAAAGCCAATGAGTTGAGAATCTTTGGAGAGTTCCCTTTGAAGTAAGTTTATTTCCTCCTCCAATGTGTCCAAGCTAAACTCTTCCACATCACTTGGTGAACATAATCTTTTGGCTTCACTTACCCAATTTCTGATCATTTTTTTAAACACACAAAGATTATTAGTTATTATATCTCATAATTCATATTTCAAATTTCAAAGTTAATTAATTGTATTTTGTTACCCAATCAAATCAAACACATGTCTTGACTGTTTCTTTTTCTACAATTTCTTTCAAAGTGGGGCACACCTTAAAGAATAGGGGCCACTTTTTATTTTTTTTTTTTAAATATAAGGGGCCATTTTTCATCTCCTTTTTTTTTTAAGAGAAGGGGCCTCCTTTTCTCCTTTGATGAATAAATTTATAATTTAGTTTAAGAATATTTTAAGTCCAAAAAAAAAAAAAATCTCTTTTTCTATTTTCTAAAAAAAAAAATCTTTTAGTGCCATTTTAAATTATTAATATGATTGAAAACTTGGTCAAATTACTAAAAGAAAAAGAATTTTAGTTTTTTTCTTTTACTATTTTGTTAAACCATCAAGATGGTTGTTAAGTATATTAAAAAACTAGGTTAATTGTCAAAAATACTCCTTAACTATGGAACTGGTTATAATTATACTCTTGAACTTTCAAAAGTTTTATTTTAGTCTTCAAAAGTTTCATTTTTCTTCCATAATATATTGATGTCTTTTTTCAAAAAAAAAAAAAAAAATCTTTTTGAAACAAACTTCAAACTTCGAAGGCTAAAACAAAATTTTTAAAAATTTAGGAATATAATTGAAAGCAACCTCCCAATTCAAACGTATATTTTTGATAATTTAACCCAAAAAAAACTAAAATCAAAGCAGTCATTTGAATGAAATCTTAAATTTTAAAGGTAAAGTTGAAGTGTTTACTTCAATCTATCCCAAAGGACGACAGTTTTTGGACCAGGCATGTCAAGGTTGTGAAATTCCCTCAATTTACTTGCTATGAGTGCTGATGTTTTTGGGTCTCGAAGATCACTTGCTGATAGCGTCTGTACATAAAAATGAAAAATAAATCAACTAAAAAGAAACTCTAATAAATATTACATTTCTCAATAACAATTTGCGGGTCATTTTAGTAATTTGTTGGCTAATTTATGAGGGTCAATTTCAAATTAAATAAATAAGGTCTCGTTTGATAATCATTTTGGTTTTCGAAAATTAAGTTTATAAACACTCATCCCACCTACAAATTTATTTGTTTTAATAATACTTTCTTTCCATGTTTTCAAAAACCAACTTCTTTTTGTTTTTGTAATTTAGCTAAGAATGCAAATATGTCCCTCACAAAGATGTAAACAATTTTTAGGAAATTAAATTGAAAAAAAGTAAATAAGTTTAATTTTCAAAAACAAAAAATCAAATGATTATCAAACGGGATCTAAAATGTTAAGATTAACTAGGAGTATTGATTAGAATCTGTTGGAAGATTATCAATTAAATATGTTACTTTTAATAGATAAAGCGTGTTGAAAAAAAAAAAAAAAAAGAAAAAAAGAAAAAAAAGTGTACTGAGAAACTTTATCTAAGAAAGATTTCACATGCTATCTAGGATCTACCTACTTTCATATTTTATATTAAATATTTAATTTCATTTTACATTAAACTAAGGATAATTTCAATTAAATCTTAACCTTATTAATTGATTCATAAGTAGATTATTTACTTCTTTTTTTTTCAATCTTACTTCCAAGAGGTATAACTTTTGTCACTTATGAGTTTGGGATAAATTTTAAATAAAATGAAAAAAAAATTAAGAACAAAAACCAAACAAAACTCCTAAAAGTAGTTTCAAGTGTTTTTTTAAATATAGTTTTTGTTTTTTGAAAATATTTTAATATAGTTTTTAAAATTTTAAAATCATTTTCAATTATCTATCTAAACATTATAAAAATTTAGAAAATTGTTTTTCAAGCTGAAACTACATTCTTACCAGTTTCACAAAAAAAAAAAAAAAAAAAAAAAAAAAAACTACAATTTTACCAATCCAAAATTTCTCTATTTGTTTTATTAAAATTTTCTTTCTTACGCAAAATGGAAGGTATGTGAGAAGGCTTTTTTCTTTAAGATTAAAAAAAAAAAACCTAAAATAATTACAAACATATACCAAAATCTAAAACTATGTCCAAATATAACAAAATTGAAATCTATCAGTAATAGGGGAAGTATGTCAACAATAAACTAGTATCGTTAATAGACTACATGCATTATAGTTAAAGTCTATTATTCATCAGATAGATTTGTCAAAACCATTTACAAAAATAATAAAATTAAACACAATTGTAATTATTGTTGATAGACAATTATTAGTGATAATAGTCTATCATTAATAGACTATATGCATTGTGATCGAAATCTATCGGTTATAAATATCTATCGTCGACATATTTACCATATTTACAATTTTTTAAAGGTTATTATATTTACAAATAACCTATCTAAACATAAGTGGGGTTGGCTTAAATTGGACATTTGGACTTCTCTCAAATTAAAATTTTATTTTCCTCTTTTTCTTTTGTTACTATTTAAATTTATGTTATTATCCCTATTTATTTATTTTATGGTCAAAAGTAATTGCGGGCCCACAGAAGGATATTCAATATCTGACTCACTAATCCAATGCTCCACCTGGCACCTATCAGCTATCCACCTCCAACGTGCAAGTTTCCAACCTTATCTTTATTTGGTACCGTACTTTTACGGCTACAAAGATAATTGAATCCAAATTTAAATTTGATATTTTAGACAAATTTTCATTATTTTTGTGTCCCATGGATTCAACAAGTTTTAAAATATTTAACAGGTGTCTTTTAGTTTAAAAAACATAAGAAAATAAAAATAAAATTTTTGAAGTTCAAATAGTAAAATAAAATATATACCAATTGTTAAAAATCACAACATACGACTTAAATTAATTTTAATAATACGAAATCATATTGTAAACGTGTGAAAATAATATATTCCCCAGTTAAAGTTACTATGTTTTTTAAAGACTTTGTCTTCTAGTTTTAGGTATTTTGAACTAAGGATAATTTCAATTAAATCTTAACCTTATTAAGATAAAATGAAAATAAATAATTATCCTTAGTTTAATGTAAAATGAAAATAACTTTATCTAAGAAAGATTTCACATGCTATCTAGGATCTACCTACTTTCATATTTTATATTAAATATTTATTTTCATTTTACATTAAACTAATGTTAGTATTAAACTTTTTAAAATTTGTTTCTAAATTTTTAGAGATACATCTATTTAGTCTCTATATATTAAAAAATTCTAACATATCATGGATTCTTACTAATTCATTTATCCATACCTGACATGTTAAGTGTAAATATTTAGCTCCTGTTTCATAACCATTTGGTTTTTTGTTTTTGAAAATTATGTTTGTTTTTCCCCCAATTTTCTTACTATGGTTTTTATCTTTGTCAAGGGCACATTTGAATTCCTAGCCAAATTTCAATAATAAATAAAAATAATTTAATATTATTATTATTTTTTAATAATTATAATTTAATATTATTTAAGGCTAAATATAAATGTCTTAATCTCTAAAGTTGAAGTGTGTCTTTTTTTCAATTTAGTCCCTTATATTTTTAAAATTTTCAGTTTTGTGTTTTGGTAGCTGAATATTAAAATTTTGGCTAAATTATAAAAAAAAACCTTTGAACTATGGAATTTGTTTCAAAAATGTCCCTGAACTTTGAAAAGTTTCAAAAATACCCTTGAACTTTGAAAAATGTTTCAAAAATACCATTTTCGTTAATTTTTGGATGGAAACCGTTAGAATTTACGGAGATAAGACGAAAAAAAAAAAGAAGCATTTTTCAATAAGGGTATTTTTATTTTATTTTTGTAAATTCAAGGATATTTTTTTTTTAAGTGAAACGTTAACGGTTTCATCCAAAAATTAACGGCTAGGGGATTTTTGAAACATTCTTCAAAGTTTAGGAATATTTTTGAATTTTTTCAAAGTTTAGGGACATTTTTGAAACAAACCCCATAACTATGGTATTTTTTATAATTTAGATAAATTAGACCAGGTAAAATTTTCCTTGTCCCATCAAAACTTTATAAGAAGTTGGTAAAATTTTCCAACCTCTTTTTAATGAGAGTTAAAAAAAAATTAATGCCTCCTCTAAACCAATGTCAAACTGAATATGATGGCAATTTCAACATTCACATGGGGAAAGGGTATAATCGAGATTTGGCTGGCTGGTTGGTTGGTTTGTTTCTTAGTTTTGGATGATTCGTTTGGTTAGTTTTTAACTTTTTCCCCCAAAAATTAAAGGAAAAAAGAGAGAGAGAGAGAGAGAAAAGAAAAACGTCGGCATCCATTAAAGTTGGACAGAATAACAGAACTTACATACCCTGGCGTGGATGAACTCCTCAACTCTGCCATCGGAGAACTGGCCGAGAAGACGAGGTCCATAGCCGTGCTTGGACAAGCACTCAAACGTTCTGATCTCATCGTCTCTGTTGAAGAAAACCTCCACTCCTTCTCCGTACATTCTCACCAGAACCTTCCGAGCTTGTGCGCCAGATTTTGAGCTCCATTTGATCTCGTACACCTCGTTCGTCATCGCTCCTGTTAATCGACTCACTTGCAGTGCTTCTTCCATGTCCTCGATTTTGTCTCCCCAATCCGACGCCACTGCTCTCAGTAATTTCTTTAATTCCTCTGGCAGATGGCCTTTTGTCAATCCGTTTGACTTTATTGCCATTACTCCTGAAACTGAAATTTGTTCCTGTGGTCATTAATCGAATCTGCTTTATTCGTTGTTTGAGAGCAAGTTTTGAGATCGAAAAATTCGTAATCGGAAGTGTGGAAAGTGAACTTCCGGTGGAGATTTTGATTCTGGATTCGAATTTTATTTAGGAAAGAAATTTGAGGAAAGTCGGAATTTCTTTGTAATCAAAAGAGTACAGTAACAAAACGATTATTCGAACTGGATCGAGAAAATGGAAGATTTGACGGCGAAGTGAACCTCGCGATGAGATTTTGCAGACTCTGATTCCAGAAAACTAAACAGAAACTAATTTGAAAAAGAGAATCGGAAATTATTCACAAATCAACGAACAAACAAACAATCCAGACGCTTCCGTTCTCTGTTTCTTGTCGATCAGATTTGCAAAGATGAAAAATCAAATTAGCAAAAAGTAATCGAACTTCCAGCAGAAATCTCCAACTCAAGTTTCAACCGAACAATCAAAACGAAGAAACACAAATCACACAGAATTCCTCCATAAACAAGACGCCAAAGAGAAATCAGTCAGAAAACAAAAAAGAAAAAAAGATGCAGGAGACGAGGTATTCAAAAAGTACCAGAGACGATAATCACTCACTCAAATCGGAAGAAGAAATCAATCACGTTGAGAATCATAACGAGGCGAGAAGCAAACAAAAAACACTCTCAAATCATTCGCAGAGAAGAGCACGAACAAAATTCAATCAAAAAAGTGAAAGGAAAAAAAAAAGGAACAGATTAAGCATTCAGAAAGTAAAAGAGATTGAAAATCACTCACTCGATCACCGAAGAAATCAATCACGATGCAAAGACGTATGTATGAACTGAGCTTTGAACAGATTTTTGAAGAACTTTTGAAACTTTCTCGGCTTTTAAATGCAAACTTGAAGTCGGAACAGAAAGGGACGGGAATTTCAAACCGACGATAAATATTTAATAGATTTTTTTTTATAAGAAAACATATATTTAATAGATACTTACAATAAAATAAAACATATATTAATTTATTTTCTCAAAAGAAAAAAAAACATATACAAATTTCGCCCATAAAAGTCGACATGTCTGAAAATTTGACTTTGTTCTCTCAATTTATATACAGCTATTTTCTAACAATGCTTTTTAGAATGTATATATTTTGTGCCCTTCATATACTAAAAATTTTATACTTTTTTTTCGTTGAAAAACTTGTCACCTCTACTTTATTTCTCGTAATATTTTACTTCATCTTGTAAACCATTCTTTTGAAAAAAAAAGGCAGACATAACCATTTCAGTTCGGTTGGATAATTATTTGATTTTTACAAAATATACTTATTTTCTCTCAATTTTCTTATCATGATCTGCATTTTTGTTAATGACACATTTGACATCTTAGCCAAATTCCAAATTCCAAAAATAAGTTTTTTAAAACTATTATTTTTTAGTTTTCAAAATTTGAGTTGGTTTTCAAAAACAAGAGAATAAGGTGATAACAAAACAAAGAAACTTAAGGTGGAAGTAGTGTATATAAACTTAATTTTTAAAAACCAAAAATAAAAAACAAAATTGTTATCAAATAGGGCCTTAGTTAGTTTAGGTCATGTTTGATAACTATTTGGTTTTTAGTTTTTGAAAATTATGCTTGTTTTCTATCAATTTTCCTACTATGGTTTTCATCTTGCACATTTGAATAGAATTGTAAGAAATCGAACCGAACTGATTTAGTTCGGCTCAGTTTTGAAGAATATTACAGACAAGACCGAATCGAACCGATCGGTTTGGTTCGGTTTGCCTTTTCCTGAACCGAGCAGCTTTGCCCTAAATCTCACCTTTTCCTTTCACCGTCTCCCTCTTTCTCAACAACCATCACCATTTGTCGCGAATCTCGTTTTCCTTTTCTTTCATTTTTCGTTTTCTTTCAATCTCGTTTCGTTCCTGAATTGTTTTCTCGCTTTCGTTCTCGTTTTGAAGTACGATGTCCACTGTCGACCCGAATTCTAGTCGGTAAATCGCGTTGCTCTTTGCTCGTTGTCTCTTCGCCGACGTTGTTGCCTTTTGCTCGTGGTCTCCTCGCCAGCCTCTTTGCTTGTGGTCTCCTTGCCGACATCGTTTTGTTTTCGGCCCCCTTCTCCAAGATTGATCTCCTAAGGGTCTTCTTCTCCCCTCTCCGCCGTTTTGTTTCCGACCCCGCTGAAGCCCATAATTTCTCCCCTTCGTCGCCCACTCCATCGTCGCCAAAAACGTTTCTGTCTAACTCCTCGCTCCCATCGCTGCCACGTCGTCGTTCCGTCTCTAACCCAAATCCCTCCCTTGTATAAATTATTAGGGTTTCTGTCCCTGAATCGTGAATCCCCAAAGAAACGGTGACCCGACCCGACTCGAAATGATCGGTTTGGGTAAGATCGGGTCGGGTCATCCATACAACCTACTCCATGTTGGGTCGGGTCAGACCATCCGTACAACCGACCCGACCCAGAATTATTACACCCCTACGTTTGAATTCCTAGCCAAATTCCAAAAACAAAAACAAGTTTTTGAAAACTACTTTTTTTAGTTTTCAAATTTTGGCTTGGTTTTTTAAAACATGAAAAGAATGTATTAGAAAAACAAAGAAATTTGTAGGTGAAAGTAGTGTTTATAGACTTAATTTTCAAAAACCAAAAACCAAATGGTTATCAAACGGGGCCTTAGTTTTTGTTTTGTCTTTCAAATTTCTTATAATGGTTTTCATCTTTGTTAAAGATATATTTGAATTCCTAATTATATTCCAAAAACAAAAACAAGTTTTTGAAAACTAAAACCGTGTTTGATAACCATTTGTTTTTTGAAAAATTAAGCTTACAACTTTCATCTATAAGTTTATTTGTTTTGCTATCTATCTTCTTTCCATATTTCTATAAACCAAATCAAGTTTTGAAAATTAAGACCTTGTTTGATTATTGGTTTTTAATCTTTGATTTTTAAAAATTAAGCTTATAAACACTATTTCCACCGATAAGTTCTTTGTTTTTTAATACATTCTTCTCATGTTTTCAAAACACAAACAAAATTTTTGGAAACTAAAAAAAATAGTTTTCAAAAACTTGTTTCTATTTTTGAAATTTGGCTAGAAATCCAAATGTATCCTTGACAAAGATGAAAACCATTGTAAGGAAATTGGAAGAAAACAAGTGTAATTTTAAAAAACTAAAAACAAAAAATCAAATGATTATCAAACGAGGTCATATTAAAAATATATTGAATTAGTGGATTATTGACCTAAATGTAAGGTTTTTTTTTTTTTTTTTTTTTTTTTTTTTTTTTTTTTTTTTTTTTTTTTTAAATAACAATATGTAGGAGTAAAGTGAAGATCTCAACCTCTTACATGATGAGGATATAATGTTTTAGCTAATTGAACTATGCTTAGTTAGCATTTATCTTCATCTACTTGCTTATCATAATAAAAAAGAAAAATGACTAAAAGTCAAAATATAGGAATTAATGTCAATGCTTCCATCCTTGATTCATTAAGACAACCATCTTCTCTTTACCAACTAAAGACAACATTTTTGCTTACCCTTCACTTAGTACACATTATCTAAACGTCGATATATCTACTACTAGTGTTTCTATATATTTGACAATACATGTGATATGAACACTAGAATGTGAAACTGCAAAGCATCTAATTTTTATCAAACAGAAAGCGAGCACACCGTACAAAATTCTTAAGAGTTTTTTCTTTCTAACTTCAACTATTTGAATGTCCTCAGTCTAATTTAAAATCTTATCTTTCATTTTTCAAATACTCTCTAGTCTCTATGAACGGTTCAAAGTTCGCCTTAATTAGGGAATCCACCTTCTAAGGAAGAGATTTTTCTTTGCTTTTTCTAATTTTATTGGTGGGAATCAAGAGGTGCTTGATACTGATGCGACTTTCTTTTTAATATTATTTAAATTTCAACTTTATCAAAAGATATAGATTTCGACCTTGGAAATAAATTTAATAATATCGCATCATTAGCTATTTGGTATCCACCACTAATAATAAAAATAAGATTTATATATTATTTTAGCTTTAAACTTTTATATTTTTTATGATTGATATTTAGACTTATTAGATTTTGCATAAAATGTTATTATTGTTTTAATTATTAATTATTGATGTAATTTCTAAAATTGGGAAGTAAAATATATGTTAAACCAAAACTTTTGCTTTGTTTTATTTAGTTTGCTACTTCCAAGTGTCACTTTTTGCCACGTATGTCTTATCATCCCTCACTAATTCAATCAATACATTAAAGTCAACATATAACTAATTTGTGAAGATCCTGCCCACGACATTATCATGACTTTTTTTTTTTTTTTTTTTTTTACAATATTGGGTAGGAGATTCGAATCACAGATCTTGTGGTTATCAGTACATTTTTATGTCAGTTGAGTCATGCTCTTGTTGGCTATCATGACTCATGTTCAGTTTGTAATTGTGAGGAAAAAGGAAAAAAAATTACCTCAAACAAGTTGTAATTTCAATTTCATCAACTTTCCACCTCAAATTTAGATAAGTGTTGCCTTAAGCTTGAAAACGTGTTACAATTTTTACTCTGTTAGATTTTTGTTTGAAAAATCAATATTAAAAGCATTATAATATGTTTTAAACATATGCATATCAAAACTAATAAAATTTTAAAGGGAAAAATACACTTTTGGTCCCTGAGGTTTGGGTTAAATGACACTTTGGTCCCTGAGTTTTTAAACTCAACAAAAATACTCTGACGTTTGAGATAAGGAGCACTTTGGTCCCTGCCGTCAAATTTTCTGTTAACTTTTAATGGTTGCTGACGTGGCACTATTATTTTAATATAAAAATATATATTTTTTATTTTTTAAATAAAAATATTTAAAAAAAATAAAATATTAATATTTTATTATTATTATTTTTATTCTTTCTCTCATTCTCTCTTATCTTCTTCTTCTCCTTCTTCTTCCTCCTCTTTCTTCTTCTCCATCTTCTCCCTCCTCCTTCTTTTACTTCTTCCTAAATCCGGCAACCGGCGACCACCGCTCGCCGCCTCTGCTGCCGCAGGCGACAAATTTTTTTTTTTTCTCTTCTTTCTTCTTCTCTTCTTTTTCTTCAATGATTTTTTTAAAAAAAATAAATAATGAGAAAGGGGAGGGAGGAGGGACATTTCTCATTTTTTTTTTAAATCAGTGATGAAAAAGAGGAGAAGAAGAAAGAAGAGAAGAAGAACAAAGAAGAGAAAAAAAATCAGTTGCCGGCGACTGGCGGCAGCGAGCGGTGGCCGCCGGTCGCCGGACATAGGAAGAAGAAGAAGGAGAGAGAAGATGGAGAAGAAGATGAGAGAGAAAGGGAGAAAGAGTAAAAATAAAAAAATAAAATATTAATATTTTATTTTGTAATATTTTTATTTAAAAAATAAAAAAAAAAAAAATTTTTATATTAAAATAATAGTACCACGTCAGCAACCATTAGAAGTTAACAGAAAAATTGACGACAGGGACCAAACTGCTCCTTATCTCAAACCTCAGGGGTATTTTTGTTGAGTCTGAAAACTCAGGGACCAAAGTATCACTTAACCCAAACCTCAGGGACCAAAAGTGTATTTTTCCCAATTTTAAAGAAGTGTTAGGGTCCGTTTGGTTGGTGATCTGAAAACAGAAATTTGAAAACAATGGATTCAATGAAAACAGAGTTATATTTCATGTTTTCAGATATGTGTTTTGTTGCCGATTCAGAAATTGGATTAGAATTTAAATAATGGTTCAAAATGTGTTTGATAATATATTTATAAAAGATAAATCATTTGTAGTTATCAACTAAATACTAAGTTGAATATAAAATATTATTAATTAATTTATAAACATGTTATGTGTTATAAATTTATTATTATTATTATTTTACAATATCATATAATTTTTTTTTGAGAAGATACAATATCATATAATTTATAATACATTATATTATACAAGTTTTAATTTCGCAAAAAAAAAAAAAAAAAATTGAGTTTATAGCATGAAACACTATATTTATTGAAGTTTTTAGATTTTTTACTTTAATTCTGCATTTAAAATTTTGAAATTCAAAATCTAGATAGAATGAAAACATAAAAAAGTTGTTTTCAAAATTTCCACTATTTGGATGACAGAATCCGAAAACAGTTTTCAAAAACACATCTGCCAAACACATATTCACTAAATTCAATGAATCTGAAAACATAAAACAGAATCCAAATTGTCTACCAAACATTTTTGTAAACGATTTGTGAGTTTTGGCCTTCTTTTTTTTTCGGAGAAAAGTGAGTTTTGGCAATGTTAATATTGAATGATTATTTTGTGCATTAATAACACTTAGATTTTAAATTTTTTTAAATGATTATTTTGAGTTTTCAAAACTTGATATTATTGTTGGTTAGTTTATAGAGATTTTTACATTTCTTTTTGTTAAAATTAGTTGGTGGATTAGCGAAAATTTAATAAGGCAAAAATTATAACCATTGTGTATGTTTAGGGTCCAATTCGATGAAATTGAAAGTTTAAACAAAAAATTCATACAATTTGACGAGTTCAGGAGCAAAAATTAGAAATGTCCCAATATTATATTATTTTAATATTTGTAGTTAATTTTTTTTTTTGAGAAAAAAATCAATTTTGACTCTAAACTTACATGCACTTAGTCATGTTGTATCAATTTTAACAATGAACTTTAAATTTTATCAAAATGATCCCTTAACTTAACAAATTATATCAATTTTAACTTTTAACTTTCAATCTCATCAAGTTGAACCCCAACCTTAAAAGATCATATCAATTTTAACTCTAAATTTTTAATTTCAACAAATTGAACTTCGAACTTGCATAAGTGTTGCAATGCAGACCTTCAGTTAACTTCACGTTCAAACCACCATTAAAACACGTAATTGACTATTTCATCCTTTGTGTTTTTAATCCACATTGCATCCGAGTTAGTTTCTTGTAAGAAATTTATTGGAAAAACTTTTTATTTTAATAAACTTTTGCTAAGAAGTTGTACATAAAATTTCTCTCATTTTCTTTCTACTATGTTTGGGATTTGTTGCTTTTTATTTTATTTTTATTATTTTTTATTTTTATGCCTAGAAGAACATGCAATCCTATGATTATAGGAAATTAATTTTGGAATTTTTTTTCTTTTCTTTTGATCTAAGATAACTTTTTTCTAGTTGTTAAGAACTTTCTAGGTTTTTATTTTTATGTTTTTGGTCTAGGATTATGAAAAACAAAACAAGGTTTTATTTCTTCAAATGTTAGCGCTTTATTTATTATTATTATTATTATTATTTATTTAATTTTTATTTTGGATTCCTTTTTAACTAATTTTTTATGCTTAAAATAACATGGAAGTGTAGAAAACAAAAGCAAAACAATTTTGAGTTTTTTTTTCTTACTTTTGCTGGATTTTTCTTGTTGCATAAACTTTGTGAGTTTTTTTTTTTTTTTTTTTTTTTTTTTTTTTTTTTTTTTTTTTTAAATTCTTTTTGGTTAATAACAAGGGGAGTTGTGGTAAATGGCTAGAAAAAATACCTCCCCTCTTGTTTTTTGGCTAAGGAAGTTCAATAATTGCAAGCATGGTTACCCCCTTTTTAGGACATGTTTTTCAGATTTTTTTCCCAATTTTACCCTTAGTATATACGTCTAAACAAAAATGTCGTTAACAGCTGCATACAGATTTCCCCACATTTTTCGGGTGGATGCACCTTGATTTATAGGGATTTCGGGTTTTGATACCCCTCCAATGGTCAAACAAGATTTTCTTATATTGTAGGCTTCTTCTATCTCTCCAATCGTAAGAAAAGATTTTGTTTTTTAAGTTCCATTAATCTTCCTATATTTTTCCCTCATTTAAATATCATAGCTTTATTTATTTATTTTATTGCATATCACGATCAAAATAGTGGCTGTAAGTTTGTAAGTAAAAGCTTTTCTCAATCAAACATGATGTCGATTCTCTCCCCATATCTGGTAGAAGTTTTCCATGATCTTTGTCTTGTACAGAGGTTAATTTTGAGCACTTTGCTCCGTTTTGATAGTGGCATGACGTAATCATTGTCATGTATCAAGATTCACGTTACAAAAGAACAACATTAAGACACGTATGTAGTAGTACAAACAGGGAGGCAACAGAGCCTCGTTAAAAAAAAACCAAAAAGACGTTATCACATGTATATACATTGCAGTGCACACAAAACTCAAACAGGCATGCAATAAGCATCGTTTTCATATATAAACATTCAAGATAGACGTCTGTATATACATTGTGAGGGGTGGGGGGGGGGGAGACACACAACTTATATACTGGCATGGCTAATATGCATGCATATAATATTACAGACAGACAACAAAGTGTCATTCAATAGGTGTCTATCTTGGAGACACTATCACATGTATATACACTGTAGTGCACATAGAATTCATAAGCAGACATGTAATAAGCATCGTTCTTATATATAAACATTCAAGATAGACGTCTGTATATGTTGGGCTTTATGTCCTAAAACTCGTAGATAGTGAATATTAACGAATTATACACATGTATCAATAAAGTGTTATTGAGTTTTCTACAATAAAGTGTTATTGTTAATTTAAGTCTAAAATTGCACAAGAGGACCCAAATCCAATAAACTAAGATCCAAGGTTGTTTATATGTGACTTGAACTAGTATGTGGGGACATACGGGGATCAATGTTCAAGTAACAACCTAAAAGATCTATAGTACAGGGATAAGACTGGGTACCTTATCCTGGTAACACTATGTGATACGACCCGCTTTGTATTCGATACAGACGTATTGATCCAAGGTATCCATGTAGGAGACATGCGAGCGGGGTTATCCTATGCAATGAGTTTGCATAAGACCGAACCACGAAATAGTAAACCACTAGATGTAACACCGTTAACTAGTTAGGTTACTGTTTCAATAGGATGACCTAAGTAACCCAGTCTTAATCCTGAGTGTGTCATGAACTCCTTCTCACGAGGGATTGTCCTTTGATTAGTATGGGTGAGAGTGACCTACACGCCGACTCAATAAGCCTACCTTATTGGGGACAAGACCGAGTGGGGGTTGGGGACATGACAACACAAGATGAAATTCACTCATTCCCACTTCTAGAAGAAGTAGATGAGTGTTCCCTTAAGTGGTGACTCCAGGTCTTAAACAAAGGGATCCCGCCCTCTCACTGGTTCGAGAGTAACTTTTTGTTTACTGGTTGGACAATAAACATGTTGTTCATTAGAGGAGCACTGGTACTTAAGGAGACAGAGGTAACTCAGGGGTAAAACGGTAATTTGACCCAGCTGAAGTTAGAAACACTCGTGAAGGATTGACTTACCGTTATTGGTCAATATCCGTGGACACAGAAACATTCTACAGTGAGAAGAGTGCAACTATGGGTCTTTAGTGGAGTGACCCACAGTTAATGAATATTGGTTAACTCGATTAATGAGTTTAGTCAGTTAACCTCATATCATTGGAGCTTCTGATCTGTAGGTCTATTAGGTCCCCCTGCTAGCTCGTAAAGAGTAATTGGAAACAATTTATCTTGAAAAGAATTTGAATTGTTCAAATTCAATATGGGAATCAAGTTAATTGTATGAGATACAATTAATATAATGTATAGTGATACATTATAATACAAAGTTTAATTTGTGATTAAACTTTATTAAATCGAGAGAATTATATATTTGAAAGAGTTCAAATTTATAACTAATTAAATATGTGATATTTAATTAGTGAATAAATTAATTAATTGTGAATTGATTAATTATTCAATTTAGTCTAATTAAATGTGATTTAATTAAACTATTTTATATGAGAGATATATATTAAAATATGATTCTAATATGTAATTAATTAAATATGGTAGATGTTTAATTAATTCTAAAATTAATTAAATGTGATTTAATTAAATTAAAACTATAGATTAATTTTAATGTGAACATGATTCATATTTTTTTTTTGAAAAATGAACATGATTCATATTAAAACTATAGGTTATAAGAGAGATGCACATTTGAATATGATTTGAATGTTTAATTAATTAAATATGTGATGTTTAATTGATGGAAGAATTAATTAATTGTGTGGTTTAATTAATTTAATTAAGTGTGATTTAATTAAGTTTAATTAAAACTATATATTAAGTGAGAGATGTGCATTTAATATGATTTAATGCACATGTGATTAAATATTAGATATTAATTACATTACTAATTAATTAAATTGTTAATTAATTATTATATTAATTTTCTCTCTCCTTCACTTAAAAATATGCATGAGGGTCATTTTTCCTCCTCCTCATTTTCTGCAGAATCAATCTCTCTTATCACTCAACTCTCTTCTCTCTCAAATATCTCTCTCAATGAAAAGTACAGAGAATGGTTCTCTCTGTAGAAAACTCCCAAACTCAAGATCTTGGTCCTACAACCTTGTTTCCAATATCAGAGAATAACAGGGCAATCTTGTGGTGGTGTCCGTTGTTGATTTCTGAGTAGCCAACGAAGGTACGCTTCTCATTGCTTAATCTAGATTGCTTAACTTTTTGCCAATGTACCAGTATTTTGTAGAACGAAATTAAATTACGAATCGGTCCAATTGCTTAAGTGTCATTCAACAGGCATTCCAACACACTTTCACCCTTCAATACACATGACAAGGTTATATCCAGGTATATACATCTCAATATTACTTAACTTTTTTTTGTTTTTCCTTGCAGGGTCCTTTTTAACAGCATCCTAGAGGATTTTCACAATAAAAAACAATCAAATTATAATAACATGTCACAAGGGGTGGATGTAGTTGGCCTTTTTCACATAAATCATGAAATATTGCAAAAAAAAAAAAAAAAAAAACTAAAATCATGGCCTTGTCTATAAAGTAGTTTCAAATAAAAGCAAAACCCTTTATTTACATACCTTCGATCTCTCAGCTTCAAAAAATCTTTGCTGTCAGTCGTCGTCAAGAAAAAGCTTCAATGAGCGAGCGATTTTCTTGCAGGAGGAGGAGAAGATTTTTTCGACCGATTGTCGGGGGGAGGCTCGTCGTCGGTAGGGTGTAGGTAATTTGATACAACAAAGTGTGAAAGGAGACTTTTCAAACTCCTTTATGAAGAAGGCCTCAAACGCAGGTGTGAAGAGGAGGATTTCTAGGCTGGAGTTCAAAACGTCGAGGGAGGAAGAGAAAGCGAAAAGGTTTGGGGGAAAAATGCATGGAGGTGGGAAGGTGGAAGAGCTTACTTGATTTGACGTGCCATGAATGCATCAGGTAAGTTTAATTTTTTTTTTTTTAAATTTATACCAATTGGAAATTAACGGTTTGTGGGGGGATTGTTCGCCTAAAATGGTACTGCAAAGGGGTTTAAGTTTGTATTTTTTGCCTCACATGGCTACTGGAATTAGTCTTCCCTTTGTTATTGATGGACATGTAACTAGGCGTGGTTATTTTTTGGGGAATTGTTGTAAATGACTAGAAAAAATACCCCCTCTTGTTTTTTGGCTAAGGAAGTTCAACAAGTGCAGTGTGAATTATTAAAATAAAAATGACGAAATTTTCAATCACGTGCTTTAATAGCGATAAAGTTAACAAAAGATCTATTTTGCAATACTTTTGCAAGTTTGAGGTTCAATTTGATGAAATTGAAAGTTTAGGGTTAAAATTGATACAATCTGTCAAGTTTCATATTCAATTTGATTGAAATTGATAGTTAGGGTTAAAATTGATACAATTTGATAAGTTTAGAGTTCAATTTGATGAAAATGAAAATTCAAGATTTAAATTGAGATAACCGACTAAGTTCAAAGTAAAAAATGACTTTTACTTTTTTTTTTGGGCAATTTAAATAGTAATTTAAGTTTATTTTGAAACTTGACACATGGCTTCAGATATCTTTGTTAAGATGAAGAATATTCTTGTTTCTTATTTCCTATTTTTCTTAGAGACGTTAGCATTAGTTAATTGTTCAAATTTCTCGTTTTAAATTTTTAATTTTTTTTTTCAAAATTGTATATAAATTTTAGAAATGGAAGGACTCGTTTCATAATGTTCCCATTTCTTGTTTCTTGTTCTTGTTTCTCATTTTTTAAGAAACAGACGTGTTTGATAACTCATCTCTGTTTCTTGTTTCTAAATTTCTAGAAACGTTTCTAAAAAAGAGACAAAATTTGAGAAACTACAAAAAGTTGTTTCTCAAATTCCGTTTCTGTTTTTTTTTCTATCTTTCATGCATGTATCTATCACTCTCTCCCATTCTTGCACCAATCTCTTCTCGCCACCGTCGACCTTTGGCTATTAACCACCGTTGACCCTAGCTGACTGATCGCCACCATCGACCTCCGACCACCGGCCGCCACTGCCGACCTCCGACTATCGACCTTTGCCGACCTCTGTCGACCAGCCGCTACCGTTGACCTCCAACTACCAATCACCGTCGACCTCCACTAATCACACTGTCGATTGACCGCGCTCCCATCGACCTTTGACTATCGACTGCTGTCGACCTCCACTGACCGACCTCGTCCGATCGACCACCACTATTGACCTCTGACTACCGGCTGCCACCGTCGACCTCCGATTACTGGTTTCCACCGTTGACCTTTGTCTACCGGTAGTTATCAACCTCTGCCAACTGGGCGCCATGGTTGATCTCCGATTATCGATCGTCGTCGACCTCCTCTGATCGGCAGCCACCGTCAACCGACGATTATCGACCGCTGTCGGCCTTCACTGATCGACCTCTGTCGACTGACTGCCATGATCGACCTCCTGTTGGGTTTTATGCCCTAAAACTCATAGATAGTAAATGAAACAAATTAATCGATCTCAATAAAGCGTTATTTGAGTGATTCAGTAATTTGGTTATTGAATAATCGAGTTTGCATTAATAAACCCTAAATCCAATAAACTAAGATCCAAGGTTATTTAAATGAAACTTGGACTAGTATGTGGGGACATACGAGGATCGGTGTCCAAGTAACAACCTAAAAGGTCTATAGTATAGGGATAAGGCTGGGTACCTTATCCTGGCGACACTATGTGATACGACCCACCTTGTATTTGATATAGATGCAATGATCCAAAACATTCATGTATGAGACATGCGGGTGGGGGTATCCTATGCAATCAGTTTGCATAAGACCGGACCGCAAAATAGTAACCACTAGATGTAATGCCGTTAACTAGTTTAGGTTTCTATTTCAATAGGATGACCTAGGTAACTCAATCTCAATCTTAAGTCTTTTATGAACCCCTTTCAGGAGGGATTGTCCTTAGATTTGTATGGGTGAGAGTGGCCAGTTCGCCGACTCAATAGTCCTACCATTTCAAGGGCAAGACTGAATGGAGGTTGGGAACATAACAGTACAAGATGGAATTCATTCCTTCCCCTATTGGGGTAAGTAGATGTGTGTTCTCTTAAGGGCTGATTCTAGGGTTTGAACAAAGACGCGTCGTCCTCTCCTTGCCCGAGAGGAACTCCTGTTTAGTGGTTGGACCCTAAACAACTTGTTCATTGGAGGGATCAATGGTACTTAAGGAACTAGAGGTAACCCAGGGGTAAAACGATAATTTGACCCAGCTGGTGTTACGAACGCACGTGAAGGATTGACTTACTGCATTGGTCGATATCCATGGACACAAAAGTATTCTACAGTGAGAAGAGTGCAGTTGTGGGTCTTTAGTGGAGTGACCCACAATTAACGAATGTTGACTAACTTGGTTAATGAGTTTAGCCAATTAGTCTCATATCGTTGGAGCTTCTGATCTGTAGGTTCATTAGGTCCCACTGGTAGCTCGTAAAGAGTCTTGAGGCAATTAAGTATAAATTGTAAATTGAAAGTGTTCAATTTATTTAGGGGAATCATATAATGTATATTGATACATTATAATATAAAGTTTATGAAACTTTATAATATAATTTTGAATTAATTTCAAAATTAATCATTGAGAGAAAATATTTAAAAGAGTTCAAATAATTAATATGAATTGGATTCATATTAATATAAATAATTTAATAAAGTCCCTAAGATTAAATATGTGATATTTAATTGGGTAATTAATTAATTATAGAATTAATTAATTATTTATTAAAATTAGATATGAATAAGATAATAGATTTGATCTTATTCATGACATTTTCCTATGAATAGGACCCCTAGGGTGGGGTGAAAGAAATCCCATTCATTCTCCTACTCTTAAAGAATTCCCCTGAAGGCTCCTTCTAGACTCCCACCAGTCTCCTGTCTCTAGAATTCTCAGAGTCATACCGGTGTAGCCATAGTGGTGGTGTTCGTAGTAGTTCGTGATTATTTCACAAGCAGTTGGTGAATTTAATCTAAGTCTTCAACGAGAGTAAGTAATTTGATACTATATTAATTAGATTTAGATCTAATATTTTTGTATGCTTAGCCTTTATATAAATTTAGAATAGTTCTAAGATTATTGCCAATGTATTGGTATTTTAGATTAAACAAAATTAATTGTGAATCGGTCTCAATCACGCTTCCGCTTTACGAAATTACGGAACGTAGCGACAACCTTCTAATATCCCAAATAACAGTAACACAGTCCACCGCACACCGCTCCTTCTACAACAGAAAGGATATCAGAGTAAGGGAATCAGACAAAACGATTAATCTTCGTACATCATTCTGGCTTGCTAACTTCACCCCTTCTAGAACCGCCCCAACCTCAACACACAACGGGCTAGTAAACGTAGACGATCCTTTTTGCAAGGCGAACTTCAATTCACCCCGCTGACTGCGAATCACCACACCTATACCACAACGCCTATTCTCCACATCACAAGCAACATCGACATGCATTATCCATTCCTCCCCTCTAGAAAATCAACTGGTTGACATCTTGAACTGATTGTACAATTCGGTCACAATGCCGATTAGCCGCTTTAAATTCCTCCAGATAATCATCCATCCATTCACTTCGGACTTCCACCGATGGAATGGTCTGATTGTGGAGGGCATTATTTCTATCATTCCAAATAGTCCATGACCCAATGCAAATTCGCTCTAAAACCTCTCTCTCAACTAAGGAGCTCAAATGAACCCATTTATCTTTAATACACATTTCTACATTCCAGCCCATCGCCACATCCAAATTCATTGTCAACCAAACAACCCTTGCCCTGGTGCAATGAAAAAGTGCATTGTCAGTGGACTCAGGTGCATTAGATCATATTTTACATAACCCATCCACCGGGACATGGTGTTTTCCCAAATTGACTACAGTCGGAAGACATTTTTGAAAAGTCCTCCAAACAAAATGCTTGATTTTTGTTGGAATTGTAAGTTTGCACAACTTGGACCACAATTTACTCTCTATATCATTACAGAACGTAGAGACACCACACCTCAAAATCATCCCTAATTTATATCCAGTTTTAACAGAGTACACCCCATACTTGTCATAATGTCAAATCCAAGTATCAGAAGCATGTTGACTTATAGGGAGACGAAGAATCTCCTGCACATCATCTTCCAAAATATTCTGACGGAGCTTGGCCTCATCCCATTGACCGGAAGGAGAAACAAACTCATATGTCGTCCTATCGGTCCCAGATCCTTTGTAACCAAGAACCTTGAAGGTTTGAGGCCTAGGAATCTAGGGATCAACTGTCACCTTGATAGACCGACCATTCCCAATGTTTTTTCGAAGGTCTGCTTTTAAAAGATCCAGACCCTAGGTAAAACCCTTCCAAAAATATGACGAGTGTGAGTGAGCGCCTGCCTCCAAAATCGACAATGTAGGGAAGTATCGCCCTTTGAGAATCTGTGCAACAGTAGAATGTGGATTATGGAACACCTTCCAAGCCTGTTTTGCCAGCAAAGCTTGGTTAAAAAGTTCCAAATCCCTAAAGTTTAACCCGTCCATTTCCTTGGGTTTGCATAACTCCGTCCACTTACGCCAGTGAATACGCTGGTTCTGTTCCGTCAAGCCCCACCAATTTATCATTCTTCTTTTTAGTCTAGAAACAAGAGTTATAAAACACAATTGTATGTTTTTCCTTTTTCTTTAGAATTGAGGAAACAAAAGCCAAGAAATATGAAACAAAAACGTTTCAATCAAACCTTACCAATCAATTTTTTGTTGAATGGATTATAAAAATTTAACGGACAAAAATAAATCTTGCCATTAATAGTGTATGGAAAGTTTCGAACTAAAAAGAAATATATAGAAATTAGGAAAAGAAAAAAAAAAAGAAAAAGGAAAAAGTTGAGCACTAATACAATATTTTAATATAAATTATTATTTAAATCAATGTCTGCATCAACCAATTGCGACCAAAGTGAGCATAGCTCAAATGTACTCTCGATCAATAGGTTAGAGGTTTGAATCCTCCTACCCAATTGTTGTTGAACTTAATTAAGGAAAAAAACATCAAACCAATTAACAATAAGCCATATATATATGAATAAATTAAACCACAAAATTATCTACATTTATATTTTGGGAAAAAATCAATTTTGACCCATGAACTTAGTACGTTGTATCAATTTTAACCCTAAACTTTCAATTTCATCAAATTGAACCCTAAACTTAACAAATTGTATCAATTTGAACCTCAAATTTGCATAAATGTTGCAATGTAGACCTATGGTCAACTTTTCATTTGAATTGCTATTAAAACATGCAATTGACAATTTCCTTTTCTTTTTTTTTTTTTTTTTAATTCACATTGCATTTGAGTTAGTGTTTTGTAAGATTTTTTTTTGAAAAACTAGAAGAAATCAAATATCTCAAACTATTCTTCTCATTATTATCCAAAAAAGAATCACAAAGTTATTGACAACAAGAAAAATCCAGCATATATGAGAAATAAAAAACTCAAAATTTCTTTATTTTCGTTTCCTACATTTGTACATTCTTCTAATTAGCAAGAAAAAAATCGTAAAAGAGAAAAAAAAATCCACAAAGTTCTTAGCAACAATAAAAAACCAGTAAATATTTGAAGATAAAAAATCCCCAAAGTTTCTTTGTTTTCGTAATCTTAGATAGCAGCGAAAAAACTCTCACAATTAAAATTCTCAACAACAAGAAAAAGTCATCTAAAATAAAGTTTCTCCAATATTTTATTTATAAGTAACCATTTCAGGTGCAATGTGAATTTAAGAGGATGGGTCTGGGCGATGTTTGGCTAGAGAAGATGTCGTCGGTTGCTGAGAGTGTTTTTGCTGCAGAGCTTAGGCCTTTCGATTTGGGGCCTAGGGATTTCTGTAATAAGTTTTAGTTTGTCTTGATGTAATAGTTGGTTAAAAAAAAAATCATTAACTACATATTTTGTAAATTATTAAGTGGATAAAAATGTCTAAAAAAGTTCAACATCTTCACTTTTTAATATATATATATATATATATAATCCAATAATAATGACAAACTTTAAGATTTATTGAAAATACATGGACTAAATTTGAAAATTTAAAAATATAGAGACTTTAATTGAATGAGACTCAAATTACAAGAACCAAGTTGATATTTGAACGAAATTAATACTAATGTGTTCAAACTAAAACATAGTCTCTATGATTTAACTAGTTTTTATTTGGTTCCAAGATTTTAGAAACCCAACAATTTTGGTCCTTATATTTGAACTTAGTGTATATTTGGTTTATGGAGTTCTAAAAGATGTTTGGTCCTCCAAAAATTGAATTTTATTTTTAATTGGTTCCTAAATTTTCAAAATGATTTTTAGAAGGTCCTCTAAATATAACTGATCGGTAATTGATATAATAGAATGATGTTGTTGGCTCCAAAAATATTATCAAAATTTGTCCCCCAAACTATATTTTTGGTTTCTCCTCTGCATCTGCATGTATAGGTCAGAGGTTTGAATCCCTTGCCATCAAATGTTGTTGAAATTAAAAAAAAAAAAAAAAATCCCCTAAATCTATACGATTTCTTCCCCTGATTCAAGGTAATGAGTTTCCTTTCAAAATCCAAATTCAATTTTTATCCATTTTTTAAAACTAAAATATTATATAATTAATAGTTTCCATTTTCAATTGTTGATTATATTTTTAGTTTTTAATTATCTAATCAACATCTTCGTCATTTTTCCCGGTCATTTTTTCCGGTCATTTTTTCCAACCATTCTCAACATCCATCAACCTTTAATTTTGTTCTACACTCCTTTCTTTCTATCATTGAAAAGGTTATTGATCTCTAAACATAGGTAGGTTACACTACTTAATTTACATTTATTTTCAATTCTATTCATTCTCTTATTCATACAAAGTAATTTTTTTTTTTTGTTTTCAAAATTAGATGTCTAGTCTTCACGTTTCTATATGGTATCAATATTTTGTCCTACGAACAATGAAATTGCAACCTCACGAGATAAAATTTTACCTTAGGAAAATTGGAGCTCTCTTCTTATTATACTATATTTGTTTAATCCATTCCTACATTTCCATCTCCAAACATGAGATTATTTTAGTATTATATTTCTAAATTTAAAATTTCGATATTAAATTATGTTGTTAAGATAATTAATATTCATTGTTTCAGTTTTATCTTTGTAAATTTAAAATTGTTTGATTAAAACTGGTTAAATGGTAATTTCTAGATTTTCTCTTTCATTTATGTTGTATTTGAATTTAAGTGTTCACTAGATTTTAGATTTCGATCAGGGTTATTTTCTTCTGTTTCACACGGTTAAAAACATGTCAATTACCGCTAAGCTAGGCTAAGACATATTATTAATTATTTTAAAAAAAAATTAAGTAAATCAATTATTATTATTATTATTATTATATAAAATAAAATCATAATGATTATCACTACTAAAGTTAATCTATGAGTGAAGAATTAATTAATTTTATAAAAATGCATACCGAACAAATATTTTTTAAAAATTGTCAAAAAAAAAAATATATATTTTAAAAAAAATTAAATTATCCATTTAAATATTAGAATAAAAAAATAAAATCAAAATAAGCTCGGATTTCCTCTTAAATGATTTCAGATTCCCTTTTGACTTTATCAAAATTTTAATATATATACATACTTATTAGCAAATACAAAATTCAGTTGGGACCCATGAATTATTTAAACATAATGTAATTTGATAACCTTGATTGTCAGACAAGTAAAGATATTCAATACTTAATTTTTTTTTTTATAACTATATATTTAATACTCATAGAAAAAAATCTTTATAACCAATGGCTAAGCGTTTTGTTACCACAAAATAGTTTAAAAGATCAAAGATAAAAATCTTTTTTTTAGCAAATCAAAGATAAAAACCTGACACAAAATTTTTGAAGAACATTCCACATTTTTGCAATAAATACATTTTTAATCCTCACGGTTCACAATGGATCTTCTCATTATTTCCTCTCAAGAAAAAAAAAGACCATTATTTTCTATAAATATGTCAAGAGAGCTCATTGAAAGATTGTACTATGTTATTTAGTTTTCCTTTATACAACTGTATTAGCTTAAAGGTGTGTTTGGTTTAACTTTTCAAGTGTTTAATTTTGAAAAAGTTTCTAACAAACTTCTTTAAAAAGAGTTTTTAAGTATACAATCTTGTGCATAAAAACACTTTATGAGGAAATGTAACCAAACATATGAGTGTTTAAATTCTAAACAATTTTTATACAATTTTTTTTTTAAAAAAATGCATTCTTGAACAATATTTAAATTAAAATGTATTCCAAATGGACCCTAAATCTTCTGATTTTTTAGCTGAGTATTCTGTTTATTTTGTATTCACAATTGCGTATATATAGGCTTCTGATTTTTATCACATCAACCAATGAAATGAGATTACTCCTGTGATCAAGATATCATTTTCTTTTTGACTTTCTTCCCTAAATAAATTAATAACAAAGTTTACATCTTAACAAATAAGAAATTAACATTGCAATTCAAAAGAAGTGAAGGAACAGGTGGCAATATATTATATATGTTTAATCTTTATTTTGTCTCATTATCATAATTACATAAATTAATTAAAACAATGTCACATCAACTTTCTATTACTGTCACTGCTTACCAATAAAAAAAAAATTAACGAGAGATCATATTATTAATTTATCTTTACGACCCTTTCTCAGTTTGGGTAGAGATCTAGATTCTTGACTATTTTGTAATAGTATGTGAAATTTGTCTTTGTAAGTTGTAACAAGCTAATAGTTTTATTTTTGGACTATTGTATCAATTTGAGTAAAAAGGTCAAGGGAATAGGTGGGGATGGGAAAGGTTTCCATTTCCATTACCACTTACCTAATTCTCCATATAATACAAAAAGAAAATTTTGTTAAAATTAGCTTGGTTGAAAATCGAGATGAAATTTTCCTCGGGTGAAAGTGGGCGATTTATCAACCGCTACATCGAGGAACATAGTGGAGATCATTTGAATTCCAAGCCTCTATCGTCGAAGAGCCAGGTGAGTCATGAGAGTTGGTCTCCTCCTCCGTCCGACGTGCATGTGGATGCTGCTTGGAGAGAAGATCTCGGCTTTGGCTATGTTGGATGGTCAATTCGTGACTCTTCGAGATCTTTGATCTGCATAGTGAGAAGAAAATGCATGCACAATTGGGAAATCAAATCTCTAGAAGCGTTAACGATTTTGGAAGGGATTTTAAGAGTATAGTTCATCACTTGAAAATCTCCCCTCGGTTGATGATGATTGAATCAGATTCAACATGAATGATCAAGATGTTGAACAAAGAAGAAGTCAACTTGACTGAGATAGCGAATATCGTTGCGTGGCACAAAAGCTTACCATAATCTCTTGCTGCAAAATCCCTAGATGAAAGCTCCATTGTCATATCGTTTTTTTTTTAATATTGTTTTTATCATTCTTCTGAGTATAGTCAAGTTCAGTCTCCTAATTTAGGAGAAGTTTGTGATTTTTGGGATTCTGACTACTCCCTTTGGCTTACTTTGTTATAAATGAGGAGAGATGTTCTGTGTTTTTAAGTTGGCTAATTTAATGAATTCTTCCTTAAAAAAAGTGGGAAATATATATGATATTGTTTCCCTCCTTCGCTGCATTGTTGTCATCATCATAGCCACCATCAAAGTCAAGCAGAACGTAACTCAATTAGTTAAGACATATACTCATCGACAAAGAGGTCAAATGTGCCAACAAGAGCATGGCTCAACTGGCGCACACACACGCACACGCTCACATGCACACAAATAGGTTTAAATACTACAACTTTTGTTCACTTTAGATCTTGTACTTTCAAAACATTTATTTTGGTCTATCTTCTTTTATTGAGAATTTAGAAGCTAATAATGCACTATTTCATGATTATTTTGTGTTGTAGTTTTCTCTTAGAATATTCTGTCAGGAGATATTTCTAGAGCAACATTGGAGCAAAGTTCCCACGTGTGAAAAGAGAATTCATTAATTGAGATGGCAAATTTTTAGCACATTCGACGTTCTTCAGTCCATGGCCGGAAGTTGCCAAAGTAAACCCTCAAGGCCCAATTAGCCCTGAATCGAGAGGGAATGAAGAGATTTTATAGACAACCATTTTTGGGTTAGAAAGGAGGAAGAAGAGAGGTCTTGGAGAGGAAAAAATTGGACAACAAGGCCCGGAGAAGAAACCCATGGAAAATGAAGCTAGAGACATGAAGAAATCATCATTTGGAGCTTCCATTTTGAGCTTTCTCTTCCCTTTTATTGTTTTCTTTCTCTATCGATCCTTCTCATGTACTAAGATTTCATATTATGATATTTTTCTTTAGTTTTCATTTGTTTTCCTTCCTTTAAGCATGAGCTAATCATCTTCAGGGGAATTTGTGTTGGGTTTTATGCCCTAAAACTCGTAGATAGTAAATGTACATTTGACCGAACATTAATAAAAGTAAGGTATAATTCAATGTTTGTATTCTATCTTGTCTTATTAACACTAATCATAAACTAAATATCCAAGGCTAATAGAATGAGGCTTGAACTAGTATGTAGGGACATACGGGGATCAATGTTCAAGTTTTAGCCTAAAGGGTTTGTAGTATAGGGATAAGGCTGGGTACCTTGTCCTGGTGACACTATGGATACAGCCCGCTTTGTATATCGATACAAACGTAATGATCCAACGCGTTCATGTAGTTGACATGCGAGTGGGGGTATCCTGTGCAATGAGTTTGCACAAAGACTGGACCGCGAAATAGTTAACCACTAATTGTAACACCGTTAGTTAGCTTGGTTTCTATTTCACTAGGATGACCTAGGCAACTTGGCCTTAATCCTGAGTGGATTATGGACTCCTGTCCATGAGGGATTGTCCTTTGATTTGTACGGGTGAGAGTGGCCTGTTCGCCGACTCAATAAGACTACCATTTTGGGGACAAGACCGAGTGGGGAGCTGGGAACATAGTCTTACAAGATGGAATTCACTCCTTCCCGATATTAGGATAAGTAGAGGTGTGTTCCCTTAAGTGGTGTCTCCGGGTCTTGAATAATGGGCCCTGCCCTCTTTATGGCACGAGAGGGACTTTTGTTTGTTGGTTGGACCTCAAACAGGTTGTTCATTAGAGGAGCATTGATACTTAAGGATCAAGAGGTAGCCCAGGGGTACAACGGTAATTTGACCTAGCTGGGATACGAACACACGTGAAGAGCTAACTTGCTGTTGACGGTCGATATCCGTGGACACAGAAATATATCTGCAGTTAGAAGAGTGCAGCTGTGGTTCTTTAGTGGAGTGAACCACAGTTAACGAATATTGATTAACTTGGTTAATGAGTTTAGCCAACTAATCTCATATCGTTGGAGCTTCTGATCTGTAGGTCCATCAGGTCCCATCGGTAGCTCTATAAGGGCGTTGAGGTAAATTTCTAAGGGTGAATTGAGTATTCAAAGGGGTTCGAATATTAAATTGAAAAATATGAATTTGATTCATATTAAAGACTATAGGTTATAATTAATACACATATGATGTATATTAATTCTATAGTGAATTTGAGAGATATAAATATATAATTAAATATATGAATTATGATGTTAATTAATTGGAGAATTAATTAATATTTTGGTTTTAATTTTTAATTAAATTTGATTTAATTAAGCTATATTAAAACTATAGGATAAATGAAGTTTATTTTGTATAAATATGTTTATACAAATGACATTTAATTAAATTAATAGTTAATTTAATTAAAGGTTTAATTAATTAAATTAATTTCCCGTCAGTTAGGGTAACTGATGGGAACGTTTGCTCCATTTTTCCTCAATCTTGCGTGAATGGTAGGGTTTTAAGGAGGAAGTTGTGTTTTTTACGGTATGCTCTCCATCATTCAGTTTGGCTCTCTGAAAATCTCACGCAGAACTCTCTCAGCCTCTCCCAATTCTAAGAAAACTCTCTGCAGTTCTCTCACAAAAAGAATACAGAGAATTTTACCCCATAGAAACCCTTAGAGATTGTGCTCCCACAAGCCCCTAACGCGCAACCTTCAAGAGAATACCGGTGGATCTTTGGTGGTGGTGTTCGTGACTATTTTACAGCGAAATCAAGGTCTCCTTGCTGCTGGTTTTTGGCGAGTTTCTAGGAATTTTGGTGAAGTCAATCGAGAGTTTCTACAAAGGTACGTTTTTCTTTGATCTAGGATCAATAGGATCCAAATTAGATGAGATCTAGTTTATATTTTTCGGGTTATAGCATGTTTTATATCAGTATTACAGCATGATATATTTATTTTCTGCTGTAAATTGTTTTTCCGTCGTATTGGTATCCCAATCAGCGTTTTTTATTCGAAAAAGTCTCTGACGTCTTCCTCTGCGTAGGGTTGTTTATCCCTACAATTGGTATCAGAGCCAGGTTGAATTTTAAACGCTGTTTTGAGATTTGCAGTTGGCTTTGTTAGGTGGGATTAATTGCATTTTGAATGTATGGTTTGCGATAAACTGTCTTGGTTTGATTTGGCCTTAGATTTACAGCTTTTTAAAATGATTTGATCATGTAAAGGCCCCTGCGTTTTGGGCAAAATTCTGTAAATCGAGTCTGTAAAGTTCGGGTCTAGATTTCGCTTGAAGATCGATGAAAATCGCAACGGGAATGGAGCAATTCGGTGAAGCACAGCCGCGGTTTTACACAGAAAACAGCTCCAGACGCAACAGCGTCGGGACGCTAGGCGTTGTGCGTCTCGTCGCTATCGCGATTTCACGCTACGGATTGTTGAAATTGCGCCAGCGTCGGGACGCTATCGCTACAGCGTCTCGACGCTGTCGCGATTTTGTGCGTCAGTTGGGATTTTCGTGCAGACGTGGGTTGAAATCCTAACTGGCCAGTTCGGTTCGTGTGAAACGGTTGAGCTGGGACCGGTTTGGTCCGGTTCAACCCGGTTTGGGCGCGGTTTGAGTTTTTCAAGTTCGGTTCGAAGTGGTTCGGGTCGGTTTGTGGATTCTAGACCAGTTTTGGAGCTGTACTTTATGTAATAGGATAGTTTTAAAGCTTTAATTAGTGTAATTTTTGCTTTAATTATCTTAGGGGCCAATTAAACCGGTTTATTCGCTATTTAAATGCTTTGTGGATGTCATTTAAATTTTAATCCCACCTTAGGATATAAAGCATGCTCATGCATTATGTATGTTATAATATGATTATGATATATGGAATGATGCATGGTTTTTCATGTTTGATTTAATATATAGTTGAGTTATATTAAATTCATGAAAATGGAAAAGTATGATGCATGAAATTACATAGATTTAATATAAGAGTTATATTAAAATGAATTGTTTGCAGCATGCTACTTTGATTTACCATTTTTGGCAATAATTAAATTGTTTATTTATTAAAAATGGAAATCAAGTTGCATTGAGCATGATACATCCATAGGTTAATATAAGAGTTATATTAATTTTCATGCAATGCATAGTGGTATAGTTTAAATTTGATTAATTTGAATATGATTGTTAATTGATTTAAACTATAGTATGCATGATTATAGGGCTAATCATTAAAATTTTGAAATAGTTTAAAATTTATGATTAGAAACCGTCAATCTATAATCAAGATATGCATGCTCACATAGGATCTTAGGTTTAAATGAATTAATTTTAATGAGTTAAAATTAATTAGACCTAAGTTCATTTTCTAATAGGATTAGAAATTCTTACTTAGTTTTAAAATAGTTTTAATAAACTAAGTAGGATCAACATTCCTGTGATTATAAGGGAACTCTACCAGTGAAGTTCTGTCTAAGGATTGGAGGTATTTAAGTTGACGGTATACGGAACACCTTCTACCTGGGAACTGACCTGGAACACCGGAGTTGAGTTAATCACAGGTTAATGTTAGAATAATGTCGCTAGGTAAATTAAATTTGTTTAATACACCTAGACATTAGGCCTTATTATAATAGTTATAATAGGACTAGACTTAGATAAATGACTTAGCCGGATTTATCTAGGTCTAATCAAACCCTAAAATATCCGATAGGTTACTTTAGTGGGAGGAAAATTACAAAACTTGATTTAAATCGAGTTTTGCTCCTGCGTCCCTGTATAGTTCACACCGTGAGACCCATGCTCGGCTTCGTGTCGTCGTAGAGCGGCCTCCCTTCGGAGAGTGTTTGCATGGGTCAATACCAAGGTGAATGGGGAAAGTGACTATAGTAAGTGGGAGCGGGACGTGGTCAACGTATCCTTCGGTCTCCACCCCTAGGTCACAACGTGAGATTCCTATGATCCGCTTGCGTGTTGCCCTGGAGCAACCACCCATTCGGAGGGCCTGATCATAGGATTCGGAACACCGTGAACTCCTGAATAGGATAGGGTCGCTTAGGCTAATTACCAACACTTGTCTTTCCTAACGGTAGCCTGTTGGTCCGTGCCTCTGAGATCTGAAAGTGGGAGGGTTACACTTACGGGGAGGAGTTAATTGTTAACAAATCCTTGACCGAACAATGGTGGTTAATATCTAATGGAATATGAGTTATTCTGGTATTAGAAATTGACTGAGAAGAGTCTCATTTTAGAGGAGGAACAACTGATCACCCTTCGGTGGTTGTTCTTCTAAACGTCTAAAGCATCGTTGCGAAACACGATCATAGTTTTATTAGGGTTCTTTGATTGTTTGTTTGCAAAATTGATTGGATGTATGCAATTGTTTGTATTGCTTGTGTGATGGGTTAAGGCAAAGATAACTAATACGGTCAATTGTTTGTTTTTTTCAGCAATGTCTTCCTCAATTTTTTCCTTGCTTAAAAACGAACAACTTACTGGCGAAAAATTTCCACAATGGAAATCCAACTTAAATACCATACTTGTGGTTGAGGATTTAAGGTTCGTCTTAACGGAGGAATGTCCTCCCGTTCCCCCTCGCACTGCCGCTCAGACAGTAAAAGACGCCTACGAACGCTGGACTAAGGCCAATGAAAAGGTCAAAGTCTACATACTGGTCAGCTTATCTGAAGTCTTGGCCAAGCGTTACGAGAACGTGGAAACTGCCAGGGAGATTATGAATTCCCTGCAGGAGATGTTTGGACTTCCGTCCTACCAGCTCCACCACGACGCCTTGAAGAACGTCTTCAATGCCAAGATGCAGGAAGGTCAATATGTTCGGGAAGATGTCCTGGACATGATTAACTAATTCAATATTGCTGAGGCAAATGGCGGGGTAGTCTGCGAGCGCAGTCAGGTTGTGTTCATCCTTCACTCGCTTCTAGTGAGCTGTCTGTCTTTCAAGACGAACGCGAGCATGAATAAGATTCAGTTCAACCTGACTACCCTCATCTCGGAGTTACAGATTTATGAGTCCTTGCAGAAAAGCAAGGGCAAAAGTGTGGTTAAAGGAGAGGCCAATGTGGCCCATTCCAAAAAGAAGTTCCTCAAGGGTTCATCCTCGGGGACTAAATCTGCAAGCTTCTTCATCGAAGCAAATACAGAAGAGGAAGGGAGACAAGGGGAAGGCTCCTGCACAGGCTGTGCAAGGGAAGGGAAAGGCCAAGGTCGTGGCCGACAAAGGCAGGTGCTTCCACTGCAACGCAGATGGTCATTGGAAGCAGAACTGTCCCAGTTACTTTGCTGAGAAGAAGAGAGAAAAAGAAGGTAAATTCGATTTACTTGTTTTAGAGACTTGTCTCGTCGAACATGATGAGTTCGCCTGGATACTGGATTCAGGAGCTACTAATCATGTTTGCTCTTCTTTTCAGGGAAATGATTTCCAGCAGCTGGTAGACGGTGAAACGACGCTCAAGGTTGGAACAGGAGAGGTTGTTTCAGCTCGTGCAGTGGGAGCTGCAAAATTATTCTTTAGAAATAAGTTTTTAATTTTGGAGAACTTGTTTTTAGTTCCTCGAATTAAAAGGAACCTTATTTCTGTTTCCGCTTTGTTAGAACATGAATACTCAATTTCTTTTCAGCTTAATGAAGCAATTATTTCAAGAAATGGTATTTTTATTTGTTCTGCTCAGCGTGAGAATAATTTATTTGTGTTAAGCCCAACTGATGCTAAGACTATTTTAAGTCATGAAATGTTTAAAACGGCCGAAACGCAAAACAAAAGGCAAAAGATTTCTCCTTTAAGTAATAATACCTATCTTTGGCACCTTCGTCTTGGTCATATTAACATCGATCGGATCGATCGTTTGGTTAAAAATGGACTTCTAACTGATGTAGAAGATACATCTTTACCACCTTGTGAATCGTGTCTCGAGGGTAAAATGACCAAGAGGCCTTTTACTGGTAAAGGTTACAGGGCCAAAGAACCACTTGAACTGATACATTCGGATCTTTGTGGTCCAATGAATGTAAAAGCTCGAGGTGGTTTTGAGTACTTCATCTCTTTCATAGATGATTATTCTCTATACGGTTACTTGTACCTAATGGGCCATAAGTCTGAGGCTCTTGAAAAGTTCACAGAGTTTAAGGCTGAGGTAGAAAACCTGTTAGGTAAAACGATTAAAACGCTTCGATCAAATCGAGGTGGAGAGTATCTAGATCAGCGATTCCAGGATTATATGATAGAACATGGAATCCAATCCCAACTCTCAGCACCTGGTACACCTCAGCAAAATGGTGTATCAGAAAGGAGAAATAGAACCTTGTTGGACATGGTTCGATCTATGATGAGCTATGCTCAGCTGCCTAGCTCGTTTTGGGGGTATGCAGTAGTGACTGCAGTACACATTCTAAACAACGTTCCCTCAAAGAGTGTTTTTGAAACTCCTTTTGAGTTATGGAAGGGGCGTAAACCTAGTTTGCGTTACTTTCGAATCTGGGGTTGTCTTGCACATGTGTTAGTGACAAATCCTAAGAAATTGGAACCTCGTACGAGAATATGCCAATTTGTTGGATACCCGAAAGAAACGAGACGTGGTCTTTTCTATGACCCTCAAGATAATAAAGTGTTTGTATCGACAAATGCAACTTTCTTGGAGGAAGACCACATTCGAGATCATAAACCACGAAGTAAGTTAGTATTAGGAGAAGCTATAGAAGGATCAACAAGGGTTGTTGAAGAACCTGGTCCTTCAACAAGAGTTGTTGGAGAATCCAGTTCTTCTCGTCAATCTAGTCCTCCTCACGTAGTGGGAGAGCTTCGACGCAGTGGGAGGATTGTGATACAACCTAACAGCTACTTGGGTTTAACAGAAACACAAGTATTCATACCTGATGACAGCGTAGAAGATCCATTGTCTTATCGTCAGGCAATGAATGATGTAGATAAGGACGAGTGGGCCAAAGCCATGGACCTTGAGATGGAGTCTATGTACTTCAATCAAGTTTGGGAACTTGTAGATCCACCTGAAGGGGTCAAACCCATTGGGTGTAAATGGATCTATAATAGGAAAAGAGATGCTGCTGGGAAAGTACAGACTTTCAAAGCAAGACTTGTAGCAAAGAGTTATACCCAACGAGAAGGGGTGGCTATGAAGAAACCTTTTCTCCCGTTGCTATGCTTAAGTCCATAAGAATTCTCTTATCCATTGCCACGTTTTATGACTATGAAATATGGAAAATGGATGTCAAGACAGCTTTTTTGAATGGCAACCTTGACAAGAGTATTTTTATGTCTCAACCCGAAGGGTTCATAACCCAAGGTCAGGAACAAAAGGTTTGTAAACTGAATCGATCCATTTATGGGTTGAAACAGGCCTCCCGATCTTGGAATATTAGATTTGATACTACGAACAAATCTTTTGGCTTTGACCAGAATGTTGATGAGCCTTGTGTATACAAGAAGATCAACAAGAATAAAGTAGCTTTCCTCGTACTTTATGTTGACGACATCCTACTCATTGGGAATGATGTAGGGTATCTGTCTGACGTAAAAGAATGGCTAGCAGCTCAATTCCAAATGAAAGATTTGGGTGAGGCCCAGTATGTTCTTGGCATCCAGATTATTCGGGATAGAAAGAACAAAACGCTAGCTCTGTCTCAAGCAACGTATATTGACAAGATGTTGGCCCGATATTCGATGAAGAACTCCAAGAAGGGCTTGTTGCCTTTCAGGCATGGGGTTCACCTGTCTAAGGAACAATCTCCTAAGACACCTCAAAAGGTTGAGGATATATGACGAATTTCCTATGCCTCTACAGTGGGTAGCTTAATGTATGCCATGCTATGCACGAGGCCTGACATCTGTTATGCTGTAGGGATTGTCAGTAGATATCAGTCAAATCCAAGGTTAGACCACTGGACTGCCGTTAAAGGAATCCTCAAGTATCTTAGGAGAACGAGGGACTACATGCTGGTGTTTGGGGCTAAAGAGTTAGTTCTTACTGGATACACCGACTCTAACTTCCAAACTGACAAGGATTCTAGGAAACCTACGTCAGGGTCAGTTTTCACCCTTAACGGGGGAGCTATAGTTTGGAGAATTATAAAGCAAGGATGCATCGCAGACTCCACGATGGAGGCTGAGTATGTAGCTGCTTGTGAAGCAGCCAAGGAAGCTGTTTGGCTAAGGAAGTTCTTGACAGATTTGGAAGTTGTTCCAAATATGAACTTGGCCATTACGTTATACTGTGACAACAGTGGGGCTGTAGCCAATTCAAAAGAACCTCGCAGCCACAAAAAAGGTAAACACATAGAGAGGAAGTATCATCTGATTCGTGAAATTGTGCAAAGAGGAGATGTGGTCGTGACCAAGATCGCTTCCGAGCACAACATTGCTGATCCGTTTACGAAGGCCCTCTAGGCTAAATTGTTCGAGGGTCATCTAGAAAGTCTAGGTCTGCGAGATATGTATATAGGGTAATCTAGGGCAAGTGGGAGATGTGTAATGGGGTGTAAGGATGCCCTAGTTTATTGTATTTTGTATATTTACTTTTCATGTAATGTACAACATACATGTACCATTTCCAGCTTTGGATTATATTGTATATACTTTCCCTCTAACTTGAGTTTTAGTTCAAGTGGGAGTTTTTTGGGTTTTATGCCCTAAAACTCGTAGATAGTAAATGTACATTTGACCGAACATTAACAAAAGTAATGTATTATTCAATGTTTGTATTATATCTTGTCTTATTAACCCTAGTCCAATAAACTAAGCATCCAAGGCTAATAGAATGAGGCTTGAACTAGTATGTAGGGACATACGGGGATCAATGTTCAAGTTTTAGCATAAAGGGTCTGTAGTATAGGGATAAGGCTGGGTACCTTGTCCTGGTGACACTATGGATACGGCCCGCTTTGTATATCGATACAAACGTAATGATCCAACTCGTTCATGTAGTTGACATGCGAGTGGGGGTATCTTGTGCAATGAGTTTGCACAAAGACCGGACCGCGAAATAGTTAACCACTAACTGTAACACAGTTAGTTAGCTTGGTTTCTATTTCACTAGGATGACTGTTGGGTTCCTAGAGTGAGTAAAAATATGGTATAAAAGACTCTAGAATTCCTGTGCAAGTATACACAGTCTGCAGCAAGTAATATTATCAATCCAAGCCCTGAATTAGTTTCCACTCTACCTATTTTGTGTAACTTTCTAATGGTTTCAAAGATGGTAACAATAATTTGGTTTTGTAAGAATTATGCTGAGGCAAAGTAAATGACAGAACAACGAGTAAACAAATAGACAGACAGATTAAAGACAGGCGTTGGTTAGGCTTTAGTGATTGTTCTAAGATATGCTCTAGCAATATTATTGATCATGCATTTCTTGCAGTATTATTAGCGGATTCCTTCCGAAACTCCGAATCTTTTGGGATATGTTTCAAACCCAATGAAGAGCGACCGATCAAGCACTAGGCAACTGGCTATCCCTAGCTCAGTCACTGGCGTTCACCAATACACAATGATCGTAGTGTGGATAATTGCCACACACTCTCTAAATCATCCCTGAAACTAGAGAGAGCTATCCATACCGGCTGGCCAGGCGGGCATAAAATGAAAATAAGCACAACAATTAACCAAAATGCGATAGTCAATTTATTACTAGAGATGAAGCACAGTAATCACATTATTCCTAACCAACACCCTAAGCTACTTAGTTCATAATAGGCATAGGAATACGAATTACAATCTGAGTATGCATGTCCATAACCACAAGTTAATAAAGAAAGTAAACTCCCTAATCAGCTTGCGGAAGATGGTATTCTTGATAATCTTCAATCTCCCTATACTATTCGGCTTCCAAGGGAAAAACATGGAATGACTTTGACTTTGACGGCTACTTCCTTTTATAGAAGGATGGGAGGCTTGAATTAGGTCAACTAGGACACGTGTAAGGCTCTCCTTGATCCTTTATCACGAAAATAACTCAACAGGAGTCGGTTCATGAAGTTGGCTAACGAGCTGTGATGTGGCAGTTTCTGTTCCCAGTTTTGCTGCAGCACAGAATTTGCTCCCTCTAGTCGCCCAACAGCATAATCTGCACAAAGTGATTTCCAAAGCTTCCATTCTTCCAAATGGGTTAAATCATGTAATATCTCTCTAAAACCAACCCTATTATTAAGCATTAAAGACACACAAATCCTTATATAAATGAGGCCTAAATAACTACCTTTTGGGTAGTTATCACAACCCCAAACTTGAACTATTGCGCGTCCCGAGCAATACTAACTCACCTTCCTTCAAGAATTCAGAATATTAGACAAAGAATAGCTTAATCAACCCAGACAGTCCAACACTACCTTTAACCTTTACCTGAGCACTCTGCAAAACCAAGCTCTGCTGCAGCAAAATGATTCCTTCAGCAGGGACAAATAATCACCACTTTCAACTCAATTCTAAGAACTCTCCACAGCTTAGCTCTATTATCAGATATTTCAAAACATATTTTTAAAGGGGTTTATATCATTATTTATCAGACTTAAAGCAGCCTTACAGTCATAAGCTCTAAAGCATGGGATGACCCACTTTATGATGCAGTATACCCTTGCCTCAAGCTCATCACCAACTAGGCTCAATACTCATTATAAAGCTAAAAAATCCTTAGTTATTCCATCTCTTGCCCCTCAGAATGGCGACATTTTGTGATGAAGCTCACCTAAGTTATGGGAGACAGAAAAACTGTTGGATTATCATTCATCCTTCAAAACTTTTGCTCCATCAATTTTTTCAGCAAAATCTTCAACAAATAATTTTTCAGCAAATAATTTTTTCTCATATTTCTCATTTTTTCACATTTCCTAGGTCATCTTTTGACGCGAAGACAACCTGTGGGTATCACAAATGTCCCCGGTTACTCAATAACCTAGCAAATTTTAATTTGAAGGAGAGGAATGCTCGAGCAAAATAATTGGAGTAGCAAAAAGTCCCCCAAACTTGAATTATTCATTGTCCCCAATGAATCATTAATTAAGCAATTATACCCCCAAACTTAAATTTTTCTAACTGAATTTTTAAACTAAACATGGGACTAGGATTAAGCTTAAAGTGGATCATATAAGTCAATACTACCGTCAAAATCTTCTTTGCCGCAGCAACAGTCCAGGCTAGAAGAAATGCTCAAGCAAAAGGTTTCTGGAGATCAGAATACCTTGATCTAATTAAGCGTAATCAGTCCAAGCTTCAAAAATTCAGAGAAAAGTAGTTAAGTTAGGCATTACTCAGTGCTATAAAACAGAAACAACTCTGGAAATTTCATTAAGAACCGAGAAAAATATACATCAGCAGATATTTTTGTCACCTAGAAACAGAAAACAAAAACTGGAGTTCTCTTCTTTTTAGCTTTCTTTTTCGGAGCATCAGGTGTAGTAGGTTCAACTTCCTCTACATCCCTTTCCTTGCGGCTTCTCGTTTTCTCTATTATAGACTTGAAGAAATCTTTTTTCACTCGAAGAATGAAAAGAAACATAAGGAAAAACGAATGAAAGAAGAAACAAACCTGAGTGGTGTTTAAATGGGGCTTCAGAAAATAAAATAATCAATGACAAATCTTCCCCCAATTAATATCTTTTACCGTTTAAACCTGCAAGTAATTAATCAAATTAAATTTTCAAAACGGTAAGATTTTACCATAATGATGTGCTGTCCAACGGCTCTATCGTTCGATTTCCCTATGCAACACATGGAAGCACTTGATCTTCATGCAATATTACCTGCTCACCGAAAAATTTAAATCCCAACGGTAAAAATATTCTTAACTACGTCCGTAATATTCTGATGATATATTCACTCTAACCAGAAGATTGTAAAAACAAACTGGGTAACAAGATTTTCTTCTAGGAGAATCTTTTCACACAGAAAAATTCAAATTCAAACCGCCAAAATCAAATCTTATCTTATTATTAACTTTAGCCGAATATGTAATTCTTATCTTATCTTATCTTTTCACACGAAAATATTATTAAATCTAAACCTAAACAGAAATTCAAATAACCGAAAATAAAAACTAAATAAAATCTAACTAAATCTAATTAATTAAAAGATAATCCAAAGATAATCCAAATAAATAATCCTAAAATCAAATCAAATTCAAAATGAAATAGATAAAATCTTACTACCAACAATAAAAATACTTAAAAATAAAATCATGCAAAATCAAATCTAACCTAACCGAAATTAAAATCAAATTAGCGAAAAATAAAATTAATACAAACTCTGGGAGCTTAAAATTTTGCTCTGTGAAATGCTCCCGCAAATATCCTGCTCTCTCAATCATCAACCAACCTTAGGGAAGGATATTTTGACTGAAACTCCTCTCCCCAATAATGCTTGAAACGCTGACCATTCACCTTGAATACTCTCCCATCTTTTTCATCTTGCAAAGTAACTGCTCCATGGGGGAAAACCTCAATCACAACAAACGAACCTGACCATTTGGACTTTAGTTTCCCAGGAAACAATTTTAATCTAGAGTTATAAAGCAAAACTTTTTGACCCTTGACAAACTCCTTAGATTTTATTTTCTTGTCATGCCACAGCTTAGTCTTTTCCTTATACATTTTCGCATTTTCGTAAGAAAATTGGCGAAATTCTTCTAACTCATTAAGCTGCAGCATTCGTATTGCTCCTGCCCGACTCAGATCAAAATTTAATTTTTTCAAAGCCCAAAATGTTTTATGCTCAAGCTCTAATGGTAAATGACAAGCTTTCCCATATACTAACCTATAGGGAGACATACCTAGAGGAGTCTTATAAGCTGTCCTGTAAGCCCAAAGAGCCTCATGCAACCTAAAGGATCAATCCTTTCTAGATGGATGGACTACTTTTTCTAGAATTGATTTAATTTCCCTATTACTTATCTCAGCTTGACCATTAGCCTGTGGGTGATAGGGGGTAGCTATCCTGTGCTTGATTCCATACTTAGCTAAAAGCTTAGTTAAGATATTATTAACAAAATGTGTACCCTCATCACTTATTAGAGCTCTAGGTGTCCCGAACCGCGCAAAGATGTGCGATTGGAGAAACCTTGAAACCGTCTTGGCATCACTCTGATGGCATGCGATGGCCTCCACCCACTTGGACACGTAATCCACTGCCAATAAGATAAAAACATTGCCATTAGAAGGGGGAAATGGCCCCATAAAATCAATACCCCATACATCGAATAATTCAACTTCTAAAATGTAAGTAAGAGGCATTTCATCTCTAGGCCCCAAGTTTCCTCTCCTTTGACAAGCGTCACATTGCTAGTAGAACCAGTGGGCATCCTTAAACAAGGTAGGCTAGAAGAATCCGCAATGCAAAATCCTCATAGCTGTCCTTTGACCGCTGAAATGGCCTCCATACGGCGAAGAGTGACATTGCTCCAGGATTTCGGTTGCTTCATCACCTGAAACGCACCTACGAATAATACCGTCAGAGCATTGCTTATACATAAATGGCTCATCCCAATAGAAAAATTTTGCATCATGCTTAAACTTTTTCTTCTGCCTCCAATCCATATCAATAGGGGTGACTCCCTTCACTAAAAAGTTGGCAATATCAGCATACCAAGGGACATCCCTGACTACCTTTACCTGAACAGCAAAAAGCTGTTCATCTGGAAAAGAATCGGAAATGGCAGATTGCTCCAGCAAAGATGATGATGGATCAAGACGAGACAAGTGATCTGCAATGACATTCTCTGATCCCTTCTTGTCCTTTATCTCCAAGTCGAATTCCTGCAGTAATAAAACCCAACGAATTAGTCTAGGCTTTGCATCTTTCTTTGACATTAAATACCTTATTGCTGCATGATCCGTGAACATCGTGACTTTGGATCCAACCAAATATGGCCGGAATTTCTCAAAAGCAAACACAACAGCTAACAACTCCTTTTCAGTAGTTGTGTAGTTGACCTGTGCCTCATTTAAAACCTTGCTTGCATAATATATAGGATGAATAAATTTGCCCTGCTTTTGCCCCAGCATTGCACCTACTGCCGCATCACTCGCATCACACATTACCTCGAATGGCAAATTCCAATTAGGTGCGCAGAGAATGGGTGCTGAGATTAAAGCAGCCTTCAATGTTTCAAAAGCCTTCCTACAATCTGCATTAAAGTCAAAAACATGATCAGTGCACAATAAGTTACAAAGAGGTTTACTGATTTTGGAAAAATCCTTTATGAACCTCCTATAAAATTCAGCATGCCCTAAGAAGCTCCGAATTCCCTTCACTGAATTCGGTGATTCTAATCTTTCAATAACCTCAACTTTTGCTCTATCAACTTCTAGACCATTCTTAGAAATCCTATGACCTAACACTATGCCCTCCTTCACCATGAAGTGGCACTTCTCCCAATTAAGAACTAGATGGGTATCCTCACATCTTTTTAACACCTTACCTAAATTATCTAAACAACTCTGAAAAGACCCTCCAAAAACTGAAAAATCGTCCATAAAGACCTCAACAGTGGACTCAATCATATCAGAAAAAATTGCTAACATACATCGCTGAAATGTTGCTGGATCATTGCAAAGGCCAAAAGGCATTCGCCTGAAAGCAAACGTCCCATAAGGGCAGGTGAAAGTGGTTTTTTCCTGATCTTCAGGAGCAATAGTAATCTGGTTATACCCAGAATAACCATCCAAGAAACAGTAGTAGGCTTGACCAGCCAATCGATCCAACATCTGGTCAATAAATGGCAAAGGGAAGAGGTCCTTACGGGTGGCTTTGTTAAGCCGCATGTAATCCATGCAAACCCTCCAACCAGTTACTGTCCTAGTTGGGATCAACTCATTGTCTTTATTGCTTAGCACAGTGACACCTCCTTTCTTAGGAACACATTGGACAGGGCTCACCCAATTGCTGTCTGCAATCGGATAAATGATGCCAGCATCCAACCATTTAATCACCTCCTTTTTAACCACTTCTTTCATTGCAGGGTTAAGCCTTCTTTGTTGCTCAATACTCCTCAAGGACCCCTCCTCTAGAGTGATTTTATGCATACAAAAAGATGGGCTAATCCCCTGGATGTCAGCCAATGTCCAACCAATAGCCTTGCGGTATTGCTGCAGCAACGTTATTAAGGCCTCTTCATGCTCCGACATTAAATCTGATGCAACAATAATGGGCAACGTCCCACCTTCCCCAAGATACACATACTTCAGATGATCCGGCAAGGGCTTCAAATCTAAAGTAGGTGCCTCAATCAGGGACGACTTAATTGGGGGAGCCTTTCTTTGATCTAAATCTAAAGACTCAAAAACATCCTCACACCTAAACAATTCTTTTTCATTTTTTCTATCTAAAGAACAAATTTCTAAATCCTCTAAACTAACCTTTCCATGCTTTTCCGAATGCTTATCAACCGAATCCTGTATTGCTGTCTCAATGACTGTGCTCTCCAGAATCCTAATGGAGGAGCAATCCTCCATTTCGTCTGGATATTTCATGGCTTTAAACACATTAAATTTCACTTCCTCATTACAGACTCTCATTGTTAATTCCCCTTTTTGAACATCTATTAATGCCCTACCAGTGGCCAAAAATGGACGACCTAGAATAATTGGGACATCTTTATCAGCCTCATAGTCTAAAATAATAAAATCAAGAGGAAATATGAATTTATCCACTTTTACTAAGACATCCTCAATTTTACCCTCTGGATATGTGATAGACCTATCAACTAATTGGAGTGTAACTGTGGTAGGCCTAGCTTCACCAATACCCAACTTCCGATAGACCGAAAGAGGCATAAGGTTAATGCTCGCGCCTAAATCACAGAGTGCTCTACCTAATTCCTTTCAACCTATAGACACATGTATAGTAAATGACCCTGGATCCTTAGCCTTGGGGGGTAGCCCATTCTTAAGAATAACACTACACTCCTCAGTAAGAGATACAGTTTCAAACTCACCTAATCTTTTCTTTTTAGTCAAAATATCCTTAAGAAATTTAGCATAATTAGGCATTTGCTCTATAGCTTCTACTAAAGGGATATTTATATGCAATTGCTTAAGAATCTCTAAAAACTTTTTAAATTGACCATCCTGATTCTTAGGCTTTTGCCTTTGTGGAAAAGGTAGAGGTGGTACATAAGGCGGGGGCGGCACATATGGTGGTTCTACATCTGGCACAGAACCAGATGCTCCAGCATTCTCTTTGCTGCCTCTAGCACCCTGACCAGACTCCAACTCTTTCTCGACAACAACATTATTATCACCATTACTATTTAAATCCTGGGTCTTTCTAGACTCTTCTAGTGGCTTACCACTCCTAAGAGTTACTGCCTTTACCTGCTCCTTACCTTCCCTTCGAGGGTGTTCAGTATCTGATGGAAGTTTCCCTTGAGGCCTTGCCTTCAGCTCATTAGCTAGCTGACCCACTTGCAATTCCAGTGCCCTCATCGAAGCTTGATTACTTTGAATTGTGGCATCTGTGCGAGCCATAAATTCTTTCATCACCGCTTCGAGAGAGTTTCCTGAATTTTGCTGGGGCAAAGCCTGCTTATTTTGCTGGGGCATTACCTGCGCTTTAGCAAATCCCGGCTGGTTCACCTTTTGTTGTGTTTGCACATTACTCCCTTGTCCTCCCCACGCGATGTTGGGGTGGTTGCGCCAACCTGGATTATAGAAGTTAGAATAAGGGTTGTTCCTCTGATTACCTACAAAAAACACAGAAGCTGGATTGCTGGGGCAAAACTCGTAGTTGTGGTCTTCACCACAATAGACACATGCTTCGTCCGTGACTTGGTTCACCACTGCAGTAGGCTCCATAGCTGGTGGCTGCTGATGACTAATCACTGTCACATTCTTAAGAGCGTTAGCAATCATAGCAAGATCAGCCCTAATGGTGGACACACCATCAACCTCTAATACACTCTTAACCTGTTTACTTGTGCCTCTAACATCCGACCACTGACAATTATTAATAGATATTCTTTCTAAAATTTCATAGGCTTCGTCAAAAGTTTTTGCCAAAAGGGCCCCTCTAGCCGAGGCATCGACCATACCTTGAGCTACCATATTCAATCCATTGTAAAACGTTTCCATTTGAATACAATGAGGTAAACCATGGTGGGGACACTTTCGCAAAAGTTCCTTAAACCTTTCCCAAGCCTCACTAAAAGTCTCATCCTCAAGTTGCCTAAACCCTACTATTTCACTCCTTAATTTAGCATTTCTATTAGGTGGGAAATATTTACTCAAAAATTTTTCAGCTAACTCATCCCATGTCCTAATTGACCCTGGAGCAAAAGAATTTAACCATGACTTTGCTCCATCTCTAAGAGAATACGGGAACAAAATTAACCTAAGAGCATCTCTAGGCACTCCTTGAATCACAAAAGAATCACTAACTCCTAGAAAAGACTTAAGATGTAAATGAGGGTCTTCAGATGTCAAACCATGGAATTGCCCCACGGTTTGCAACATCTGAAACATTACCGGTTTCATTTCAAAATTTGCCGCTTGGATTTGGGGACGTGCAATCCCTGGATTCAACTCATTTAACATCGGAACAACATATGCTCGAATGGCTCTGGTCCTATCGTTCGCTATCAAGATAGGATTCTCAACCTGATTATTTTGTTGCTCATTTGGCTCAAACAGTGGGTTCTGCTGCAGCAACGGATTCTGCTGGGGGTTCACTGCTACTGGACCTTCAGGAACCTGCGGAAGTTGCGGGGCGTTCTCCATCTGGTTTCTACGCTGCTCCCTCCTTCTGTTCCTAAATGTTCTCTCAATTTCTGGATCAAGCTCAAACCGTACCCCAGGCGGATCGCTCATGCACCAAAATCACACCTGCAAAAACAAAAGAAACAATAAAAAAGTTCTAGCACCAAACCACCAAAACACGTACACAAAACAGATCAGATAAAAACTTATTCAGGTCCCCGGCAACGGCGCCAAAAACTTGTTGGGTTCCTAGAGTGAGTAAAAATATGGTATAAAAGACTCTAGAATTCCTGTGCAAGTATACACAGTCTGCAGCAAGTAATATTATCAATCCGAGCCCTGAATTAGTTTCCACTCTACCTATTTTGTGTAACTTTCTAATGGTTTCAAAGATGGTAACAATAATTTGGTTTTGTAAGAATTATGCTGAGGCAAAGTAAATGACAGAACAACGAGTAAACAAATATACAGACAGATTAAAGACAGGCATTGGTTAGGCTTTAGTGATTGTTCTAAGATATGCTCTAGCAATATTATTGATCATGCATTTCTCGCAATATTATTAGCGGATTCCTCCCGGTACTCCGAATCTTTTGGGATATGTTTCAAACCCAATGAAGAGCGGCCGATCAAGCACTAGGCAACTGGCTATCCCTAGCTCAGTCACTGGCGTTCACCAATACACAATGATCGTAGTGTGGATAATTGCCACACACTCTCTAAATCATCCCTGAAACTAGAGAGAGCTATCCATACCGGCTGGCCAGGCGGGCATAAAATGAAAATAAGCACAACAATTAACCAAAATGCGATAGTCAATTTATTACTAGAGATGAAGCACAGTAATCACATTATTCCTAACCAACACCCTAAGCTACTTAGTTCATAATAGGCATAGGAATACGAATTACAATCTGAGTATGCATGTCCATAACCACAAGTTAATAAAGAAAGTAAACTCCCTAATCAGCTTGCGGAAGATGGTATTCTTGATAATCTTCAATCTCCCTATACTATTCGGCTTCCAAGGGAAAAACATGGAATGACTTTGACTTTGACGGCTACTTCCTTTTATAGAAGGATGGGAGGCTTGAATTAGGTCAACTAGGACACGTGTAAGGCTCTCCTTGATCCTTTATCACGAAAATAACTCAACAGGAGTCGGTTCATGAAGTTGGCTAACGAGCTGTGATGTGGCAATTTCTGTTCCCAGTTTTGCTGCAGCACAGAATTTGCTCCCTCCAGTCGCCCAGCAGCATAATTTGCACAAAGTGATTTCCAAAGCTTCCATTCTTCCAAATGGGTTAAATCATGTAATATCTCTCTAAAACCAACCCTATTAAGCATTAAAGACACACAAATCCTTATATAAATGATGCCTAAATAACTACCTTTTGGGCAGTTATCAATGACCTAGGCAACTTGGCCTTAATCCTGAGTGGATTATGGACTCCTTTCCATGAGGGATTGTCCTTTGATTTGTATGGGTGAGAGTGGCCTGTTCGCCGACTCAATAAGCCTACCATTTTGGGGACAAGATCGAGTGGGGAGCTGGGAACATAGTCTTACAAGATGGAATTCACTCATTCCCGATATTAGGGTAAGTAGAGGTGTGTTCCCTTAAGTGGTGTCTCCGGGTCTTGAACAATGGGCCCTACCCTCTTTATGGCACGAGATGGACTTTTGGTTGTTGGTTGGACCTCAAACAAGTTGTTCATTAGAGGAGCACTGATACTTAAGGATCAAGAGGTAGCCTAGGGGTAAAACGGTAAGTTGACCTAGCTGGGAAACGAACATACGTGAAGGGCTAACTTGCTGTTGACGGTCGATATCTGTGGACACAGAAATATATCTGCAGTGAGAAGAGTACAGTTGTGGTTCTTTAGTGGAGTGAACCACAGTTAACGAATATTGATTAACTTGGTTAATGAGTTTAGCCAACTAATCTCATATCGTTGGAGCTTCTGATCTGTAGGTCCATCAGGTCCCATCGATAGCTCTATAAGGGCGTTGAGGTAAATTTCTAAGGGTGAATTGAGTATTCGAAGGGGTTCGAATATTAAATTGAAAAATATGAATTTGATTCATATTAAAGACTATAGGTTATAATTAATACACATATGATGTATATTAATTCTATAGTGAATTTGAGAGATATAAATATATAATTAAATATATGATATTTAATTCTGATGTTAATTAATTGGAGAATTAATTAATATTTTGGTTTTAATTTTTAATTAAATTTTATTTAATTAAGCTATATTAAAACTATAGAATAAATGGAGTTTATTTTGTATAAATATGTTTATACAAATGACATTTAATTAAATTAATAGTTAATTTAATAAAAGGTTTAATTAATTAAATCAATTTCCCATCAGTTAGGGTAACTGATGGGAACGCGTGCTCATTTTTTCCTTAATCTTGCGTGAATGGGAGGGTTTTAAGGAGGAAGTTGTGTTTTTTACGGTATGCTCTCCATCATTCAGTTTGGCTCTCTGAAAATCTCACACAGAACTCTCTCAACCTCTCCCAATTCTAAGAAAACTCTCTGCAGTTCTCTCCCATAAAGAATAAAGAGAATTTTACCCCATAGAAACCCTTAGAGATTGTGCTCCCACAAGCCCCTGACGCGCAACCTTCAAGAGAATACCGGTGGATCTTTGGTGGTGGTGTTCGTGACTATTTTACAGCGAAATCAAGGTCTCCTTGCTGCTGGTTTTTGGCGAGTTTTGATAGTGAGCAGAGCTAGCTAGTTTTCCCTAATCTATTTAGCTAGTCTTTGATGATTTATTGGCTATTTTATTGTGCTTTATTTTTTATTTTGTAGGAAATGGTTGATTGGAGCTAAAGCGCAATATTGGAGTTAATCGGGTGCTCGGAACGTGAAAAGTTTCAAAAGAGCCGAAGAGAATGAAAGAGGAAAAAGTCAAAATAGGGTCGAACGCAGACTAGCGTCTCGACGCTAGTCCTTGAGCGTCTCGACGCTAGCATTCCTTATCTGAGTAGGCGCGAAACGGTCATAGCGTCTCGACGCTGCGACCTTAGCGTCTCGACGCTGTGTAATTTCCATTCCAGACACGCGTGTTTTAGAGATTGTGCTCCCACAAGCCCCTAACGCGCAACCTTCAAGAGAATACCGGTGGATCTTTGGTGGTGGTGTTCGTGACTATTTTACAGCGAAATCAAGGTCTCCTTGCTGCTGGTTTTTGGCGAGTTTTGATAGTGAGTAGAGCTAACTAGTTTTCCCTAATCTATTTAGCTAGTCTTTGATGATTTATTGGCCATTTTATTGTGCTTTATTGTTTATTTTGTAGGAAATGGTTGATTGGAGCTAAAGCGCAATATTGGAGTTAATCGGGTTCTCGGAACGTGAAAAGTTGCAAAAGAGCCGAAGAGAATGAAAGAGGAAAAAGTCAAAATAGGGTCAAACGCAGACTAGCGTCGAGACGCTAGTCCTTGAGCGTCTCGATGCTAGCATTCCTTATCTGAATAGGCGCAAAACGGTCACAACGTCTCGACGCTGCGACCTTAGCGTCTCGACGCTGTGTAATTTCCATTCCAGACACGCGTGTTTTAGAGGCAGCGTCTCGACGCTACGGCAAAAATCTATAATATAAGTTATTTTCGGCTAGGGCTGAAAGGGGAGATTCTTTTGGACACTTTTGGAGCCGTAAAACAGAGGAGAAAACAGAGGATTGAGGCTGAACAAAGTAGATCATGGTGGAAATCAACCCATTGTTCGTGGGGATCGTGACGGGGACGTTCGGTCTCGGCCTACATTGAGTTTTTCCTTTCTTTTTCCTTTTCTCTAGCTAGATTTTATGGTTTTGTCATGTTTAGTTGAGCTTGTAATACCATTCATGAGTAACTAAACTTGTGGCTTAGGGATTGATGTAGTTGATTTAGTTTATGGATTGATTTTTGGTTTAAGTTGTGCAATGGTTATTATGTATGCAATCTTGATTTAATGCTTTCAATTAATTGGCCATTAGTTGAATGATTTGAGTTTTGATTCTTGCTCGGGAGAGGAGATTAAATGTAGACTTACTCAAGATTGCATGACTAAAGTTTATTTTCTAATTCGTGACGGTTTTTAGATTAACTTTAGAATTGGTCAAAAGAACTCATTGCCTTGCATGTTAATAAACTTAGATAGGGATATCAAGTTGGTTAATTTGCATGAGAATCAATTATACTCGGGAGAGGTAATTGTGATTAAAGGTTCTTAGGCTCATAATTCCATTGTGCATAATAGCTTATTCCTTAAAATCAATCCAAGACTAAATCGACGAAATCAATTCCCTAAGTATTCTTCCAATTGAATTTCCACTTTTTACTTGTTTGATTTAGTTTTCGATCTATCACTCATTACTTTGTGTTCCCTAAATAAAATTGAGCAAGATAATTCACAATACTTGATTTAGCTTAAACATCCAATCCAGAGGACGACACTCGTTTATACGAACACTTTATTATTACTTGACCCGTGCGCTTGCGGTAAGGAAAATTCCACATCAAGTTTCTAGGAATTTTGGTGAATTCAATCGAGAATTTCTACAAAGGTACGTTTTTCTTTGATCTAGGATCAATAGGATCCAAATTAGATGAGATCTAGTTTATATTTTTCGGGTTATAGCATGTTTTATATCAATATTACAGCATGTTACATTTATTTTCTGCTGTAAATTGTTTTGCCGTCGTATTGGTATCCCAATCGGCGTTTTTTATTCGAAAAAGTCTCTAACGTCTTCCGCTACGTAGGGTTGTTTATCCCTACAATTTGTACTTAACCCGATCTAAAACTGAGTTTATCTTGTTATATTTCAACTTAACTTAGAGTGTTCTTCATGATTAATGCTGGAATTTCGTATGGACAACCATTTTATAATAACTGATTGCTCTAAATTACATTAACTTTCTTAAAAGTGGTTCTTAGCCAGTGGGGAGTTCAGAGATGATCACCCACATAATCCATATAACAGTGGCTCAAATTGAAGTGGTTTAATGGGAATTAGATCGCTAATTTTAAGAGAGTTGAGAAGTTTGTGTTAAGCTGTTGAGTGAGTTGATTTAGCAAGTATTTTGCTCTAGCAAAGTTATTCGGCAAAAGTATAAAAACCCTTAATCCGAGTCTGCTTTCTTATCTCGGTTTCAAGTCCTTTTTAGTAAGCTTTTCTAGCATCTTTGTCATTTTAAATTCTTGCAAATTTCTTGTTTAATTACACTTGGATTAATGAGCAAAACTTTATCGGTTGCCCTTGTATTCCATTAAAATTAAGCTTAGATTAATAAATTTCCTTGCATCAATCTCTGTGGAGACGATACAAAAAAATAATTATCACGTGTTGCTGATCATGTATACTTGCACGTGCGTTTTTTGAGTTTTATTGCATACTTTTTAACCTTACATTACAAGGCAACAAGTTGTTGGTGCCATTGTCGGGGATTTAGTTGATTTTTGCTATTTTAAGTTGAATTTTAGTGAAATTGGTGTTGAAACTACGTCTAACTTAGTTGTTTCATTATTTCAGGTGGTGGTAGTTGTGTATGAACGATTTCCCTAATTTGGAGTTCAATTTTGACCCTAAAATTGAGAGGACCTTTCATAAGAGGAGGAGAGAGAAACAATATAATGGATTCACCACCTCTTTTACCTCTTATACCTCCTAGGGACCTTGAAAACCAAGAGAATCCACAACAGCCTAACCCAAAGTAAACCAACAAGCTATGATGGAAAATCAAGCTGAAAACCCTGTCCTTTTAGCCAATGATAGGGAAAGAGCTATTAGAGCCTATACAATCCCCATGTTCAATGAGCTAAACCCTAAGATAGTTAGGCTCGAGATACAGGCATTGAATTTTGAAATGAAGCTTGTTATGTTCCAAATATTACAAACTATGGGACAATTTCATAGATTACCGTCTAACGAGCCACACCTTCACCTTAAATCCTTCTTGGGAGTGAATGATTCTTTTAGGATTCAAGGAGTTTCTCAAGATGTACTTAGGCTAACTTTGTTTCATTATTCTTTGAGGGGTGGAGCTAAAGCTTGGTTAAACACCTTTGCTCCAGGCTTCATCACTACATGGAATGAGCTAGTAGAGAAATTCCTAATCAAATATTTCCCTCCCACTAGAAATGTCAAGCTTAGAGCTGAGATGGTGTTGATGTGCAAAAAGCTTACCGCAAGCATACGGGTCAAGTTTTAATATAGTGTTTTCATGATTAACGAGTGTCATCCTCTGGATTGGTGTTCTAGCTAATCAATTACCGAGATTAATCTTGTTCAACTTTATTTAGTGATCAAAAACTTAGCGAGAAAATTCAATTTAAAACTAAAGAAAGCTAAAAGATGGAAATTCAAATGGAAAGAATTCTTAGGGAGTTGATTTCACCATTTGAGGTTGTGAGTTAGTTACTTGAATGGTTAATATGCAAAGATTCATAAATCTTAGGACAAACTAATATCATGGTTATCTCTCCTGAGCATAACTAATTCTCATACATGCAATAAATCCAATATCCCTATCTAGATTTATTATCATGCAAGACCTTAAGTCTAATCATTTTTTAACGATTTCTAAGACTATCATAAATCTCCCGATCTTAAGATTATCTTAGTTATGCAAAACAAGTTCTAAACTAAATCCCCTCTCCCGAGCAAGACTTAGATAAAATAACATTCAATTCATGGCCAATGAATCAAAAGTATTAAGACTAGAATATGCATAAATGAATTCAAAACATACATCCAAGAATTAATCCACAACGCCCAAAGGGCTACATCAATCCCTAAGAATTAAAGATCTAGCTACTCATGAAATCCTCGTTACAATAGAAGCTAGAAAGAAAAGCCACAAACTAACTAAAGATAAGGAAAGAAGGGAAAAACTCGAATGTCGCCAAAATCGCACGTCCCCTCACAATCTTCACGCGTTCTAGCTTGAATCCCGCTTCTTGTCCTTGCTCAAGCCCCCACAAGAGGTCTCTAGTCGGAATTAAGGCTAAAATCTCTCCAAAAGAACTCCTCTTTCTCGGCTAAGATCACTTTCCTTTTATAGTGAAATTGGGCGACAACATCTCGACGTTGTGCCTTTGCCGCTGATAACACTCATTTATGTGCGTTATTTAGCCTTAAAAACCTAGGTTATTGATTGGAAAACAAGGACTTTGTGTTTAAAATCTTATCATTTTAAGTCAATTTAGCAAAAGTGGTAGACTCATGAGGAAAATCTTAGAAATATAGGATTTAAGCTTAAAATGTACAAAAAAAGGTTATTTTTGCAAGAATTTATAAAAGTTAATGTTTTTGTGCAGAGGACTTTGCAAGGAAGATGCGCCCGCAAAAGGAGAGTAAAGGTTAGCAGAGCAATTGAGGTGAAACTGATGATTTGCGCCTGCATATGAACTTGAGGATGTGGGATATGTGATCAAAATGCTCCCGCAAACCATATAAGAAAAGTAGCCTCAGTTGAGGACATAATTGTCAAAGCAGAGCATAGAGAAAAATGCGCCCGATATGCGGGCGCAACTAGGCTTTCCGACAGAATACCGAGATTCGTGGGATCTTCACAGAATCATCTAAAAATGTCCAATCTGGTATCAAATCTCCAAAGATTGTGGATTCTTACCTTCCAAGGCCTTCTCACACTGATCTCGGTAGCTAACTTCACCTTCCAAGGTCTATAAAAGGGGACCAAGATGCAAGAAGCAAAGTGAGCTCGAAATTTCGTCCTTATGATAGATTTTTATGTTTTTCTCTCTTAGAAAGGCTTGTCTCTCCTTGAAAAATGGCAAGAGCAAGCTAGATAGAGAGGGAGAGATCCCTAATAGAGTCTTGTCTTTTAATTTTATGTTTTAAGTTTCTGTTTCCATTATTCTTTATTTTCTGTTTTTCCCTTATTGCAATTGTACCTTTAGAAGTTTTTTAATCCATTCATTGAAGTAATATGAGTTCTATCAGTTTTTTCCATTCATTGTTCTTTTTATTTATCGTCTTGCATTTTATCTTCAATTATGAGCTAAGCTTCTACTTGGGGGTTCAAATATGTGGATTCCTTGAGTAGAAGAAAGTCCCGCCTATGCAAAAGCAACTTGCTCCCTTTTAGCATTGTTTGTTTTTGTTGAAATTAAAGTTTAGTGTTAGCTTAAACTGATCACTGTGTGGATTCATTGAGTAGAAGACATAATTCTGTGTCCATGGATATAGACCAATAACAACAAGTTAGTCATTCACGAGTGTTCGTAACTCCAGTTGTGTCAAATTACCGTTTTACCCCTGAGTTACCTCTACCTCTTTAAGTACCAGTGCTCCTTTAATGAACAACCTGTTTGTGGTCCAACCACCAAACAGAAAACCCCTCTCGGGCCAGTGAGAGGGTAGAACCCTTTGTTCAAGACCCAGAGACACCACTTAAGGGAACACTCATCTACTTCCTCAAAGTCGGGAAGGAGTGAATTCCATCTTGTGTGATTATGTTCTCAGCTCCTCACTTGGTCTTGTCCCCAAAATGATAAGCATATTGAGTCGACGTTTTGGCCACTCTCACCTATACAAATCAAAGGACAATCCCTCGTGAACAGGAGTCTATAATCCACTCAGGATTCAAGCTAAGTTGCCTAGGCCATCCTAGTGAAATAGAAACCTAACTAGTTAACGGTGTTACAGCTAGAGGTTACTATTTCGCGGTCCGATCTTATGCAAACTCATTGCATAGGATACCCTCACTCCCATGTTCTCTACACGAACGCGTTGGATCATTACGTTTGTATCAAACAACCTTTTAAGTTGTTACTTGAACATTGATCCCCGTATGTCCCCACATACTAGTTCAAGTTACATACAAACAACCTTGGATCTTAGTTTATTGGATTTGGGTCATATTGTGCAATACTTAACAATAACACTTTATTGTAGAAACTTAATAACACTTTATCGAAACAGGTATACAATTTGTTTACATTCACTATCTACGAGTTTTAGGGCATAAAGCCCAACAAACTCCCACTTGAACTAAAACTCTAGATTAGTGGGATGTACAATAATCTATACATAAGTGGGTGTATAAATACATGTATAAAACATATATAATGTACAAATACAATAAACTAGGGCATCACTATACCCGTTACATAATGGTATCACTATACCCGTTACATTTCTCCCACTTGCCCTAAATTACATTTTTGTACATAACTCGTAGACCTAAACCTTCTAGATGACCCTCATGCACTTTAGCTGAGAGAGCCTTCGTGAATGAATCAACAATATTCCTTTCAATTCAATGTGTCTGCTTGTCTTTGGGTTGTGAGGTTCTTTTGAATTTCCCATAGCACGACTGTATCACTATAAAGTGTGATGGGCAAGTTCACATTTGGAACACCTTTCAAATCAGTCAAGAACTTCCTAAGTCATGCAGTCTCTACCGCTGCTTGATAACTCTCCAAAAGGACTCTCCAAAAGGGAGTTATTTAGGCCTTAGTTTTATAGTGATTTGTGTGTCATTTGTGCTAAATAGGGTTGCTTTAAGATGAATATTATATGTTTTAACCCATTTGGAAGCATGGATGCTTTGGAAGTTATTTTGTGCAGAATATATTGCTGAGCTACTTGAGGGAATAAAATTTGTGGTCCAGCAAAGCAAGGAGCAAAATTGCCACGTCACAGCTTGTTGTCCATTTTAATGAACTGAAGTTAGTTGAGCTATTTTCGGCTTTAAGAAGCAAGGAGAGTCATCCACGTGTACAGATTGACCTAATTTGGGCTTGCCTTCATTCTATAAAAGGGAAAAGCCGTCCAAGTAAAAAACATTCCACTTTTGGGGAAGAGATCATTTCTCATTTCCATCTTTGGGAGCCAAATAGAGGAGGAAAGATTGGGGACTTCAAGAAGACCATCAATTACGAATTTGACCAAGGGAATTAGTATTTTCTTGTATTTTTTTTGTAGTTATGGATGCACATACTTAGATTGTAGCGTGTGTTGTCATGAGTTTTATGAACTAAATTTACTTAGGTGTTGGTTAGGAGTGATGTAATTGTCGTGCTTTATTCTCTATGCAATATATGTGATTTGAGCATCTTGATTAATTGTTGCGCATATCTTTATTTTGTGCCCGTCTGGTCAGCTGATATGAATACCACTTCTTAGTTTCAGGGATGATTTGAGAAGTGTGTGACATTTAATCACACTAGATCATTGTGTATTGGTGAACGCCAGTGACTGAGTTAGGGATAGCCAGTTGCCTAGTGCTTGATCGGTAGAGCTTCATTGGAGTTGAAACACATTCCAAAAAATCCAGAGTTTCGGGAGGATCTTGCTAATAAGACTGCAAGAGTTTTGCCTAATCAATAATATTGCTAGAGCATCTTTTAAAACAATTACTAAATCCTAACCAACGTCTGTTCCTAATTTGTCTGCTTTATTTGTTTACTTTTTGTTCTGTCATTTCTTTTGCTTCAGCATTATATCAAAATCAACCATTTTAACCACTTTTGAAACCATTAAGAAGTTATACAAAATAGATAAAGTGAGAACTATTCAACCCCGTGGATTCGATAAATACTTATTATTTGCTGCAGATTGTGTATGCTTGCACAGTGTTCTAGAGTCTATTTTTACTATATTTTTACCCACTCTGGAAACCCAACAAGTTTTTGGCACCGTTGCTGGGGACTTGAATAAGTTTTTATCTGATCTGTTTTGTGTATGTATTTTACCCACTTTGGAATGAGATAGTTGTTGGGTTTTATGCCCTAAAACTCGTAGATAGTGAATGTAAACAAATTTTATACTTGTGTTCAATAAAGTGTTATTTAGTTTCTGCAATAAAATGTTATTGTTTAATATTGCACTATTTGACCCAAATCCAATAAACTAAGATCCAAGGTTGTTTGTATGTAACTTGAACTAGTATGTAGGGACATACGGGGATCGATGTTCAAGTAACAACCTAAAGGGTCTATAGTATAGGGATAAGGCTGGGTACCTTATCCTGGTGACACTATGGATACGAGCCACTTTGTATTATGATACAAACGCTATGATCCAACTGTTGGGTTTTATGCCCTAAAACTCGTAGATAGTGAATATAACCGTTGACCGGATATTAATGAAATAATATTGATATATTTTTCCATTAATTGTTATTAGTTATTATATATTTGTCTTTGCCTAATAATAACCCTAATCCAATAAACTAGACATCCAAGGCTGTAATATGAGTCTTGAACTATATGTAGCGACATATGGGATCATTGTTCAAGAAACAGCCTAAAGGGTCTATAGTATAGGGATAAGACTGGGTGCCTTATCCTGGTGACACTATGGATACGACCCACATTGTATTTGATACAAACGTTGCGATCCAACGTGTTCGTGTAGGAGACATGCGAATGGGGGTATCCTATGCAATGAGTTTGCATAAGACCGGACCGCGAAATAGTAACCACTGGTTATAACACCGTTAACTAGTTGGTTTTCTATTTCACTAGGACGACCTAGACAACTTAGTCTTAATCCTGAGTTAATTATGGACTCTTGCTCATGAGAGATTGTCCTTTGATTTGTATGGGTGAGAGTGGCCAATACGCCTTCTCAATAAGCCTACCACTTTGGGGACAAGACCGAATGGGGAGCTGGGAACATAATCGTACAAGATGGAATTCACTCCTTCCCGACTTTAGGGAAGCAGATGAGTGTTCCCTTAAGTGGTTACTCCGAGTCTTGAACAAAGGGCCCTACCCTCTCAATGGCACGAGAGGGTTTTTTGTTTGATGGTTGGACCATAAACAGGTTGTTCATTAGAGGAGAATTGGTACTTAAGGAAATAGAGGTAACCCAGGGGTAAAACGGTAATTTGACCCAGCTGGTGTTACGGACACTCGTGAAGGACTAACTAGTCGATATTGGTCTATATCCGTGGACACAGAAAATATGTCTGCAGTGAGAAGAGTGCAACTGTGAGTCTATAGTGGAATGAACACACAGTTAACGAATATTGATTAATGTGGTTAATGAGTTTGACCAATTAATCTCACATCGTTGGAGCTTCTGATCTGCAGGTCCATTAGGTCCCACTGGTAGCTCATAAAGTAATTTGAGGCAACTAAGTAATAAATGTAAATTGAAAATGTTCAATTTACTAAGGGAAACAAATATAATATATATTGATATATTATTATGAGAGAAATTAATATTTGAAGAAGTTCAAATATAAATTTATGGAAGTTTGAAAGAGTTCAAATAATGAATTAATTAATTTAAGGCCTAAAATGTGTTTGGGCAAATTAATTAATTCTAGGCCGGAAATTAAATATGTGATATTTAATTGGTGGTTAATTAATTAAAGAATTCATTAACCGGGAATTAATCAATTATGGAAATAATTAATCACTTAAGGAAGTGATTAATCATTTATGGAAATGATCTAATCACTTATGGAAGTAATTAGTCATTTGTGGAAAAGATTAATCAATTATGGAATTGATTGATCATGATTGATTAATTAAGGAAGAAGATTGAATCAATTTTGGAAAAGATTGATTTAATTGAATATTTTATTCATGGCCTCTCTTCTATAAATAAAACACTAGACCTAATTGGTCATGACACTTGAAACTTTGCTCTTGCTCTTAGACTCTCAAGACAAGACCTAGAATTCTCTCTAGCCTCCCTCTTAGAGAAAGACTCCCACAAGTCTTTTGCCTCCTAGACCTAGAGTCATACCGGTGTAACCTCTGTGGTTATTGTGTCATTCAAGAAGAATTTTCCAGCGATCACGAGACAAAGGAGGCTGCTACGTTTTGTTCGTTGGAGCATCGTTGGCGAAGAACGGTCAAGTCTACAACGGAGGTTTGTGACGGTTCTTCCCTTTTTTTCTTTAGAAAAGCATGAAAATAAATTTAGATTTATTTTTCAGCATGTTTAAACCAATGATAGCGAGCATAGCTAGCTACGTTTACTTATTTAATTTAGCTAGTCTTTTATGATTTTTGGGCCATTTTATTGTGCTTTATTGTTTATTTTGTAGGAAATGGTTGATTGGAGCTATAATGCAATATCAGAGTTGATCGGGTGCTCGGGGCGTGAAAAGATGCAAAGGAATGAAAAGAGTAAAAGTGGAAAAAAGTCAAATCTCGGTCAACAGCAGGCTAGCGTCGAGACGCTAGCTCTTGAGCGTCTCGACGCTCACATTCCATATCAGATTAGGCGCGTAAAGCTTACAGCGTCGAGACGCTGTGATAGGAAGCGTCCCGACGCTTCCGTTTTTCCTTATTCAGAACGCGCGTATAAGAGGCAGCGTCGCGACGCTGTCTTGACAGCGTCTCGACGCTAAGACGAAAAATCAGAATAAAAGCTTATTTTCGGCTAGGTTTTTGGGGAGTTCAATTTGGGACCTTTTGGAGCCGTAAAGAGGACAAAATAGAGGACTTTTGGAGCTGCAAACAAAGGAGGAACTTGGAAATCAACCCATTGTTCGTGGGGATCGTGACGGGGACGTCGGGACTCGGCCTACATTGAGTTTTCTTTTCCCTTTTCTTCCTTTAGTTAGATTTATGGCTTTCATATGTTTAGTTGAGATTGTATTTTCATTCATGAGTAGCTAAACTTGTAGCTTAGGGATTGATGTAGTTGATTAAGTTTATGGATTGATTTATGGTTTAAGTTGTGTAATGTTATTGTGTTTGTAATCTTGATTTAATGCTTTCAACTAATTGGCCATTAGTTGGATGATTTAAGTTTCGAATCTAGCTCGGGAGAGGGGATTTGATCTAGACTTACTCAAGATTGCATGAATAAAGTTTATTGTCTAATTCGTGACGGTTTTAGATTAACTTTAGAATTGGTTAAAAGATCTCATTGCCTTGCATATTAATAAACTTAGATAGGGATATCAAGTAGATTAATTTGCATGAGAATCAATTATACTCGGGAGAGGTAGTTGTGATTAAAGGGTCTTTGGCTCATAATTTCATTGTGCATAATAACTTATTCTTTAAAATCAATCCTAAACGAAATCGGCGAAATCAATTCCCTAAGTAGTTTTCCCAATTGAATTTCCATTCTTTTTACTTGCTTTGATTTGTTTTTAACTTCATTAATTCATCACTTTTTAATCCCTAAATAAAATTGAGCGAGATTATTCATAGTACTCGATTTGCTTAAAAATCCAATCCAGAGGACGACATTCGAATTTACTATTCACTATATTATTACTTGACCCGTGCGCTTGCGGTTAGGGAAAGTCCACATCAAGTTTTTGGCGCCGTTGCCGGGGATTGGCACATTTAGTTAGATCGATATTGTGAAAAAAATTGCTTGATCTTAATTTAGGGTGTATTGTTACTTTTTTAGGTTGTTTGCATTTTTTTTCCTTGTTTGTTCTTATTTCCATATTTGATTTTTTAGGTTAGTTTTTCTTTTAGTTGAGTAATCTTTTCCTTATTTGTTCTTGTTTTTCCTTTTTTAGATTAGTTTTCTTATTTGCATTTTGCCATATTTATTTTTTTTGCATTCCATATTAGGCTATTTTGTTTCCTTTTCTAGATTATATTCTCCATATTTAGATTAGTTGTTTCCTTTTCTTTATTTCATTCCATAATTGTTTTCTTTCTTTTTTAGGGTAGTTTTGTTTGTTTATGCGTAGGGATAAAGATTTAATTTTAGCACCATTTGATCCCGAGATAGAAAGAACAATTCTTAGGCTTCGAAGGGAAAATAGAGAAATTATTCAAATGGCAGATCAAAACCCACCTGAGGAGCCTAGGCCTAATAGAGATTATTTTCAGCCTGTGTTTCAGGGGCAACAGTCGGGGATTGTCTATGCACCGATTAATGCCAACAACTTTGAGCTGAAAACCGGTCTCATTCAGATGGCTCGAGACTGTGCATATAGAGGATCGCCCACTGAGGATCCAAATTCTCATCTTAAATCATTTTTGGATATTTGTGGGACGGTAAAGATTAATGGAGTGTCTGATGATGCTATTCGCTTACGTTTATTTCCCTTTTCCTTGCAGGATAAAGCACGTGATTGGTTGCAGTCTATTGCCCCTGGGAGCATCACCACTTGGGATGCTTTGGTCCAGGCCTTCTTAAAGAAATTCTTTCCTCCTGCAAAGACGGTCAAGCTAAGGACTGAGATTGGGACATTCCAACAACAGTATGATGAGCAGCTGTTCGAAGCTTGGGAGCGATTCAAAGAGCTACTGAGGAAATGTCCTCAGCATGGTTACCCCGATTGGCTTCAGGTACAGTTGTTTTATAATGGTTTAACTCCCAGTACAAAAACGATTGTTGATGCAGCTGCAGGTGGGACTCTGTTGTCCAAGACCGTGGAAAACGCTCGCACACTTTTAGAGGATATGGCCACCAACAGCTATCAGTGGCCATCTGAGCGGTCTACACCTAAAAAGATTGCTGCTGGAGTGTTCGAGGTTGATAAAGTAAGTGCACTCCAAGCCCAGATGACTTCCCTTGCCAATGCTTTTATGAAATTTTCAGGTACAGGGAGTGCACAGTCAATTGAATCAGCTGCTGCTTTAGCATCCAGACCTCAGGAGGAGACCATCGAGCAGGTTCAGTATGTATCAAATTTTAATTCTAGGTGATATAATAATAGTTCTACACCTACACATTATCACCCTAACAATAGGAACCATGAAAATTTCTCTTATGCTAATACTAAGAATGTTCTTAATCCTCCTGGTTTTGCCCCTCAAACTCAAGATAATAAAAAGTTAGAAGATCTTGTTGGAGCTTTCATTGCAGAGTCTAGTAACAGGACAACCAAGTTAGAGGAGGCAGTCATTGCCATCAACTCAACAGTGAATGGCCACAGTGCTGCCATCAAGAACATTGAGACTCAGCTGGGACAGTTGGTGAATGTTGTAAGCACCATGAACAAAAGTAAGGCCCCAGCTGAACAAGAGAAACCTCAGATGGAGTACTGTAAGGCAATCACTGTGCACCAGGAAGAATCTGAAGAGGAACCTGAATCTGAGGACTATGAAACGCCTACAGGGGAAGCTGAGGAGGACACATCATCTGATGAGGCTGAACAGCCTAACCTGGAGCCTCCTAATCCTTTCCCCACACTGTTGGTTCCTAAAGAAAAGAAAAAGAAAAAGAAGAAAAAGAATAATCAGGTTCAGTTTGATAAATTTATGAATGCTTTTATGAATCTGAATATTAATATTCCTTTTGCAGAGGCATTAGAGATGCCCCAATACAACAGGTTCATGAAGGAGTGGTTAGCAAAGAAACGAAAGGAAAAGAAAGTTGACACTGTTTATCTTGCTTCCACATGCAGCACCAGAGTACAACAAAAAGTACCTGAAAAAGTAGCAGATCCAGGGAGTTTTTCTGTTCCTTGTAGTTTTGGTACTTATTCTTTCAGAGCATTATGTGATTTAGGTGCTAGCATTAATATTATCCCATTGTCCTTGTGTAAAAAGTTAGATATAGGTGAGATTAAGTCTACTCCTGTAAAGCTCCAATTGGCTGATCAATCCGTGGTGAGACCAATTGGTATTATAGAAAATGTGTTAATCAGAGTAGGTAGATTTTTCCTCCCTATTGACTTGTATGTTATGGACATGATAGAAAATCCTTCAATGCCTGTCATATTAGGACGACCATTCCTCGCTACTGGGCGAGCGATCTTAGACATTGAGCGTAGGGAGCTCACTATTAGAGTCAAGAACGAAAAAGAGATCTTTAAAGCAGTTGAAGACTCTAAAGATGAAGTGCTTTACATGGGCTACAGGAAAGGTGCAAGAAAGAGCACCTCTGTTGGATTCACAGAACAAAAGCCTCGTTGAAGCACGTGCAACACGTCGAGCTAATGACGTTAAACAAGCGCTTATGGGAGGCAACCCAAGTGAGTTAGTTATTTCTTTATTTTGAGTTTTATTTATTGTTTGTGTCTGTTTTGTAGGTCTTGTTTTCTTTCTCTCCTTGCTTTCAAGCTTTCAAGAGTCCAAGCATTCAGTCAAGAAGTCATCATCATTCCAGGCCAGTATTGTTCACTCCTGTCATTCTTTTATTGTTCTCATGCTTGTTTATGCCTTATTCTCTTTATACATTGAGGACAATGCATGTTTTAAGTTTGGGGGTGGATTAGCATGTTTGTGGAGCCCTTGAGCATCTGAGTTCGGGCTATAGTTTTGAGCTTTCTTTGAATTATGCATATGGTTGTTGTCTGGATGCTGCTTTTGCATGATTATGATGTCCTAGGATAGGCTTTCTTGTCAATTTTCAAGCTTGTAATGAGATGTAAGCATAAGTGCCCAAAAAGGGAGACTTTTTAAAATTTTTCTAGGAGATGGCTTGCATGAGTAGAGTATCTGTCTTGGCTAGATTTGGATTTGAATGCTTAGGAGCGAATTATTGGGTTCATATGCTTGTTGTCACCTCGATAGGTGTAGGGTAGAGCTAAAGAGTTAATTTTTTGCAAATTAGCATGTTTGATCTTGCTTAGGAGAAAAGAAAAGAATATCTGCTTATCTTGTTCATAACGAAAAATCATTCTTGTTGTTATTGTTGAAAAAAAAAAAAAAAGAAGTCATGACTTATGCGCGCAAGATGCAATGTTTAATAAAGACTAAGGCAAAAAGAGCTACCCCTGTTGTGATCAGTTAGGCCAACCAGAGAAAACTCAGGTTAAGGGTCCCTGCAATGGGTGTGTGAAAGCTAGTGCCACATATAAATGGAGATAAACAAACTAATTTGTTGCATTAACTCATTAGTGAAGCCTTAGTGCCAGTGTAGAGGGAAGATGAGCTGAGAGTTTAATAATCCAATCCCGGGCTAGTAGAGTCTGATCTTGTTGAGATAGATCTCGCTTGTGCAAGTTAATTTTGGAAAAATTTTAATTTGTCTCCCTCATTGGTCCGTATGTGCATATCTCTTGCTTGCTTGGTTATTGACTTTTGAGCCTTGAGGTTTGAGTTATGATTGTTGCATCTATTCTTCCATTATATGTCTGATTTAGAGTTTGCTCGAGGACTAGCAAAAGCTTAAGTTTGGGGGTATTTGATAGCGAGCATAGCTAGCTACGTTTACTTATTTAATTTAGCTAGTCTTTTATGATTTTTGGGCCATTTTATTGTGCTTTATTGTTTATTTTGTAGGAAATGGTTGATTGGAGCTATAATGCAATATCATAGTTGATCGGGTGCTCGGGGCGTGAAAAGATGCAAAGGAATGAAAAGAGTAAAAGTGGAAAAAAGTCAAATCTCGGTCAACAGCAGGCTAGCGTCGAGACGCTAGCTCTTGAGCGTCTCGACGCTCACATTCCATATCAGATTAGGCGCGTAAAGCTTACAGCGTCGAGACGCTGTGATAGGAAGCGTCCCGACGCTTCCGTTTTTCCTTATTCAGAACGCGCGTATAAGAGGCAGCGTCGCGACGCTGTCTTGACAGCGTCTCGACGCTAAGACGAAAAATCAGAATAAAAGCTTATTTTCGGCTAGGTTTTTGGGGAGTTCAATTTGGGACCTTTTGGAGCCGTAAAGAGGACAAAATAGAGGACTTTTGGAGCTGCAAACAAAGGAGGAACTTGGAAATCAACCCATTGTTCGTGGGGATCGTAACGGGGACGTCGGGACTCGGCCTACATTGAGTTTTCTTTTCCCTTTTCTTCCTTTAGTTAGATTTATGGCTTTCGTATGTTTAGTTGAGATTGTATTTTCATTCATGAGTAGCTAAACTTGTAGCTTAGGGATTGATGTAGTTGATTAAGTTTATGGATTGATTTATGGTTTAAGTTGTGTAATGTTATTGTGTTTGTAATCTTGATTTAATGCTTTCAACTAATTGGCCATTAGTTGGATGATTTAAGTTTCGAATCTAGCTCGGGAGAGGGGATTTGATCTAGACTTACTCAAGATTGCATGAATGAAGTTTATTGTCTAATTCGTGACGGTTTTAGATTAACTTTAGAATTGGTTAAAAGATCTCATTGCCTTGCATATTAATAAACTTAGATAGGGATATCAAGTAGATTAATTTGCATGAGAATCAATTATACTCGGGAGAGGTAGTTGTGATTAAAGGGTCTTTGGCTCATAATTTCATTGTGCATAATAACTTATTCTTTAAAATCAATCCTAAACGAAATCGGCGAAATCAATTCCCTAAGTAGTTTTCCCAATTGAATTTCCATTCTTTTTACTTGCTTTGATTTGTTTTTAACTTCATTAATTCATCACTTTTTAATCCCTAAATAAAATTGAGCGAGATTATTCATAGTACTCGATTTGCTTAAAAATCCAATCCAGAGGACGACATTCGAATTTACTATTCACTATATTATTACTTGACCCGTGCGCTTGCGGTTAGGGAAAGTCCACATCAACCAATTTTCCATCAGCTTTAAAGTATGTTTAAAGTTTGATTGAGTTTTCGTAACGGTATTTTAATGTTAATTAATATATGGCGTAAGGTCCAATCGATGTGCTTCCGCTGCGTGGGGACTTTTATTCCCTTCACCAACACGTTCATGTAGTTGACATGCGAGTGGGGGTATCCTATGCAATGAGTTTGCATAAGACCGGACCGGGAAATAGTTAACCACTGACTGTAACACCGTTAGTTGGCTTGGTTTCTATTTCACTAGGATGACCTAGACAACTCAGTCTCAATCCTGAGTGGATTATGGACTCTTGTTCACGAGGGGTTGTCCTTTGATTTGTATGGGTGAGAGTGGCCAGAACGTGACTCAATAAGCCTACCATTTTGGGGACAATACCGAGTGGGGAGCTGGGTACATAATCACACAAGATGGAATTCACTCCTTCCCGACTTTAGGGTAAGTAGAGGTGTGTTTTCTTAAGTGGTGTCTCTGGGACTTGAACAATGGGCCCAACCCTCTCTAAGGAATGAGAGGGACTTCTGTTTGTTGGTTGGACCTCAAACAGGTTGTTCATTAGAGGAGCATTGGGGACTTAAGGACAAAGATGTAAACCAGGGGTAAAACGGTAATTTGACCCAGCTAGGATACGAACACACGTGAAGGACTGACTTGTAGTATTGGCCGATATCCGTGGACAGAGAAATATTCTGCAGTGAGAAGAGTGCAGCTGTGGGTCTTTAGTGGAGTGACCCACAGTTAACGAATGAAGACTAACTTGGTTAATGAGTTTAAGCCGATTAGTCTCGTATCGTTGGAGCTTCTGATCTGTAGGTCCATTAGGTCCCACTGGTAGCTCGTAAAAAGACTTGAAGCAAACAAATATAAATTGTAAATTGAAAGTGTTCAATTTATCCTGGGAATCATATAATGTATATTGATGCATTATAATATAAAGTTTATGAAACTTTATAATATAATTTTTGAATTAATTTCAAAAATTAATTCTTGAGAGAAAATATTTGAAAGAGTTCAAATAAATTTAATATGAATTGGATTCATATTAATTTTAATAAAATCCCTAAGATTAAATATATGATATTTAATTGGGTAATTAATTAATTATGGAATTAATTAATTATTAATTAGAGACCTTTTCCTATTAGGAAAGAAAATATTTGAAAGAGTTCAAATAAATTTAATATGAATTGGATTCATATTAATTTTAAAATCCCTAAGATTAAATATGTGATATTTAATTGGGTAATTAATTAATTATGGAATTAATTAATTATTTATTAAAATTAGATATTGTTCAGATAATAGATTTGAACTTATTCCTAGACCTTTTTCTATTAGGAAAAGGTCTTGGCCTTTACCTATATATAGGACCCCTGGGGTGGGTGAAAGGCATCTCATTGTCTCTAATTCTCTCAGAGATCTCTCCCAAAAGACTCCCACAAGTCTCCTGCTTCAAGAAGTCTTAGAGATATACCGGTGTAGCCGATTGGTGGTGTTCGCACAAGAGGGTTGCTGCGTTTTCATTCTTATTGGCAAGAAAAAGCGAATTGATCAAGGCTTTCTACAAAAGTAAGTTTTCAATGAAATCCTTGATCACTAGGATCAATCTAGTTGATTTTTTTAGCATGTTTATAGCCTATGTACAACCCATTAAATATAGATTTACTGCTGTAATATTTTGCAAATTGTATTGGTATTTCAATTAGAATCTAAGACTCTGAGTAGGTTCGGTAATACTTTCTGCTGCGTGGGGCTTTTCCCTTCAATAGTAGGGTTTAGGCAACTTGAAGATGAAACTTTTAGTGAGGCTTGGGAGAGGTTTAAGGAGCTTTTGCGAAAGTGTCCCCACCATGGTTTACCTTATTGTATCCAAATGAAAACATTTTACAATGGGTTAAATGGAGCAATCCAAAGTATGGTCGATGCTTCTGTTGGGTTTTATGCCCTAAAACTCGTAGATAGTACATGTACATTTGACCGAACATTAATAAAAGTGATGTATTATTCATGTTTGTATTATATCTTGTCTTATTAACCCTAATCCAATAAATTAAACATCCAAGGCTAATAGAATGAGGCTTGAACTAGTATGTAGGGACATACGGGGATCGATGTTCAAGTTTTAGCCTAAAGGGTCTGTAGTATAGGGATAATGTTGGGTACCTTATCGTGGTGACACTATGGATACGACCCGCTTTGTATATTGAAACAAACGTAATGATCCAACGCGTTCATGTAGTTGACATGCGAGTGGGGGTATCCTGTGCAATGAGTTTGCACAAAGACCGGACCGCGAAATAGTTAACCACTAACTGTAACGCTGTGAGTTCGCTCGGTTTCTATTTCACTAGGATGACTTAGGCAACTTGGCCTTAATCCTGAGTGGATTATGGACTCCTGTCCATGAGGGATTGTCTTTTGATTTGTACGGGTGAGAGTGGCCTGTTCGCCGACTCAATAAGCCTACCATTTTGGAGACAAGACCGAGTGGGGAGCTAGGAACATAGTCTTACAAGATGGAATTCACTCCTTCCCGACATTAGGGTAAGTAGAGGTGTGTTCCCTTAAGTTTTGTCTTCGGGTCTTGAACAATGGGCCCTACCCTCTTTATGGCACGAGAGGGACTTCTGTTTGTTGGTTGGACCTCAAACAGGTTGTTCATTAGAGGAGCATTGGTACTTAAGGACAAGAGGTAGCCTAGGGGTAAAACGGTAATTTGACCTAGCTGGGGTACGAACACACGTGAAGGGCTAACTTGGTGTTGATAGTCGATATCTGTGGACACAGAAATATATCTGCAGTGAGTAGAGTGCAGCTGTGGATCTATAGTGGAATGATCCACAACTAACGAACATTGATTAATTAATATTTCCATTTTAATTTAATTTAATTAAATTTTGGTTTAATTAAATTTTATTAAAACCATAGGATAAATGGAAGGGTTGTATAAATATGTTTATACAAAACACATTAAAATTAAATTAAGAGTTAATTTAATTAAAAAGATTAATTAATATTATTTAAATATTAATTAATTTTCTCCCATCAGTTAACCTAACTGATGGGAACGTGTCTTCCATCTTATGCGTGGGTTGAGAGGCTTTTTAGGAGTAGTTGTTGGCTTCTATACGTGAACTCCTTCATTCAGTTGAGTACTCTTGGTGAATCCCACAAAATAGCTCTCTCTCATTCCAAGAATTCTCTGCAACTTTTCCTAAGAGTACAGAGACCCAAAAAGTTCACCTATTCCCTTAGAGATATTGCTCCCACAAGCTCCCAACGCGTGATCCTTTAAGAGAATACCGGTGAATCCTTGGTGGTGGTGTTTGTGTCAATTTCACAGCGAGATCAAGGACCTCTTGCTGCTGGTTTTGGGTGAAAACAAAGGAGAATTGGCAAAACGATAAAGAAATTTTACTTAGGGTAGGTATTTCTTGATCTAGGATCATTAGGATCCAACTCTAGATTAGATCTAGATGTTTTTTATTAATATTTCAGCATGCTTTATTCGTTTTCCAGCATGATTAAAGTAGTTTATATTGCTGAAAAATTTGTTTGCAAATTGTATCAGTATTTTAATCTTAAGAAAATACAGTATGGTTTTATGATCGTTTCCACTGCGCTAGGGCTTTATCCCTTCAATTGGTATCAGAGTCATCTCTGTATTTTTTTCTTATTGATTAAAATTTGCAATTTGCTGTTTAGTGGGATTAATTGCATAATGTATGTATTGGTTTGTGATAAACTGTTTGGTTTAATTTGGCCTTAGATTTACAGTAATTTTATTGATTTGATCATGTAAGGCCCCTGCGTTTTTGGGCAAAATTTTGTAAATTGAGTCTGTAGAGTCCGGGTCTAGAATAGGTTGAAGATCGGTGAAGAACACAGTATAAATCAAGGCCAATTTGAAGAGTTCAACCGCTGTTTTTTGCCCAGAATCGAGCTCCAGACGCAACAGCGTCGGGACGCTTGGCCTATTGCGTCCCGACGCTGTCGCGATTTCACCCAGCGAACGGTTGAAAACGCGCCAGCGTCAGAACGCTGTGCCTTAAGTGTCTCGACGCTGTCGCGATTTCATGCGGTAGTTCAGCCTTCGTGAGGACGTGCGCTGAAACCCTAATGGGCGGTCCGGTTCGTGCGGTTAGGGTTGAGCTGGGACCAGTTTGGTCCGGTTCAACCCATTTCTTGGGCGGTTCGAGATTTTCAAGACCGATTCGAAGCGGTTCGGGTCGGTTCGTGGATTCTAGACCAGTTATGGAGTTGTACATTATGTAATAGGATAGTTTAAAGCTTTAATTAGAGTGGATGTCATTTAAATAATAATCCCACCATAGGTTATAAAGCATGCTCATGCATTATGTATGTTATAATATGATTATGATGTATGAGATAATGCATGGATTTTCATGATTGATTTATATATATTTGAGTTATATAATAATCATGAAAATGAGATAGCATGATGCATGCAATTACATAGTTTTAATATAAGAGTTATATTTAAAATGAATTGTTTGCAGCATGCTACTATTGTAGACACCGTATTTGGTTCGGCTTGATTTTCAGTAATAATGTTTGAAGGTTTCCAATATTTGGTGGTCAATTTGTTTTTTCTTGTACGTCAACAAGAGCATAGCTCAATTGGCATAAGGTTGTATTGATAATCTCAAGGTTTGTGGTTCAAACCCCTCTTCTCACATATTTTTATCAAGAATTCGTTTTTTTTTTAATTTTATTTATTTATTTTTATTTAATTTTTATTTCATTTATTTATTTATTTTTGGTCTTCCCCATTCCATTTCAAGGGGAAGCTTACCTATTCAAAAGCTTTTCCATGGCTCTCATTTTTTAATTTTTTTTTTAATTTTTTTTTCTTTTTTCCACCATTTTCTCATCCATCCTCCCCCTAATTTAGTAACCCTTCAAGTATAAAAAGGGGGGAGATGGAGGATGAAAGGACACAAAAAAAAGAGAGAGGAAGTTTAGAAAAAAGTGAGCTTGAGAGAGTTTAGGCATCGGAGCAAGAGTTTAGTTTAGAGAAAGTTTAGAAAAATTTCTTTTGAGGGAGAAAGGAGAAGAAGAAGATTTGAGCATAAGCCTAGTTGAGAGAGTTGTTTAGGAAGTGAGCTTAGCTTAGAGAGTGATAGAAGAAGAGAAAAGAAAGTGGAAGAGGAAAAAAGGAAAAGAGAGGGGGAGGAAGGAGTACACGGGGAGAGAAAACATTGGGTAAGAAAGAAGGAAAAAAGAAGAAAGAGAAAGGTAAAAAAGGTGGGGTTTTGTTTTTCTATTTCTTTTGTGTTTTTTGTTTTGTTATTATTATTATTATTATTATTATCATTATTATTATCATTTTTAATTTCTCTCTCCTTTTAGTTCACTTTTGCACTTTGCCAACTTCATTTTTTTTACCTTTCTAATTTATTTATTTTTTTTCTCTCTTTCATTCTCCAAATTGCTTTAATCTAATCTTTAATTCTGCTTGGTTAATTTAAATTATTGTTATTGTTTTGATTTTCTTTTGAAAGGGATTATGGGAACTGAGTAATGTGTCTTCGTGGAGTTCAACTCCCGTGTAGGCGTATGAAAATTTTCATTTTCCCTTTTAAAAGATTTTACTCTTTGAATAATTTTCTTCTTTTACATCTATTTGTTTTTTAAAAATAAATTATTTTTAATAAACATAATCATGTACACCCATGTTTCCTTTAATTAAAAGGGAAATTAGGCATGATTTATATTAAATTGGATATCCAACTCATAATGTTTAATCCTTACTTTATTTCTAAAGTTAAGGTAAAAACGAATGAGACATCTTGTGTTCATTATTGCATTTTGGGTTTTTATTTTCATATTTATCATTTTTTAAAGAAAAATAAAAATGAAGGACTGTTTTTATTCACTTAATTGGACAATTTAAGATAATGTGGTAATTGTTTTTTTTTAAAAAACGGGTGTTGTAGGGTGCTAATACCTTCCCTACACTCAAACGACTCCCGAACCTAATTCCTAGTTTTCTAAGACTGGTTTTTTTTAAAAGGTGACCAATCACACCCTGGATGATTGGTGGCGACTCCAATTTTCTCTTAAAAACCCAAGGAAGGATGTCGGCCGCTCCGCGTCGCGATGACGTTGCGACAGCTTGGCGACTCCACTGGGGACTTTTGAGGGTCAAGCCATTGATATCTTTATTGTCCTTTGATTGATTTTTCCTTTAGGTCCCTTCGTTATTATTTTTGTTATTTTATTTATTTATTTTTTTTCCTTACTTTATAATATGATGTGTCTTGCATATTGTTATTCACTTGTCTATTACTATCTTGTTATGTTGTAATTGTACTTTATCTTAGTTATGTCATTCATTTGCATGCCATCTTGTTATCATCATTTTTTTATGTTGTAATTGTACTTTATCTTAGTTATGTCATTAATTTGCATGTCATCTTATTAATCATGCATTTCACACACTTTCACTAGCCTCCTACCCGGGCTCTACCTTAGGACTAGACTAGGAGACTGAGTAGTGTGACCTTCGTGGAATTTCGATTCCCGTGCAGGCGCATGAAATTCTCCACTCAAGCCTACTACATCGTTAAATCGGTGGGTAAGCTTGGGGACCTTTTCTAGGATGCCTTAGAGTTAAACTCCACTCATATAGTTCTAGGATTTGACTTATTACATGCATTATTGTCAAAGTTTATTTATTTATTTATTTTTCTTCTTTCCCTTGTAACTTATATCAATTTTCAATTTTCGCTCATTGAAAATATCCTTTCCAATCTCTTTTAATGTAGTTAAGAAAATTGTGCAAATTAAATTAACAAGATTTTTCGATTATTTACATTGGCAGAAACTAAAGTATGAGTAAAATAAAATCACCCCCTCCAATACAAGAAATGGGTATAGAAGATCAAGCAACAGTACGTCAATGGTCAGAAAATGTACAACAAATCCACGGAGATTCTTTAGTAGAAGATGTTATTTCTCAATTTAAGGATGTCAGTTTTCCAGAAAGTCAATTAGAAACAGTGAAACAGGCTTGGAAAAAATTAACTATAGATAGAAAGGCTAAATTTACAAGCAAATATGGCCATCTAGCTCAGCTCATGTATGTACAAGTCAATTATTCTGTATTAAAAGCTTTGATTCGACATTGGGATCCAGCCTACAGATGTTTCACATTTGGCTCAATCGACATGACTCCTACAATAGAGGAATATCAGTCCCTTCTGCATATGCCAGCATGAACAGAGGTTGAAGCTTATTCTTACGATCAAGAGCTTACAATGAAAAGAGCATTATCTACTCTTTTGGGCAAGATTTGTACAAGCGACATTGAGAAACAAGTAAAGTTAAAAGGAGAGAACACATGCCTACCCCTGGACTACATCCTTACTCTTCAACAAAAATTTGCAAATGAAGACAAGGAATTAACTTTACTAGCATTGTGTATCTTTAATGTTGTTTTGTTTCCTAAAGTATGTGGATATGTTGAGGAACGCGTGGTCAAGTTGTTTGCTAAGATAGAAATAGGAGTTGATCCCATTATTCCTATATTGGCAGAAACTTTTCGTTCATTAAATTATTGCAGAACCAAAGGAATAGGAAGATTTATAGGGTGTGCACCATTATTGTACATTTGGATCCTTAGTCATGTGAAATGTCCACTAGAATTCAAATGTCCAGAGATCAAATTTTCAAGTTCCTGGAATAAGCTGCAAAATCCCATTTCAGAGTTCGTGCAATCAGGTTGGAGTTCATCCTCCCCTGAAAGGAGCGCTTGGGAAGCCTTTTTCTCCGAACTAAAGGTAGAAGATGTAATATGGAGAGCCCCTTGGATGTCAACTAGGCCAATGATCTATAAATGTGGTAAATTTCAAAGTTTACCTCTTTTGGGCCCTTGGGGATGTATAGCCTATGCTCCTTTATTGGTAGTACGCCAAATTTGGGTCCGACAATTCATCCCTGCTACGCATGAGTTGAAGGATTTCGAATTTGCTTATGATAAAGGCTTCTGTAAAGATAGAATTCAGAAAATTGTGAAAGCATGGAAAATGATCACTAAAATCCAGAGTGGTCAGTTTCATGATGATACCACAGAGGCGTACAAAACATGGCATGCGAACAGAGCTAAAACCGTGCTTGTGTCACCAAAAATGAAAACCAAGATAAAACTTAATGCAAAGGTGATACCAGATCAACAGACAGAACAAGCAGCACGCGAAAAGGAATGTGATGAATTGAGAAAAGCGAATTCATCATTGGTTCAAGAAAATGAAAGGTTGCAGTTAGAAATAAAGCAAGGTTTGTTGCGCAATGCAGAACTAGAAAAAGAGTTGAACCGATTAAAGGGAAGTGTCAGCAAACAAGAACAATTAGAAAAGGAAATTTCAGCATTAGACACAGAGGCCCGCGACCTGAACAGAAGAATGCATCGATTAAGAAGGGATCATGAAGTCTCCCAAGCAACCCTCAAGTCAAGGAATGACCAAGTTTTGAAGCAACAATCTGGGATTGCCTCACTCCATGAGTTGATGAAAGAGCTCGAAGATTGCATTAGTTTGAGGAACCAAACGATTACTACGGTAGAGGAAAAGAATGGAACTCTATGTCGAACAATTGACGACATGCAATTAATGCTCAAGATTAGAGAAGATCAACTAGGGGAGCTCATCAACGACAACAAGGGTCTAAGAGAGTCTGTTCAGTCACTCAATGTACGCCTCGGTAAGTATCAGGATGCCACTGACAGATTAATGAAGGACTATTCCTATCTAAAGGAGCAGTACGACATAATCATGCGACACTCCGAAGTAAAGCGGAACATATGCTCACTCAGATTAGGAGAGTCACTCGAAGGGCAGATGAACTAGCAGAAGATGCACGTACTCTCTCTAAAGTCATAGCACCTACACAACCGAATAGCAAGAATGTGCTCAAGTTTTTGGGAAAGCTTCGTATAAGTTTAGAGTATTGGGGGCAATTTTATTAACTTTTTACTTTAGTTTATGTTTATTTAGATAGTTGAAATATCTTGTAATTCAATTTTGCACAAATTTTGCTGCTACATTGTTTTATCATTTTTCAATTTAATATCAAGGCCATTTTTTTCATTTTTCTTTTCCTCTTCAATTGTTTAAATGTTTCGTTTTGTCTTTCTCTTTTCTTACACTAAAATCTCTTTTCATTAAAAATATAAACAGAATCATAAGATAGCTCGGTCACCTCGAATCCACCGCACCTAACAAGGATCATGGAAGAGCAAAGTACTGAGATGGAGAAAACAAGGAAAGATATTGAGGAGTTACGAGAAAAAATGGATGCCATTCTTGTAGCCCTAGAAAGAGGCAAAATAATACCTGATATTGCTCAGTCCAACAGTACAATGAATGACCCTCCAATCAGGCAATCAACAGAGGGTACTACTCCAAAATATAATCCATTGTACAATATTCCAGTAGAGCAGCACCCATTTCCATTTTTCAAGAATGAGCAAGTGCCTGTACACAATCAACCTGGATTTTCACTACCCACAGAGGTACCTCCCAAGGTGACCATTACAGTTCCCAATTTAGATGATCTTGAAATCAGAAAAGAGCTAACGGGAGGTGAGAAAGTCTCTTCTAGTGAAAAGCTTGAAGTCCTGGAGGAAAGATTAAGGGCAGTAGAAGGAACAGACGTCTTCGGAAATATAGATGCGACCAAGCTATGCTTGGTACCAGATGTAATCCTCCCTCCAAAATTCAAGGTGCCCGAGTTTGAAAAGTATGATGGAGCATCCTGCCCTAAAAACCATCTCATCATGTATTGTAGGAAGATGGCAGCATACGTCCAAAATGACAAACTGTTAATTCACTACTTCCAGGACAGTCTTATTGGTCCAGCATCTCGATGGTATATGCCGTTAGATAGCACTCATATATGTTCAAGGAAGAATCTAGCCGATTCATTTTTAAAGCAATATAAGCACAACATAGATATGGCTCCTGACCGCCTAGACCTCCAGAGGATGGAAAAGAAGTGCACAGAAAGCTTTAAAGAGTATTCCCAAAGGTGGAGGGATACTGCTGCTCAGGTGCAACCACCTTTAGCAGATAAGGAGTTGTCAACCATGTTTATTAATACTCTCAAATCTCCTTTCTATGATAAGATGATTGGGAGTGCCTCTACCAATTTCTCTGACATAATGGCAATTGGAGAGAGAATCGAGTACGAAATTAAGCATGGAAAGATAATTGATACGGCTGGATCATCGACAGCGAAAAAGGGGGTTACATCGAAGAAAAAAGAGGGAGAAGTTCAGATGATTGGTTTCAATTCAAGACAACCATACCCTAATGCCGGAGTGCCACAATATCACTATCCACCTCCATATGTTTACCCTCAACCATATATCAATAATACGTCAGCCCAATACTCATCCCCTTACGTCCCAAATCCTCGTCCTACTCAAGGCTACCAGCCTCGGAATCAACAGAACACTCCTTATGTCCTAGGACACCAAAACAATAAAGGCGTCCGTAGACAGACTCATTTTGATCCGATTCCGATGACATATACAGAACTTCTTCCCCAACTCTTCCAGAATAATCAGCTGGCACCCGTGCCAATAGACCCAGTAAAGCCACCTTACCCAAAGTGGTATGACACAAATGCCCGTTGCGACTACCATGCATGAGCAATTGGACATTCTACTGAAAACTGTACTGCACTCAAGCATAGGGTGCAAGCATTGATCAAGGCAGGATGGTTGAACTTTAAGAAAGAAAATGGTCCAGATGTCAACAACAATCCTCTGCCAAACCATCATAATGCACAAGTAAATGCGATAGATCAGGTTCATGGAGCTGATTTGAAAAACAATGTTGAGAGCATAGTTACTCCCATGGGAGAACTATTCGAAATATTATTGAGTAATGGATACATTGGAGTAGAACGCCTCCAATTAGATTTGGATGTCAGAGCATACGATGACAGTTTGATGTGTTCTTATCACACTGGGGCAAAAGGGCATTCTATCGACCAATGTCCTCATTTTCGTCTGAAAGTCCAGGAGTTGTTGGATTCACATTTTTTAACAGTTTCTCAAAAGATGGTTCAGCTCCCTCAGTATGGGGAAGTTGATATTATAGAAGAATGCTCAAGGTTGTCTCTCAAGCCAAAACCGTTAACAATTTCTTATCTCGAGAAGCCCAGTACCCCAAATTCCAAGCCAAGACCGATTACCATCCAGATTCCGACTCCCTTTGAATATAAAAGTTCGAAAGCATTACCTTGGAACTATGAATATAAGGTAACTGTTGATTCTGAACCCCTTCCAATCCATAATGTCAGTGGGATAGGAGGTCTAACACGAAGCGGGAAGTGTTATACACCAAAAGACCTATTGAAACCCAAGGGTAAAGAAAAAGGAAAAGCCAAGATCACTGAAGATATCAAGGAAAAAATAGAAGAGCCCATTGTAGCGAAGAACCTAGATGTTAAACAGCCAACATCTGAAGAGGACATCCAAAAATTTTTGAAGTTGGTTAAGCAAAGTGATTATAAAGTGGTCGAACAGTTAGGTCGAACCCTTGCAAAGATTTCCATACTGGCTTTGCTATTGGCTTCAGATACGCATCGTAAGACCTTGTTGGACATATTGAATCAAACTTATGTTCTGCAGGATATTACGGTGGACAACTTGGATAACATCGTTGGAAACATAACTGCATCCAGTTCAGTAACTTTCACAAATGATGAGTTACCACCAGAAGGCACCAGACACACTAAAGCCTTGCACATTACAGTTAAGTGCAAAAATTTTGCTGTGGCAAAAGTTCTAGTTGATAATGGTTCCTCCTTGAATATAATGCCTAAATCCACGATGGAGAAATTGCCTGTTGATATGTCTCATGTAAGGCCCAACACTATGATCGTATGAGCTTTTGATGGGGCACGTAGTGAAGTTGTTGGAGAAATAGAAGTGCCCATCCAGATAGGTCCATGCACCTTCGATATAACCTTTCAGGTTATGAAAATTAATTCGGCCTACAGCTTTTTGTTAGGGCGTCCCTGGATTCACTCAGCTGGAGTGGTCCCATCATCATTACACCAAAAACTTAAATTTGTGGTCGACCGCAAACTAGTAATCATATCTGGGCAAGAGGATATCTTAGTGTCAAGACCCTCTTCAATGCCCTACATAGAAGCAGCAGAAGAGGTTTTTGAGTCATCATTTCAAGCTTTTGAGATTGCAAATGCCACAACTTTATACGGAGAGATAGTGAAAATGGAGCTGCAACTTTCAAAACTCTCCTTAACAGGAAGCAACCAAAGCCTCGAAAATTTGTTGAATATGTCGAAAAATATGAAGAGGTTTGGTTTGGGATATAAACCAAGCAAAAAAGATATGATTAAAGCACACAGGCAGAAGAAAGAAAAACGACTGGCTAGATTGGAGAACCGTGAGCCGAAGTATCAAATGAATATCATTCCTCATCTTCATGATACCTTCATCTTTGCTAGAATAATTCATCCAGAATCTCAAGACCCTGCAGTCATGGCTATAATCGAACAGAAGAAAGAAGTTGGTCCCTTGGTTTATCTGTGCCCAGAAGACTTTGAACTCAATAATTGGACTGTAATGGAGCTACCATCATTTGTTAATGAGATATCAAAGTAATTTTTAAACTTTTTGTTTGTTTTTTGTTTTGATGATTTATGTGTTCTATGTCAATATTTCATTTGTTAATGAAGAAACATTTTTTTCCTTTCTTTCCTATCATCCAATGAATCTCTCTTGTGTCTACTTCTCTCAGCATTGATTTCATTTATTCCATTCCTTCTTTTTGTCTTCTTTTATCACACTGAATAATCGCTCTCTTAAACAACAATATTGGGATTGAAAGCGATAATGATCTTAAATACGAACTTGATTCTCCTACATACGATGTTGAGTCCGATGAGAGAACAAGTGGTAATGAGGAAGATCTAGAACTTACTCCTGAATTGTTGAGAATGATTGAAGAAGAAGAGAGGATATTGGGACCACATGAAGAGTTGATAGAGACAATTAACTTGGGATCTCAAGTAGAGGTTAAAGAAGTTAAAATCGGGACCAACATGTCTGCTGAAAGTCGTCAAGGGTTAATAACATTGCTTCATGAATACATTGATGTTTTTGCATGGTTTTATCAAGATATGCCTGGTTTAGACACAAGTATTGTGGTGCATCATTTGCCACTTAAGCCTGAATGCAAGCCAGTGAGACAGAAGTTACGCAAGATGAAGCCAGACATGTTAATCAAAATAAAAGAGGAAGTCATGAAACAAATTGATGTAGGATTCTTAACAGTTGCTAATTATCCAGAATGGGTAGCTAATATTGTGCCAGTACCTAAAAAAAATGGACAGGTCTGAATGTGTGTTGATTATAGAGATTTGAATCGAGCAAGCCCAAAGGATAACTTCCCACTTCCTCATATTGATGTACTGGTAGATAACACAGCTGGATTCTCAACTTTTTCCTTTATGGATGGATTCTCAGGTTACAATCAAATCAAAATGGCACCTAAAGATCAAGAGAAAACTACATTCATCACATTATGGGGAACCTTTTGTTATAAGGTCATGCCGTTCAGATTGAAAAATGTTGGGGCAACCTACCAACGGGCCATGGTTACTCTCTTCCATGACCTAATGCATAAGGAGATCGAAGTGTATGTTGATGACATGATTGCTAAGTCAAAACCAGGGGAAGAGCATGCAACCATTCTCCGAAAGTTATTCGAGCGATTGAGGAAATTCAAGTTGAAACTGAATCCGAGTAAATGCACATTTGGGGTCACTTCTGGCAAGTTGTTGGGTTTCGTCGTAAGCCAAGAGGGAATTAGAGTTGACCCAGACAAAGTCAAAGCCATTCTAGAAATGCCACCACCACGTACTCAAAAAGAAGTCAGAGGTTTCTTGGGAAGATTGAATTATATTGCAAGATTCATATCACATCTTACAGCAACATGCGAACCAATCTTCAAGCTACTTTGTAAGAACAATACAGGCATATGGAATGACGACTGTCAAAAAGCATTTGAAAAGATCAAGCAATACCTACAAAACCCTCCTGTTCTTGTACCTCCAACTCCAAATCGTCCACTTATCCTATATCTTACAGTGACGGAAAATTCAATGGGGTGTGTACTGGGACAGCATGATAGTTCAGACAGAAAAGAGCAAGCCATATATTATTTAAGCAAAAAGTTCACTGATTGTGAAACCAGATATTCTCTTTTAGAAAGAACTTGTTGTGCTCTAGCTTGGGCTGCTCGCCGTTTGAGACCATATATGTTGTACTACACAACATGGCTTATCTCAAAGATGGATCCTATCAAATACATCTTTGAAAAGCCGTCTTTGTCTGGTAGAATTGCTAGATGGCAGGTTCTTTTATCTGAGTATGATATTATCTATGTTACTCGAAAGTCAATAAAAGGAAGTGCACTAGCCGATTATTTGGCCGAGCAACCTATAGACGATTATGAACCAATGAAATTTGATTTTCCTGATGAATTTGTCTCCACTATAATGGTGGAAAAAGAAATATCAGACTTGGAAACATAGACCATGTTGTTTGATGGGGCCTCCAATGAGTTAGGTCATGGGATAGGTGTTGTAATAATATCGCCTGAAGGAAAGTTGTTCCCTCTCACCGCCAAACTAAGTTTTGATTGTACTCATAATATGGCTGAATATGAAGCTTGTTCTATGGGTATCCAAACTGCATTGGATATGAAGATAAAGAAACTTCGGGTCTTGGGAGATTCTATGTTGGTGATTCACCAATTGAGAGGAGAATGGGAAACAAGAGACACTAAACTACTGCCTTATAAAAAGCTTATATTAGATTTGTCTCATAAATTTGAAGAAATCACTTTTGACTATTTACCAAGGGAGAGTAATCAGATAGTAGACGCCTTGGCTACGCTTGCAGTCATGTTCAACATAGACCCCAATCATGAGGTACAACCTATTAAGATGGGAAGGGTAGATGTTTCAGCCTCCTGCATGAATATAGAAGAAGAGTTTGGTGACAAGCCGTGGTTTCAAGACATCAAACATTATTTGAAATGCGGAACCTATCCTCTGAATGCCTCAGAAAATGACAAGCGCACACTTAGAAAGTTAGCAATGAAGTTCTTCCTAAATGGAGAAATACTTTACAAAAGAAATCATGATATGGTTCTTCTAAGGTGTGCAGATACAAATGAAGCCAACACGATTATGAAAGAAATTCATGAGGGAATTTGCGGCACCCATGCAAATGGACACATGATGGCCAGACATGCATTAAGGGCTGGCATGGAAGCTGATTGTATCAAATATGCCAGAAAATGCCACAAATGTCAGATTTATGCAGATAAAGCTCATGCTCCAGCATCTCAGTTGCACGTTATGACGGCACCATGGCCATTTTCCATGTGGGGAATGGACGTTATAGGCCCTATTGACCCAAAAGCCTCAAACGGACATCGATTCATCTTGGTGGCAATAGATTATTTTACCAAATGGGTAGAAGCAATGTCCTATCGAGAGGTGACAAAAGGAGTTGTGATCAAATTCATCAAGAAGGAGATTATATGTCGTTATGGTCTTCCTGAGACCATAGTATCTGATAATGCGCGAAATCTGAACAATAAATTGATGACTGAGTTATGTGAGCAATTCAAGATCAAGCATGTCAACTCAACTCCGTATAAACCAAAGATGAATGGAGCAGTGGAAGCTGCTAATAAAAACATAAAAAGGATTGTGCAAAAAATGACGGTGACGTATAAAGATTGGCATGAAATTCTTCCTTTTGCATTACATGGATATCGCACATCGGTTTGCACTTCAACTGGGGCAACACCATTTTCATTAGTTTATGGTATGGAAGTTGTTCTTCCTATTGAAGTGGAAATTCCATCATTAAGAGTCCTCATGGAGACTAATTTAGAAGAGGCTGAATGGGTCCAAAACCGCTATGAGCAGCTCAACTTTGTTGAAGAAAAGAGATTGACAGCATTGTGCAGAGGTCAACTTTACCAAAGACGAATGATGAAAGCCTATGATAAAAAAGTGCGTCCTAGAGTATTCAGAGAAGGGGATTTAGTCTTAAAACGAATTCTTCCTTTTCTAAAAGATCACCAAGGAAAGTGGACCCCAAACTATGAAGGACCATTCGTGGTGAAGAAAGCTTTCTCTGGAGGAGCTTTAGTCTTGACTAACATGGATGGTAATGAACTGCCAAGTCCAGTTAATTCAGATCAGGTTCGAAGATATTACGCATCGACTACTTGTGTATCAAAGGATTCGGCAAAGTTGCGAGAATTCAACAAGTGTATAGGAGAATTACGCTTCAATTTCTATATCATGTTTAAGAGGTTACTTTTGTCTCAAGTTCTAGAACCTTAACATTGACACATCTGTCTATTGAATTTTAGTCATAAATCGAAGCTCCTTTCTCGAAGCATGGCATATCTTGTCCATTTTTCTCCCTCACTCTCCATAATATTTCCTCAACTATGAATGTTTGGCATGTTTACCTTTATTATCATTACAATTGAATGAACACAAAGTTACATAAACGCGATATTTCAAATCAATGGTGGTAACTTAAACGATTCGATGTGAAATACACATGTCAAAAGAAAGAATCCAAAGACAATATTTTTCCAAGAGCGTCGTGATCATGAAGGTTGATGGAATGTCATCATGGAGGACAAAACCGTCATTTCAACATGACAAAGTCTTAAACTGGGGCAAAACCATTATTTTTCGTCTTCTCAAACTGGGGCAAAACCATTATTATCACAGGAGCAAAGTCGTTCTGGATACATTTTTGGTCATCAAACAAAGAGCAAGTTGTTTAGTGAGTTCATGATCCAATTAAGGTCTATTACCAAGGGTGATGTAAATGGGGTGCCCGAGCTATCAAATATCTTTTAAAGAAATCTGTATCATAGTTTTCGAATAGTGTTAAATCTTCATCCCATGCATTCAAGCATTCAAGTTTAGCGAGCATTGCAAAGAAAATTTATTTTCGGTTAAATCGAACCCGACTATTTAGTCGAGGTCGAAGCCTGTGTCAATCCAGGTCCATTTCCAGTTTTTTTTTCTTTCGATTAAATCAAACCCTGACTATTCAGTCGAGGTCGAAGCCTGTGTCAATCCAGGTCCGTTTTCAGTTTTTCTCTTTGTTAAATCGAACCCGACTATTCAGTCGAGGTCGAAGCCTGTGTCAATCCAGGTCCATTTTCATTTTTTCTTTCGGTTAAATCGAACCCGACTATTCAGTCGAGGTTGAAGCCTGTGTCAATCCAGGTCCGTTTTCAATTTTTATCTCGGTTAAATCGAACCCAACTATTCAGTCGAGGTCGAAGCCTGTGTCAATCCAGGTCTGTTTTAAGTTTTTCTCTCGGTTGAACCAAACCTGACTATTGAATTGTGGTCAATACCTGATTCAAATTCTTACCAAACAAATCTTTGCCTCCCCAGTACTTAGTCTCTTTCCTTTGTCTACCCTTTCAATCCTTCAAGGATACACAAAGGGGGGCAAACTGTAGACACCGTATTTGGTCCGACTTGATTTTCAATTATAATGTTTGAAGGTTTCCAATATTTGGTGGTCAATTTGTTTTTTCTTGTACGTCAACAAGAGCATAGCTCAATTGGCATGAGGTTGTACTGATAATCTCAAGGTCTGTGGTCCAAACCCCCCTTCTCACATATTTTTATCAAAAATTCGTTTTTTTTTATAAAAAAAATTATTTATTTATTTTTATTTAATTTTTATTTAATTTATTTTTTTTTGGTCTTCCCCATTCCTATTCAAGGGGAAGCTTACCTATTCAAAAGCTTTTCCATGGCTCTCATTTTTTAAATTTTTAAAATTTTTTTTTTCTTTTTTCCACCATTATCTCATCCATCCTCCCCCTAATTTAGTAACCCTTCAAGTATAAAAAGGAGGGAGATGGAGGATGAAAGGACACAAAAAAAAGAGAGAGGAAGTTTAGAAAAAAGTGAGCTTGAGAGAGTTTAGGCATTGGAGCAAGAGTTTAGTTTAGAGAAAGTTTAGAAGAATTTCTTTTGAGGGAGAAAGGAGAAGAAGAAGATTTGAGCATAAGCCTAGTTGAGGGAGTTGTTTAGGAAGTGAGCTTAGCTTAGAGAGTGATAGAAGAAGAGAAAAGAAAGTGGAAGAGGAAAAAAGGAAAAGAGAAGGGGAGGAAGGAGTACACGGGGAGAGAAAACATTGGGTAAGAAAGAAGGAAAAAAGAAGAAAGAGAAAGGTAAAAAAGGTGGGGTTTTGTTTTTCTATTTCTTTTGTGTTTTTTGTTTTGTTATTATTATTATTATTATTATTATTATTATTATTATCATTATCATTATGATTATCATTTTTAATTTCTCTCTCCTTTTAGTTCACTTTTGCACTTTTCCAACTTCATTTTTTTAACCTTTCTAATTTATTTTTTTTCTCTCTTTCATTCTCCAAATTGCTTTAATCTAATCTTTAATTCTGCTTGGTTAATTTCAATTATTGTTATTGTTTTGATTTTCTTTTGAAAGGGATTATGGGAACTGAGTAATGTGTCTTCGTGGAGTTCAACTCCCGTGTAGGCGTATGAAAATTTTCATTTTCCCTTTTAAAAGATTTTACTATTTGAATAATTTTCTTCTTTTACATCTATTTTTTAAAAAAAAAATAAATTATTTTTAATAAACATAATCATGTACACCCATGTTTCCTTTAATTAAAAGGGAAATTAGGCATGATTTATATTAAATTGGATATCCAACTCATAATGTTTAATCCTTACTTTATTTCTAAAGTTAAGGTAAAAACGAATGAGACATCTTGTGTTCATTATTGCATTTTGGGTTTTTATTTTCATATTTATCATTTTTTAAAGAAAAATAAAAATGAAGGACTGTTTTTATTCACTTAATTGGACAATTTAAGATAATGTGGTAATTGTTTTTTTTTTAAAAACGGGTGTTGTAGGGTGCTAATACCTTCCCTACACTCAAATGACTCCCGAACCTAATTCCTGGTTTTCTAAGACTGGTTTTTTTTTTTTTAAAAGGTGACCAATCACACCCTCGATGATTGGTGGCGACTCCAATTTTCTCTTAAAAACCCAAGAAAGGATGTCGGCTGCTCCGCGTCGCGATGACGTTGCGACAACTATGATTTACCATTTTTGGCGAGAATTAATTGTTAATTTATTAAAAATGGAAATCAAGTTGCATTGAGCATGAAACATCCATAGGTTAATATAAAAGTTATATTAATTTTCATGCAATGAAAAGTTGTATAGTTTAAATTTGATTAATTTGAATATGATTGTTAATTGATTTAAACTACAGTATGCATGATTATAGGGCTAATCATTAAAATTTTGAAATAGTTTAAAATTTATGATTAGAAACCGTCAATCTATAATCAAGATATGCATGCTCACATAGGATCTTAGGTTAAAATGGATTAATTTTAATGAGTTAAAATTAATTAGACCTAAGATCATTTTCTAATAGGATTAGAAATTCTTACTTAGTTTTAAAATAATTTTAACAAACTAAGTAGGACAAACATTCCTGAGATTATAAGAGAACTCTACCAGTGAAGTTCTGTCTAAGGATTGGGGGTATTTAAGTTGACAGTATATGGAACACCTCCTACTTGGGAACTGATCTGGAACACCGGAGTTGAATTAATCACAGGTTAGTGTTAGATTAATGTCACCAGGTTAATTAAATTTGTTTAATACACCTAGACTTTAGGTCTTATTATAATTGTTATAATAGGACTAGACATAGATAAATGACTTAGTCGGGTTTATCTAGGTCTAATCAAACCCTTAAATACCCAATAGGTTACTTTAGTGGGAGGAAAATTTCAAAACTTGATTTAAATCGAGTTTTGCTCCTACGTCCCTGTATAGTTCACACCGTGAGATCCATGCTCGGCTTCGTGTCGTTTTAGCGCGGCCTCCCTTCAGAAAGTGTTTACATGGATCAATACCAAGGTGAATGGGGAAAGTGACTATAGTAAGTGGGAGCGGGACGCGTGTCAACGTATCCCTCAGTCTCGACCCCTAGGTCACAACGTGATATTCCTATGATCGGCCTGCGTGTTGCCCTGGAGCAACCATCCCTTCGGAGGGCCTGATCATATGATTCGGAACATCGTTAACTCCTGAAAAGGATAGGATCGCTTAGGCTAATTACCAACAGTTGTCTTTCCTAACGGTAGCCTGTTGGTCCGTGCCTCTGATATCTGAAAGTGGGAGGGTTACACTTACGGGGAGGAGTTAATTAGTTAACAAATCCTTGACCGAACAACGGTGGTTAATCTCTAATGGAATATGAGTTATTCTGGTATTAGAAATTGACTGAGAAGAGTCTCATTTTAGAGGAGGAACAACTGATCACCCTTCGGTGGCTGTTCTTCTAAACCTCTAAAGCATCGTTGCGAAACACAATCATAGTTTAATTAGGGTTCTTTGATTGTTTGTTTCCAAAATTGATTGGATGTATGCAATTTTTTGTATTGCTTGTGTGATGGGTTAAGGCAAAGATAACTAATACGGTCACTTGTTTGTTTTTTCAGCAATGTCTTCCTCTATAATATCCTTGCTTAAAAACAAACAACTAATGGACGAGAATTTTCCAACATGGAAATCGAATCTAAATACCATACTCATGGTAGAGGATCTTAGGTTTGTCTTAACGGAGGAATGTCCTCCTATTCCCCCTCGCACTGCCACTTAGGCAGTAAAGGATGCCCACGAACGTTGGACAAAGGCCAATGAAAAGGTCAAAGTCTATATATTGGTCAGCTTATCTGAAGTCTTGGCCAAGCATTACGAGAACGTGGAAACTGCCAGGGAGATTATGAATTCCCTGCAGAGATGTTTGGACTCCCGCCCTATCAGCTCCACCACGATGCCTTGAAGAATGTCTTCAACGCCAAGATGCAAGAGGGTCAGTTTGTCCGAGAACATGTCCTGGACATGATTAACCAGTTCAACATTGCTGAGGCGAATGGCGGGATAGTCTGCGAGCGCAGTCAGGTTGCGTTCATCCTTCACTCGCTTCCTACAAGCTACATGCCGTTTAGGACGAATGTGAGTATGAACAAAATACAGTTCAACCTGACTACCCTCCTCTCGGAGTTATAGATTTATGAGTCCATGCAGAAAAGCAAGGGCAAAAATGTGGTAAAAGGAGAGGCCAATGTGGCCCATTTCAAAAAGAAGTTTTTGAAGGATTCATCCTCATGGACTAAATCTGTACCTCAGACTTCTTCATCGAAGCAAATCCAGAAGAGGAAGGGAGACAAGGGGAAGGCTCCTGTGCAAGTTGTGCAAGGTCAGGGCAAGGCCAAGGTCGTGGCCGATGAAGGCAGATGCTTCCACTGCAATATGGATGGTCACCGGAAGCGCAACTGTCCCCGTTACCTCGCTGAGAAGAAGTGAGAAAAAGGAGGTAAATTCGATTTACTGGTATTAGAGACTTGTCTCGTAGAACATGATGAGTTCGCTTGGATATTGGATTATGGAGCCACTAATCATGTTTGCTCTTCTTTTCAGGGAAATGATTTCCAGCAGCTAGCTGATGGTGAAATGACTCTCAAGGTTGGAACAGGAGAGGTCGTTTCAGCTCGTGCAGTGGGAGCTGCAAAATTATTTTTTAGAAATAAGTTTTTAATTTTAGAGAACTTGTATTTGGTTCCTAGAATTAAAAGGAACCGTTTTCTGTTTCTGCTTTACTTGAACAAGATTATACTATTTCATTCTTGCTTAATGAAGCTTTAATTTCTCATAATGGAATTTATATTTGTTCAGCTAAGCGTGAAAATAATTTATTTGTGTTAAGACCTACCGACGCTAAGACTATTTTAAGTCATGAGATGTTTAAAACGGCCGAAGCGCAAAACAAAAGGCAAAAGATTTCTCCTCTAAGTAACAATATGTATCTTTGGCACCTTCGTCTTGGTCATATTAACATCGATCAGATCGATCGTTTGGTAAAAAATGGACTTCTAACTGATTTAGAAGATACATCTTTACCACCCTGTGAATCGTGTCTCGAGGGTAAAATGACCAAGAGGCCTTTTACTGGAAAAGGTTATAGGGCCAAAGAACCACTTGAACTGATACATTTAGATCGTTGTGGTCCAATGAATGTAAAAGCTCGAGGTGGTTATGAATATTTCATCTCTTTCATAGATGATTATTCTCGATATGGTTACTTATACCTAATGGGCCATAAGTTTGAAGCTCTTGAAAAGTTTAAAGAGTTTAAGACTGAGGTAGGAAATCTGTTAGGTAAAAAAATTAAAACACTTCGATCAGATCGAGGTGGAGAGTATTTGGATCAAAGATTCCGGGACTATATGATAGAACATGGAATCCAGTCTCAACTCTTAGCACCTGGTACACCTCAGCAGAATGGTGTATCAGAAAGGAGAAATAGAACCTTGTTAGACATGGTTCGATCAATGATGAGCTATGCTCAGTTGCCTAACTCGTTTTGGGGGTATGCAGTAGAGACTGCAGTACATATTCTTAACAACGTGCCCTCAAAGTGTTTCTGAAACTCCTTTTGAGTTATGGAGGAGGCGTAAACCTAGTTTGCGTTACTTCCGTATCTGGGGTTGTCCTGCACATGTGTTAGTGACAAATCCTAAGAAATTAGAATCTCGTACTAGAATATGCCAATTTGTTGGATACCCGAAAGAAACGAGAGGTGGTCCTTTCTACGACCCTCAAGAAAATAAAGTGTTTGTATCGACAAATGCAACTTTCTTGGAGGAATACCACATTCGAGATCATAAACCACGAAGTAAGTTAGTATTAGGAGAAGCTACAGAAGGATCAACAAGGGTTGTTGATGAACCTGGTCCTTCAACAAGAGTTGTTGGAGAAGCCAATTCTTCTCGTCAATCTAGTCCTCCTCACGTAGTGGGAAAGCTTCGACGCAGTGGGAGGGTTGTGATATAACCTGACCGCTACTTGGGTTTAACAGAAATACAAGTAGTCATACCTGATGACGGCGTAGAAAATCCATTGTCTTATCGTTAGACAATGAATGACGTAGATAAAGACGAGTGGGCCAAAGCCATGGACCTTGAGATGGAGTCTATGTACTTCAATCAAGTTTGGGAACTTGTAGATCCACCTGAAGGGGTCAAACCCATTGGGTATAAATGGATCTATAAGAGGAAAAAAGATGCTGCTGGGAAAGTACAGACTTTCAAAGCAAGACTTGTAGCAAAGGGTTATACCCAAAGAGAAGGGGTGGACTATGAAGAAACCTTTTCTCCAGTTGCTATGCTTAAGTCCATAAGAATTCTCTTATCCAATTCCACGTTTTATGACTATGAAATATGAAAAATGGATGTCAAGACTGCTTTTTTGAATGACAATCTTGACGAGAGTATTTTTATGTCTCAGCCCGAAGGGTTCATAACCTAAGGTCAGGAGCAAAAGATTTGTAAGCAAAATCGATCCATTTATGGGTTGAAACAGGCCTCAAGATCTTGGAATATTAGATTTGATACAGCGATCAAATCTTTTGGCTTTGACCAAAATGTTGATGAACCTTGTGTTTACAAGAAAATCAACAAGAATAAAGTAGCTTTCCTTGTACTTTATGTTGACGACATCCTACTCATTGGGAATGATGTAGGGTATTTGTCTGACGTAAAAGAATGGCTAGCGGCCCAATTCCAAATGAAAGATTTGGGTGAGGCCCAATATGTTCTTGGTATCCAAATTATTCGTGATAGAAAGAACAAAATGCTAGCTCTGTCTCAAGCAACCTATATCGACAAGATGTTGGCCCGATATTCGATGTAGAACTCCAAGAAGGGTTTGTTGCCTTTCAGGAATGGGGTTCACCTGTCTAAGGAACAGTCTCCTAAGACACCTCAAGAGGTTGAGGATATGAGACGGATTCCCTACGCCTCTGCAGTAGGTAGCTTAATGTATGATATGCTGTGCACGAGGCTTGACATCTGTTATGCTGTAGGGATTGTCAGCAGATATCAGTCAAATCTAGGGTTAGAACACTGGACCGTCGTTAAAGGAATCCTCAAGTATCTTAGGAGAACGAGGGACTACATGCTGGTGTTTGAGGCTAAAGAGTTAGTTCTCACTGGATACACCGACTCTGACTTCCAGTCTGACAAGGATTCTAGGAAATCCACGTCAGGGTCAGTGTTCACCCTTAACGGGGGAGTTGTAGTTTGGAGAAGTATAAAGCAAGGATGCATAGTTGACTCCACGATGGAGGCTGAGTATGTAGCTGCTTATGAAGCAGCTAAGGAAGCTATTTGGCTAAGGAAGTTCTTGACAGATTTGGAAGTTGTTCCAAATATACTGTGACAATAGTGGGGCTGTAGCCAATTCAAAAGAACCTCGAAGCCATAAACGAGGTAAACACATAGAGAGGAAGTATCATCTGATTCAAGAGATTGTGCAAAGAGGATATGTGGTCGTGACAAAGATCGTTTCAGAGCACAACATTGCTGATCCGTTTACGAAGGCCCTCTCGGGTAAAGTGTTCGAAGGTCATCTAGAAAGTCTAGGTGTGCGAGATATGTATATAGCGTAATCTAGGGCAAGTGGGAGATGTGTAATTGGTGTAAGGATGCCCTAGTTTATTGTATTTTGTATATTTACTTTTCATGTAATGTACAACATACATGTACCATTTACAGCTTTGGATTATATTGTATATACTTTCCCTTGAACTTGAGTTTTAGTTCAAGTGGGAGTTTGTTGGGTTTTATGCCCTAAAACTCGTAGATGGTAAATGTACATTTGACCGAACATTAATAAAAGTGATGTATTATTCATGTTTGTATTATATCTTGTCTTATTAACCCTAATCCAATAAACTAAACATCCAAGGCTAATAGAATGAGGCTTGAACTAGTATGTAGGGACATACGAGGATCGATGTTCAAGTTTTAGCCTAAAGGGTCTGTAGTATAGGGATAAGGCTGGGTACCTTATCCTGGTGACACTATGGATATGACCTGCTTTGTATATTGATACAAACGTAATGATCCAACGCGTTCATGTAGTTGACATGCGAGTGAGGGTATCCCGTGCAATGAGTTTGCACAAAGACCGGATCGCGAAATAGTTAACCACTAACGGTAACAGCGTGAGTTCGCTCGGTTTCTATTTCACTAGGATGACTTAGGCAACTTGGCCTTAATCCTGAGTGGATTATGGACTCCTGTCTATGAGGGATTGTCTTTTGATTTGTACGGGTGAAAGTGGCCTTTTCGCCGACTTAATAAGCCTACCATTTTGGGGACAAGACCGAGTGGGGAGCTGGGAACATAGTCTTACAAGATGGAATTCACTCCTTCCCGACATTAGGGTAAGTAGAGGTGTGTTCCATTAAGTGGTGTCTCCGGGTCTTGAACAATAGGCCCTACCCTCTTTATGGCACGAGAGAGGCTTCTGTTTGTTGGTTGGACCTTAAGCAGGTTGTTCATTAAAGGAGCACTGGTACTTAAGGACAAGAGGTAGCACAGGGGTAAAACGGTAATTTGACCTAGGTGGGGTACAAACACATGTGAAGGGCTAACTTGTTGTTGATGGTCGATATCTATGGACACAGAAATATATCTGCAGTGAGAAGAGTGCAGCTGTGGATCTATAGTGGAATGATCCATAGCTAACGAACATTGATTAACTTGGTTAATGAGTTTAGCCAATTAATCTCATATCGTTGGAGCTTCTGATCTGTAGGTCCATTAGGTCCCACTGGTAGCTCTATAAGGGCGTTGAGGTAAATCTCTAAGGGTGAATTGAATATTCGAAGGAGTTCGAATATTAGGTAAAAATATGAATTTGATTCATATTTAAAACTATAGGTTATAATTAATGCACATATGATGTATATTAATTCTATAGTTTATATGAGAGAAATATAATTGAATATATGATATTTAATTATAATATTAGTTAATTGGTGAATTAATTAATATTTCCATTTTAATTTAATTTAATTAAATTTTGGTTTAATTAAATTTTATTAAAACTATAGGATAAATGGAAGGGTTGTATAAATATGTTTATACAAAACACATTAAAATTAAATTAAGAGTTAATTTAATTAAAAAGATTAATTAATATTATTTAAATATTAATTAATTTTCTCCCATCAGTTAACCTAACTGATGGGAAAGTGTCTTCCATCTTATGCGTGGGTTGAGAGGCTTTTTAGGAGTAGTTGTTGGCTTCTATACGTGAACTCCTTCATTCAGTTGAGTACGCTCGGTGAATCCCCTGAAAAAGCTCTCTCTCATTCCAAGAATTCTCTGCAACTTTTCCTAAGAGTACAGAGACCCAAAAAGTTCATCTATTCCCTTAGAGATATTGCTCCCACAAGCTCCCAACGCGTGATCCGTTAAGAGAATACCAGTGAATCCTTGGTGGTGGTGTTCGTGTCAATTTTACTTACGGTCAAGAAATTGGCAAAACGATTAAGAAATTTTACTTACGGTAGGTATTTCTTGATCTAGGATCATTAGCATCCAACTCTAGATTAGATCTAGATTTTTTTTATTAATATTTCAGCATGCTTTATTCATTTTCTAGCATGATTAAAGTAGTTTTTATTGCTGAAAATTTTGTTTGCAAATTGTATCGGTATTTTAATCTTAAGAAAATACAATATGGTTTTATGATTGTTTCCGCTGCGCTAGGGCTTTATCCCTTCAGCTTTGACTGGAGGGGCCCTTTTGGCAAAAACTTTTAATGAAACCCATGAAATTTTTGAAAGAATATCAACTAATAGTTGTCAGTGGACAGATGTTGGAGACTCAAATAAAAAAGTTAAGAGTGTGTTAGAAGTTGATGGTGTGTCTACCATTAGGGCTGATATTGCAATGTTAGCTAACACTCTTAAATATGTGACAGTGGTTAGTCATCAGCAGCCACCAGCTGTGGAGCCTGCTGCGGTGGTGAACCAAGTTGTAGAGGAATCATGTGTTTATTGTGGAGAAGAGCACAACTACGAGTTTTGCCCCAGCAACCCAGCTTCTGTGCTTTTTGTAGGTAATCAGAGGAATAACCCTTATTCTAACTTTTATAATTTAGGTTGGCGCAACCACCCCAACTTCACATGGGGAGGACAAGGAAGTAATGTGCAAGCACAACAAAAGGTGAACCAATCAGAATTTGCTAAATCACAGGTATTGCCCCAGCAAAATAAGCAGACTTTGCCCCAGCAAAATTCGAAGAGTTCTCTTGAGGCAATGATGAAAGAATATATGGCTCGTACAAATGTCACAATTCAAAGTAATCAAGCTTCAATGAGAGCCCTGGAATTGCAAGTGGGTCAGCTAGCTAATGAGCTAAAGGCAAGGCCCCAAGGGAAACTTCCTTCGGATACTGAGCACCCTAGAAGGGAAGGTAAGGAGCAGGTACAGGCAGTGACTCTAAGGAGTTGTAAGCCACTAGAAGAGAGAAAAGAGCCTAGTAAACCCTAGGATGTAGAGAAGAATTATGATAAAAATGATGTTGTTGAAAAAAAGTTGGAGTTTGGTAAAAGTGCTAGAGGCAGCAATAATAATGCTGGAGCATCTAGTTCTTTCCAAATGTGGAACCACCTTATGTGCCGCCCCCACCTTATGTACCACCTCTACCTATTCCACAAAGGCAAAGGACTAAGAATCAGGATGGTCAATTTAAGAAGTTTTTAGAGATTCTTAAACAATTGCATATAAATATCCCTTTAGTAGAAGCTATAGAGCAAATGCCTAATTATGTTAAATTTCTTAAGGATATTTTGACTAAAAAGAAGAGGTTAGGTGAGTTTGAAACTGTATCTCTTACTGAGGAATGTAGTTATATTCTTAAGAATGGGTTATGTTCGTAGGGCGATTACCGCAAGCGCACGGGTCGTAACAAGTAATATATAAAACGGTAGTAATACCGAGTATCGAATCCACAGGGAGGCGAAGCGAAAATTAAGCAAAAACAAATTCTCGTAAGCACTAAAGGTACTTGGGCGAAATAATATTTAGGGGACAACTCATGCAATAAAAGGGATTTAAAATTCAAAACAATTAAAGAAAATAAATTGATCAATCGAAAAAAAATTAAATATGGAGAAAGAGTTTTCTTTTAGTTGGAAGAGAGGTCTTAAAAATCAATTATTAGCTAAACAATTGTTATAATTATCTTATCTTATTGCCCAACTAATTATAATCCTAGAATCTCCATTAATCACATAGGTTCTCCTGTCGGTTTCCTCTAATTGAAATTAATTCATTTTAACAACCTAAGTGTCCTTAGCACTATTAAAAATAATTAATTATTACGCTCTGATTCATTTTAGGAGTCTAAGTTTAATCAACTAATCCCGGCGTCACAACGGACAATTAAACTAGTTGCATGGATTATGATCTATCCTAATTTCTCTCCATTGAGTTTCCATTAAGAATCAGATCATTACACAATTGGCCAGATTGAATAAGGCATTAAGCGCATCCATACAAATAATTAGGACATGGGCAAGAGACAAGAAATTACAACAATGTTTGAACTATAATTTCATTTCAAGACCCCAAATTGGGGTTTATCTACACATGGCTAAAATATCCACAATAATTACAATAGAGAGCATAATTAAGAGCATAAAAGGAAAGGAATTGACCGTCGAAAAACCCTTTGCTGATGCTTAGAGCCCCGCCGACTACTCCTTGAGCTTCCTAAGATATTTCCCACTAAAGAATTCTCTCCAAAAGGCTAAAAAGCCTTGAGAGGGGCTCCAAAGGAGCCTAAGGAAGGAAGGAAAGGAAAGAATTGGTGAATGATTGATGACAAATGAGGCACCCAAGGGTGCCTTTTTATAGGCCCGGATTGGGGGTAGCGTCGCGACGCTACATTGCTCAGCGTCGAGACGCTGCCATACACGCGTCTTGTTGCCCAAGAAATGGGTAGCGTCGCGACGCTACTTACACAGCGTCTCGACGCTGACCCAATTTCTAGAATTTTCCAGCTTTGATTTGGGCTGATTTTTTTGGGCCTTCTCTTCATTTCTTTTGGGCATTTTCATCATGATTGTCTTCTTTGGGTCCCCTTTTGATCCAAGCTTGGATTTGGGCTTCATTTGCTTCATTTTTGGCACTTTTTCTCCCAAAATCACCAACTTAGCTCCTAAGGACCAATTAACAGAATTCATTAAATATTTTCATAAAAAATACGATTAAAGCACATAAAAGCTTAATAAATTGGGACTAAAATAGCGACATTTCTACTCGCTATCAGGCTACCAACCAAGGCTAAGAATCCAGGGTCATTTACTATTCCTGTTTCAATAGGTGGGAAAGAGTTAGGTAGAGCACTTTGTTATTTAGGCGCAAGCATTAACCTTATGCCTCTTTCGGTCTATTGAAAGCTAGGTATTGGTGAAGCTAGGCCTACCACAGTCACACTCCAATTAGCCGATAGGTCTATCACTTATCCCGAGGGTAAAATTGAGGATGTCTTAGTGAAAGTAGATAAATTCATATGTCCTGTCGATTTCATTATCTTAGATTATGAGGCAGATAAAGATGTCCCAATTATTCTTGGTCGTCCATTTTTGGCTACTGGTAGGGCATTGATAGATGTTCAAAAAGGGGAATTAACAATGAGGGCTTATAATGAGGAAGTGAAGTTTAATGTATTTTAAGGCCATGAAATATCCAGATGAAGTGGAAGATTGTTCTTTCATTAGGATTCTGGAGAACACAATTGTTGAGACAACAATGGAGGATATGGCAAATAAACATTTGGAAGGTCATGGAGAGGTTAGTATAGAGGATTTAGAAGTTTGTTCTTTAGAAAGAAAAAGTGAAAAAGAAGTGTCTAGATGTGAGGATGTTTTTGAGTCTTTAGATTTAGATGAAAGGAAGGCTCCTTCTATTAAGCCATCCCTGATTGAGGCACCCACTTTAGATTTTAAGCCCTTGCCGGATCTTCTAAAGTATGTATATCTTGGGGAGGGTGAGACGTTGCCCATTATTGTTGCATCAGATTTAATGTCGAAGGATGAAGAGGCCTTAATTAAGTTGCTGGAACAATATCGTAAAGCAATAGGTTGGACATTGGCTGACATTCAGGGAATTAGCCCATCCTTTTGTATGCTTAAAATCACTCTAGAGGAGGGATCCTTTAGGAGTATTGAGCAACAGAGAAGGCTTAACCCTGCAATGAAAGAGGTTGTTAAAAATGAGGTGATTAAATGGTTGGATGCTGGGATGATCTATCCAATTGCAGATAGCAATTGGGTAAGCCCAGTCCAATGTGTTCCTCAGAAAGTGGTGACCAATAAAGATAATGAGTTGATCCCAACCAGGACAGTAACTAGCTGGAGGGTTTTCAAGGATTACAAGAGGCTCAACAAAGCTACCTGCAAGGACCATTTCCCTTTACCATTTATTGACCAAATGTTGGATAGATTGGCTAGTTAGGCCTACTACTGTTTCTTAGATGGTTATTCTGGGTATAACCAGATTACCATTGCTCTTGAGGATTAGGAAAAAACCACTTTCACTTACCCTTATGGGACGTTAGCTTTTAGGTGAATGCCTTTTGGCCTTTGCAATGCTCCAACAACATTTCAGAGGTGTATGTTAGCAATTTTTCTGATATGATTGAATCCACTGTTGAAGTATTTATGGATGATTTTTCAGTTTTTGGAGGGTCTTTTCAGAGTTGTTTGGATAATTTAGGTAAGGTATTAAAAAGATGTGAGAATACCCATGTAGTTCTTAATTTGGAGAAATGTCACTTCATGGTGAAGGAGGGCATAGTGTTAGGTCATAAGATTTCAAAGAAAGGTCTAGAAGTTGATCGAGCAAAAATAGAGGTTATTGAGAGACTAGAACCACCGAATTCAGTTAAAGGGATTCGAAGTTTTTTAGGTCATGCCGGATTTTATAGAAGGTTCATAAAGGATTTTTCCAAAATTAGTAAAACTCTTTGTAACTTGTTGTGCACTGATCATGTTTTAGACTTTAATGCAGATTGTAGGAAGACTTTTGAGACTTTAAAGTCTGCTTTAATCTCAACCTCCATTCTTTGTGCACCTAATTGGAGTTTACCATTTGAGGTAATGTGTCATGCGAGTGATGTTGCAGTAGGTGCCTTGCCGGGGCAAAAGCAAGGCAAATTTATCCATCCTATCTATTATGCAAGCAGAGTTTTGAATGAGGCACAAATCAACTATACAACTACTGAAAAAGAGTTGTTAGCGGTTGTGTTTGCCTTTGAGAAATTTCGCCCATATTTAGTTGGAACCAAAGTCACGGTTTTCACAGATCATGCAGCAATAAGGTACTTAATGTCTAAGAAAGATGCAAAACCTAGACTAATTCACTGGATTTTTTTATTACAGGAATTCGACTTGGAGTTAAAGGACAAGAAGGGATCGAAGAATGTCATTGTAGATCATTTGTCTTGTCTTGATCCAACATCTTTTTTGCTGAAGCAATCTGTCATTTTAGACTCATTTCCAGATGAACAACTCTGTGCTGTTGAGGTAAAGGTGGTTAAGGATGTCCCTTGGTATGCTGATATTGCCAATTTCTTAGTGAAAGGAGTCACTCCTATTGACATGGATTGGAGGTAGATGAAAAAGTTTAAGCATGATGCGAAATTTTTCTATTGGAATGAGCCATTTATGTATAAGCAATACTCTAATGGTATTATTCGTAGGTGTGTTTCAGGTGATGAAGCATAGGAAATCCTGGAACAATGTCACTCTTCGCCGTATGGAGGCCATTTCAGCGGTCAGAGGACAACTATGAGGATTTTGCAATGTGGATTCTTCTGGCCTTCCTTATTTAAGGAGGCTCATTGGTTCTACAAGCAGTGTGATGCTTGCCAAAGGAGAGGAAATTTAGGACATAGAGATGAAATGCCTCTTACTTATATTTTAGAATTAGAATTATTTGATGTTTGAGGTATTGATTTTATGGGGCCATTTCCCCCTTCTAATGGTAATATTTTTATCTTATTGGCAGTTGATTACGTGTCCAAGTGGATGGAGGCCATTGCATGCCATCAGAATGATGGCAAGACAGTATCAAGGTTTCTCCCATCACACATTTTTGCGCGGTTTGGGACACCTAGAGCTCTAGTGAGTGATGAGGGTACACATTTTGTTAATAATGTTTTGACTAAGCTTTTAGCTAAGTATGAAATTATGCATAAGATAGCTATCCCTTATCACCCACAAGCAAATGGTCAAGCTGAAATTAGTAATAGGGAAATCAAATCTATCCTAGAGAAACTAGTCCATCCATCAGGAAAGATTGGTCTTTTCGGTTAGATGAGGCTCTTTGGACTTATAGGACAGCCTATAAGACTCCTCTAGGCATGTCTCCCTATAGGTTAGTATATGGAAAAGCTTGCCATTTACCATTAGAGCTCGAGCATAAAACTTTTTGGGCTTTGAAAAAATTGAATTTTGATCTTACTCGTGTAGGGGCAATCAGAATGCTGCACCTTAACGAATTAGATGAGTTTCGTCAATTTTCTTATGAAAATGCGAAAATGTATAAAGAAAAAACTAAGTAGTGGCATGATAAGAAGATAAAACCTAAAGAATTTGTCAAAGGTTAGAGAGTTTTGCTTTATAACTCTAGATTAAAATTTTTTCCTGGGAAACTAAAATATAAATGGTCAGGGCCATTTATTGTGATTGAAGTTTTTCTACATGGAGCAATTACTTTGAGAAATGAGAAGGATGAGAGAGTGTTCAAAGTTAATGGACAGCGTGTGAAACATTATGGGGGAGAGGAATTCCAGTCGAAATATCCTTCCTTAAAATTGGTTGATGAATGAGGGAGCATGAGTTTTGCGAGAGCAATTCGTACTACAATATTTTTGAGCTCCCAGGATTTGTTGCGGTTTTATTTTTCACTGATTAGTTTGATTTTATTCTGGATTATTTCGAATTCGAGTTGGTTTGTTTGAATTTTATCTGATTTATTCTGATATTATCTTATTTATTTTAATTTGTTGGTATTTTTAATTTTCGTAGATTTTATTTTCGGTATATTTATTATTATCAATTTAATTTTTTTTAATCCGATTAGTTTAGTTTAGATTTTATTTTAGTTTGTATTTTTTGATTGTTTCTGTTTTAGGTTTAGGTTTTAATAAATATTTTTCTGATTTATTTGGCTTTAAGTAAAAAGGAGATTTGATTTAAGCGGTTTTTAATTTAAATTTGAAATCTTTCGTATCAAAGATTCTTCTGGAAGAAAATCTTTGCTCAGAGGTTTGTTGCGGCAATTTTATGGCAAAATCAAATATTTGGTCCGAATAAAAAGGGGTTTGTTGTAAATTAAATATTTTTACCGTTTGGACTTGAATTTCCCGTGGGCAGGTGAATTGCATGGGAGATCTGACGCTGCCACGTGTCGCGCAGGGGAAATCCAATGGTCTAACCGTTGGACAACACATCAACATTTACCTTGGGCCGATTGAACTTCAATTTATTACCATTTGGTGGATTTAATTTTTTTTCGATTGCATGGAGCTTAAACGGTAATTTAATTTAATTAAGGGCAGAATCTTTCAGTTAGGATTTTTAATTGCTGAAGCCCTATTTATTAAAACCCTCAGTACGTTACTTTTCACTTCATCTTCTTGCCATTTTTCTTTGCTGCTTTTGTTTTTCTTTTGCTTCCGATTCTTGTGAAATTTTTCCAAATCTAAATGGCGACAACGAGAGGAAGGAAAGAGAGAGATGTTAAGGAAGAAGAGGTGCAGGTTACACCTGAAGCACCGAAAACTAAGATAAAGAAGAAGAAGACGCCAGAGGAAAAAGAAGCTAAGAGAAGGAGACGACAACAGAGGGCTGAAGTTGAAGAGGTAGTGCAAAAAGTAGTGGAAGACGTTGCTATTGAGGTGGTTGAGGAGGAAAACCCGAAGGAGCTTGAGGAACAGAATCTTGGACAGAATGATCCGATAGTCGAAAATCCACAAGAAGTTCAAGAAAAACAAGCGGAGGAGGTGCAAGAAAGACGAAATGGACAGGAGGCTCAAGAGTAGGAGGCTCAAGTTGAGGTCATTATGCTGGAGGTTCCCCGTCGTCGCCGTCGGAAGTAGAAAGTCGGCCACATCAAGGTAATCCGGACAAATAGCCGTTCGCCGCCGACGACCGACTTTGAAAAAGAGGAATATAGAAAAAGAAGAGCAGGAGGAAAAGAGGTCAAAGGACCAGGTGAGAGAAGAAACATAAAGAAAGTAGAGGAGGAAATTTTGCCCAAGCAGAGAGAGGATAGAGGCAAAGGTATTGTTGAAGCGCCAGCAGAAGCTGAGGGTGTTGATATTAAGGAATCACGGTTGCCGTACAATCGCTTCACCAATAATCTTTCCAGAGCAAAGTATATAGAAATGTTGAAACGAGACTTTTTGTTTGAGCGAGGATTTGGTGATGATCTGTCGCATTTCTTAAGGAATGGAATAACAAATCACGGGTGGAGTCAGTTCTGCGCAAAGCCGGAGCCGGTCAATTCCAATATTGTCCACGAATTTTATGCAATATAGATGATCAAGAAGGATTCCAAGTCATAGTCCGAGGGGTGGCCGTTGATTGGAGCCCGGGAGCGATAAATTCTCTCTTCAACCTCCAAGATTTTCTGCATGCAAGGTTCAATTAGATGGTGGTGGCACCATCTAACGATCAGTTAAACGCGGCTGTTAGGGAGGTTGGTATCGAAGAGGCTCAATGGAGATTGTCGAAGACAGAAAAGTGCACGTTCCAAGCGGCTTATCTAAAAAGCGAAGCCAATACATTGATGGGCTTCATCAAGTTGCTCTTGCTTCCGACAACTCATGATTCAACGATGTATCGAGATCGGGTGCTGCTGGTATTTGCTATTCTTCGTTCTCTGAGTATAGATGTGGGCAAAATTATTTCTAGTGAAATTTATGGTTGCTGGCGGAAGAAGGTGGGGAAGCTGTTTTTCCCAAACACCATAACTATGCTATGTCAAAGGGCAGGGGTTCCTATGAATACAGACGATGTCACTCTAATGGACATTGGAATAATAGACACGCCAAACCTGGCTAGGCTTCAAAAGACACAAGAGGCAAGCCAAGACGGTTTGGTGTGCAGCATCCATCAAATGCAAGAGCAATTGCAAATGCATTCTAGCAGGTTGGAGTTCGCCAAAAGGCAATTCCAAACCTTCTGGAATTATGTGAAGAGAAGGGATGCCGCGTTGAGGAGGGCTTTGCAGTCTAATTTTTCTAAACCATATCCGGCCTTCCCAGTATTCCCTGATGACCTATTGAACCTTTGGATTCCGCCACTGCCAGTAAAGAGAGAACGAGATGAAGAAGAAGATCCTGGTCAGGAGGATTGAAGAAGAAAAAGTTGGGCGAGCATTATTTTTGTTGAAATATTTTTGTTGCTCGCGTATTCCTAACCACAATCTTTTGTTTGTTTCTGTTTTTGCTTATTTTTAATTTTCTGTTTCTAGGCCACCAAAAATATATATGCTGATGTAACTTTCTTTTTCTTATGTTTTTAATGAAATTTCCAATAGTTGTTTTTGTTCTATGGCACTGGGCATTCCTAACTTAACTAATTTTCTTCTGAATTTTTGAAGCTTGGACTAGTTAGCTAAATTAGATCAAAGTATTCTGATCTCCAGAAACCTTTTGCTAGAGCATTTCTTCTAGCCTGGTCCTCGTTGCGGCAAGAAGATTCTGAGGTAGTGTTAATTTATGTGATCCACTTTAAGCTTAATTCTAGTCCCACACTTAGTTTAAAATTCAGATAGAAATATTTAAGTTTGGGGGTATAATTTATCAATTTAATGATTCATTGGGGACAATGAATTATTCAAGTTTGGGGGACTTTTTGACTACTCCAATTGTTTTGCTCGAACATTCCTCTCCTTCATAATTATTTTTCTAGGTTGTTGAATAACCGGGGACATTTGTGACACCCACAGTTTGTCTTTACGTCAAAAGATGACATAGGAAAAATGGAAAAATGAGAAAAAAAATTAATGCAGAAAAAAATTATTATTTGCTGAAAAAAATTATGAATTGCAAAAATTTTGCTGAGAAAATTCATAGAGCAAAAGTTTTGAAGGATGAATGATAATTAAGCAGTTTTCTGTCTCCCAGGACTTAGGTGAGCTTCATCATAAAATGTCATCATTCTGAGGAGCAAGGGATAGAATAACTAAGGATTTTTGAGCTTAGCAATGAGTATTTAGCCTAGTTGGTGATGAGTTTGAGGCAAGGGTATACTGCACCATAAAATGGGTCATCCCATGCTTAAGAGCTTATGATCGTAGGGCTGCTTTAAGTCTGAAGAACAAAAATATAAACCCCCTTAAAAATGTGTTTTAATATGTCTGATAATAGAGCTAGGTTGTGACAAGTTCTTAGAATTGAGTTAAAGGTGGTGATTATTTGTCCATGCCGGAGGAATTATTTTGCTGCAACAGTACTTGGTTTTGCAGAATGCTCAGGTAAATGTTGAAGGTAGTGTTGGATTATCTGTTTTGATTGAGTTGTGCTTTGTCTGATGTTTTGAATTCTTAAGGAAATGTTAGTTAGTATTGCTTGGGACGCGCAATAGTTCAAGTTTGGGGGTATGATAACTCTCGAAAAGGGAGTTATTTAGGCCTTAGTTTTATAGTGATTTGTGTCATTTGTGCTAAATATGGTTGCTTTTAGATGAATATTATATGTTTTAACCCATTTGGAAGAATGAATGCTTTGGAAGTTATTTTGTGCAGAATATATTGCTGAACGACTTGAGGGAGCAAAATCTGTGGTCCAGCAAAGCAAGGAGCAAAACTGCCACGTCATAGCTCGTTATCCATTTTAATGAACTGAAGTTAGTTGAGCTATTTTCAGATTTAAGAAGCAAGGAGAGTCATCCACGTGTGCAGATTGACCTAATTTGGGCTTGCCTTCATTCTATAAAAGGGAAAAGTCGTCCAAGTAAAAAACATTCCACTTTTGGAGAAGAGATCATTTCTCATTTCCATCTTTGGGAGCCGAATAGAGGAGGAAAGATTGGAGACTTCAAGAAGACCATCAATTACAAATTTGACCAAGGGAATTAGTATTTTCTTGTATTTTTTTTTTGTAGTTATGGATGCACATACTTAGATTGTAGCGTGTGTTGTCATGAGTTTTATGAACTAAATTTACTTAGGTGTTGGTTAGGAGTGATGTAATTGTCGTGCTTTATTCTCTATGCAATATATGTGATTTGAGCATCTTGATTAATTGTTGCGCATATCTTTATTTTGTGCCTGCCTGACCAGCCAGTATGAATACCACTTCTGAGTTTCAGGGATGATTTGAGAAGTGTGTGGCATTTAATCACACTAGATCATTGTGTATTGGTGAACGCCAATGACTGAGTTAGGGATAGCTAATTGCCTAGTGCTTGACCGGTAGAGCGTCATTGGAGTTGAAACACATTCCAAAAAATCCAGAGTTCCGAGAAGATCCTGCTAATAAGACTGCAAGAGTTTTTCCTAATCAATAATATTGCTAGAGCATCTTTTAAAACAATTACTAAATCATGACCAACACCTGTTCCAAATTTGTCTGGTTTATTTGCTTACTTTTTGTTCTGTCATTTCTTTTGCTTCTGCATTATATCAAAATCAATCATTTTAATCACTTTTGAAACCATTAAGAAGTTATACAAAATAGATAAAGTGAGAGCTATTCAGCCCCGTGGATTCGATAAATACTTATTACTTGTTGCGGATTGTGTATGCTTGCACAATGTTCTAGAGTCTATTTTTACTATATTTTTACCCACTCTGGAAACCCAACATTGCTTCACAAGCAGCTACCTTTTCGGCTTATATTGTCCAGACTGCAGATATGCCATACTATAGGTTCTCCTTTAAGAGTGAACATAGATACTGATGTAGATTTCCTGTAACGCCCCAGGTTTTTATACACTACTAACCTAGCGACATTACTAATTCATTGTGAAACTAACCGAGTACTCCGAAAATTTCGACAGCATAACGACATACATCGGACTAACCCAAAAATTTTCAAACACTTGCTGAAAACAAGAATAACACTCCCATAATTTTTCAACAATAACACCATACTACAACACAACACCATACGAGTCAGGTCTCGCATTATCAACAATTACCTAACCGAAAACACAACTTTAACAAAGCTTATAACTTTAATTTTATTCGAAATAAACTTAATTTCTATTAACTGAATGAGAAGATAAAGTTCATTAAAACAAACACAACTAAGCCTAGAATTCAACAAGAATAAATCCAAAACTAACCAAACAGGACAAACAACTGTCCAACCATAAAGCAACAATTATCCTATCTAAAGGAAATAAAAAGGGGAAACAACACTAGCTAGCTATGGTCCTTCCTCATGTGCCTCCTCTGCATCACCATGGTCAAGACAGTGTAACCCTCCCACTTTCAGATTTCAGAGGCACGCACCAACAGGCTACTGAAGGGAAAAACAACTGTTGGTAATTAACCTAAGAGTCCTTATCCTTTGCAGGAGTTCACGGTGTCCTGAATCCTATGATCGGACCCTTCGAAGGGATGGTTGCTCAAGGGCAACACCCAGGCGAACCATAGGACTCTCACGGTGTGAACTAAGGGACGGAGACCGAGGGATACGTTGACACGCGTCTCGCTGCCACTTACTATAGAAATTTTCCCCATATTAACCCACGCAAACACTATCCGAAGGGAGGCCGCGCCTAAGGCGACACGAAGTCGAGCATGGATCTCACGGTGTGAACTCAGGGGAACGTGAGAGTAAAAACTCGCTATGAAAATATTGTTTTTATATTATCCTCCCACTGAAATGTCCTACCGTATTTTAGGGTTATTTAACTTAGATAATTCGACTAAGTCAATCTATCTAAGTCTAATCCTATTATAACTCTTATGAGGAGGATCTTACTGCAATGTTCCAGGTAAATTAAACTCTTTTAACAAACCTAACAACATTGCATGCTAACATGACTATGGTTATTTCAACTCAGGTTCCGGGTCAGTTCTCAGGTAGCAGGTGTTCCGTAAATCGTTAGCTTAAATACCTCCCACCTTAGACAAAACTTCACCAGGAGAGTTCCCTTATAACCATAGTAATATAAAGTTTTTACTCTAAAGATCTAGGTGTATTAAACTCTTTTAATCAACCTAGTGACATTGCATGCTAACAGAACTATGGTTAATTCAACTTAGGTTTCGGGTCAGTTCCCAGGTAGGAGATGTTCTGTAAACCGTCAGCTTAAATACCCCCCAGCCTTAGACAGAACTTTACCGAGAGAGTTTTCTTAGAACCATAGTGATGTTTTTCTTACTTAATTTATTAAAACTATTTCGAAACTAAGTAAGAATAATTTTAATCCTATTAGAAATGTGATCTTAGTTCTGATTAATTTTAAACATTTTAAAATTAATTCATTTTACCTAAGATCCTATGTTTGCATGCAATACTTTATTATAGGTTAACGGTTTCTATTCATTAATTTTATAACACTTATAAATTTTAATGAGTTGACCCTATAACATGCTACTATGGTGACATAAATTAACAATCAAATTCTAATTAATTTATAAACCATATACTAGCATACATGACATACAGTAGTATAACAATTATATTAAACTAAGGTATTGTCATGTTCAATGCATTTTTCATTTTCATTTAATTAATCTAACTCTTAAATTAATTATCCAAGAAAATTAAAACATGCATTGCCATTTCCATACATTAATATAACCCTTATATTTATTGCTCATGAAAAATAATTAAGCATATAAATTACTTTCATAAATATATAACTCTTATATTTTTAACTAAAGTAATTACATGCTCAATGCATCTCAATTTTCATCCATTTAATATAACACTTTATATTAAACATCCATGAAAATATTATTCATACATGATTTAAACATTGTAACAATTATAATAATAAATATGCATGAATATGCTTAACCTATGGTGGGAATTTAAATTATATGACATCCATAAAGCAAAATAAATAGCTAAGTAGACAGGTTTTGGCATCCTAGGACAAAGTACATTAGAAAAATTACAATAATTAATCTAAATTTGCCCTATCTAGCTGTGAACCAACCCGAACAAGCCTCGAACCGCGTCCAAACCCTTCGAACTGGCAAGAAATGTGCTGAACTGATCCAAAAACTGCTGATAGTGGGCAGAAATGTCGCTATTTTAGTCCTAAATTATTAAGCTTTTGAGCACTTTAATTGTGTTTTTATTGAAGAAATCTAAAATAATTTACTATTTTGTTTTTAGGAGCATTTTATGGATTTTTGGAGGAAAAAGACCCAAAAATGAGCAATCCAACCCAAATTTCCATCCATGGGTCAAAGGGGAGCCCAAAGGTCAACCATCCAAGAGAAGAAATCCAAAAAGAAAGAAGTTGGCCCAAGATTGAAGCCCAAATCCGTGCCCACTGGTCTGAAATCCACACAACGTCAAGACACTGTCCCATTTCTTAGCGAACAAGTCACGTGACGTCACAGCGTTGCGACTCTGTGTCGATAGCATCGCAACGTTGTGAAATGCAAAAATGTCATCATTTTCCTATTAATTTTGGCTAGTTTTATGCATAAATTGTGAGCTTTAATATAATTTTATGTTGATTTTTCAGAAAACCGAGTTCAGGCATCAAAACTCAGATTTTAAGAGAATTTGGGTCAATTTGGAGACTTTTTGGGCAATTTAAAGAATAATCATTGAAGATCCAAGCCCTAAAGTCCAAGAAGAGAAGATAATTGAAGTGGGAAGGCCCAAAAAGCCCAAAAGAGTAAAGAAAAGAGGCTAAAATCTACAAATCAGGCTTCTAGAAGGCCTAGCGTCGAGACGCTAGGACCGTAGCGTCTCGACGCTGTCGACTTGCTCAGCAAGAAATTTCCAGCCCCTTGCACTATAAAAAGGCCCCTTCCCTTTGGTTCAAATCATCCCAAAATTTGGGGGAGCTCTCCCCTAGCTCAATAGAGAGAAAAAGTGAGAAGAATTGTGAGGAAAAAGGTGGAATTGAGCGAGATTCCAAGGCTCAAGATTCGAGATGATCGTAGCGGGAGCTCGGGATCAACTTATCGGTTATTTCTTCCTTACTTCTTTATAATTCCTTGTTGTAATTTGAGTTAGGCCTATGGATCAAGATCATTTTGGCAAAATTATTTCCATTTGTGAGTAGATCTTGAGACCTAGGGCCGTTATTCTAGTTAATTGGATATTGTAGCGCAATTACTTGGATTATGTAATGAAATTCTCCATATTTCATCTATGCAATTCTTGCTTAATGCTTTTAATCTCTTGATCACGGATTAATTGTTATGATGGTCTAAATTGATACTCGACAGAGAGAAATTAGATTAGATCCTAATTGCATGGCTAACGATTGCTTGGAACACGAGAGTGAAAGAGAATTGTTAGAAATTGATTATGAAGTTGCTTAATGCCATACTATGATTAACTAAGGAGATGGACACATAAATTAGTTATGTTAGTATGAGATGTGGAGGAGCTTGAAAGAGAAATCCGCTTAAAATTACTTCTAGATTTATGGAATTGAAGATTATTAGTTACATACATCCATGTAATTGAGCTACAAATCCAAGAAAACTAGATAACACCCTAGGTCAAGTTCCCTTATTTGGTTATTTTCATTTCATTATTACATGTTTATTTTTATTAATTCCTTAAATTTTCGCACTATCATTCGAGTTGATCTTCTAAATAAAATTAAAACATGATGATTCTTGGTACTTAATGGAATTAATTCAATTTCCCTGAGGATTCGATACTCGGTATTACTACCGTTTTATATTACTTGCGGCCCGTGCACTTTGCGGTCATCAAGTTTTTGGCGCCGTTGCCGGGGAAATTGTAATTTTTTTCCGTTAATATTGAGAATTAAGTGTTTGATTTTAATTTAGAAATTTATTTTTCTGCATTTTATTTTTTTAGTTTTGTGGAGCTATAAGGTGGATAATCTGTTCTTTTGAGATTTAATCATGGCAGAAGACAAAGCAATCAGGGATTATTTCTTGCCTGAATTTCCATTAAACTATTCTGGAATAGCTTACGAGCCAGTCACTGTCGATAATTTTGAGCTCAAAGCTAGTCTCATTCTAATGGTGAGAGAGAATGCTTTCAAAGGCCATCCATCAGAAGATCCACACCATCACCTAAGAACATTTCTGAATATCTGTGGAACTGTAAAAATGGGAGGAGTTAGCCCTGACTCAATTCGGCTGCAGTTATTTCCATTTTCTTTACAAGACAAGGCTAGAGATTGGTTAGACTCATTAACCTCAAATAGCATCCTTGGTTGGAATGATTTAGTCAAAGCTTTCCTTGCAAAATTTTTCCCATTAGAAAAGATTACCAAGTTTAGAGCTGAAATTGGAAAATTTCAACAATTTGAGGAAGAGCAATTATATGAAGCTTGGGAGAGATATAAGGATTTGTTAAGGAAATGTCCACAACATGGATATCCTGATTGGCTTCAAATTCAACTTTTCTACAGTGGGTTAAATAGGAATTTAAAGACAATTCTCGACACTACGGATGGAGGAAACTTCTTAGCCAAAACTGTCAAGGAGGCACGAACCATAGTAGAAGAGTTGGCTTTGACAAGTCACCAATGGCAACCAGAGTCCAAAATTAAGGAGAAACCATGTGAGAATAATGAGGTAAGTGCTTTAAGGTTGCAAGTCGAAGCTCTAACCAAGGCTCTAAACAAGCTCACAGGATCAGAAACTCCAAGTTCGCCGAAAGCTGAATTAAGAGAGGGGTTTAAAGAAAAGAAAAGCCCTTTGGAAGAAATGCTGAGAAACTTCATGAATGAGACTAGAAGTTTGAATGAAAATGTTCAAACCAAGGTAGATATTGTCATTAATAAGATGGAGGCAAAAATGGATCAAATGACAATATTTATGAAGGAAATCCAGCAAGGAAATTTATCCAATGACATCGCCATGGACCCACACGAACAATGCCCCGCCATATCTCTTAGAAGTGGGAAACAGTTAAGAGAAATTGAAAGAAAAGAAGAAACAAACCCCATCACTAGAAGGATAGTGGATGAGGAAGATGAACACAAACCAGAGGAAGAGTCAGCACCATCAGTGCCAGATAAGTCTTCTGATTCTATTCCTTTAGTTCTTAACCAGATTCCTTATCCTCAGAAATTTCAAAAGAAAAAGTTGGATGCTGAATTTTCAAAGTTTCTTGATATTTTTAAACAACTTCATATTAACATTCCTTTTGCTGATGCTTTGGAACAGATGCCACACTATGCCAAGTTTATGAAGGAAATATTGTCAAAGAAAAAGAAATTCGAGAACCATGAGACGGTAAATATGACAGCCGAATGCAGTGCCATAATCCAGAAACATCTGCCGCCAAAATTAAAGGATCCAGGGAGTTTTACTCTTCCCTGTACTGTTAGTAGTTTGTTTATAAAAAAGGCTCTGTGTGATTTAGGGGCAAGTATAAACCTAATGCCATTCAGTGTTTACAGGAAACTTGGTTTAGGGGAATTAAAGTCAACTACAATTGCTCTGCAATTAGCAGATTGTTCAATGACATACCCCAAAGGTGTGTTAGAAGATGTTCTGATCAATGTCGACAAATTCATATTCCCTGTAGACTTTGTAGTTTTAGACATGGAAGAAGACCCTGAAGTCCCGATCATTCTTGGGAGACCCTTTTTGGCAACCGCTCGTGCTCTAATTGAGGTACAAAAAGGAACCCTGACTCTCAGAGTGGAAGATGACGAGGTAGTGTTCAACCTTTTTAATGCATTAAAACATCCAGAAGAGGTTAGCTCCTGCTCCTCGATTGATTCAGTTGACGCTATTATCAATGCATGTGTAGAGTCAGAGTCTCCTGTTGATCATTATGAGATAAGCATGCCTGACGTGTTTGGAAATGAATTATTAAATGTTGATCAGAAAAATGCTTTAATTGATGGATCTTTAGGAAGGGAAGAAACGTTATCATTAGATATTTGTGCTCAAGTTGATATCCCTTCCCCTGAATTAAAACAATTGCCTGCCCACTTGCGCTATGCATTCTTAGGAGACTCTTCTACTTTTCCGGTTATTATTTCTGCTGATTTAAGTAAGGAAGAAGAGGAAAAATTGTTGGATATTTTGAAAAAGCATAAATTTGCCTTAGGATGGTCCATTAGTGATATTAAAGGTATTAGTCCTTCAATTGTCATGCATAAAATCTTAATGGAAGATGCCTTTAATCCCACAGTAGAACACCAAAGGAGATTAAATCCAGCAATGAAGGAAGTGGTAAAAGCCGAGGTGTTAAAATTATTAAATGCAGGAATTATTTATGCTATATCTGACAGCCCTTGGGTGAGTCCTGTTCAAGTTGTGCCTAAGAAAGGGGGAATGACTGTTGTTAAGAATGAGAAAGATGAATCCATTTCTACTAGGACAGTCACCGGTTGGCGTGTGTGTATCGATTATAGGAAGTTAAACAAAGCCACCAGAAAAGACCATTTCCCCCTTCCCTTTATTGATCAAATGCTTGATAGGCTAGCTGGGTATCCATATTATTGTTTTCTTGATGGTTATTCGGGCTATAATCAAATCGCGATTGCACCCGAAGACCAAGAGAAAACAACATTTACGTGTCCCTATGGCACATATGCTTTTCGGCGTATGCCATTTGGACTATGTAATGCTCCAGCTACCTTTCAACGTTGTATGATGGCCATATTTTCAGACTTTGTAGAAGAGATCATGGAAGTATTTATGGATGACTTCTCTGTTTTTGGTTCATCCTTTGATAACTGTTTGCATAATCTATCTCGTGTTTTGCAAAGATGCCAAGAGACTAACCTTGTTTTAAATTGGGAAAAATGCCATTTTATGGTAAAAGAAGGGATAGTCCTAGGTCACAAAGTGTCTGAAAAAGGTTTGGAGGTTGATAAAGCCAAGATTTCTGCTATCGAGCAACTTCCTCCACCCATTAATGTTAAAGGAGTTCGTAGTTTCTTAGGCCACGCAGGGTTTTACAGGCGTTTTATAAAAGATTTCTCAAAAGTGGCTAAACCCCTGTGCCATTTGCTTGAAAAGGATGCTCCTTTTGTGTTTTCAAAAGAATGTTTGCTAGCATTTAATCTTTTGAAGGAAAAATTGATTTCTGCACCCATCATTGTTGTCCCTGACTGGAGTCAACCATTTGAAATCATGTGCGATGCTAGTGATTATGCTTTAGGAGCTGTCTTAGGGCAACGTCGAGATAAGTTCTTTAGGGCGATTTATTATGCAAGTAGAACCCTAGATAGCGCTCAGCAAAACTACACCACTACAGAGAAGGAGATGCTTGCTGTTGTGTTCGCTTTCGATAAGTTTAGGCCCTATTTACTCGGTACAAAGGTTATAGTGCATACTGACCACGCTGCTATTCGTTATTTGAGTAGTAAAAAGGATTCCAAGCCCAAACTCATAAGATGGATTCTGTTATTGCAAGAATTTGACTATGAGATCAAGGATAGAAAAGGTTGCGAGAATGTAGTCGCAGACCATTTGTCTCGAATAAAGCATGAAAAGAACATCGCAACCTTTCCCATTAAAGAAGTTTTTCCTGATGAAAGATTATATGCTGTTAAAACTTCTTTTCCTTGGTACGCCGATTTTGTAAACTTTCTTGCAGGAAAAGAAATTCCTCCAGACTTAAATGCTCAGAAAAGAAAGAAGTTTTTCCATGATGTGAAGTCCTATCTGTGGAATGACCCATTTCTCTTTAAAGTATGTTCTGACCAAATCATTCGAAGGTGCATTCCGGCAGAAGAAGTAGGTAAAATTATTCATGATTGTCATGCCTCTCCTTATGGTGGTCATTTTGGACCAACTCGTACTGCAGCAAAGGTACTTCAATCTGGTTTTTATTGGCCTACTTTATTTAAAGATTGTTATACCTTCGTGAGAACATGTGATAGATGTCAAAGGACAGGAAATATTTCTAGACGCCATGAAATGCCTTTAACCCCTATTCTCGAAATTGAACTTTTTGATGTGTGGGGCATGGACTTTATGGGCCCTTTTCCCTCTTCCAATGGATACTCGTACATCCTAGTTGCTGTTGATTACGTATCTAAATGGGTAGAGGCGGTAGCCACAAAGACTAATGATGCTCGTGTTGTGTTACGTTTCTTGCATAAAAATATTTTCACTAGATTTGGCACACCACGAGCTATAATTAGTGATGAGGGGTCTCATTTTTGCAATAAGTTGTTTGAATCTTTACTGAGGAAATATGGTGTAAAGCACAAAACTTCTTTAGCTTATCATCCCCAAACTAACGGGCAAGCTGAGATTTCTAACAGGGAGATTAAGCAAATTCTAGAGAAGACAGTTCGTATCAACAGAAAGGACTGGGCATACAAGTTGGACGATGCTTTGTGGGCCTACCGGACAGCTTTCAAAACTCCAATCGGTACATCCCCGTATCGATTAGTGTATGGTAAGGCCTGTCACCTACCTGTGGAGCTTGAGCACAAAGCATATTGGGCTATCAAGAAACTAAACTTGGATGCGGAGAAGGCTGGTGAACAACGTCTTCTGCAGCTCAACGAACTAGAAGAATTCAGGAGCCAGGCGTATGAAAACGCAAAACTCTATAAGGAAAGAACCGCAAGATGGCATGATAATATAATCCAGAAGCATTCTTTTGAGCCAGGGTAGCAAGTTCTTCTATTCAATTCTCGATTGCGATTGTTCCCAGGAAAATTGAAGTCAAGATGGTCCGGTCCATTCATAATCAAGGAAGTATCCCCATATGGACCAATTGAATTAATGGATAACAGCGGGTTAACTTTTAAAGTCAATGCTCAGAGAGTGAAGCACTATTGTGGATTCGAAGAACGCAAGGTCGAAAAAATGATTTTAACGGATCCAGGGTGACCAAGCCCCGTCTAGCTCAGGACGTTAAACAAGCGCTTCTTGGGAGGCAACCCAAGCTGTTTAAGTTTTCAGATTTCATATTAGTTTTTGTTTTGATCCTAATGCTCCCTTGAGATTGATCCTTATGCAGGAAGCTCGTGAAATGATGCCTATCCGCTCATTCTCTCTTCAGATGAAAATTCAAGATGTTTCAGACTCTCTCGCTTTTTTAGGGCAGTATCGATCTCTCTTTATCTGATTAAATGTTCATACATTGGGGACAATGTATATTTTAAGTTTGGGGGGGAGATTCGCTCTGCGTAGGTTTTGCATAAGAAAAGTAATGCTTATGATGAATTAAATGCATGTTGATGATGATGACGTCTGATGATTTGCTTTTAGCCATGATTCTCTCTTATTGTTGCAAATTTGGAAGCATGTCTAAATTCAAGAAAATTTAAAATTTTTCTTTGATCCCCTTGCAAAGTATGATGATTCACTTGTTTTATTATGATTTTGAAAGCCTAGATGAAAGTTATATGCTTTGGAAGTTTGTTGTCACTCCGATAGGTGTAAAGTTTGTCTAGATAGCTTTCCTGCGTAATAGTTAGTAATACTGAGCTTTGGGAAAAAGAAATGATTTGCTCAATAATAATAATAATAATAATAATAAATGCTCCACTTTCTTGAAAGTGTTAGTAACCAGGGGCATTCATGACACCCATCGTTTGCCTTTGCATGAAAACGCTGGAAAGAAATGAGCATGCTTCGGCATCCTGAAAGATGAAGCGCTCGTAGTTGGATGCTTTCATCACCAATGTTGGCAAGCCAGAACGAAGGCGCTACATCTAAAAGGATTATGCAAAAAAAAAAAAAAAAAAAAAAAAAAAAAAAAAAAAGAGAAAAGTTTGGGGGACGCCTCAAGAATTTTGGGCACCTTAGTAAGGTAGTGCTTGCTAGATAAGTATGATGGCTAAAAGGGCGAGCTTTAGTGCCAGTGTAGGGGGAAGATGAATGGAGGAGTATATAAATGATTCCGGGCTAGTAAAGATTATGATAAGACAAATGATGATTCGTTTTTGCAAGGGAGAATAGGATTAAATTTTAAAACTTCTTGATGTTTGTTCATGCTTACTTATTTGTCTCAATAGTTTGCATTCATGGCTAGAAGCATTGAAGATAGAGTTGTTAGCATGCAAGTTATGATTCATATGCATTACTTTACTTTGCTCGGGACTAGCAAAACTTTAAGTTTGGGGGTGTGATGACATGCAAAAATGTCATCATTTTCCTATTAATTTTGGCTAGTTTTATGCATAAATTGTGAGCTTTAATATAATTTTATGTTGATTTTTCAGAAAACCGAGTTCAGGCATCAAAACTCAGATTTTAAGAGAATTTGGGTCAATTTGGAGACTTTTTGGGCAATTTAAAGAATAATCATTGAAGATCCAAGCCCTAAAGTCCAAGAAGAGAAGATAATTGAAGTGGGAAGGCCCAAAAAGCCCAAAAGAGTAAAGAAAAGAGGCTAAAATCTACAAATCAGGCTTCTAGAAGGCCTAGCGTCGAGACGCTAGGACCGTAGCGTCTCGACGCTGTCGACTTGCTCAGCAAGAAATTTCCAGCCCCTTGCACTATAAAAAGGCCCCTTCCCTTTGGTTCAAATCATCCCAAAATTTGGGGGAGCTCTCCCCTAGCTCAATAGAGAGAAAAAGTGAGAAGAATTGTGAGGAAAAAGGTGGAATTGAGCGAGATTCCAAGGCTCAAGATTCGAGATGATCGTAGCGGGAGCTCGGGATCAACTTATCGGTTATTTCTTCCTTACTTCTTTATAATTCCTTGTTGTAATTTGAGTTAGGCCTATGGATCAAGATCATTTTGGCAAAATTATTTCCATTTGTGAGTAGATCTTGAGACTTAGGGCCGTTATTCTAGTTAATTGGATATTGTAGCGCAATTACTTGGATTATGTAATGAAATTCTCCATATTTCATCTATGCAATTCTTGCTTAATGCTTTTAATCTCTTGATCACGGATTAATTGTTATGATGGTCTAAATTGATACTCGACAGAGAGAAATTAGATTAGATCCTAATTGCATGGCTAACGATTGCTTGGAACACGAGAGTGAAAGAGAATTGTTAGAAATTGATTATGAAGTTGCTTAATGCCATACTATGATTAACTAAGGAGATGGACACATAAATTAGTTATGTTAGTATGAGATGTGGAGGAGCTTGAAAGAGAAATCCGCTTAAAATTACTTCTAGATTTATGGAATTGAAGATTATTAGTTACATACATCCATGTAATTGAGCTACAAATCCAAGAAAACTAGATAACACCCTAGGTCAAGTTCCCTTATTTGGTTATTTTCATTTCATTATTACATGTTTATTTTTATTAATTCCTTAAATTTTCGCACTATCATTCGAGTTGATCTTCTAAATAAAATTAAAACATGATGATTCTTGGTACTTAATGGAATTAATTCAATTTCCCTGAGGATTCGATACTCGGTATTACTACCGTTTTATATTACTTGCGGCCCGTGCACTTTGCGGTCATCAGCAACGCTGTCCCAAATCTGGGCCTATAAATAGCCTCCCTTAGTGCCCATTTTTATCATTAATCAATTCTCCATCCTTTCCTTCCTTTCCTTCCTTTCCTTCCTTGGCTCTTTTGGAGCCTTCTCTCAAGGCTTTTTAGCCTTTTAAGAGTTTTAGTAGTGGAAAAATTTTGGGGAGCTTTTGGGAGCACTCTAGGAGGCTCAAGGCGTGCTCGGAGGGACTCCAAACATTAGCAACGGGGTCTTCGACGGTCATTTCCTTTTCTCTTATTTTGCTCAATTTTATGCTTTCCATTGTATATCTTGTGGATATTTTAGCCATGTATAGCTAAACCCCAATTTGGGGTCTTGAAATGAAAATATATAGTTAAATGTTATTATAATTGCCTATCTCTTGCCCTCTTTTACTAATTATTTGTATGGATGCTCGTAATGCTATATGCGACCTGGCCAATTGTATATTGATCTGATTCTTAATGGAAACTCGACGGAGAGAAAGTAGGATAGATCATAATCCATGCAACTAGTTTAATTGCCCGTCGTGACAACGAGATTAGTTGATTAAACTTAGATTCCTAAAATGAATCATAGCGTAATAATTAACGAATTTTAATGGCGCTAAGGACACTTAGGTAGTTAAAATGGATTAATTATAATTAAGGGAAACCGACAAGAGAACCTATGTGACTAACGGAGATTCTAGGATTATGATTAGTTGGGCAATGGGATAGGATAATTGTAATAATTATGTAGCTATTAAATGATTTTCAAGACCCCACTTCTCACTCAAAACTTTTTCTCCATATTTTATTTCCTTGATTGATCAATTTTTAATCTTCAATTGCTTTAATTTTAAATTCATTCTTATTTCATGGTTTGGTCCCTAAATATTATTTCCCCCAAGTATTTTTAGTGTTCAAGAATCTATTGGTTTGCTTAATATCGCTTCGCCTCCCTGTGCATTCGATACTCAGAATATTTCCGTTTTATATTACTTGCGACCCGTGCACTTGCGATATTCCTGTGTGGCAACAAGTTTTTGGCGCCGTTGCCGGGGAGGTTTGATTTTTAAGCAAAATATTTTTTTTCTTGACATAAAAAAGAAAGGGATAAATAGTAATTTAGGTTGTGAATCTTTTTGTGAATATTTCATTTTTTTTCTCTTGATTTATTTGTGAGCGTTGCATGCGAAGAGATAAGGTGGTTGAATTGTTTCCTCTAGATCTTGAAATTAACAGTACGATTAGAGCCCTTTGTAGAGAGAAAAAATTAGTGGAAGCAATGACCCACCAACAAGAAAAAGCTCCCAAGGCAATCAGAGACTTTTTACAGCCAGTCCTCCCAACCGAAAATTCAGGCATCGTTTATGCCCTGATTCAAGCAAATAATTTTGAATTAAAGACAGGACTGATCCAGATGGCGTGAGACAATTCTTTTAAGGGACACCCTTCTGAGGATCCATGATGACATGCAAAAATGTCATCATTTTTCTATTAATTTTAGCTAGTTTTATGCTTGAATTGTGTACTTTAATGCTATTTTCTGTTTAAATTTTAGAAAACCGAGCCAAGGAAGCAAAACCGGAATTTTGAGAGATTTTGGATGATTTTAGAGACTTTTTGAGCAATTTGGAGAATTACATTGAAGATTCGAGTCCAAAAAGCCAAGAAGAATGAATTAGAAGCCCAAATTCATGAATTTCAAGTCTTAAAGTATCAAGTTGGGTCAAGAAAAAAAGTCCAAAATCAATTACAAAAAGTAATTGGGCCAAAAGAAAGTTGGAGGCCCAAAAATGGAGTCAAAATCGGGCCATTCTAGAAGATTCAGGGCCTAGCGTCTCGACGCTAAGCCTGGAGCGTCCCGACGCTAGGCAGCTGCGTGGAGAAATCTGGAATTGCGAGAGCGTCGCGATGCTGTCCAAGTAGCGTCTCGACGCTGCGACGTCTTGGAGCCCAAGAAAAGATGACGTCAGAGCGTCTCGACGCTGTCCTTGTAGCGTCTCGACGCTATGCCTGCTGGGAGCCTATAAAAGGAGCCTTTTGCATCCATATTTGGTGTGCCAATTTGTGGGTTTTCACCCCATTCTAGAATCCACTCTAAAATTGGGGATTTTTGGGAGAGTTTTCGAGCTTTGTTGAAGATCTTTGGAGCTCGGGATCGAAGGAGGTCGGCGCGGGATTGAGGAGATCGACACTTTTATGAGCATTTCTCTTCCCTTTTCCTTTATGTTTTAGTTTCTAGAATTGTTGTGATTAGGAATTATTGAATTTTAGTGATTATGAGTAGTAAATTCCTAAATTCTATGAGATTGATTTAGATGTTGAACCTCTGCCGAATTAATGAATTGATGTGGTTTAATTGTCATTATTGTTCATTTGTGAATTTTGTCCGTAATGCTTTTAATCAACTGATCACTGATTAAATGAATCGTTACTAAGCGGAAACTCGACGGAGAGAAGCTTAGACTAGAACTGAATGCATGACTAACGGTTATTACCCGGGTGACACGGGACAAAATAAATAACGTTAGAGGTTGTACTGAAGGGTCGTAATGCCATGCTAAGTAAATAAAGATGAGACTGAAAGGAGATTCTTTATTGAAAGGTATGAGATAGGAGGAGACCGACAGGAGAATCCTTGTCATTAGGCTTCTAGACTTATGAATCAAATGATTTGTTAATCCATATTAGTTAATTGATTATGCATTAAAGGTCCAATTGTTGAAATCAACAACTCTAGAATTATCCCATCAAATTGTGTCACCATTTATCTTTTGCTTTCTAGATTAGTTTTTTTTATTATTCTTTTTGGCATTAGATTTTGTTCTCTGACTAAAGTTAAGCAAGATTATTCGTGGTAATTAATTGAATAAATCCAATCCCTGTGGAGATGATACTCTATACTCAAAATCACTATATTACTTGTCACGACTCGTTCGCTTGCGGAATTGAAAATCGTGCAACAATCCACATTCGCATCTGCGATCATTCTTGGAGTTATGCGGGATGGTAAAGATGAATGGAGTTCCGACCGACGCGATAAGATTGAGGTTATTCCCATTTTCTCTTCAAGATAAGGCTAAAGATTGGCTCGAATCAGTCGAGACGGGCAGTATCAGCACATGGGACGAGCTTGCCCAAGCATTCCTGACAAAATTTTTCCCGCTATTGTTGGGCGATTACCGCAAGTGCACGGGTCTTCACAAGTAATATAAAACGGTAGGTAATACCGAGTATCGAATCCACAGGGAGGCGAAGCGAAATTTAAACAAGCAAAGATTCTTTGGGCACTAAAAATACTTGGGCGAAATAATATTTAGGGACCGGATCATGCAATCAAATAAATTAAAAAAAAAATCAAAGCAATTAAAGAGAAAATTTGATCAATCGAAAAAATAAAATATGGAGAAAGAGTTTTTTTAATGGGAAGAGGGGTCTTGAAAATCAATTATTAGCTAAACATTTATTATAATTATCCTATCTCATTGCCCAACTAATTATAATCCTAGAATCTCCGTTAATCACATAGGTTCTCCTGTCGGTTTCCCCTAATTGTATTTAATTCATTTTAACAACCTAAGTGTCCTTAGCGCCATTAAAAATCATTAATTATTACGCTCTGATTCATTTTAGGAATCTAAGTTTAACCAACTAATCTCGTTGTCACGACGGGCAATTAAACTAGTTGCATGGAATACGATCTATCCTAATTTCTCTCCGTCAAGTTTCCATTAAGAATCAGATCAATACACAATTGGCCAGATTGCATAAAGCATTAAGCACATCCAGACAAATAATTAGGAAAAAGGGCAAGAGACAGGTAATTATAACAACATTTTGACTATAATTTCATTTCAAGACCCCAAATTAGGGTTTAGCTATACATAGCTAAAATATCCACAAAATTTACAATGGAAAGCATAATTAAGAGCATAATAAAAGGAAAGGAATTGACCGTCGAAAACCCCTTCGCTAACACTTAGAGTCCCTCCGAACACTCCTTGAGCCTCCTAGGATGCTCCCCAAAATTCCCCAAAAGTTTCCCACTAAAGAAACTCTCAAAAAGGCTAGAAAGTCCTTGAGAGAGGCTCCCAAAGGAGCCAAGAAAGCAAGAAAAGAATGGAAGAATATGATGATTGATGGTAAAATGAGGCACCAAGGGGCGCCTTATATAGGCTCGGAAAGGGGGTAGCGTCGCGACGCTATTTGGCACAGCGTCGTGACGCTGTGACGTCATCAACTTGCCGACCAAGAAATGGACAGCATCGCGGCGTTGTCCTTACAGCGTCTCGACGCTAGGCGTTTTCCAGATCTTTCAGCTACGGATTTTGACCTCTCCACATTTCTTTTTGGACCTTTTTCTTCATAGTTGACCTCTTTTGACTCCCTTTGACCCAAGCATGGAAATTGGGCTTGAATGGATTCATTTTTGGCACTTTTCTCACCAAAATCCATAATTTGCTCCTAAAGACCAAATAACAAAATATCTTAAATATTTTCAAGAAAAACACAATTAAAGCACAAAAAAGCCTAATAAATTGGGACTAAAATAGCGACATTTCTGCTCGCTATCACCCGCCTGCCAAGACTACGAAGCTCCAGACAGAGATCGAAACATTTAGGCAGTTAGACGAGGAGCAACTATATGAGGCATGGGAGAGGTATAAGGAAATGCTTAGGCGATGCCTGTAGCATGGCTACCCAGATTGGCTCCAGGTGCAGTTATTTTACAATGGACTGAATCCTTCTACCAAGACAGTTCTAGACACATCAGCAGGTGAGAGTTTTCTTTCCAAGACAGTGACGGAAGCCAAGGATCTTTTAGAGGAAATGACAGCGACCAATTACTAGTGGCCGACTGAAAGGGGGATAGTTTCCAAGAAGGCTAGTATTTATGAAATAGATGAGTCAAGCTCTCTGAAAGCACAGATGGCATCGTTGATAAATGCACTGAATAAGCTTACTTCATCTGAGGTGGTCAAGTCCATCTCCACCTTAGCTGAAGGATATTCAAAGAAGGAGAATCAAGATGTCGAAGAAGTTTAGTATGTGGGAAACAAAGCATTCATTCAAGGAGTATCGAACTTCTCCCATCCCAGTATGTGCAATCATGAGAACTTTTCGTACTCGAACACCAAGAACGTATTGTAGCCACCGCCAGGATTTTCTTCAACCAGTGTTCCTGAAAAGAAACGCAACCTGGAGGAGATGGTGGCCATGTTTATCAAGGAGCAGAAGGTTTTGAATGTGAATCTCCATACAGGAGTTAATAACCACGACACATCTCTTAAGAATATGGAAGTTCAGATAGGTCAGATCGCTTCAGCGGTGAATGCCTTTAGAAAGGGAAGTTTCCAAGCGACACTGAAACCAATCCTAGAGAGCAGTGCAAGATGGTGACACTGAGAAGTGGTAGACAGTTGGAGGTCAGTTCAAAGAAGATGTCGAAGAAAGAAGAGAAGAGCAAGGATGAAGATGGAAGGGCTGAGGCACAAAAAGCCCCCTCTGAAAGGTCCTAACATCCTCCTAACTCTATTAATTGTGATTTTTCTAACTCTTTTGCAGGATCAAAGAAAGATGAAAAGCAGAAAGAAAAGCTGAATGAGGATCACACGTTAGCTCGCCCAAGAGGAGGGGCAAATGTCCTACTTTTGATTACAGGGAGTTACATTTTCCTCAACGTTTTAAAAATGTTAAATTGGATGAACAGTTTCAGAAATTCCTAGAAATGTTTAGAAAGTTATATGTGAACATTCCCTTAGTCGATGCTTTGTATAATATGCCTAATTATGGGAAGTTCATGAAAGAGATGTTATCTAGGAAGAAAAGTTTGACGTCATCTGCCAATTTTTTTTTAATGAATCCCAACCTTTGTTTTCCAATTTTCCCTTCTTCAGCTTCTGTTTTCTTCGATTTTTGGCCAATTTTCTTCAATTCTTTGCCGAAAATCATCAAAACATGAACGACACGGACTGACAGACTCGATTTGCAATTAAATGCCCAAAACACCAGACCCTTACATTGATCAAATGAATAAAAAATAGCAAACCTAATATGCCAAAACCTTAAAAGTCTACTAGCAAACCTTCATACATCAAATGCAGAAAATACCCACCAAAGAACCAATGCAAATTTTAGGAAACAAAATTAGATCTACGATCGACTCTGATTCCAATTGAAGGATTGGAATTCCCTAATTTCGTTAGCGGAAGCAAATTGGGACCGTTCGTAGATAATTTTGTTTCCACCAAAATACCAATAGATTGGAAAGATTTAGAAAACTATTCTAAATCAATTTATTAAGGCGAAGCCACAACCTTAGAACTAATCTAAAGGAGAGAAGCAAACATATCGTTGTTGTCTGAAATATCAAGAACGCCTTTCTTGATTTCATAGGGACCAAGCGTCAACAATTGGGACACCACCAATTGATCTTTCCCGCTATGACTCTAAGATTAGGAACGTAGTTGTGGGACTACCCAATCTTGAATGGGAAAAACACAAGGGGAAAAAGTTCCTCTTTGTGTTCTTGGTTGAGAGAATATGAGGGAGTGGTTAGGGAGGCTAGAGGGAGTGGCTAGGGAGGCTAGAGAGAATGCACGAGTGCATTCTTGTGGCATTATTTTCTTCTGTCAACTAAACCCTAGGTTTAGTGTTTTATTTATAGAAAAAAGCCACGAATAAAATATTCACAAATAATCAAATATTTCCATAAATGATTAATCTTTTCCATAATTGATTAATTCCATAATTGATTAATTACTTTCATAAGTGATTAATCATTTTCATCATTGATCAATTACCCAATTAAATATCATATATTTAATTTCAGACCTTCTATTAATTAATTACCCAATTAAATATCATATATTTAATTTTCAAGCATTCAATTAATTAATTCTATAATATGAATCAAATTCATATTAAAATTTGAACTCCTTCAAATTCTCTTATATCCTATAAATTTAATATGAATCAAATTCATATTAATATTTGAACTTCTTCAAATATTTATTTATCTCATAATTTATAGTTTAATTAAATCACATTTAATTAGACTAAATTGAATAATTAATTAATTAATTTACTAATTAAATATCATATACTTAATTAGTCATATATTTGAACTCCTTCAAATATATAATTCTCTCAATTAATAAAGTTTAATCACAAATTAAACTTTATATTATAATGTATCACCATACATTATATTAATTGTATTGTAATGATCCGTCTAAAAGGAAGTTAAAAACATGCTGAGGGTCGCTACTACGTGCATGAAAACGTAGAACTTTTGAATCTTTAAAGCGGAAGAGACTGTAAGTAAAATTTTTTTATTTAACAATCTGGGCCCAAAACCATTAGTCATTTTACAACAATAGAATAGTTAAAACACGATAGAGAATTTTCTTAAAATTGAAAGTTAAAAACATCTGAAAGCATGAAACTAGGAACTCGACCCTAGACTTCTAGGGACATGATTTGCAACTGCATCCCATAGCCAACCAAGTCACAGCCCTCGCCAAACGCCAGACGTCCTCAAGTACCACCTGAAAAAAAGTGTCATGTAGCATGGGTGAGTATATAAGAATATACTGAGTAAACAACCCACTTAAGGGCTGAAACTGATAGAATGAGATATGATTACATGAAATTTACTAGCATGAAACCTGAATTTGGGTCTTAACATCATAAGGACCTAACTGGTACAGTCATTCGGGTTTCTAACCCTAGAGCCATAGCTACGTTCATAAGTGTTCTTTCTAGGGCGATCACCTATCCCCAACCTGTGCCAACTAGAGTGTTGTGTGGGTCAATCGGGTAAGACAAGTAAACTAAAGGCTAGCTGGCAACCTCTAGCAGAACTACACCTATTCCAACACAACACCCCTGAGTCATGAAGATACGGTGGAGCAATCTGGTGCATGAAAACATGCCTGAGTGCCATCTGGTGCACAATCTCGTGCCTGGGCTCAACACCGTCCTGAGACTGATAGAGTGCACGATCCTGTGTCTGAAAACTGGGCTCTAACAGCCGACTGATGAAATGCATGATCTCGTGCCTAAAAACTGGAATCTACCAGTCAATGATAGGATACATGATCCCATGCCTGAAAACTAGGTTCCATCAGTCTTGAGATGGGGAAAGAAATAACCCTAGCTAACATAAGACTTAAGGATCCTTTTGTAGGGATAAAAACCCTAGGCAGCGGAAACATATTAGAGGACCTAACTCAAATTTAAACGTCGATTGGAATACCATTACGACAACAAATAATTTACAGCAACAAGAACGAATAATAGCTACTGCAAATGGCTATAAAAAAACATGCTAATTACGAATTTAAATCTAGATTTAATCTAGATGCAAACCTAGTGATCAAAGGATAAATAGATATTTACTATCGTAGAAGTCTTGATCGAATTTCGTCTTTTTCTCCAAGATTTGCATAAAATACAACAGCCAAAGACCTTCTTCTTGTTGGAATTTTATGAACACCACCACGTTGGAGACACCGGTTGCGTTGGTTGCTTGTGGGAGCAAAATACACTAAAGGAAAATTCTTTCCCTATGATTGCAATAGAATCGAGAGAGTTAGAGAGAAACAAAGAGAGAAATCGATTGATTGAGATGAAGTTAGGGTAACCTCCTCCTTAATCCTCTCCTCTAGACGTGTGTTGGACAGTTAGTGGGAAGACCACTATTATTAGTTAGGAAAACTGATAATATGATTAATTAATTAATCAAATAATAAAATTAACAATTAATTTTAATGTAATTTATATAAATATTCCCACACAACCTATAGTTTTAATACAATTTAATTAAATCAAATTTAATTAAATTAAATTAAAACAAAAAGATCAATTAATTCAATAATTAATTAATGCCATAATTAAATATCATATATTTAATTATATCTCTCTCATATAACTTATAGTATTAATGTGCATCCAATGCGCATTAATTTTAACTTATAGTTTTAATATGAATCAAATTCATATTTTAAACTCAATATTCGAACCCCTTCGAACATTCAATTCTCCATTAGAAATTTACCTCAAAACCCTAAATGAGCTACTAGTGGGATCTAATGGACCTACAGATCAGAAGCTCCAACGATATGAGATTAATTGGCTAAACTCATAAACCAAGTTAATCAATATTCGTTAACTGTGGTTCACTCCACTATAGAACCACAACTGCACTCTTCTCACTGCAGATATATTTCTGTGTCCACGGATATTGACCAATAACAGCAAGTCAGTCATTCACGTGTGTTCGTAACCCCCGCTAGGTCAAATTACCGTTTTACCCCTGGGTTACCTCTACATGCTTAAGTCCCAGTTCTCCTCTAATGAACAACCTGTTTGAGGTCCAACCTACAAACAGAAATCCCTCCCGTGCCATAGAGAGTGTAGGGCCCTTTGTTCAAGACCCAGAGACACCACTTAAGGGGACACACCTCTACTTACCCTAAAGTTGGGAATGAGTGAATTTCATCTTGTGTGATTATGTTCCCAGCTCCCCACTCGGTCTTGTCCCCAAAATGGTAGGCTTATTGAGTCGGCGAGTAGGCCACTCTCACCCATACAAATCAAAGAACAATCCGTCGTGAACAGAAGTCCATAACCCACTCAGGATTGAGACCAAGTTGTCTAGGTCATCCTAGTGAAATAGAAACCTAACTAGTCAACGGTGTTACAGCTAGTGGTTAACTATTTCATGGTCCGGTCTTATGCAAACTCATTACACAGAATACCCCCACTCGGATGTTCACTACACGAACGCGTTAGATCATTGCGTTTGTATCATAATACCAAGCGGGTCCTATCCATAGTGTCACCAGGATAAAGTACCCAACCTTATCCCTATATTATAGACCCTTTAGGTTGTATCTTGAATAGTGATCCCCGTATGTCCCCACATATTAGTTCAAGTCTCATACTAACAGCCTAGGATGTTTAGTTTATTGAATTAGGGTTATTTAGGCAAGATTACAAAATACAAACAAAATAAATGAATAATACATCATTTTATTAATGTTCAGTCAAATGTTACATTTACTATCTACGAGTTTTAGGGCATAAAACCCAACACCTTTAAGTCTACCTGAGGCCCTAAAACATGATTAAGGTCCCCTATTCTAAGTCTATTCTCATTCACACATGGTTCTCTAAAAGGCATACTAAAACGTGCTTGGAGAACCTGTGGTCTACACTAATCAGCCAACCCATTAAGCACATCATGGTCTAAGGGATAATTCTAAACTTAGTCTCTTTATCCACCGCAATGCTACAGAAATTTCGGCAGCATAACGACATACATACAGACAACCCTAAATTTTCTTATCACCTGGAAACAAGGTAAAACACTTCTATATTCCAATTGCCCAACAACAAACATCCACACACTTCCAGTACTCTGAACTTTTACAATCAAAGCGAGTCAGATCTTGCATCCACAACTCAAGCATAACTTAAACAGACATCCAAACCAAACTCAAATAACTTAAACATACGTCCAAAGCAAACCATAGTTATGCAAACAAAACATGCTTCCAAGCAACCAAAACATGCTAGTCCGATTAAGGGCAAACTCAACATGCTTTACAATTCCAAGTAGCTACATAATCTCAACACACCTCAAAATTAATAACATCATTCTTATATGAATTCAAGAGAAAAACTTAAGCCTTCAATCCAATTCATGTTATTCCATAAAATTCCTCATGTACATGGGTCCAAAATGCGTAAGTTGCATCCAAAAAGCTACTTACATAAAGACTAACTCAACATGCTGCAATTAACCATAAGATTCTCAACTACTCCCATGCTTCCAAAAAAAAGAACCAACCATGCTTGATTAGATCCAAGGGCAAAACTTAGAGTTTTAATCCGAATGGCTACTTACCTTAGCCAAATAATTCTTGTCAAAAGCTAATTTAGCTCCTTAGCTCCCAAGGCATTTAATCAATCTACACAAGGAAAAAAAACATTTATAAAGTCTATAGATTTCAAAACTATAAAGAACTAGGAGCCAATTAAATTAAGGTGTGATTAAACACCCAAAACCTACTCCATAATTGAACAACATTTGTTGTCCGAGTTCCAAATTCGCTCCGAATTAATGGTTAAAACCTCCAAATACTATGGGTACCTTTAAATTGAAGGCTAACATCAATGGGTATTTCTCTAAATCTCTTTAATCAACCAAAAATAGAATTAATTCACTCACCCACTACTGAAGACGCTCAAACCCACCAGGAAAAATGAAGACCCACTGTCCAAATGGCTGGAAAATCATAGCAACATTGCTGTACACGTTGGTTGACTGCCAAAAAAACGAACCCCTCGATACAACCGCACAAATAGACGTTGAAACTCCCATTCCGGCTGACATCCATCGCTGAACACGACGTAACTCATGAGGAACACGCCTTCTGCTTCTGCAACTGCCAAAACACGTGAAAACGGCCACTGCTTGAGCCTAAAACTCTCCAGAAAATGACCCCAAGAGCCACTGTTGTGCCATCACCACTGGGGTCCTATGCTCACCAGAAAAATGCTTGGGCACGACGCTGAAGATGAGGAAGGAAGAGTGTGGTCGGCGACTTGAATCAAAAGAAGAAGAAGAAGGCTATGGAGGATGGGTCTTACGTATTTACAAAACTGCCACCAACTTAATACTAAAAGAAACTCCAACAAAGACCTAATCAAATTAATCATTTTCCTCCACAAACAACATGAAATCAAGCCCAATTAAACTCAAATTAGGGAAATTGAGATTTACCTTAAATGCAGTTGTTACATGTATGATCTCATACTATTAGTTTGATTCCCATAACGAATTTGAAGAATTCAAATTCTTTTCAAGATAAATTATTCCTAATTACTCTTTATGAGCTAGCAGGGGGACCTAATGGACCTACAGATCAAAAGCTCCAATGATATGGAGTTAGCTGACTAAACTCATTAATCAAGTTAACCAATATTTATTAACTGTGGGTCATTCCACTAAAAACCCACAATGGAACTCTCCTCACTGTAGAGCATTTCTATGCCCATGGATATAAACCTATACCGGTAAGTCAATCCTTCACGACTGTCTGTAACCACAGTTGGGTCAAATTATCGTTTTACCCATGTGTTACATCTGTCTCCTTAAATACCAGCGCTCCTCTAATGAACAACCAGTTTATGGTCCAACCATTAAACAGAAAATCCCTCTTGGGCCAATGAGCGAGCGAGATCCCTTTGTTCAAGTCCCGGAGTCACTATTTAAGGGAACACTTATCTACTTCTCCTAGAAGTGGAAAAGAGTGAATTCCTTCTTGCGTTGTCATGTCCCCAGCCTCTCACTCGGTCTTGTCCCCAAAAAGGAAGGCATATTGAGTCGACGTATAGGCCACTCTCACCCATGCTAATCAAAGGACAATCCCTCATGAGAAGGAGTTCATGACACACTGAGGATTAAGACTGAGTTACCTAGGTCATCCTATTGAAACAGTAACCTAACTAGTTAACGGTGTTACGATTAGTGGTTGACTATTTCCTGGTCCGGTCTTATGCAAACTCATTGCAAAGGATACCACCGCTCGCATGTCTACTACATGGACGCTTTGGATCAATACGTCTGTATCAAATACAAAGCGGGTCGTATCACATAGTGTTACCAAGATAAGGTACCCAACTTTATCCCTGTACTATAGACCTTTTAGGTTGTTATTTGAACATCGATCCTCGTATGTCCCCACATACTAGTTCAAGTTACATATAAACAACCTTGGATCTTAGTTTATTGGATTTGGGTCATATTGTGCAGTACTTAACAATAACACTTTATTGTAGAAACTCAATAACACTTTATTGAAACAAGTATACAATTTGTTTATGTTCACTATCTACGAGTTTTAGGGCAAAAAACCCAACAAGTACAACCACAGTACTGGTAAGCAATCCCTATCTGAGAAGCCATCAAACAACAACCAAGCAAACAACATGCGCAAACAACATACTTTTCGAAGTTAAAATCACAACAACATTCATGTTCCACGAGCTTACTCAACAATCATGTTTACCCCTCACTTGGCCCTCCAAGACTGACCTTTCGAGCCGCACCGTCCCCTGACCATTTGTACCCAGGGTCACAATGCTCTCTACAGAGCTCGGCGTTCAACCCTTGACCATTTGTACCCAAGGTCTCAAACTGTAAATTGCCCCTTGGCCATATTACCCAAGGCACCTGATGTCTTCCAACTCTCATATAGCCCGCACAAAGCTCTCTAAGACTGACCATTCAAGTCGCACTGTCCCCTGACCATTTGTACCCAGGGCCACAATGCTCTCTACGGAGCTCGGCGTTCGATCCTTGACCATTTGTACCCAAGGCCTCGAACTGTTCATCACCCCTTGGCCATTTGTACCCAAGGTGCATCGATGACTTAAACGTGTTAGACCTTCTCCAAGCGCCCAACACTTGTTTTCTAGACTCATCACATCGACCCTTGACCATTTGTACCCAAGGCCTCGATGCTCTTCTTAAACCAATGGTGACATCCCATCCCTCGACCATTTGTACCTGAGGTGCACTGACATTCACCCAACTTGTCTTTCTTTCACATTTAGGTCCCTGACCTCTTTCTCACAACTATCTAAAATGCATATGCCCTGCAACATGGTTCTAGACTCATGTACTATGTCCACCAAGCATATACGATAGACTCATGTACTATGCCCACCAAACATATACATACCACACCAAACTACCTAGAATGCATATGCCCTGCATCATGCTTCTAGATTTACGTACTATGTGCACCAAGCATTACATACAACAACAAGCTCTCACCTCATGCTTAACTCATGAATTCACAACAAAACCGACATGTTTTCAACCAAACATCACAACAACTCATACATTTCAAAGTATACATATATCTTCAAAGGGATGCAAGAACCAAAAGAACAATTATAAAGCAAGTAAACAAACAATGTGCATCATGCAATCAAACAGACTCAATAGATAGAAACTACTTACCAGAAGCTTTAAACACTCCAAAACTAGATGAAAAGCTTCAAAGATAATCCTAGAGCTCCTAAACCAAAACTAGGCAAGCTCCTAACAACAAGGATAACATATAAAGATCATAATTGAGCTTAACCACTGTTGGGTTCCTAGAGTGAGTAAAAGTAAGATGTAAATAGACTCTAGACTCTGTGCAAGTATACACAGTCCGCAGCAAGTAATAAGTATTTATCAATCCAAGGTCTGAACTAGCTTTCACTTTATCTATTTTGTTTAGTTTTTCAATGGTTTCAAAAGTGGTAAAAATGATTGGTTTTTGATAAGATGCTGAAGCAAAAGAAATGACAGAACAGAAAGTAAACAAATAGGCAGACAGATTAGAAACAGACGCTAGTCAGGATTTAGTAATTGTTTAAAAAGATGCTCTAACAATATTATCGATCATGCAAAACTCTCGCAGTCTTATTAGCAGATTCCTCCCGGAACTCCGGATCTTGTGGAATGTGTTTCAACTCCAATGAAGTACTACCGATCAAGCACTAGGCAACTGGCGTTCACCATTACACAATGATCTAGTGTGATTAATCGCCACACACTCCCTAAATCATCCCTGAAACTAGAGAGAGGTATTCATACCGGCTGGCCAGGCGGGCACAAAATATAAATGAACACAATAATTAATCAAGATGCATTAATCAATATGTATTACTAGAAATTAAGCACGATGATCACATTGTTTCCTAACCAACGCCTAAAGCTACTTAGTTCATAAAATTCATGGAAACACACGTTACAATCTGAGTAAGCATGTCCATAACTACAAGGTAATACAAGAAAAGATTAATTCCCTTAAACAGCTTGTAATTGATGGTCTTCTTGGTGGTTTCCAATCTCTCCTCTATTCGGCTCCCAAAGGTGGAAGTAACTTTCCAAGAATGGAATGTTTTCTCCCAAAAGTGGAATGCTTTTGACTTGGGCGGCTACCTCCTTTTATAGAGTTGAGGAAAGCTTGAATTAGGTTGACCTAGACACGTGGATGGCTCTCCTTGCTCCTTTATCCCGAGAATAACACAACAGAATTCGGTTTGTCAACTTGGCTAACGAGGTGTGACGTGGCAGTTTTGCTCCCAGCTTTGCTGCAACACAAAATTTGCTCCCTCCAGTCGCTCAGCAATACATTCTGCATAAAATAACTTCCAAAGCTTCCATCCTTCCAAATGGGTTAAAACATATAATATATATCTAAAACCAACCCTATTAAGCACAAAAGACACACAAATCCCTATAGAAATGAGGCCTAAATAACTACCTTTTGGAGAGTTATCACACCCCCAAACTTGAACTATTGCGCGTCCCGAGCAATACTAACTCACTTTCCCTTTAGAATTCAAAACATTAGACAAAGAATAGCTTAATCAAACCAGACAATCCAACACTACCTTCAACCTTTACCTGAGCACTCTGCAAAACCATGCTCTGCTGCAGCAAAACAATTCTTCCGTTCTGGACAAATAATCACCACTTTTAACCCAATTCTAAGGACTTACCACAACCTAGCTCTATTATCAGACATTCAAAACACATTTTCAAGGGGTTTATATTTTTGTTTTTCAGACTTAAAGCAGCCCTACAGTCATAAGCTCTTAAGCATGGGATGTCCCACTGTGCAGTATACCCTTGCCTCAAACTCATCACTAACTAGGCTAAATACTCTTTGTAAAGCTCAAGAATCCTTAGTTATTCTATCTCTTGCCCCTCAGAATGGCGACATTTTATGATGAAGCTCACCTAAGTTCTGGAAGACAGAAAAACTGCTGGATTAACATTCATCCTTCAAAACTTTTGCTCCATGAATTTTCTTAGCAAAATTTTCAACAATCAACTTTTTTTCAGCAAATAATTTTTCCATTTTCCACATTTCCTAGGTCATCTTTTGACGCGAAGACAAACTGTGGGTATCACAAATGTCCCCGGTTACTCAATAACCTAACAATTTTTAATGAAGGTGAGGAATGCTCGAGCAAAACTATTGGAGTAGCAAAAAGTCCCCCAAACTTAAATTATTCATTGTCCTCAATGAATCACTAACAGTTTGAATTATACCCCCAAACTTAAACTTTTCTATCTAAATTTTAAACTGAGCGTGGGACTAGAACTAAGCTTAAAGTGGATCATATAAGTCAACGCTACCTCCAGAATCTTCTTGCCGCAATAATCGACCAGGCTAGAAGAAATGCTCAAGCAAAAGGTTTCTGGAGATCAGAATACCTTGATCTAATTAAGCTTAACTAGTCCAAGCTTCAAAAATTCAGAAGAAAATTAGTTAAGTTAGAGTTACTCGATGCTCATAGAACAGAAACAATGGAAATTTCATTAAAGACATAAAAAAAAAAAAGAAATTACATAAGCAGATATATTTTTTCAGCAGTAGAAAAATTAAAAAGAAACAAGCAAATATAACAGCAAGCGGGGTCAGATATGCACGAGCAAACAAAAATATAGGAAAAAAAGTAATGCTCGTTCAAAATCATCTCATCAGTCAATCTTCCTGCCCCTGCTCTTCATCATCCTCCTCTTCTCTTTCAACAGGTGGGGGTGGTATCCAAGGATTAAATAGATCATCGGGAAACACAGGGAAGGCCTAGTATGGCTTGGAAAAATTTGATTGCAAGACCCTCCTAAGTGTGTCATCTCTCCTTTTAGCATAGGTCCAATAGGTTTGAGCTTTTCTTTCAGCAAATTCTTGCCTACTGGCCGACAGTGCCAGTTACTCTAGGATCTGACGAATACCACACACTAGCCCACCCTGGCAAGCCTCCTGCGTACGCTGAAGCCGAGCAAGATTAGGCTTATCTATGATTCCCTTGTCAAGCAGAATCACATCCTCTGGAACCGTGGGCACTCATGCCCTGCTGCATAACATCGTGATCGTGTTCGAAAAAAACATTTTCCCCACCTTCTTGCGCCAGCAACTTAAAATCTCATTTGAAATAATTTTTCCAACATCAATACTCAGGGATCGAAGAATAGCGAATATCAGAATCACATGGTCGCGAGACACTGTTGAATCATGCGTAGTCGGAAGCAAATGCAGCTTGATGAAGCCTAACCAAGTATTGGCTTCACTCTTTAGATAAGCAGCTTGAAACGTGCGTTTCTCCGTCTTGGATAGCCTCCATTGAGCCCCTTCAATTCCAACCTCCCAGACCGCCGCATTTAACTGATCACTTGATGGTGCCACGACCATCTCATTAAAGGCCGCATGTGGGAAGTCCTGAAGATTGAATAACGAGTTGATAGCCCCTGGGCTCCAGTCAACAGATACTCCTCGAACTATGGCCTGAAATTCCTCTCCATTATCAATATTCGCATAAAATTCTCGAACAATATTCGAATTCACTGGGTCCGGTTTCACACAGAACAGACTCCACCCAAGGTTCGCGATTCCTGCTCTTAAGAAATGGGGTAGATCGTCACCAAACCCTCTTTCGAATAAGAAATCCCTTCTCAGCATCTCTCGGTATTTTGCTCGAGCAAGATCATTGATGAAGCGGATTAATGGTCCTTCTCTGTCTTCCTCTACAGGTTCATCCGATGCTTCAGCAATTCCTTTGCCTCTGTCTTCTCTACGCTTTCTCAAAGTTTCTTCCACTGCTTCTTCTCTCTCTGTCCTCAGTTTCCTTCTTTTCTTGTTCCTCTCGTTCTGGCCTCTCTTTCTCCAAATCCGACGACGGTGGCGAAGGAGTGTCAGTTCGAATTACCTGGACGCGCCCAGCCTTTCGCTTTATGCGGCGACGTCTAGGCACCTCCGGCATGATGACCTCAACATGAGCCTCTTGCTCCTATTCATTATCTTTTTCAGGCACAACCTCTGTCTGCCATTCTTGCACCTCGTCGGTCTGCTTTTCTTGATTCTCCTCAGTATTCTCTTCTTGAATTCTCTCTGCATCTGCGACTATCAGTTCTACCTCCTCTGGATTTTGCACCTCAGATTCTTTCGGATTTCCTTCCTCCACTGTAGTGGCAACATCGTCTGTCGCCTCTTGGACCGCCTCTTGCTCTTCAGCCCGTTGCTGCCTTTTCCTTTGTTTGGCTTCATTCTCCTCCTATGTTTTCTTTTTTTTCGCTTTCACTTTCTGTACTTCAGGGGTAATAGGTACCTCTTCCTCCTCATTCTCCCTCTCTTTTCTCGCTCTCGTTTTCGCCATGGACGACTCAAAGGGTTTACAGAGAATAGCAACAAAGAAAGAATGCAAATGGCAAAGATTTGAAACAAGAAGACGAAGTGAAAAATACTTACCAGAAGTTGTTAATAAATAGGGCGCCAGCAATCTTAAAACCACATGCAATCTTAAATTTAAATCCATCAACGGTAAATTCCTGAATTTCAATCGCCCTTGGTAAATAATCATGTGCTGTCAAATGCTAAACCATTGAATCACCACTATGCGACACATGGCAGCATCCATGCCGTTTACCTGCCCACAGAAAATTCAAAAATCCAAACGGTAAAAAGTAATTAATTCTCAACAAAACCCTTCCTACTCAGACGATTTGCTTCAGCCATAAAGTTGTCGTAACAAACTTCTGAGCAAAACGAATCTTGGATACAGAATTCAAATTGAATTTAAATTTAAATTTAACAGACCAAATCAAATCTTATCTTTTTCATTTGAAGCCGAATAAACTAGAAAAAATTCTTTATTAAACCTAATCTAAACAGAATTTAAAATAACTGAATAAAAATTGAATTAAAATCTAACAGATTAAATAATAAACTCGGAAAAATAAACGAACCGAAAATAAAATCTAATTAAAAATCCAATCAGAATAAAATCTAAACTACCAAAAATAATAGAAATACTTAAAAAATAAAATTTACTGAAAATGACAACGAATTAAAAAAAATCATGCAAAATTTAAATAAAACAAATCTACCCAAATTTAAATTAAAATCAAATCATATCAGCGATAAAATAAAAACAAACACTGTGAGCTCAAAATACTACTCTGTGAAATGCTCCCGCAAAAATCTTGCTCTCTTAATCATCAACCAATTTTAGGGAAGGATATTTCGACTGTAACTCTTCTCCCCAATAATGTTTCACACGCTGTCCATTCACTTTGAACACTCTCCCATCTTTTTCATCCTGCAAAGTAATTGCTCCATGGGGGAAAACCTCAATCACAATAAATGGCCATGACCATTTAGATTTTAGCTTCCAAGGAAATAATTTTAATCTAGAATTATAAAGCAAAACTTTCTGACCCTTGACAAACTCCTTCAATTTAATTTTTTTGCCATGCCACAACTTAGTCTTCTCTTTATACATTTTCAAATTTTCAAAAGAAAATTGGCGAAATTCCTCCAGTTCATTAAGCTGCAGCATTCTTATTGCTCCTGCACGACTCAGATCAAAGTTTAACTTCTTCAAAGCCCAAAATGTTTTATGCTCTAGCTCTAATGGTAAATGGCAAGCTTTCCCATATACTAACCTGTTGGGAGACATACCTAGAGGAGTCTTTGATAAGTCCAATTTGTTATACACTTAGAATATCCCAATTTGCTTATCTTAGTTGAATTCCTTGCAAAAAATGCTTTAAAATGAGTATAATATGTCTATAGGTCCTCATCGGAGCTTTGGAAGCAATTCGGGGCTTAAACGAGCTAAACCGGAGCTTAAAATGACCATTCTGCCCCTGGAGCTTCATCAGCGTCGCGACGCTAGGGAAAATCTGAGACTTTTTCCTATTCTGTAGGGTGGCAGCGTCGCGACGCTACGACTGGGTATAAAATGTATTATGTAGAATTTTGCGCCTCTCTTGGCTTTTTCCCCCTAGACTCGATTTCTCCCTCTTCTTCCTTGTACTATTCTGAATTTCCTTGTAATTTTAGTGAGTTTGAATATATTTTGGGATGGTTAATCGAGCCAAGGAGCTTAGTTGGAGCGTTTCGATGACCGACTAAGTTCACGTCGTTGCAATTGGGGACTTCTAATGTAAGTTAGGCGTACTCTTGAGACCTTGTTTATGGTTTTAGTTGAATTATTGTTGGTTATGTCTTGAATTCCCATTCTCAAATTACAATTGCTTTGATAGAATAGTTTGACAAACTATTTGCTTGATTTAAAGTAATTGCTTACTAATTGGTTAGTGATAGATTTATTGTGTGATTGTGTTGAATGAAGTGTTATCTAATTTGATATAATTGCATGATAGATTTAGGAATTTAAGCTTAGAATTGTATGAATTTAGGTTGTTCCTAGTTTATGTGAATTTACTCAACGATCCAATTCGCTTAATGCGGTTAGGTTCATGTTTATGAATTCTAATTAGATTCTAACTTTGATGTTTTTGTCGAGTTGGAAAGTTATAGATCTTAATCATTGGTTCCAATGAATGTTGAGTAATCAATAATAATTCCTTAGATTCGAGTGTCAATGATTGAGTAGCCAAACCCAAGTTAGAATAACCAATTGCGCGATACCGAGGTGAGATTAACTAAACAACCTTTACTTTCTTGTTATTTTACTTTATTGTAGTTTTATTTGTTTCCAATCAATCCATCTTTCAAAACCCCCTTTTTAGTTACTAATTGAGAAATCTAATTAAATTAATTAATTACGCTGCTCCCTGTGATTGACCCCGGCCACTACTGTTGGGTTTTATGCCCTAAAACTCGTAGATAGAGAATGTAACCGTTGACCGGATATTAATGAAATAATATTGATATATTTTTTCATTAAATGTTATTAGTTATTTTATATTTGTCTTTGCCTAAAAATAACCCTAATCCAATAAACTAGACATCCAAGGCTGTAATATGAGTCTTGAACTATATGTAGCGACATATGGGATCATTGTTCAAGAAACAGCCTAAAGGGTCTATAGTATAGGGATAAGACTGGGTGCCTTATCCTGGTGACACTATGGATACGACCCACTTTGTATTTGATACAAACGCTGCGATCCAACGCGTTCGTGTAGGAGACATGCGAGTGGGGGTATCTTATGCAATGAGTTTGCATAAGACCGGACCGCGAAATAGTAACCACTACTTATAACACCGTTAACTAGTTGGTTTTCTATTTCACTAGGACGACCTAGACAACTTAGTCTTAATCCTGAGTTGATTATGGACTCCTGCTCATGAGGGACTGTCCTTTGAATTGCATGGGTGAGAGTGGCCAGTACGCCGACTCAATAAGCCTACCATTTTGGGGACAAGACCGAATGGGGAGCTGGGAACATAATCGTGCAAGATGGAATTCACTCCTTCCCGACTTTAGGGAAGCAGATGAGTGTTCCCTTAAGTGGTTACTCCAAGTCTTGAACAAAGGGCCCTACCCTCTCAATGGCACAAGAGGGTTTTCTGTTTGATGTTTGGACCACAAACAGGTTGTTCATTAGAGGAGAACTGGTACTTAAGGAAATAGAGGTAACCCAGGGGTAAAACGATAATTTGACCCAGCTGGTGTTACAAACACTCGTGAAAGACTAACTAGTCGATATTGGACTATATCCGTGGACACAGAAAATATGTCTACAGTGAGAAGAGTGCAACTGTGAGTCTATAGTGGAATGAACACACAGTTAACGAATATTGATTAATGTGGTTAATGAGTTTGACCAATTAATCTCACATCGTTGGAGCTTCTGATCTGCAGGTCCATTAGGTCCCACTGGTAGCTCATAAAGTAATTTGAGGCAACTAAGTGATAAATGTAAATTGAAAATGTTCAATTTACTAAGGGAAACAAACATAATATATATTGATATATTAATGTGAGAGAAATTAATATTTGAAGAAATTCAAATATAAATTTATGGAAGTTTGAAAGAGTTCAAATAATGAATTAATTAATTTAAGGCCTAAAATCTATTTGGGCAAATTAATTAATTCAAGGCCGAAAATTAAATATGTGATATTTAATTGGTGGTTAATTAATTTAAGAATTCATTAACCGGGAATTAATCAATTATGGAAATAATTAATCACTTATGGGGTGTTTGGGGGACTGAATAGGTTATAATAACCCCCCTTATTATAACCTATTCAATGTTTGGGGCACCAACAAAAATAATTGGTGAGGTGGGTTATTTTAACCCCCGATTATTTTATCCATTTTCTACAGTAACCATTATTCAACCCACTACAGTAACTATCTCCTCACTTCTTCCATGCAACTCCTTGACTTTTCCGACGACCGCCGGCCGCCGTCAGCCGGTGAAGTTTCCGACGAATTTTCCGACGACCGTCGACGACTTTTCCGGCGATCGCCGATGACTTTTCCGGCCACCAATTTTTTTTCCATATTTCTTCTCAATTTCATTTTGAAAAATATAAAAAATAAAAATAAAGAAAAAAAAACATCAAAGGTTGCCGGAAAAGTCGTTGACAACATCGAAGGTTAATCAACTTAAAAAAAAAAACATTCAAACGAAATTATATTTACCACACTCAAGTTTATTTCAAATGATTTTATTGATAAAAAAAAAAAAACTAATATGATTTTTGAACTAAACATTTACAATTTTTATTTTTGCAAAACTAAAAGTTAACTAATATGATTTTTCTATACCAAAACCTAAACTTTTTTGCTTTGTAACAAAAAAAAAAAGCATAACCCTAAATCAAATCAAAGTGTTGTATATCATAAAAAAAAAACTAGAAAAAGAAAACAGTCAGTTTGAACCTTTGATTCAGAACCTCATGTTAAAACAGATCAACACTCCAAACACAGATTATTTTATCCCAGATTAAAATAATCTGCACCCCAAACACAGATTATTTTATCCCAGATTAAAATAATCTGCACCCCAAACACAGATTATTTTATCCCAGATTAAAATAATCTGCACCCTAAACACAGATTATTTTATCCCAGACTAAAATAATCTGCACCCCAAACACAGATTATTATAACCCTCAGATTACTATAATTGCCAGATTATTATAACCACCAGATATTATAACCAATTCAGCGCCCCAAACAGCCCCTTAAGGAAGTGATTAATCATTTATGGAAATGATCTAATCACTTATGGAAGTAATTAGTCATTTGTGGAAAAGATTAATCAATTATGGAATTGATTGATCATGATTGATTAAATAAGGAATAAGATTGAATCAATTTTGGAAAAGATTGATTTAATTGAATATTTTATTCATGGTCTCTCTTCTATAAATAGAACACTAGACCTAATTGGTCCATGACACTTTGCTCTTCCTCTTAGACTCTCAAGACAAGACCTAGAATTCTCTCTAGCCTCCCTCTTAGAGAAAGACTCCCACAAGTCTTTTGCCTCCTAGACATACAGTCATACCGGTGTAACCTTTGTGGTTATTGTGTCATTCAAGAAGAATTTTCCAGCGATCACAAGACAAAGGAGGTTGCTGCGTTTTGTTCGTTGGAGCGTCGTTGGCGAAGAACAGTCAAGTCTACAACGGAGGTTTGTAACGGTTCTTCCCCTTTTCTTTAGAAAAGCATGAAAATAAATTTGAATTTATTTTTCAGCATGTTTAAACTTATTTGCCAGCAACTTTAAAGCATGTTTAAAGTTTGATTGAGTTTTCGTAACGGTATTTTAATGTTAATTAATATACGGCGTAAGGTCCAATCGATGCGCTTCCGCTGTGTGGGGACTTTTATTCCCTTCACTCACATAGTTGGAGCTTCTGATCTGCAGGTCCATTAGGTCCCACTGGTAGCTCATAAAGTAATTTGAGACAACTAAGTAATAAATGTAAATTGAAAATATTCAATTTACTAAGGGAAACAAATATAATATATATTTAAATATTATTATGAGAGAAATTAATATTTGAAAAAATTCAAATATAAATTTATGGAAGTTTGAAAGAGTTCAAATAATCAATTAATTAATTTAAGGCCTAAAATCTATTTGGGCAAATTAATTAATTCAAGGCCGGAAATTAAATATGTGATATTTAATTGGTGGTTAATTAATTAAAGAATTCATTAACCGGGAATTAATCAATTATGAAAATAATTAATCACTTAAGGAAGTGATTAATCATTTATGGAAATGATCTAATTACTTATGGAAGTAATTAGTCATTTTTGGAAAAGATTAATCATTTATGGAATTGATTGATCATGAATTGATTAAATAAGGAATAAGATTGAATCAATTTTGGAAAAGATTGATTTAATTGAATATTTTATTCATGACCTCTTTTCTATAAATAGAACACTAGACCTAATTGGTTCATGAGACTCTTCTCTTGCTCTTAGACTCTCAAGAGAAGACCTAGAATTCTCTCCAGCCTCCCTCTTACAGAAAGACTCCCACAAGTCTTTTGCCTCCTAGACTTAGAGACATACCGGTGTAACCTCTGTGGTTATTGTGTCTTTGAAGAAGAAATTTCCAACGAAGAAATCAAGAAGGAATCGCTACGTTTTCGATTGTTGGAGCGTCGTTGGCGAAGAACGGTCAAGTCTACAACGAAGGTTTGTAACGGTTCTTTCCCTTTTCCTTAGAAAAGCATGAAAATAAATTTAGATTTATTTTTCAGCATGTTTAAACAAATTTTCCAGCAACTTTAAAGTGTGTTTAAAGTTTATTTGAGTTTTTCGTAACGGTATTTTAATGTTAATTAATATACGGCGTAAGGTCCAATCGATGCGCTTCCGCTGCGTGGAGACTTTCATTCCCTTCAATCGGCATCAGAGCCATCGTTGTCCCTATTAATTAATATTAAAATTTGTGATAGGCTCTAATAGGTGGGATTTATGCATAATGTATGTTCGGTTTGCGTTGAACTGTTTAGGTTAATTTTATGGCCATAGATTTTATTTTTATGTGATTTTGATCATGTAAAGCCCGGTGTTTAGGGTATTTTATGTAAAATCGAGTCCTATGTAAGTCCGGGTCTAGAATAGGTTTTTATGAGATAAAAATCGGAGAAATCGCTACTAAAATCAGAAGAAAAATCGAAGAAACGAAGCTGCCACTGCCCAGATTCTGCCTCCAGACGCAACAGCGTCGGGACGCTACTTCAACAGCGTCTCGACGCTATCTCGATACTGCAGGCGCTCGGTAAGGAAAGCGCACAGCGTCGGGACGCTGTGTTGATAGCGTCTCGACGCTGTCACGATGGCAGCGCGTGTTAGGGCTTCATCAGGCGCGATTCAAGAGGAGGATGGTCCGGTTCGGACCGATTCGGCTGGGCTGGCACCTATTTGGTCCGGTTCAGCCAATTTTTGGCATGGTTCGTGATTTTGGAGGCCGGTTCGAGGTGGTTCGGGGCGGTTCGTGCTGTCTAGACAACTTTTGGAGCTGCAGAAGGATTTTAGGATAGAATTTAGCTAAAATTATTGTAATTTATTGCTTTATTTTATCCTAGGGGCCAAAATTAACCGGTTCAATTGCTATTTATATGCTTTATGGATGTCATATAGAATAATTAATCCCACCTTAGGTTATAAACATGCTCATGCATTTTTTAAATATTATAAATAGTTATAATGTATGTTTAAATGCATGGAATTGTTTTCATATTTTTAATATAAGTGTATATTAATTATATGAAAAATTGGAAAGCAGGAAGCATGTCATTACTTAAATTAAATATAAATAGTTATGTTTAATGTGATGAATGAAGCATGCTTGATTGATTTTCTTGATTGGCTTATAATTGTTATATTAAAAGAAAATCAATATTGCATGAAGCATGAAACATCCATAGTTAATAATATAATTGTTATATTATTCATGCAATTAGTGTGGTTTAATTATTTAATTTGAATGAGATTTTTGAACGAATTAAACCCTAGATTCTTGATTATAGGATCAATCATTAAAATTTGAAATAGTTCTTTAATATTAATGATTAGAAACCGTCAATCTATAATCAATATTTGCATGCAAACATAAGATCATAGGATAAATTGGATTAATTTTAAATTGTTTAAAATTAATTAGACCTAGATCAGTTTCTAATAGGATTAGAATTTTTTCTTACTTAAAATTAAAAATAGTTTTAATTGACTAAGTAGGAAAAACATTGCTATGATTATAAGGGTACTCCACCGGTAATGTTCTGTCTAAGGTTTGGGGTATTTAAGTTGACGGTTTACGGAACACCTCCTACCTGGGAACTGACCTGGAATACCGGAGTTGAATTAATCATAGTTAAATGTTAGCATGCAATGTCACTAGGTTTATTAAAAGTGTTTAATGCACCTAGATCTTTAGAGTAAAGACCTTACATTACTGAGGTTATTAGGGAACTCTCTCGGTAAAGTTCTGTCTAAGGTTGGGGGTATTTAAGTTGACGGTTTACGGAACACCTCCTACCTGGGAACTGATCCGAACATTGAGTTGAATTAACCATAGTAATGTTGACTTGCAATGTTGGGTTTATTAAAAGAAGTTTAATTCACCCAAAATATTGCAATTGAATCCTTTCCATAATTGTGATAATAGGATCAGACTTAGATAGATTGACTTAGCCGAATACTATCTAAGTTAAACAACTCTATATTAACGTTAAGACATTTTCAGTGGGAGGAAAATTACAAAACGAGATTTAAATCAAGTTTTGCTCCTACGTCCCTATATTCACAACGTGAGATTCATGCTTGGCTTCGAGTCGCCTTAGGAGCGGCCACCCTTCGGAAAGTGTTTCCATGAATCAATATCAAGGTGAATGGGAAAAATGTCTAGAGTAAGTGGGAGCGGGACACGTGTCAACGTATCCCTCGGTCTCCACCCATAGTTCACACCGTGAGAGTCCTATGATCCGCCTGCAGGTTGTCCTGGCGCAACCATCCCTTCGGAGGGCCTGATCATAAGATTCGGAACATCGTGAACTCCTGAATAGGATAGGAGCTCTTAGGCTAATCACCAACAGTTGTCTTTCCCTTCGGTAGCCTGTTGGTGCGTGCCTCTGAGATCTGAAAGTGGGAGGGTTACACTTACGAGGATGAGTTAAAAGTGTTAACAAATCCTTGACCGAACAACGGTGGCTAATGTCTATAGGAATATGAGTTATTCTGGAATTAGAATTAGCTGAGAGATGTCTCATTCCAGAGGAGGAATGCCTGATCACCCTTCGGTGGCTGATATTCTAAACTTCTGAAACATCGTTGCAAAACTAAATCAATAGTTTTAGGGTTCTGTGATTATCTGTTTTACTAAATTGATTGGATTGTATGCAATTGTTTGCTTGTATGATGGGTTAAGGCAAAGATAACTAATATGGTCATTGTTTGTTTAAATTTCAGTAATGTCTTCCTCAATTGTCTCTCTGCTTAAAAGTGAGAAATTAACTGGCGAAAATTACGCTACGTGGAAGTCGAACCTGAATACGATTCATGTTGTCGATGATCTGCGGTTCGTCTTAATGGAGGATTGTCCTCCAGCCCCTGCTCGTAATGCATCTCAAGCAGTTAAGGATGCTTATGACCGCTGGACAAAGGCCAATGATAAGACTCGCGTCTATATCCTAACCAGCTTATCTGAAGTTTTGGCTAAAAGACATGAGAGCATGGTACCAGCGAGGGAGATTATGAACTCTCTCCAGGAGATGTTTGGACAACCGTCCTACCAACTCCACCATGACGCTCTCAAATACGTTTATAGCTGCCGCATGAAAGAGGGAACGTCTATTCGGGAGCATGTCCTTAATATGATGGTCCAATTCAACGTGGCAGAAGCAAACGGGGCGGTCATAGATGAGCGTAGTCAGGTTGCATTCATCTTAGAATCTCTTCCGAAGAGTTTTCTACAGTTTCGAAGCAATGCAATGATGAATAAAATAACATTCAACCTGACTAGCCTCCTGAATGAGCTACAACTCTATCAGTCTCTTCTTAAGAACAAGGGACAGATAGAAGGAGAGGCAAACGTTGTCCACTCTTAAAGAAAGTTCGAGAAGGGTTCAACCTCTGGAACTAAATCTGTAGCCACTTCTTCAAAGAAAACTTAGAAGAAGAAAGGAAACAAGGGGAAAGCTCCCAGTACTGCTGCTAAAAGCAAGGGAAAAACCAAAGCTGTGGCAGACAAGGGCAAATGTTTCCACTGCAATGTAGATGGACATTGGAAGAGAAACTGCTCAAAGTACCTTGCTGTGGAAAAGAAGGAAAAGGAAGGTAAATTTGATTTACTAGTTTTAGAAGCATGCCTGGTAGAACATGATGAGTTTACCTGGATACTTGATTCAGGAGCAACTAATCATGTTTGCTCTTCTTTTCAGGAAAATAGTTCCTTTTCGGCAGTTGAACGATGGGGAAATGACACTCAGGGTCGGAACTGGAGAAGTCATTTAAGCTAAAGCAGTGGGAGCTGCAAAGCTATTTTTTAGAAATGGATTCTTACTTTTAGAAAGTTTGTTAATTGTTCCCAAGATTAAGAGGAACTTAATTTATATTTCATGTTTGATTGAACAATCGTATACAATTACTTTTGATATAAATGAAACGTTCATTTATAAGAATGGTGTACTTATTTATTCAGCGAAATTAGAAAATAACTTGTATGTACTAAGACCAACCGAAAACAAAGCACTTTTAAATAACGAATTCTTTAAAACTGCTGAAGCTCAAAGAAAAAGGCAAAAGATTTCTCCAACAAGTAACAATACTCATCTTTGGCATCTTATACTTGATCATATCAACGTCGATAGAATCGGTCGTTTGGTAAAGAATGGACTTCTAAGCAAGTTAGAAGATGATTCACTACCACCTTGTGAATCTTGTCTCGAGGGAAAAATGACCAAGAGACCTTTTACTGGAAAAGGTTACAGAGCCAAAGAACCCTTAGAGTTAATACATTCAGATCTGTGTGGTCCAATGAATGTAAAAGTTCGAGGAGGGTACGAATATTTCATCTCATTTATAGATGATTACTCAAGATATGGTTACTTGTACCTAATGGGACCTCTGAATCCAGTGAAAAGTTTAAGGAGTTTAAGGCTGAAGTTGAAAACCTGTTAGGTAAATCTATTAAAGTACTTCGATCTGATCGAGGAGGGGAGTATATGGATCAAAGATTCCAGGATTATATGATAGAACATGGAATCCAATCTCAACTCTTAGCCCCTGGTACACCTCAGCAGAATGGTGTACCAGAAAGGAGAAATAGAACCTTGTTAGACATGGTTCGATCAATGATGAGCTAAGCTCAATTGCCACAAGAAAGTAAGGTGATTGTATCGACAAACACCACCTTCTTAGAGGAAGACCACATGAGAGATCATAAACCACACAGCAAATTAGAACCTTGTTAGACATGGTTCGATCAATGATGAGCTAAGCTCAATTGCCTAGCTCGTTTTGGGGGTATGCAGTAGAGACTGCAGTATACATCTTGAACAATGTTCCCTCAAAAAGTGTTTCTGAAACACCTTTCGAATTATGGAAGGGGCGTAAACCTAGTTTGCATCACTTTCGCATCTAGGGTTGTCCAGCACACGTGCTTGTGACAAATCCTAAGAAACTGGAACCTCGTTCAAAACTGTGCCAATTTGTTGGTTACCCTAAAGAAACGAGAGGTGGTTATTTCTACGACCCACAAGAAAGTAAGGTGATTGTATCGACAAACACCACCTTCTTAGAGGAAGACCACATGAGAGATCATAAACCACACAGCAAAATAATATTAGGAGAAGCTACTGAAGAATCACCACGAGTTGTTGATGAAGCTGGACCTTCAACAAGGGTTGATGAAGGAACTAATTCTTCAGATCTATCCCGTCCATCTCAAACGTTGAGACTGCCTCGACGCAGTGGGAGGGTTGTATTACAACCTGATCGCTACTTGGGTTTAACTGAAACTCAGGTTGTCATACCTAATGATGACATTGAGGATCCATTGTCCTATCGACAGACAATGAATGACGAAGATAAAGATGAATGGGTCAAAGCCATGAACCTAGAAATAGAGTCAATGCACTCCAATTCTATATGGGAACTTGCAGATCTACCAAAAGGGGTAAAACCCATAGGGTGCAAATGGATCTATAAGAGAAAAAGAGATGCAGCTGGAAAGGTACAGACCTTCAAAGCTAGACTAGTGGCAAAGAGTTATACCCAAAAGGAAGGGGTTGACTATGAGGAAACCTTTTCTCTTGTAGCCATGTTAAAGTCCATAAGAATTCTCTTATCCATAGCCACATATTATGACTATGAAATATGGCAAAGGGACGTCAACACTGCCTTTCTGAATGGTAATCTTGAAGAGAATATCTTCATGTCTCAACCCGAAGGGTTCATAGCCCAAGGTCAGGAACAAAAGGTTTGTAAGCTCAATCGATCCATTTATGGATTAAAACAAGCGTCCAGATCATGGAACATTAGATTTGATATTTCAATAAAATCTTTTGGTTTTGACCAAAACGTTGATGAGCCTTGTGTGTTCAAGAAAATCAACAAAAGGAAAGTAGCTTTTCTAATACTTTATGTAGACGATATCCGGCTCTTTGGGAATGATGTAGGATACCTCACTGACATTAAGAAATGGTTAGCAGCCCAATTCTAAATGAAAGATCTGGGAGAGGCTCAATATGTTCTGGGAATCCAAATCATTAGGTATCGTAAGAACAAAACGCTAGCACTGTCTCAAGCAACGTATATTGACAAAATGTTGTCTCGATATTCGATGCAAAACTCCAAGAAGGGACTACTACCTTTCAGACATGGGGTACACCTGTCTAAGGAACAGTCTCCTAAGACACCTCAAGAAATTGAGAACATGAGACACATTCCCTATGCCTCAACTATAGGCAGCTTAATGTATGCTATGCTCTGCACTAGGCCTGACATATGCAGTGGGAGTAGTCAGTAGGTATCAGTCTAATCCAGGGTTGGACCACTGGGGAGCGGTTGAGAATATCCTCAAGTATCTTCGGAGAACGAGGGACTACATGCTTGTGTATGGAGCTAAGGATTTTATCCTTACTGGATACACTAACTCTGACTTTCAAGCTGATAAGGATTCAAGGAAATCCACATCAGGGTCAGTATTCACCCTCAATGGAGGAGTAGTAGTGTGGAGAAGCATCAAACAAGGATGCATAGCAGACTCAACCATGGAGGCTGAGTATGTAGCAGCTTGCGAAGCAGCTAAGGAGGCAGTATAGCTTAGAAAGTTCTTGGCTGATTTGGAAGTGGTTCCGAATATGAACGTGCCCATAACACTATACTGTGACAACTGTGAGACTCTAGCCAACTCAAAAGAACCTCGAAGCCACAAACGGGGTAAACACATCGAGAGGAAGTATCACCTGATACGGGAGATTGTGCAACAAGGAGATGTGATCGTCACTAAGATCGCTTCGGAGCACAACATCGCTGATCCATTTACGAAGGCTCTCAAGGCTAAAGTGTTTGAGGGTCATCTAGAAGGTCTAGGTCTACGAGATATGTATGCCATCTAATCTAGGACAAGTGGGAGAAATGTATAATGGGTATAAGGATGCCCTAGTTCATTGTATTATTTTAATATACATGACATTTCCAGCTTTAGATTATTGCATTTACATCCCACTAACTAGTGTTTTAGTTCAAGTGGGAGTTTGTTGGGTTTTATGTCCTAAAACTCGTAGATAGTGAATGTAACCGTTGACCGGATATTAATGAAATAATATTGATATATTTTTCCATTAAATGTTATTAGTTATTTTATATTTGTCTTTGCCTAAAAATAACCCTAATCCAATAAACTAGACATCCAAGGCTGTAATATGAGTCTTGAACTATATGTAGCGACATATGGGATCATTGTTCAAGAAACAGTCTAAAGGGTCTATAATATAGGGATAAGACTGGATGCCTTATCCTGGTGACACTATGGATACGGCCCACTTTGTATTTGATACAAATGCTGCGATCCAACGCGTTCGTGTAGGAGACATGCGAGTGGGGGTATCCTATGCAATGAGTTTGCATAAGACCGGATCGCGAAATAGTAACCACTGGTTATAACACCGTTAACTAGTTGGTTTTCTATTTCACTAGAACGACCTAGACAACTTAGTCTTAATCCTGAGTTGATTATGGACTCCTGCTCATGAGGGACTGTCCTTTGATTTGAATGGGTGAGAGTGGCCAATACGCCGACTCAATAAGCCTACCATTTTGGGGACAAGACCGAATGGGGAGCTGGGAACATATCCGTACAAGATGGAATTCACTCCTTCCCGACTTTAGGGAAGCAGATGAGTGTTCCCTTAAGTGGTTACTCCGAGTCTTGAACAAAGGGCCCTACCCTCTCAATGGCACGGGAGGGTTTTCTGTTTGATGGTTGGACCACAAACAGGTTGTTAATTAGAGGAGAACTGGTACTTAAGGAAATAGAAGTAACCCAGGGGTAAAACGGTAATTTGACCCAGCTGGTGTTACGGACACTCGTGAAAGACTAACTAGTCGATATTGGTCTATATCCGTGGACACAGAAAATATGTCTGTAGTGAGAAGAGTGCAACTGTGAGTCTATAGTGGAATGTACACACAGTTAACGAATATTGATTAATGTGGTTAATGAGTTTGACCAATTAATCTCACATCGTTGGAGCTTCTGATCTGCAGGTCCATTAGGTCCCACTGATAGCTCATAAAGTAATTTGAGGCAACTAAGTAATAAATGTAAATTGAAAATGTTCAATTTACTAAGGGAAACAAATATAATATATATTGATATATTATTATGAGAGAAATTAATATTTGAAGAAATTCAAATATAAATTTATGGAAGTTTGAAAGAGTTCAAATAATGAATTAATTAATTTAAGGCCTAAAATCTATTTGGGCAAATTAATTAATTTAAGGCCTAAAATCTATTTGGGCAAATTAATTAATTCAAGGCCGGAAATTAAATATGTGATATTTAATTGGTGGTTAATTAATTAAAGAATTCATTAACCGGGAATTAATCAATTATGAAAATAATTAATCACTTAAGGAAGTGATTAATCATTTATGGAAATGATCTAATCACTTATGGAAGTAATTAGTCATCTGTGGAAAAGATTAATCAATTATGGAATTGATTGATCATGAATTGATTAAATAAGGAATAAGATTGAATCAATTTTGGAAAAGATTGATTTAATTGAATATTTCATTCATGACCTCTTTTCTATAAATAGAACACTAGACCTAATTGGTTCATGAGACTCTGCTCTTGCTCTTAGACTCTCAAGACAAGACCTAGAATTCTCTCTAGCCTCCCTCTTACAGAAAGACTCCCACAAGTCTTTTGCCTCCTAGACTTAGAGACATACCGGTGTAACATCTGTGGTTATTGTGTCTTTGAAGAAGAAATTTCCAGCGAAGAAATCAAGAAGGAATCGCTGCGTTTTCGATCGTTGGAGCGTCGTTGGCGAAGAACGGTCAAGTCTACAACGAAGGTTTGTAACGGTTCTTTCCCTTTTTTTTTAGAAAAACATGAAAATAAATTTAGATTTATTTTTCAGCATATTTAAACCAATTTTCCAGCAACTTTAAAGTGTGTTTAAAGTTTATTTGAGTTTTTCGTAACAGTATTTTAATGTTAATTAATATACGGCGTAAGGTCCAATCGATGCGCTTCCGCTGCATGGGGACTTTTATTCCCTTCCACTACTGCTACAAGTTAGCTTTAGAGGTTGAGGATTATAAATTTATTTGATAAGAGACCTCGACAATCTCTTCCATCAGTCTTATAGGTTGTTCTATAAGCCCAAAGAGCCTCATCCAACCTAAAAGACCAATCATTCCTAGATGGATGGACTACTTTCTCTAGAATAGATTTAATTTCCCTATTGCTTATTTCAGCTTGACCATTTGCTTGTGGGTGATAAGGGGTAGCTACCCTATGCTTAATTTCATACTTAGCTAACAACTTAGTTAAGATATTATTAACAAAATATGTACCCTCATCATTCACTAGAGCTCTAGGTGTCCCAAACCACGCAAATATGTGCGATTGAAGAAACCTTTCTACTGTCTTGGCATCACTCTGATGGCATGCAATGGCCTCTACCCACTTGGACATGTAATCAACTGCCAATAAGATAAAAACATTACCATTAGAAGGGGGAAATGGCCCCATAAAATCAATACCCCATACATCGAATAATTCAACTTCTAAAATGTAAGTAAGAGACATTTTATCTCTGGTCTCCAAATTTCCTCTCCTTTGGCAAGCATCACACTGCCTGTAGAACCAATGGGCATCCTTAAATAAGGTAGGCCAGAAAAATCCACAATGCAAAATCCTCATAACGTCCACCCCACGTCGGTTTCGTGCCATCGGTTCGCCTCCGTCGCCGTCGTCGTTTCGCTCGCGCCACCGTCGTTGTTTTGCTCGTGCTTCTGACGTCGTTCCACTCCGTTGTCGTCGTCTTTTCTTGCTTCAACAGGTTCGCTTCTTCTTCTTATTTTTTCTGGGTTTTCTTTTGGTTTCCTCGATTCCAATCTTCTTTTTGTCTCAATGGGTGTCAGTTTGTTTGTATGTTTTCATAATCGTCTCTGTTTAGAAGAATTCATCTCTCTTTTGCTTGTTTTGGGTTAAATGCATTATGCCCTGATTCTGATTTTGAGAGTTTGAGGAGAATATCCCCTGCTCTTTGCCATTCGTAGCTTGTTGCTTTTGTATTTTTTCTATGTGGTTTCCAGATTTGCATGCACTAACTTCACAAATCTCTTGCTCTTTGCCTTCTATAGCTTGTTGCTTTGTTCTTTTTTTTTTTTTTTTTTTTTTTTGCTCTTGTGACATATTTGCTCTTTCCTTTTATAGAGTTTAGAGCAAAAAAGGTATTCTCGATTTGGGTCAAAGCTTAATAGATTATTAGGTTGTAATGACTAGGTAGGTTTTTTTTCTTTTTCTTTTGTTTTCTTTCTTTTTTTTTTTTTTTTTTTGAAAAGGACAACTAGGCAGTTTGTCTTCGGCAATAACTTATTTTAGTAAGAGTTCAATATTAAGCTACAAATAAAGGAATGATTTGAGATTTAAACTTACAATTCATAAGAGAAAAATATATTATCATGATCGCATAATTTGAACTATCACTCAATTGTCACATGAAAATTTGGTTCAAGATACTTTGAGGGACTATTTTGAACACCATGACTTAATTTAATAACAGTATCTAAATGGATTGAGTGATTGTGTAGTATATCTAAAGGCCTTACAAAAAAGGGCAACTCTTAAGGAGGACGAGGCATGAGGTGGAAAAATTGTCACCCTTCAAATTCTTTAATGTTAGATTGTTGATATCAATATGCACCTCCTAAACTTTTCATAAAAAAAAAAAAAAACCATTTTACACTTTTTCATTAACTTTTGTAAATTATTTAATAAAAAAATTACACATGAGATCATTTCCTTAATTTACTCAAGGAATATATATCTCTATATAGATAAGTACTTAGATATATAAGATAGATATTATAAAAAAGGTTACCAAAAAGGATGCATATATCATTTTTAGCAATTTTTATAATAATATTATATCCTTTTTTGTGCCTTTTGTCTACTTTTACTTGCTAGAATCGTTTCTTTTGAAAATTCTCACCCTTGAATAAGGTTGCTTGTTTTGCTTATATAGGCATATATGCTGCCATCCTTTATGAAAAGTTGTAAAACATTGATTTCCTTTCAATTTAGGAAGGCTCTTTGTATAATTTTTGTTGTAGTATATTGTGAGGCATTTGTACTTTTAATGCCAATATAAAAATGTAGTCTTTGGGTCATGTTTTACCCTTCGCTATTAGTATAGTTATATACATTAAAAAAAATACGTAGTTATTGTATTTAAGATAACATAAAGTGATTACTAATATGAGCATAGATCAACTGTTAAGATCTCTATTAGATCTTATTCATTCTCTTGATGTCGAAGTTTCAAATCCTCATCTCTACATTTTTTTAATAGAAAAAAAAAATCTCAAGTAACATATTTTCTATTATCTTTCTCTACATGTCCCGAAGTGATCGGAATGAATCTTCAAGCATTTCTAATTTACCTTTTTCTTTTAGATTTATCCACGATGCTTTGACTTTTCATTCCACACTCGATTTTCCCTCTAAAGTTATTCCTATTAAGTTTCCCTCTTAATACATATACTAGGTCAATCGTTAAGTGTGAAAAAATTCATAAAATATTTGTATAAAAGTTAATGATACTTCTTTATATCTTGAGTTATTCCTAATGGATTGGTAATTAAAATTCTTTGGACACATTATAGATTGTTTGATGGTTAAAGAGACACTTTGGACATTTGGAACATTTAGGGAACTTTATGGCAACTTTGAAATGACCCTTATACTTTTTTAAAAAAAAATTATGTTGTTAAACATTTGTATTATTATTTGTTTTGTCCTTTGAGGTACACTTGATCTTATTTTAGAAGGTTGCATGCAATGAAAAATTATAGGGTTTGATAAAGATGAAAGTGGAGCTTTCTAGATCGATTAAGGTCATATTTGTTTCATTTGTTTTGGCGATGATATTAAAAAAGCATGTTTCTTTTATGGAGCCTTAGAGAGATTGTTTTGGTTACAATAGCCTAGGTCAAATCCTCCAACATAAGGGGGGACACTTGATCGTGGGAGTGTTTGTAAACTTATACTTTTTAAACACTTGATTTTGGTTTCGCCTTAACGTCAAAGTATGTTTGGTTTATCGTATGTTGTTTTAACTTTATTTTGGTTTCCATCGTATCAAAGTTTATGTTTTAGCCTAACTAGTGAATATATTTATTCCTAACGACTAATTGGAGGATAGAAATTTGAATATCTATCTCTAAGTAGCAAAATGTTCTTAACTAGTTAATATTTCTTTCCCTCATTTATTCAAATTTACGATTTGCATAACATTTTTAATTAAAATTGAGGCCTATGGCCTCGTAACGTCTTTAGGCTTGCACATTGCCTTTTGAAGAGAAAAAGCCCTTGATGCCACCTTTAGCCTTTTAAAAAAATTAAAGAAGCCACATAAACTCTTATTAAGAAACTCAAACTACAAAACTTATGGTCCTTCAAGTTGAAAAATTTGGGACCTTTAAGTCAAACAAATTGCAAAAATCCTTGAACTCAAAGTCAATGTTTTAAAAGGCTATTGAGGCTTATGCCTTGAGGTCTCACAAAGTTGCACAGAAAATTAAACACCAGGAGAAAAACCTCTTTCTTATATTATAAATTTCCAATTGCTTGCCAAAATACATAGAGGGCAGCTGTATTTATAAGCTGAGGAAAGAGGTGAAAAAACTCCTGAAATTCTACACATGGTTACATTGGAAAACTAACACAACAACCATAAGAAAATCTGGGCAGTGGTTACAAAACAGAATAACCATAAGAAGAAAATCTGGGTAGTGGTTACTAAACAGAAAATGAGAAAAAAAATCTGCTTCTCAAACTAACTCAGAATACTTCTTAATGAGCACTCTTAACACCCCCGCAAGCCAATGGTAGAGGGATCACGAACATTGAGCTTGGACCTTAAACGAATAAAACTAGCAGCCGATAGAGGCTTTGTTAAGACATCAACAATCTGATCATTGGCTGATAAATGTTGCACAGACAACTTTTTAGCAAGAACCAAGTCACGAACGAAGTAAATATCCAATTCAACATGTTTGGTTTTAGAATGAAGAACAGGATTAGCACTAAGATGAACGACGTTGAGATTAGCACACCACAAAATAGGTAAATTAGCCTCAGTAATACATAAATTAGCAAACAAAGACCTCAACCACACTAATTCAGCAGCTGCTAAAGCAAGACATCTGTATTCGGCTTTAGTGCTGGATCTCGAAATAACAGTTTGCTTCTTTGAGCCCCAAGTAATCAGATTACCACCAAATAAAATACAAAAACATGATGTAGACTTACGATCATCTGGGTCAGAAGCCCAATCAGCACCAGCAAAGCCATGAAGAGAGAAATTAGCAGCCTTATTAAGTAATAAACCATAATTATAAGTGCCCTTAAGATATCTCAAGATACGTTTAACTAACTTCCAATGTTCCAAAGTCGGGGCATGCATAAACTGACACGCGTTGTTGACACTATAAGAGATTTTAGGTCGGGTTAAAGTAGCATATTGTAGTGCACCCACAACACTTCTATATAAACGAACATCAACAAATGTCTCCCCTTTATGTGCAGAAATTAACGGACCACTAACCATAGGTGTACTAATAGACTTGGCTTCTGCCATTTTAGTTTTAGAGAGTAAATCCTGGACATACTTGGCCTGAGACAAGAATAAACCGCCTGAAGAGGGATAGGATACCTCAATCCCTAAAAAATAATGTAAAGGCCCCAAATCTTTTAAAGAAAATCTGCTGTGAAGTTCAGCAATTAAACTGGAGATAACAGTACAGAGTTACCAGTAATTATAATATCATCGACATACACCAAAATGTAGCAACACTGATTACCAGCCCGTCTAAACAGAAGAGATGGATCATCCCTTGAGCTATGAAAACCAAGAGACTGAAGAAATATACTTAACCTATCAAACCATGCTCGTGGGGCTTGTTTAAGTCCATAAATTGCCTTATGTAACCGACAAACAAGAGGAGAAGTACCCTGAACTTGAAAACCCACAGGTTGTTCCATATAGACTTTCTCGGTTAGCAAACCATGTAAGAATGCATTATTAATGTCAATTTGTCTAACAGGCCAATTGTAAGTAATAACAAGAGACAATAATACACGGATATAGGCTTCACCACAAGACTATAGGTCTCAAAATAATCAATATCAGTCGACTGATGAAACCGCTTCGCTACTAATCGTGCTTTATACCTAGATATAGATCCATCCGAATTTCTTTTTATTTTAAATACCCATTTGCAGCCAACAATCTTGTGATCAGAATGTATTGAAACAAGTTCCCAAGTTTTGTTTTTAATAAGAGCATCATATTCAAATTGCATAGCTTTCTTCCAATGGGGACATCTAAGAGCTTCATGAACATTAGGAGGCTCAACATCAGTATAGGTAGCCAAGAAAACTTTCGGTTTGAATATGCCTCGCTTACTCCTAATTATCATGTGATGTGTGCCTGGAGGGTTTCGAACAGATGAAGTAGGAGAAGGACTATTCGGTGGATGATCAGGGGAAATAGTATTTGGCTGGACATCAGGAGTATTTGGTGGATTATTAGGAAAAACAGGCTGAATAGTAGATGAAGAAGGGGAAGGTGGTTGAACCTCAGTAGGTGATGAAATTGGTGATGAACCGTCTTGCTGATTGTCTGAGGAAACAATAGGTAAATGTAAAGACACGGATGACAACGGTGACTTAGACTTAGGCAAGGGAGAAGTAGCAAATGGAAAACTTTGTTCATCAAATTTGACGTGTCGAGATACATAAATTCTACCATTTACATCTAAACATTTATATCATTTGTGAGAATGACTATACCCGAGAAAAGTACAAGGCTGAGATCAAAAATCCAATTTATGAGAATTATAAGAACGAAGGCAAGGGAAACACTTACAACCAAATAACTTTAGAAACATGTAGTCGGGTTGCCGCTGAAAAAGTTTCTCCAAAGGACTCAATCCATGAAGTACCTTAGAAGGAAATCTGTTTATAAGATACACACCTGTAGCAAAAGCATCATCCCAAAAAGATAAAGGCATAGATGGTTGAGATGACAAGGTTAAGCCAACATCAACTATATGTCTATGCTTTCTCTCAACTATACCATTTTGTTGGGAGGTGTAGGGGCAAGTAATCCTATGATTAATGCCTTGAGCTTTTAAAAATGGAACAAATGGTTTATATTCAGCACCTCCATCAGTTTGAATACTTAAAATAGGTATGTTAAATTGCTTTTCAACAAAGGTTTTTAAATTTAGAAAAGCTTGAAATGCCTCTGATTTAGTTTGAAGAAAGTAGATCCAGGTATATCTAGAAAAGGCATCAACAAAACTGATATAATATTGAAATCCATTCCTAGATAATTTGTACGAAGGCCCCCAAATATCGGTAACAATTAGTTGAAAGGGTGCTGAATATGGAGTGACAGATGGAGAAAACGGTAAAGCATGATGATTTCCAATTGCACATGCATTACAAAACGAAAGAGTAGAATTACTAGGAATTTGCAGTTTACATTGTTTAACAACTTGCTTAACAATGGAAAGAGCAGGATGCCCAAGTCTTTGATGCCAAATATCAAGCGACGCATTATTTTGAGAAGAAAAAGAAGTATTTAAGGCAGTAGATTGAACAGAAGAATGTTGTGAACCAGAAAGCACATTATCAGAAGCAGAAGAAACTAAGGTAGCAGGCGTCTGACGTTGTGACAGATTGAATTTGTAGAGTCCTTCATGAAGAGTCCCTTGGAGAAGAACTTGTCCAGTTGCTAGATCCTTCACAAAACAAAAATTGGGGTGAAATTCAAAGAATACTGAGTTATCTTTAGCAAACTGGCTGACACTAATCAAGTTTTTAGTAATAGTAGAAACATGTAAAAGATTATGAAGATGAAACACATGACTAGATGGAGAAGTAATAGAAGCATATCCAATCCGAGTAATAGGAAAACCTGTACCGTTCCCGACGTGAATTTGATTATTTCCAAGATACTCAGAGCTTACAGACAGATTACCCAGATTATTTGTGAGATGATTTGTGGCACCTGAGTCGGGATACCAATTGCAGTCTGGGTTGAAGTTATGTGCTGCCATCTGGGGGGAATTTGACCATATTGATTAGATGAATTACCATAATTCTGACCAGCAATGAATGACTCATTGGGAGGCACACATTGAGTAGAGAAGACCCCTAACATTTGAACACGAGAGTAACACTTGATAGTTGTATGCCCAAACTTATTGCACAGTTGACTTTGAGGCCTATTTCGATTATTCCAAGACATCCCTCCTCTGTTTTGTCCAAAATTAAATATCCCCCGTCCTCTGCCTACACCAAAATTTTGAGAATAATTTTGTTGTTGATTCAAACCTCTTTGATTATCGTTTTCCTTAGGAGCAGGATTTTGAACTGAAAGATCTGCCGCCGGTAGTGTTCCATGAGGATTAATAGCAGTTTTTCTTTCAATGCGACTTTCATGAGTCAGAAGAAGAGCTATGACTTCTTGGACTGTTTGAGTTCCTGTCTTAGCAGTTATCACAGACACCATGGTATCATACTCAGTTCCAAGTCCAGATGGTATATACAGTATGTGATCCTCCACTGGGACTTGCTTCCCTATAGCAGCTAGGGCATCTATGTACTTCTTAATTTTAGAGAAATACTCATTTAGACTATAACCTCCTTTTTGAATATTTTGTAATTTTGATTTTATCTTCATCATGTGAGCTAAATGTCTGGAATTAAAAATTTCTGACAAGCAATGTCAAATTTCTTTTGCACTTTTACAATGAATAACTTGCTCTAAGATAGCTTCTGACATCGATCCAACTAACCAAGAAGAAACTAGTTTATCTTGTCTTTTCCACTGTTTATAAGTTGGATTTGTTTTACTAACAGTGGAGGAACCTTCACTTACTTGGATAGTTTTCGGAGGAGGCTCTGAGTCTTGATCGATATGCTCTTCTAACTCATGCCCTTCAAGAGCTGTGAGGATTTGAAATTTCCACAGTAGGAAATTTTCATCAGTCAGCTTCACGGTAGAAATTTTGTTCCCCGAATTGATGAACTGAGTACTTTGACTTCCATTTGAAACATCTGAGTTACTTTCTGATGAATCCATGAAGAGTCGAGCAGTGTCGTTGGACTACGGCTCTGATACCATCACAAAGTTGCACAGAAAATTAAACACCAGGAGAAAAATCACTTTCTTATATTATAAATTTCCAATTGCTTGCCAAAATACATAGAGGGCGGCTGTATTTATAAGTTGAGGAAAGAGGTGAAAAAACTCCTGAAATTCTACACATGGTTACATTGGAAAACTAACACAACAACCATACGAAAATATGGGCAGTGGTTACAAAACAGAATAACCATAAGAAGAAAATCTGTGCAGTGGTTACTAAACAGAAAATGAAAAAAAAATCTACTTCTCGAACTAACTCAGAATACTTCTTAATGAGCACTCTTAACAAGGTCTGTCTCAAGAACTTTTAGGCTCGAGACTTATGCCTTCTAAACACTTGAAATTCGATAATATTTTGAAGGATTTGAAGGACCAAAGTAAACAATTACGTTTGAATCTAACTTATTGTACAAATCATACAGGTCCTAACTTTTAGGTAAGAATGAATAAAGACTGGATGAAACTTAAAGATAAGTTCTCGATCAATTATATGGAAGGAGTTGCCCGATTTCTTGAAATGGCGAAGTCTCATGTCAATGATTCGGGGAAAACAAGATGTCCATGTAAACATTGTATGAATGCAATGTGGCAGTCATTAGATGGGGTGGAAGGACATTTATTTACATATGGAATATCAACCACTTATAGTCAATGGGTATATCATGGAGAACCAATCAATTGGTCTAGAGGATTTGAGAGCCACACACATTCAGTCCAAGATGATGGATTAAGTAATATGTGTTGTTAGTGAAGAAAATGAGATGTTGGATCTTTTAGACAACCTACAAGTCCCAATATTTGGTGTGAATGTGGATTTAGATGAAGAAAACATTGACAATGAGGCGCCCACTACTAATATCCATGCAAGCGATTCTCCAAATTCGTTTGAGGATCTAATGACTGAAGCGCACAATCAGTTGTACCCAATTTTCGTCGTTAAACTTTTTGGTGAGATTGATGCATATTAAGGTTCTTAATGGTTGGAGTATTAAGTCGTTTAATATGCTACTACAGTTGTGGAAAGAAGTACTTCCTAGTGGCGCATCCATACCTAGTTCATATCATGAAGCTAAGAAGAAGTTGCGGGACTTAGGACTGGGCTATGAGTGTATTCATGCTTGCAAGTACGATTGCATATTATATTGGAAAGAATTTTCCAATAGCCAACAATGTCCAGTATGTGGGGAGTCTCGATACAAAGTCAACGATGGAAAAGGTAAGAAAATCCCACATAAGGTTTTACGTCATTTTCCATTGGTACAAAGGTTGAAGCGGTTGTTTGCATCGTGATGGAAGAGATTGTCGAGGTCTCTTATCAAATAAATTTATAATCCTCAACCTCTAAAGCTAACTTGTAGTAGTAGTGGTCGGGGTCGATCACAGGGAGCAGCGTAATTAATTAATTTAATTAGATTTCTCAATTAGTAACTAAAAATGGGGTTTTGAAGGATGGATTGATTGGAAAAAAAAATAAAACTGCAATAAAGTAAAATAACAAGAAAGTAAAGGTTGTTTAGTTAATCTCACCTCGGTATCGCGCAATTGGTTATTCTAACTTGGGTTTGGCTACTCAATCATTGACACTCAAATCTAAGGAACTATTATTGATTAGTCAACATTCATTGGAACCAATGATTAAGATCTATAACTTTCCAACTCGACAAAATCATCAAAGTTAGAATTCATAAACATGAACCTAATCGCATTAAGCGAATTGGATCGTTGAGTAAATTCACATAAACTAGGAACAACCTAAATTCATACAATTCAAATCTCAAATTCCTAAATCTATCATGGAATTATATCAAATGAGATAACACTCCATTCAACACAATCACACAATAAATATATCACTAACCAATTAGTAAGTATTATATTATATGGGCTTCCATCTCAAAACCAATTGGCAATGAGTGGAGTGACCCTTGTAGCTTATATATTGTGAGGTCTCCACCAATCTTTCCGATGTGGGATCCTCAACATGCCCCCTCAAGATGGTGCCTCTTTGGGTTCACCATTCTTGGATCGGATCCCAATTTCTTTTTATTGGACCGAATACCCGTTTGGGTTTAATGGGCTCTGATACCATATTATATTATATGGGCTTCCATCTCAAAACTAATTGGCAATGAGTGGAGTGACCCTTGTAGCTTATATATTGTGAGGTCTCCACCAATCTTTCCGATGTGGGATCCTCAACAGTAAGCAATTACTTTAAATCAAGCAAATAGTTTGTCAAACTATTCTATCAAAGCAATTGTAATTTGAGAATGGGAATTCAAGACATAACCAACAATAATTCAACTAAAACCATAAACAAGGTCTCAAGAGTATGCCTAACTTACATTCGAAGTCCCCAATTGCAATGACGTGAACTTAGTCGGTCATCGAAACGCTCCAACTAAGCTCCTCGGCTCGATTAACCATCCCAAAATATATTCAAACTCACTAAAATTACAAGGGAATTCAGAATAGTACAAGGAAGAAGAGGGATAAATCGAGTCTAGGGGAAAAAAAACCAAGAGAGGCACAAAATTATGCATAATACATTTTATACCCAGTCGTAGCGTCGCGACGCTACCACCCTACAGAATAGGAAAAAGTCTCAGATTTGCCCTAGCGTCGCGACACTGTGCGGCAAGCGTCTCGACGCTGATGAAGCTCCGGGGGCAGAATGGTCATTTTAAGCTTCGATTTCGCTCGTTTAAGCCCCGAATTGCTTCCAAAGCTCTGATGAGGTCCTATAGACATATTATACTCATTTGAAAGCATTTTTCGCAAGGAATTCAACTAAGATAAGCAAATGGGAGGTTCTAAGTGTATAACAAATTGGACTTATCAAATACCCCCAACCTAAACCTTTCTAGTCCTCGAGCAAGCTAATATTATAATGAGAGAGAGATTATTATGCAACGCAATATTCATGACTCGATTTCTCAAAGACAAGCATGATCAACATTTTATCCAAGAGAATTAAATGCGAGACTGGCATAGTTAGAGACAAATTTAAAATTAGCCAAATTCTTTCTTATGCAAAATATGAGCTAAGTCTTCCTTAGAGGTGTTTTGAAAAGTTCGAGAAGAATTTTTAAAATTCCCTATTCCATCTTCCCTCTACACTGGACAAAGGCATAATGCATTAAAGGAAATGAACAAACTAACTTGTTTAAGGATGCAAAGGGGGGCCTTAGACTTTTTCTTTTCTTTTATTTCAACTAAAGGGCCCTAAGCTTGCATATATATATGACTTTTAAAGGGTACTAGCTTTCACACAACTTATGCAGGACCCCATTTCTCGAGTTTTCTCGGGACGACCTAACTGATCACACTAGAGGTAGCTCTTTTTACCTCGGCAAGCTAAACAAAAATATTTTTCTTCTTTTTCTCGCAACTTTTTCTTGATAAAATAAATGATTTTTTTTTTGTTTTTTTTATTCAAACAAGGCAAATATTCTTTTGGGAAAAATACATTTTTGGTCCCAGAGGTTTGGGTTAAGTTACACTTTGGTCCCTGAGTTTTAAAACTCAACAAAATTACCCCTGAGGTTTGAGATAAGGAGCAATTTAGTCTCTGCCATCCATTTTACCATTAAATGTAAACGGACTGCTGACATGGCTACATTTTTTTAATTAAAATTTTTTTTTTTAAAATTTTACAATAAAAATAAATTAAAAGAATAAAATATTATTATTTTTCATTTTTATTTATCTCTCTCTTTTTCCTCTCTTTTTTTTCTTCTTCTTCTAGCGGCTCTACTTCTTCTTCCACAAGCTCTGCCGCTGTCGGTCGCCGTCTCCGTCAGCCCGCCGGTCGTCGTCGCTGCCGATAGCTTCCTTCTTCCTTATTTTCTTTCTGTTATTTATTTTTTTTAAAAAAATTTGAAGTTAAGATCTGGGCTCGTTGTTTCTGAAACTCAGACCGGAAAGAAGAAAACTCCTTCGTTCGAACGCGCGAGCAGTGGGTTTCTTCACGCAAGCAGTGGGTTCGATCTAAAACTCCTTCGTCCGGCCGTCGTGGGTTTTGCTCGAGCTATGGGTTTCTTCAGACAATGGGTTTTTCGTTGCTGATTTCGTTCGGCCGTCATGAGTTTTTGCGCGAGCTGTGAGTTTCTCCTCCTTTCACTCTCACTCTCAGATCTGAAACGCGAGCAGTGGATTCTGGCGCCTTCTCCCCATTTTCCCTTCTTTTCTTTAAAGAAAAAAAAGAAAATGAAAAGAAAGGAGAACAATAGAAGAAAGGAAGAAGAAGAGGGAAGAAAAGAAGAGGAAATGATAAGAGAGTAGAAGAATATGAGAAAGAAATAAGAAGAAAGAAAGAATAGAAAAAAAAAAGAGTTCTGGCAATTGTCGCTGGCGGCCGGCCGTCACCGGCATGTGTGTTGGTGGGTGGGTTGAAGAAGAAGAGGGAGGTTGAAGAAGAAGAAGAAAGAAGAGAAGAAAGAGAAATAAAGAAATAAAAATGAAAAATAATATTATTTTATTCTTTTAATTTATTTTTATTTTAAAATTAAAAAAATATGATTTTTTTAATTAAAAAAATGTAGTCACGTCAGCATTCCGTTAGCATTTAACGGCAAAATGGATGGAAGGGACCAAATTGCTCCTATCTCAAACCTCAGGGGTAATTTTGTTGAGTTTTAAAACTCAGGGACCAAAGTGTAACTTAACTCAAACCTCAGGGACCAAAAATGTATTTTTTCCTATTCTTTTTCTCATTCCCCAAGCATTAAACAAGCTATTTTGCAAAAATTTCCTCTAAACATGCTACCTATCCTATCGAGGTGACAACAGAGGCGTGATTCTTAAAAAGCCATCTAAAACCAACAAAACTACGCTGGGAAGGACTCAAGCTCAATTTAGTTTAAGGAAGATTTCAAAAAATTTTAATGAAGTCTCTAAAGATGCTAGAGTGCATGCAATTCAACTATAGGAAAAATATATACTCATGTTTTTCTCATCCTAGAAATCTCATAATCAATCATAGAGTGAGGCATACAATCTCAAAATTAAAGTGCTCAAAACGATCGGACCTGCAAAATGATAAGCAGAATGATAAAACGTGCATATGCTCCCACCCCCAACCTAAACATTGCATTGTCCTCAATGTAAACTAAGCATGCAACCTAAGGACAAAAAGTAAAAAGGGAACAGAACACCTCCCCTGAATCTTTTGTTGGGATGGGAACGCGCCATAATTCTCGGAGGGCTACGTGACTCCCTTAGTAGGGCATTCTAAACGTGCGAGGACGGGAGGAGGAATATGTGCGCGCTCACTGAATACCTTTAACCTGTGTCCATTGACCTTGAGGGATTTGTTTGAATTCAAGTCTCTGATATCAACTGCACCGTGAGGATAAACGTGAGTAATAATGAAGGGGCCAAGCCATTTGGAGAGAAACTTACCTGCTCGCAGTTTAAGGCGGGAGTTAAAGAGGAGAACTTTCTGACCAACACTGAATTGTTTCCTGGCAATCATGTTGTCGTTGAACAACTTAGTCTTTTCCTTGTAGATCCTAGAGTTCTCGTATGCATCTAATCTCATCTCTTCGAGTTCCTACACCTCCAGAAGTCTCTGTTCCCCCACTTTTTTTCATGTCTAGGTTGCACTGCTTAATTGCCCAAAACGCTCGATGTTCTATCTCCACTGGGAGGTGGCATGCCTTGCTAAAAACTAACCTGTAAGGAGACATTCCTATGGGAGTTTTATAGGTCGTGCGATATGCCCACAGAGCATCGTCTAACCGTAGACTCCAGTCTTTCCGTCCAGGATTTACAACTTTCTCAAGGATGGACTTGACTTCCCGGTTTGAGAGTTCGGCCTGTCGTTCGACTGAGGGTGATAAGCTGTGGCAACTCTATGCTGGACTCCATATTTCTTCATAAGAGCATCAACAGACTGATTGCAAAAGTGAGTGCCTTGATCGCTAATGATGCCTCATGGAACTCCATACCTACTAAAGATGTTAGTTTTTAAGAAACTTACAACGGTCTTGGAGTCGTCGGCTCTGGTGGATTTGGCTTCCACCCATTTCAATACATAATCCACTACCATAATAATATAAAGATATCCACAAGAGGATGGCAAGGGACCCATGAAATCAATACCCCAAACATCAAAAACTTCTACAACTAAGATTGGCATCCGAGGCATGTCATATCTACGAGTCAATGATCCTACTCTCTGGCATCTATCACAAGCTCTACAATAATCATGAGCATCCCTAAACAATGTAGCCCAATAAAGACCTGAATCCAAAATCTTTCTAGCAATCCTCTTAGCGCCGAAATGCCCTCCACATGCATGTTCATGACAAAAAGCTAAGACAAACTGAATCTCATTATCAGGTATACATCTCCTAATAATTTGATCCAAACAATATCTCCACAAATTAGGCTTATCCCACACATAAAACCTAGACTTACTTATCAATTTATCCTTCCTGAATTTACTATAGTCGTCAGGTATGCTCCCAGTCACTAAAAAATTAACAATGTCAGCGTACCAGGGGGTGTTATCCTGCATTCTGAATAAGTGCTCGTCAGGGAATTCATCGTTTAGAGGTAGGTCATCCTCCTTCCTTACCAGGCGACTGAGATGGTCAGCAACTGAATTTTCAGATCCTTTGCGGTCCACAATCTTCAAATCAAACTGTTGGAGCAGTAAGATCCAACGGATGAGGTGAGGTTTCGACTCCTTTTTCGTCATCAAGTGTCGTAGAGCTACATGATCAGAGTAAACAACAACTGGTGAGCCAAGAATATAAGAGCGAAACTTATCTAAAGCAAACACAACAGCCAAAAGCTATTTTTCTGTCATCGAGTAGTTGCACTGTGCAGGATTCAGAGTGCGTGAGGCATAATAAATGTCATGGCTTCTTTTGTCAATGCGCTGACCCAAAACAACTCCAACAGCGTAGTTGCTTGCATCACACATGATTTCGAAGGGAAGGTCCCACCTTGGAGGATGGATAATCGGTGCACTAGTCAGCATCTTCTTCAGAAGGTCAAATGCTGGCTGGCACTTGATAGCGAGCATAGCTAGCTACTTTTACTCATTTAATTTAGCTAGTCTTTTATGGTGTTTGGGCCATTTTACTGTGCTTTATTGTTTATTTTGTAGGAAATGGTTGATTGGAGCTATAATGCAATATCAGAGTTAATCGGGTGCTCGGGGCGTGAAAAGATGCAAATGAATGAAAAGAGTAAAAGTGGAGAAAAATCAAATCTCGGTCAACAGCAGGCTAGCGTCGAGACGCTAGCTCTTGAGCGTCTTGACGCTCACATTCCATATCAGATTAGGCGCGTAAAGCTTACAGCGTCGAGACGCTGTGATTTGAAGCGTCCCGACGCTTCCGTTTTTCCTTATTCAGAACGCGCGTATACGAGGCAGCGTCGCGACGCTGTCATGACAGCGTCTCGACGCTAAGACGAAAAATCTGCAATATAAGCTTCACTTCGGCTAGGTTTTAAGGGAGATCAATTTGGGACCTTTTGGAGCCGTAAACAGGGCAGAACAGAGGACTTTTGGAGCTACAAACAAAGGAGGAACTTGGAAATCAACCCATTGTTCGTGGGGATCGTGACGGGGACGTCGGGACTCGGCCTACATTGAGTTTTCTTTTCCCTTTTCTTTCTTTAGTTAGATTTATGGCTTCCACATGTTTAGTTGAGATTGTATTTACATTCATGAGTAGCTAAACTTGTAGCTTAGGGATTGATGTAGTTGATTAAGTTTATGGATTGATTTATGGTTTAAGTTGTGCAATGTTATTGTGTTTGTAATCTTGATTTAATGCTTTCAATTAATTGGCCATTAGTTGGATGATTTAAGTTTCGAATCTAGCTCGGGAGAGGGGATTTGATCTAGACTTACTCAAGATTGCATGAATAAAGTTTACTTTCTAATTCTTGACGGTTTTAGATTAACTTTAGAATTGGTTAAAAGATCTCATTGCCTTGCTTGTTAATAGACTTAGATAGGGATATCAAGTTGGTTAATTTGCATGAGAATCAATTATACTCGGGAGAGGTAGTTGTGATTAAAGGGTCTTTGGCTCATAATTTCATTGTGCATAATAACTTATTCTTTAAAATCAATCCTAAACGAAATCGGCGAAATCAATTCCCTAAGTAGTTTTCCCAATTGAATTTCCATTCTTTTTACTTGTTTTGATTTGGTTTTATTATCATCTTTTCATCACTTTTTGATCCCTAAATAAAATTGGGCAAGATTATTCATAATACTCGATTTGCTTAAAAATCCAATCCAGAGGACGACATTCGAATTTACTATTCACTATATTATTACTTGACCCGTGCGCTTGCGGTTAGGAAAAGTCCACATCAAGTTTTTGGCGCCGTTGCCGGGGATTGGCACATTTAGCTAGATTGATATTGTGAAAAAATTGTTTGATCTTAATTTAGGGTGTATTCTTACTTTTTGGGTTTGTTGCATTTTTTTTTCTCCTTATTTGTTTTTCTTTCCATTTTTGATTTTCTAGGTTAGTTCCTTATTTGCATTTTGTCCTATTTATTTTTGCATTCCATATTAGGTTAGTTTGTTTCCTTTTTCTTGATTATATTTTCCATATTTGTTTTAGTTGTTTCCTTTTCTTTATTTATTTCCATATTTGTTTTTCTTTTCTTTTTAAGGTATTTTTAATTTTGCATGCGTAGTAGTAGAGAAGTGATACCATTTGATCCCGAGATAGAAAGAACAATTCTTAGGCTTCGAAGGGAAAATAGAGAAATTATTCAAATGGCAGACCAAAATCCACCTGAGGAGCCCAGGCCTATCAGAGATTATTTTCAGCCTGTGTTTCAGGGGCAACAGTCGGGGATTGTCTATGCACCGATTAATGCCAACAACTTTGAGCTCGAGACTGTGCATACAGAGGATCGCCCACTGAGGATCCAAATTCTCATCTTAAATCATTCTTGGATATTTGTGGGACGGTAAAGATTAATGGTGTCTCTGAGGATGCTATTCCCTTACGTTTATTTCCCTTTTCTTTGCAGGATAAAGCACGTGATTGGTTGCAGTCTATTACCCCTGGGAGCATCACCACTTGGGATGCTTTGGTCCAGGCCTTTTTAAAGAAATTTTTTCCCTCCTGCAAAGACGGTCAAGCTGAGGACCGAGATTGGGACATTCCAACAACAATATGATGAGCAGCTGTTCGAAGCTTGGGAGCGATTCAAAGAACTACTGAGGAAGTGTCCTCAGCATGGTTACCCCGATTGGCTTCAGGTACAGTTGTTTTATAATGGTTTAACTCCTAGTACAAAAACGATTGTTGATGCAGCTGCAGGTGGGACTCTGTTGTCCAAGACCGTGGAAAACGCTCGCACACTTTTAGAGGATATGGCCACCAACAGCTATCAGTGGCCATCTGAGCGGTCTACACCTAAAAAGATTGCTGCTGGAGTGTTTGAGGTTGATAAAGTAAGTGCACTCCAGGCTCAGATGACCTCCCTCGCTAATGCTTTTATGAAATTTTCAGGTACAGGGAGTGCACATTCAATTGAATCAGCTGCTGCTCTAGCATCCAGACCTCAGGAGGAGACCAATGAACAGGTTCAATATGTATCAAATTCTAATTTTAGGGGGTATAATAATAGTTCTACACCTACACATTATCACCCTAACAATAGGAACCATGAAAATTTCTCTTATGCTAATACTAAGAATGTTCTTAATCCTCCTGGTTTTGCCCCTCAAACTCAAGATAATAAAAAGTTAGAAGATCTTGTTGGAGCTTTCATTGCAGAGTCTAGTAACAGGACAACCAAGTTAGAGGAGGCAGTCATTGCCATCAACTCAACAGTGAATGGCCACAGTGCAGCCATCAAGAACATTGAAACTCAGCTGGGACAGTTGGTGAATGTTGTAAGCACCATGAATAAAGGTAAGGCCCCAGCTGAACAAGAGAAACCCCAGATGGAGTATTGTAAGGCAATCACTGTTCACCAGGAGGAATCTGAAGAGGAACCTGAATCTGAGGACTATGAAACGCCTACAGGGGAAGCTGAGGAGGACACATCATCAGATGAGGCTGAAAAGCCTAACCTTGAGCCTCCTATTCCTTCTCCTACACTGATGATTCCCAAGGAAAAGAAAAAGAAAAAGAAGAAAAAGAATAATCAGGTTCAGTTTGATAAATTTATGAATGCTTTTATGAATCTGAATATTAATATTCCTTTTGCAGAGGCATTAGAGATGCCCCAATACAACAGGTTCATGAAGGAGTGGTTAGCAAAGAAGCGAAAAGAAAAGAAGGTTGACACTGTTTATCTTGCTTCCACATGCAGCACCAGAGTACAACAGAAAGTACCTGAAAAAGTAGCAGATCCAGGGAGTTTTTCTGTTCCTTGTAGTTTTGGTACTTATTCTTTCAGAGCATTATGTGATTTAGGTGCTAGCATTAATATCATTCCTCTATCGTTGTGTAAAAAGTTAGATATAGGTGAGATTAAGTCTACTCCTGTAAAGCTCCAATTGGCTGATCAATCTGTGGTGAGACCAGTTGGTATTGTAGAAAATGTGTTAATCAGAGTAGGTAGATTTTTCCTCCCTATTGACTTGTATGTTATGGACATGATAGAAAATCCTTCAATGCCTGTCATATTAGGACGACCATTCCTCGCTACTGGGCGAGTGATCATAGATATTGAGCGCAAGGAGCTCACTATTAGAGTCAAGAACGAAAAAGAAATCTTTAAAGCAGTTGAAGACTCTAAAGATGAAGTGCTTTACATGGGCTACAGGAAAGGTGCAAGAAAGGGCACCTCTGTTGGGTTCACAGAACAAAAGCCTCCTTGAAGCACGGTCAACACGTCGAGCTAATGAAGTTAAACAAGCGCTTATGGGAGGCAACCCAAGTAAGTTAGTGTGTTTTCTTTTTGTTTTTGATTTATTGTTTGTTTTTGTTTTGTAGGTCTTGTTTTCTTCCTCTCCTTTGCTTTCAAGCTTTCAAGATTCAAAGCTCTCAAGCAAGAAGTCATCATCATTCCAGGCCAGTATTATTCACTCCTGTCATTCTTTTATTGTTCTCATGCTTGTTTATGCTTTATTTTCTTTACACATTGAGGACAATGCATGTTTTAAGTTTGGGGGTGGATTAGCATGTTTGTGGAGCCCTTGAGCATCTGAGTTCGGGCTATAGTTTTGAGCTTTCTTTGAATTTTGCATATGGTTGTTTTCTGGATGTTACTTTTGCATGATTATGATGTCCTAGGATAGGCTTTCTTGTCAATTTTCAAGCTTGTGATGAGATGTAAGCATAAGTGCCCAAAAAGGGAGACTTTTTAAAATTTTTCTAGGAGATGGCTTGCATGAGTAGAGTATTTGTCTTGGCTAGATTTGGATTTGAATGCTTAGGAGCGAATTATTAGGTTCATATGCTTGTTGTCACCTCGATAGGTGTAGGGTAGAGCTAAAAAGCTAATGTTTTGCAAATTAGCATGTTTGATCTTGCTTAGGAGGAAAGAAAAGAATATATGCTATTTATGCTCATAAAGAAAAATCATTCGTGTAGTTACTGTTGAAGAAAAAAAATATATATTATGCCATGGCCTGTGCACAGTTTGCAATGTTTAATAAAGTTTAGGCAAAAAGAGCTACCCCTGTTGTGATCAGTTAGGCCAACCAGAGAAATCTCAGGTTAAGGGTCCCTGCAATGGGTGTGTGAAAGCTAGTGCCACATTTAAATGCTTAATTCAATTGTTAATTAAAAGCACCTAAGTATGGAGATAAACAAACTAGTTTGTTGCATTAACTCATTAGTGAAGCCTTAGTGCCAGTGTAGAGGGAAGATGAGCTGAGAGTTTAATAATCCAATCCCAGGCTAGTAGAGTCTGATCTTGTTGAGTTAGATCTCGCTTGTGCAAGTTAATTTTGGAAAAATTTTAATTTGTCTCCCTCATTGGTCCTTGTGTGCATATCTCTTGCTTGCTTGGTTATTGACTTTTGAGCCTTGAGGATTGAGTTATGATTGTTGCATCCATTCTTCCATTGTATGTCTGATTTAGAGTTTGCTCGAGGACTAGCAAAAGCTTAAGTTTGGGGGTATTTGATAGCGAGCATAGCTAGCTACTTTTACTCATTTAATTTAGCTAGTCTTTTATGGTGTTTGGGTCATTTTACAGTGCTTTATTGTTTATTTTGTAGGAAATGGTTGATTGGAGCTATAATGCAATATCAGAGTTAATCGGGTGCTCGGGGCGTGAAAAGATGCAAAGGAATGAAAAGAGTAAAAGTGGAGAAAAGTCAAATCTCGGTCAACAGCAGGCTAGCGTCGAGACGCTAGCTCTTGAGCGTCTCGACGCTCACATTCCATATCAGATTAGGCGCGTAAAGCTTACAGCGTCGAGACGCTGTGATAGGAAGCGTCCCGACGCTTCCGTTTTTCCTTATTCAGAACGCGCGTATACGAGGCAGCGTCGCGACGCTGTCTTGACAGCGTCTCGACGCTAAGATGAAAAATCTGCAATATAAGCTTCACTTCGGCTAGGTTTTAAGGGAGATCAATTTGGGACCTTTTGGAGCCGTAAACAGGGCAGAACAGAGGACTTTTGGAGCTACAAACAAAGGAGGAACTTGGAAATCAACCCATTGTTCGTGGGGATCGTGACGGGGACGTCGGGACTCGGCCTACATTGAGTTTTCTTTTCCCTTTTCTTTCTTTAGTTAGATTTATGGCTTCCACATGTTTAGTTGAGATTGTATTTACATTCATGAGTAGCTAAACTTGTAGCTTAGGGATTGATGTAGTTGATTAAGTTTATGGATTGATTTATGGTTTAAGTTGTGCAATGTTATTGTGTTTGTAATCTTGATTTAATGCTTTCAATTAATTGGCCATTAGTTGGATGATTTAAGTTTCGAATCTAGCTCGGGAGAGGGGATTTGATCTAGACTTACTCAAGATTGCATGAATAAAGTTTACTTTCTAATTCTTGACGGTTTTAGATTAACTTTAGAATTGGTTAAAAGATCTCATTGCCTTGCTTGTTAATAGACTTAGATAGGGATATCAAGTTGGTTAATTTGCATGAGAATCAATTATACTCGGGAGAGGTAGTTGTGATTAAAGGGTCTTTGGCTCATAATTTCATTGTGCATAATAACTTATTCTTTAAAATCAATCCTAAACGAAATCGGCGAAATCAATTCCCTAAGTAGTTTTCCCAATTGAATTTCCATTCTTTTTACTTGTTTTGATTTGGTTTTATTATCATCTTTTCATCACTTTTTGATCCCTAAATAAAATTGGGCAAGATTATTCATAATACTCGATTTGCTTAAAAATCCAATCCAGAGGACGACATTCGAATTTACTATTCACTATATTATTACTTGACCCGTGCGCTTGCGGTTAGGAAAAGTCTCTTCATCTCTGTCCACCTTGTTAGAGAACCATGAGGGAGGAGGAAAAGCCACTCTCTTGCCTTACCCTTGAGGGTCAGAGGAAATGCCCTTAAACTGATGGGATCTTCAGCTATTCCTTGAGTGGAACAAGCTAGGTAGAACTCTTGTAAGAGCAAATAAGGGTCATCACCTGCATTACCATAAAAAGTAGGAAGTAAGTTTATTAAACTAACCCGAATGTGAAAATTACCTTCAATTTCTGGATAAACAATACACAAAGGTTGCGAATTGAATTCAGGGGCCAACAACTCTTTCATTGTACGCTTGGTCATCATGGTAGAAAATAATTATCGATCGAGGATATGCTAGATATTACTCTGTAGTTCTCTTACCTTTCCTCGCCTTTCTCTTTAGATTCGGTTTGCACTTGGAAATACAACGATCAACTAAAAATCCTACAAGACACAAACTAAAACAAAAAGACAAAACGGAGGCGAAAAATCTAAATTAAAGAAATTAATTGACCGTGCTCCCCGACAACGGCGCCAATTTGATGGAAGAGATTGTTGAGGTCTCTTATCAAATAAATTTATAATCCTCAAACTCTAAAGCTAACTTGTAGCAGTAGTGGCCGGGGTCGATCACAGGGAGCAGCGTAATTAATTAATTTAATTAGATTTCTCAATTAGTAACTAAAAAGGGGGTTTTGAAGGATGGATTGATTGGAAGCAAATAAAACTGCAATAAAGTAAAATAACAAGAAAGTAAAGGTTGTTTAGTTAATCTCACCTCGGTATCGCGCAATTGGTTATTCTAACTTGGGTTTGGCTACTCAATCATTGACACTCAAATCTAAGGAACTATTATTGATTACTCAACATTCATTGGAACCAATGATTAAGATCTATAACTTTCCAACTCGACAAAAACATCAAAGTTAGAATCTAATTAGAATTCATAAACATGAACCTAACCGCATTAAGCGAATTGGATCGTTGAGTAAATTCACATAAACTAGGAACAACCTAAATTCATACAATTCTAAGCTCAAATTCCTAAATCTATCATGCAATTATATCAATTGAGATAACACTCCATTCAACACAATCACACAATAAATCTATCACTAACCAATTAGTAAGCAATTACTTTAAATCAAGCAAATAGTTAGTCAAACTATTCTATCAAAGCAATTGTAATTTGAGAATGGGAATTCAAGACATAACCAACAATAATTCAACTAAAACCATAAACAAGGTCTCAAGAGTATGCCTAACTTACATTCGAAGTCCCCAATTGCAATGACGTGAACTTAGTCGGTCATCGAAACACTCCAACTAAACTCCTCGGCTCGATTAACCATCCCAAAATATATTCAAACTCACTAAAATTACAAGGGAATTTAGAATAATACAAGGAAGTAGAGGGAGAAATCGAGTCTAGGAGAAAAAAACCAAGAGAGGCACAAAATTCTGCATAATACATTTTATACATAGTCGTAGCGTCGCGACGCTGCCACCCTACAGAATAGGAAAAAGTCTCGGATTTGCCCTAGCGTCGCGACGCTGTGCGGCTGATAACCTGAAAATATCAAGTTATTAAGAACCTAATATAAGCTTATTGTGAGCCTCAAGAGAGTGAAAATACCCAAGTTTTAACTAATTTATATGCTAGATGCAGTAATATTGATTTATTTGTATTAATGTGCTCATATTGATTATTATCTTTGAAATTTGTATAAAACTGCACTAATTCTAATTTATTGCTGCATCAGGAAAAGCTTGGCCAATTATGCGATAGAGCATGATGCGCTTGGGGCATGACATGTTGTAGCAGCTGTAGCATGGAAAGCTTGTTGTTGTAGCATGGAAAGCTTGTAGCATGGAAGCTTGTTGCTGTAGCATGGAAGCTTGTTGCTATAGCATGGAAAGCTTGTAGCATGAAGCTTGTTGCTGTAGCATGGAAAGCTTGTTGCTGTAGCATGGAAAGCTTGTAGCATGGAAGCTTGTTGCTATAGCATGGAAAGCTTGTAGCATGGAAAGCCTGTAGCATGGAAGGCTTGTTGCTGTAGCATGGGATGCTTGTTGATGCTACAACAAGTTTCTATTGCTTTGGCTCAAAGCAAGACATGCTTTGGCTCAAAGCAATACATGTTTTGGCTCCAAGCAACATGCTTTGGCTCCAAGCAAAGAGAAGTCTATAAATAGAGGGGAGATGAATAATCAAAGCATCCTGGAATCCAAGGATCCATAAGTCTTTCTTAGAGTGTTTTTTGTTTTATTGCATGCTGTAGCATGAACTAATTTAGAGTTTTATGTTTTATTGTATGTTGTAGCATGAACTAATTTCTTTTTATCAAGGCTTAGCCTAGGTGCCCATGAGGCATTAAGATTATTTTTGTATGTAATGCAATGAATCAGTGATATTGATGTTTTCTACTTAGATGTGATAATTCTTTCATTACTAATATCCGTCTGATCAACCGATAGAGGTAGTAGCATGATAAATCCCTGACAGGTAATGCATGTGGAAATATCTAAGTAGATCAAGATAATACATTACATGTAGTCTGGTTGTGTTAGGAATGACTCAACCGCTTAGGATATTTCATGAATGTGTTTGGGTTGCTTTGGGAATAATTCAACCACTTGCAAGCATATAGAGAACTGATTAAACGCATGAATTAAGCAATAGGAATATTCTTAGTTCATTGATAGCGAGCATAGCTAGCTACTTTTACTCATTTAATTTAGCTAGTCTTTTATGGTATTTGGGCCATTTTACTGTGCTTTATTGTTTATTTTGAAGGAAATGGTTGATTGGAGCTATAATGCAATATCAGAGTTAATCGGGTGCTCGGGGCGTGAAAAGATGCAAAGAATGAAAAGAGTAAAAGTGGAGAAAAGTCAAATCTCGGTCAACAGCAGGCTAGCGTCGAGACGCTAGCTCTTGAGCTTCTCGACGCTCACATTCCATATCAGATTAGGCGCGTAAAGCTTACAGCGTCGAGACGCTATGATAGGAAGCGTCCCGACGCTACCGTTTTTCCTTATTCAGAACGCGCGTATAAGAGGCAGCGTCGCAACGCTGTCTTGACAGCGTCTCGACGCTAAGACGAAAAATCAGAATAAAAGCTTATTTTTTGCTAGGTTTTTGGGGAGATCAATTTGGGACCTTTTGGAGCCGTAAACAGAGCAGAACAGAGGACTTTTGGAGCTGCAAACTAAGGAGGAACTTGGAAATCAACCCATTGTTCGTGGGGATCGTGACGGGGACGTCGGGACTCGGCCTACATTGAGTTTTCTTTTCCCTTTTCTTTCTTTAGTTAGATTTATGGCTTCCACATGTTTAGTTGAGATTGTATTTACATTCATGAGTAGCTAAACTTGTAGCTTAGGGATTGATGTAGTTGATTAAGTTTATGGATTGATTTATGGTTTAAGTTGTGCAATGTTATTGTGTTTGTAATCTTGATTTAATGCTTTCAATTAATTGGCCATTAGTTGGATGATTTAAGTTTCGAATCTAGCTCGGGAGAGGGGATTTGATCTAGACTTACTCAAGATTGCATGAATAAAGTTTACTTTCTAATTCTTGACGGTTTTAGATTATCTTTAGAATTAGTCAAAAGATCTCATTGCCTCGCATATTAATAAACTTAGATAGGGATATCAAGTTGGTTAATTTGCATGAGAATCAATTATACTCGGGAGAGATAGTTGTGATTAAAGGGTCTTTGGATCATAATTTCATTGTGCATAATAACTTATTCTTTAAAATCAATCCTAAACGAAATCGGCGAAATCAATTCCCTAAGTAGTTTTCCCAATTGAAATTCCATTCTTTTTACTTGCTTTGATTTGTTTTTATCATCACCTATTCATCACTTTTTGATCCCTAAATAAAATTGGGCAAGATAATTCACAATACTTGATTTGCTTAAAAATCCAATCCAGAGGACGACATTCGAATTTACTATTCACTATATTATTACTTGACCCGTGCGCTTGCGGTAGGAAAAGTCCACATCATTCATCGCATGTGTAATACCGGAACGGAATCACATGTTTATTTCTCGCTTAGGCATCAATATCCTGTCGATTCATTGTTATGCACTACATTAATATCTTATCTGTCGCATGTGGTTACTGCGGCAAAAGTCTTGATAACTCATCACCCATTGTATCCTTTTATCGCATTATTATTGCTTTTCTTCATCGCATATTCAACCTGTCGCATCCATATTTTACTCCAGCACAACATCATTAGAATAGGATTTAATTTGAGATATTTTATCTACTCGCCCCTTCCCTGTGGATTCGACCCTAGAATACTCCAGGTATTACTTGGTAGTGCATAATTTATAATTGGATTAGTGCACAACAATGATATATTCTTTAGTTAATTCAATATAAATTAGAAGCGATTAAAATTACCCTACCAAGTTTTTGGCGCCGTTGCCGGGGAAGGCAACAGTAGTTTAGAACGTCTTTTATTATTTCTTATTTTGTGTATTGTGCTATTACAACCATCTGACTGGAGTGGGTCTTTTTTAGGTGTGTTAGGTGTGCACCCAAGAAATGGCTGCGCTGAACCCACAAAATCCTCCCGTAAATCCAATACAATTAGTTGATGAAAGAGAACGAGGCATTAGAGACTATGCAGCCCCAAGGATGTGCAATTTCAACCCTGGAATTGTACGTCCCAAGCTTGACACTGAAAGGTTTGAACTTAAGCCTGTTATGTTTCAAATGCTTACTGCAGCAGGACAGTTTGGAGGAAGTGCATCAGAAGATCCTCACTCTCACCTCAAATCATTCCTCGACATTTGTAACAAGTTCATCATTCCAGGAGTTACCCCAGAACAACTTCAAGTCATATTATTTCCTTACTCGCTACGAGATGCTGCTAAGGTATGGTTAAATCAGCAACCTGCAAATTCTATTGCTACATGGAACGACCTGGCAGAAAAATTTTTGGAGAAATATTTTCCACCAACAAAAAATTCCAGGTTGCGCAAGGAGATTACAACTTTCTCACAACAAGAGGATGAGTCACTGAGCGATGCGTGGGAACGATTCAAAATTTTATTGCAAAGATGCCCCCATCATGGATTGCCTCACTGTATTCAATTGGAGACATTTTATGTGGGGCTGAACAAGAACTCTCAAGTGTTGGTTGACTCTTCAGCTAATGGTGCATTACTAAGGAAAACATATGTTGAAGCGCATGAAATCCTTGGTCGCATTGCGAGGAACAATTATGAATGGGGATCAGCTGAAGACAAAAGGAAGCACCCAATGAAGACAAGTTCTGGAAGTTTTGAAGTAGACCCCATGACAACAGTCAACGCAACGATTGATGCGCTAACCACACGAGTGGACGAATTAGCTGCTAATCAAGCTCCCATTATAGCACATCTTACTGCCTAAGGATGTGCCATCTGCGGCGGTAGCCACATGTATGATCAGTGCCCATCAAATCCAGAATCATTTTTCTATGTGGGACCCCAAGGTAACGCACGAAATAATCCCTTTCCAAACGCCTACAATTTTGGTTGGGGAAATCATCCTAGTTTCTCATGGAGTGGTAATGTTGGCACATCAAAGCTACCGCAGCAGCAACGGAGTAACAATTCTGGCCCTCAACTCTTTAATGCGAATAGTGATCAAGTTTTACAGGGATCATTCCAAGGAAATTTCCAGAGCAACAACAATGCATGCGGTGGAGACTCTGGCGCATCATCTTCTAACTCATTGGAGACCATGTTGAAGGACTTTATGATTAGTCAAAAGGAGTATATGGAAAAGAATGATGCGTTAGTGCGAAGCCAGGCCACATCACTCAGAAACCTTGAAGTTCAATTGGGGCAATTGACATCAGAACTGAAGAACTGGCCAGTAGGAACTCTTCCTGAAGCGTCAAGAGGAAAAGAGCACTGCCATGCGTTAACCTTGTGCGATGGTAAACAAGTTCCAAGCAATACAACTACTCATGCACCAGAAGATGCGGTAGTAAATTCAGAATATCCGGTAGTAAATTCAGAAGATCCAAAGAAGTATCTGGAAGAACCCAACAAGGTTAAATCAACCAAAGAAGGCATTATGAAGGAAAAAGAAGAAGAAAAGACAAAAGAGCCTGACGCATACAAGCCACCTATTCCCTTTCCGCAACGCCTACAAAAAAAGAATGATGACATGAACTTCAAGAAATTACTGAACGTGTTGAAGCAATTGCACATCAACATTCCCCTAGTCGAGGCGCTTGAAAAAATATCAAGCTACGCAAAGTTCTTAAAGGACATCCTTTCGAACAATCGCCAGTGGAGAGAATTCGAGATCGTTGCGCTAACAAATGAGTGTAGTGCAATCCTCAGTAGTAAAATTCCCCCAAAATTGAAGGACCCAGGAAGCTTCACTATTCCATGTTCCATTGGAGGAATTGATGTGGGGAGAGCCCTATGCGACCTTGGCGCAAGCATTAACTTAATGCCTTTGTCAGTATTCAAGTGCCTTGGTATTGGAGAAGCGCGTCCAACAACAGTCACTCTCCAGCTTGCAGATAGGTCGGTGGTGCATCCAGAAGGAAAAATTGAAGATGTACTGGTAAAAGTAGATAAATTTATTTTTCCATCTGACTTTATCATTCTTGATTATGAAGCAGATAGAGAAGTCCCAATCATTTTGGGAAGACCTTTCTTGGCTACCGGACAAACTTCGATTGATGTGCAGAAAGGCGAGCTAACCATGCGGTTCAATGATGAACAAGTAACTTTTAATGCTTTCAGCTCATTAAAATTCCTTGATAACATAGAAGAGTGCAATGCGTTAGAAGAAAAAGTTGGGCATCCTAAAGAAGAAGTTGCGCTCAAACAGAAGGCGAAAAAAGGAAAAGGAGTTGAGTTGGGGAGTAGCGCATCAAAGAAAAAAATCTCATCGCGTCAAAACACAACTACGAATGGCGCTACTACAGTAAAGGAAAAGCACAAAAGCTGTCAACCTTTGTCTTGGATAGAATGCAAACTTCGAGGGAAAACCCAACATTGCAAGGTGTAGCAAAAAGTCCGACAGCACAAATCAAGAATAAAATCTCATGAAGGGAAAGAGATGCAGTGGGACCATGCGCCCATCATCTTTTTGGACAACACATGAAGGAAGAGCATGTTGACGCCTCGGACCATTGAAGTCGCATCATTTTGAGGCAATTAAATCAGGGACGTTTTCTATCTCTTTACTTTATGTTTGTTAGGAAGTTTTCTTGCAATTATTTATTTTCCAGAAGTAGAAGAAAGTCTTAAGTTTGGGTCTATGCGCTAGCTTTGAGTCATAAGTAGAAAGCATGCGTTACTGTTAAATTTTTCATGTTTGATATGGTTTCTCAATGCGCTTGCTTTTAGTTTAGTATGTCTCTTTAAGTGCTTAAATCTCCCATGAGTTGATTTGCACGCGTTTAATATTCTAATGCGTTAAAATTTTTGTTTTTTTTTTCTGTTGCAATAACGTTATCGCATTAAATTGTTATTGCCTTGCCTCGCCTGCGTTCCCCCTGTGTTGTTTTACATAAACCTATGATGATAATATGCGCTAGAACTAACAACCAATTTTTCTTTGCTTAAAGTTCTTCATTGCCTTAGCTATTGATAAATGTCATTTTCTCCTTATTTAGATTTGTCTCAGAGTATCTTATGCTGCATTACTTCTTCTCTTCTAGCCAATGCGCCAAATCTACTGGTGTAATAACGCATTCTTAGAAACACTTCCCCTACCGCATAGTGCAAAACAAGTTTGGGGGTCCAATGAGGACATTGTCCATTTTAAGTTTGGGGGGGTGCATAGCGCATGTTTCTATATTCCATAGTTGTTCAAGAAAGAAAGTTAAAAAAAAAAGAAAAAAAAAAGAGAATGCTCCACTTTCTTGAAGGCGTTAGTAACCAGGGGCATTCATGACACCCATCGTTTGCCTTTGCATGAAAGCGCTGAAAGAAATGAGCATGCTTCGGCAACCTGAAAGATGAGGTGCTCGTAGTTGGATGCTTTCATCACCAATGTTGGCAAGCCAGAACGAAGGCACTACATCTAAAAGGATTCTCATATGAAAAAAAAAATTGTCGGCAACGTGTGCGCTATGAGTAAACATTCCTAAAAGGCTAGTAAAGAGGAAGAAGTGTAGGAAGGAGAAATGAGAGAAATCCATTTAAGTGAGAAGAAGGCATTTTGAGGTAGTAAAAGCAAAGTTGACCTTAGGTTTAGAAAGTTGGATGTTGGTGTTTCGCGTTGCAGAGGTAAATTTTTGTAGAGTGCGCTAAGGAATTGTAGTGAGGCATGAGGCATTATGACAATCTGAGAAGCAAAAAGTGTGGTTGCAGTATTGCTTAAGGACAAGCAATAATTTAAGTTTGGGGGTTTGATAACTTGAAAATATCAAGTTATTAAGAACCTAATATAAGCTTATTGTGAGCCTCAAGAGAGTGAAAATACCCAAGTTTTAACTAATTTATATTCTAGATGTAGTAATATTGATTTATTTGTATTAATGTGCTCATATTGATTATTATCTTTGAAATTCGTATAAAACTGCACTAATTCTAATTTATTGCTGCATCAGGAAAAGCTTTGCCAATTATGCGATAGAGCATGATGCGCTTGGGGCATGACATGCTGTAGCAGCTGTAACATGGAAAGCTTGTTGTTGTAGCATGGAAAGCTTGTCGCATGGAAGCTTGTTGCTGTAGCATGGAAGCTTGTAGCATGGAAGCTTGTTGCTGTAGCATGGAAAGCTTGTTGCTGTAGCATGGAAAGCTTGTAGCATGGAAGCTTGTTGCTATAGCATGGAAAGCTTGTAGCATGGAAAGCCTGTAGCATGGAAGGCTTGTTGCTGTAGCATGGGATGCTTGTTGATGCTACAACAAGTTTCTAAGTAACATGCTTTGACTCAAAGCAATACATGCTTTGGCTCCAAGCAACATGCTTTGGCTCCAAGCAAAGAGAAGTCTATAAATAGAGGGGAGACGAAGAATCAAAGCATCCTGGAATCCAAGGATCCATAAGTCTTTCTTAGAGTGTTTTTTGTTTTATTGCATGTTGTAGCATGAACTAATTTAGAGTTTTATGTTTTATTGTATGTTGTAGCATGGACTAATTTCTTTTTATCAAGGCTTAGCCTAGGTGCCCATGAGGCACACTACAAGAAATAAGTGTTCTTATAGCTTTTTAGGATAGCACTTTTCAAAATTGGCTATGAAAGAAAAAAATTAAAAATAAAAACTAAAAGACCGGCCCGCGTGTTATGAAATTTTGGAACACCCTTCTTCCCTCTCATTTTTTCCCCGCGTGAGAACGAGCCTTGCTGCTTCCCCTCTCTGTACGAACGCCGTCGACTGAAGAACGAGACCAGCTACTCCCTTTTTCTCTCGATTGAATGAACGCCCTCGACTGAAAATGGTCGCCGTTTTCCCTTTACTTCTCTCGTGTCTTTCCTCGACTGAACGCCCGTCACTCCTCTTTCTGTGCGTTCATCTGGCCGTCGCTTCCTCCCCTCACCGAACGCTGCCGCTCTCCTCCTTCCGACCATCGTCGGCGAGTACAACGACCACGAAAGCAACAGTCTGTTTCTGGTGAGTTCTTTCTCTTCATCGATCTCTATCTCTCGACAGATTTTGAGTGATTGTTTTCTGACCTACACAGTGATTGAATTTTAATTTACGTCCTTGAAGATTCAGAGGTCCATTTCTAGAGGATTCAGATTTTGAGTTTTAGTTTGCGTTCTTCTAGAGGATTCAGATTTTGAGTCCTCGTTCTTGAAGATTCAGCGGTCCATTTCTAGAGGATTTCTAGAGGATTGTTTTTCAGTGGGGCATTTCATCAAAGTGGACTCAAAGTGGACTCAAAATCCATTTCTAGAAGATTCAGCGGTCGATTTTCCAACATTTGGTGGGTGGACTGAAAGTGGACTCAAAATGGTAAGTTGGATTTTTAGAGGATTGTTTTCCAACTTTGAGTCCACCCACCAAATGTTTGATGAAATGCCCCACTGAAAAAGTAGCTCGATTTTGAGAGTATACTTTTGAAATTTGGTGTTTGCATAGTTAGGTTATGGATGTGAAGTTAGTTTAAGATGCAGAGATATTAGTAGCTGTGTCTTTTTTTTTTTTTTTTTCCAACCAAGCTTTTGTTTGGTTGTATCTGCTGATCTTGGTGGGATTGTAGCGAGTCTTGTAAAAACCTTGCTTTGTATAATGGTATATTAAACAACCCTATTCTAATAAAAAAAAAAGTGTCTTCACATTTGTTTTTCTCATGTAACCTTCTTTCATTGCTTTAGTTTGCTTGCAAGGCTCATATCTTGGCCCATCTGATGAAATTTACCCATATATTCATTATGGGCTACATTCATTGGCCTTTACATTGCAAACTATGTGGTGAGCGCTCAACAGGGTAAGTCATTAGTGGTTGCCCTACTTGATAAGCCCTTCTAAATAATATTTAACTATCATTTTTTCACTTTAGTAGGAGTCTAGGAGCTGAGCCTTAATATATCTTGATTAGGTTAAGTAATAGTTATGTTTTTTAGCCTTTCTTAAAAGAAGTAAAGTTAATAGTTATTTTAGGTAATATATTTGATAGCGAGCATAGCTAGCTATGTTTCCCTAATTAATTAAGCTAGTCTTTTATATTTAAGGGGCCAAAATTATGCATTTTTATGTTCTTTTTGTAGGAATCATGTCTCAGAGTCAAATCAAGTAATTGGAGCTAAATACGTGTTCGGGACATGAAAATTGGCTAAAGAACGGAAAAGATTCAACCAAGAAAAAGTCAAAAGAGAGCCATCCGTAGGCCAGCGTCGGGACGCTGCTCTTGGAGCGTCTCGACGCTGCCTTTCCTTTTCTGAATTGGGCGGCAACAGAGACAGCGTCGAGACGCTATCTCCTTAGCGTCGAGACGCTGTGACAGCGTCGCGACGCTGTGTACACAGCGTCGCGACGCTACCCGCAGATTTTCTATAAATTCCTCTTTTCAGCTACGGATTTGGGGAGTCCAATTGGTTAGATTTTAGCCCTAATTTCGACTAGAGACCTTTGGTGGGAGCTAAAGCAAGGCCAAGGAGCGGGAATCGAACGAGAAGACGGAGAGATCGTGACGGGGACGTGCCGGTTTCGACGGATTCGAGTTTTCCCTTTTCTTTCCCTTAACTCTTGTAGTTTTTATGGCTTTTCTTTCAATTAGTGTTTATGGTTTAAGGACTATGAATTGCTAGTTGTTTGTCTTAGGGATTGATGTAATTGTTTAAGTTTGTTGGATTAATTTTTGGTATGAATGTGCTTTTATTCTATGCATGCAATTTTTGTGTTTAATGCTTTCAATTACTTGATCACTAATTGAATGAGTTAAGTGTTGAATCTAACTCGGGAGAGAGGATTTGGCCTAAGACTTACCTTGTTTAATTGTATGACTAGAGTAGAAATTCTAAGTTTGTGACGGGATTTGGAATATCTTTAGAAGCATAACAAGGACCGAACCGAATAATGCCTTGCATGTTAATGAACTTAGATAGGGATATCAAGTTAGTTTATATGCATGAGAATCAATTATACTCGGGAGAGGTAATCGTGATAAAAGTTTCCTTGGCTTGTAGAATAATTGCACGGTCAATTCATTCCTATTAATCAATCCTCATTCTTAATCAATGAAATCAATTCCCTAAGAATCTTTCCATTTGAGTCTCCACTTTTATTTTATGCTTTTTGTCTTTAGATTTATCTTTATCATTGAGTTTTGCTCCCTAAATAAAATTGAACAAAAGTATTCGCGATACTTAATTTGCAAGAAAACCAATCCAGAGGACGACACTCGTTTTACACGAAAACACTATATTATTACTTGACCCGTACACTTGCGGTTAGCAAATTGCACATCAATATTCTTTGAAATAAATCTTAGGTAATATATACTTCGTTGGGTATCCTTTCATGAAGTGTTATGTTTGAACTTTTGTTTTTTTCAACTTGGAACTGTCTAGTGTCAATCGATTTCTCGCTTTTGGGGATATTTTTTTTAGTTCTAGATGCTTTTGTCAGTAGATGATCGTCATTTCTGGGGATTTTTTACTCAGTCCAATTGATTTGATCTTGCAGGTGAATGAAGTTGTGGTGACTGGGTGGTTGTTCCTCTGTTATTTGGTAATTGGAGGTAGGGCAATGAATGACCTATTCTTGGTTTCTTCCCTGGAATGTTTGTTGCTATATATCTATGGCTCTAGTTTGGTATCTTTGTTGTGTCTTACCTGCAAAAGTTACACTCATTTTTGGGACTCTTAGATCCTCGTTGATCAATGTTCCATGGCGTGGCTAGATAGAATGCTACTTACACCAAGTTGGTAAGATTTTATTTTTACAGTCTTGCCATGGCATTGTGCAGTTTATTCTTGGTTTAACATATGAAGAATTGGTATCTCTGAATCATAGAGTCCTCCCCATGCTGATTGATTGACATTTGGATCATAAGCTTCCCTTTCTTCTCTAGCATGCACAAGTTAAAAGGAAAACACCTTATTTAATAGCTTGCAACATACAATAGCATCATCATCTTTAATAGTGCACTTTTCGATTCTTTTGTTTAGTTAGTCTTATTGATTAAAATCTTGTTTCAACTAGCTACTTTAATAGAATGAAGTCACAAAATAAAAAGTGATAAGAGGTTATTATTTCCTTAATTAAGCTTAATATAGACATATACCATAGTTACTTAAGGAGCCCATAACAAGAGTTTGAAAGAGTTTTATAGTGTAGGAGAGAAAATAACTAAATGTTATAGCTCATATACTAAACGGTGGGCACTTGTTTGTTGTTAATATGCTCTATTAGAGAGAAATTGAATGGAGTTGATACTCGAATTGTACCGGAGTTGACTAGCTTTACTTCACAAGAAGTAACTACTAAATAGGTATGGACTCTATACTTTTGTAATATATAATGGTAGTAAACTATTTTTAGATTTGTTGTATGGCTATCCTGCAGTTATGGTAGCCAATGATTTGAGTATAGGGTGGTAGTTAGTGCTTCAAGATTGATTTGAGTATACTCGGTGGGCTTATTTATTTGTACTTGATTTGTTTTGATAAATTTATTTGTTATGTTCATAAGTTTATGTTTAGTTAAATTTAGTTTTGATGTTATGCTCAATAAGTTTAGATAAGTTAGTTTAAGTTTTGTTGTTATGAACTTAGTTATTTGGTTTGATGTTAAGGTTGTTTGTTTTGAAAAGTTCATTTGTTTAGTTAGATCTATTATGCATTGTAACTTTATTTTTGAGAAGTTGCTTACAAATTTTAATGTTATGCGAATAGGATAACTTTTGAGCCTAAAAGTTTGAATAACTTGGTCAAGTTTAGTGGTTTTGATTGTTTTGAGTGTAGGGGGTGGGGTAGGTGATTTTTTTGACCCCTAACTTCCCTATTTATAACCAAGACTCCTTAACTAATTACTAATATGCTCTTACTCTTCATCTAATACTATTTCCCCATACATATCGTACTAGTATCCTTACAACTTACTTGTTTATGTTCATATTTTGATAAAGTTGGTGGTTTGTTTTAATTTGATGTGTTAGTATTCATGTTTATGATAAGTTTTTTTAAAGTTATGTTCATAAGTTTAAGTTTTGATCTGGATTACTTACTAAACTTGGTAGTCATTGAGTATTGGTTGTTTTGTTCATAAATTTTCAGAACAATGGGGTGAGTTGGTTTCTATGTAGGTAAGTGTTATGTTTCTTAACCATTGATCATTCCCAAGCTAGATTGAACCTAAAACAATAGTGTCTGAGGGTAAGAGACTAATCCAATACATCTTAATTGAGTTTGAAGAGGCCTAAACAACACTTTTGCTGATCCGCATTCAAAGGTATTCGAATTGGCTGGAAGCTACAAGCAGAAGGATTTCAATAGTTAGGAACTAAATTACAACACTTAACTTTAATTTACCCAAAATTGATCCAAATGGCTTAATTTTGGAACTTGGGGCGTCACACGAGAAATGTTGTGAGGGCTATTCCTTGGCTCATTTGGAAGGGGAGAAACTCTCGAGTTTTTTCAGATAAGCGATTTTCTATTTTCTCCTTTTGTGATTTTGTATCGTTTACAAGCTCATTTTGGAGTACCCAACATTGGTTGTTTTTTAATTACTCATTTGATTCCATCAATTTAGATTGTAAGACCATTTTGTAATCCATACTTTGGGAGAAAGGCCTTATCCCTTTGTTCCCTAGATTGTTTTATTTTGGTTTAGTGCCTCATTGAATGAAAGTCTTGTTTCTTATAAAAAATGAAAAAAAAAAAAAGAAAAGAAAAGCAGGATGATTGTTTGATTCATGACTTCTCAGATGAAGAACTACTTACTGAGTATGTGTTTGTATTGACTCACCAGTCACCAAGAGATCTCGTAGGTAAATATGAGGTTGATGAAGTTGGTGATGGCCTGGAGGAGACTTGAAGGGAATGACCATTAGATCACTTACGTTGAATTTCTTTTACGTTGAATTTCTTTTACTAGTTCTTAGGAGGTTTAGCATTGATTAGTATTTAGTATTTATTTGGTGGGTTTGTCAGTTGTTATACCTTTCCTGTATTGTTCTGCCTTTATGTTCGAGTTGGAATTTAGCGTTTGAGTTGTTAAGTTGTGGACTAGTTGTTGCTTTCATTCCCTTTGGTGTTAACGTTTGTTGCAGTCCTATTATGCTACATCAAGATTCTACTGAAATTTCGGGACGTTACAATACATTTGTGTTTATATATTATAGGACTTTGTGTATTTAAGTAAATCTCTTGTTGGATGAGACTTGTTATATGTGGTTAAGGTGACATGATGTATTAGTGATACAAGTCTTAATTGAGTTTGAAAACTTAGGTTAAACTTAGTTGTTTGTGTTTGTTATAAGTTTTGATCCTTTGGTTGTTTTTGTTTAAAGATGCTATAAGTTCATTACGTGTTCGTTAGTTGTTTGGTTTTGTTTGAAGGTTTATGAGCATGTGGGGGGGGGGTGAGTTACTTTAGCTTTGTTTATGTTTGGAACCTTGGGTAAGGAAGCAATCGAAACCACTAAACTTGACTAAGTTATAGACATGTGTACATTTGTTTTGGAGTGTTATCTTTTGTATTCTTGAGGTTTTTGTAGCTGGAAATTTCAAACTAAGACATTTTAAATTTTAGTGTGGCCTGTTTTGGGGGGAGGGGGGAGAGGGGAGGGGGTGGTTATGAATATGAAGATACTTGCGCTTTGTTATTTTTAATTTTTTCCATGCCTTAATGTTTAGATCATTTTCTTGCTTCCCGTTGTGCATAGTTTAATAAATTGAGATTGATAGAACATGGATAGTTAAAGGATCTATTTTGGTTGTGTTTAAATTGTATTTGATGCGAGATCTGACTCGTTTTGTTTTGTGGAAGTTCGGAGTCTGTTTGTTGACCTGAAGTTTTGTGGAAGTTTATAGTTGAGAACATGGATAGTTAAAGGATCTATTCTGGTTGTGTTTAAATTGTATTTGATGCGAGGTCTGACTCGTTTTGTTTTGTGGAAGTTCGGAGTCTGTTTGTTGACCTGAAGTTTTGTGGAAGTTTGTAGTTGAGCACTTTTGAATAGAAGTGTGTTCTCTTGTTTAACAGGTGTTAAGAAAATTTGGGATAACCATATGTATGTTGTTATGCTGCCGAAAATTTGGGATAGCTATATGTATGTTGTTGTTCTTTTATTCTTCCATTCGTTGGACCATTTTTCCCTTGTGTTTTCTCTTGTAAAAGAAAATGTTATAAAAAGATCTCCTTCAGCCGTATTCGATACAGAGAGCAAGGGAGAGCTAATTCCTGAATAGATTTGTTGCAAGAACTAGTTCTTGAATGTATTTTGTTCTGGTGTTAAGGATTCCTACATACTTTGACAAAGTGACCATTAGTATGCTATTTTCTAGGTTTATTTATTTACATTTATTAAATAATTTCTTTATTTACTTAATTCACTTTCATTGGTGTTCACACAATCATATATTTATATATATTTTATATATTTATGCAGGTGAATGAAATGGTACCCTACCCACACATGCAAAAGGATCAAATATGACAACTCAACTAATGACGACTATAATCTTGAACTCTTGGTGAATTTTGTATATTGTGGACGAATTTATGTTATTAGAAATTACATTCAATGAATACTTTACCTTGTATCATTTGTTGAATACTTTATTTTGTAATGTAAATTGATTATGAAATTTCAATTATGAATGGAAGTTATGGTATTTGATGTGTTATGAATTATTTCTTGTCTGTGGATGCTAAAAATGAGGACTTGAAGTAAATTTTATTAAACTTTAATTAATTTAAATGAAATTTAAATATTAATATAAATTAATTTCAAGCATCAAAAAATTATTTTGGAAAAAAAACTATATCTTTTATAGCCATGATCAAAAGCTATAAAAAAATTTACATAGCAAAAAAGAAATGCTATCAAAAGGTTATTATAATAATTATAGTAATTAGAAAACACTAAATAACTTTCTTATAACATAATATTAAAGCTATAAATACTATATTATAGCGTTAAAAAAGTGCTATTATGTGTTAAAGATAGCACAATAGTTTAGCTATATAAACATATTATAGCTTTAATAAAAAATGCTATAAAAAGTTTTCATAGCAATGTATATAAGCTATTCCTTCATACTCTATTATAGGATTCATTATAGCTATACAAAATCGCTATAAAAGTCCCAGACTTTTAATAACATGGGCTGTCAGGACTTTCGAAAAAAGCTATAATAGGTCTTTTATAGCTTTTTTTGTTAGCTATTATATCGGTTATTTCTTGTAGTGGCATTAAGATTATTTTTGTATGTAATGCAATGAATCAGTGATATTGATGTTTTCTACTTAGATGTGATAATTCTTTCATTACTAATATCCGTCTGATCAACCGATAGAGGTAGTAGCATGATAAATCCCTGACAGGTAATGCATGTGGAAATATCTAAGTAGATCAAGATAATACATTACATGTAGTCTGGTTGTGTTAGGAATGACTCAACCGCTTAGGATATTTCATGAATGTGTTTGGGTTGCTTTAGGAATAATTCAACCACTTGCAAGCATATAGAGAACTGATTAAACGCATGAATTAAGCAATAGGAATATTCTTAGTTCATCGCATGTGTAATACCGGAACGGAATCACATGTTTATTTCTCGCTTAGGCATCAATATCTTGTCGATTCATTGTTATGCGCTACATTAATATCTTATCTGTCGCATGTGGTTGCTGCGGCGAAAGTCTTGATAACTCATCACCCATTGTATCCTTTTATCCCATTATTATTGCTTTTCTTTATCGCATATTCAACCTGTCGCATCCATATTTTACTCCAGCACAACATCATTAGAATAGGATTTAATTTGAGATATTTTATCTACTCGCCCCTTCCCTGTGGATTCGACCCTGAAATACTCCAGGTATTACTTGGTAGGGCATAATTTATACTTGAATTAGTGCACAACAACGATATATTCTTTAGTTAATTCAATATAAATTAGAAGCGATTAAAATTGCGGCAAGCATCTCGACGCTGATGAAGCTCCGGGGGTAGAATGGTCATTTTAAGCTCCGATTTCGCTCGTTTAAGCCCTGAATTGCTTCCAAATCTCCGATGAGGACCTATAGACATATTATACTCATTTTAAAGCATTTTTCGCAAGGAATTCAACTAAGATAAGCAAATTGGGAGATTCTAAGTGTATAACAAATTGGACTTATCACATCGAAACACGTTGTGTTGGAAATGAAGTGGCATCGAGATAAGCGGGTTGATACAGATGGTGTGTTACAACACCCAACTGATGCTGAAGGGTGGAAACATTTTGATCGTGCATTTCCTCAGTTTTCTTCAAACCCACGAAATGTTCGATTGGGACTAGCTTCAGATGGGTTTAATCCATTCGGTAATATGAGTACATCTTACAGTATGTGGCCTGTAGTGTTAGTTCCTTACAATTTACCACCTTGGAAATGCAAGAAAGAGACAAATTTATTAATTTTCTTACTTATACCTAGGCCGAAATCTCCTAGTAAGGAAATTGACGGTTATTTGCAACCATAAATAGAAAGAGTTGAAGGAGTTGTGGAATAATGGTGTGTGCACTTACGATTGTGTTAGTGGTGAGTATTTTCGGCTACACACGAGTTTTTTGTGGACGATCAATGACTTTCCTACATACGGTGACTTATCAGGATGGAGCACAAAGGGGTACCAAGCATGTCCTATTTGTAAGGAAGATACATCTTTCTTTGGGATACGAGGGTAAATTGCGTTCATGGGGCATCGACGCTATCTTCCAGAGGATCATAATTGGCACGGAAGTAAACAACATGATGGAACGGTGGAACGTAGACCTCCTCTCCAGTTACAATGGATGGTGAAGGAATTTTACAACAGGTAAGTTCGCTTAACTTTTCTGTTCTTAGTAAGCATCCAACGAAAAAAGATAAGAAGAGGAAACGAAGTTTGAACTTAAATAAGAAGAGTATATTTTTCCAACTTCCGTATTGGTCAAAACTTTTGTTACAACATAAACTAGATGTCATGTATATTGAGAAAAACATTTGTGACAACTTGATTGGCACATTGTTGAGTATTGAGGGAAAAAATAAGGACACGACAAATTCAAGGTTAGATCTGAAAGATTTGAAGATAAGAAAAGATTTACATTTGCAAGAGGTAGGGATAAAGTTTGTAAGCTTTAGGGCTTCAATCAAACAAAGTATTTTGATGATAACAAACTCAAACTTTTGGACTAACATTTTCATTGTTTCAAATTCACTATCTTGTAGAGCTCGAAACAACGATTCCAACGCCTTTCGAATCACTCAAATCGGAGCTCAAACGAAGAAGTCATGGCCAAAACAAAATTGATGGAGAAAATCCAACGTGGCATGACACGTGGCAAGCAGCTAACGTGGCATCCGACGTGGCGCTGACGTGGCACACAAATCGGTCAAATTGATGACTTGGCATCTGACATGGCGATGACGTGGAAGGTGACATGGTTGATGACATGGCGACCGTGGACCAATAGAAAATGGACACGTGGCAAGCTGATTTAAAAAAAGAAAAGAAAAGAAAAGAAAAGAGGAGAAATCGTTGATTGACGCGCGGCCCAATCAGATGTTGACACATGGCGCAGCTCCAAAATTTCCAGCCTGTATTTTGCATTAAAAAAAAAGGAAAATCGAAAATTCGTCGGCTGCACTCCTTCACGCGCGGACTCAGTGCACGCGCCTGCGGTTTCTTCACAGAATGGGCACGTGACACTCAGTCTCCCTCCTGTGCGCGTGGTACTCGTTTCGTCTGGCCTCATTTTAATTTTCTTTTTATTTTTTCTATTTTTCCTTCAATTTCTTGATACACATTCTCTCAAATTTTCTCCATCTTTACCAAAATTTCTCAAACTCAAATCTCAATTCTTTCGTAAAATTATCCTTATAATCCTTGATTTTATTCTCAAATTTCAATATTTCCAATCCTTCAAAATTCTCCCTTAATGTTAAGATTCTTTCCTTTTCCATTTTAAATTCAATCTCCACCATCCATCCTTAGTTTGATCCAACGGCCAATATTCATCCTCTCCACCTATAAATTGGACTTGATTTTCACCTTTCATTCACACACCAAAGCTATCAAGTCTTTAGCCCTCAAATTCCCTCTACTCTCTCATTCCTATCCTCCTTTGCTCCTAAATTGGCCTAAAGTTAATTTTGTGAGGATTTTTATTAGAGTGCTTAAAATGTGTACTTAGCCTTTAAGAGGAAATTGTTGTGAGGTTTTCTTTCTTTTTTGGGATTTGTATTAAGGTGTGGGTACACCTTGGGTTGTGAGAAAAAGGAATTGGTTTGATCCTGAACCAGTACAAAGGATCTTGGGTTTCTCTTTAGTCTAGGAAAAAGAGGATCGTGTGTCGGTTTGGTTCTCACCCGCAAGAGGATCACTTAGTGAAATACCCAAGAAGGAGTCTTGGGGAGTGGAGCAGGCAATTTGTCGAACCACTATAAATTCCCGGTGTTTTCTTTTCCTCTCTGTCTTTTATTTTCTGTTCTCTAATGTTTTTACTTTCTTGTCTTAGTTAATTTTTATTCTTTCTAAATTGCATGATTTGTTTTTTATTGTGTTGGTTAAATTTATCCTTGATTAAATTTTCTTGAAAATTGAAGTTATCTTAGTTTGCATGCTTTAGGTTCTATTTTGCAATAAATTTCTTGAATCAAATTTGTATTAATTTTATTGAGCATATTTTGAGAGATAAAATTATTTTTAAAAATTTGTAGTCAATCCTATTCACCCCCCCCCCCTTCTAGTGTTGCCTTTAGATCCTACAAAGTTGTGAAGCCACATGCTGCATACAAGTTGACACACAGTGAAAAAGTCGACTTTTGTAAGTTCTTAAAGTCAGTAAAATTTTCGGATGGGTTTGTATCAAATATAACATGATGTGTTAGTGAGAAAGAGATGGAAAACTATGGGGGTTAAAAACTCATGACTCTCACATCTTGCTTCAAAGACTTCTTCGTATTGGTGTCCGAGGATATTTAAGGAAAGACGTCTCCACTACTATTGTTGAGTTATGTGCATTTTTTCGTGACATATGTGCTAAGACAATACGCGTCAGTGACTTGGATCGATTACAAGCAGATATCATAATCATACTTTGTAAGTTGGAAAAAATATTCCCACCTGCATTTTTTTATGTAATGGTGCACCTTGTAATTCATTTGCCATATGAAACCAAAGTGGTGGGTCCTGTTACTTATAGTTGGATGTACCCTATTGAGAGAAGCTAGAAAACATTGAAGCAATACGTATGAAACAAAGCACAACGTGAGGGTTCTATAGTTGAAGCTTTTATAATGAATGTTTGGTCTTTTGTTCATTGTACCTTACTGGAATTGAAACGAGGTTTAGTAGAGATGAACAAAATGACGATAGTATTCCTGAGACTGATATATGCGGCGAATTTGAGATGTTTAGACAAAGTGCACGATCGTTAGGGGGCTCTACTTTACGGACATTATCAGCGGATGAGAAGCGAATTGCACACTGGTATATATTAAACAATTGTGCAGAGATACAATCTTATCGTAGGTATGTTTTCAACATTCTAATATTGACTTGTAAGAAAGAAACATTTGAACTACAATTTTTTCTTTTTACATCTCTTGTTCTTGTGGTCGTTAGGCAACATTTGAGACTAATTCGACCTCAAGCACAAAGCTGTACTGACTTGTATAAAGACATCAACAAGCATTTCCTAATTGGTTCAAGTCTTGTGTAAGCATAATCTTTGTTCAAATCTGAAGTAAGTACGATATGTTTGTTCAAAAAACTTATACTGAATGAACAGGTTCTCTCAGAGCGTGAAAATATGTCAGATGATATGTATTCATTAGCGATGGGACCAACTTCTGAGGTTCGCTCTTACAACGGGTGTATTGCTAATGGAGTACGCTTTCATAGTATCAAACGTGATAATCGTCGGGCTACACAAAATAGTGGAATCATGGTTCCTGGAGAAAGTGAAGGTGGAGGTGATGATCACAACTTTTATGGTGTTTTAAAAGAAGTTGTAGACTTTCAGTATGCAAAGAGGCGGCATGTTATTATGTTCAAGTGCGCATGGTTCGACACAGATACTAAAAAAAAGAGATCACACATGGATTTAGGGTACAAGTCAATTAATATATCTCGATACTGGTAAGCTGATGAGCCGTTTATTTTTTCTAGTCAAGCACAACAAGTTTTTTTTTATCTTGATGACCCCAAATATGTTAATAATTGGAAAGTTGTGCAAGTAGTCCAAAGTAAACGCTTGAGGGACGTCCCATAACAACAAGATCTTGATAATGATCAGCTAGATTTGTTAGAAATTGGTAATGGAATCAGTGTCGATGACTCAATTAAAGATAACACATTATGTAGAGCTGATGTTGACCCTACAATTGTAGCACAACATATTAGTCAGCACGATGATTCCAATATAAATGATGAAGAAGAGGATGTACCACTGTCTCCTGATATTAGCTCGAATCTTGATGAACATCCTGACAGCGAATAAGTACATGTGTATTTCAGTTGTTTTTTTAACGATGGATGTATTACTATGTCATACAATTTCTTTTGTGTTTTTAGAGGGAAGATGACAGGTCAAGACCAATTGCTCGACACTGCCGAAGAATATGATGATGAGGATTTGGGCCAGTTAGGCCAGACATCGTCCGCTGGAGAGACTTCAGGTTAATTTACATTATTTCTCTTCTATGTTCATTGGCATATGACATGTTATTGTAATTTTTTGTTTTTTGTTTATTCTTGGATTCAGATGGTAATAGTACGACTAATAAGACGACATGCTCCTATTCGTGTAATATTGAGTTGGATAGATATGTCATACTTCATGAGCGAATTCCCATTGAAATTGACCCTAATTTGTAGGGGTGTTCAAACAACCCGACAACACGAACAACCCGGACTACCCAACCCAAACCGTAAGGGTTGGGTTGGGTTAGGTTTTTTTTCGGTTTGGGTTGGGTTGAAATTTTATAAAACCGAAAATTCGGTTCGGTTCACGGGTTGAGAAAATTTTGGCTCGGTTCAACCCGAACCGAACCGAATATATATACTGTTTGCTATTTTTTTAACATGTCACGCATATGGCTTAGTGGTTGTTGCCTTCTTTAGGATTCTTGATGTCCTATGTTCCAGCCACACAATGTGCAAATATTTTTTAATTTTTTTCAATGATAACTTGTTCTGTGTTTTTTTTTTTTTATTTTATTTAATTATTCAAACTTCAAATAATTATATATATATATTTTTTCCCTTCAAACTTCATAAAGTCAAGTAATATTTCTTCCTTTTCTTTTTTATTTTTTTTAACTTCCTTTTTATTTAATCTAAATAATTAGACTTTTATGTTTTGAAATTTACATTATAGTATTGTGGATAAGCATAAATATTATTTCCTTTTATGTTTTTTTCTTTTCCTTTTTTTAATTTTTTTTCAATGATAACTTGTTCTGTTTTTTTTTTAATTTTATTTAATTATTTAAACTTCAAATAATTATATATATATTTTTTCCCTTCAAACTTTATAAAGCCAAGTAATATTTCTTCCTTTTCTTTTTTGTTTTTTTTAACTTGCTTTTTATTTAATCTAAATAATTAGACTTTTATGTCTTGAAATTTACATTATTGTATTGTGGATAAGCATAAATCATTGATTTTTTTTAAGTATTTAAAAAAAAAAAGAGAACCCGACAACCCAACCCAACCCAACCCGGGTTGGGTTGGGTTGCCATATATATTCGGTTTATTCGGGTCGACAACCCGATCAACCCGAATTTTCGGGTTGGTCCAAAAAATCCCCCCAACCCAACCCAACCCAACCCGTGTACACCCCTACTAATTTGAAGAAGCCAGTTTGCAATTGGGCTGTGAAGTTTAGCAACACAATTAGTACAACTGTGAGAGAATCATTTCCGGTTCGTTGCGCATCAATCAGAGATGTACCGGCAGATTGTAAGGAACTTGTCAAAAGTCGATTGATGGTAAGTTAAACATGTCATTAATTCTGAAAACGTTATATAACCTATGTATTATAATAAATGTACCTCTATGTAGGAGCATTTTGATTTGGACCTATCCAAACCAGCAATGATTAGATTCTTTGCACGACAAATACAAAAAATATGACACTCCTGAAGAGGCACTTGCAAACCTACCAAATCGGCTTAAAGATGCCATTGAAGATTGACATTTTCTATGTACTAAGTTCGAGACCCCTGAGTGGAAGGTATATTCTCATTTCTCCCGATATATAGATTCACACAAACACTGCAAGAAAAAATAACCCAGTTTTCATTTTGATAAAAACTTGCAGAGTCCAATCGGAATAATCGGTCTGCTTTGTCATTTAATCATAGGGCTAGGTCAAAGTCTTTCCTTCAAATCCGAGAAGACATGGTATAGTACTAAAAAGTCTTTTTTGTATTTCATTGTTCTATAACTTTTACTAAATTTGTATGTGTTCTGAGTTACAGAAACTGGAACAAGGTCAAGAAATTGGTCCAATTGACTTATTTGAGCGAACACACTAAAAAAATGGAGAGTGGGTCAATCAGGCTGCTAACAATGCACATGTAAGTTTTACTTAAAAGTATAGGTCAAATGTTTTATTCTCCATTGTTACACAATAATTGCTTATGTCAATTATAAATGCAGACTCAAATGTTGGCGCTGAAAGATGCTCCTATTCCAGAAGGGTCTAAACCAATCTCGGGGGAGGTGATAATGGAGATAGTGTTGGGCAAACGACCAGACCATGTTAAAGGTCTTGGTTGGGGACCAAAGCCTACATCTAAAAAAAATACATCATCTGATGTTGTGTTGGGTTCCTAGGGTGAGTAAAAATATGATATAAAATACTCTAGAATTCCTGTGCAAGTATACACAGTCTGCAGCAAGTAATATTATCAATCCGAGCCCTGAATTAGTTTCCACTCTACCTATTTCTGTGTAACTTTCCAATGGTTTCAAGAATAGTAAAATGATTTGGTTTTATCGGAATTATGCTGAAGCAAAATAAATAACAGAACAACGAGTAAACAAATAGATAGACAGATTAAAGACAGGCGCTGGTTAGGTTTTAGTGATTGTTCTAAGATATGCTCTAGCAATATTATTGATCATGCATTTCTCGCAGTATTATTAGTGGATTCCTCCAGGAACTCCGGATCTTTTGGGATATGTTTCAAACCCAATGAAGAGCAACCAATCAAGCACTAGGCAACTGGCTATCCCTAGCTCAGTCACTGGCGTTCACCAATACACAATGATCGTAGTGTGGATAATTGCCACACACTCTCTAAATCATCCCTGAAACTAGAGAGAGCTATTCACACCGGCTGGCCAGGCGGGCATAAAATGGAAATAAGCACAACAATTAACCAAAATGCGATAGTCAATATATTACTAGAGATGAAGCACAGTAATCACATTATTCCTAACCAACACCTTAAGCTACTTAGTTCATAATAGGCATAGGAATACGAATTACAATTTGAGTATGCATGTCCATAACCACAAGTTAATAAAGAAAATAAACTCCCTAATCAGCTTGCGGAAGATGGTGTTCTTGATGATCTTCAATCTCTCTGAAATATTCGGCTTCCAAGGGAAAACATGGAATGCCTTTGACTTGGACGGCTACTTCCTTTTATAGAAGGAGAGGAGACTTGAATTAGGTCAACTTGGACACGTGTAGGGCTCTCCTTGCTCCTTTATCACGAAAATTACTCAACAGAAGTCGGTTCATGAAGTTTGCTAACGAGCTGTGATGTGGCAGTTTATGCTCCCAGTTTTGCTGTAGGACAGAATTTGCTCCCTCCAGTCGCTCAGCAGCATAATCAGATATATTTTTTTCAAACAGCAGAAAAGTAAAAAGAAAAGCAAACATAACAGCAATAGAAAAAGAGGTTAGAAAATGCACGAGCAATCAAAAATTTAAGAACAAAAATTATGCTCGCCCAGGGCCACTTCATCCTTCAGTCCTCTTGGCCCGGTTCATTTTCATCATCCTCTTCTCCTCTTTCAACCGGTGGGGGCGGAATCCAGGGGTTCAACAGATCGTCAGGGAATGTTGGAAGGGCTGGACAAGGTTTTGAAAAATTCTCTTGCAGCGCCTTCTTCAAGCTGGCATCCCGATTCTTAACATAGTTCCAGAAGGTTAAAGTTTGCCTCTTAGCAAACTCTTGCCGACTGGCCGAAAGTGCCAGTTGTTCTAGAATCGAGTTGATGCCATGGATAAGCCCACCTTGACGCACCTCCTGCATGCACTGGAGCCGTGCCAAATTGGACGTGTCTATGATCCCCTTATCAAACAGGATCACATCTCCCTCATCCACCGAAACCCCTGCTCGTCTGCACAGCATCATGATTGTGTTCGGAAAGAATAGTTTCCCCACCTTCTTTTTCCAACATCCATAAATCTCATTCGCAATGATCCTCCCTACATTAATACTGAGAGACCGTAAGATGGCAAAAGCTAGGAGAACCCGTTCCCTGGAGATTGTCGAGTCATGTGTTGTTGGAAGCATCTTCTGTCTAATAAATCCCATCCATGTGTTCGCTTCCCTTTTCAAATAAGCCGACTGGAATGTCCTCTTCTAAGTCTTGGATAACTGCCACTGTGCCCCTTCAATTCCTACCTCCCTTACAGCCTCACTTAGTTGCTCATCAGATGGCGCCACAGCCATCTCATTATACGCCGCATGGGGGAAGTTTTGAACGTTGTACAGTGCATTGATAGCACTTGGACTCCAATCCACCTCGACTCCTCGGACAATCACCTGGAAGCCATCCTCCTTGACAATGTTAGCATAAAATTCACGCACCACCTGTGCGTTTACAGATTCAGGCTTCGCACAAAACAGCTCCCAGCCATGGTCTGCAATACCGGTCCTCAGAAACTGTGGAAGATCACCACTGAAACCGCGCTCGAACAAGAAATCCCTTTTCAGAAGCTCAGCGTATTTTGCTCTGGAAAAATTGTTGAGGAAGCGATCAAATGGAACCTACTGTTCTTCTATCCCCTCGTGTTCTTTCGATGCTTCAGCAATATTTTTGCCCTTCTCTGCCCTGCGCTTGAGCAACTGCTCTTCCTCAGTCTTCTTCTCTGTTTCTTCTCTTTCTTTGTCCTCAGCTTCTTTCTTCTATCTTTCCTCCCGCTCTGCCTTTTCTCTCTCAGAATCTGATGATGGTGGTGACGGGGTATCAGTCCGAATCACCTGAATATTGCCGGCCTTTTTTTTTTATGCGGCGGTGTTTCGGCGGTTCGGGCATGATTACCTCAACACGAGCTTCTTGGTCCTGCCCGTTTCCTCTTTCAGACACTACGTCTGCCTGCTCGTCTCTCACCATCTCAGCCTGCTGTTCTTGATTCTCCTCAATATTTTCCTCTCGAGCCGTATCTGTATCCGCAAGTCTCTGATCAGCCTCTCCTGGGGTCTGTTCTTGCGGTTCTTCTAGGTTTTCTTCAACCACTGCAACAGCCTCATCCTCTGTCACTTTTTCCTGTTCTTCCGCCCTCTGATGTCGCCTTCTTCTTTTAGCTTCTTTCTCCTCCGGTGTTCTTTTCTTCTTAGTTTTTACTTTCTAAACTTCGGGGGTAATGGGTATTTCCTCTTCACTCTCTCTCTCTCTCTTTCTTTCCTCGCTCTTGTTTTGGCCATGGATAACTCAAAGGGTTTTGCAGAGAATGAAAAGGAGAAAGAAAGAATGTAGATGGCAAGATAGAATCAAGAAGACGAAGTGAGGAGAAACGTACCAATGTCTACAAATAAATAAGGCTCCAGCAATTTGAAATCCTAACCGAAAGGATTTGCTCCGTAATATATGGTTTTACCGTTCATATTTACTTTGCAATTCAAATCCCTAACGGTAAAATCGTGGAATTTCAATCATCTATGGGAAATAATGGCATGTTGTCAATGGCTAAACCGTTGGATTATCCCTGCACGACATGTGGCAACATCCCTGCAATTCACCTGCCCATAGAAATTCAAAAATTCCAACGGTAAAAATAATTACTCACACTAAAATCCTTCCTATTCGTACGAGAAATTTGCTCCAGCATTATCTTTGTTGCAACAATCTTCTGAACCTGCCGAATCTTAGATATGGAATTTAAATTTCAAAATAGGAAAATCAAATCTTTTAAATTCAAATTGAACTTAACCGATCAAATCAAACTTAATTTTTTTTATTCTTAAAGCCGAATCAATTAGAGAAAATCTTTATTAACTAACAGAATTCAAATAACTGAAAATAAAATCTATTAAAATCAAACCAATAAAAAGATAATTCAAAGATAATTTAAATAAATAACCCAAAAATAAAATCAAATTCAAAAATAAAATCTAAACTACCAATAATAAAATACTGAAGGATAAAATCTACTAAACCATGCAAAATCAAATCTAACCTAACCGAAATTAAAATCAAATCAGCGAAAAATAAAATTAATACAAACTTCTGGGAGCTCAAAATTTTGCTCGGTGAAATGCTCCCGCAAAAGTCCTGCTCTCTCAATCATCAACCAACCTTAGGGAAGGATATTTCAACCGAAACTCCTCACCCAATAATGCTTCACACGCTGTCCATTCACCTTGAACACTCTCCCATCTTTTTCATCCTGCAAAGTAATTGCTCCATTGGGGAAAACCTCAATCACAATAAACGGTCCTGACCATTTAGATTTTAATTTTCCAGGAAATAATTTTAATCTAGAATTATAAAGCAAAACTTTTTGACCCTTGACAAACTCTTTAGATTTAATTTTCTTGTCATGCCACAACTTAGTCTTTTCCTTATACATTTTCGCATTTTCGTAAGAAAATTGACGAAATTCTTCTAACTCATTAAGCTGCAGCATTCTTATCGCTCCTGCACGATTCAGATCAAAATTTAACTTTTTCAAAGCCCAAAATGTTTTATGCTCAAGCTCTAATGGTAAATGGCAAGCTTTCCCATATACTAACCTATAGGGAGACATACCTAGAGGAGTCTTATAAGCTGTCCTATAAGCCCAAAGAGCCTCATCCAACCTAAAAGACCAATCCTTTCTAGATGGATGGACTACTTTCTCTAAAATCGATTTAATTTCCCTATTACTGATTTCAGCTTAACCATTTGCTTGTGGGTGATAAGGGGTAGCCATCCTATGCTTAATCTCATACTTAGCTAAAAGCTTAGTTAAGATATTATTAACAAAATGTGTACCCTCATCACTCACTAGAGCCCTAGGTGTCCCAAACCGCGCAAAAATGTGCGATTGAAGAAACCTTGCTACTGTCTTGGCATCACTCTGATGGCATGCAATGGCCTCCACCCATTTGGACACATAATCAACTGCCAATAAGATAAAAACATTGCCATTAGAAGGGGGAAATGGCCCCATAAAGTCAATACCCCATACATCAAATAATTCAACTTCTAAAATGTAAGTAAGAGGCATTTCATCTCTAGGCCCCAAATTTCCTCTCCTTTGGCAAGCATCACATTGCTTGTAGAACCAATGGGCATCCTTGAATAACGTAGGCCAGAAAAATCTGCAATGCAAAATCCTCATAGTTGTCCTCTGACTGCTGAAATGACCTCCATACGGCGAAGAGTGACATTGCTCCAGGATTTCCTTTGCTTCAGCACCTGAAACACACCTACGAATAATACCGTCAGAGCATTGCTTATACATAAATGGCTCATCCCAATAAAAAAAACTTCGCATCATGCTTAAACTTTTTCTTCTGCCTCCAATCCATGTCAATAGGGGTGACTCCCTTTACACAAAAGTTTGCAATATCAGCATACCAAGGGACATCCCTAACTACCTTTATTTCAACAGCAAAAAGCTGTTCATCTGGAAAAGAATCGGAAATGGCAGATTGCTCCAGCAAAGATGATGATGGATCAAGACGAGATAAATGATCTGCTTTTTAACCCAATTGCTATCGGCAATTGGATAGATGATCCCAACATCCAACCATTTAATTACCTCCTTTTTAACAACCTCTTTCATTGCAGGGTTAAGCCTTCTTTGTTGCTCAATACTCCTAAAGGATCCCTCCTCTAGAGCGATTTTATGCATACAAAAAGATGGGCTAATTCCATGAATATCAGCCAATGTCCAACCTATAGCTTTGCGGTATTGCTGCAGCAATTTTATTAAGGCCCCTTCATGCTCCGACATTAAATCTGATGCAACAATAATGGGCAACGTCTCACTTTCCCCAAGATACACATACTTTAGATGCTCCGGCAAGGGCTTCAAATCTAAAGTAGGTGCCTCAATTAGGGATGGCTTAATTGGGGGAGCCTTTCTTTGATCTAAATCTAAAGACTCAAAAACATCCTCACACCTAAACAATTCTTTTTCATTTTTTCTATCTAAAGAACAAAATTCAAAATCTTCTACACTAACCTCTCCATGCTTTTCTGAATGCTTATCAGCCGAATCCTGTATTGCTGTCTCAATAACTGTGCTCTCCAGAATCCTAATGAAGGAGCAATCCTCCATTTCGTCTGGATATTTCATGGCTTTAAAGACATTAAATTTCACTTCCTCATTACAGACTCTCATTGTTAATTCCCCTTTTTGAACATCTATTAACGCCCTACCAGTAGCAAAAAATGGACGACCTAGAATAATTGGGACATCTTTATCAGCCTCATAGTCTAAAATAATAAAATCAACAGGAAATATGAACTTATCCACTTTTACTAAAACATCCTCAATTTTACCCTCTGGATATGTGATAGACCTATCAGCTAATTGGAGTGTGACTATGGTAGGCCTAGCTTCACCAATACCCAACTTCCGATAGACCGAAAGAGGCATAAGGTTAATGCTTGCGCCTAAATCACAGAGTGCTCTACCTAATTCTTTTCCACTTATAGACACAGGTATGGTAAATGACCCTGGATCCTTAGCCTGGGGGGTAGCCCATTCTTAAGAATAGCACTACACTCCTCAGTAAGAGATACAGTTTCAAACTCACTTAACCTTTTCTTTTTAGTCAAAATATCCTTAAGAAATTTAGCATAATTAGGCATTTGCTCAATAGCTTCTACTAGAGGGATATTTATATGCAACTGCTTAAGAATCTCTAAAAACTTTTTAAATTGACCATCCTGATTCTTAGGCTTTTGCCTTTGTGGAAAAGGTAGAGGTGGTACATAAGGAGGGGGCGGTACATATGGTGGTTCCACATCTGGCACAGAACCAGATGCTCCAGCATTTTCATTGCTGCCTCCAGCACCCTGACCAGACTCCAACTTTCTCAACAACAATATTTTTATCACTATCATCATTTTTCTCTATAGCCTGGGTTTTACTAGACTCAATTCTTTCTTCTAATGGCTTACCACTCCTAAGAGTAACTGCCTTTACCTGCTCCTTACCTTCCCTTCTAGGGTGTTCAGTATCTGATGGAAGTTTCCCTTGAGGCCTTGCCTTCAGCTCATTAGCCAGCTGACCCACTTGCAATTCCAGGGCCCTCATCGAAGCTTGATTACTTTGAATTGCGGCATCTGTACGAGCCATAAATTCTTTCATCATCGCTTCGAGAGAATTTCCCGAATTTTGCAGGGGCAAAGCCTGCTTATTTTGCTAGGGCATTACCTGCGCTTTAGCAAATCCCGGCTGGTTCATCTTCTGTTGTGCTTGTACGTTATTTCCTTGACCTCCCCATGAGAAGTTGGGGTGGTTGCGCCAACCTGGATTATAGAAGTTACAATACGGGTTGTTCCTCTGATTACCTACAAAAAACACAGAAGCTGGATTGCTGGGGCAAAACTCGTAGTTGTAGTCTTCACCGCAATAGACACATGCTTCGTCCGTGACTTGGTTCACCACTGCAGTAGGCTCCATAACTGGTGGCTGCTGATGACTAATCACTGTCACATTCTTAAGAGCGTTAGCAATCATAACAAGCTCAGCCCTAATGGTGGACACACCATCAACCTCTAACACACTCTTAACCTTTTTATTAGTGCCTCTAACATCCGACCACTGACAACTATTGATAGATATTCTCTCTAAAATTTCATAAGCCTCATCAAAAGTTTTTGCCAAAAGGGCCCCTCCAGCCGAAGCATCGACCATACCTTGGGTTACTCCATTTAAACCATTGTAGAATGTTTCCATTTGAATACAATGAGGTAACCCATGGTGGGGACACTTTCGTAAAAGCTCCTTAAACCTCTCCCAAGCCTCACTAAAAGTCTCATCTTCAAGTTGCCTAAACCCTACTATTTCACTCCTTAATTTAGCATTTCTATTAGGTGGGAAATATTTACTCAAAAAATTTTCAGCTAACTCATCCCACGTCCTAATTGATCCTGGAGCAAAAGAGTTTAACCATGACTTTGCTCCATCTCTAAGAGAATACGAGAACAAAGTTAATCTAAGAGCATCTCTAGGCACTCCTTGAATTATAAAAGAATCACTAACTCCTAGAAAAGACTTATGATGTAAATGAGGGTCTTCAGATGTCAAACCATGGAATTGCCCAACGATTTGCAACATCTAAAACATTATCGGTTTCATTTCAAAATTTGCCGCTTGGATTTGGGGACGTGCAATCCCTGGATTCAACTCATTAAACATCGGGACAGCATACGCTCGAATGGCTCTGGTCCTATCGTTCGCTATCAGGATAGGATTCTCAGCCTGATTATTTTGCTGCTCATTTTGCTCAAACAGCGGGTTTTGCTGCAGAACCGGATTCTGCTGGGGGTTCGCTGCTGCTGGACCTTCAGGACCCTCCGGAAGACGCGACACGTTCTCCATATGGTTTCTGCGATGCTCCCTCCTTTTGTTCCTAAATGTCCTTTCAATTTCTGGATCAAGCTCAAACCGTACCCCAGGCGGATCGCTCATGCACCAAAATCACACCTGCAAAAACAAAAGAAACAATCAAAAAGCTCTAGCACCAAACCACTAAAACACATACACAAAAATAAATCAGATAAAAACTTATTCAAGTCCCCGGCAACGGCGCCAAAAACTTGTTGGGTTCCTAGAGTGAGTAAAAATATGATTAAAATACTCTAGAATTCCTGTGCAAGTATACACAGTCTGCAGCAAGTAATATTATCAATCCGAGCCCTGAATTAGTTTCCACTCTACCTATTTCTGTGTAACTTTCCAATGGTTTCAAGAATAGTAAAATGATTTGGTTTTATCGGAATTATGCTGAAGCAAAATAAATGACAGAACAACGAGTAAACAAATAGATAGACAGATTAAAGACAGGCGCTGGTTAGGTTTTAGTGATTGTTCTAAGATATGCTCTAGCAATATTATTGATCATGCATTTCTCGCAGTATTATTAGCGGATTCCTCCCGGAACTCCGGATCTTTTGGGATATGTTTCAAACCCAATGAAGAGCGACCGATCAAGCACTAGGCAACTGGCTATCCCTAGCTCAGTCACTGGCGTTCACCAATACACAATGATCGTAGTGTGGATAATTGCCACACACTCTCTAAATCATCCCTGAAACTAGAGAGAGCTATTCACACCGGCTGGCCAGGCGGGCATAAAATGGAAATAAGCACAACAATTAACCAAAATGCGATAGTCAATATATTACTAGAGATGAAGCACAGTAATCACATTATTTCTAACCAACACCTTAAGCTACTTAGTTCATAATAGGCATAGGAATACGAATTACAATCTGAGTATGCATGTCCATAACCACAAGTTAATAAAGAAAATAAACTCCCTAATCAGCTTGCGGAAGATGGTGTTCTTGATGATCTTCAATCTCTCTAAAATATTCAGCTTCCAAGGGAAAACATGGAATGCCTTTGACTTGGACAGCTACTTCCTTTTATAGAAGGAGAGGAGACTTGAATTAGGTCAACTTGGACACGTGTAGGGCTCTCTTTGCTCCTTTATCACGAAAATTACTCAACAGAAGTCGGTTCATGAAGTTGGCTAACGAGCTGTGATGTGGTAGTTTCTGCTCCCAGTTTTGCTGCAGCACAGAATTTGCTCCCTCCAGTCGCTCAGCAGCATAATCTGCACAAAATAATTTCCAATGCTTCCATTCTTCCAAATGGGTTAAAACATGTAATATCTATCCAAAACCAACCCTAATAAGCATAGAGGACACACAAATCTCTATATAATTGAGGCCTAAATAACTACCTTTTGGGCAGTTATCATGTTGCAACCTCACAGAGAGAACGTGAGCAAGCAACACAAATAGAGACATTGAAGGCAGAACTCGTGCAATCACGAGAGCAGATCCAAAAGGTGGAGACAATGGTCGAGGAAGAGAGGAGTGCAAGACTCGAGACGAAAGCTAGTTGGATAGAGTGAAAGGTCTAGTCGAGCAATTAATGCAGTCACAAGGAGAAGGAACATCGAACTAGGTATGAACTTACCCCTTTGTGTAATAAACGTATGAGTAGAAGATATATGTTGCTATCCTGCAGTTATGGTAGCAACATAACGTTCCTTATATTGACTGCAATTTGTCTGCATTTGATAGATGTTGCTTCAAGAGATATGTTGTTATCCTGCAGTTATGGTAGCATTTGTTCCTATGTATCTGTCTCTTTATTAAGTTGAACACGTGTTTTTGTTTAGATTTTGTTTCCTTTGTTTAAAGGGCATGCCCATTCCACATGTTTGCTTCCTTCGATTTGTTGCATATGTTTAGAGGGCTCATTCTAACGTTTTCATGTTAGTTAAGTTTAGGATTGGTGTGAGGGGTGGGTGACAACTAGTCTTATTTCACGCTCCTGTGTATCTTTCTCTTTCTTAAGTTTGGTGCATTTGTTTAGATTTTGTTTCCTTTGTTTAAAGGGCATGCCCATTCCACATGTTTTCTTCATTCGTTTTGTTGCATATGTTTAGAGGGCTCATTCCAACGTTTTCATGTTAGTTAAGTTTAGGATTGGTGTGAGGGGTGGGTGACAAACTAGTCTTATTTCACGCTCCTATGTATCTTTCTCTTTCTTAAGTTTGGTGCATTTGTTTAGATTTTGTTTCCTTTGTTTAAAGGGCATGCCCATTCCACATGTTTGCTTCATTCGATTTGTTGCATATGTTTAGAGGGCTCATTCCAACGTTTTCATGATAGTTAAGTTTAGGATTGGTGTGAGGGGTGGGTGACAAACTAGTCTATTTCATACTCATATATATCTTATATCGTTTTTATTTGGATTATACATGGGATTCTTAAATTTTGTTAATTTCTTTACTCAATTGTTTTTTTTTTCTTTCAATGTTAAGTCAATTTTCATTTTCTTCATACTATGTGTGTTTAACTCAGTTTTGACAAACTTGTAAGCGTTTTAGTTAATTGTTCGAAGTTTTGAAAAATCATTTTCGTTTTAATTGCAGGATCGAGGGATGTTTCAATTGCAGGTTCGAGGGATGTTTTTGTTTGGATGTTTTTTATCAGAAAGATCGAGCTGTTTGGTTTTTTTTTTTTTTTGTTGACAAAGCTTAACAACAAAACTTAACAACAATGTGGACTATTGGTGACTTACAAGTTTTTTTTTTCTTAACAAACTTTGACTTATAAACTTGTTGTATGGACATTTGAAATATTATTAATGAATCATTTGTACTGTTTTAAATGAAATTTTCACTGTTTTGAATGAAATTTGAATAATTCAATGAGATATTTATATTGTTTAGAGTGAAAGTGTTCGAGATTTTTATATTGTTTAGAGTGAAAGTGTTATATAAATATTTTTCAGGGGTGAAAAGAAAGGAGCTCCCGACGCATCAACAAGCGTCGGGAGTTACTATAACTGTCGACGCCATCCTAATGGGTGTCGGCATCAACCGTTCCTCGTAACCTCCCGACGCATAAAATGCCACATCAGGCGAGGGATGAACCCCCGACGCCTGTTGTAGGCGTCGACAACAGCTTGCTCTCGACGCATGCTCAGATAGTGTTGGGAATTGTTAAAAACTCTCGACGATCGAAACTCTAGCATCGGACGATCCTTTAGGGTATCATGTGTCGGGAGTTGATATAACTCTCGACGTTGTCGTGTTGCGCATTGGGAGAGGAAGCCCTGACTATTATCTTTCGACAATATTTAGGGATGTTCATTCACCTCGCGGGGCCGGGGCCTTGTGGGGACCCGCCCCTAATGGGGCGGGGAATCCCCGTTTAAGTGGGGAATGAGGGAGGGAGTGGGGGAAAAACATTCCCCGCGAGCTAAACGGGGATGGGGACGGGGAATGTATTCCCCATCCACGTTCCCCGCTCCCCGCCCCGTTTACTTTTTTTTAATTATTATTATTATTATTATTATTCACTATATATAAATTTAAAGTTTTATTGTTAATGATTTAGAAAATTGGATAGGTTTGAATTATATGGTTTAAATAATTAAATTATATGTATAGAAAATTAGATAGTTTGATATGAAATATTATTTTGTTTATAATAAGAGATTTAAGAATTTTTTTTCTTTAAAAAGAGATTTTTTAAAGAAATTAATTATCTAAATGAAGAATTTATGTGAATAATTAACTATCTAATAGGACCATTTTTCATGCAAAGTTAACTATTTGAAAATTTATCAAAAGAATATTTGATTTAATGAAGACAAAAAAAAAAGAAAAAAAATTAAATGGGGAATAATTCCCCGTGGGGAACCCGATCCCCGCAAATTCCCCACGGGGAATCCCCGCCCCATTCCTCGTGAAATTTAATAGGGAATTTCGCGGGGATGGGGATTGAAATGGGAGGTGGGGATGGGGACGAGGAAGCCATCCCCGTCCCCGCCCCGCCCCGTGGACATCCCTAACGATATTGCCGACGCTATGTTGATCGTCGGGGGAGGCTCTCCCAACGGTTTGGTGCGTCGGGAAAGACTATTCTTCTTATAGTGGAGAGGTCTAAGTAAACCATATCGCCTAGCTTTGCCAACACGAACTTGATCCTTGCTTGGAAGTATTCAAGTGGTTCGAGTTGGATCAAACTTCAAACAAAGAACACCCAAGAGTTAGAGGCGGCTCTAAAACGCCCTAAATTAAATTCAAAGAATCTAAAAGGAACTTACCGCCTTAAACTTCCCAAAAGAAACTTGGGTCTTTGCTCGGAAGTGTCCCAGGGAGTTCGAATCTATAAAACAGAGAGTTTCTAAGGATTAGAGACCGATCTAACATACTTTAAAACACTCTAAACGAAAACAGAATGAGCTAAGTATGCTAAGAGTCGTTGAACCTTACCGAAAATGGTCTAAATCCTTGCTGAAACGTGTTTGATAAGATTCAAATTCACAAACCCAAATTTCTTAGGCTATGGGTAACTTGAGTTGAGACCCTTCGGGCTATGGGTATTCGCCGAACACCTATTTCAACTCAAGACATCGTTGGACAACAATGGAATACACCCAATCCTGCAATATCAAAGTCAATGAGGAATGGGTAAACCATATCAAGGTCATTTGGGTTATGGGTCACGAGTCAAGGAAGATTTTGAGTTTAAAACCACACTAAACAACGTTGGAAAAACAAGAAATTAATCCCAAAACCCAATTCTAAAGTTGTACAAGAATGGGTAAACTAAATTTGAGGTTAATAAATCATGGGTAACGTTGAAAGCTTACCAAAAGAGTCTGAACACTCCGAAACATACCTTAAACCAGCCTGAACGCGCCCAAAATGTAGGAACAACGAAGATTTAGACTTCTACTCACTAGCATGACCGAAACAAGAGGAAGAAAACGAGATTAACACGTTGTCCACTGAACTCAAATGAAATAAAGAGAAAAAGGAAGTCTTACGCGTGAAACAAAGGGGAAATCTGAGACTCACCTACTGAGGCCGACGGCGAACACGAGGGAGAGAAGACGGCTCGCTGTTGCTTTCACGGAGAAGAAAACGTCTGCACGAACCTACTACTTAGCCCAAACACACAAAAGAAACAAGGGAGATGACCTTGCAGGTCTTGACACCGATGGAAGACAAGCAAGGGAGGGGGAGAGAGTTGCGGATGCTGGAGAAGATGGAAGTTCTAGTGGCTGGCGACGTAAGCAAAAGAAAAACGGGGAAGAGGAGGGCAACGGCTGACTAAAGAGAAAGAGAAGGAGAGATTGAGGTTGAGGGCTTTCTTTTATTTTATTTTCTTATTTCTTTTCTTTTAAAATAAACCTTAAAAAAAGAAAATCGCATTTTAAATAGGAATTAGATCTTATCTAGGATTTAATTTAAAATCCCAAACTTAGCTTCCAAAAGATTTGGAATAGAAAATAACCCAACTGATTTGGGATTTGAGTCTTTTGAAATTCGAAATAAATATCAAATATTAAACCTCCAAACCTTAGGTAATTACAGATTTAATTAAAAATCTCTTTTCCTTAAATTATAGAAATTTAATTTATCGACCCAAGGCTAAGCTTAATTCTAATTTTTCAAATTGAAATAAGAATGCTCGACAGATCCCAAAATGGGTCGATTTTGAAACGTGGGACGTTACATTTCCTCAAATCCTTATCAGTCTAAAAATCTGTGTGAGTGTATCTTGTACGGATCAAATCCTTAGTCATCATACACAAGCATATAGTCCCTCGTTCTCCTAAGATACTTGAGAATATACTTAACGTCTCTCTAGTGATCAAATCCTGACTGGATTGATTCTTACTGACAATCCCTACTATATAAGGCATTCGTCTCATGTCCTCAACTTCTTGAGGTAACTAAGGGAACAGTTTCTTAGACTAAGGAATTCCATGTCTAAAAAGTAGTGAATCCTTCTTGGAATTCTGCATCTTATGTCTAACTAACATCTTGTAGACATAAGACATTTGAGGCAAGACTAGATTTTTGTTCATACGGTTCCTAACAATTTGGATCCCAAGAAGAAACACAGCTTCTCCCAAATTTTCATTTGGAAATGAGCTGCTAGCCTTTTCTAATGTCAGTGAGATAACCTACACCATTCCCAATGATTAGGATATCAATCATTTACAACACTAAGAATGTTGGGTTTTATGCCCTAAAACTCGTAGATAGTGGATGTAACTGTTGACCGGATATTAATGAAATAATATTTATATATTTTTCCATTAAATGTTATTAGTTATTTTATATTTGTCTTTGCCTAAAAATAACCCTAATCCAATAAACTAGACATCCTAGGCTGTAATATGAGTCTTGAACTATATGTAGCGACATATGGGATCATTGTTCAAGAAACAGCCTAAGACTGGGTGCCTTATCCTGGTGACACTATGGATACGACCCACTTTATATTTGATACAAACGCTATGATCCAACGCATTCGTGTAGGAGACATGCGAGTGGGGGTATCCTATGCAATGAGTTTGCATAAGACCGGACCGCGAAATAGTAACCACTGGTCATAACACCGTTAACTAGTTGGTTTTCTATTTCACTAGGACGACCTAGACAACTTGGTCTTAATCCTTAGTTGATTATGAACTCCTGCTCATGAGGGATTGTCCTTTGATTTGTATGGGTGAGAGTGGCCAATATGCCGACTCAATAAGCCTACCATTTTGGGGACAAGACCGAGTGGGGAGCTGGGAACATAATCGTACAAGATGGAATTCACTCCTTCCCGACTTTAGGGAAGCAGATGAGTGTTCCCTTAAGTGGTTACTCCGAGTCTTGAACAAAGGGTCCTACCCTCTCAATGGATACGACCCACTTTATATTTGATACAAACGCTATGATCCAACGCATTCGTGTAGGAGACATGCGAGTGGGGGTATCCTATGCAATGAGTTTGCATAAGACCGGACCGCGAAATAGTAACCACTGGTCATAACACCGTTAACTAGTTGGTTTTCTATTTCACTAGGACGACCTAGACAACTTGGTCTTAATCCTTAGTTGATTATGAACTCCTGCTCATGAGGGATTGTCCTTTGATTTGTATGGGTGAGAGTGGCCAATATGCCGACTCAATAAGCCTACCATTTTGGGGACAAGACCGAGTGGGGAGCTGGGAACATAATCGTACAAGATGGAATTCACTCCTTCCCGACTTTAGGGAAGCAGATGAGTGTTCCCTTAAGTGGTTACTCCGAGTCTTGAACAAAGGGTCCTACCCTCTCAATGGCACGAAAGGGTTTTCTGTTTGATGGTTGGACCACAAACAGGTTGTTCATTAGAGGAGAACTGGTACTTAAGGAAATAGAAGTAACCCAGGAGTAAAACAGAAAATTTGACCCAACTGGTGTTACAGACACTCGTGAAGGACTAACTAGTTGGTATTGGTCTATATCCGTGGACACAGAAAATATGTCTGTAGTGAGAAGAGTGCAACTGCGAGTCTATAGTGGAATGTACACATAGTTAACGAATATTGATTAATGTGGTTAATGAGTTTGACCAATTGATCTCACATCGTTGGAGCTTCTGATCTACCGGTCCATTAGGTCCCACTAATAGCTCATAAAGTAATTTGAGGCAACTAAGTAATAAATGTAAATTGAAAATGCTAAATTTACTAAGGGAAACAATATAATATATATTGATATATTATTATGAGAGAAATTAATATTTGAAGAAATTCAAATATTAATATAAATTTGAGTCACATTAAATTTATGGAAGTTTGAAAGAGTTCAAATAATGAATTAATTAATTTTAAGGCCTAAAATCTATTTGGGCAAATTAATTAATTCAAGGCTGGAAATTAAATATGTGATATTTAATTGGTGGTTAATTAATTAAAGAATTCATTAATCGGGAATTAATCAATTATGGAAATAATTAATCACTTAAGGAAGTGATTAATCATTTATGGAAATGATCTAATCACTTATGGAAGTAATTAGTCATTTGTGGAAAAGATTAATCAATTATGGAATTGATTGATCATAGATTGATTAAATAAGGAATAAGATTGAATCAATTGATTTAATTGAATATTTTATTCATGGCATCTCTTCTATAAATAGAACACTAGACCTAATTGGTTCAGTACACTCTCCTCTTGCTCTTAGACTCACAAGACAAGACTTAGAATTCTCTCTAGCCTCCCTCTTAGAGAAAGACTCCCACAAGTCTTTTGCCTCCTAGACTTAGAGACATACCGGTGTAACCTCTGTGGTTATTTTGTCATTCAAGAAGAAATTTCCAGCGATTAAAAGACAAGAGGGTTGCTGCGTTTTTGTCTGTTGGAGCGTCGTGGGCGAAGAACGGTCAAGTCTACAACGAAGGCTTGTAACGGTTCTTTCCCATTTCTTTAGAAAAGCATGAAAATAAATTAGATTTAATTTTCAAGCATGTTTATAGCTATTTACAGCAACTTTAAAGCATGTTTAAAGTTTATATTTTGTCTTTTTGTAACGGTATTTTAATGTTAACTAGATTTTTTGAACGTGCGATGCACGTGGTTTCCCTCTTTAAAAACTAAATTGAATAAAATAATTGAGAAATTAGATATTATTATTATTATTATTGTTGTTTATTTTTTTTAGAAGAGAAGGAAATTATTTATTTATTTATTTTTATATTCAAACTTTTCATATTCTAACATGAATTCTTAATTCATTTAATTTCTAGAACTTTTAGGATTCCATGATTAATTGTAATTAAAGGTAAAGACATAACTTTTAATTGGAGTATATTTTTAAAAATAAATTGATCAACCTTTTAAAGCTTTTCATATTCTAACTTTTTTTTTTATAATATTCATATTCTAACTTCTTAGAATTTATGGTTGATTGTTACAATTTCTAATGGACTCACTATGAAAAAGATTGAATGTTTGATTTTGAGCAAAAAAAATTTTTCTAATATTTACTTCAACTATATCATATGTTATTTTTTAAAAATGAATAATTAAGCCCTCGTTTGATAACCATTTCGTTTTTGGTTTTTGGTTTTTGAAATTAAGCCTATAAACACTACTTTTATCTACAAGTTTATTCATTTTGTTATATATGTCATTTCCTTGTTTTAAAAAACCAAGTCAATTTTTGAAAACTAAAAAAAGTAGTTTTCAAGAACTTGTTTTTGTTTTTAATACTTGGCTAGAAATTCAAATGTGTTATTAATAAAGATGAAATTCATTTTAAGGAAAGTGGGAAGAAATAAGCATGAATTTAAAAAACCAAATGGTTATCGCAAACGGAGCCTAAGATAATACATTTCAATTATTTATATTAAAAAGAGTAATTTAATAAAAACACTATGTTTCTTATATGATTTAAACTTAATAGATATTGAGTTATCAAATTGCACAAACATTTTAAAATCAAAAAATAAAATAAATTATAGCAAATATAAAAAGACAATATTTACAAAAACAAAACACAATAATAATATAGTAATTATAAAATTAAAAAAAAACAGTGATAACAAAAAAAAAAACAAAAACAAAAACAAAACGTGATCTATATAGATATACAAATTTTTGAAAATAGATTTGTCTCACCCTAGCTAGCTAAACAAATATCATTATTCAACTTAATCAAAGTATGATTGTAAGCTTTCAAACTTACCAATTAGATAGAGTCGTAAATCTTGTGTGACTTGGGATGTATTATGTATGTCTTGCGAGCTATCAATATCAAAGAAAATTTGAAAGTAAAAAAAATGTGAGATCAATAGAGAGTTCAAAGTATTGGTGGAGGGAAGGTGAGAGGAAACCCTTTTTATAATGATAGAAGATGAAAACGTAATAAAGCTCTTAGGCTTCCAGAACTTTTGAAATCCTATTATTAATGTTATGGGTAAATTTGGACCTAACTCTAAGAAAGTCAGAGAAACAAGCCCACGGAGGCCCAATGGGCCTAAATCAATCTCTAGGGATACTCACTCTCCTAAAAGGAAGGGGAAAACCTTAATTTCAACTATAAATAGAAGAGGTTCACCCGAGAGTAAGGGGACTCCACTTGGTATCTATTTTTCTTCCTCTATATTCCTACTTTATTTGTTTCGCTTATGATCTCCCAACTGACTTAAGCATCGAAGTCGGTGTGGCAAGCACCACGCCGGTGCTTAGTTTTCTCTTGTTTTGCAGACCACGTCTTCCCATTCAAATAAATTTACCGTTGATGTCACGTGAAGGTCAGGTGAGCCCCTTGGCCAAATTTTGGCATCAACAATTAATTAACATTAGTAAAAATAATTAAAATTCTTCGTAAGTTAAATAACAACATTTTTTTCATATTCCAACTTTTTAAATTCCATGTATTTATTATGATTGATAATTAATTAGAATTATAATATTAGATTAGAATAATTTTAATTATTTTGATTTTTATTTTTAGTTCACTTAAACTTGTTATGTAACTTCCGTATTCACTTGAAGTTTATTGTGATTTTATAATAATTTTCAATTTTTTGTGTTAATTAATAATAAATTATTAAATTACTATTGATAATTAATATTAGTGGCACAATATGTATTATTCAAAATTATTAGTGGCATGATATGTAATTATAAATTTTGACAACAGATAATATTGTAAAAAAAATGATTTTCAAAGATTGTGGTTTTTTAATAGATTATAGATTATAGATTAAATTATATTATAGATGAAATAAAAGGAGTTAAAAAAACTTTTGGTATTTCGCAAACCCTTCTAAATTCCATGAACTTTTTATAAATGAGGTATGACTATCAATATTCTACTTTTTTACATTTCTCTCATTTATCAATAACTAGTTTTTTACCACGTGCGATGCACGTTTATATATATCAAATTATGCATTTTTTCTTATAACTAATAAAATAATTTTGAATAAAATATAAATAATAGATTAACGACCAAGAGGTCTGTGGTTCACATCCTCTATCCCCACATGTTGTAAAAAAAAAAATTAATTACTAATATAATATGATATAATTTATAATTTTATAAATAATTTAAATTAATTATGTAAATCGTTTCATATATTTGTTAATATTTTATATTAGCATACCTATTATTTTGTTATTTAAAAATCACATATATATTTTATAATTTCATTTATTAGGTTTATAATAAGCTATATTTTAGAGTTAAGAAATATTTATTAAAATTTTCATTAAAATAAAAGTTATTATATTGGATGTTACAAATTTTATTGTAGTTTATTAGAAAATTTAATGGACTTGCCATTTAAAAAAAAAAATGTGTGCCTTTCATTTTGAGCTAAATAATTTGTATCAAATATTATGTACTTTTTTTTATAAAAAAAATATAATTAAAATAATATATATGAATTATTGTGATAAAAAGAGAAAGTTTAATTAACATGCTAAATTTCTTATAAAATTTGAATCTAGTTAAAATATTGTAAGTTATCAAATTCAAATTAAAGTAGTCACCTTGAGCATAGCTCAACTGGTTAAGGTATTCAAGAATTACTTTCAATATTAGAGAGAATTTGACAATAAGAAAATTGATAATAAAGAAAAAATGAAGCTTGGTAGAAAAATTGTGGATTTTTTTTATAAAATAAATAGTAGTAAATGCTGAAAATGTTACAAAATCCTTTGGAATTTTGAACTTTTTAAATTCTATCATTCATTATTTTTAGCCAAAATCATTAAATTCTTGATAAATAAATGAAAGTTTTTTTTTTTTTTTTTTGTATTCTAACTTTTGTAAATTTCATATATTTATCATGTTCTTTTTAGTAGTATATATATTTATCATGGTTGATAATCAATTATTTATTATTGATAATTATTCTAACAATTAACCATTTATATTTAAGTTAGGGAGAGAGATAGAGAGATTTTATGGAGATAGTGGAGAGATTTTAGGGAGGTGGTGGTGAGAGATGAAAGTGAAAAAATTATTAGAATTATTTTTAATCGTTTGTGGTTAACCATAACGTTATGGTTCATTTTCTTTTCTTTCTTCATTTTTATCTTTTTCAAGGAAAAACAAATATTTGTTAGAAAAGATAATGAAAGAAAATTATGTTTTTTAGTAATCAACCAAAGAAATATAATAACACATAAGGAAGACACTCATCTTCCATTATGGTAGAAAAAGTAAAGTTAATGTTGTAAATAAAATGTTTCTTGTGAAAACATTTTATATTTATTTAAGTTTAAATAACACATTTTATCGATTTTCATTTCCCTAATTAGTTAACATTTAGGGAAAAAAAAACAGGGACAAAGTAGTTCAAAAATGTTTTCCAAACATATCATTCATTTTGAATAAAAAGTTATATTCTAGTAAAAAAATTCTAACAAAATTAACATGTGTTTTGATTAATTTAGAATTACTTTATCAAAAAATAAATATGATTAGATAAAAATATTGATTTTAAAATTACTTTATCTAGATGGAGGCAAACTTTTTACATTATAGCTTTTCACATTCTATTTATTTAATCTCTATGGGTGTATTTAAATTGCATTATCTCATGCCACTTTCTTAATGAACTTTAGGTTACATTTTTATTGTTTTTAATATATCAATTAAAAAATATATAGATATATATATTTTTAATTGCTTGGAGAATGAAATGACAAAACTTTTTGTATTTCAATTCTTCAAATTTTATTTAAATTATTGTTGATAGATAATTTTTTTTATTATTGATAATTAATTAATTTATTGTTTATAGTTAATTAAAAATTTTATGAAGCACTTGATTACATCATTATTTTCTCGAAAAAATAAAAGAAACATAAGCTTATAATTGATAAATAAGTTTTTTTTTTCCAACAAATATTTTAAATAAAAATAACAATACACTAACTTATAGAATGACAATAAAAAATAATCGGTAACAAAAAAAAAATCAAGATCTTAATTATACACTAATTTTTTCAAATAGATTTTGCTTACTTGACAATGATATACAAATACTCTTAATCAACCTTCTCCACAAAAAAAAAAAAAAAAAAAAAAAAAAAAAAAAAAAAAAAACTCTACTTCATCGAAGTTAATTTGCAAACTTGAAAGCTTGGGGTCTAGGATAGATACGACGACTCATGCTTCCCTTGCAACTTGAACACCAACATCTTGAGATGTTTTGAAGATTGAAGAGTCTTTGAGAACAATGCATTGAGAGAATAACAATAGAGAAAGAATAAAACTCGATTTGGTAAAAAATGGTGAAGAAAACTCATTTTTATAGTAGTAGAATGTGAGAAGTTACAAAACTTTTTGAATTCTATAACATTTCAAATCTCATTTTGTATTAAATTATATAAAAAATCTTTAAAGTGGTAGAAAAACCTTTTACATTCCAACCTTTGAGATTGTATGCACTTATTATTGATAATTGACTATTATTTTGTATTAATTTATTTATTAATTATAAATGACATATTTGTAAATTAGTAAGTTAAAGAAGGGACAAAAATGTCCAAAAATGTTTTTCCAACATTCTCACTTTTTAATATAGTATAGATATAGATTATGAATGTAATTAAATTTTTATTTATCAAATTAAATTATCTATTAATTTTAAAAAATAAAACACAACAAAACAAAGGACAGAGAGATCAATTATTGGTTGATTTCAACATGTGAGGGTATACAAAAGGGCTTTAATAACACATTAGTTTAATTAGTATTTCAACGTGTGAGACATGTTAAAAGTTTTATCTGAGTAGTATTTTTTTAGTACTTTATTTAAATAGTTTATTATTAAGCTTTCATTAACAAATTTATTTATTTTTACCGGTTTATTTCCAATACAAAAAAACCATGTAAATATCGAATGTTATTATTTTATAAAATGAATGCAAAAGAAACTCTATTGTAATTGTAGGAATTGAGTAGGAAAACTTTTGGTATTCCGAAAAATTTTTTAAATTCTCAAAATTAAATCATTAATTTATTTTAGAAAAATTTAGCAATATTTAGGAAAAAAAACTTTTATGTTTTTCTCTCCCCTTCTTAAATGGTTGAATTGAAAGCCCTTTCCCTTAAATGAAAAAATATATATATATATTTTTAATTTATGTATTGCTAGTACTTACCGGTTTTTTTTTATTTAAAAAATATTTAAGGGACAATTAAGATATTATGGAAAAAAGCAATGGCAAAATCGTCCAAAATAAGTTTCTTCCACATTCGTACTTTTTATATATTATAGATTAATATACGGCGTAAGGTCCAATCGATGCGCTTCCGCTGCGTAGGGGTTTTTATTCCCTTCAAAGAAAACTACTGAACTACTGACGATCTTTTCGAGAAACAAGACTGATCTATGTTTTGATTAAAGCTCAAAAGATTTGATCATAATATCAAATCTTCTATTCCATGATCGAAATGCTTCAATCAATCCATGAATGGATCGATTAAGCTCACAAATCTTTTGCTCTTAATCTTGTTGTATGAGCTCTTCTGGTTGAGACATGTAGATACTCTCCTCAAGATTACCATTCAAAAGGGTGGTTTTGACATCCATTCAAAATGGACAAGAGTTCTAATAGACTTCAGCATGGCAACAAGAGAAAAGGTTTCCCTACTGTCCCTTTTCTCTAGGTGTAACCCTTTGCCACGAGCCTAACCATAAGATTACGTCTTGTTTCCTCTTGTAGATTCATTTGCAACCCATAGGTGTTATCCCATTAGATAGATCTACAAGATCCCATATGGAATTGAAATGCAAAGACTTCAATTCCAAGTCTATGGCTTTAATCCATTGGTCTTTGTTAACATCATTCATTGTCTTACTTTAAGACAATGGATCCTTAATGCCATCATCAGGTATGACGATTTGAGCTTTAGTTAAGCCCACATAACGATCAGGTTGTGGAACAACCCTCCCACTACATCAAGGCAATCTCAACTCTTGAGATAGATGTAACTAACCAGTTGTATCGGTCCCATCAACAACTCTTGTTGAAGGTCCAACCTCATCAACAACTCTTGTTGACTTATCAACAACTCTTGTTGATGTTTATGTAGCTTCATCGGTTAACTTACTTAAAACAACCTTACTTCGTGGCTTATTATTTCTCATGTAGTCTTCTTTTGAGAATGTAGCATTTGTCGATACAAATTCTTTATTCTCTTATGGATTGAAGAAGTATCCACTTCTTGTTTCCATGGGGTGACCTACAAATAGGCATAATTTTGAACAGTGTTCCAGTTTCTTTTAGGTTAGTCACAAGCAAGTGTGCTAGACACCCCAAAAGTAACGTAAACCACTTTTACGCCTTATCCACAATTCAAAAATGTTTCAGAAACACTTTTGATAGAACATTGTTCAAAATATGGACTGCAGTCAACACTGCATGACCCCAAAATGAATCAAGCAATGAGCATAACTTATAAATAGCTCATCATGGATCGAACCATATCTAATAAGATTTAATTTCTCCTATCTGATACACCGTACTACTGAAGTGTACCAAGGGTTAAGAGTTGAGATATGATTCCATGTTCTATTAAATAGTCTTGGAATCTCAAGTCCCATATACACTACACCTCGATCAGATCAAAGTGCTTTTATCATCTCACCTAACAAGTTTTCAACTTCAGTTTTAAGTCCCTTCGAATTTCTCAAGAGCTTTAGACTTAAGTTGCATTAGGTTGAGATACTCATACCTTGAATAATTAAGATGAATTATTCATGCCCTCCCATTGCTTTAACATATTGGACTAAAAGGATCCAAATGTACAAGCTCCAAGGGCTCTTTGGCTCTATAGTTCTTTTCCAGTAAAAGACCTATTAGTCATCTTGCCCTTAAGGCATGACCTACAAGGTAGTAGAGAGTCATCTTCTAACTCACTTAGAAATCTACTATTGACCAATCTTCCAATCATATTGAGATCAATATAGCCTAATCTTAAGTGCCAAAGAAAGGTATTTTCCATATGGAGAAATCTTTTGCCTTCTATTACTTAGAGTAGTAGCAACCTTAAATAACTTAGTGCTCATGACTGCTTTACTCTTTTGATTAGTTTTAAAACATATAAGTTATTTTCCAGTTCAGCTGAACAAATGTCAACTCCCTTTCTTGAAATTAACTGCGTTAGCAAGGAAAGGTACATAGTAACATTGTTCCAGCATATAAGATACAAAAATCAAATTTCTGTTAATCTTAGAAAATACATACACATTATCTAATAATATTTATTTGCTCCCACTAGGAAAAATAACTTAATGTTCCCCACTGCCACAACCAAGATAACTTCTCTAGATTCAACTTTGAGAGTTATATAACTAGCATCAAGCTGTTGCCAGGAACTTATTCCTTTTAATAAGAAGAACAAACGTGATTTGTAACCTCTGAATCAAGTATTCAGGAAGAATCACCATTCTTCACAAATCACGCTTCCAAGACTAATAAATCAAATTTACTGTCTTTGGACAAGTCTTCTTTGGCTGAGTAAGGTTCAATGTCATATTCATTAGGAACACTTCTTAATGAATTAGAAATTTGGGGCTTGAGGACATTCCTCTGTTAAGACTAATCTTAAATCACTCACCAAATATTAATCATTTAAGTTTGTTGTATAATCACCGTTATTTATTGAATAGGCGTAAGACAATGCACATATTTCATTTGAATTGCTGAAATAACAATTTACTTGATTATTTATCGCACTAACCCATTACATCTAATTCAATCAGATTCAGCAAAAACAAACAAGCAATCAAAGAAACCCTAGAAAACTATTGATTTAGTTTTTGCAACGATGCTTTAGAGGTTTAGAGCAACAGCCACCTAAGGGTGATTAGCTACTCCTCCTCTAAAATGAGACACTTCTCAGCTAATTCTAATTCCATAATAACTCAACACTACAAGAAATAACGGATACGATAGCTAACGAAAAAAGCTATAAAAGACCTATTATAGCTTTTTTCGAAGGTCCTGACAGCCCATGTTATTAAAAGTCTGAGACTTTTTATAGCGTTTTTGTAGAGCTATGATGAGTGTTATAATAGGGTATAGAGATATAGCATATATGCATTGCTATGGAAGCTTTTGATAGCGTTTGTTATTAAAGCTATCATATGTTTATAATAGCATTTTCTTAACGCTATCGTTAAGCTATTATAGCTTTTTCACAATGCTATCTTTAACATATTATAACTTTTTTTAAACGCTATCTTTAATATTTTATAGCATTTTTTAATGTTATCTTTTAACATATTATAACTGTTTTTTAACGCTATCTTTAATATATTTTAGCAATTTTTAATGCTATCTTTTGACATATTATAGCCTTTTCTCAATATTATGTTTAACATGTAATATTTTCATATTAATATTTATTTAAATTAATTAGATTTTAATAAAATTTACTTCAATGGCTCATTTTTACCTAATAAATCCACAAACAAGAAATAATTCATAACACATCAAATACCATAACTTTCATTCATAATTGAAATTTCATAATCAATTTACATTACAAAATAAAGTATTCAATAGTTTCCTAGAATAAAGAAGTTATCCAAATGATACAAGGTAAAGTATTCATTTAATGTAATTTCTAATAACATATATTAGTTCACAAAATACAAAATTCACAAGGGTTCAAGATTATAGTCATCATATAGTTGAGTTGTCATCTTTGATCCTTTTGCATGTGTGGATAAGGTATCATTCCATTCACCTGCATAAATATATGATTGTGTGAACACCAATGATAGTGAATTAAGTAAATAAAGAAATTCTTTAAGAAATGTAAATGAATAAACCACCTAGAAAATAGCAAACTAATGGTCACTTTGTCAATGTAGGAATTCTTAACACCAAAACAAATACATTGAAGAGTAACATTAACTCTCATTGATAAATTCCAAAATTATTACTACTAATTCCTACACCTAAATTTAAGCCTCATTCCAAAAGAAATGGAAAACGCACCAAAACCATGAATAAGAACTATTGGAGGACCTTCTCCTTGTACAACATAATGTATCTTGTGACCCCGCCATGTCCAAAAGTTATAACCGACCCATAACTGAAACTCCATAAGAAATCAACTCCAATCAACAAACATCACAACTTCAAAATTTGTTTGATAGAAACTACAATACCACATCAAGGAGCATGCCAACTAATGCAAGTATTGATGTTTTACACGCTCAAAAAGCCACACAACTTCAAAGTTTAAAAGCCCAAGGATTTTGTTAACTAAAACCTTCTTAATTTAACCTTTCACAAATACGATTTTCTTCCTTATCAACAAATTTAATGACATGATCGTATCACATCTTAACCTAACCATTCACAAAATATAATGGCCTATGAAGAAACAATTCACACAACCATCAAATGACAAAATCGTTAAACCATGCAATTTTACCTCTTTTGGCATTTTTTTCAAGTTCAGAGACTAATGCTAGCTTGGTTGTTTATTCAATGCCTCTTGTGATAAGAACAAAGTTTGGTCCAGGTGATACTACCTAAAATATGTTCAAATTTGTTAGTAAAATTCTAGGTAGGGATGCATAAACATAATAAGACCTTGATGCCTTCAATAATAATATCTTCAACACACAAGCAGTGCATCAAAATTCCTCAATTTTCACTCTTCCACCACTAAATCCTACACCAAAAGAAATCAAAAGACTTGGATTCAACTTTGAATGAAGAAGTCAAATACATCCAATCATTCCTACCTTCCTCCTAAGTCTTTGCAAAGTTCTCTACAATGCAATATGGGAAGGTTGACAGAACAAGAAAAGGCAAATGTTTCATATCAAGACCTTGTGTGTTGAAGATGAAACACGAAATGTCTCCTACCATAGTCCAACACATTAATTACTTGAATGTTTAATTAAGTTTAGGGGTTGTGTAACCATACCAATGTCTCTACAACTTGTGAGTTAATATTGCTAGACAAAAAGACCAAACAACTCAAGCTACAATTAGTTTAAAAGATCAAAGATTTGTCAAGCAAGTTGTCTTAAAATTAAACTCCAACAAATTATGATTAACAAACTCTTAGCAAATCAAAATCAAACATTAGAAACTTCCAAACCATAAACCAAACCAAAAATCTCAAAATTAAGCTAAAAAACATCCACCAACAAAAAGTAATATCTTGTGTCTTTTTGAAACCATCTGCACCAAACCCAATTCAACAAAGAGTAATATCTTGGTTTTCAACAAAGTAGTGCCATTTTGCCAAAATAAGGAAGAAACGATAATAAATAAAATAAAATGCAAGAAGAATCAGTTCAATATGAATGGTAAGACAGGACAATGGTGATCTAGTGAACTAGCATCATATCAGACCCTCACAAAAGTCTCAACACTCAAAAGAAACTTGATCCAAACAATTTCCTTGAATAGAAAACAACGATAATCCTGAGGAAAAAAAGCAACCTAGAGAAAATAGAACATGATTGAAAAAGCTCAAAGAATAAAGATGAACCATTAACTCAAGAATCAGAAAGATTACAAAGAAGTGAATCATCAAAAACTCAAAGTTTATGAATTCAGTTAAAGAAAAAGTTCAAGAAAAATAAATAGGCAAACAAAGATGAATTGCTGAGAAATCTTCATCTACCTCATGCATGTTTGTGAAGACAATTAAAAGTTATAATATCTTAGGCACAATTCAATCAAAAGGGGAAGAGTAGAATCATAAACAACTTGGGAGGCTAGCTAAAAGATACATTTGGTTATAATAGATCACATCGTGAGATGCATCTTGGAGAAAAAAATATGAAAAGTTACTAATTCAAGATTGCCTTCTAGAAGCGATGATTGCACACTATTTTCAGATCCCACTTGCTTAGGATAAAAGATCATTAGTTCCAATTCTCAATATTTCTTCGGTTAGGGATGGAAGCCTATCCTTGGCCTGATAAAGGAAATTGAACATTTATAATGTGGTTGTAAATGTTAATTACAAATAGAAACTGCAGTAACTATCCAATTTTCCATGGACAAAGTTCTTTCCATCATATGATTAACCAACGAACAACATTAGTCGATTACAATATTTGTGGCCTTGAGGATTCTAGGATTCTAGGATTACCTCCTCTTGCTGTGAAAACATCCATCTCTTCAAATCAGGTCTCAAATAGTTTATCCATCTCAACCTGCAACTTTTGCCACACCTTTCCAAGCTTGCAACAACCAATCAAACAGTAAAAAAAACAAAAAAAGATCAAAACCCAGATAGAGGAAGAGTGGATGGAACCTTTGTTGGCATGTGCGCTTGTAGTGACATTCGAAAATCCCTTGTTGACCAAATGTAAACGTAAATACGGCTTCATAACCTAAACGTAAATATCAAGTAGACAAAAAAAGCATAATGCGAAAAAACAAGAAAAAAATTGACCCCAATCCAAAAAGAAAAAAAACAAGAAATACAGCTTTAAGTCAACCAAATTCCAATAAGTATACAATATGCCTATAACAAATGGAGCACCCTCCCCCCCCCCCCCCCCCCCGGAATGCAAGTCTTGTAATCATTTCTAACCAAATTCCAACAAGTTTACCATATACATAGAAAACATCAACAGAGAAAACAACTTTGTATCCTTCATGTGGTTGTTAAATTTCAGCATGTATGGATTGCACAAACACAGTGAAACATAGAGATAGCTTCCACTATTAAGTTTTTGTTCAACAACAACTAAACTTAACAACCTTTGTCAGAAGCTAGAATAAACCATCAAACCTTGAATCAATAACTAAAGAAGATAAGAGTAATATTGAAACTCAAGGAAAATAGAAGCTAGAATAACCATATATTAGAACAAATTAATATATGCAACTCCATTCATACTCACTGTATAATATTATTGTATCACCATATGTAATATGCAATGTGAAATTTCTTCTTACTAAGGCAACATATACATCTATCTAATAATAGTTGTCATAAGCTTGTCGTCTTTTTTTTTTTTTTATCAATAACCAAACTTTCATTGAGAAAAATATGAAAGAATACAAGGCATAAAAAAACCAAGCCCCCAAGAGAAAAATATGCAAATAACCAATGACTCTCGGTATTTTTTCGTATTGTATTGAAGAATGGCCCAATTGACCATGTCCACCATAACCCCAGGAAAGTACTTTCCCATCACCTGGGTTAGAATAACAAGCTAAGAAACCTTAATAAACACAAGATGTGAATACAATAACCTCAAAAAGAAAAAACAGTAAGGGAGATGTGGTTGCATCTACAGTCAATTTACCAGTTAATGCAAGTGAGTGGTATCCACCACAGGCTATCTGAATGACGGGTGTATATTCAAGACAAGGAATGGACTTTGGTTCCCAACCACCAATCTTATTACCTCTACCAAGCTCGAAGTTGGTGTTTGCTGCATAAGTTACCAACAACAAGATATGCATATTAGTAATGTTGATTAGAGAAGTTGATTTTTAATCTAGGGGAGAACTAAGCTCAAAAGCTTCTTTATACAGGCCAAACCTACTTCCCCATGGCCCAAGCCTAGCAGCATGGATGATGCAACAAAATAAAAATAAATAAATAAATAACTTTTAAACCTAACTGTAGAACATAACATAGTAAAAAGAGCCAACTGGCTCAGTTTTGTCCGTGTTATAAGATCATGCACATAGCTGTAAGTTCTAAAATCCAAGTTGCTGTCATGAAAAGAACCCAGTTTATTAATTAGTCAGATAATTTTTAAGCTCTCATTAATTCCATTGAATTAAACTGGCACACTTTATCACAACTGAGGCATGCATTAAGAAAATAATCATGAAACAGGAAGTAAAGGAGTATAATTTCTAAATAATCTATCAACTGAGGCATGCATTATAGTTTCAAAAAAAAAAAAATACTATACAACATTTCCCAGGTAAACTAGTCGAGTTTCCTTTTACAATTGGGAGTAAAACATCAAAATAAGATTGCCCACCTATCCTTCTGCAAACACCACACATAATGATATTACTAAAACGACTGTCCTATTGTGTACATCCTCCACGAAATTAACACAATTTGATTCTCATTAGCCGTATTCCAAAAAAAGAAAAAAAAAAGAGAGTTCCATATGATTAAAAGAAGTTATGTTCGTTCAACTAGTACACTCTAGAATCATTCTCCTTCGATCTATTATAAGTTAATGAAGTTTGGAATAGATAAGAAACAAAGTGGTTCAACGCTAAATTGTATAATCAACATATAAACAATAGAAAAACTGAAAGTACAAATCACGTTGAGATACTGACCAAGTGAAAACCCGCCCAAGCGAGTTGAGCGCAACGGAATACAAACCCCCAAGAGCAATGCAACGAACACCCTCTAAGTGAGGATTCAAAGTGGGAACAAACACAGGGTTCTCATGGCCGAAACCTATTTTCTCCCTTCAATCCCACTGTTTCAGCAAAACCAAAATCCAACCCCAAATTCTTCCCACAGTTCTCCTATGGTCGCCGCTGTTCAGTCCTGAGAATCTCCATTTTCATGGATTCTGAGCGCCATTTCGTACCACGAGCACCATCAATACCACTTCAACCGCCACTGCCTCCAGCGAGCTCTTCATCTGCTTCGCTTCTCGCTTCTCTTCTTATTCTTCTTCCTCCATGAAGATCTCTTCCAAGTCCATTCTCAACCCTGGCCTAGCTCGCGAGCCCTCCCAAATCCTCCTCTCCACTTCCCTCAACCGCCGTCTTAAATCCAGCGGCAGCCTCAAGGACGGCCAGGCCTCCCCGATGTTTCCGACCAGTGGGAAGAAAAGAGGCTGCGCGTTTGAGAATCCGGAGTCGTCGTCGCCGAAGGTTACCTACATCATTAAACAGGTTAGGGTTAAGACCAAGAAGCAATGGAAGAAGACGAGGGCCAGATCGCTGAAGCGGAGGAGTAATTCGGAGGTGAGTTTTTGGAAATCGGAGAGTGTTCATTCGCAGGGGAACGGGAAAGACCTAGGAACGAGAGAGATGAGTTTTGGGGAAAAAAGAGAGGGAAAGAAAAAGAGGGAGGAGGGAAAAGTCACGCGGTCTTTTATTTCTTTATTTTTAAATTTTCATTTTTATTACTTCTATGATAGCCTATATTCAAAAAGGCTATATTAAAAAGCTATTAAAAGACCTTTTTCTTGTAGTGCAAATTCCTATAGATATTAACCACCGTTATTCGATCAAGGATTTGTTAACACACTTAACTCATCTTTGTAAGTATAACCCTCTCACTTTCAAATCTCAGAGGTACGCACCAAAAGGCTACCAAAGGGTAAGACAATTGTTGGTGATTAACCTAAGAAACCCTATCCTTTTCAGGAGTTCACAGTGTTCTGAATCCTATGATCAGGCCCTCTCAGAAGGGATGATTGCTCTAGGGCAACACGTAGGCGGACCATAGCGAGCATAGCTAGCTATCTTTACTTATTTAATTTAGCTAGTCTTTTATGATTTTTGGGCCATTTTATTGGGCTTTAATGTTTATTTTGTAGGAAATGGTTGATTGGAGCTATAATGCAATAGTGGATTTAATCGGGTGCTCGGGACGTGAAAAGATGCAAAGGAAGGAAAAGAATCAAAAGAGAAAAAAGTCAAAATTCGGTCAAAAGGTGACTAGCGTCTCGACGCTAGCCCTTAGGCGTCTCGACGCTAGCATTCCTTATTCGGATAGGCGCGTGTTTAGAGGCAACGTCGCGATGCTGTCTTGACAGCGTCTTGACGCTACGATGAAATTTCAGAATAAATAGTTCTTTTCGGCTAGGTTTTTGGGGGAACCAATTTTGGGGACTTCTTGGAGCCGTAAACAGAGGAAAAACAGAGCAATTCAAGGCTGAAGCAAAGGGGAAAATTCGAAAATCAACCCATTGTTCGTGGGGATCGTGACGGGGACGTTCGATCTCGGCCTACAACGAGTTTAATTCTTCTTTCCCTCACTTTAGTTAGATTTTTATGGCTTTTACATGTTTAGTTGAGGTTGTAATTTTGATCATGAGTAGCTAAACTTGTAAGCTTAGGGATTGATGTAGTTGATTGTGTTTATGGATTGATTTATGGTTTAAGTTGTGCAATGTTATTATGTTTGTAATCTTGATTTAATGCTTTCAATTAATTGGCCATTAGTTGGATGATTTAAGTTTCGAATCTAGCTCGGGAGAGGGGATTTGATTTAGACTTACTCAAGATTGCATGACTAAAGTTTAGTTTCTAATTCGTGACGAGTTTAGATTAACTTTAGAATTGGTTAAAAGATCTCATTGCCTTGCATGGTTAATAAACTTAGATAGGGATATCAAGTTGGTTAATTTGCATGAGAATCAATTATACTCGGGAGAGGTAGTTGTGATTAAAGGGTCTTTGGCTCATAATTTCATTGTGCATAATAACTTATTCCCTAAAATCAATCCTGGACTAAATCGGCGAAATCAATTCCCTAAGTAGTTTTCCCAACTGAAATTCCACACTTTTTACTTGCTTTGATTTGGTTTTCTTATCATTCATTCATCACTTTTTGATCCCTAAATAAAATTGGGCAAGATAATTCACAATACTTGATTTGCTTAAAAATCCAATCCAGAGGACGACACTCGTTTATACGAACTCTTTATTATTACTTGACCCGTGCGCTTGCGGTTAGGAAAAGTCCACATCAAGTTTTTGGCGCCGTTGTCGGGGATTGGCACATTTAGTTAAATTGATATTGTGTATTTTTATTTTGTTAGGTTGATTGCATTTTTTTTTCCTTATTTGTTTTTCTTTCCATATTTGTTTTTCTAGCTTAGTTTTTATTTTAGTTGTGTAATCTTTTCCTTATTTGTTTCTTGTTATTCCTTTTTAGATTAGTTTTTCCTTATTTGTTAGTTTCCTTATTTGTGTTTTTCCATATTTATTTTTGCATTCCATATTAGGTTATTTTCTTTCCTTTTTCTAGATTATATTTTCCATATTTAGATTAGTTGTTTTCTTTTCTTTGTTTCTTTCCATAATTGTTTTCTTTCCTTTTTAGGGTAGATTTGTTTTTGTATGCGTAGTAGTAAAGATTTAATTTTAGCACCATTGGATCCCGAGATAGAAAGAACCATCCATAGGCTTCGAAGGGAGAATAGAGAAAACCTTCAAATGGCTGACCAAAATCCACCTGAGGAGGCTAGGCCTATTAGAGACTACTTTCAGCCCGTGTTTCAGGGGCAACAGTCGAGGATTGTCTATGCACCGATTAATGCCAACAACTTTGAGCTGAAGACCGGTCTCATTCAGATGGCTCGAGACTGTGCATACAGAGGATCGCCCACCGAGGATCCAAATTCTCATCTAAAATCATTTTTGGATATTTGTGGGACGGAAAAAATTAATGGAGTTTCTGAGGATGCTATTCGCTTACGTTTATTTCCTTTTTCTTTGCAGGATAAAGCACGAGATTGGCTGCAATCTATTCCACCTGGAAGCATCACCACCTGGGATGCTTTGGTCCAGGCCTTTTTGAAGAAATTCTTTCCTCCTGCAAAGACGGTCAAGCTGAGGACCGAGATTGGGACATTCCAGCAACAGTATGATGAGCAGCTGTTTGAAGCCTGGGAGCGATTCAAAGAGTTGTTGAGGAAGTGTCCTCAACATGGTTACCCCGATTGGCTTCAGGTACAATTGTTTTATAATGGTTTAACTCCTAGTACAAAAACAATTGTTGATGCAGCTGCAGGTGGGACTCTTTTGTCCAAGAACATGGAAAACGCTCGCACACTTTTAGAGGATATGGCCACCAACAGCTATCAGTGGCCATCTGAACGGTCTACACCTAAAAAGATTGCTGCTGGAGTGTTTGAGGTTGACAAGGTAAGTGCTCTCCAGGCCCAGATGACCTCCCTTGCTAATTCTTTTATGAAATTTTCACGTACAGGGAGTGCTCAGTCAATTAAATCAGCTGCTGCTTTAGCATCTAGACCTCAGGAGGAGACCATCGAGCAGGTTCAGTATGTATCAAATTTTAATTCTAGGGGATATAATAATAGTTCTACACCTACACATTATCACCCTAACAATAGGAACCATGAAAATTTCTCTTATGCCAATAATAAGAATGTTCTTAACCCTCCTAGGTTTGCCCCTCAAACTCAAGAAAATAAAAAGTTAGAGGATCTTGTTGGAGCTTTCATTGTAGAGTCAAGTAACAGGACAACCAAGTTAGAGGAGGCAGTCATTGCCATCAACACCACGGTGAATGGCCACAGTGCAGCCATAAAGAACATTGAGACTCAGCTGGGACAGTTGGTGAATGTTGTAAGCACCATGAATTAAGGTAAGGCCCCAGCTGAACAAGAGAAACCCCAGATGGAGTATTGTAAAGCAATCACTGTGCACCAGGAGGAATCTGAAGAGGAACCTGACTCTGAGGACTATGAAACGCCTACAAGGGAAGTTGAGGAGGACACATCAGCAGATGAGGCTGAAAAGCCTAACCTTGAACCTCCTATTCCTTCTCCCACACTGATGGTTCCCAAGAAAAAGAAAAAGAAAAAGAAGAAAAAGAACAATCAGGTTCAGTTTGATAAATTTATGAATGCTTTTATGAATCTGAATATTAATATTCCTTTTGCAGAGGCATTAGAGATGCCCCAATACAACAGGTTTATGAAGGAGTGGTTAGCAAAGAAGCGAAAAGAAAAGAAGGTTGACACTGTATATCTTGCTTCCACATGCAGCACTAGAGTCCAACAGAAGGTACCTGAAAAAGTAGCAGATCCAGGGAGTTTTTCTGTTCCTTGTAGTTTTGGTACTTACTCTTTTAGAGCATTATGTGACTTAGGTGCTAGCATTAATATCATTCCTCTATCGTTGTGTAAAAAGTTAGATATAGGTGAGATTAAGTCTACTCCTGTAAAGCTCCAATTGGCTGATCAATCTTTGGTGAGACCAGTTGGTATTGTAGAAAATGTGTTAATCAGAGTAGGTAGATTTTTCCTCCCTGTTGATTTATATGTTATGGACATGATAGAAAATCCTTCAATGCCTGTCATATTAGGAAGACCATTCCTCGCTACTGGGCGAGTGATTATTGATATTGAGCGCAGGGAGCTCACTATTAGAGTCAAGAACGAAAAAGAAATCTTTAAAGAAGTTGAAGACTCTAAAGATGAAGTGTTTTTCATGGGATATAGGAAAGGTGAAAGAAAGAGCACCTCTGTTGGATTCACAGAACAAAAGCCCCCTTGAAGCACGATCAACACGTCGAGCTAATGACGTTAAACAAGCGCTTATGGGAGGCAACCCAAGTAAGTTTAGTGTGTTTTCTTTTTGTTTTTGATTTAGTGTTTGTTTTTGTTTTGTAGGTCTTGTTTTCTTTCTCTCCTTTGCTTTCAAGCTTTCAAGATTCCAAGCTTTCAGTCAAGAAGTCATCATTATTCCAGGCCAGTATTGCTCACTCCTTTCATTCTTTTATTGTTCTCATGCCTGTTTATGCCTTATTTTCTTTATACATTGAGGACAATGCATGTTTTAAGTTTGGGGGTGGATTAGCATGTTTGTGGAGCCCTTGAGCATCTGAGTTCGGGCTATAGTTTTGAGCTTTCTTTGAATTATGCATATGGTTGTTTTCTGGATGCTACTTTTGCATGATTATGATGTCCTAGGATAGGCTTTCTTGTCAATTTTCAAGCTTGTGATGAGTTGTAAGCATGAGTGCCCAAAAAGGGAGATTTTTTAAAATTTTTCTAGGAGATGGCTTGCATGAGTAGAGTATTTGTCTTGGCTAGATTTGGATTTGAATGCTTAGGAGCGAATTATTGGGTTCATATGCTTGTTGTCACCTCGATAGGTGTAGGGAAGAGCTAAAAAGTTAATGCTTTGCAAATTAGCATGTTTGATCTTGCTTAGGAGGAAAGAAAAGAATATTTGCTATTTATGCTCATAAAGAAAAATCATTCTTGTTGTTACTGTTGAAAAGAAAATTATTATGCCATGGCCTGTGCACAGTTTGCAATGTTTAATAAGGATTAAGGCAAAAAGAGCTACCCCTGTTGTGATCAGTTAGGCCAACCAGAGAAAACTCAGGTTAAGGGTCCCTGCAATGGGTGTGTGAAAGCTAGTGCCACATATACATGCTTAATTTAATTGTTAATTATAAGCACCTAAGTTTGGACGAAAACAATCTAATTTGTTCCATTAACTCATTAGTGAAACCTTAGTGCCAGTGTAGAGGGAAGATGAGCTGAGAGTTTAATAATTCAATCCCGAGCTAGTAGAGTCTGATCTTGTTGAGTTAGATCTCGCTTATGCAAGTTAATTTTGGAAAAATTTTAATTTGTCTCCCTCATTGGTCCTTATGTGCATGTCTCTTGCTTGCTTGGTTATTGACTGTTGAGCCTTGAGGATTGAGTTATGATTGTTGCATCCATTTTTCTACTGTATGTTTGATTTGTAGTTTGCTCGAGGACTAGCAAAAGCTTAAGTTTGGGGGTATTTGATAGCGAGCATAGCTAGCTATCTTTACTTATTTAATTTAGCTAGTCTTTTATGATTTTTGGTCCATTTTATTGGGCTTTAATGTTTATTTTGTAGGAAATGGTTGATTGGAGCTATAATGCAATAGTGGAGTTAATCGGGTGCTCGGGACGTGAAAAGATGCAAAGGAAGGGAAAGAATCAAAAGGGAAAAAAGTCAAAATTCGGTCAAAAGGTGACTAGCGTCTCGACGCTAGCCCTTAGGCGTCTCGATGCTAGCATTCCTTATTCGGATAGGCGCGAATCGTCGCAGCGTCGAGACGCTGCGACCTTAGCGTCTCGACGCTGCCGTAATTTCCTTTCCAGAACGCGCGTGTCTAGAGGCAGCGTCGCGACGCTGTCTTGACAGCGTCTCGACGCTACGATGAAATTTCAGAATAAATAGTTCTTTTCGGCTAGGTTTTTGGGGGAACCAATTTTGGGGACTTCTTGGAGCCGTAAACAGAGGAAAAACAGAGCAATTCAAGGCTGAAGCAAAGGGGAAAATTCGGAAATCAACCCATTGTTCGTGGGGATCGTGACGGGGACGTTCGATCTCGGCCTACAACGAGTTTAATTCTTCTTTCCCTCACTTTAGTTAGATTTTTATGGCTTTTACATGTTTAGTTGAGGTTGTAATTTTGATCATGAGTAGCTAAACTTGTAAGCTTAGGGATTGATGTAGTTGATTGTGTTTATGGATTGATTTATGGTTTAAGTTGTGCAATGTTATTATGTTTGTAATCTTGATTTAATGCTTTCAATTAATTGGCCATTAGTTGGATGATTTAAGTTTCGAATCTAGCTCGGGAGAGGGGATTTGATTTAGACTTACTCAAGATTGCATGACTAAAGTTTAGTTTCTAATTCGTGACGAGTTTAGATTAACTTTAAAATTGGTTAAAAGATCTCATTGCCTTGCATGGTTAATAAACTTAGATAGGGATATCAAGTTGGTTAATTTGCATGAGAATCAATTATACTCGGGAGAGGTAGTTGTGATTAAAGGGTCTTTGGCTCATAATTTCATTGTGCATAATAACTTATTCCCTAAAATCAATCCTGGACTAAATCGGCGAAATCAATTCCCTAAGTAGTTTTCCCAATTGAAATTCGACACTTTTTACTTGCTTTGATTTGGTTTTCTTATCATTCATTCATCACTTTTTGATCCCTAAATAAAATTGGGCAAGATAATTCACAATACTTGATTTGCTTAAAAATCAAATCCAGAGGACGACACTCGTTTATACGAACTCTTTATTATTACTTGACCCGTGCGCTTGCGGTTAGGAAAAGTCCACATCACACTTACTATAGACACTTTCCCCATTCACCTTGTTATTGATCCATGCAAACACTTTTCGAAGGGAGACCGTGCCCAAGGCGACATGAAGTCGAGCATGAATCTCACGTTGTGAATATAGAGACGTAGGAGTAAAACTTGATTTAAATCTTGTTTTGAATTTCTCCTCCCATTGAAGTGTCCTACCATATGTTTAGAGTTATTTAACTTAGCTAAATCTAGCTAAGTCAATCTATCTAAGCCTAGTCCTATTATAACTCTTATAATAAGATCCTTACACTATCTTCTAGGTGAATTAAACACTTTTAATTAAACAAGTGATATTGCATGCCAACATTAAACTATGATTAATTCAACTTAGGTATCCCGAGTCTGTTCCCAAGTAGGAGGTGTGTCGTAAACTGTCATCTTAAGTACCCCCAACTAGACAGAACTTAACCGGTAGAGTTCCCTTATAATCATGACAATGTTTTTCCTACTTAGTCCAATTAAACGATCTAATACTAAATAAGAGTAAATTCTAATCCTATTAGAACATGATCTTAGGTCTAATTAATTTGAACCAATTTAAAATTAATTAATTAAACATATGATCCTATGTTTGCATGCAATTCTTGATTATAGATTGTAGAGGTGTTCAAAACTAGATCGAAAATCGACCCGACCGGCCGAAACCGACGGAACCGACGTCGGTCGGTCGGTTTAGTCCATTGAAAAAACCAACTGTCGGTCGGTCGGTCCACCAAAAAATACTGAAAACCGACCGACCAACCGCTTTATTAAAAAAAATATATAAATATATGTGTCAGCCTTTATTAGAAGAAGAGTGTCCAGTTTTTTCAAAAAAGAAAGAGGAAGAGTACACGGTTTTTAAAAAAAGTACACTGCACACATTTAATGCTATGTAGTCATTTTCAAAAAAGGTAATCATTACTTTTTTTAATTTATTTTTTTTTTATTCCATCTCTCTTTCCAGACTCTTTTCTCCAACTCACTTTTCTTTTTTTTTTTTTCAATTTTCAGATTTCTTTCTCTCTTTCTTTTATTCTTCCTTATCTTCTTCATCTTTTTTTTCTCCCATCTGTTTCTTTCTTTTTCTCTTTTTCTTTCTCTCTTCCTCACCATTCGTCTCTCTCTCTCTTTGTTCCTCACCATCTGACCCTCTTCTTCATCGTTCATGTTGCATCTTCACCATTCGGCTCGGCTCCCTTTGGTTCACTCTCTCTCTTTCTTTGTTCCTCGATCTCTCTTCTCTTTCTCTCTCATTCTTCGTCTTTTCTCCTTTCGTTGTGCTTTTCAAACTTCCCTCCTCCGTCAAAATCGTAAAACCGACTAAACCGACCGACCGACCCTGTATTTGGTCGTTCGGTTTAAGTAACCATTCCAAAAGTATGCATCACCGAGCGATCGATGAACACCCCTAATAGATTGATGGTTACTAATCATTAATTTTTAAAACTAATTTTCAAATTTTAATGATTAGACCTATAATCATGCTTCTATGGGTTAATACATTTAACAATCAAATTCAAATTTGTTGGGATTGTGTCCTAAAACTCGTAGATAGTGAATGTTAAACGAATTATACATACTTATTCGATAAAGGCGTTATCGAGATTAATTCAGTAAAGTTATTACTGAATAAAGTAAATTGCACATATAATAACCCAAATCCAATAAACTAAGATCCATGGCTATAGGATGAATACTTGAGCTTTATGTAGAGACATAAAAAATGGATCAAGCTTGAGTAATAGCCAAAACGGTCTATAGTATAGGGATAGGGTTGGGTACCTTATTCTGGAGACACTATGAGACGCGGCCCACTTTATAGATGGTATAGACGATGTGATCCTAAATCGTCCATGTAGAGACATGCGAGTGGGGGCGTCCTATGCAATGAGTTTGCATAAGACCAGGACCTAGAAATAAGTCGCTCTCGCTTTATAACACCGTTTACTGACGAGACTGACTATTTCATGTGATGACCTAGGTAACTCGATCTTAATCCTGAGCTAACTATGAACTCCTGTTTATTCGGGCTTATCCTTAGATCTGCATAGGTGAGAGTGGCTTAGTATCGCCGACTCAATAAGCCTCCCATTTCATGGATAGGAACGGGTAGATAGTTGGGGACATAGTCGTGCAAGAAGGAATTCACTCCTACCCGAATTAGGGATAGTAGAGAGGTTGTTCCCTTAAGTGCTGACTCCGAGGCTTGAACAAAGGGATCCCGCCCTCTCATTGGCCTGAGAGGGACTCGGTTTTATGGTTGGACCATAAACCAATTGTTCATTAGAGGATCGGTGGGACTTAAGGAACTAGAAGTACTATAGGGGTGAAACGGCTTTTTGACCTAGCTATAGCTACGAACAACCTGTGGAGGATCGACTTACTAATCATGGTTAAATCAAGTGGACGGAAATATATCTATAGTAAGGGGAGTGCAACTATCGGGCTATAGTGGAGTGTCCCGGTAGTTAACGAATGTTGGCTAGCTCGGATAATGAGATTAGTCGGTTAGCCTCGAATCGTTGGTGCCCATGATTTATAGGTCCATTAGGTCCCCCTACTATCTCATATCGGAACAAAGCCTAGAATAAAAAGATAGGAAGCTTTGAATCGTTCAAAATCGGGAAAACGGGTATTATCTTAAATTGTGTTTGACACAATAATTTAATTATGAATTAAATTAGAAAATGAGAGATGGAGTATTTAAAAGTGTTTTGAATACCATATATATGTATTAAGAATCATATATAATTCATGGCACTAGGTGATAAAGATTAATTGGATTAATCATGTAAAAATTACTTGGAATTGTACCAATTAATTGCCTAGAAATTAATTTCAATTTTGAATTGAAATAGGAATGAATTGCAAGCTGAAAATTGAGAATTTAGATTCAATTTTAAGTGGATTTAGTGGCATTCCCACTCTTGCATGTTGATGCATAGTGGGAAACAACACAACCATGCACTAGTTGCATGTGTTGTGAATTAAACACCTAGAATCCACTTTGAGTTGCAATTTCACCATGTGTCTAGTGTCATGAGGCTTCTCTTTGCATGGAAGATGTCTATATAAGGAGTATGAATCAGATTCAAAGGAAGTAGAGCCATTTTCCATATTGTTATGCTGCTGGACTTTGGTCTCAAACTCTCTCATCTCCATATATCTCTCTAGTGCTTGAACTTTGAAGCATTCCCTTCCCATTCCCTATCTCTATTGACTCCCACAAGTCGTTCTTGGCCCGGAGAATAGTAGGAAAGGCACTAGAGGTGGTCCACACACCGTTCGTGATCAAAGGAATCAAAGGGAGTTGTTGAATCGGTCTCCAAAAGGTTGGTAAAAATTCTGCTCTCTCCTTACGGTATTTGGACAGCATGTTTTCATTTTCTAAAATCTATGTAGTTAAGTGCCTCCGATCCTAAAATTGCTTCCGCATGTGTTATATGAACACCTTCTATTGGTATCAGAGCATGATTAAGGCACCTAACATGCATTAATTTTAGCTTGGTGGGTAGCTTTTCATATGATGAAGCTGTGTAAAAACTAAAGAAAATTTGTTTTGGGATTGATTTTAGTTTTCAGTCAATTCGTTGGAATTAATTGTAATTGCCTACATGTTTATGGGATTTAATGTGTTCATATGGAGTCTGTAAAATTTGAGAGTCAATAGAGTCCATTTAGGCCGTCAATTTGAAGAAATTCGGAGACTGCTCGCTTCTGGCTGAAAATTCCAGCATGCTGTTTTTTTTAGTTCTAGCTCAAGTACGTTCTTCACTTAACGTCAAAATGGTCCGGTTCAAGGAATCCAAAGGTGGTTCGGGTCGGTTCGAATGGTTCGGAAGCGGTCCGAGCCCTATTTGAAATTATTATTGTAATAATTTTAGTTTTTATTTTTGCTTGATTAAAAATCCCAAAACCAATTCACTTTAGTAAATTTAATTAATTATGCATTATTGAATGTATGTTTTAATTAAATAGTATTTTATGTGCATAATGTTTGTCATTTATATTTAAAACCCCACCATTGGAAAGCATGTTCATGCATTTGTTTAATTTGAATAAGTGTTATTTATTAATTCAAATGCATGAGGGAAATTTCATGTTTTATTAATATAAGAGTTTAATTAATTATGCATTATTGAATGTATGTTTTAATTATAATAGTTATGTTGGTTCATTAACCTAAGTGTTATATTCAAATTAGACTTGTTATGGATTGATTTTATAATTTTTATAAAAGAGATAGAAATCTAAAATCTATAACAAGATAAAGAGCTTGCTCACTTAGGTTAATGAACCAACAAATCGATCAACTTGCATAGTTTAGGTCGATATCTTGTAAAACAACGGTTATAAGAGAACTCACCCGACAAAATGCTGTCTAAGGCTGGAGGTATTTAAGTTGACGGTTTACGAAACACCTCCTACCTGGGCATTGAGTCGGTTCTTGAGTTAAGTTAACTCGAGTTTTATGAGCATGCGTGAGCGGTGTGAGGTTTTAAAGTGTTATCACCTAGACATCGTAGTATAAAGGGTTATACAAACCTAGACATAGGTTATTTCTAAATGGTGTTTTTCTTATAACTTGAATGTTTGATTGTTATATGCTTTTAAACACCATTAGAAAGCATGTTATAGGATTTATTCATTAAAAGTTATAAGAGTTATAAAAGTTGATGAGTAGAAACCGTAAAACCTATAACAAAGAGTTGCATGCTAACCTAGGATCTTAGGATCTTGTCATTCTTTAAATGGTTTAAAATGAAATAGACCTAAGATCGCCTTCTCTAATAGGATTAGAAATATGTCTTACTTAGTTTTTTAAAAATAGTTTTAAAATTCGAGTAAGTAGGACATTAGACCTTGGTTATAAGGGAACTCTCCCAGCAAATGGTTCGGAACCTGAGTTGAATTAACCATAGTCTTACTAGCATGCAATGTCACTAGGTTATTAAAGGTGTTTAATCCCCTAGACATTTAGTGTAAAGACCTTGTTTAATAAGGCATAGACTTAGATAGATTCATTTAGCCGGAATTTACCCAAGTAATAGACCCTAAAACCTTACGACACTTGAGTGGGAGGAAAAGTATAGAAATGAAATATTCATATTAAGTTTCTACTCTCATGTTCCCCTGAGTTCACATCGTGAGATCTATGCTTGGCCTCGAGGCGCCCTGGGAGCGTCCCCTACAGATGGTGTTTGCATGGGTTTATATCAAGGTGAATGGGGAAAGTGTTCATAGTAAGTGGGAGAAGGAAACGTGTCAAACGTATCCTGCGGTCTCCATCATTAGGTTGCACCGTGAGATTCCTATGCGCTGCCTGCGAGTCGCCCTAGGAGCGATCACCCTACGGAGGGCTTGCACATGGGATTCGGAACAACGCAAACTCCAGAAATGGATAGGGTTTCCTAGGGCCATCCCAACATTAGCTCTTCCCTACGGTGGCATTGTTGGGGCCGCCCTTCGGGATCTGAAAATGATGGGTAACACTTACAAGATAGTCTTGACCAAATTAACGTTAGCTAATAACTATTGGAGTAAGAGTTATTCTGGGAATAGGATTTGGCCGAGATTGTCTCGATTCAGAGGAGGAGTAGCTGACTGCCCTACGGTAGCGGTTATTCTAAACCCCCTGAAGTTACGTTGCAAATAAATCAATTGTATATATAGGTCGATGATTACTTTTGCTAAAATATGATTGGATTATATGATTAATGGGTTTAGTGCATGTTTCTAATAGAGATTAATTTGTTTGTTTCAGCAATATGTCGAAAAACGAATGTGCTTTGTCAAATGCCAAATTAAACAGTTTAGTACATACGACTAAGAATACTTACTTAAACGCTAACCACGTGGCAAAGAATTTAGGTTTTGTCTTAACTGAGGAATATCCTCAAACTAATTGCATAGCCAAGAAAAACATAATCCACGACTCTAAATGCGATTTATTAGTCTTGGAAACGTGTTTAGTGGAAAACGACGATTCTGCCTGGATACTCAATTCAGGTGCCACTAATCACGTATGTTCTTCATTTCAAGGAATGAGTTCCTGGCAACAGCTAAAAGCTGGAGAGATGACTCTTACAGTTGGAACAAGAGAAGTCATCTCGACTATTGCAGTGGGAGACATAAAATTATTCTTCACCAAGGAACGTTGCATGATATTAGATAATGTATACATAGTTCCGAAAATTAAAAGAAATTTGATTTCTTTATCTTGTTTATTGGAACAAGGTTACTCAATTTCTTTTTCTGTTAATGAAGCGTTCATAACTAAAAGAGGTATTAATGTTTGCTCTGCAAACTTGAAGAATAAATTGTATGTTTTGAGACCAGTTGAGTCTAAAGCTATTTTAAATCACGAGATGTTTAAAACCGCTGAGACTTAACCTAAAAACCGAAGAGTTTCTCAAGATACCTATCTCTAGCACTTGAGGTTAGGCCATATCAACCTCAATAGGATTGGGAGATTGGTCAAGAGTGGACTTCTAAACAAGTTAGAAGACGACTTGTTGCCTCCTTGTGAGTCATGCCTTGAGGGCAAGATGACAAAACGACCTTTTACCGGAAAAGGTTATCGTGCCAAAGAGCCCCTAGAGCTCATTCATTCGGACCTCTGTGGACCAATGAACATTAGAGCTCGAGGAGGGTACGAATATTTCATCAGTTTCATTGATGATTATTCGAGGTATGGCTATCTCTACCTGATGCATCATAAGTCCGAAGCTTTTGAAAAGTTCAAAGAGTACAAGGCCGAGGTTGAGACCCTATTAGGTAAGACGATAAAAACACTTCAATCCGATTGAGGTGGAGAGTACATGGACTCAAGTTTTCAAGACTATTTGATAGAGCATGGAATTACGTCCCAACTCTCAGCCCCTGGTACACCTCAGCAAAACGGTGTATCGGAAAGGAGAAACAGAACCTTGTTGGACATGGTCCGTTCGACGATGAGTTATGCTCAGTTGCCTAACTCGTTTTGGGGTTATGCAGTAGAGACTGCAGTTTATTTTGAACGTAGTTCCCTCAAAGAGTGTTTCTGAAACACCGTTTGAGCTCTGGAAAGGACGTAAAGCTAGTTTACAACATTTCAGAATTTGGGGATGCCCTGCATACGTGCTAGAAGCAAATCCAAAGAAATTAGAACCTCGTTCTAAATTTTGCCTATTTGTAGGCTATCCCAAAGAAACGAGAGGTGGATACTTCTTCGATCCAGAGGAAAATAAAGTCCACCAAATGTATCGACAAATGCTACATTCCAAGAAGAAGACCACCTCAGAGATCACAAGTCACGAAGTAAAGTCGTTTTAAGTGAACTATCAAACGAAGCTACAGTAACATCAACAAGAGTTGTTGATGATGCTGGCACCTCGAGTCAATCGCGTCCTTCTCAAGAAATAAGAGAACCTCGACGTAGTGGGAGGGTTGTTAGACAACCTGATCGCTATTTGGGTTTAACTGAAACTCCAGTCGTCATACCTGATGACGGAATCGAGGATCCATTAACCTTTAAACAGACAATGGATGATGTTGACAAGAACGAGTGGATTAAAGCCATGGACTTGGAAATCGAGTCCATGCATTTTAATTCAGTATGGGATCTTGTAGATCAACCTGAAGGGGTTAGACCCATAGGGTGTAAATGGATCTACAAGAGAAAACGAGACGTTGCTGGAAAGGTACAGACCTTTAAGGCACGACTTGTGGAAAAGGGTCTTACCCAGCGGGAGGGGATTGACTATAAAGAAACCTTCTCCCCTGTTGCCATGTTAAAGTCGATTCGGATACTTTTGTCCATTGCCACGTTTTACGATTATGAAATATGGCAAATGGATGTCAAGACTACCTTTTTGAATGGTAATCTTGAAGAAAGTATCTACATGTCTCAGCCAGAGGGGTTCATAGCTCAGGATCAATAGCAAAAAGTTTGCAAGCTTAAACGATCCATTTATGGATTAAAACAAGCATCTAGATCCTGGAATATGAGATTTGATACTGCGATCAAATCTTATGGCTTTGAACAAAACGTTGATGAGCCTTGTGTTTACAAAAGGATCATCAACAACTCCGTAGCTTTCTTAGTACTGTATGTAGATGATATCCTACTCATCGGGAATGATGTAAGTTATCTAACTGACATTAAACTATGGCTAGCAACTCAATTCCAAATGAAAGATTTGGGTGAGGCACAATTTGTTCTAGGGATCCAAATTGTTCGAAACCGAAAGAACAAAACGCTAGCCCTGTCTCAAGCGGCTTATATCGACAAATTGTTGGTTAGATATAAAATGCAAAATTCCAAGAAAGGACTATTACCTTTCAAGCACGGAATTATTTTGTCTAAGGAACAGTGTCCTCAGACACCTCAAGAAGTTGAGGACATGAGACATTTTCCTTATGCCTCTGCAGTAGGTAGCCTAATGTATGTCATGTTGTGTACAAGGCCTGACATTTGTTATGCAGTAGGGATTGTCAGTAGATATCAATCAAATCCAGGATTCGATCACTGGACAGCCGTTAAAAGTATCCTCAAATATCTAAGGAGAACGAGGGACTATATGCTCGTGTATGGTTCGAAGGATTTGATCCTTACAGGATACACTGATTCTGACTTTCAAACCGATAAAGATTCGAGGAAATCTACATCGGGGTCAATATTCACTCTAAATGGAGGAGCAATAGTATGGCGCAGCTTCAAGCAAGGATGAATTGCAGACTCGACCATGGAGGCCAAATATGTAGCCGCTTGCGAAGCAGCAAAAGAGGCAGTATGGCTCAGGAAGTTCCTAACTGACTTGGAGGTCGTTCCAAATATGCATCTGCCTATCACCTTTTATTGTGATAATAGTGGCACAGTTGCAAACTCAAAGGAACCTTGCAGCCATAAGAGAGGCAAGCACATCGAAAGGAAATACCATCTCATTAGGGAGATTGTGCACCGAGGAGACGTGATCGTCACGAAGATAGCGTCGGAGCACAACATTGCTGATCCATTCACGAAGGCTCTCACAGCTAAAGTATTCGAGAGTCATTTAGAAGGTCTAGGTCTGCGAGATTTGTACGAGAAATAATCTAGGTCAAGTGGGAGAATTGTAACCGGTATGTCGATGCCTCAGTATATTGGGTATTTAGATGCCCTAGTTTATTGTATTTTTACTTTGTTATTAATACAAGTATTTATTCACCCACTGCTGTTATAGATTATAGTACGTCCCACTAAACTAGAGTTTTAGTTCAAGTGGGAGATTGTTGGGATTGTGTCCTAAAACTCGTAGATAGTGAATGTTAAACGAATTATACATACTTATTTGATAAAGGCGTTATCGAGATTAATTCAGTAAAGTTATTACTGAATAAAGTAAATTGCACATATAATAACCCAAATCCAATAAACTAAGATCCATGGCTATAGGATGAATACTTGAGTTTTATGTAGAGACATAAAAAATGGATCAAGCTTGAGTAATAGCCAAAACGGTCTATAGTATAGGGATAGGGTTGGGTACCTTAATCTGGAGACACTATGAGACGTGACCCACTTTATAGATGGTATAGATGATGTGATCCTAAATCGTCCATGTAGAGACATGCGAGTGGGGGCGTCCTATGCAATGAGTTTGCATAAGACCAGGACCGAGAAATAAGTCGCTCTCGCTTTATAACACCGTTTACTGACGAGACTAACTATTTCATGTGATGACCTAGGTAACTCGATCTTAATCCTGAGCTAACTATGAACTCCTGTTTATTCGGGCTTATCCTTAGATCTGCATAGGTGAGATGTTGGGATAGGTGTCCTAAAACTCGTAGATAGTGAATGATAAACGAATTTTATACTTATTCGATAAAGGCGTTATCGAGACTAATTCAGTAAAGTTATTACTGAATAAAGTAAATTGCACATATAATTACCCAAATCCAATAAACTAAGATCCATGGCTATAGGATGAACTCTTGAGCTTTATGTAGAGACATAAAAGTGGATCAAGCTTGAGTAATAGCCAAAACGGTCTATAGTATAGGAATAGGGTTGGGTACCTTATTCTGGGGACACTATGAGACGCGGCCCACTTTATAGATGGTATCGGCAATGTGATAATAAATCATCCATGTAGAGACATGCGAGTGGGGGCGTCCTATGCAATGAGTTTGCATAAGACCAGGACCAAGAAATATGTCACTCTCGCTTTATAACACCGTTTACTAACGAGATTGACTATTTCATGTGATGACCTAGGTAACTCGATCTTAATCCTGAGCTAACTATGAACTCCTGTTTATTCGGGCTTATCCTTAGATCTGCATGGGTGAGAGTGGCTCAGTATCGCCGACTCAATAAGCCTCCCATTTCAGGGATAGGAACGGGTAGATAGCTGGGGACATAGTCGTGCGAGAAGGAATTCACTCCTACCCAAAATAGGGATAGTAGAGAGGTTGTTCCCTTAAGTGCTGACTCAGGGGCTTGAACAAAGGGATCCCACCCTCTCATTGGCCTGAGAGGGACTCGGTTTATTGGTTGGACCATAAACCAATTGTTCATTAGAGGATCAGTGGGACTTAAGGAACTAGAAGTACTATAGGGGTAAAACGGTTTTTTGACCTAGCTATAGCTACAAACAACCTGTGATGGATTGACTTACTAATCATGGTTAAATCAAGTGGACAGAAATATATCTATAGTGAGGGGAGTGCAATTATCGGGCTATAGTGGAGTGTCCCGATAGTTAACGAATGTTGGCTAGCTTAGATAATGAGATTAGTCGGTTAGCCTCGAATCGTTGGAGCCCATGATCTATAGGTCCATTAGGTCCCCCTACTAGCTCATATCAGAATTAAGCCTAGAACAAAAGATAGGAAGCTTTGAATCGTTCAAAATCGGGAAAAAGGGTATTATCGTAAATTGTGTTTGACACAATAATTTAATTATGAATTAAATTAGAAAATGAGAGATGAAGTATTTAAAAGTGTTTTGAATACTATATATATGTATTAGGAATCATATATATGGAATTGCACAAGATAACAAAGATTAATTAGATTAATCATATCAAAATTAATTTGAAAATTTTCAAATTAATTACCAAGCAATCAATTTCAATTTAGAATTGAAATTGGGGATAATTTGCAAGTTTGAAATTTGATTTCAATTTGAATTTAGTGGATTTAGTTGGAAATCCATTTAATGCATGATCATTCAAAGTGGAAAGACAACTCATTCATGCATTGTTGCATGTCTAGTGTAATGTACACCTAGAATCCACTTGAGCTTGCAAATACACCATGTGTCTTGTGTCTTGAGGCTTGGCTTTGCATGAAGAATGTCTTTAAAAGGAGTTTGAATCAGATTCAAACATGAGAGAGCCATTTCCTTAATGTTATGCTGCTAGATTTTGGACTCAAAGTTCTCTCATCTCTCATTCTTCTCCATTGCTTGATGCTTCAAGCATTCCCTTCCCATTCCCTATCTTATATAGACTCCCACAATTCGTTCTTGGCCGGGAGTATAGTAGGGAAGACTCTAGAGGTTGTCCAAGGAGCATAGGAGAGGCAAACACCACAAGGAGTTCAACATAAGTGAGCTACAAAGGTTGGTGTTTTCTAAACTCTCTGTTCTGTCTTTTCTAGAACATGCATGCTTTAGGAGTAAAATTGAATGTCTTAAGTGCTTTCGATCTTCAATTGCTTCCGCATGTGTAATATGTACACCTTCATGAGAGTGGCTTAGTATCGCCGACTCAATAAGCCTCCCATTTCAGGGACAGGAACGGGTAGATAGCTGGGGACATAGTCGTGCAAGAAGGAATTCACTCCTACCCGAATTAGGGATAGTAGAGAGGTTGTTCCCTTAAGTGCTGACTCCAGGGCTTGAACAAAGAGATCCCGCCCTCTCATTGGCCCGAGAGGGACTCGGTTTTATGGTTGGACCATAAATCAATTGTTCATTAGAGGATCAGTGGGACTTAAGGAACTAGAAGTACTATAGGGGTGAAACGACTTTTTGACCTAGCTATAGCTACGAACAACCTGTGAAGGATCGACTTACTAATCATGGTTAAATCAAGTGGACGGAAATATATCTATAGTAAAGGGAATGCAACTATCGGGCTATAGTGGAGTGTCCCGGTAGTTAACGAATGTTGGCTAGCTCGGATAATGAGATTAGTCGGTTAGCCTCGAATCATTGGAGCCCATGATCTCTAGGTCCATTAGGTCCCCCTACTAGCTCATATCGGAACAAAGCCTAGAACAAAAAGATAGGAAGCTTTGAATCGTTCAAAATCGGGAAAATGGGTATTATCGTAAATTGTGTTTGACACAATAATTTAATTATGAATTAAATTAGAAAATGAGAGATGGAGTATTTAAAAGTGTTTTGAATACCATATATTTATTAGGAATCATATATAATTCATGGCACTATGTGATAAAGATTAATTGGATTAATCATGTAAAAATTACTTGGAATTGTACCAATTAATTGCCTAGAAATTAATTTCAATTTTGAATTGAAATAGGAATGAATTGCAAGCTGAAAATTGAGAAGTTAGATTCAATTTTAAGTGGATTTAGTGGCATTCCCACTCTTGCATGTTGATGCATAGTGGAAAACAACACAACCATGCACTAGTTGCATGTGTTGTGAATTAAACACCTAAAATCCACTTTGAGTTGCAATTTCACCATGTGTCTAGTGTCATGAGGCTTCTCTTTGCATGGAAGATGTCTATATAAGGAGTATGAATCATATTCAAAGGAAGTAGAGTCATTTTCCATATTGTTATGCTGCTGGATTTTGGTCTCAAACTCTCTCGTCTCCATATATATCTCTCTAGTGCTTGATCTTTCAAGCATTCCCTTCCCATTCCCTAACTCTATAGACTCCCACAAGTTGTTCTTGGCCCGGAGAATAGTAGGGAAGACACTAGAGGTGGTCCACACACCGTTCGTGATCAAAGGAATCAAAGGGAGTTGTTGAATCGGTCTCCAAAAGGTTGGTAAAAATTCTGCTCTCTCCTTACGGTATTTGGACAACATGTTTTCATTTTCTAAAATCTATGTAGTTAAGTCCCTCCGATCCTAAAATTGCTTCCGCATGTGTTATATGAACACCTTCAAAATTAAATTATCAAACCATATGTTATGCATTGCATGGATTTTAATATAACCATTATATTAATAACTTCTAGGTGAATTAAACACTTTTAATTTACCTAGTGACATTGCATGCTAACATTAAACTATTGATTTATCGGAGGACCCATGACTGTGTTTTAATCTAGATTAAAATACCGATATGACGGGCATAATTTACAATAATTATCATGCATAATCTACTGTAAATATATCTAAAGCATGCTGGAATTTACTGAATTAAAGTCTACTTAATTCATGCAAGTTTAGAGAAAAAGGTTTTCACCAACATACCGTCGTTAGTGACTTGACTGTTTCACCTAAACTTTTGATCATTGTCTTAGAAGAAAAATACATCAACTAAGCACGATCTTCGCTGGAATTTCAGCGACCAAGTTTTGAGAACACCACCACTATGACTACACCGGTATTACTTTGAGACTTCTAGAGGCAGGAGACTGGTGGGAGTCTTGGGAGTCTTTAGAGGAATTCTCTAAGAGTAGAAGAATGAATGGGATGCCTTTCACCCCACCCCAGGGGTCCTATTTATAGGTAAAGGCCGTGAATAAGATCTAACCCTTATCGGAAAAGGTCATGAATAAGATCTAATCAAATCTATTATCTTATTCATATCTAATTTTAATAAATAATTAATTAATTACTCAATTAAATATCATATATTTAATTTCAGGGATTATATTAAATTATTTATTTTATTAATATGAATCCAATTCATAATAGTTATTTGAACTCTTTCAAATATTTTCTCTCAAAAATTAATTTTGGAACTAATTCAAAATTATATTATAAAGTTTCATAAACTTTATATTATAATACATCAACATACATTATATGATTCCCCTAAATAGATTGAACACTTTCAATTTACAATTAATACTTAATTGTCTCAAGTCTCTTTACGAGCTACCAGTGGGACCTAATGGACCTATAGATCAGAAGCTCGAATGATATGAGATTAATTGGCTAAAATCATTAACCAATTAATCAATTTTCGTTAACTATGAGTTCTGATAGCGAGCATAGCTAGCTACTTTTACTCATTTAATTTAGCTAGTCTTTTATGGTGTTTGGGCCATTTTACTGTGCTTTATTGTTTATTTTGTAGGAAATGGTTGATTGGAGCTATAATGCAATATCAGAGTTAATCGGGTGCTCGGGGCGTGAAAAGATGCAAAGGAATGAAAAGAGTAAAAGTGGAGAAAAGTCAAATCTCGGTCAACAGCAGGCTAGCGTCGAGACGCTATCTCTTGAGCGTCTCGACGCTCACATTCCATATCAGATTAGGCGCGTAAAGCTTACAGCGTCGAGACGCTGTGATAGGAAGCGTCCCGACGCTTCCGTTTTTCCTTATTCAGAACGCGCGTATAAGAGGCAGCGTCTCGACGCTAAGACGAAAAATCTGCAATATAAGCTTCACTTCGGCTAGGTTTTAAGGGAGATCAATTTGGGACCTTTTGTAGCCGTAAACAGGGCAGAACAGAGGACTTTTGGAGCTACAAACAAAGGAGGAACTTGGAAATCAACCCATTGTTCGTGGGGATCGTGACGGGGACGTCGGGACTCGGCCTACATTGAGTTTTCTTTTCCCTTTTCTTTTTTTAGTTAGATTTATGGCTTTGACATGTTTAGTTGAGATTGTATTTTCATTAATGAGTAGCTAAACTTGTAGCTTAGGGATTGATGTAGTTGATTAAGTTTATGGATTGATTTATGGTTTAAGTTGTGCAATGTTATTGTGTTTGTAATGTTGATTTAATGCTTTCAATTAATTGGCCATTAGTTGGATGATTTAAGTTTCGAATCTAGCTCGGGAGAGGGGATTTGATCTAGACTTACTCAAGATTGCATGAATAAAGTTTACTTTCTAATTCTTGACGGTTTTAGATTAACTTTAGAATTGGTTAAAAGATCTCATTGCCTTGCTTGTTAATAGACTTAGATAGGGATATCAAGTTGGTTAATTTGCATGAGAATCAATTATACTCGGGAGAGGTAGTTGTGATTAAAGGGTCTTTGGCTCATAATTTCATTGTGCATAATAACTTATTCTTTAAAATCAATCCTAAACGAAATCGGCGAAATCAATTCCCTAAGTAGTTTTCCCAATTGAATTTCCATTCTTTTTACTTGTTTTGATTTGGTTTTATTATCATCTTTTCATCACTTTTTGATCCCTAAATAAAATTGGGCAAGATTATTCATAATACTCGATTTGCTTAAAAATCCAATCCAGAGGACGACATTCGAATTTACTATTCACTATATTATTACTTGACCCGTGCGCTTGCGGTTAGGAAAAGTCCACATCAAGTTTTTGGCGCCGTTGCCGGGGATTGGCACATTTAGCTAGATTGATATTGTGAAAAAATTGCTTGATCTTAATTTAGGGTGTATTCTTACTTTTTTAGGTTTGTTGCATTTTTTTTTCCTTATTTGTTTCTCTTTCCATATTTGATTTTCTAGGTTAGTTTTCTTTTGGTTGTGTAATCTTTTCCTTATTTGTTCTTGTTTTTCCTTTTCTAGGTTAGTTTCCTTATTTGCATTCTGTCATCTTTATTTTTGTATTCCATATTAGGTTAGTTTGTTTCCTTTTTCTTGATTATATTTTCCATATTTAGACTAGTTGTTTCCTTTTCTTTAGTTCATTCCATAATTGTTTTCTTTCTTTTTTAGGGTAGTTTTGTTTGTTTATGCGTAGGGATAAAGATTTAATTTTAGCACCATTTGATCCCGAGATAGAAAGAACAATTCTTAGGCTTCGAAGGGAAAATAGAGAAATTATTCAAATGGCAGATCAAAATCCACCTGAGGAGCCTAAGCCTATTAGAGATTATTTTCAGCCTGTGTTTCAGGGACAGCAATCGGGAATTGTCTATGCCCCGATTAATGCCAACAACTTTGAGCTGAAGACCGGCCTCATTCAGATGGCTCGAGACTGTGCATACAGAGGATCGCCCACTGAGGATCCAAATTCTCATCTTAGATCATTTTTGGATATTTGTGGGACGGTAAAGATTAATGGAGTGTCTGAGGATGCTATTCGCTTACGTTTATTTCCCTTTTCTTTGCAGGATAAAGCACGAGATTGGTTGCAGTCTATTACTCCTGGGAGCATCACCACCTGGGATGCTTTGGTCCAGGCCTTTTTAAAGAAATTTTTCCCCCCTGCAAAGACGGTCAAGCTGAGAACCGAGATTGGTACATTCCAACAACAATATGATGAGCAGCTGTTCGAAGCTTGGGAGCGATTCAAAGAGCTACTGAGGAAGTGTCCTCAGCATGGTTACCCCGATTGGCTTCAGGTACAGTTGTTTTATAATGGTTTAACTCCTAGTACAAAAACGATTGTTGATGCAGCTGCAGGTGGGACTCTGTTGTCCAAGACCGTGGAAAACGCTCGCACACTTTTAGAGGATATGGCCACCAACAGCTATCAGTGGCCATCTGAGCGGTCTACACCTAAAAAGATTGCTGCTGGAGTGTTTGAGGTTGATAGAGTAAGTGCACTCCAGGCCCAGATGACTTCCCTCGCTAATGCTTTTATGAAATTTTCAGGTACAGGGAGTGCACAGTCAATTGAATCAGCTGCTGCTTTAGCATCTAGACCGCTTTAGGAGACCATCGAGCAGGTTCAGTATGTATCAAATTTTAATTCTAGGGGATATAATAATAGTTCTACACCTACACATTATCACCCTAACAATAGGAACCATGAAAATTTCTCTTATGCTAATACTAAGAATGTTCTTAACCCCCCTGGTTTTGCCCCTCAAACTCAAGATAATAAAAAGTTAGAAGATCTTGTTGGAGCTTTCATTGCAGAGTCAAGTAACAGGACAACCAAACTAGAGGAGGCAGTCATTGCCATCAACTCAACAGTGAATGGCCACAGTGCAGCTATAAAGAACATTGAGACTCAGCTGGGACAGTTGGTGAATGTTGTAAGCACCATGAACAAAGGTAAGGCCCCAGCTGAACAAGAGAAACCTCAGATGGAGTACTGTAAGGCAATCACTGTGCACCAGGAGGAAGCTGAAGAGGAACCTGAATCTGAGGACTATGAAACGCCTACAGGGGAAGCTGAGGAGGACACATCATCTGATGAGGCTGAACAGCCTAACCTTGAGCCTCCTATTCCTTCTCCTACACTGATGGTTCCCAAGGAAAAGAAAAAGAAAAAGAAGAAAAAGAATAATCAGGTTCAGTTTGATAAATTTATGAATGCTTTTATGAATCTGAATATCAATATTCCTTTTGCAGAGGCATTAGAGATGCCCCAATACAACAGGTTTATGAAGGAGTGGTTAGCAAAGAAGCGAAAAGAAAAGAAGGTTGACACTGTTTATCTTGCTTCCACATGCAGCACCAGAGTACAACAAAAAGTACCTGAAAAAGTAGCAGATCCAGGGAGTTTTTCTGTTCCTTGTAGTTTTGGTACTTATTCTTTCAGAGCATTATGTGATTTAGGTGCCAGCATTAATATTATCCCATTGTCCTTGTGTAAGAAGTTAGACATAGGCGAGATTAAATCTACTCCTGTAAAGCTCCAATTGGCGGATCAATCTGTGGTGAGACCATTTGGTATTGTAGAGAATGTGTTAATCAGAGTAGGTAGATTTTTCCTCCCTATTGACTTGTATGTTATGGACATGATAGAAAATCCTTCAATGCCTGTCATATTAGGACGACCATTCCTCGCTACTGGGCGAGCGATCATAGATATTGAGCGCAGGGAGCTCACTATTAGAGTCAAGAACGAAAAAGAAATCTTTAAAGCAGTTGAAGACTCTAAAGATGAAGTGCTTTACATGGGCTACAGGAAAGGTGCAAGAAAGAGCACCTCTGTTGGATTCACAGAACAAAAGCCTCCTTGAAGCACGTGCAACACGTCGAGCTAATGACGTTAAACAAGCGCTTATGGGAGGCATCCCAAGTAAGTTAGTGTGTTTTCTTTTTGTTTTTGATTTATTGTTTGTTTTTGGTTTTGTAGGTCTTGTTTTCTTCCTCTCCTTTGCTTTCAAGCTTTCAAGATTCAAAGCTCTCAAGCAAGAAGTCATCATCATTCCAGTCCAGTATTATTCACTCCTGTCATTCTTTTATTGTTCTCATGCTTGTTTATGCTTTATTTTCTTTACACATTGAGAAAAATGCATGTTTTAAGTTTGGGGGTGGATTAGCATGTTTGTGGAGCCCTTGAGCATCTGAGTTCGGGCTATAGTTTTGAGCTTTCTTTGAATTTTGCATATGGTTGTTTTCTGGATGTTACTTTTGCATGATTATGATGTCCTAGGATAGGCTTTCTTGTCAATTTTCAAGCTTGTGATGAGATGTAAGCATAAGTGCCCAAAAAGGGAGACTTTTTAAAATTTTTCTAGGAGATGGCTTGCATGAGTAGAGTATTTGTCTTGGCTAGATTTGGATTTAAATGCTTAGGAGCGAATTATTAGGTTCATATGCTTGTTGTCACCTCGATAGGTGTAGGGTAGAGCTAAAAAGCTAATGTTTTGCAAATTAGCATGTTTGATCTTGCTTAGGAGGAAAGAAAAGAATATATGCTATTTATGCTCATAAAGAAAAATCATTCTTGTAGTTACTGTTGAAGAAAAAAATATATATATTATGCCATGGCCTGTGCACAGTTTGCAATGTTTAATAAAGTTTAGGCAAAAAGAGCTACCCCTGTTGTGATCAGTTAGGCCAACCAGAGAAATCTCAGGTTAAGGGTCCCTGCAATGGGTGTGTGAAAGCTAGTGCCACATTTAAATGCTTAATTCAATTGTTAATTAAAAGCACCTAAGTATGGAGATAAACAAACTAGTTTGTTGCATTAACTCATTAGTGAAGCCTTAGTGCCAGTGTAGAGGGAAGATGAGCTGAGAGTTTAATAATCCAATCCCGGGCAAGTAGAGTCTGATCTTGTTGAGTTAGATCTCGCTTGTGCAAGTTAATTTTGGAAAAATTTTAATTTGTCTCCCTCATTGGTCCTTGTGTGCATATCTCTTGCTTGTTTGGTTATTGACTTTGGAGCCTTGAGGATTGAGTTATGATTGTTGCATCCATTCTTCCATTGTATGTCTGATTTAGAGTTTGCTCGAGGACTAGCAAAAGCTTAAGTTTGGGGGTATTTGATAGCGAGCATAGCTAGCTACTTTTACTCATTTAATTTAGCTAGTCTTTTATGGTGTTTGGGCCATTTTACTGTGCTTTATTGTTTATTTTGTAGGAAATGGTTGATTGGAGCTATAATGCAATATCAGAGTTAATCGGGTGCTCGGGGCGTGAAAAGATGCAAAGGAATGAAAAGAGTAAAAGTGAAGAAAAGTCAAATCTCGGTCAACAGCAGGCTAGCGTCGAGACGCTATCTCTTGAGCGTCTCGACGCTCACATTCCATATCAGATTAGGCGCGTAAAGCTTACAGCGTCGAGACGCTGTGATAGGAAGCGTCCCGACGCTTCCGTTTTTCCTTATTCAGAACGCGCGTATAAGAGGCAGCGTCGCGACGCTGTCTTGACAGCGTCTCGACGCTAAGACGAAAAATCTGCAATATAAGCTTCACTTCGGCTAGGTTTTAAGGGAGATCAATTTGGGACCTTTTGTAGCCGTAAACAGGGCAGAACAGAGGACTTTTGGAGCTACAAACAAAGGAGGAACTTGGAAATCAACCCATTGTTCGTGGGGATCGTGACGGGGACGTCGGGACTCGGCATACATTGAGTTTTCTTTTCCCTTTTCTTTTTTTAGTTAGATTTATGGCTTTGACATGTTTAGTTGAGATTGTATTTTCATTAATGAGTAGCTAAACTTGTAGCTTAGGGATTGATGTAGTTGATTAAGTTTATGGATTGATTTATGGTTTAAGTTGTGCAATGTTATTGTGTTTGTAATCTTGATTTAATGCTTTCAATTAATTGGCCATTAGTTGGATGATTTAAGTTTCGAATCTAGCTCGGGAGAGGGGATTTGATCTAGACTTACTCAAGATTGCATGAATAAAGTTTACTTTCTAATTCTTGACGGTTTTAGATTAACTTTAGAATTGGTTAAAAGATCTCATTGCCTTGCTTGTTAATAGACTTAGATAGGGATATCAAGTTGGTTAATTTGCATGAGAATCAATTATACTCGGGAGAGGTAGTTGTGATTAAAGGGTCTTTGGCTCATAATTTCATTGTGCATAATAACTTATTCTTTAAAATCAATCCTAAACGAAATCGGCGAAATCAATTTCCTAAGTAGTTTTCCCAATTGAATTTCCATTCTTTTTACTTGTTTTGATTTGGTTTTATTATCATCTTTTCATCACTTTTTGATCCCTAAATAAAATTGGGCAAGATTATTCATAATACTCGATTTGCTTAAAAATCCAATCCAGAGGACGACATTCGAATTTACTATTCACTATATTATTACTTGACACGTGCGCTTGCGGTTAGGAAAAGTCCACATCAAGTTCGCCCCACTAAAGACTCACAGTTGCACTCTTCTTATTGCAGACATAATTATGTGTCCATGGATATAGACCAATAACAGCAAGTTAGTCCTTCATGAGTGTTCGTAACTCCAGCTGAGTCAAATTATCATTTTACCCCTAAGTTACCTCTGCCTCTTTAAGTATCAGTGTTTCTCTAATGAACAACCTGTTTGTGGTCCAACCACCAAACAAAAAACCCCTCTCGGGCCAGTGAGAGGGTAGAGCCCTTTGTTCAAGACCCGGAGACACCACTTAAGGGAACACTCATCTACTTGCTCGAAGTCGAGAAGAAGTGAATTCAATCTTGTGTGATTATGTTCCCAACTCTCCACTCGGTCTTGTCCCCAAAATGATAAACATATTGAGTCGGCGTTTTGACCACTCTCACCCATACAAATCAAAGGACAATCCATCATGAACAGAAGTCCATAATCCACTCAGGATTCAGACTAAGTTGCGTAGGTCATTCTAGTGAAATAGAAACCTAACTTGTTAACAATGTTACAGCTAGCAGTTACTATTTCGCGATCTGGTCTTATGCAAACTCATTGCATAGAATACCCCCACTCGCATGTCCCCTACACGAACACATTGGATCATTGCGTTTGTATCAAATACAAAGTGGGTCGTATCACATAGTGTTACCAGGGTAAGGTACCCAACCTTATCCCTGTACTATAGATCTTTTAGATTGTTACTTGAAATCGATCTCCGTATGTTTCCACATACTAGTTCAAGTTACATACAAACAACCTTGGATCTTAGTTTATTGGATTTGGGTCATATTGTGCAATACTTAACAATAACACTTTATTATAGAAACTTAATAACACTTTATCGAAACAAGTATACAATGAAGGGAATAAAAGTCCCCACGCAGCGGAAGCGCATCTATTGGACCTTACGCCATATATTAATTAACATTAAAATACCGTTACGAAAACTCAATTAAACTTTAAAACCCTTTTAAAGCTGCTGGAAATTTAGTTTAAACATGCTTAAAAATAAATCTTAATTTATTTTCATGCTTTTCTAAAGAAAAGGGGAAGAACCGTCACATACCTTCGTTGTAGACTTGATCGTTCTTCGCCAACAACGCTCCAACGAACGAAAACGCAGCAGCCTCTTCGCCTCTTGATCGCTGGAATTTTCTTCTTGATTGACACAATAACCACAAAGGTTACACCGGTATATCTCTAAGTCTAGGAGGCAAAAGACTTGTTGGAGTCTTTCTCTAAGAGGGAGGCTAGAGAGAATTTTAGGTCTTGTCTTTGAGAGTCTAAGAGCAAGAGCAAAATTTCAAGTGTCATGACCAATTAGGTCTAGTGTTCTATTTATAGAAGAGATGCCATGAATAAAATATTCAATTAAATCAATCTTTTCCAAAATTGATTCAATCTTATTCCTTAATTAATCAATCATGATCAATCAATTCCATAATTGATTAATCTTTTCCACAAATGACTAATTACTTCCATAAGTGATTAGATCATTTCCATAAATGATTAATCACTTCCTTAAGTGATTAATTATTTCCATAATTGATTAATTCCCGGTTAATGAATTCTTTAATTAATTAACCACCAATTAAATATCACATATTTAATTTCCGGCCTAGAATTAATTAATTTCCCCAAACACATTTTAGGCCTTAAATTAATTCATTATTTGAACTCTTTCAAACTTCCATAAATTTATATTTGAACTTTTCAAATATTAATTTCTCTCATAATAATATATCAATATATATTATATTTGTTTCCCTTAATAAATTGAACATTTTCAATTTACTTTTATTACTTAGTTGCCTCAAATTACTTTACGAGCTACCAGTGGGACCTAATGGACTTGCAGATCAGAAGCTCCAACGATGTGAGATTAATTGGTCAAACTCATTAACCACATTAATCAATATTCGTTAACTGTGTGTACATTCCACTATAAACTCACAGTTGCACTCTTCTCACTGCAAACATATTTTCTGTGTCCACGGATATAGACCAATATCGACTAGTTAGTCCTTCACGAGTGTCCGTAACACCAGTTGGGTCAAATTACCGTTTTACCCCTGGGTTACTTCTATTTCCTTAAGTACCAGTTCTCCTCTAATGAACAACCTGTTTGGGGTCCAACCATCAAACAGAAAACCCTCTCGTGCCATTGAGAGGGTAGGGCCCTTTGTTCAAGACTCGGAGTAACCACTTAAAGGAACACTCATATGCTTCCCTAAAGTCGGGAAGGAGTGAATTCCATCTTGTACGATTATGTTCCCAGCTCCCCATTCGGTCTTGTCCCCAAAATGGTAGGCTTATTGAGTCGGCGTATTGGCCACTCTCACCCATACAAATCAAAGGACAATCTCTCATGAGCAGGAGTCCATAATCAACTCAGGATTAAGACTAAGTTGTCTAGGTCGTCCTAGTGAAATAGAAAACCAACTAGTTAACGGTGTTATAACTAGTGGTTACTATTTAGTGGTCCGGTCTTATGCAAACTCATTGCATAGGATACCCCCACTCGCATGTCTCCTACACGAACGCGTTGGATCTCCGCGTTTGTATCAAATACAAAGTGGGTCGTATCCATAGTGTCACCAGGATAAGGCACCCAGTCTTATCCCTATACTATAGACCCTTTAGGCTGTTTCTTGAACAATGATCCCATATGTCGCTACATATAGTTCAAGACTCATATTACAGCCTAGGATGTCTAGTTTATTGGATTAGGGTTATTATTAGGCAAAGACAAATATAAAATATAAAATAACTAATAACAATTAATGGAAAAATATATCAATATTATTTCATTAATATCCGGTCAACAGTTACATTCACTATCTACGAGTTTTAGGGCATAAAACCCAACATCAACTAGCCCTAGAAATAGATTTCTAATTGGTTTAGTCTTCTAAAGGCACCTACAACGGAGCTGAATAGAAGTTGGACTTAACTCACAATCTAGTTTTCAGGGGTAATTGCGGACGCAACTGAGAGAGGTTATCTGCACCATGTCTATGTGGGCAATATAGATAGTGTTTCTCAGCCGACTGCATCGCCTTAGTCAATTGCAGGCCCATAGGTGGGCGCAATCTGATGCTTAAAGTTGATACTATTTGAATTCCCCTGTTTATCTCATAGATTTTTTACTGTTATTATTTAATTGCTTATCTTTGCTTTTATCTTCACTCAATACATCATCCAAACTATATTTTTTGGTTACCAATTTTCGTGGCTGCAAATTTAGAGGAGGTTCCCATTTTTACAGAATCTTGTGTTAACTTAACTAGTCACCATCTCCTTTTGGTACAATATTTGAAATACTTTCCATTTTATTACTTGATAGTGTATACTTGCACTCGAGCAGGGTGTTGCGCATTAGCAGCACGAACACATCAAGTTTTTGGCGTTGTTGCTGGGGAGATTTTTGTAAAACGGTTGATTAGCACAAATTTTAGTTTCTGTAAAGCAGGAATTGCTATCAGTTTGCGACCGCAAATTTCTCTGTCACAGGGCATCAATTCTTTTTGCAGGGATTTCTTTGCAGATTGGATTAATGTATGTTAAAAAAACCTGAATTTAATTTTGATCCTAAGATAGAGAAGACTTTCCGACAACGCCGTAAGGAGCAAAGAAAGAAGTTGAAGGAACTACGAGAAGTTCAACAATAGGAAAGCCAAGAAGAAATTCTTCTTCAGGAAATTGCTATGGAGCACCCTGTTGGAGACCCTCTCAGTGCAGAACAAAGAGGAGCATAACCTAACAATGTGCAACATCAAGATGTGGCAGCAAATAATCCAATACTTATTGTAGATGAAAGAAATAGAGCCATCAGGGATTATGCGGCCGCAACTTTTTACAATCTCAATACAGGAATTGTTGAGCCAGTCATTGATGTCAATCACTTTGAGCTCAAGTCAATCATGTTCCATATGGTTCAAACTATAGAATAATTTTTAGGACTTCTGATAGTGAGCATAGCTAGCTACTTTTACTCATTTAATTTAGCTAGTCTTTTATGGTGTTTGGGCCATTTTACTGTGTTTTATTGTTTATTTTGTAGGAAATGGTTGATTGGAGCTATAATGCAATATCAGAGTTAATCGGGTGCTCGGGGCGTGAAAAGATGCAAAGGAATGAAAAGAGTAAAAGTGGAGAAAAGTCAAATCTCGGTCAACAGCAAGCTAGCGTCGAGACGCTAGCTCTTGAGCGTCTCGACGCTCACATTCCATATCAGATTAGGCGCGTAAAGCTTACAGCGTCGAGACGCTATGATAGGAAGCGTCCCGACGCTACCGTTTTTCCTTATTCAGAACGCGCGTATAAGAGGCAGCGTCGCGACGCTGTCTTGACAGCGTCTCGACGCTAAGACGAAAAATCAGAATAAAAGCTTCACTTCGGCTAGGTTTTGGGGGAGATCAATTTGGGACCTTTTGGAGCCGTAAAGAGGACAGAATAGAGGACTTTTGGAGCTGAAAACAAAGGAGGAACTTGGAAATCAACCCATTGTTCGTGGGGATCGTGACGGGGACGTCGGGACTCGGCCTACATTGAGTTTTCTTTTCCCTTTTCTTTCTTTAGTTAGATTTATGGCTTTCACATGTTTAGTTGAGCTTGTATTTACATTCATGAGTAGCTAAACTTGTAGCTTAGGGATTGATGTAGTTGATTAAGTTTATGGATTGATATATGGTTTAAGTTATGCAATGTTATTGTGTTTGTAATCTTGATTTAATGCTTTCAATTAATTGGCCATTAGTTGAATGATTTAAGTTTCGAATCTAGCTCGGGAGAGGGGATTTGATCTAGACTTGCTCAAGATTGCATGAATAAAGTTTACTTTCTAATTCTTGACGGTTTTAGATTAACTTTAGAATTGGTTAAAAGATCTCATGGCCTTGCATATTAATAAACTTAGATAGGGATATCAAGTTGGTTAATTTGCATGAGAATCAATTATACTCGGGAGAGGTAGTTGTGATTAAAGGGTCTTTTGGCTCATAATTTCATTGTGCATAATAACTTATTCTTTAAAATCAATCCTAAACGAAATCGGCGAAATCAATTCCCTAAGTAGTTTTCCCAATTGAATTTCCATACTTACTTGCTTTGAATTAGTTTTCATATCACCTATTCATCACTTTTTGATCCCTAAATAAAATTGGGTAAGATTATTCGCAATACTTGATTTGCTTAAAAATCCAATCCAGAGGACGACATTCGAATTTACTATTCACTATATTATTACTTGACCCGTGCGCTTGCGGTTAGGAAAAGTCCACATCAACTTCCTAGTGAAGATCCCACAAATACATGAAGCAATTTTTGAGAATATGTAACTCATTCAAGCTCAATGGAGTTTCCAATGAAATTTTGCACTTGAAACTTTTTCCATTTTCTTTACAGGGTAATGCAGAAGCATGGTTAGATTTTTTTCCATCGGACAGCATCACCACGTGGGATGAGCTTGCTAGTTAAAATAAGTTTATAGATTCTTAAGCTTCATTTTGACATCGTTTTATTTTTCTATTATACAAGATGGAATTTTTTTTTCAATTTTTAAAATCTTTGTGTTTTTTATAAAAAAAAAAAATGGTATGTATGACTGGTTAGTTTTCTCTCTTTATACATAGTTTACAATAAATGTGAACTTAAACCTTTTCAAACATCTAATCATTTAGAACATAGTACACCCCACCAAAATAGACATAAAGGTGATTTTTTTTTGTGAAATAATGCATTTGTTCTTATAAACACATCTCTACCATTGGATGACAAAATAAGAGTTTATGAAAATTTTATGGAAGTGGTTACACACTCTATCATACACGAATGAACAAACACGAACAGTTACCAATCTTCGGAAAGAATGACAAAATAAGAGTTTATGAAAATTTTAAGGGGAAAATAGGAAATTGAAGATTCTTTTCTATAATAATAATAATAAGCAATTGTATATATGACAATTTGGTTTTTTCTTTCTTTTTTTTTTTTTTCCTTTTAAGCATGATTTGCAATAAATGTGAACAAAAGCTTATTAAATGTCCAACCATTTTGAAACACAATAGTATCGCATAAAATTAAGCATAGAGGTAGTTTTCACATCTATGATGTAGATCACACCCATATGTGAAAGGATGCACTAGTTCAACGTGCAACCACTTCCATAACACATATTCCGATTCAAACAGTTGCAACTATTCCAAGTGAAGGACAAAATAGAAATTTATAAAAAGAATTTAAGAGTAAAATAGAGAGGCTAAGATTCTCTTCTATATCCAACCATTAGACCCTGATGGTTCACATCTACCATTATATCGAGATCATTCACATCTATGGTCTAGATCACACCCATACAAGAAAAGATACATTGTTTCATTGTGTACCACTTCCATTGGATTAAGGGTGTGTTTGGTTTAACTTTTCAAGTGTTTAATTTTAAAAATAAATCATTTTGAAAAAAATTCTAGTGTTTGGCAACCACTAAAAATGACTTATTAAAAAATGAGATTGATAAATAAACTATTTTGAGAGAAACACTTGAAACCAACTTTTTAAAAAAAGATTCCTAAGTAAACAATAACTTGTGTATAAAAACATTTGTGAGGAAATGCAGCCAAACATATGAGTGTTTAAATTCTAAACAATTTTTATACAAAATGTTTTTTAAAAAATACATTCTTGAAAAACATTTAAATTAAAATGTATTCAAAACGTACCCTAAATTCTCTCAATAGACACTTCAACTTGGACATTTGCAACTAATAAAAAAGAATGACAAAATGGAGATTTATTAAAATTTCAAGGGCAAATAGAAATGCAAAGATTCTCCTCCCTAGTGCATTTATATATAATATAGATTATAGGAGTGAATAATCAAATTTTGAACTATTCAAGATTCCGTTTGATAACCATTTGGTTTTTTAAAATTATGCTTATTTTCTCCTAATTTTCTCATCATGGTTTTCATCTTTATTAAACACATACTTGAATTCTTAGCCAAATTCCAAAAACAAAAAACAAATTTTTGAAAACTATTTTTTTTAGTTTTTAAAACTTGAGTTGCCTTTTGAAAACAAGAGAAGAGGGTATATGACAAAACAAATAAAGGTACTAGTGTTTATAGGTTTAATTTCCAAAAATCAAATGGTTATCGAATGAAAATGATTTTTTTTTTTTTTTTTTTTTGTTAGTTATTCTCAAAGTGAGTGCAAGACAATAGCCCAAATCGGAATCTGGATAGTGACTCCCACAATGGACTCAATGGACTCTCACACGTGGTGGGCCCATCTTTAAGGCCCATTTATATTCTTTGAAACTCACATAATTGGTCTTCCAAATGATGATACTCTCTTGGTAGGATGTCCCTTCCTTTCTTTTTGAGCCATTAATTCCATTTTTCTTTTTAACATTTTTTTCTTTTTTCAATGTACAAAATATAATTAGTAAAAAAATTTCTTTAATTTAAAATTTTCCATCTTAACATGTTACGTTTTTTTTTTTTTTTTTTTTTTTTTTTTTTTTTTTTTTTTTTTTGCTAGTTAGCCAACCATCAACTTAACTTAGAAACTATTTACTATTTTCCAAACTTCAAGTGAATGGATAGAAATCAAACTTAAACTTCAATAACCAAAAGTGCAATTTATCCAACATGTTAATATTAATTTATTTCCTCCATTTTTGTGCAAATTACAATCAATAAGTTGAAGGTGGTTTAGAGCATGGTTTTCAACGGGGTAAAAAGGTTAGTTTTGGATTTTTTTTTTTTTTTTTTTTTTTTTTGGTTCTACTCTTACGAACTAAATGTGGAATTTAATAAAAGTAAGAAGACTAAATATGGGATTTTAAATGTTAAAAGAAAAAAAGAGAATAAAAATTCAAAGACCTAAATCTAATTAGTCTAACTCAAAATATATATATATATATATATATATATATATATATATATATTAGTCAATTCAATAGTCAAAGATATATTCCTCTCTAGACTTTTTATTGACTTTATTAATGGTAATAGAAAGTTAGAGAATTTAAGGGAAGAAAATCCAATTTGAAATTTGGTAGACTAGATGCCTTAAAAAGAGAAAAAGGTTGCCTAGAGAGAGATGCAAGAAAAAGAAACCTAAGTAAAAGAAAGAAAGATGATATGGAAAGATAGGTGTTTTTTTCTTTTTTTGTTAAAAAATATTGTTTATAATTAAAAAAAAATGAGTTGAAATAAAAAAAAAATTAATTAATAATTAAAAGAAATGAAACCAAATGACTTCTCAAATAATTTATTTTAAAAAATAATAATAAAAGAGGTAAAATAATTGCTAAAAGGACACTTAAATAAATCTAATTTCAATTGAAGACTAAAAATCACTCTCTAGTTTTTGTCAACTTCATTAATGGTAGAAAATTCAATTTCAAATTGAGTGGACTACTTACGTTTATAAAAGTTTTTTTTTTTTTTTTGTTGGCTTGGCATATTGATATGATTGGATGCCAATATCATTTTTCAACTTTAAGAATATTGCATAGCTTAGCAATTCAAAGATTTATTGACCACCCTAGGAGTCAAATATTGAACTTATTCTTGGAAGTGTGGCACTTCTATTTTTGTTCAATTGTCATTTTTATATTTTCAATTATAAAAAAATTGTCATGGTATTTTTTTCTTTATTTTTTTTATGCCAATCATGGTATCTTTTTTATAGGATAACTATGAGGTAAGAATTGGAAATTCCACTTCTCAAAAAAAAAAAAAAAAAAAAAAAAAAAAAAATTGAAATTCCAACCCCGAGGGATGGAATATGTAATGGTCGAATAATTTAAGATAAAGGGTTTTATTTATTTTAATTTATTTCATTGTTTTTCAAAAAAAAACTTTTTCGAATTTGATTTTATCTTTTAAAAAAATAATATTTTTTAGGCTTTTAATTAGGATTTTTTTTTTTAAAAAGTATTTTCTTTAGCCCTAACCCTTTTTACACTTTGAGTCAAATAATAATAATAATAATAATAATAATAACTACACTTTCCTTCCTATAGAAAAACAGTAAGTTTTCTTCCCCTCTATGCTTTTCTTTTGTTTTATTTTCTTTTTTATTAATTGAATTTTGTTCTTGAAAAGTTTTTAATATGATTTTTTATTTTTCAAAGTCTTAGGTTTTTGTTTTGGCCTAAACTTTTTATGAAAGTTTTTTCTACTTAGGGCTTTTGGTTTAAATTCAAGATTTGATAAAAAGAAGTTTTCCATAATTTTTAAGTCTTGAATTTTTTTAATTTTGGGATTGTTTTTTGTTTAATTTGGATTCCTTTTGTTCAAAAAGTTTATCATAAGATTGCTAATTTAAATTGGGATTTATGGCTTTGATTTCACCATGAAAATGGAATGTTTACACTGATATACAACACTTTTAAAGACTCTTTTTTAGATATGATTTTGTGTATTAAAAGTAGCAAATGATGATTTTTTTTTTTTTTTTGTGTTACCAAGCTTGAAAAATTTTCTTTTGTTGCATAAATTTTCTAGGTTATTTATTTCAATGTTATGATAATTTTGAAGGCGGTGGAATTGGAAAGTTATTTTGTATTTAATTGATATTGAAAAATATTGATTTTACCAATTTTGATATATTATTGTTGGGTTTTAAGGTGAATTTATCCAGATTTTCAGTGTTGTTTTTGCCACTCAATAAGACTATTTTCCAACTTTTTATGAAGTGATTTTGTTTTAAGTGGGAAAAATTGGTAGTATAAGTTGATTGACATTTGGATTGGTCATTAGACCTTTAAGATGAAATTTTGGTTTCTAATGAATGAACTTTTGAATATGTTTCGATTTTTAGGAAATTGGAAATTGTTAAAGGAATTGAAATCAGAATTGGAATTGGAATTGCAATTGCAATCAATTTTGGATTTGGAATTAAGACCAGTAGGCTTTTGATTGATGTAAGTAGTTTCCACATCTCTTCCAAAATAGAAATTTAGGCAAAATTGTTTGTTATGAATTGAATCTGATTTAATTGGAATTGTTTTGTATGCTTTAAATTGCTTTGTTTAATGAATCCATGTTTACTATTTTGAATGTTTTGAAAAGTATTTGATTGATTTAATATGACTATCCGGATATGTCAATTTTTTTTTTTTTTGGGATTGTATGCTTTGTAGTCGCTAAAGGGATTGAATCTCCAGCGGAAGCGCGTGTGATCGCATGTAATTCAATTGTTTTTAAAAAGACCGGTAATAGCGTGCATAGCTAGCTACTTTTACTTATTTAATTTAGCTAGTCTTTTATGATGTTTGGGCCATTTTATTGTGCTTAATTGTTTATTTTGTAGGAAAGCGTTGATTAGAGTTAAAACGTGGAATAAGAATTAATCGGGTGTTCGGGACGTGAAAAGATGCCAAAGAACCAAAAAGATTCAAGTAACAAGGAGCCAAGAATGGGCATTCTGCCCATTAGCGTCGAGACGCCACTCTTGGAGCGTCTCGACGCTACGTTTCCTTAATGAGAATACGCGGCAGACTTACAGCGTCGAGACGCTGTGATAGGAAGCGTCCCGACGCTACCGCATTTTCTTTTCTGAAACGCGCGTTTTGAAGGCAGCGTCGAGACGCTACGACGAAAAAACAGAATAAAGGCTTATTTTCGGCTAGGTTTTGGGGGACTTCGATTGGGGACTCTTGGGAGCCGAAAAACAGGGCAGAACAGAGGCTTGGAAGGCTGAAACAGAGGGAGCGAAGTGGAAATCAACCCATTGTTCGTGGGGATCGTGACGGGGACGTTCGGTCTCGGCCTACAACGAGTCTATTTCTCTTTTCCCTTACTTTAGATAGTTTTTATGGCTTATTTAGACTTAGTTTATATTGTAATGAGGATTATGTGTAGCTAAGTTTAATTCTTAGGGATTGATGTAGCCGTTGGGCACGTTTTGGATTGATTTACGGTATTTATGCTATTGATGTCATTTATGCATATGTTGTATCCTTAATGCTTTCGATTTACTAACCATAAATTGATTGATGTTTATATTTGAATCTAACTCGGGAGAGAGGATTTAAATTAGTAATCAATATGCATAACTAGAATTTAGCTAAAAATCGGGAGATTAAGGTTAATTATAGAAATTGTTATAAAGGTTAGCCTTATTGCCTTGTATGTTTATTGGATTTAGATAGGGATATCGGGTTCAATTGCATATGGGAGAATCATGTATGCTCGGGAGAGATATGTGTGATTTTTGTTGCCAAGATTTATGAATCATAGTATTTGTTAATCCGTTTATTAATCCATAACTCCAATTGGTGAAATCAAATCCCTAAGACCAAATTTTCCCATTAGATTGTCACTTTTTACTTTAGTTTTATATTTGATTAATTCATATTCTCATTCAATTTGTTTCCCTAAATAAAATTGGTCAAAATTATTTTCGATAATTAAAATTTGGCTAGACACCAATCCAGAGGACGACATTCGATTGAAAAATCACTATATTATTACTTGACCTGTACACTTGCGGTTAGCAAATTGCACATCAACACTATGTTTTGCAGAAATCTACATAACAAATTTTTATAATTTAAAACCTAAATTAAGCATGCATTTCGAGGGATTTTGTAACACTTTGATAGCAAGCATAAATGTTGCTATTTTGTCCTTAAATTTACTAGCTTTTGTTTGCTTTTATTGTATTTTTATCATACATAATCATTTAATTTTATAATTTTATCCCTAGGAGAATTATATGGATAATTGGAGAAAAAAAGTCCAAGTTCATGCATTTCAAGCCTTAAATATCAAGTTGGGTCAAGAGAGTGAGCCCAAGATCCATCATATAAAGTGTTTGGCCCAAAGAAATAATGGGAAGCCCGAAATTCTACCCAAATCTACAGCTGAAACATTCTGGAAATGGGACAACGCTGTCCCCTAGCGTCTCGACGCTGTAATGGCTTGCCGCCCAAGACAAAGTGACGTCACAGCGTCGTGACGTTGTCCCTGCTGAAGGCCTATATAAATCGTTTTCATCATCAATCCATTCTTTAGTCCTTTCTAAGGCTCTCCAAGCCTACCTTGAGGGTCGAGTGTGAGGAAAGTGTACAATCTTGTAACGAGCATTTTTGGAGGGCTCCATCCTGGGAAGACCATCATGGGGAGAATCGAGCGAGAAACGGAAAGCAGCAGCACGTGAGGCTCAGCTAGAGTCGGGAGAGCAAGGTATGTATTCGCTCCTACTTGACCAAAATCTATTGAGTCTGGAGTTTATAGAGAAGGAAGCTGCAGGAATCCACCATCTGCACAACGATGCACTGGTGGAAGCCCTAACAATTGCCAATGCAAGGGTTCACCTAATCCTAATTGATGGATAAAGTTCTGTAGATGTCCTCTTAACTGCTGCATTCGATGCCATGAAACTAGGGCGAGATCGCCTGAGGCCGAGCCTCACACCGTTGGTGGGGTTCGGTGGAGAAAAAGTGAGCCCAGAAGGAAGTATCGAGCTACCAGTGACCTTTAGGGAAGGACAACAATCAATCAAGAAATTAATCAACTTTCAGTGGTAGACTGTATCCCAACGTACAACGCCATACTGGGACGACCAACCTTACATGGACTCAAGGCAGTGGCCTCAACCTATCATCAGGTCTTGAAATTTTCGACAAAAGAGGGTATGGGAATGGTGCGTGGTGAGCAGAAGATGTCAAGAGAATGTTATTTCATGACACTCAAAAATACTGAAAAAGAAGACTCGACCAGCTCCTGTCTTGGGAAACAGTCGAGGTCGAGCATTCGAGAGACTTGATCAATCCTTTCCTATGGAATATTAGGTTGTTGTAGTCATCTTTGTCGTTGATTTGTTAGGATCGTGTTTAAATTTTCTATTTGATAGCAGTTTAGGGAAAGATGTGCACATTTTTGCTTGTTCGAAATAAAGATAATTCAAATTTCATTTCAAAAGTTCACATTTGCAGAAAGGTTGACGTATTTCCTCAACCTCCCCAAATTCCCAAATGAGTGTACGCACCCTTGGGATGATAATAATTTTTGCAGAGAGGTTGACGTATTTCCTCAACCTCCCCAAATCCCCAATTGAGTGTACGCACCCTTGGGATGGTAATAATTCTTACAGAGAGGTTGACGTATTTCCTCAACCTCTCCAAGTCCCCAGCTGAGTGTACGCACCCTTGGGATGTGATGACCGCAAATTGCACGGGCCGCAAGTAATAATAAAACGGAAGTATTCCAAGTATCGAATCCACAAGGAAGTGCAACGATATTTAAGCAAAGCAATAAGTTCTTGATCATGAAAAGTACTTGGGAGAAATATTATTTAGGGACCTAATCTTTATGCTAAAATGAATTTAAAATTAAAGCGATTAAATATTTAAAATGATCAATCAAGAAATAAAAAATATTGAGAAAGAGTTTGAGAGCGAAGCAGGGTCTTGAAAATCAATTTATAGCTAATTAATTACTACAATTATCCTATCTCATTGCCCAACTAATTATAATCCTAGAATCTCCGTTAATCACATAGGTTCTCCTGTCGATCTCCCCTAATTATAATTAATCAATATTAACAACCTAAGTGTCCTTAGCACCATTAAAATCCGTTAATTAATACGCTCTGATTCATTATTGGAATCTAAGTTTAACCAATTAATCTCGTTGTCACTAACAAGCAATTAAACTAGTTGCATGAATTATGATCTATCCAAATTTCTCTCGGTCGAGTTTCCATTATGAATCGAATCAATATATAATTGGCCAGATCATATACAACATTACGAACATCCATACAAATAATTAAAAAATGGACTAGAGATAGGCAATCATAATAACAATTAACTATGAATTTTCATTTCAAGGTCCCAAAATGGGTTTAGCTTACATGATTATAATATCCACAATGTATCTAATAAAAAGCATAATTTGGAGCAAAATAAGAGTAAGGAAAATGACAGTCGAGAACCCCGTCGCTTGCGCTTGGAGTCCCTCCGAAACACGCTCCGAGCCTCCTAGAGTGCTCACTACAAGCTCCCCACAAAATTTCCCACTCTTGACTCTAAAAAAGGCTAAAAAGCCTTGAGAGAATGCTCAAGGAGAGCAAAGGAAAGGAAGGAATGAAGGATGGAATGATTGATGATAAAATGGGGTACCAAGCGGTCCCTTTTATAAGCCTGGAATAGGGACAGCGTCGCGACGCTGTGACGTCACTCGACTTGCCCGATAAGAAATGGGACAGCGTCTCGACGCTTTGAGGCTTCCAGAACATCTCCGCGTGGGCTGGGTTTTTCTTGGGCCTTTTTCCTTTCTTTTCTTGATTTTCTCTTGGATTGTTGACTTTTCGGCTCCCCCTTTGACCCATCTTTGGAAAATTGGTTGATATGCTCATTTTTGGGCCTCTTTTCACCAAAATTCTACAATTTGCTCCTTAAGAAAAAAATAATGAATTTCATTAGATATTCTCAATAAAAACACAATAAAAGCACTCAAAAGCTTAATAATTTAGGACTAAAATAGCGACATTTCTACCCGCTATCAGGATGAAATCTATTCTTGCCAGGAGAATAATGTATCTCCTCAATCTCTCCACCTTGATGTGTTAGCTAAGGCAACCAGAGCTTTAACTAGGAGATCCAGTTGGGCAAAACATGTTCGAGGAGAAATCTGACCACGATGCTAGTGGAATAAGCAAGCAGTGCAAAGAAGAGCACCTCGACCACATGCTTAGGTCGAGGCCGACCTTAAGAGACAAGGTACCAAAATAACGTTTTCTACTCAAACATGCAATTCTCTAATGATAAATGCACAGTTTGAGTGGGGGGCTAGGACTAGGGATAATTAAGTTCGTACCATGATTTTACTTTATTTTGCATGATTTTACTTTATTATGCAGGATGAGAATTATGTTTATATTACATAATTGCGACCCCCATTTTTATACATAATAAATTTATTTGAGTCACGATGATTACTTCATACATAGTAGTGAAACTATTTCAGCCTTGTGGTTTTGGTTTCCCCTACTTTTAGTTAGCATTTCGCTGGATACCCAAGTTACATGAAATATGTCAGGAGAGATGTTGAAACATAAAGTGAATGATTTTTCATTCATTGAAGGAAAAGTACAGGTACATGAAAGATGGTGCATAATTGAAATCACAAAGACAGTACATAATGAAGGGCGAAAAGTCAGATAAAGTAAGATAACACCAGAGGCTATTTAATGGTTGTCATCTTCAGAGGGGATTTCTATGTCCTCCCTCCCGCTCGAGGAACCATCAGACACCGGATAGGCACTGGGGTCATCACGCATGCCAGAGATCTCCTCACGAACAACCGAAGGATCAAAGGATGCGTCATGTTTCCTAACGCGTTTCAGCGCCCACTTGGCCCCATCAGTCCAAATCTTCTTCTGCAAATTGATGTATTCGTCTGTCCTCTTGTATGCCTCAGCAAGGTAACTTGCGTCAGCCAGGTGAGCTCTTGCCTCGACCAACTGAACTTTGGTCCTACTGAGTTCAGTCTTGTTAAGCTCCAAATCAGCTTTGACCTCTTCAAGGAGCCTGTTAGCACGGTCAAGGCTCTCTTGGGCTTGAACGAGTTCGCGATAGGGAACGATGTGCCTCTGAAGGTCATTGATCTTATTGGCCAGACTAATGGAAGAGGCGATAACTCGGGAGAAAACCTGTTTTAAAGGAAAAATTCTAAGGTTAGTAATTGTATTAAAAGAGAATACGTAAACACATTAGTAAATCCATGTACCAGCCTTGCGGAGTTGACGCTGAGCCACTAGGATTCCCCAGGCTGGATCATTATAACCAATCTCTTCGTCTGGGTGATGGTATTGCAATCCCTGCCAGCAGATGAAATCTTGAGTCAGAATGTCAACTTCACTCCCAGACCCGGAGTAGTCTTCTAGCGGAACAAAAACCGAAACCCCACTCTCCCTCCCCCCCAGTAGAGGAAGGAGTGGGAGGACGGCGATTACGAGAAGACCTCCGAAGACCAATCGTGGAAGACCGTGGAGCGACAAAGGGAGCATCCAACTCATCGTCTTCGGTGACAATAGTGACATCGGGGCGGGACGTCCCAGCTTCATTGGAAACCTTCTTCCTTTTCCTGCGTTCACCAAAGATTGAGCGAGGTGTCATAGCTGCAGTAACAAAAGAAGAGGTTCAGAGGTAAAAAATGTCTAGGAATAAAGTAAAAATAGTAATCACAAGGAAGCAAGAAGTTTACCCTAAACAGGGGCGAGCAAGACCTATTGACAATAGATTCTCCTGCTTAACGAGATCGAGATCGTAGTGCTGAGCAAGCTTAATCTGTTGAATGATTTGTGAAAAATTCATGAGCTTCGACAGAGCATTGCACCCTCCTCGAAACTGCACAAGGGGCAAAGGAGGAAAGCGAGTTAGAAGAATAGGAGGAAAGTGAGTTAGAAGAATAGGAGGAAACCTTTAAATAAGCAACTCAACTCACCATACTCCCCAAAAACTGTCGACACATCAAAAGGATTATAATCTGGGTCGCGTTCCAGCCAATTTCCCCTTACAAAAAAACCAACCCTTTCTCCAATTTTTTACAGAAGTAGGATTATGAACTATGATCCATTTCCTACCACTTATGTAATAAAATAAATGTCCAAGATTAGGACTGCGATTAATTGAGTGAAGAGAAAAGAAAAGATGGGGAGACATTGAGTCCCCATGGTTCCACCAAACCCATAAGATAATATAACCAATGAAGTGGCTCCACCCATTAGGCACTATTTAGGCCGGAGCTAAACCCGTGAGTACTAAAAAATGCTGAAGAATAAAAAGGAGCGGAAGGCGAACGCCAAATTTGAACATAGCGGTGTAGAAAGCAACTTCACCCTCTAGAGGATGAGTGAAACTTTCACGAGGACTGGGGACCCTCAAATGCACATCTTCGGGAATATCATATTCGTACCGCAAATGCTGGAGTTGAGCTGCGGTCACCGAAGATGATAAAACCAAGGGATGCAGGGAAGGCCTAAAGTCACCACCCTCCGAAAAAGAAGAATCGTCGTCATGGCTGGAGCTATAGGATGCTTCTTCGGGGTAGAACTCATCTGGGGAGGTAACGAATTCGTCGCTATCCATAACGAATAATGAATAAATGGGGGCTATTTATAAAGAGAAAATGGAGGGAAATATGAAAAAAATGAATTAAAAAAAAGGGAGGAGATTGGTCAAGCTAGGCCTGCCTCGGCAGGCCGAGCGTACCTACTGCTACGACAGCAGGTACGCTGCCATGCCAGGCACGCACTTGGCATGGCAGGCCGAGGCTGGTTGCCTCGGCCCACTCCCCCTTTTTTGTCCTCTTGCTTTTTGTCCTATGTGCCAACCAGATTCCAACCATTTCAGTTTCAAGCTCAGTTCTCAATCAACTAAATAGTCTCTTTCATGAAGTTTGTGACTAGAATTCTTGTCTTTGGTGGCCCATTAAATACCAACTACCTAGTTATATCACTGGTCCAAAACTAACTAAATAAGTTGCTTGGTTGAAGAATGCAATTAAGATTTTTTGTCTTCTTGTAGATCAGTTATGATTGACAAATTTTTAAAGGAGAAGCTTACTCTCTAATGAAGACCACTATCATGCTCATGAACTCCAATAGAGAGTGGGGGCTTAATGTTATAGGCAAAATTAGCCAATGATTTTTTAATTCAGAAAGGCTCGAGGTTCATCAGACCCAAACACAGAAGAAATGACCCAAGAGCAACAGGAAAAGGGTCGTAATTCACTCCGGCCCAATACGAATTCCCTCAGCCTCGACCCAAGGGAGAGGCCGAGGAAGATGGTCGGCCTCGGCTCAGGGCTAAAAGCCCAAATATCGACAATCAGCAGGGGCGATGGAAACTCTAGGGAAGATCTATAAAGGAGCGGAGACTACCACACACACAGGTATCTAAAAATAATTCCTAGAAAACATTCGGCGATTTTTCTGTTCAGTGCTAACTTAAGCATCAGAATGTGTGTGGTTGATAACTGCCCAAAAGGTAGTTATTTAGGCCTCATTTACATAAGGATTTGTGTGTCTTTAATGCTTAATAGGGTTGGTTTTAGAAAGATATTACATGATTTAACCCATTTGGAAGAATGGAAGCTTTGGAAATCATTTTGTGCAGATTATGCTGCTGAGCGACTGGAGGGAGCAAATTCTATGCTGCAACAAAGCTGGGAACAAAACTGCCACATCACAGCTCGTTAGCCAACTTCATGAACCGACTTCTGTTGAGTTATTTTCGGGATAAAGGAGCAAGGAGAGTCTTACACGTGTCCTAGTTGACCTAATTCAAGCCTCTCATCCTTCTATAAAAGGAAGTAGCCGTCAAAGTCAAAGGCATTCCATGTTCTCCCTTGGAAGCCGAATAGTATAGAGAGATTGCAGATCATCAAGAACATCATCATTTGCAAGCTGATTAAGGAGTTTATTTTCTTTATTAACTTGTGATTATGGACATGCCTACTCAGATTGTGATTTGTATTTTCATGCCTATTATGAACTAAGTAGCTTAGGTGTTGGTTAGGAATAATGTGATTGACGTGCTTCATCTTTAGTAATATATTGACTATCGCATTTTGGTTAGTTGTTGTACTTATTTCCATTTTATGCCCGCCTGGCCAGCCGGTGTGAATAACTCTCTCTAGTTTCAGGGATGATTTAGAGAGTGTGTGGCAATTATCCACACTACGATCATTGTGTATTGGTGAACGCCAGTGACTGAGCTAGGGATAGCCAGTTGCCTAGTGCTTGATCGGTCGTACTTCATTGGGTTTGAAACATATCCCAAAAGATCCGGAGTTCCGAGAGGAATCCGCTAATAATTCTGCGAGAAATGCATGATCAATAATATTGCTAGAGCAACTTTTAGAACAATCACTAAATCCTAACCAGCGCCTGTCTTTAATCTGTCTATCTATTTGTTTACTCGTTGTTCTGTCATTTATTTTGCCTCAGCATAATTCTTATAAAACCAAATCATTTTACCATCTTTGAAACCATTAGAAAGTTACACAAAATAGGTAGAGTGGAAACTAATTAAGGACTCGGATTGATAATATTACTTGTTGCAGACTGTGTATACTTGCACAAGAATTCTAGAGTCTTTTATACCATATTTTTACTCACTCTAGGAACCCAACAGTGGTCTATACCACACCGGTGTGCAATGTTTGCTTGTCTTGCAGGACAAGTCTTAGAGCAAAATATGACCATCAACACATTGTATTACAAAGTTCATATATATTTACTCTAAATGCAAGTAAAAATAAGATTAAAATTGGGGTTCAAATTTATGAAATGAAATACACTAATATTAATGAAATTTACAATTACAAATAACATCCTTATGAGTCCTGACTTGAAGAACATCTCCTACTATGTCTAGCTCTTGATCGATGAGTTACATATTGACCTCGATCACCTCAACCTCTAATATTTCCAATATCACCATGATCCCTAATGTGTATACCCTGACTGATGTTTCTATATGTCACATAATGATCTCCAGGAGGATGAAAAGTATGTGAGGATTGACCTTCTTCCATCGTTCTTAATCCTGGATGGTTGAATGGAAAGGTCATTGAAAATGATGCAAACATCGAAGGAGTTTGCATTAGTAAGTCAGGGGAGAAAAATGGGTTTGGGTATGATGGTTCAAAAGGTGATGGTTGTTGAGGCACGTACGAGAACTCATACTGAAATGGATCACTGTGTTGCTCCGGTGGATCATTCTGTTGCTGAGCTGGATCATCGTGTTGCTTAGGTGGATCATCTTCTTACTGAGCAGGAGCACCTTGTTACTCAAGAGGGACATCTTCATTTTGAAATGGTGTGCCCCCGTTCTTACGTAGGATTTGATATATCGAGGCCAGATGTTGGTAAGCCATCCTATCGATTCTTGTGTTTGTGTTCTTATTGTTCTGGAAAAAAAATAAAATCAATTGAATGTATGAAATTACATTAGCTTGTTTTTTTTCAACTTATTTAACAAAGTATTACAAGATAATAGAATGACGCTCCTGCTTTGGTGATGAATCGTCGACTGATAGTTGAATACCATTGATCATAACTCGGGTTCACATCAACACCGAACTCGATTGGTAGGCCAAGTATTACATTTGCATGTCGGCCTTCCCAGATCTGGATGGATGGAGCCAAATAAGTTGCCCAGTTTCGCTCATGTTGGCCCCGCAAGTTGTATGAGTGCAATACCATATCTGTATTACATGGTATAGGGACATGCTGCACCCACCCGAATTGTCGCATCACGCGGTCAGAAAAATGCCACTCCACTATAAAAAAACATATCAGTGGACTTCTAGTGGTCCAAATGTCCTGACCGACGAGACAGTAGTCGGACAATACATGGAGTAAGTGTGTATATGCCTGTCATATGATTTATACAATTATTCAACATCAGGTTAATTTTGAAAATCAAAAGTATAAGTGAAACTCCACAACATTATAAATTATTCATTATTTGAACATATATATACCTGGTTGGGCAGAATTGTATCTAACATATATCTATATTGAATTAAGATATGGGTTGGTGTCTTAATCACAGAGAACTCATCATTCCATCTACAAAAATGTGAAATTGAATATTAGTTTTGTTGTAACAAAGTTGAAACGCAGGAAGTAGTTATATTGAGAACAGGTTCTTATCAAATTGTCAATGGTCGATCTCCTAGCTAGTTTTCATACCGGTGACGTCGCCGTGGTGCTATGTAGGGAACCGATCCCACGTCCACAATTGAAACAATATAAGTGATCCGTCCAACTCTCTGGCATTTATAACCGAACCCTTGTAAAGGTTCGTGTATAACAACACGAGACATCCTGCACCCCAGCTATACATCCCGAATTCATCAAAATCTTCCAATAGGGGTAGGTACATTAGGTGCACCCTACTGTCAGACTTGTTAGTGAATAACATGTCTCCAATCAGTGATAATATATATGCTCGTGCATAGCGTCAAAGGTCTTCTTCGTCTACGTCGTCTGGTAGATGGACGAAATTATTAAATTGTGCAGCTAATAAAGATAGGTTTAGACAAGCTCCATCCAATACCCTATTGGGGACATGAACCCCCATTAAGTCTTGACAAACAGCTGCCCAGTCTTTGTTAACTGACCCTGTTAACGTCTTCCCCTTTATAGGGAAGTCGAATTGTACAACAATGTACTGTAGGGTGATAGTACACTCCCCATGTGGAAGATGAAATGTGTGTCTCCTATCGCCAGCACTCCGTGAGAGTAAATGTTTTGTCAGTCGGTCTGGTCGGTTTGAGCCTTCATTGGACTCGTCGACCGACCGATGTCGGTTCTGTCGGTTTATCAGAATATTTTGCTCACCCCTAGCCATTGTTGCTTGCAAACGAATTGGCATCGATTACATGCGTTTTGTTGAAGTTTCCTATGCCCTGCCAACTTATTTGGCATGCTATGCACCACAGTTTGAACCAATCTCCGATCAGAGTTGTTGGCCTGATCCAAATTTCCCGAAAGTTTATCCTAACGTTGAGTTGATGAGAGGGAAGGGTCGACCATGCAGTTCTCGTATAAGAAACAATATGGATTGGAGAGAGCCAACGGTTATAACATGTTGTGGAGTTTGTAGGCAAGAAGGACATAACCGAAGAAATTGTCTTCATCGTGCAGCTAGACGGCTGAATTAGCATTTAAATGTTGTTTACATTTTTTCCTTATGTATAAAATATATGTAACCTAATCTGTAACCTAAGTGCTAATTTTTTTGGGAAAAATACACTTTTGGTCCCTGAGGTTTGGGTTAAGTGACACTTTGGTCCCTAAGTTTTCAAACTCAACAAAAATACCCCTGAGGTTTAAGATAAGGAGCACTTTGGTCCCTACCGTCAATTTTTTGGTTAACTTTTAACGGTTGCTGACGTGGCACTATTATTTTTTTTATTTTTTAAATAAAAAATATTAAAAAAATAAAATATTAATATTTTACTATTATTTTTTATTCTTTCTCCCTTTCTCTCTCATCTTCTTCTTCTCCATCTTCTCCCTTCTTCTTCTTCTCCATCTTTTCCCTCCTTCTTCTTCTTCCTATGTCCGGCGACCGGCGGCCACCGCTCGCCGCCGGCGACTGGATTTTTTTCTTTTTTTTTCTCTTCTTTCTTCTTCTTCTCTTCTTTTTTCTTCTCTTTTTTTTTCTTCACTATTTTAAAAAAAATGAAGATAAGAAAAAAGAAGAGAAGAAGAAGAAAGAAGAGAAAAAAAAAATCAAGTCGTCGGTGGCCGCCGGTCGCCGGACATAGGAAGAAGAAGAAGAAGAAGGGAGAAGATGGAGAAGAAGAAGAAGAAGAAGGGAGAAGATGGAGAAGAAGAGAAGAAGAAGGGAGAAGATGGAGAAGAAGAAGATGGGAGAGAAAGGAAGAAAAAATAAAAAATAAAAAAATATTAATATTTTATTTTTTTAATATTTTTTATTTAAAAAATAAAAAATATTATATTAAAATAATAGTGCCACATCAGCAACCGTTAAAAGTTAACCAAAAAATTGACGGCAGGGACCAAAGTGCTCCTTATCTCAAACCTCAGGGGTATTTTTGTTGAGTTTGAAAACTCAGGGACCAAAGTGTCACTTAACCCAAACCTCAGGGACCAAAAGTGTATTTTCCCTAATTTTTTTTTAAAAATAGAAAGCAGATTATTCATTGTGTGCAAAATTTTCCTTTCTTTTAATATTCGTGTAACTAATACTTACTCTTAATATACTTAAATATCAATAAATGGGAGATGATATTGCAACAGGTCCATATGACCTATCTGTTCTACACCTACAACCCAGTCATCGATCTGAACTGGTCTGGGGTGATATCTACTATAATGTCATGCAGTGTAAACGTCATGAGGCTGTACAAAAGGTTTTCGAGCCCAGACCCCCAGATTGAGCCATATCTACGAGCATCCGGGTTTTATGGTGCCACATATTCATGTCATCAAGTTAGATTGGCACTTAATTACTGCGATGCGATGGTGGAGCGCTGGCGACAGGAGACACACATTTCATCTTACACATGAGGAGTGTACTATCATCCTATAGTACGTTGCCGTATAGTTCGACTTGCCTATAAAGGGAAAGACGTTAACAGGGTCAGTGAACAAAGACTGGCCAGCTGTTTGTCAAGACTTAATGGGGGTTCATGTCTACAATAGGGTATTGGATGGAGCTTGTCTAAGCCTATCTTGATTAGCTGCACAATTTAATAATTTCGTCCATCTACCAAACGACGTCGACGAAGAAGACCTTCAACGTTATGCACGAGCATATATATTATCACTGATCGGAAGCATGTTATTCACTGACAAGTCTAACAGTAGGGTGCACCTAATGTACCTACCCCTATTGGAAGATTTTGATGAATCAAGGACGTATAACTGGGGTGCAGGATGTCTCGCGTTGTTATACAGGAACCTCTGCAAGGGTTCGGTTATAGATGCCAGAGAGTTGGACGGATCACTTATACTGCTTCAATTGTGGACGAGGGATCGATTCCCTACTTAGCACCCCGACGATGTCACTAGTATGAAAACCAGCTAGGAGATCAGCCATTGGCAATTCGATAAGAACTTGTTCTCAATATTACTACTTCCTGCGTTTCAACTTTGTTACAACAAAACTAATATTCAATTTCACATTTTTGTAGATGGAATGATGAGTTCTCTGTGATTAAGACACCAACCCATATCTTGATCCAATACAGATATATGTTGGATATAATTCCGCCCAACCAGGTATATATATGTTCAAATAATGAATAATTTATAATGTTTTGGAGTTTCACTTATACTTTAGATTTTTAAAATTAACCTTATGTTGAATAATTGTATAAATCATATGGTAGCCATATACACACTTACTCCATGTATTGTCCGACTACTGTCTCGTCGGTCAGGACATTTTGACCACTAGAAGTCAACTGATATGTTTTTTTTTTATAGTGGAGTGGCATTTTTCTAACCGCGTGATGTGACAATTCGAGTGGGTGCAGCACGTCCCTATACTGTGTAATACAGATATGGTATTGCACTCATACAACTTGCGGGGCCAACATGAGCGAAACTGGATAACTTATTTGGCTCCATCCATCCAGATCTGGGAAGGCTGACATGCAAATGTAATACTCGGCCAACCAATCGAGTTCGGTGTTGATGTGAACCCGAGTTATGATTAGTGTATCAGTTGACGGTTCATCACCAAAGAAGGAGCGTCATTCTATTATCTGGTAATACTTTGTTAAATAAGTTGAAAAAAAAACAAGGTAATGTAATTTCATACATTCAATTGATTTTATTTTTTTTTTCCAAAACAATAAGAACACAAACACAAGAATCGATAGGATGGCTTACCAACATCTGACCTTTATATATCAAATCCTACGTGAGGACGGGGGTGCACTATTTCAAAATGAAGATGTCCCTATTGAGCAACAAGGTGCTCCTGCTCAACAAGAAGATGATCCATCTAACCAACACGATGATCCAGCTCAGCAACAGAAAGATCCACCGAAGCAACACGGTGATCCATTCTAGTATGAGTTCCCGTACGTGCCTCAACCACCATCACCTTTTGAACCATCATACCCATACCCATTTTTCTCCCCTGACTTACTAATGCAAACTCCTTCAATGTTTGCATCATTTTCAATGACCTCTCAATTCAACCATCCAAGATTAAGAACGATGGAAGAAGGTCAATCCTCACATATTTTTCATCGTCCAGGGGATCAGTATGTGACATGTAGAAGCATTAGTCAGGGTATACTTATTAGGGATTAGGGTGATATTGGAAATATTAGAGGTCGAGGTGATCGAGGTCAATATGTAACTCATCGATCAAGAGCTAGGCATAGTAGGAGATGTTCTTCAAGTCAGGACTCATAAGGATGTTATTTGTAATTGTAAATTTCATTAATATTAGTGTATTTCATTTCATAAATCTGAACCCCAATTTTAATCTTATTTTTACTTGCATTTAGACTAAATATATATGAACTTTGTAATACAATGTGTTGATGGTCAAATTTTGCTCTAAGAGTTCCCTTTGCTCCGCGCGATGATCAATAGTGAATTTGTAGAAGAGCGGGAAAGACTTATCATGCAAGAAAAGCAAACGCTGCACACCGGTGTGGTGTAGACCACACACATTCCGATGCTTAAGTTAGCACTGAACGAAAAAATCGTCGAATGTTTTCTAGGAGTTCTTTTTAGATACCTGTGTGTGTGGTAGTCTCGACTCCTTTATAGATCTTCCCTAGGGTTTCCACTGCCCCCGCTGATTGTCGATATTTGGGCTTTTAGCCCTGGGTCGAGGCTGAGGGAATTGGTATTGGGCCGGAGTGAATTACGACTCTTTTCCCGTTGCTCTTGGGTCGTTTCTTCTGTGTTTAGGCCTGATGAACCTCGAGCCTTTCTGAATTAAAAAATCATTGGTTACTTTTGCCTATAACATTAAGCCCCCACTCTTTATTGGAGTTCATGGGCCTGCTAGTGGTCTTCATTAGAGAGTAAGCTTTTCATTCTTTAAAAATTTGCCAATCATAAATGGTCTACAAAAAGACAAAAAATCTTAATTGCATTCTTCAACCAAGCAACTTATTTAGTTAGTTTTGGACCAGTGATATAACTAGGTAGTTGGGATTTAGTGGGCCACCAAAGACAAGAATTCTGGTCACAAACTTCATGTAAGAGACTATCTAGTTGATTAAGAACTGACCTTGAAACTGAAATGGTTGGAATTTGGTTGGCACATAGGACAAAAAACAAGAGGACAAAAAAGGGGGAGTGCGTTAAGGCACCCAGCCTGCCATGCCACCTGGCATGGCGTAGCAGCAGGTACGCTCGTCCTGCTGACCTATCTCCTCCCTATTTCTTTTTTTTTCTTTTTTTAATTCATTTTTTTTTTAGATTTCCCTCCATTTTCTCTCTATAAATAGCCCCCATTTCTACTCCATTTTTCACCACCATCTCTGCATCTATTTCCTCTCTTTAGCTTCAATTAAAGGTAGTTCTCCTTCTATTTTCATTCATTCTTTCGTTTTGGATAGCGACAAATCTGTTACCTCCCCAAATGAGTTCTACCCCAAAGAAGCATCCTATAGCTCCAACCATAATGATGATTCTTCTTTTTCGGAGGGTGGTGACTTTGGGCCTTCCGCGCATCACGCACATCCCTTGGTTTTATCATCTTCGATGACCGCGACTCAATTCGAGCGTTTGCGGTACGAATATGATATTCCCGAAGATGTGCATTTGAGGGTCCCCAGTCCTCACGAAAGTTTCGCTCATCCTCTAGAGGGTGAAGTTTCTTTCTACACCGTTATGTTCAAATTTGGCGTTCGCCTTTCGCTCCCTTTTATTCTTCAGCATTTTTTAGTACTCACGGGTTTAGCTTCGGCCCAAATAGTGACTAATGGGTGTAACCATGGGGCCTCAATGTCTCCCGATCTTTTCCTTTCTCTTCACTCAATTAATCGCAGTCCTAATCTTGGACATTTATTTTATTACATAAGTGCTAGGAAATGGATCATAGTTCATAATCCTACTTCTGTAAAAAAAATTTGGAGAAAGTGTTGGTTTTTTGTGAAGGGAAATTGGCTGGAACGCGGCCCGGATTATAATCCTTTTGATGTGTCGACAATTTTTGGTGAGTATGGTGAGTTGAGTTGCTTATTTAAATGTTTCCTCTGATTCTTCAAATTCACTTTCCTCCTTTGCCCCTTGTGCAGTTCCGAGGAGGGTGCGGCGTTCTGCTGAAGCTTGCGAATTTTCAGGAATTATTCAACAGATTGAGCTTGCTCACCGCTACGGTCTCAATCTCGTTAAGCAGGAGAATCTATTGTCAATAGGTCTTTCTCGCCTCGTTTAGGTAAACTTATTGCTTCATTGTAATTATTATTTTTACTTTATTCCTTGATATTTTTACTCTACTAGGGGAGGGAAAGTGGGGTTCTGGTTTTTACTCTGCCAGAAGACTACTCCAGGTCTATGAGTGAAGTTGACATTCTGACTCAGGATCTCATCTGCTGGCAGGGACTGCAATCCTGTAACGCCCCAGGCCCAGGATTCAGAATTTGGATTCGGCACTTAAGGCCCCGACATTCCCCTACGACCCGGCCACGTTACCATACTTGTCTTAAATTGCTTCCAAGAGTGAAGACTATCCCCACAAACCAACACGAGGTCCTTTTAGCATGTTTTGTCCTCACTCACATGCTTCCTAGGAAAATTCCCAGGAGGTCACCCAACATAGAACTTCTCTAAGCCAAGCACGCTTAACTTCAAAGTTCCTATGATTGAGCCACCGAAAAGGAAGGTGCACCTTGTTGGTATAGGTTATCAATTCTTTTAAGCTTATCTTGAACATACTTTCATGTCCTCAGGATCCCTCTCATTCGAATGTGGCCTCGGTTCATTCATGTACCCCACCTAACTCGGGTGTTACATGCCCACCAGCTTCTACCTTGGTTCGTCCCCGAACCACATCCTACTGGGAGAGGTTCCGCTCTGATACCATCTGTAACGCCCTAGGCCCAGGATTCGGAATCCGGATTCGACACTGAAGGCATCGACATTCCCCTGCGACTTGGCCACATTACCATACTCTTCTTAAACTGCTTCCAAGAGTGAAGACTGTCCCCACAAAGCAACACGGGGTCCTTTTAGCATGCTTGGCTTGGAGAAGTTCTATGTTGGGTGACCTCCTGGGAATTTTCCTAGGGAGCATGTGAGTGAGGACAAAACATGCTAAAAGGACCCCGTGTTGGTTTGTGGGGATAGTCTTCACTCTTGAAAGCACTTTAAGATGAGTATGGTGGCGTGGCCAGATCGCAGGGGAATGTCGGGGGCCTTAGGTGTCGAAGCCGAATTTCGAATCCTGGGCTTGGGGAGTTACAAATCCCATCACACAGACGGCAAGATTGGTTATAATGACCCAGCTCGGGGAATCCTAGTGGCTCGGCGTCAAATCTGCGAGGTTGGTACATGGATTTACTAATGTGTTTACCTATTCTCTTTTAATAAAGTTACTAACATTAGAAATTTTCCTTTAAAACAGGTTTTCTCCCGAGTTACCGCCTCTTCCATTAGTCTGACCAATAAGATCAATGACCTTTAGAGGCACAGCGTGCCCTGCCGCAAACTCGTTTAAGCCCAAGAGAGACTTGACTGTGCTAACAAGCTCCTTGAAGAGGTCAAAGCTAATTTGGAGCTTAACAAGACTGAACTCAGCAGGACCAAAGTTCAGTTGGCCGAGGCAAAAGCTCACCTGGCTGACGCAAGTTACCTTGCTGAGGCATACAAGAGGATGGGCGAATACATCAATATGCAGAACGAGATTTGGACTGATGGGGCCAAGTCGGCGCTGAAACGCGTCAGAAAACATGACGCATCCTTTGATCCTTCGATTGTTCGTGGGGAGATCTCTGGCATGCGTGATGACCCTAGTGCCTGTCCGGTGTCTGATGGTTCCTCGAGCGAGAGGAAGGACATGGAAATTCCCTCTGAAGATGACAACCATTAAATGACCTCTGGTGTTTTCTTACTTTATCTGACTTTTCGCCCTTCATTATGTACTGTCTTTGTGATTTCAACTATGCACTATCTTTCATGTACCTGTACTTTTCCTTCAATGAATGAAAAACCATGCACTTTATGTTTCAACATCTCCCTTGCCATATTTCATGTAACTTGGATATCAAGTGAAATGCTAACTAAAAGAAGGGGAAACCAAAACCACAAGGCTGAAATAGTTTCACTAGCTACTATGTATGAAGTAATCATCGTGACTCAAATAAATTTATTATGTAAAAAACGGAGGGTCGCAATTATGTAACATAAACATAATTCTCATCTTGCATAATAAAGTAAAATCATGCAAAATAAAGTAAAATCATGGTACGAAATTAATTATCCCTACTCCTAGCCCCCCACTCAAACTGTGCATTTATCATTAGAGAATTGCATGTTTGAGTAGAAAGCGTTATTTTGGTACCTTGTCTCTTAAGGTCGGCCTCGGCCTCTGCATGAGGTCGAGAGAGATGGTCGGTCGAGGTGCTCTTCTTTTCACTGCTTGCTTATTCTACTAGCACAGTGGTCAGATTTCTGCTCGAACATGTTTTGCCTAACTGGATCTCCTAATTAAAGCTCCGGTTGCCTTAATCAGAACACATCAAGGTGGAGAGATTGAGGAGATACATTCTTCTCCTAGCAAGGAATAGATTTCATCCCAAGGGTGCGTACACTCAGTTGGGGACTTGGGGAGGTTGAGGAAATACGTCAACCTCTCTGCAAGAATTATGATCATCCCAAGGGTGCATACACTCAGTTTGGGATTTGGGGAGGTTGAGGAAATACGTCAACCTCTCTGCAAAAATTATTATCATCCCAAGGGTGCGTGCACTCAGTTGGGGATTTGGGGAGGTTGAGGAAATACGTCAACCTCTCTGCAAAAAATATCCCAAGGGTGCGTACACTTAATTGCAAAAATTATTATGATCCAGCTCAGCAACAGAATGATCCATCAGAGCAACACGGTGATCCATTCTAGTATGAGTTCCCGTATGTGCCTTAACCACCATCACCTTTTGAACCATCATACCCAGACCTATTTTTATCCCCTGACTTACTAAAGCAGACTCCTTCGATGTTTTCATCATTTTCAATGATCTCTCCATTCGACCATCCAGGATTAAGAATGATGGAAAAAGGTCAATCCTCACATACTTTTCATCCTCCAGGGGATCAGTATGTGACATATAGAAACATTAGTCAGGGTATACACATTAGGGATCAGGGTGATACTGGAAATATTAGAGGTCGAGGTGATCGAGGTCAATATGTAACTCATTGATCAAGAGCTAGGCATAGTAGGAGATGTTCTTCAAGTCAGGACTCATAAGGATGTTATTTGTAATTGTAAATTTCATTAATATTAGTGTATTTCATTTCATAAATCTGAACCCCAATTTTAATCTTATTTTTACTTGCATTTAGACTAAATATATATGGACTTTGTAATACAATGTAATGAATCGCTAATCTAAATTACTCATGTACTATACTAAAATTGCTAATCAGTACTGGTTTTTCTTTAAAAATAAGTAGTTGTTCTTGTAGAAATTGATAATCTAATTATTGAGATGAAGTTAAAATGTTTTAAAATATGTTAATAATTCTTTCTAACAATAATAAATTTCAAATAAAAGTTCTCAATTTGGTTTGTAATTATTACTTTTTTAAAAAAATCTCAAGTATGTTTAAATTCATAATGATATTGCTAAAAGACTTATGACAACTCAATAATGAATTGATTATCGATAATTGGAATGGTGTTTTATTTTTCTTTTAAAGCTATCATAATTGGAACAAAAAAACATTCTAAGTTATATTAGATTATGATATTTCATTTTAGAAATAAATGTGTGAATGTAGAAGAAACCTTTTTTAAAAAAAACAATTTTAACCTAGCTTCTAAATAAAGTCCATAAAAAATTTAAATTATAGAGAGTTATTTACAAAAATGCAAACTTCAAATTTTAAAGAAAAATCAATCATTAAAAAAAACATGATCATTAAAAACAACATAATCATCATGTTATCATTAATAATTTATAATAATTATTAAACGAAATAAAAAATAAAAGAAATGGGTTGAATGACATTTCAGGTTGATTTTTTTTGCTGTAAAGAATAATCAACCTTCTTACACAAAAAAAAACGTACTATTTTTCGTATAAAGTAAAATAGTATGTTTAATGATTTGGGATTTTGGGGTTTAATCATTTTTAGGGTTTAGGATTTTTGGGTGTTTAATGATTTTTAGGGTTTAGGATTAGGTTTAGGGTTTTGGGCTGTTTAAAGATTTTTAGGGTTCATCGTTAGAGTTAGGGTTTTAGGGGCTTAATCATTTTTAGGGTTTAGGGTTAGATTTAGGTTTTGGGGGGTTTAATCATTTTTAGGGTTTAGGGTTAGGTTTAGGGTTTTTGTGGGTTTAATGATTTTTAGGGTTTTGGGTTAGGTTTGCCTCTTAAGTTTTTAGGGTAGGGTATCTAGTTATATAGATTTCGAAGGTTTTAGAGACTTTTAGGGTTTGAAGTTTTTATTATTATTATTATTATTATTATTTTAATTTTTTTAGGTTTTTCTTTGTTGAAGTTACTAAATTATTCTTATACAACAATACAACAACATTCAATGTTATCGCTAATTCTCACACTAGCAACCTAAAAAATAAATTAATTAACCAATACAAGCAAGATTAAATAAAATATGAACTCATCCCTAATGATGAAAAATACAAATAGTGCCTTTCAAATTCTTTTTTCAAAATATCCACATCTTAATTATTTGATCATTATTGTTTCAGATTTTAAAACATTACTCTTGATGAAAGTATTGGTTTATTACAAATTTAAGTGATATAGTTTTTTTAAGACATCCTCTTTACTATTTTATCAATGTTTGCACATTATTTTCAATCCGATCAATTATATTAATATGTTTGTTATAAAGGTAATGGGTAATCTCTTATACCGTTATTTATGTAGTTGATTTATTAAATTTCTTTTTTTGGATGACATATTTAGAAATTATTTTTCAGAAGTTATATATACTTACTTTTAAATCTTTAGTTTTTGAAAAGTAAAAAATTAAATAGAAAAACAATATATAAATAATTAATAAAATGTAAACTAATGTTAATAATATTTTAAAAAACAGTGTTAATAATATGTTTAAAAATTGCAATGGTCAATAGTTAAGAGAAAACGGTGTGTAAAAATTCTTATAAACTCCGAATTTTTTTTTCTGGAAATACTTTAAAAAGTTCTAGTATTTCTCTAACTTTTTTCTTTTTTCTCTCTTTTTTTTTTTATTTTTCCAAAAAAACTCAAGTGAAAGTTTGAATTTGGTTCTTTTCAAAAATAAAAAAAAAATCCAAATTAGTTCTAATTTTCAATTTTGAATACTAAACCATAGACTATTAATTGAAAAAAGTGTGTCCTGTCGACATGTTTCAATTTTCATCTTAAATTTTTTATTTTATCAAATTGGATTTTAATTTTATACAAATTGTACTATGATTTTATTGTAGTTATATCTTCAACTTGAATATTAACTCCAATATCTACACTCACGAACTTTGGCTTCCACTCTCCGGTTTTCCTAAAAAGAAAAAAATCAACCTTCTCATGTTTTAATATTCCTACAAATACTATTCCCACAGAGTTCAGATGACATCTTTTACTCTCACGTTTTTTTTTTTTTTTTTTTGCTATAAAAAATAATCAACCTTCTTACACATAAAAAAAACATATTATTTTTTGTATAAAGTAAAAAATAACTAACCTTGTGTGCGGCTATAATATACTATTTCTAAAGTCCAAGGGAAATATTTTTTTTTTATGTAGAGTTGCTTCTTGTAAAACAAAACTCAATATAAATAAAAAAAAATATAACTACTAACAATACAAAAAAAAATTACAAAAAAAATATAGTGTGGTAAAAAATATCGAACTTCTAAATGCGGCTCTATTCCGATCTTTCCAAGGTCTAAGTGATTCTTTTTTTCAGTAGGGCTTCTTCCTATAAAACAAAATTTTGGTATAAATAAATAAAAAAAAAAACTTGTACCATTGCTAAAACCAAAAAAAAAAAATACAGTTTCGTAAAAAATACCGATCTTTGGAATGCAACTCTATTAGAATCTTTCCAAGGTCTAAATAAACCTTTTTTAAGTACATATTTGTCCTACAAAACAAAAAAAAAAAATTATACATAAAAAAAAACTAGTAACACTACAAAATAAATTAAAAAAAAACCGACAATAAGATGTAATAAAAAAATATCAATCTTCTGAATGCGGCTCTATTCAAATCTTTCCAAGGTCTTAGTGAGTTTTTTTTCCAACCTACAAAACAAAAATCGGTATAAATAAAAAAAAAAACTTGTAACACTGCTAAAAAAAAAATACAATGTAATAAAAAATACCGATCTTCCAAACGTGGTTGTCTATGAATTTTCCAAAGTTCACTTCTTCTTTTCTTTTCTTTTTTTTTTCCCCTCAAGATAGATATGGAGAGAACTTAAAATTTGTGGGTGATAGAGAGAGGAGGAAGAAATCTGGTGGTTCAACAAGAGAACTCAAAATTTGGAAGAAACGAAACCCTTCTCCTCGGATTTAAGGAACTTATCACCTTTGTAATAAAAACTCCCACCTACCTTTTAAATTTTCATTTGCATGCATGACTGACTCGACCTACCGGCGGAAAGGACTTGACACAACCGGCCGACAGCATCAGGAATCTCTGTGTTTGCGTGTTCCCATGCTATTCATTCTGGCACCTCGAGTAAAGGCCATGGGGAAAATTTATAGTACTACGGTAGTACCTACTCCCTCCATTCAGCATTTGACACGTCATTTAATGAACATTTAATGATATAATATTTTATTGTATGGGTCCCACATCATTATTAAATATTCCTTACATGACAAACAATGAAGGGAGGTAGTATGGAAAATTTTCCATATAGTACTAGAAATTTTCCCAAGGCGATGCTATTCATTCTGACATCTCAAGTAAAGTTTATGGTACTAAGCTAATACTAATTTGTCTAATTTATAATTGATTTTTCCCCCATAAATAAGAGGAATGTAGATGCCTTAAATTCAATTTCGTTTTTGAAAAGTTGGATATATATGTAGGAGCTAGCTAAACAATTAAATAAAAGTTGGGATAAAAGTTAGAGAACGAGAGACAAGTTAGAGAGAGTATGGAAAAAGTCAAGGGGACTTTAGAAATAAGATTTTATTTTCTTGAAAGATGTTTGGATGTATATTTTAGAGTGACAAAAAGTTAGAAAAAGATGTGTTATAGAGAGAAATGTAAGTTGGAAAATGGAAGTTAGTTTGATGGAAAAAGGGTCGAGAGGAAAGTTAGAAAAATGTAGATCGTTGTTTGTTTTTTATTTTTGAAAATTAAACATACAAACACTAATTTTACTATGTAGTTTCTTTGTTTTGTTATCTACATCTTTTCCTTGTTTTCAAAAACCAACTCAAATTTTGAAAACTAAAAAAAAATAGTTTTCAAAACCTTGTTTTTGTTTTTAGAATTTGGCTAGGAATTCAAATATGTCATTAACAAAGATGAAAACACTATAAGGAAATTGTGAGGAAACAAACATGATTTTCAAAAACTAAAAACCAAAAACCAAAAACCAAGGCCCCGTTTGATAACCATTTGGTTTTTGGTTTTTAAGCTTATAAACACCACTTCCAACTCTAAGTTTCTTTGGTTTTTCACCTACCTTCTTTCCATGTTTTAAAAAACCAAGCCAATTTTTGAAAACTAAAAAAAGTAGTTTTCAAAAACTTGTTTTTGTTTTTAGAATTTGGTTAGGATTTTAAGTGTAACTTTAACAAAAATGAAAACCATGGTGAGGAAATTTAAAGAAAACAAGCCTAATTTTCAAAAACCAAAAACCAAAAACCAAATGGTTATCAAACGGGACCAAATGGTTATAAAAAAGGGCTTTCATTTTCTATTTTCTGTTTTTGCTTTTTATTCTTAAGAAACAGAATTGTAATTTCTATTCAAATTTATCTCTCTCGTTTTTCTCTCTAAACATGGAATATTTTTCCTTTCCTTAAATTCTTTTTCAAAACTTTTTTTTCTATAACTTATCTATGGCTAAAAATTCATCCATAATTTTTCTCTCCCTAATAAACATACCTCAACTTTTTTCTTACTATTTCTCTCTACATATATATAATTAAAACCCTAAATCCACCCCTAAACATGGAACATGGTTTAGTACATAAAGTACCAATTATCATTTCAAAAATTGATGGTTTCATTCTCCACTCTTATAATTGTCAAACTTAAAAATAAAAATTAAATAAAAGAAGTTATCAACATATTTGGTTTTAATTTCTAAATGGATTTAAAAATCAAAAATTAAATTTCAAAATAATAATAATAAATTAATGTATATACACATTAAAAATTGGACATTTTTTTTATTAATATTACAATTTTTAAAACTTATTATTGAAATATAGTTAATTTGAAACTTATTATTTAAATATTGCAATTTTAAATTTTCGGTCAAAGGTCGTCTCTTCAAGAGACGACCTTGAAACACATGTCGCATATCATCTGACATGATAATAAATTAAAAAAAAACAAAATTTGCGGAGATCGTCTCTTCAAGATAACAAAAGTATTTCTGGTAAGGTGGTGAACGTGACACTTATCTTCCTCCCTTTCCCATGTTTGAGTCTCAGCAGTTGCACTTTTTACGTTTTCTTTTTTTTTTGTTTTTTTTTTTGTTTTCTTTCTTTTTTATTTTTCTTCCGTTTATAGTTTTTTATTTTTAAAAATATCAGTAGTTTTTTTTTTCTTGTTTCACTTTTTTTTTAAATTAGAAGTTTTTTTTTTAAAAAAATGAAATTTGAAGTTTAAAATATACTTAAAAATAAAAAATTTTATACCATTTTCTTTATATTTTTATTTTGAATTATAAAATTATTATAACCAACTTTTAAATTTAGCTAATTGAGATAAAAGAAAAATAAAAATGAGAAATATGACAAATAATCAAATTGTTGTTATTTTTATATTAATAACAATGGTTTCAATGAAGAGTGAAAAAAGAAAATGTTTATTTTATATATTAAATTAATTCAAAATAAAAAATATAAAGAAAATGGTATAAATTTTTTGATTTTTAAGTATATTTCAAACTTTAATTTCATTTAAAAAAAAAAAAAAAAACTTCAAATTTCAAAGAAAAGTGAAACCAGAAAAAAGAAAATAAAAAACTACTGCTATTTTTTAAAATAAAAAAACTAGAAACGAAAAAAAAAAAGAAAGAAAGAAAACGAAAAAAAAAAAATGAAAAAAAGAAAGAAAACGAAAAAAAAAAGGAAACGAAAAAAAAGGAAAACGAAAAAAAAAAACGGAAAAAAGAAAGAAAAAAAAAAAAAGCAGCCAACAAGATTCGAACATGGGAAGGGGAGGAAGAAAGGTACAGCATTCACCACTTTGCCAAAAATACATTTGTTGATTAAATATGCAGAGGTCTTCCCTTGAAGAGACAACCTTTGTAAATTTTGTTTTTTTTTTTTAAATTTATTATCGACACGTGTTTCGAGGTCATCTCTTCAAAAGACGACCTTTAACCGAAAATTTAAAACTACAATATTTAAATAATAAGTTTCAAACTAACTATATTTCAATAATAAGTTTTAAAAATTGTAATATTAATAAAAAATGTCCTTAAAAATTTGGACCGAGAAAAAGACATCAACCGTGAATTAGAAGACACATATAATATTCAATTTAAATAAAAATATAATTAGGTCAAAGAGCATATTTGGTCATTAGTGCCGACCAAAAATCAATTTGACTCTCTTGAGATATTATTCTTTCTTTATTTTAATGATAAGTGGGGAACCGACCAATACGTCATCGTTTTTGCTCATGTCGTTATCATTCTAGAAAGTTCTAATTCGAGAATCAATTTTTTTCGATTAACTCAATTACCTTTTTACCCTTCATATTGATATATACTCCTTTCACTTAAAATGTAAAAATAAATCTTACAAATTAGAAGGGAAAATTCCAAAAAGAAAATCTTAGTTGATTCATGCCTGGAGTCATACCAAATTTTCCAATGGATGAATTGTCCTATATAGGGCGGAGATTTTAGGGTTTAAACAGTTGGAAAATTTTTCCTCATTTTAGTTTTAGAGATTGAGACCGAGAATGCGACCTGAATCTTATATTAAATGAGTATTTTTTTTTTTCTGTTCTGTATTTTTTTTAAAGTTGCTAGTTAAGGTTTCGTTTGATAACCATTTGAGTTTTGGTTTTTGGTTTTTGAAAATTTTGTTTGTTTCATCTTACCTTACAATGATTTTCATCTTTGTTAAGGATACATTTAAATTCCTAGCCAAATTCTAAAAACAAAAACAAGGTTTTGGAAACTACGTCCCTGTTTGATAACCATTTGGTTTTTAGTTTTTGGTTTTTGAAAATTAGGCTTGTTTTCTTTAAATTTCCTCACCGTGGTTTTCATTTTTGTTAAAGACACACTTGAATTCCTAACCAAATTCTAAAAACAAAAACAAGTTTTTGAAAACTACTTTTTTTAGTTTTCAAAAATTGACTTGGTTTTTAAAAACATGGGAAGAAGGTAGGTGAAAAGTCAAAGAAACTTAGAGTTGGAAGTGGTGTTTATAAGCTTAAAAACCAAAATCCAAAAACAAAAAACCAAATGGTTATTAAACGGGACTTACTTTTTTAGTTTTTAAAATTTGACTTGGTTTTGAAAACAAGGGAATGATGTAGATAACAAACAAAGAAATTTGTGGATAAAACTAGAGTTGATAAACTTAATTTTCAAAAATCAAAAACAAAAAACGAAATGGTTATCAAACACAGTCTTTATTATTTAGTTCCATTCTTATAACATTGTTTACCTATAAGTATCTCATTGTAAGGTTTTTTTTTTTCAAAGATTTGTAAGTTTTCTTTATGATAAAGAATAGGATAATTGTAATGGGTGACAAAATTGAGGTGTTAATCAACTTTTTAAAATAATTGCAAATATGACCAAGTTTTTAAATCAATTTTTAGTATTCATGGTTTGCCCCTGAATTGATAAAAGTAAGCCTGCAGCCAAACAGAGAGAGAAGAGAAAAGAGAGAAGTGCACCACACATTGGTCGTCTTCTCTTTTTCTCTAATATGTAACGTTCAAACTTAAGAATATATTTCTCTTCATTTCATTTCTTCTCTCAAAACTCAAAACCCATTTTCCATTCTCTTCTCTACAACTTTCTCCGCCCAGATGCTTCCCAAATCCACCGGAATCCTTTGGCTCGACGTTGACCACGACGACGCTGCTTCTTAGACTAGAACCAAAAAACGACCACGACCACGACGTCGTCATTGCAGCCTCCACTTCCTCCTTCAAATTCATGCTCGAATCCGACTGGTACATCAACTCTACCACTCCTTTCAATCCCTCTCACCATGATTTCCATTACCCAGATGCCTTCTCCTCCATGTTCTTGCGATCTTGGTTAACCATGACAGAATTCTTGAGATGCGATCGGATGGGATGGTGTTGATTTGAGAAATGGATGGGTAAGAGAAGGGAGAAGGAGGAGTTTTATAGAGATTGAAAGGGATAGAAATCTTTCTATCAGTAATAGAAATCTTCTATCACTATGTTTGAGTGATAGAAAAACTTTCTATCACTGTTAGAAGATGTATAAATTTTTTCTATCATTGATAGAAAAATATCTATTACTGATAGAAAATCTTTTTATCACTGATAGAATCTATCAGTGATAGAAAATTTCTACCACTAATAGATTCTAAAAACTTTCTATCTGACCATCAAATTTTAGGGAGGGGTATTTTAGTAAATGTGCGTTCCAGACCTTGAGATTTTGGCATTTTTGTAATTTGTTTTGCGGGCCGTTACATTTGCAATTATTTTGGGCCAGTTTGCTACATTTGCAACCGGCCCTAATGAATATCTCTTTTACACTATGTAACACAAAGGGTATTTTATTATATCAAATTCCTTCTCACTAGCAATTAGCATCTTCAATTATCTTATTACTATCTTTTATTGAATAACAAACTCAAATATAAGATTTAGTTCGTTGAATTGAAAGTTTAAGGTAATAATTAATTAAGTTGGCAAAACTTAACTGCAAAATTTAGTTCTTTTATTATTAACCTACAACAAAGAAAGATTTTTTTTTCTAAGCTCGTTATTATGAGTTCATCTATTATGTTTATACTTTTAAATTAGACAAGAGATATTCACTTGATTTTAAAATATATATATGCGTGTACTCAAATATCAATGTTTTCCTAACATATATAAGGAAAAACGTTTGGTTAATGTTTAAAATCACTAATTATGCATGTCTTTAAAAAAAATACTAATTATGGGAAATTAGATGGTATAGTGATAAACTTTAGTTGAAGGTCATAAGAAAATCTAGCTAATTGGATCTAAGAATTCTTAAGGATATGCAAATTTTAGATCACAAATGTCAAACCCCTAGATTAAGATGATTTCATCCTAAAGAAGAAGATAGAATTAGATTTACCTTGATGATCAAGATCAAGAGTAGAGAAAACTCATTTCTAAACTCATATAATTCGAATCATTGCACAAGTATTTTGATCAAAGCTACTTGAATGATCCTAGCAGGCAAGTTTAAACATAAGATATGCAAAGAAAGTTGTTAATGGCCTTTAGTTTGTCAAGGCTACAAACTACTTTGTAACCTGCCATGTATATTAATGAAGCTCTACTTGAAGGAAAAATTTATAGTACTACGATAGTACCTACTCCCTCCATTCAGCATTTGACATGTAATTTAATGAGCATTTAATGATATAATATTTTATTCTATGGGTCCCATCCAATTCTTAAATACTTCTCTCATGGCAAACAATGAATGGAGGTAGTATGGAAGTAGTACTAGAAATTTTCCCCGTCTTGAAGTAGTTTGAATGGTAATTTCATTAATTGATGTTTGACATGCAATAAATATAGCTTTAATGCAACTAGGTTCCTTCAATGCAACTTGACTTTAATATTAATGTGACTTGACTTAATTAAATACAACTTGAGTTTAACCTCAGCTCGTCATAAATGAAGTCCAAGTGTTGCGTCCATCTTGAAGCTCTTCTAGGCAGAAAATAACTAAAATCAACACCTTCAACTCCATTTGAAAGGCTTTATTGGTAGTATTCATATCATAAGGTTTTAAAGAAAAACTGATATAAAATAAAATACCAAATATATAAATTCTAAAAACATACTTGAATTCCTAACCAAATTCTAAAAACAAAAACAAGTTTTTGAAAACTATTTTTTTTAGTTTTCAAAAATTGACTTGGTTTTTTAAAACATGGGAAGAAGGGAGGTGAAAAGCCAAAGACACTTAGAGTTGGGAGTGAGGTTTATAAGCTTTAAAAACCAAAAACCAAAAACAAAAAACCAAATGGTTATCAAACAAGGCCTTAATTAACTTTACTATAATACAATCCTACCTTAGCAATTTTATTTAATAGTCAAAACCCAATTTCTTCACCTCGGCCGTTTGATAATAATTTTGTTTTTGGTTTTTGGTTTTTGAAAATTAAGCCTATAAACACTACATTTACCCACAATTTTCTTTGTTTTGTTATCTACATCTTTCCCTTGTTTTCAAAAACGAAGTCAAATTTTGAAAACAAAATAAAGTAGTTTTCAAAATTTTGTTTTTGTTTTTAGAATTTGGCTAGGAATTCAAATGTGTCCTTAACAAAGATGAAAACCATTATAAGGAAATTGGGAGGAAACAAGCATAATTTTAAAAAATAAAAAACTACGAAATGGTTATCAAACGAGGCCTTCATAATTACGTCGGCCGTCATTTTCATTGCAACCCAAAAAATCAGTCCTTTCACACTACAAGGCCCCGTTTGATAATCATTTCGTAATTTTTTTTTACACTAATCATATTCCTCCAAGATAAGTATATATAATTTTTTAAAAAATTATATATACTATGTACCATATTCTCCTACGATGTCGCTAGTGTATATATATATATATCGTAAATTTCTCAAACTTTGATTGATTATTAGAATGAAAATCTATATATATTGCATTTTACCCGTCAAGAAAACCCTAATTTGATGTTTAGTGTCCGACAGAGAAGCTCTTTTCTTTTGCGTAGAGAAGTGAAATCGTGTGGAAGTTTTAAAGGGAAGGAACATTATTGGGCATTCCTTTGAAATTGTGGGGACCCAAACAGAGTTTTTTTAGTTTTTCACTTTTAAAAAATTATTTTACAACAATACACATAGTTAAAAGCAGTACAGAGAGGGATGAGAGAATACTGTGTATTGAGAGAGGAATGTCTTGTCCAAATAATACAGAGCAGAATATCAAATAAATAACAAAAGAGAAGCCAGATGGAGCACACGATATGCTGGCTAAAAACAAACTTTACACAATAATATCAGGAAAAATAGACCAACAGATTTAAAGATAAAGGACATTTTATCATCCCCCGCAAGCGAAATCGGCCATGGATGGACTGTGAGCTTGGTGCGTAAACTTTGATACCGAGCAGTAGGAAGCGGTTTCGTCATAATATCGGCCAGTTGATCCTCCGATGGCACAAAACGAACAACAAGCTGCTTGTGTAACCTTCTCCCGAATAAAATGATGGTCAATTTCTATATGCTTTGAACGGCTATGTAACACGGGATTTGCAGCAAGATAAATAGCAGAGATGTTATCACATAGCAGTAACGGAGGTGAAGATGGAGAAAATAAAAGTTCAGACAACAGGGATTGGATCCATACTAACTCGGCAGCAGCATTAGAAAGACCTCGATACTCTGATTCTGCACTAGATCGAGAGACAACCTTCTGTTTACCGGAAGACCAAGATACCAAATTTTGACCAAAGAAAACACAGTACCCACGGGTACTACGGCGATCATTGGGCTAAACGTTGCTGGTTTGACAACAGGGCTAAACGTTTCAAAATAATCCAAGCCATGAGTTTGATCGAAACCTCGAGCAACTAGTTGTGCCTTATATCTCTCAACGGAGCCATCTGGTTTTAGCTTTATACAGTAAACCCATTTACAACTGACTAGCTTGTAATGGGAGAAGGAGGAACCAAAGTCCAAGTTTTGTTGTGAACCAAAGCTTCAAACTCTTTTACCATAGCATCTTTCCATTCATCACTTTTAATAGCCATTTTATAACTAGTAGGCTCAATTAACACAGGGGGTATGGATGGAGAAGAGGCTAACCAACATTTCAGTTTGAAAATGCCAGCTTTGGCTCGGGTGACCATCGGGTGAACATTTTGAATGGGCGCTGGAGTAGTTTGAGAAGAAACAGGCGAAGTGGAAGATGAGGGTTGGGATGGCGTTTGTAATGTCGAGGACAGAATAGGTGAAGGAATAGAAGATGAGTTAGAAGAATGTGGAAGATGAATGGGAGTGGTGGCATCCGTGGACAGGGATGAGGAATGGTGGTGAGCCAAATTCCTATTGGAGATGGGAGTAAATCCTGGAGGGATAAAAGGCGATTTTGATGGAGCGGAAGCAGGGAAGGATTTATTAGAGAAATCAGAAAAAAGAGGGACTGATATAGATGGAAGAGAAAAGGGAGTAGAGTTAAAGAACATATGATCAGGATATGAGGATTTTACTGGACCAAAGGAAAATTCTTTAGTTGCACAAGGAAAAACAATTTCATTAAACACAACGTGCCGAGATACATATAAACGACCTAAAATTGGATCGAGACAAAGGTAGTCCTTATGATTAGAGCTATACCCCAAGAAAAGACATTCGGTGGACCGAAACTGCAACTTGTGATTATTAAACGGACTCAAGAAGGGAAAACAATCACAACCGAATGACTTCAACAAAGAGTAATCAGGGACTCGATTGTAAAGCATGAAATAAGGAGATTTGGACTTTATAACAGGAGATGGAAGCCTATTTATAAGATAGACAACAGTTTGAAAAGCAAAACTCCAAAAAGATAAGGAGAGATGAGAGTGAGCGAGCAAAGAGAGACCAACTTCAACAACATGACGATTTTTCCTTTCAACACGACCATTCTGTTGAGGTGTATATGGGCAAGAAACACGATGAACTATACCATGTTTTGAAAGAAAAGAACTTACAGAACGAAATTTTCCACCCCAATCCGTTTGAAGAGATTTTATTTTCTTTCCAAACTGCACCTCAACAAGTTTTTGGAAATGAAGGAAACATTGGAAGGTCTCTGAAGGATTGGAATTCCGTAATTCCGTAAAGCGGAAGCGTGATTGGGACCGATTCGTAATTAATTTTGTTTAATCTAAAATACCAATACATTGACAATAACATTAGAACTATTCTAAATATATGTTAAGGCTAAACATACAAAAATATTAGATCTATATTTAATTTATAAAGTAACAAATTACTTACTCTCGTTGACGACTCAGATTAAATTCACCAACTGCTTGTGAATTAATCACGAACTAGTGTGAACACCACCCCTATGGCTACACCGGTATGACTCTGAGACTTCTAGAGGCAGGAGACTAGTGGGAGTCTAGAGGAATCCTTGAGGGGAATTCTCTGAGAGTAGGAGAATGAATGGGATGTCTTTCACCCCACCTCAGGGGTCCGATTTATAGGTAAAGGCCAAGATCTTTTTCCTAATAGGAAAAGGAAGACCTTTTCCTAATAGGAAATGGTCTCTAATTTTAATAAATAATTAATTAATTTCCCTAATTAAATATCATATATTTAATCTTAGGGATTTTATTAAAATTAAAATTAATATGAATCCAATTCATATTAAATTTATTTGAACTCTTTCAAATATTTTCTTTCCTAATAGGAAAAGGTCTCTAATTTTAATAAATAAATAATTAATTCCATAATTAATTAATTTACCCAATTAAATATCATATATTTAATATTAGGGATTTTATTAAAATTAAAATTAATTTGAATCCAATTCATATTAAATTTATTTGAACTCTTTCAAATATTTTCTCTCAAGAATTAATTTTTAAAATTAATTCAAAAATTATATTATAAAGTTTCATAAACTTTATATTATAATTCATCAATATACATTATATGATTCCCCAAATAAATTGAATACTTTCAATTTACAATTTATACTTAATTGCCTCAAGTCTCTTTACGAGCTACCAGTGGGACCTAATGGACCTACGGATCAGAAGCTCCAACGATACGAGACTAATTAGCCAAACTCATTGACCAAGTTTAGTCAACATTCGTTAACTGTGGGTCACTCCACTAAAGACCCACAGCTGCACTCTTCTCACTGTAGAATATTTTTGTGTCCACGAATATCGACCAAGTAGTAAGTCAATCCTTCACGTGTGTTCGTAACACCAGCTGGGTTAAATTACCGTTTTACCCCCGGGTTACCTCTGGTTCCTTAAGTACCACTGATTCCTCTAATGAACAAGTTGTTTAGGGTCCAACCACTAAACAGGAGTTCCTCTCGGGCTAGGAGAGGACGACACACCTTTGTTCAAGCCCCGGAATCAGCCCTTAAAGAAACACACATCTACTTACCCCACTAGGGGAAAAAGTGAATTCCATTTTGTACTGTTATGTTCCCAACCCCCATTCGGTATTGCCCCTGAAATGGTAGACTTATTAAGTTGGCGAATTGGCCACTCTCACCCATACAAATCTAAGGACAATCCCTCATGAAATGGGTTCATAACAGACTCAGGATTGAGATTGAGTTACCTAGGTCATTCTATTGAAATAGAAACCTAGACTAGTTAACGGCGTTACATCTAGTGGTTACTATTTCGTGGTTCGGTCTTATACAAACTCATTGCATAGGATACCCCCACCCGCATGTCTCCTACATGGATGCTTTGGATCATTGCATCTGTATCGAATACAAGGTGGGTCGTAGCACATAGTGTCACCAGGATAATGTACTCAGCCTTATCCCTATACTATAGACCTTTTAGGTTGTTACTTGGACATCGATCCCCGTATGTCCCCACATACTAGTCCAAGTTTCATTTAGACAACCTCGGATCTTAGTTTATTGGATTTAGAGTTTATTTATGCAAACTCGATTATTCAATAACCAAATTACTGAATTACTCAAATAACGTTTTATTGAGATCGATTAATTTGTTTCATTTACTATCTACGAGTTTTAGGACATAAGACCCAACAGTCTCATCTTTAGATTTAAGTAAATACAACCAAGTAAAGCGAGTAAAATCGTCAACAAACAATAAGAAGTAACGAGCTCCATTGATAGAAATTTGAGGGGAAGGTCCCTATACATCAGAGTGAATCAATTGAAAAGGTTCACTAGTTTTTGTTTCAGACAAAGAAAAAGGTAACCGACGACTCTTAGCTAACTAACACGAGTTACAAAATTCATTAACATGTAAAGATGAAACACCACACAACTGATGTGGAATTTTCCTTACCGCAAGCGCACGGGTCAAGTAATAATAAAGTGTTCGTATAAACGAGTGTCGTCCTCTGGATTGGATTTTTAAGCAAATCAAGTATTGTGAATTATCTTGCTCAATTTTATTTAGGGATCAAAAAGTAGTGAGTGAATGATATGAAAACTAAATCAAAGCAAGTAGAAAATGGAAATTCAATTGGAAAAACACTTAGGGACTTGATTTCGCCGATTTAGTCTAGGATTGATTTTAAGGAGTAAGTTATTATGCACAATGGAATTATGAGCCTAAGACCCTTTAATCACAACTACCTCTCCCGAGTATAATTGATTCTCATGCAATTAATCTACTTGATATCCCTATCTAAGTTTATTAACATGCAAGGCAATGAGATCTTTTGACCAATTCTAAAGTTATTCTAAAACCGTCACGAATTAGAAAATAAACCTTAGTCATGCAATCTTGAGTAAGTCTACATTTAATCCCCTCTCCCGAGCAAGAATAAAAACTCAAATCATTCAACTAATGGCCAATTAATTGAAAGCCTTAAATCAAGATTGCAAACATAATAACCATTGCACAACTTAAGCCATAAATCAATCCATAAACAAAATCAACTACATCAATCCCTAAGCTACAAGTTTAGCTACTCATGAATGAAATTACAAGCTCAACTAAACATAACAAAGCCATAAATCTAGCTAGAGAAAAGGAAAAGGAAAAGAAAACTCAATGCAGGCCGAGACCGAACGTCCCCGTCACGATCCCCACAAACAATGGGTTGATTTCCGCTTTTATCCCTCTTGTTCAGCCTCAATCCTCTGTTTTCTCCTCTATTTTACGGCTCCAAAAGTATCCAAAAGAGTTCCCCCAAAACCTAGCCGAAAATAAGCTTTTATTCTGTTTTTTCGTCATAGCGTCGAGACGCTGCCTCTAAACACGCTTGTTCTGGAAAGGAAATTACACAGCGTCGAGACGCTAAGGTCACAGCGTCTCGACGCTGTGACCGTTTCGCGCCTATTCAGATAAGGAATGCTAGCGTCGAGGCGCTCAAGGGCTAGCGTCTCGACGCTAGTCTGCATTTGACCGAATTTTGACTTTTTTCCTCTTTGACTCTTTTTCATTCCTTTGCATCTTTTCGCGTCCCAAGCACTCGATTGACTCCACTATTGCGTTTTAGCTCCAATCAACCATTTCCTACAAAATAAACATTAAAGCACAATAAAATGGCCAAAATAATCATAAAAGACTAGCTAAATTGAATAAGGAAAGATAGCTAGCTATGCTCGCTATCAACAACTCCAAGATTTGCTTCAAAATGGGAGCAGCTGGATGTCCCAAGTGGGAATGCCAAATGGAAGCAGACTGGACCGAAGATAAAATAGAATTGAAGAACCAATAGTAGAGATTGGAATTTGCTTACCATTACCAATAGTAATTTGGTCACCACCATTGTATGCTATAGGATTGCAAAGAGTAGATGCATCTGGCGTCATATGATGAGTAGCACCCGAATCAAGAAACCATGATTCATCAAGATGGGAAAATTCAGTAGGAGCAGTGGATGAAGTATTGGAAAGAGGGGTTGAAACAGGGGATTGAACATTATGGAACAAGGCTTGTGGAGGAGGAGTTTGGTAGGGTAAATTTGTGCGATGGTGACATATGAGAGCGGTGTGGCCAAATTTACCACAATTTGACACTGAGGTTTGTTTGATGATTGTTTTGAAGGCCAAGAAGAGGGCATTTGAGGTTTACCAAGTATGCTTGGTTGAAAGGCAGAATTCAGATTTGATGCAGGGGAGGTGAAGGATGATTTAGAAAAATGGTTAAACTAAGGTCTAGCAACATAACGACGATTAGTGTGATGAATATTTAGACTACTAAGGTTTGCCTGAGCAATATTAAGCTGATTAACAGTTTTTCTGAGCAATAATAAGCTTGAGGTTGAGCCGGAAATGGCGGGCGATTGTAAGGGCCCTGTTGGGTAGGATTAAAAGGATATTGAGGTTGCGGAAACGGTGGAGTTGGATATGGGTAAGAGTAGTAACCAGGCGGTGAGATTGGATTTGGATTGAAAGGAGCAAATGAAGTGGCATTTGGATTGGGGTATTGATTCTGAAGGTTTCGATTTAGGTTTTGGGGAGGATGAATAGGGGTAACGATAGGGGGCTGGGGCTGATTATTTAGAGGAGTGACGACAGGGGTAGGAGCTGGGGTGCTGGGAGTAATGACTGGAGCATTTTGCTGTTCTGAGGACTGTCTAGAAGAAGAGCCTTCGTCGATGGCCATTTTTGAAGAAAGATGAGCTTTAATGCTCTGATACCATAAAAGCAGTACAGAGAGGGATGAGAGAATATTGTGTATTGAGAGAGGAATGTCTTGTCCAAATAATACAGAGCAGAATACCAAATAAATAACAAAAGAGAAGCCAGATGGAGCAACACGATAGGCGGGCTAAAAACAAACTTTACACAATAATATCAAGAAAAATAGACCAACAGATTTAAAGATAAAGGACATTTTATCAATAGTGGACAAACTTGTAAAATCATGTCTATACATGGCTTCAATTCGCTAAGCCATTAACAGAAACATAAATTTATCATAATCTAGACATTTGTCTAAAATTATTCTTCAAATAGCCCATATATGTAGTTATATAACCCACACCTATCTAATATTGGGAGGTGACAAAATTTTACCTTATCCAAATTCTTTCTTTAAAGACCCATTACCGATTATGAACAATACTTGAATATATTGGAATCTTCTTACATATCCTATTAAAATCTTGACAACTGAATAAGAAAAAGGTAGAAAATGTAAAAACAATTTATCTCTCTTAATTATCAACATTTGAATGGTGGTATGTAGGAAGATCCGATCCCTATATACAGGAAGAAAAAATTTAGTATTATGTGGTAGTATGAAAATTTTTTCATACTACCTTATACACTCCTTCTATTCAACATTTGACACAAGGTCGTCCTTTAGCATGAGTAGGTTGTGATTCATCACAGGGCCCCTACAATTTAGGGGCCCCAAATTGAAAATTTTGCTTAACCAAACAAAATTAAATAAATAAATTATGGCGTGCTTGTCTAGGGAAAAACAAAAGTTAGACCAAAATTTTTAATTTCTTAGATCTTCATTTCTCTCTCCTCTTCAACTAAGAAAAACTCTTCCAATTTCTTCTTTTGTCAATTCTCATGCTAAATTAAACATAAAACCTTTTCATCTTAGAAATTCAATTGAAATCAATTGTCCCTCGAAGAAACCACCAAATTTATGTGGTTTAATGAGAAAAAAAAAGTTAATTTATCTCCATTCTAGTTTCAATCTTTCTTTACTAGACTCAACTAGTAATTTGTGATAAAAGCCAACAAAAAGAAGGTTTCTACCTATTGTCTACTTATTAAAGTTTGGATTTGGAGATTGTGGGAATTTGAAGATTGTTTCTTCTCCAATTCGATGGTCTTGAAGGTAAATATGATTTTCCTTTTTTAAAAAAAAAATCAAATTTGTTGGTAGATTTACGGGCTTATTTTTTATTTTTTTGGTATTGAAATTTTTCAATATCCTCATATTTTTGTTTGTGGGATGATTTTTAATTGAAGGTTAATTTTTTAATTGAGAGATAAAATGGATGGCTAGGGCTCTTAAGTTTTTGAATCTTGATTGATTATTTTCCAGGTTCTTTCTATCCTTTTGTTTTTTCCTACTCTCACTTGCTTTATTTTTTTTTAAGAATTTGATTATAGATCCTGGAATTAGAAAACATGATTTTGGATGTGAAATACGTAAGAAAAAAAGGAGACTAGAAGAGTTAACTCAATCTCAAAGAAGAACTCTTGATAAGTTCTTTGTGAAGGAATAATACACTCCTATTGAAAGTAATAATGTTGTTGATATTGATAATGAAAATATTTTGAGTGAAAATTTTGATAATTTGAATGATAATGTTGATAACTGTGTTAATTTGGATGAAAATATGTCTATTGACAATGAAAACCCTTTTAGTGATGTTCTCATTCAAAATACTAATCCTATTACTGATAATCACACTAGTCAGGCTGGGAACAACGATGCTTTAAATGTTGAAAATGATATTGGCGTTACAAATATGCCTGATATATTTGATCCTAGAACTTGGGGTGGTCAAAATAAATTGTTAAAGCGTTTTTCGTCTACATTGTATATGAGAGTATTACAAAATGGAGAAAAATGTGATAGAGAGTGACTTGTTTATTCAAAAGAGCTTGATCGAATTTTTTGTTTTTGTTGTAAAATTTTTAGTAAAGGGCTTGGAAAGGGAAAATTAGCTACCGATGGTTTTAATGATTGGACACAGGCAAGTATAAGACTCAAGGAACATGAGAATAGTATGGAGCATTTTAAGAATATGGCAACTTGGTATGATTTGCGTCTTAGATTCCAAAAGAATGAGACTATTGATAAAGTGGCGCTCGAACAACTTGAAAAATAAAAGGATCACTAGAAAAAATGTATTGTTTAACATTATTTCTGCTGTGAAATACCTTGGAAAACATAACTTACCATTTTGTGGCACTAGTGACAGATTATATCAAAAAAGTAATGGAATTTTTTTAGGCTTAATTGAAATGTTATGTGAATTTGATCCTATTGTTCAAGAGCATGTTCGACGAATTAAAAATGATGAAATTCATTTTCATTACCTTGGTCCCAGAATTCAAAATGAATTAATACTTTTGCTTAGTGTTGCAATCAAGTCTGAAATCGTTAAGAATATAAAGCAGACAAAGTATTTTTCAGTCATACTTGATTGTACTCCAGATGTAAGCCACCAAGTACAAATATCTCTTGCATCAAAAAAAAAAAAAAAAAAAATACAAATATCTCTTATAATTAGATATGTTGATATGTCATCCAACCCTATTAGTATTGAGAGTCCTTTTTAGGATTTTTAAATGTGAATGATAAGTCAAGGACTTTTTTATGTTTGACAAATTGAATTGAAGGATCTTGGTCTTGATATAGATGATGTAAGGGGACAGTGGTATGATAATTGGTCGAATATGAAAGGTAAGCAACAAGGAGTACAAAAAAATATTGCCATGGAAATGAGCATTGATCCTATTTTTCCTCAAAGGCATGAAATTAAAAGGAAAATATTTTTTTTTATGAGAATTCAGATAACACCCAAAATATGGCTCCACAATCTCCCGAGGAGTCCTTTAGGGGCCGTTTGTTTGATGGTAATCCAAGATTCCCATGGAATGAGCATCTGGATTACCTCGTTTGTTTTGTGGTAATGTTGGATACCTGGGAAATTCGGGATGCCCATACGGGAAGCATCCGAGGAACTTTTGATGCCCTCATGAGAGATGAGTTTCAAAGATTCCCATGTTAAGGGCATCTTCGGATGACACTTTTACCCCTTTCATTTTACAATTTGTATTTTTATTTACAAATAAATTAATTTATTCATACACTAAGAAATAACTATTTATTTTTTAAATTTTACATTTAGATGTAAAATAAATGATAGTTATATTGAATAATATTTTAATTTATTTTTTATTTATTCTCTTAAAAAACACACACGTAAAATCCATTACAAAAAATATATATAGTTCTCTAAAAAAAATCTAATTTGATTTCTTAAAAAATAAATAAGTCTAATTTGATAATGTGATCAATTCAGTCCACTAAAATACACGGTGAATTATATTAATTGTCATGTTTAAAAAAATTTAAAGTTAGAAATTAATTTTTAAAATTAAACTAATATAAATGAATTTGTTCTAAAAAATAACCAATTAAATTAGTATAAATTAAATTGATATAAAGACAAAATATTAGATTAGCAAAGACGAAAACGTTACATAAATTTAAATTATATTAAACTAATAGGTAAATTAGATAAAAATTAGTAAGGGTATTATTGGTATTATACATAACCTAAGAACTTTCCTGTACAAAAATCCTGCAAAACAAACATAGTTATCTGAACATTCCCATTCCCATATATTCTTATAAATTATTCCTTCAAAACAAACACGGTTATTTAAAATGTCGGGTATCTATAATTCCAAGCATCTGACCATTTCAGTTATTTAGATTTCCAAAAAACAAACGGCCCCTTTGAGTTAGTTATTTCTTATATATTGTTGATCATGCTATTGTTTCTCTTAATATGAGGTATGAACAATACCAAGAATATGAACAAAAATTTGGCTTTTTGTTTACTTCTCATATGTTGCAGCCACTAGATGATGCAAGTTTGTTGTCCCATTGTACTTATTTTGAGTCTGCTCTTAAGATCAATAATGGAAAATTAGATATTGATGGAAATGAATTGTATGTGGAATTGAAGTTACTAAGAGAGTTTTTGCCTACCGAAAAAATGGGGCCACTAGATATTTTGAGATTTGTGAAAGGTAATATTTTTCCTAATGTTATTATTGCATATAGAATTTTGTTGACTATTCCTGTGACAATTGAATCGGCAGAAAGAAGCTTTCCAAATTGAAGTTGTTAAAGACCTACATGCACTCTACAATGTCACAGGAAAGACTTAATGGATTAGCATTGATGGCGATTGAGAATGATATTTTGGAGAGAGTTAACTATAAAGAATTGGTTGACGATTTTGCTTCAAAGAAAGTTTGAAGGATGACACTTTTTAAATAAAATAGTTATTTTGTTAGTTGTTTGGTGACATTTTCTTAGTTTCATATATTTTATATTTATTTTTTTTAAAAGAAACAATCCTATAATACCATCATGAATTTTGATGTTTTAGAATTTTGTATTTGTTATAAAATATTTTAGAGCCTCATTTTGAAAGTATCACAGGGCTCATCTCATTTGGGAATGGCCTGATTTGACAGTCATTTAATGATATAATATTTTATTTCATTTTAGGGGCCTATACCATTCTTAAATGCTTATTTCATGGCAAACAATGAATGAAAGTAGTATAAAAAAATTTTCATACTACCGTAGCATTAGAAATTTTTCCACCATACCCGCAACCAAGTTTTTTTCAAAAGTTATTTCTCCCTTTTTCCCAACAAAGAGAAAGGGGTAAAAGTTGTCATTTCACATGAGCACAACGGTCTGAGTTTTGAAGTAATAATGTCAACTACTCAACCCAACACGTAAGAGGCAAGACATATATGACTTTTCAATAGAGCCAATAATAAATGAACACACACATATATATATATATGCATGGATACATGAACATACATTTCATTTAATCATGACTCGAGAAACACATGCCATTTCCATCTATCTTTTCTCATAGTAGGGACCACCAAATGTGTCCCTACCGTATCGGCTCTGTGAAATATATTTCTTGCACCGTGTTGCGCCACGTTGTATAAGCATTTGCGTACATACATATCCGATTCCTACTTGCTTTGCTTTATCCTCTACTTTTATTTGTTTGTTTACCGTTTTATTTTTGTTTTTATTGTTTAAATTCTTTTCTAATATATGCTTAAAAACCAGAAAAAAAAAATATATATAATGAATAGATGATTGCAATCGGAGGGGGGTTATTAAGACCTAGTTGATATATCTATTTGGTTTTTAGTGTTTGGTTTTTGAGAAGTAAGGTAAACATTACTTCTATCTATAAGGCATCCTTTAATAATCATTTCAATTTTTTTGTTTTTAGTTTTTCTGTTTTCTATTTTTGGATTTTTTTTTTTTAAGAAAAACAAAAACTATATATATGTTGAAGCCACATTTGATAACCATTTGGTTTTTTAAAATTATGCTTGTTTTCTCTAAATAATATTTTGAGTTCTTAGCCAAATTGTAAAAGCACAAACAAATTTTCGAAAATTAAGGCCCCGTTTGATAACCATTTCGTTTTTTAAAATTAAGCTTATAAACACTCTTTTCATTGATACATTTCTTTGGGTTATTACCTACACCATTCCCATATTTTCAAAAACCTAGTCGAATTTTGAAAACAAAAAAAAAAATAGTTTTCAAAAACTTGTTTTTGTTTTTGAAATTTGGCTAAGAACTCTAATGTCTCCTTAACAAAAATAAAATCTTTGATAAGGAAATTGAGAGAAAACAAGCATAATTTTGAAAAAAACCAAAAACCAAATGATTATCGAACGTAGCTTTATTTTTTTAGATTTCAAAACTTGATTGGTTTATGAAAATATAAGAAGAATGTATATAACAAAACATAGAAGTTTATAGGTGGAAGTAGTGTATATAAGCTTAAATTTTAAAAACCCAAAACCAAAAATCGTACCCCGTTTGATAACCATTTCCTTTTTTTTTTTTTTTTTGGTTTTTAAAATTTAAGCTTATAAACACTACTCTCACCTACAAGGTTTTTTTTTTTTTTTTTTTTTTTTTTTTTTTTTAATTTACTTTATATCATTGTTTTCAAAAACCAAGTTAGTTTTTCAAAACTAAAAAAAAAAAATAGTTTTTACAAACTTGTTTTTGTTTTTGGATTTTTGCTAAGAATTCAAATGTGTATTTCACAAAGATGAAAACCATTGCAAGAAAATTTGGAGAAAACAAGCATAATTTTTAAAAACAAAAAACTAAAAACCAAATGGTTATCAAACAAGGTTGTAGTTTTCAAAATTTTGTTTTTATTTTTTTATTTTGACTAAAAGTTTCATTGCTTCTTTAATAAAGATGAACTCATTGTAAAAAAATTGAGAGAAAACAAACATGATTTTCAAAAATCAAAATTTTGTTAATGTGTAGAGATGTTGAAATAAAAGTATAGGAATATATATATATGTTTTTTAGAGAAAAGTTAAACACACCAAATTTAGACCCATGAAATAAAATATTTAGAGAGATAAATATGTTAAAGAGAATATTAGTTAGACTTCATAAAAGATTATTAGTTAGAGAAAAATAAAAAAAGAAAAAGAGTGGAGGGGAAGAAATAAAATTTAGAGAGAAAAGTTTAAATAAAAGAGAAATTTTAGTGAGATGGTAAGGTTAAGAGTAAAAGATATGTCAAAAGAAGTAACAATAATTTGTCTCCCTCATTGGTCCTTGTGTGCATATCTCTTGCTTGCTTGGTTATTGACTTTTGAACCTTGAGGATTGAGTTATCATTGTTGCATCCATTCTTCCATTGTATGTCTGATTTAGAGTTTGCTCGAGGACTAGCAAAAGCTTAAGTTTGGGGGTATTTGATAGCGAGCATAGCTAGCTACTTTTACTTATTTAATTTAGCTAGTCTTTTATGATGTTTGGGCCATTTTATTATGCTTTATTGTTTATTTTGTAGGAAATGGTTGATTGGAGCTATAATGCCATATTAGAGTTAATCGGGTGCTCGGGGCGTGAAAAGATGCATAGGAATGAAAAGAGTAAAAGAGGAAAAAAGTCAAATCTCGGTCAACAGCAGGCTAGCGTCGAGACACTAGCTCTTGAGCGTCTCGACGCTCACATTCCATATCAGATTAGGCGCGTAAAGCTCACAGCGTCGAGACGCTGTGATAGGAAGCGTCCCGACGCTACCGTTTTTCCTTATTCAGAACGCGCGTATAAGAGGCAGCGTCGCGACGCTGTCTTGACAGCGTCTCGACGCTAAGACGAAAAATCTGCAAGATAAGCTTCTCTTCGGCTAGGTTTTAAGGGAGTTCGATTTGGGACCTTTGGGAGCCGTAAACAGGGCAGAACAGAGCACTTTGAGGCTGGAAACAAAGAGAGAGACTTGGAAATCAACCCATTGTTCGTGGGGATCGTGACGGGGACGTCGGACTCGGCCTACATTGAGTTTTTCTTTTCCCTTTCCTTTCTTTAGATAGATTTATGGCTTCCATATGTTTAGTTGAGCTTGTATTTACATTCATGAGTAGCTAAACTTGTAGCTTATGGATTGATGTAGTTGATTAAGTTTATGGATTGATTTATTGTTTAAGTTGTGCAATGTTATTGTGTTTGTAATCTTGATTTAATGCTTTCAATTAATTGGCCATTAGTTGAATGATTTAAGTTTCGAATCTAGCTCGGGAGAGGGGATTTGATTTAGACTTACTCAAGATTGCATGACTAAAGTTTATTTTCTAATTCGTGACGGTTTTAGATTAACTTTAGAATTGGTTAAAAGATCTCATTGCCTTGCATGATTAATAAACTTAGATAGGGATATCAAGTTGGTTAATTTGCATGAGAATCAATTATACTCGGGAGAGGTAGTTGTGATTAAAGGGTCTTTGGCTCATAATTTCATTGTGCATAATAACTTATTCTTTAAAATCAATCCTAAACGAAATCGGCGAAATCAATTCCCTAAGTAGTTTTCCCAATTGAATTTCCATTCTTTTACTTGCTTTGATTTGGTTTTATTATCATCCTTTCATCACTTTTTGATCCCTAAATAAAATTGGACAAGATAATTCACAATACTTGATTTGCTTAAAAATCCAATCCAGAGGACGACATTCGAATTTACTTTCACTATATTATTACTTGACCCGTGCGCTTGCGGTTAGGAAAAGTCCACATCAACTTGCCGACAAAAAAGAGAGACGGGGGAGAACGACGGACGACGACGACAGTGAGGGAGCAAACGGCGTGGGTCTTCTCGCCGGAAAACACACAGAGGAAAGAGGATGTGGGTCGTCGGCGGTCTGCAAATACACAAACGGTCGAAAAACACATAGATGAGGGGGAAGAAAAGAAGGAGAAAAAGAAACGAAAAAAAAGAGCTCTCCGGCGGCGACGGCCGGCGCCGGCACCAGCGTCGATGGCTGCTGGACGAGGAAGAAGAAGAATAAGAAGAAGAAGAAAAAGAAAAAGAAAAATAAAGAAGAAGAAATAAATAAAAATATAAAATAATATTATTTTTAGTATTTTAATATATTTATATTTTAAATTTTAAAAAATATATTTTTTTTAAAATAAAAAATTAGTGCCACATCAGCAAACCGTTAGTTTTTAACGGAAAAATGGATGGAGGGACCAAAATGCGACTAAAAGCAAACTTCAGGGACTAAAATGTTGAGTTTGAAACCTGATGGACCAAAACGAAACCTAAACCAAACCTCAGGGACCAAAAGTGTATTTTTCCCTAAAAGTTATATATAACATATATTAAAATTATAGTCAGAGGTGACGGTAGCGGCTGGTCGGCGGAGGACGGTGGCGATCGGTAGTCGGAGGTCGAAGGTCATGGTTGGTCGGCAGAGAGGTCGGTCAATGGAGGTAGGTGGCAGCCGTTAGCGGAGGTTGACAACACCCGGTCGTTGGAGGTGGACGGTAGTGATAAGTCGGTGGAGTTCGACGACGGCCGGTAGTCAAAGATCGACGGTGGCGGTCGATCGGTGGAGGTCGATAGCGATCGGTCGTTGGAGGTCGACAATAGAGGTCGAATGCGACCGGTAGTCGAAGGTTTGGCAGCCGATTGACGGATGATATGAACCGCCAAAGACACATTAAATTATTATTTATATGTAATTTAATAATTTGATGTAATTTTATTATTTTTCAATGTTGTCCCTTTTTATGACTCATTAGTAGGGGTATTTTTGTCATTTTGTTATTTGTTATGATCAATGATGTGGCATGTAGTTAGGGTTTTGGGAAGCTATTTAAAGCTAGGCCATTAGGTTTGTACGGGAGTTTTTTTAAGATGAATTTTAGTTTTTAGCCTTTTGCGCTTTTCTTGATAATTGAACCTCATCACCCACTTTGCAATTCTTGAATTCAGAGTTGCAAACATGAACATTCAGGTAAGGTCTGATCAACTTGCTTGTGGAGTGTTCAAACCTTGAGTGAGGAATTAGTGCTCCTTACCTCTTGGTCTTCAATCATCAAGGTAATCTTTATCTAATCCTCCCCTTGGGATTGAAATCAAATAGATTTGAGAGTTTTAGCTTTGGTGAATTAAGGGTTCAATTACCCAAAGAGTTCTTAATTCCAATTCGTTAGGGTTTTCATATCAACGGAGGTCAGCGACAACCGATAGTCGGTTGCAGATGGTGGCGGTCGGTCAGTGGAGGTCGACGGCGACCGGTCGTTGGAGGTCGGCAGTTGCGGTCGATCGTGATTGATAATCGGAGGTCGACAAAGGTCGGTGACGATCGATAGTCAGAGGTGGACGATGGCGGTCGGTCGGCGGAGGTCGACGGGGGTCGACGACGGCGGGCCGTTGGAGGTCGACGATTACAGTCGGTCGCGACCGGTAGTTAGAGGTCGACGATGACTACCGGTCGATGGAAGTCAGCGACGACCGTTAGTTGTAGGTGGATGGTGGCGGTCGGTCGGTAGAGGTTGACGGTAGCAATCGACCGCGACTAGTATTCGGAGGTCAACGACGACCATTAGTCGGAGGTGGACGGTGGCGGTCGGTCGACAGAGTTCGATGGTAGCAATCGACGTGGCTAGTATTCGGAGGTCGTCAATTGCGGCCTGTCAGTAGAGGCCGGTAGTCAAAGGTCGACGGTGGCGGTCGGTCGGGTGTTGACAATGGTCAGAGGTTGACGGTGGCGGTCCGATGCGACCGGTAGTTAGAGGTCGACGATGGTAACTGGTCGACGGAGACCGACGTCGACTGGTAGTTAGAGGTCGACGATGGTAGCTGGTGGACGGAGACCGACGACGACCGGTAGTCGGAGGTGGACAACAGCCGATAGTCGAAGGTCGATGGTGGTGGTCGGTTGGTGGAGTCGACAACGGTCGGTTGTTGGAGGTCGACGGGAGCGGTCGGCCGCTGCAGGTACTCGGAGGTCGACGATGGCGACCGGTCGACGGAGGTCGGCGACGACAGGTAGTCGGAGGTTGATAATTGCCCAAAAGGTAGTTATTTAAGCTTCATTTATATAGGGATTTGTGTGTCTTTTGTGCTTAAGAAGGTTGGTTTTAGATGGATATTACATGTTTTAACCCATTTGGAAGAATGGAAGCATTGGAAATTATTTTGTGCAGATTATGCTGCTGAGCGACTGAAGGGAGCAAATTATGTGCTGCAGCAAAACTGGGAACAGAACTGCCACATCACAGATCGTTAGCCAACTTCATGAACCGACTTTTGTTGAGTTATTTTCGGGATAAAGGAGCAAGGAGAGCCTTACACGTGTCCTAGTTGACCTAATTCAAGCCTCCCATCCTTCTATAAAAGGAAGTAGCCGTCAAAGTCAAAAGGATTCCAACTTTCCTTGGAAGCCGAATAGTATAGAGAGATTGGGGACCACCAAGGACACCACCATCCGCAAGCTAATTTAGGAGATTTATATTTTCTTTATTATCTTGTGATTATGGATATGCTTACTCAGATTGTAATTTGTGTTTTCATGCCTATTATAAACTAAGTAGCTTAGGTGTTGATTAAGAATAATGTGATTACTGTGCTTCATCTTTAGTAATATATTGACTATTGCATTTTGGTTAATTGTTGTGCTTATTTCCATTTTATGCCAGCCTGGCCAGCCGGTGTGAATATCTCTCTCTAGTTTCAGGGATGATTTAGAGAGTGTGTGACAATTATCCACACTACGATCATTGTGTATTGGTGAACGCCAGTGACTGAGCTAGGGATAGCCAGTTGCCTAGTGCTTGATCAGTCGTACTTCATTGGGGTTGAAACACATCCCAAAAGATTCGAAGTTTCGGGAGGAATCCGCTAATAATACTGCGAGAAATGATGATCAATATTATTGTTAGAGCAGCTTTTAGAACGATCACTAAATCCTAACCAGCGCTTGTCTTTAATCTGTCTGCCTATTTGTTTACTTGTTGTTCTGTCATTTATTTTGCTTCAGCATAATTCTTATAAAACCCAAATATTTTTATTATCTTTGAAACCATTAGAAAGTTACACAAAATAGATAAAATGGAAGCTCATTCAGACCCTGGATTGATAATATTACTTGCTGCAGACTGTGTATACTTGCACATGAATTCTAGAGTCTTTTTACACTATATTTTTATTCACTCTAGGAACCCAACAAGTTTTTGGCGCCGTAGCCGGGGACTGAATAAGTTTTTATCTGATTTGTTTTGTGTATGTGTTTTAGTGGTTTGGTGCTAGAACTTTTTGATTGTTTCTTTTGTTTTTGCAGGTGTGAGTTTGGTGCATGAGCGATCCGTCTGGGGTAAGGTTTGAGCTTCATCCAGAAATCGAAAGGACATTCAGGATAAGAAGGAGAGAGCAGCGCAAAAACCAGATGGAGAACATGTCGCTCCTTCCGGAGGGTCCTAAAGGTCCAGCAGACCCCCAGAATCGTTTGCTGCAGCAAAACCCACTGTTTGAACAAAATGAGCAGCAGAATAATCAGGATGAAAATCCTATCTTGATTGCAAACGATAAGACCAGAGCCATTCGAGCATATGCTGTCCCAATGTTTAATGAGTTGAATCCAGGGATTGCACGTCCCCAAATCCAAACGGCGAATTTTGAAATGAAACCGGTAATGTTTCAGATGTTGCAAACCGTGGGGCAATTCCATGGTTTGTCATTTGAAGACCCTCATTTACATCTTAAGTCTTTTCTAGGAGTTAGTGATTCTTTTGTGATTCAAGGAGTGCCTAGAGATGCCCTTAGATTAACTTTGTTCCCATATTCTCTTAGAGATGGAGCAAAGGCATGGTTAAACTCTTTTGCTCCAGGATCAATTAGAACATGGGATGAGTTAGCTGAAAAATTTTTGAGTAAATATTTCCCACCTAATAGAAATGCTAAATTAAGGAGTGAAATAGTAGGGTTTAGGCAACTTGAAGATGAGACTTTTAGTGAGGTTTGGGAGAGATTTAAGGAGCTTTTGCGAAAGTGTCCCCACCATGGTTTACCTCATTGTATTCAAATGGAAAAATTTTACAGTGGTTTAAATGGAGTAACCCAAGGTATGGTCGATGCTTCGGCTGGAGGGGCCCTTTTGGCAAAAACTTTTGATGAAGCCTATGAAATTTTGGAAAGAATATCGTTTAATAGTTGTTAGTGGTCAGATGTTAGAGGCACAAATAAAAAAATTAAGAGTGTATTAGAGGTTGATGGTGTGTCCACCATTAGGGCTGATCTTGCTATGATTGCTAATGCTCTTAAGAATGTGACAGTGATTAGTCATCAGCAGCCACCAGCTATGGAGCCTACTGCAGTGGTGAACCAAGTGGCAGAAGAAGCATGTGTCTACTGTGGTGAAAATCACAACTTTGAGTTTTGCCCCAGCAATCCAGCTTTTGTATTTTTTGTAGGTAATCAGAGGAATAACCCTTACTCTAATTTTTATAATCCAGGTTGGCGCAACCACCCCAACTTCTCATGGGGAGATCAAGGAAATAACGTGCAAGCACAACAAAAGGTGAACCAGCCAGGATTTGCTAAAGCGCAGGTAATGCCCCAGCAAAACAAGCAGGCGTTGCCCCAGCAAAATTCGGGGAATTCTCTTGAGGCAATGATGAAAGAATTCATGGCTCCTACAGATGCCGCAATTCAAAGTAATCAAGCTTCGATGAGAGCCCTGGAATTGCAAGTGGGTCAGCTAGCTAGTGAGCTAAAGGCAAGGCCTCAAGGGAAACTTTCATCGGATACTGAACACCCCAGAAGGGAAGGTAAGGAGCAGGTAAAAGCGGTAACTCTTAGAAGTGGTAAGCCACTAGAAGAGTCTAGTAAAACCCAGGTTATAGATAAAAATGGTGATAAAGATGTTATTGTTGAGAAAGAGTTGGAGTCTGGTCAGGGTGCTGGAGGTAGCAATAAAAATGCTGGAGCATCTGGTTTTGTTCCAAATGTGGAACCACCTTATGTGCCGCCCCCACCTTATGTACCACCTCTACCTTTTCCACAAAGGCAAAAGCCTAAGAATCAGGATGGTCAATTTAGGAAGTTTTTAGAGATTCTTAAGCAATTGCATATAAATATCCCTTTAGTATAAGCTATTGAGCAAATGCCTAATTATGCTAAATTTCTTAAGGATATTTTAACTAAAAAGAAGAGGTTAGGTGAGTTCGAAACTGTATCTCTTACTGAGGAATGTAGTGCTATTCTTAAGAATGGGCTACCACCCAAGGCTAAGGATCCAGGGTCATTTACTATACCTGTATCTATAGGTGGAAAAGAGTTAGGTAGAGCACACTGTGATTTAGGTGCAAACATTAACCTTATGCCTCTTTCGGTCTATCGGAAGTTAGGTATTGGTGAAGCTAGGCCTACCATAGTCACACTCCAACTAGCTGATAGGTCTATCACATATCCAGAGGGTAAAATTGAGGATGTCTTAGTAAAAGTGGATAAATTCATATTTCCTGTTGATTTTATTATTTTAGACTACGAGGCTGATAAAGATGTCCCAATTATTCTAGGTCATCCATTTTTGGCTACAGGTAGGGCGTTAATAAATGTTCAAAAAGGGGAGTTAACAATGAGAGTCTGTAATGAGGAAGTGAAATTTAATGTGTTTAAAGCCATGAAGTATCCAGACGAAATGGAGGATTGCTCTTTCATTAGGATTCTGGAGAGCACAGTTATTGAGACAGCAATACAGGATTCGGCTAGTAAGCATTCGGAAGAGCATGGAGAGGTTAGTGTAGAAGATTTAGAAGTTTGTTTGTTAGAAAGAAAGAATGAAAAAGAGTTGTTTAGGTGTGAGGATGTTTTTGAGTCTTTAGATTTAGATCAGAGGAAAGGTCCTCCTATTAAGCCATCCCGGATTGAGACACCTACTTTAGATTTGAAGCCCTTGCCGGACCATCTAAAATATGTGTATCTTCGGGAAGGTGAGACGTTGCCCATTATTGTTGAATCAGATTTAATGCCAGAGCATGAGGAGGCCTTAATAAAATTGCTGCAGCAATACCGCAAGGCTATAGGTTGGACGTTGGCTGACATTCAGGGAATTAGCCCATCTTTTTGTATGCACAAAATCACTCTAGATGATTGATCCTTTAGGAGTATTGAGCAACAAAGAAGGTTTAACCCTGCAATGAAAGAGGTTGTTAAAAAAGAGGTGATTAAATGGTTGGATGCTGGGATAATTTATCCAATTGCCGATAGCAATTGGGTGAGCCCTGTCCAATGTGTTCCTAAGAAAGGAGGTGTTACTGTGGTGAGCAATAAAGAGAATGAGTTGATTCCAACTAGGACAGTAACTGGCTGGAGGGTTTGCATGGACTACAAGAGGCTTAATAAAGCCACCCGTAAGGACCATTTCCCTCTACCATTTATTGACCAAATGTTGGATAGATTGGCTGGTCAGGCCTATTACTGTTTCTTGGATGGTTATTCTGGGTACAACCAGATTACTATTGCTCCTGAGGATCAGGAGAAAACCACTTTTACCTGCCCTTATGGGACGTTTGCTTTTAGGCGAATGCCTTTTGGCCTTTGCAATGCTCCAACAACATTTCAGCGGTGTATGTTAGCAATGTTTTCTGATATGATTGAGTCCACTGTTGAGGTATTTATGGACTATTTTTCAGTGTTTGGAGGGTCTTTTTGGAATTGTTTAGAAAATTTAGGTAAGGTATTAAAGAGATGTGAGGATACCCATCTAGTTCTTAATTGGGAGAAATGCCACTTCATGGTGAAGGAGGGCATAGTGCTAGGTCATAGGATTTATAAGAATGGTCTAGAGGTCGATAGAGCAAAAATAGAGGCGATTGAAAGATTAGAACCACCGAATTCAGTGAAGGGAATTCGGAGTTTTTTAGGACATGCTGGATTTTATAGGAGGTTCATAAAAGATTTTTCCAAAATCAGTAAACCTCTTTGTAACTTATTGTGTACTGATCATGTTTTTTACTTTAATGCAGATTGTAGGAAGGCTTTTGAGACTTTGAAAGCTGCTTTAGTCTCAGCACCTATTCTTTGTGCACCTAATTGTAATTTACCATTTGAGGTAATGTGTGATGCGAGTGATGTTGCAGTAGGTGTTATGTTGGGGCAAAAGCAGGACAAATTTATCCATCCTATATATCATGCGAGCAGGGTTTTAAATGAGGCACAAGTCAACTATACAACTACTGAAAAAGAGTTGTTAGCTGTGGTGTTTGCTTTTGAGAAGTTTCGGCCATATTTGGTTGGATCCAAAGTCACGGTGTTCACGGATCATGCAGCAATAAGGTATTTAATGACTAAGAAGGATGCAAAGCCTAGACTAATTCGTTGGGTTTTATTGTTGCAGGAGTTCGACTTGGAGATAAAGGATAAGAAGGCATCAGAAAATGTTATTGCAGATCATTTATCTCGTCTTGATCCGTCATCATCTTTGTTGGAGCAAGCTGCCATTTCCGATTCTTTTCCAGATGAACAGCTCCTTGCTGTTGAGGTAAAGGTAGTTAGGGATGTCCCTTGGTATGCTGATATTGCCAACTTTTTGGTAAAGGGAGTCACCCCTATTGACATGGATTGGAGGCAGAAGAAAAAGTTTAAGCATGATGCGAAATTTTTCTATTGGGATGAGCCATTTATGTATAAGCAATGCTCTGACGGTATTATCCGTAGGTGTGTTTCAGGTGCTGAAGCAAAGGAAATCCTGGAGCAATGTCACTCTTCGCCGTATGGAGGTCATTTCAGCGATCAGAGGACAGCTATGAGGATTTTGCATTGTGGATTCTTCTGGCCCACCTTATTCAAGGATGCACATTGGTTCTACAAGCAATGTGATGCTTGCCAAAGGAGAGGAAATTTAGGGCCTAGAGATGAAATGCCTCTTACTTACATTTTTGAAGTTGAATTATTTGATGTATGGGGTATTGATTTTATGGGGCCATTTCCCCCTTCTAATGGCAATGTTTTTATCTTATTGGCAGTTGATTATGTGTCCAAGTGGGTGGAGGCCATTGCATGCCATCAGAGTGATGCCAAGACAGTTGCAAGGTTTCTTCAATCGCACATCTTTGCGCGGTTTGGGACACCTAGGGCTCTAGTGAGTGACGAGGGTACACATTTTGTGAATAATATCTTAACTAAGCTGTTAGCTAAGTATGAGATTAAGCATATGATAACTACCCTTTATCACCCACAAGCAAATGGTCAAGCTGAAATTAGTAATAGGGAAATAAAATCGATTTTAGAGAAAGTAGTTCATCCATCTAGAAAGGATTGGTCTTTTAGGTTGGATGAGGCTTTTTGGGCTTATAGGACAACCTATAAGACTCCTCTAGGTATGTCTCCCTATAGGTTAGTCTATGGGAAAGCTTGCCATTTACCACTAGAGTTAGAGCATAAAACATTTTGGGCTTTGAAAAAGTTAAATTTTGATCTGAGTCGTGCAGGAGCAATAAGAATGCTGCAGCTTAATGAATTGGAGGAATTTCGCCAGTTTTCTTATGAAAATGCGAAAATGTATAAAGAAAAGACTAAGCTGTGGCATGACAAGAAAATAAAATCTAAAGAGTTTGTCAAAGGTCAGAAAGTCTTGCTTTATAATTCTAGGTTAAAATTATTTCCTGGGAAGCTAAAATTTAAATGGTCAGGACCGTTCACTGTGATTGAAGTTTTTCCCCATGGAGAAATTACTTTGCAGGATGAAAAAGATGAGAGAGTGTTCAAGGTGAATGGACAACGTGTGAAGCATTATTGGGGTGAGGAGTTTCAGTCGAAATATCCTTCCCTAAAGTTGGTTGATGATTGATAGAGCAAGATTTTTGCGGGAGCATTTCACAGAGCAAAATTTTGAGCTCCCAGTATTTGTATTTGTTTTATATTTCGCTGATTTATTCTTAATTTCGAATAGGTTAGATTTGATTTTGCGAGGTTTATTAGATTTAAATGTTTGTTTAGATTTTATCTATTTCATTTTTAATTTGATTTGATTTTAGGATTATTTATTTGGATTATCTTTGAATTATCTTTGAATTAATTAGATTTCATTAGATTAGATCTAGATTTTATTTTCAGTTATTTTAATTCTGTTTAGTTTAAATTATAAAAATATTTTCTCTAAATTAATTCGACGTCAATAAGGATTAAATTTGATTTGATTTGATTTGATTGGTTATTTTTAAATTTTGAAGATTTGATTTTCCAATTTTTAAATTTGAATTCCGTATCCAAGATTCTTCAGGTTCAGCAGGTTGTTGCGGCAAAGTTATGGCTGGAGCAAAATCATCCGAATCAGAAGGGATTTCGTTAGAAATTTATTATTTTTACCGTTGGGATTTTCTTTGAATTTTCGCAGGTAAATTTGTATGTATCATCTGATGAGGCCACGTGTCACACAACAATCATCCAAGGACTTTGATGGTGGACAACGCATAGGGATTTACCGTGGGCGATTGGACTTCATAAATTTACCGTTGATGGTTTGAATTTTCGATTTGCATGTGATTTTAAACGATAATTTTAATTTAATGAGAGCAGGATCTTTCTGTTAGGAATTTGGTTTGCTGAAGCCTTATTTATTGACAACCCTCGGTACGTTTCTCTAACTTCATCTTCTTGCTTCGATCTTCTGCTTTCTTTTTCGTTTTCATTCTCTGTAAAACCCTTGAATCCTTCATGGCAAAAACGAGAGCTAGAAAAGAGAGGGAGAGTGAGGAGGAAGAGATACCCATTACCCCCGAAGTTCAGAAAGTAAAAGCGAAGAAGAAGAAGACGCCGGAGGAGAAGGAAGCTAAGAGAAGACGACGACAGCAGAGGGCTGCGGAGCAAGATGCTATCCAAGAAGAAGCGGTGAATGACCCAGATACAGACGAAGTTCAAAATCCTACGGTAGAACCGATAGTCACAGATACGGTTTAAGAGGAAATTGCTGAGGAAAATCAAGAACAACAAGTTGATATGGTGAGAGACGAGCAGGCAGACGTAGTGCCTGAAAGAGGAACCAAGCAGGAGCAAGAAGCTCGTGTTGAGGTAATCATGCCCGAACCGCCAAAACGTCGCCGCATTAAGCGAAAGGTCGGCCGTATTCAGGTGATTCAGACTGATACCCCATCACCACCATCATCAGATTCTGAGAGAGAAAAGGCAAAGCGAGAGGAAAGAGAGAAAAAAGAAGTTGAGGACAAAGTGCGGGAAGAAGCAGAGAAGAAGACTGAGGAAGAGTAGTTGCTCAAGCGCAGGATAGAGAAGGGCAAAAATGTTGCTGAAGCAGCGGAGGAACACGATGAAATAGAAGAACAGCAGTTACCATTTGATCGCTTCGTCAACAATTTTGCTAGAGCAAAATACGCTGAGCTTCTGAAAAGGGATTTCTTATTTGAGCGAGGATTCAGCGGTGATCTCCCACAATTTATGAGGATAGGTATTGCAGACCACAGCTGGGAGCTATTTTGTGCGAAGCCTGAATCTGTAAACGCATAGGTGGTGCGTGAATTTTATGCTAACATTGTCAAGGAGGATGGATTCCAGGTAATTGTTCAAGGAGTCGAGGTGGATTGGAGTCCTAGTGCTATCAACGCACTGTACAATCTTCAGAACTTCCCCCATGCGGCATATAATGAGATGGCTGTAGCGCCATCTAATGCGCAGTTAAGTGATGCTGTAAGGGAGGTAGGTATTGAAGGAGCACAGTGGCAGCTGTCCAAGACTCAGAAAAGGACATTCCAGGCGGCTTACTTGAAAAGGGAAGCAAACACGTGGATGAGATTTATAAGACAGAGAATGCTTCCAACAACACACGACTCGACAATCTCCAGGGAACGAATTCTTCTAGCTTTTGCGATTCTGCGGTCTCTCAGCATCAATGTGGGGAGAATTATTTCTGGTGAAATATCTAGCTGTTGGAAGAAGAAGGTGGGGAAATTGTTTTTTCCGAACACGATTACATTGTTGTGCAGAAGAGCAGGGGTTCTAGTGGATAAGGGAGATGTTATTCTGTTTGACAAGGGAATCATAGACACACCCAATTTGGCACGGCTCCAGCGCATGTAGGAGGTACGTCAAGGTGGGCTTATTTACCGAATCAACACGATTCTAGAACAACTGGCACTTTCGGCCAGTAGGCAGGAGTTTGCTGAAAGGCAAACTTTAACCTTCTGGAACTATGTTAAGAATCGAGATGCCAGCTTAAGGAAGGCGCTTTAAGAGAATTTTTCCAAGCCATATCCAGCCCTTCCTGCATTCCCTGAGGATCTGTTGAACCCCTGGATTCCGCCCCCACCTGTTGAAAGAGGAGAAAAGAATGATGATGAAGAGCAGGGTCAGGAATGCTGCGGCAAAGAAGATTTTTGAGGTAGTATTGACTTATATGATCCACTTTAAGCTTAGTTCTAGTCCCACGCTTAGTTTAAAATTCCGAAAGAAAAATTTAAGTTTGGGGGTATAATTGCAAAAATTTAATGATTCATTGGGACAATGAATAATTCAAGTTTGGGGGACTTTTTGCTACTCCAATTATTTTGCTCGAGCATTCCTCTCATTCAAGTAAAAATTTGCTAGGTTATTGAGTAACCGGGGACATTTGTGATACCCACAGTTTGTCTTCGCGTCAAAAGGTGACCTAGGAAATATGAAAAAAAATGAGAAAAAATTATTTGCTGAAAAAAAAATTATTATTTGTTGAAGATTTTGCTGAAAAAAATTGATGGACCAAAAGTTTTGAAGGATGAATGAGGATCCATCGGTTTTTCTGTCTCCCAGAACTTAGGTGAGCTTCATCATAAAATGTTGCCATTCTGAGGGGCAAGAGATGGAATGACTAAGGATTTTTTAGCTTTATAAAGAGTATTGAGCTTAGTTGGTGATGAGTTTGAGGCAAGGGTATACTGCACCATAAAGTGGGTCATCCCATGCTTAAGAACTTATGACTGTAAGGCTGCTTTAAGTCTGAAAAACAAAAATAAACTCCTTGTAAATATGTTTTAAGATGTCTGATAAATAGAGCTAAGTAGTGGAGAGTTCTTAGAATTAAGTTAAAAGTGGTGATTATTTGTTCATGCTGGAGGAATCATTTTGCTGCAGCAGAGCTCGGTTTTGCAGAGTGCTCAGGTAAAGGTCAAAGGTAGTATTGGATTGTCTGATTTAATTAAGCTAATTCTTTGCCTAATGTTTTTAAATTCTTAAGGGAAGGTGAGTTAGTATTTCTCGGGACGCGCAATAGTTCAAGTTTGGGGGTGTGATAACTGCCCAAAAGGTAGTTATTTAAGCTTCATTTATATAGGGATTTGTGTGTCTTTTGTGCTTAAGAGGGTTGGTTTTAGATGGATATTACATGTTTTAACCCATTTGGAAGAATGGAAGTATTGGAAATTATTTTGTGTAGATTATGCTGCTGAGCGACTGAAGGGAGCAAATTATGTGCTGCAGCAAAACTGGGAACAAAACTGCCACATCACAGCTCGTTAGCCAACTTCATGAACCGACTTTTGTTGAGTTATTTTCGGGATAAAGGAGCAAGGAGAGCCTTACACGTGTCCTAGTTGACCTAATTCAAGCCTCCCATCCTTCTATAAAAGGAAGTAGCCGTCAAAGTCAAAAGGATTCCAACTTTCCTTGGAAGCCGAATAATATAGAGAGATTGGAGACCACCAAGAACACCATCATCCGCAAGCTGATTTAGGAGATTTATATTTTCTTTATTATCTTGTGATTATGGATATGCTTACTCAGATTGTAATTTGTGTTTCCATGCCTATTATGAACTAAGTAGCTTAGGTGTTGGTTAGGAATAATGTGATTACCGTGCTTCATCTTTAGTAATATATTGACTATTGCATTTTGGTTAATTGTTGTGCTTATTTCCATTTTATGCCCGCCTGGCCAGCCGGTGTGAATATCTCTCTCTAGTTTCAAGGATGATTTAGAGAGTGTGTGACAATTATCCACACTACGATCATTGTGTATTGGTGAACGTCAGTGACAGAGCTAGGGATAACAAGTTGCCTAGTGCTTGATCGGTCGTACTTCATTGGGGTTGAAACACATCCCAAAAAATTCGGAGTTCCGAGAGGAATCCGCTAATAATACTGCGAGAAATGCATGATCAATATTATTGCTAGAGCATCTTTTAGAACGATCACTAAATCCTAACCAGCTCCTGTCTTTAATCTGTCTGCCTATTTGTTTACTTGTTGTTCTGTCATTTATTTTGCTTCAGCATAATTCTTATAAAACCCAAATATTTTTATTATCTTTGAAACCATTAGAAAGTTACACAAAATAGATAAAGTGGAAGCTCATTCAGACCCTGGATTGATAATATTACTTGTTGCAGACTGTGTATACTTGCACAGGAATTCTAGAGTCTTTTTACACTATATTTTTATTCACTCTAGGAACCCAACAGAGGTCGACAACGGGAGGTCGACGGATGTCGGTGACGTTCGGTAGTCCGAGGTCGATGGTGGTGGTCAGTCGGCGGCACCGGTGGTGGTCGGTCGGTGGAGGTCGACAACAATCGATAGTCGAAGGTCGACGGTAGTGGTTGGTTGGTGTAGTCGATAGTGGTCGGTCGTCGGAGGTTGACTGTAACGGTTGGTCGCTGCCATATTCGGAGGTTGGCGATGGTGGCTGGTCGACGGAGGTCGGCGATGACCGATAGTCGGTTGACGGAAGTCGACAACGGTCGGTAGTCCGAGGTCAACGGTAGCGGTCGGTCGGTGGAGGTCGACAGCAGCCGATAGTCAAAGGTCGACGGGATTGGTAGAATCGACAGCGGTTGGTCGTCAGAGGTCGACTGTAGCGGTTGGCCGCTGCCGGTATTCGAAGGTCGACGGAGGTCGGCGACGACCGGTAGTCAGAGGTCAACAACGGTCGGTCGACGAAAGTTGGCGACGATCGGTAGTTCGAGATCGACGGTGGCAGTTGGTCTGCGGCGGCCGGTAGTCAAAGGTCAACAGAGGCGGTCGATCGACGACGACCGATAGTCGGAGGTTGACGGTGGCGGTTGGTCGACGGAGGTCGGCGACAATCGATAGTCGGAGGTCAACAATGGTGGCCAGTCGGTGGAGGTCAGCGGTGACCGATAGTCAGAGATCGGTGGAATTGATAAAAAAAAAAGGAAAAAAGTTAAGAAATAACATAAATAATAAAAAATGAAAGAAATAACGAAAAAAAAATCTTTAAAAAAAAGGACGAGGAAGTGGTTAAAACATAGAGGAAGAGAAGAGATTGGTGTAGGAATGGGAGGGAGAGATGGATACATGGATGAAACATAGAAAAAAATAGAAACGGAATTTGAGAAACAACTTTTTGTAGTTTCTCAAATTTGGCCTTTTTCTTAGAAACGTTTCTAGAAATTTAGAAACAAGAAATAGGAATGAGTTATCAAACAAGTCTATTTCTTAAAAAAGGAGAAACGGGAACAAGAAACAGGAAACAGGAACGTTATCAAATGGGGCCATAGGGACCAAGCGTCAACAATTGGGACACCACCACTATGGCTACACTGGTATGACTCTGAGACTTCTAGAGGCAGGAGACTGGTGGGAGTCTAGGGAGCCTTTAGGGGAATTCTCTGAGAGCATGAGAATGAATAGGATGTCTTTCATCCCACCCAAGGGTCCATATTTATAGGAAATGGCCTTAAGATCTAATCCTTATAGTAAAAGGTCATGAATAAGATCTTATCCATATCTAATTTTAATTAATTCTATAATTAATTAATTGCTCAATTAAATATCATAGATTAAATTTTAAGGATTTTATTAAATTATAAATATGAATTCAATTCATATTAATTATTTGAACTCTTTCAAATATTTTCTCTCAAAAAATTTAATTTTGAAATTAATTCAAAATTATATTATAAAGTTTCATAAACTTTATATTATAATGCATCAACATACATTATATGATTCTCCTAAATTGAACTCTTTCAATTTACAATTAATACTTAATTGCCTCAAGTCTCTTTACGAGCTACCAGTGGGACCTAATGGACCTGCAAATTAGAAGCTCCAACGATATGAGATTAATTGGCTAAACTCGTTAACCAATTAATCAATTTTCGTTAACTGTACTGGGTTCACTCCACTAAAGACCCACAGTTGCACTTTTCTCACTGCAAACATAATTCTGTGTCCATGGATATAGACCAATAACAACAAGTTAGTCCTTCACGAGTGTTCGTAACTCCAGTTGGGTCAAATTACTGTTTTACCCCTGAGTTACCTCTACCTTCTTAAGTATCAGTACTCCTCTAATGAACAACTTGTTTGTGGTCCAACCATTAAACAAAAACCTCTCTCGGGCCAGTGAGAGGGTAGGACCCTTTGTTCAAGACCCAGAGACACCACTTAAGGGAACACTCATCGTGGTGGAGTTGATAGGACGGAAGTCCAAACATCTCCTAAAGGGAATTCATAATTTCCCTTACAGTCTCCACGCAGTCTCGTATCTCTTGGCCAAGACTTCAGTTAAGCTGGCTAGGATGTAGACATGAGCCTTTTCATTGGCCTTAGTCCATCGGTCGTGGGCGTCCCTTACAGCCTGAGTTGCATTGCGAGGGGGAACTGGAGGACACTCCTCCGTCCAGACAAACTGAAGATCCTCAACAACCAGAATCGTATTCAGGTTGGATTTCCGCATAGGGAAATTCTCGCCGGTTAATTTTTCATTTTTAAGTAAAGCGATGATTGAGGAAGACATTGCTTGAAAAAACAAACAATTAACCGTATTAGTTATCATTGCCTTAACCCATCACACAAGCAATACAAACAATTGCACAAATCCAATCAATTTTGCAAACAATCAATCAAAGAACCCTAATAAAACTATTGATTGTGTTTAGCAACGATGTTTTAGAGGTTTAGAGGAACAACCACCGAAGGATGATCAGTTGCTCCTCCACTAAAATGAGACACTTCTCAGTCAACTCTAATTCCAGAATAACTCATATTCCTATAGATGTTAACCATCGTTGTTCGGTCAAGGATTTGTTAACAAATTAACTTATCCCCGTAAGTGTTACCCTCCCACTTTCAAATCTCAAAGCCATGCACCAATAGGCTACCGTTAGGAAAGACAACTGTTGGTAATTATGTTGGGATTTATGCCCTAAAACTCGTAGATAGTGAATGTAACCGTTGACCGGATATTAATGAAATAATATTGATATATTTTTCCATTAATTGTTATTAGTTATTTTATATTTGTCTTTGCCTAATAATAACCCTAATCCAATAAACTAGACATCCAAGGCTGTAATATGAGTCTTGAACTATATGTAGTGACATATGGGATCAATGTTCAAGAAACAGCCTAAAGGGTCTATAGTATAGGGATAAGACTGGGTGCCTTATCCTGGTGACACTATGGATACGGCCCACTTTGTATTTGATACAAACACTGCGATCCAACGCGTTCGTGTAGGAGACATGCGAGTGGGGGTATCCTATGCAATGAGTTTGCATAAGACCGGACCGCGAAATAGTAACCATTGGTTATAACACCGTTAACTAGTTGGTTTTCTATTTCACTAGGACGACCTAGACAACTTAGTCTTAATCCTGAGTTGATTATGGACTCCTGCTCATGAGAGACTGTCCTTTGATTTGTATGGGTGAGAGTGGCCAATACGCCGACTCAATAAGCCTACCACTTTGGGGACAAGACCGAATGGGGAGCTGGGAACATAATCGTACAAGATGGAATTCACTCCTTCCCGACTTTAGGGAAGCAGATGAGTGTTCCCTTAAGTGGTTACTCCGAGTCTTGAACAAAGGGCCCTACCCTCTCAATGGCACGAGAGGGTTTTCTGTTTGATGGTTGGACCACAAACAGGTTGTTCATTAGAGGAGAATTGGTACTTAAGGAAATAGAGGTAACCCAGGGGTAAAACGGTAATTTGACCCAGCTGGTGTTACGGACACTCGTGAAGGACTAACTAGTCGATATTGGTCTTAGATCCGTGGACACAGAAAATATGTCTGCAGTGAGAAGAGTGCAACTGTGAGTCTATAGTGGAATGTACACACAGTTAACGAATATTGATTAATGTGGTTAATGAGTTTGACCAATTAATCTCACATCGTTGGAGCTTCTGATCTGCAGGTCCATTAGGTCCCACTGGTAGCTCGTAAAGTAATTTGAGGCAACTAAGAAATAAAAGTAAATTGAAAATGTTCAATTTATTAAGGGAAACAAATATAATATATATTGATATATTATTATGAGAGAAATTAATATTTGAAAAGTTCAAATATAAATTTATGGAAGTTTGAAAGAGTTCAAAATAATGAATTAATTAAATTAAGGCCTAAAATGTGTTTGGGCAAATTAATTAATTCTAGGCCGGGAATTAAATATGTGATATTTAATTGGTGGTTAATTAATTAAAGAATTCATTAACCGGGAATTAATCAATTATGTAAATAATTAATCACTTAAGGAAGTGATTAATCATTTATGGGAATGATCTAATCACTTATGGAAGTAATTAGTCATTTGTGGAAAAGATTAATCAATTGGGGAATTGATTGATCATGATTGATTAATTAAGGAATAAGATTGAATCAATTATGGAAAAGATTGATTTAATTGATTATTTTATTCATGGCCTCTCTTCTATAAATAGAACACTAGACCTAATTGGTCAGGACACTCTTGACACTTGACACTCTTGTAAGACAAGACCTAGAATTCTCTCTAGCCTCCCTCTTAGAGAAAGACTCCCACAAGTCTTTGGCCTCCTAGACTTAGAGACATACCGGTGTAACCTCTGTGGTTATTGTGTCATTCAAAGAAGAAAATTCCAGCGATCAATAGGCGAGGAGGCTGCTGCGTTTTCGATCGTTGAAGCGTCGTTGGCGAAGAACGGTCAAGTCTACAACGGAGGTTTGTAACGGTTCTTCCTCTTTTCGTTAGAAAAGTTTTTAAAAATAAATTCATATTTATTTTAGCATGTTTAAACCGTTTTACAGCAACTTTAAAGTTAGTTTAAAGTTTTGTTTGAGTTATCGTAACGGTATTTTAATGTTAATTAATATACGGCGTAAGGTCCAATCGATGCGCTTCCGCTGCGTGGGGACTTTTATTCCCTTCAAATTAGCCTAAGTGACCCTATCATTTTTAGGAGTTCACGGTGTTCCGAATCCTATGATCAAGCCCTCCGAAGGGGTGGTTGCTCCAGGGCAACACGAAGGCGGATCATAGGAATCGTACGTTGTGACCTAGGGGTGGAGACCGAGGGATACGTTGACACGTGTCCTGCTCCCACTTACTATGGACACTTTCCCCATTCACCTTGTTATTGATCCATGCAAATACTTTCCGAAGGGAGGTTGCGCTAAAACGACACGAAGTCGAGCATGGATCTCAAGTTGTGCATATAGGGGTGTGGGAGCAAAACTCGATTTAAATCAAGTTTTGTAATTTTTCTCCCACTAAAGTGACCTATCGAATATTTTAGGGTTTGATTAAACCTAGATAAATCCGACTAAGTCATTTATCTAAGTCTAGTCCTATTATAACTATTATAATAAGCTCTAACGTCTAGGTGAATTAAACATATTTAATAAACCTAGTGACATTATTCTAACATTAAACTATGATTAATTCAACTCCGGTGATCCAAGTTAGTTCCCAGGTAGGAGGTGTTCAGTATACCGTCAACTTAAATACCCCCAACCTTAGACAGAACATTACTGGTTGAGTTCCTTATAATCATAGTAATGTTGGTCCTACTTAGTGAATTAAAACTATTTTAAACTAAGTAAGAAATAATTCTAATCCTATTATAATATGACCTTAGGTCTAATTAATTTTAACTCATTAAAATTAATCAATTTTAACCTATGGTCCTAAGTGAGCATGCATATCTTGATTATAGATTGACGGTTTCTAATCATTAATTTTAAACTATTCAAATTTTAATGATTAGCCCTATAATCATGCATATTATAGTTTAAAAACAATTAACAACCATATTCAAGTTAATGAAACTTAACTATATTAATTTGCATTGCAAGAATTTTAGTATAACGATTATATTAAACTATGGATGTTTCATGCTCAATGCAACTATGATTTACTTTATTAATAAAATAACATTTATATTATTGCCAAGCAAGGTAAATCATAGTGACATGCTGCAAACAACTTATTAAATATAACAATTGATATTTAACTAAGTAATTGCATGCATCATGCTTTTCCATTTTCATGAATTTAATATAACTCAAATATATATTAAACACCCATGAAAATAATCCATGCATTTCAATCATATATTATAATCTAATTATAACATACATAAATGCATGAGCATGCTTTATAACCTAAGGTGGGATTTCTAATTTTATATGACATCCATAAAGCATATAAAACAGCATATGAACCGATTAATTGGTCCTAAGGATAAAATTAAAGTATAAAAGTACATTAATTGTACAAAATTCTATCCTAAAAGCCTTCAGTCGCTCAGAGCCCGACCAAAAAATGCTTGAACCAGCCCAAAAACGTCTGAACCAGGTCAAAAACCTCCAAACCGGTCCGAAAAATACTGAACCAGCGTAAAAAAACCCACGAACCGGTTAACTCTTGCGGCCTGGTCAACGGACAGCTCGAACCAGACGTGAACTGCCCGCCAGACCGCTGAACCGCGCTCATTCGCCTGGACCGCTGAAGAACCGGACCGCGCCTGCTGAACCGCGCCTCTGAGGAGTTGAACCGCGCCTGCTGACGTCAGCGACGGGTATGCTGACGATAGCCCTACCCTTGATGCGTATGCACAAGATTTTTCTGAATTTTCTTTTTTTTATTTCGATTTTCTTCACTATTCCAGCCGCTGTTCTTCGCCGTTTTCCACCGTTTTTGGCCAAATTTGGTCCCGATCTTCAATGTTTTTCAATCTAAACTAGACCTAGACTGAGACTCGATTTACAATTTTAATGCCAAAGAACACAGGGGCCTTTACATTTGATCAAATCAAAAATTGTAAATCTAAGGTCAATTAACCTCCAGTTCATAGCAAAATTTAAACATTCATAATGCAAAATCCCACCATAAGCAAATTGTAAATTTGAATTAAAATAAAGTACTACAGATAAGGCTTTGATACCAATTGAAGAGATAAAAACCCTACGCAGCGGAAAAAATCACATGACCTACTCGTAGTCTTTGATTTTTAATTGAAATACCAATACAATTCGTAAAAAACATACAACAATAAAAACATGTTTAATACATTGTAAATGGCTATAAAACATGCTTTTTATGGATAAAAAACCCTTAGATCTAATCTAATGTTGATCCTATTGATCAAGGTTCAAAATATACTTACTATTGGAGGAAACCTTGACCAAAAAACACCTTTTTCACGATCTTGCAAAAAATTCCAGCAACTCCTTTGTTGATCTTCACTGGATAAAATTCCACGAAACACCACCACAAGAGTCATACCAGTATTCTCTTAGGGACGATGTTGAGTGGGTTGTGGGAACCAAAAATTCTAAAAGAATTGGGAGAATTTTTGTTCTCTGTGACTGGAAAAACGAGAGAATGAGAGTGATCGAGAGAGATGGCCTAACGTGAGAGAGATAGAGCTTAACGATAGGGAGGAAGTTATTCAACGGATGAAACCCACTTCCTCCTAAAATCCTTCACATTCACGTTTTTCCCTAGGTAAGTGGATGACTTAGCTTTTGTTCAGATAACAAAAACTTATGTAAAATAAATTAATTAATAAATAAAATTATTAATTAATTATTTAATTAAATTAACATTTAATTTAATATCATTTATATAAATCACATTTATATAAATATTCCACATAACCTATAGTCTTAATGTAATTCAATTAAATCAAATTTAATTAAATTAAAATAAAATAAACAATTAATTAATTCAAAAATTAATTAATATTATAATGAAATATCATATATTTAATTATATTTCTCTCAAATAAAATATAGTATTAATATGCAACTTATGCGCATTAATTATAACCTATAATTTTAATATGAATCCAATTCATATTTTAAACTTAATATTCGAACCCCTTCGAATATACAATTCTCCCTTAGAAATTTACCTCAACGCCCTAAATGAGCTACCGGTGGGACCTAATGGACCTACAGATAAAAAACTCCAACGATATGAGATTAATTGGCTAAACTCATTAATCAAGTTAATCAATGTTCGTTAACTGTGGTTCACACCACTATAGAACCACAACTGCACTCTTCTCACTACAGATATATTTCTGTGTCCACGGATATTGACCAATAACAGCAAGCCAGTCCTTCACGTATGTTCATACCCCAGCTAGGTCAAATTACCGTTTTACTCCTAAGCTACCTCTTTATCCTTAAGTCCCAGTGCTCCTCTAATGAACAACCTGTTTGAAGTCCTACCAACAAACAGAAGTCCATCTCGTGCCATAGAGAGGGTAGGGCTCATTGTTCAAGACCCGAAGACACCACTTAAGGGAACATACCTCTACTTACCATAGAGTCAAGAAGGAGTGAATTCCATCTTGTGTGATTATGTTGCCAGCTCCACATTCGGTCTTGTCCCCAAAATGGTAGGCTTATTGAGTCGGCGTGCAGGCCACTCTTACCCATACAAATAAAAGGACAATCCCTCATAAACAGGAGTTCATAATCCACTCATGATTGAGACCAAGTTGCCTAGGTCATCCTAGGGAAATAGGAACCTAGCTAGCTAACGATGTTACAGCTAGTGGTTAACTATTTTGCGGTCTGGTTTTATGCAAACTCACTGCACAGGATACCCCCACTCACATGTCCACTACATGAACGCGTTAGATCATTGGATTTGTATCATAATACAAAGCGGGTCGTATCCATAGTGTCACCAGGATAAAGTACCCAGCCTTATCCCTATACTATATACCCTTTAGGTTGTATCTTGAACATTGATCCATGTATGTCCCTACATACTAGTTCAAACCTCATACTAACAGCCTAGGATGTTTAGTTTATTGGATTAGGGTTAATGATACAAGATTACTCGATACAAACAAGATAAACGAATCATCCATAATTTTATTAATGTTCGGTCAAATGTTACATTTACTATCTACGAGTTTTAGGACATAAAACCCAACAAACTCCCACTTGAACTAAAACTCAAGATAATGAGAAAGGTATATAAAAAATAATCCAAAGCTTGAAATGGTAAATGTATATTGTATATTACATAAAAGGTAAATATACAAAATACAATAAACTAAGGCATTCTTACACCCATTACACATCTCCCACTTGCCCTAGATTATACTATATACATGTCTCGCAGACCTAGACTCTCTAGATGACCCTCGAACACTTTAGCCGAGAGGGCCTTCGTAAACGGATCAACAATGTTATGCTCCGAAACGATCTTGGCAACGACCACATCTCCTCGTTGCACAATCTCCCGAATCAGGTGATACTCCCTCTCGATGTGCTTTCCTCGTTTGTGGCTGCGAGGTTCCTTAGAATTGACTAGAGCCCCACTGTTGTCACAGTATAATGTTATGGGAAAGTTCATAAGTGGAACAACTTCCAAATCTGTTAAGAACTTTCTTAGCCAAACCGCATCTTTAGCTGCTTCACAAGAAACTACATACTCAGCCTCCATGGTTGAGTCCGCTAATGCATCCTTGTTTGATGCTTCTCAAAACTACAGCTCCCCCGTTAAGGGTGAACACTGACCCTGACGTGGATTTTCTAGAATCCTTGTCAAACAGGAAGTCAAAGTCGGTGTATCCTATTAGAATTAACTCTTTAGCCCCAAACATGAGCATGTAGTCCCTCGTTCTCCTAAGATACTTAAGGATTCCTTTAACAGCGGTCCAGTGGTCTAACCTTGGATTTGACTGATATCTACTGACTATCTGGTGCGTCGTCAGCTAAATGGATGGATATGAGATAAGGTGATAAATAATAATGAAGATAGATTCAGCTAACCCTAGTGCAAGTATACACTGTCGCACGTAGTAATAAAAAACCTTAGAAGTATTCCAAGGGTATTGATCCCACGAGAACTAACTAGAAATTCAGATTTGAAGAAGAAAATGCTCAATTCGGTTGCTTAAAGAATAGGTAACTGATAACTGCCCAAAAGGTAGTTATTTAGGCCTCATTTCTATATTGATTTGTGTGTCTTTTGTGCTTAATAGGGTTGGTTTCGGATAGATATTACATGTTTTAACCCATTTGGAAGAATGGAAGCTTTGGAAATTATTTTATGTAGAATCTGTTGCTGGGCGACTGGAGGGAGCAAATTCTGTGCTGCAGCAAAACTGGAAGCAAAACTGCCACATCACAACTCGTTAGCCAACTTCATGAACCGATTTCTGTTGAGTTATTGTCGGGATAAAGGAGCAAGGAGAGCCCTACACGTGTCCAGGTTGACCTAATTCAAGCCTCCTATCCTTCTATAAAAGGAAGTGGTCGCCCAAGTCAAAGTCATTCCACTTTTGGGAGAAAACATTCCACTCTTGGAAAGTTCCTTGATAGCTTGCGAAATGCAAGTTATTTACCCTCTAAATTTAGGCTAAAAGAAGGCTAAAAGAACCTCCGATGCGTTATCTTAGCGCATAAAGAAAAGGAAAAGTGCTTTGATATAAGCGGCAGGCTATATCTGTGTATGTGATAAGAAATTATAAATACAGAGCGCTAACGCAGCTAATCTAGTTGTTTTAAGTATCTTTTTCAGCGTAGGCACACGTTCCAAAATGATCAAGAGACAGAAAAAGATGGCTGAAAAGACAGTGCCGGCGCAGCCAGAGCATGTAGGCGAAAAAGGAGATTAGAAAGGCGCAAGTGGCCTAATGATGATTAAACGCTGACACAACTAACACAAGTGGACTAAAAAGTTGCAAGTTGGTCGTTGGTGACTGAAGCAAATTACTTGGAGAAGTTAGCTTCCCTCGCCTATAAATAGAAGCCACCTGCTCAAAAGAAAGACATTCATATCATTGGATCAAGAGAGAAAGGAGGAGAAAAGAGGAGAAGAAACTCACGAAGGAACTGTAGAAATCTGCAAATGGGAGCATACTTGTGTGTAATGTATCATTTCATATACTTCTGTTTTGCTCACATGAGCTAAATCTTCTCATCAAGGCTTAGCGCAAGCGCCTCATGCGGCGATAAGCACAACTTGTAAGCGCATATTTTGGTTTAATTGAAACATTGATTGCTTTCTACTTAGTTGCATTAATCTTTTCAGTGCTAATTCTCGCTTGGCCAGCCGGATGCGGTAACAATATGATAATTCCTTGACAGGTAATGCATATGGATCTCTCTAAGTAGAACAAGTTAGCGCATGCCATGTAGTCTTGGTAGCATTTAATTATTACCGCTAAAAGATATTACATGCTTGAGCTTTGATTGCGTTGTGACTAATGCGATCCCTTGTAAGTGTTAAGAGAACTAAACTTCACGCATAAACTAGTCAAAGAATCATTTGTCAGTTTATTGCTCAAACGCATAAGGAATACTGGAAGGGAAACTTAATGATTTTTTCTCACTAAGGCATTAATGGATCAATTAATAATAATTAGCGCTACAAGTCTCTTATAAATGCATGAGGTTGCTACCGCAATAGCCTTGATATTTTTCGCATTGAACTCTTTTCCTCAAATTTTTATTATTTATTTGCTTCCTGCAAATCATTTATTTAAACTATACCAATCATATCTTCTCTTTTATTTACATTGCACGTTGAGAAATTAAATCAGTGAATATGTATATTTTTGTTTCATTTCCCTGTGGATTCGACCCTGAACTCATCAGGTACTACTTGATTTAGTCAGTTTATACTTGGATTGATTTAAATCTACGACTACTATACCAATTTCACTGACAACCAATCATTCCTCCATCTTTGGGAGCCGAGTAGAAAAGAAAGATTGGAGACCACCTAGAAGAGCATCATCACAAGCTGATTTAGGAGATTAGTATCTTCTTTTATTATCTTGTGATTATGGACATGTCTACTCAGATTGTAATTTGTGTTTCCATGCTTATTATGAACTAAGTAGCTCTAGGCGTTGGTTAGGGAACATGTAGTTGTTGTGCTTAAACTTTAGTAATAAATATTGATTAATGCATCTTGATTAATTGTTGAGTTCATTTCTATTTTATGCCCGCCTGGCCAGCCGGTATGAATATCTCTCTCTAGTTTCAGGGATGATTTAGAGAGTGTGTGGCGGTTAATCACACTACGATCATTGTGTATTGGTGAACACCAGTGACTGAGCTAGGGATAGCCAGTTGCCTAGTGCTTGATCGGTCGTACTTCATTGGGGTTGAAACACATTCCAAAAAATCCGGAGTTTCGGGAGGAATCCGCTAATAATACTGCGAGAGTTTGCATGATCAATAATATTGCAAGAGCATCTTTTAAAACAATTACTGAAACCTAACCAGCGTCTGTTTCTAATCTGTCTGCCTATTTGTTTACTTGTCGTTCTGTCATTTCTTTTGCTTCAGCATTATTTCTATAAAAAAAAAAACCAATTCTTATTACCAACTTTGAAACCATTAAAGAGTTATACAAAATAGATAAAGTGGAAGCTAATTCAGGCCTTGGATTGATAATACTTATTACTTGCTGCGGACTGTGTATACTTGCACAGAGTTCTAGGGTACTTTTAGATCATAATTTTACTCGCTCTAGGAACCCAACAAGTTTTTGGCGCCGTTGCCGGGGACTTGAATAAGTTTTTATCTGATCTGTTTTGTGTATGTGTTTTAGTGGTTTGGTGCTAGAACTTTTTGATTGTTTCTTTTGTTTTTGCAGGTGTGAGTTTGGTGCATGAGCGATCCGTCTGGGATAAGGTTCGAGCTTGATCCAGAAATCAAGAGGACATTTAGGAGAAGAAGAAGAGAGCAGCGCAGGAACCAGAACCAAATGGATAACGTGCCGCGACTTCCGCAGGGTCCTGAAGATCCAACAGATCCCCATAATCGTTTGTTGCAGCAAAATCCACCGCTGGAGCAAAATGAGCAGCAAAATAATCAGGCTAAGAATCCTATCTTGGTAGCAAACGATAGGACCAGAGCCATTCGAGCGTATGTTGTCCCAATGTTTGATGAGTTGAATCCAGGGATTGCACGTCCCAAAATCCAAGTGGCAAATTTTGAAATGAAACCGGTAATGTTTCAGATGTTGCAAACCATGGGGCAATTCCATGGTTTGTCATCTGAAGATCCTCATTTACATCTTAAGTCTTTTCTAGGAGTAAGTGATTCTTTTGTAATTCAAGGAGTGCCTAGAGATGCTCTTAAACTAACTTTGTTCCCGTATTCTCTTAGAGATGGAGCAAAGGCGTGGTTAAATTCTTTTGCTCCAGGATCAATTAGGACATGGAATGAGTTAGTTGAAAAATTTTTGAGTAAATATTTTCCACCAAATAGAAATGCTAAATTAAGAAGTGAAATAGTAGGGTTTAGGCAACTTGAGGATGAGACTTTTAGTGAGGCTTGGGAGAGGTTTAAGGAGCTTTTGCGAAAGTGTCCCCACAATGGGTTACCACATTGTGTTCAAATGGAAACATTTTACAATGGGTTTAATGGAGTAACCCAGGGTATGGTTGATGCTTCGGCTAAAGGGGCCCTTTTGGCAAAAACTTTTAATGAAGCCTATGAAATTTTAGAAAGAATATCTACTAATAGTTGTCAGTGGTTGGATGTTAGAGGCACAAATAAAAAGGTTAAGAGTGTGTTAGAGGTTGATGGCGTGTCCATCATTAGGACTGATCTTGCAATGATTGCTAACGCTCTTAAGAATGTGACAGTGATTAGTCATCAACAGCCACCAGCTGTGGAGCCTGCTGCAGTGGTGAACCAAGTCACAGAGGAAGCATGTGTCTATTGTGGTGAAGATCACAACTACGAGTTTTACCCCAGCAATCCAGCTTTTGTGTTTTTTGTAGGTAATCAGAGGAACAACCCTTATTCTAACTTTTATAATCCAGGTTGGCGCAACCACCCCAATTTCTCATGGGGAGGACAAGGAAGCAGTATGCAGACGCAACAAAAGGTGAACCAGTCGGGATTTGCTAAAGCACAGGTATTGCCCCAGCAAAATAAACAGGCTTTGCCCCAGCAAAATTCGGAGAGTTCTCTTGAGGTGATGATGAAAGAATTTATGGCTCGTACAAATGCCGCAATTCAAAGTAATCAAGCTTCGATGAGAGCCCTTGAATTGCAAGTGGGTCAGCTTGCTAATGAGCTGAAGGCAAGACCTCAAGGGAAACTTCCCTCAGATACTGAACACCCTCGAAGGGAAGGTAAGGAGCAGGTAAAGACAGTGACTCTTAGAAGTGGTAAGCCATTAGAGGAAAGAAAAGAGCCTAGTAAAACCCAGGATATAGAAAAGAACAGTGATAAAAATATTGTTGTTGAGAAAGAGTTGGAGATTGGTCAAGGTACTGAAGGCAGCAATAAAGATGTTGGAGCATCTGGTTCTGTACCAGATGTGGAAACACCTTATGTCCTGCCCCCACCGTATGTACCACCTCTACCTTTTCCACAAAGGCAAAAGCCTAAGAATCAGGATGGTCAATTTAAAAAGTTTTTAGAGATTCTTAAGCAATTACATATAAATATTCCTTTAGTAGAAGCTATAGAGCAAATGCCTAATTATGCTAAATTTCTCAAGGATATTTTAACTAAAAAGAAGAGGTTAGGTGAGTTTGAAATTGTATCCCTTACTGAGGAGTGTAGTGCTATTCTTAAGAATGAGCTACCACCCAAGGCTAAGGATCCAAGATCATTTACTATACCTGTGTCTATAGGTGGAAAAGAGTTAGGTAGAGCATTCTGTGGTTTAGGTGCGAGCATAAACCTTATTCCTCTTTCGGTCTATCGGAAACTAGGTATTGGTGGAGCTAGGCTTACCACAGTCACACTCCAATTAGCTGATAGGTCTATCACATATCCAGAGGTTAAAATTGAGGATGTCTTAGTGAAAGTAGATAAATTCATATTTCCAATTGACTTTATTATTTTAGACTATGAGGCTGATAAAGATGTCCCAATTATTCTAGGTCGTCCATTTTTGGCTACTGGTAGGGTATTAATAGATGTTAAAAAAGGGGAATTAACAATGAGAGTCTGTAATGAGGAAGTGAAATTTAATGTGTTTAAAGCCATGAAGTATCCAGACGAAATATAGGATTGCTCTTTCATTAGGATTCTGGAGAGCACAGTTATTGAGACAACAATACAAGATTCGGCTAGTAAGCATTCGGAAGAGCATGAAGAGGTTAGTGTAGAGGATTTAGAAACTTGTTTGTTAGAAAGAAAAAATGAAAAAAGAGTTGTTTAGGTGTGAGGATGTTTTTTAGTCTTTAGATTTAGATCAAAGGAAGGCTCCTCCTATTAAGCCATCCCTAATTGAGGCACGTACTTTTGATTTGAAGCCCTTGCCGGATCATCTAAAGTATGTGTATCTTGGGGAAGATGAGACGTTGCCCATTATTGTTGCATCAGATTTAATGCCAGAGCATGAAGATGCCTTAATAAAGTTGTTGCAGCAATACCACAAGGCTATAGGTTGGACATTGGCTGACATTCAGGGAATTAGCACATCTTTTTGTATGCACAAAATCACTCTTGAGGAGGGATCCTTTAGGAGTATTGAGCAACAAAGAAGGCTTAACCCTACAATGAAAGAGGTGGTTAAAAAGGAGGTGATTAAATGGTTGGATGCCGGGATCATTTATCCAATTGCCGACAGCAATTGGGTAAGCCCTGTCCAATGTGTTCCTAAGAAAGGAGGTGTCACTGTGGTGAGCAATAAAGACAATGAGTTGATCCCAACCAGGACAGTAACTGGCTGCATGGATTACAGGAGGCTTAATAAAGCTACCCGTAAGGACCATTTCCCTCTACCATTTATTGACCAGATGTTGGATAGGTTGGCTGGTCAGTCCTACTACTGTTTCTTAGATGGTTATTCTGGGTATAACCAGATTACTATTGCTCCTGAGGATCAGGAAAAAACCACTTTCACCTGTCCTTATGGGACGTTTTCTTTTAGGCGAATGCCTTTTGGCCTTTGCAATGCTCCAGCAATATTTCAGCAGTGTATGTTAGCAATTTTTTCTGATATGATTGAGTCCACTGTCGAGGTATTCATGGACAATTTTTCAGTGTTTGGAGGGTCTTTTCAGAGTTGTTTAGATAATTTAGGTCAGGTGTTAAAGAGATGTGAGGATACCCATCTAGTTCTTAATTGGGAGAAATGCCACTTTATGGTGAAGGAGGGCATAATGTTAGGTCATAGGATTTCTAAGAACGATCTAGAAGTTGATAGAGCAAAAATTGAGGTTATTGAAAGATTAGAACCACCGAATTCAGTGAAGGGAATTCGGAGTTTCTTAGGACATGCTGGATTTTATAGGAGGTTCATAAAGGATTTTTCCAAAATCAGTAAACCTCTTTGTAACTTATTGTGTACTGATCATGTTTTTGACTTTGATGCAGATTGTAGGAAGGCTTTTGAAACTTTAAAGGCTGCTTTAATCTTAGCACCCATTCTGTGTGCACCTAATTGGAATTTACCATTTGAGGTAATGTGTGATGCGAGTGATGCTGCAGTAGGTGCTATTGATAGCGAGCAGAAATGTCGCTATTTTAGTCTCAATTTATTAAGCTTTTTGGTGCTTTAATCGTGTTTTTAATGAATATATTTAATGAATTTTGTTATTTGGTCCTTAGGAGCAAAGATGGTGATTTTGGGAGAAAAAGTGCCAAAATTGAAGTAATTATAGCCCAAATCAAAGCTTGAAGCAATTGGAGGCCCAAAGAAGTCAACCATGAAGAAATGACCAAAAGAAATAAAGAAGAAGGCCCAAAAATCAGCCCAAAAGGAAGCTGAAAAATCTGGAAAATTGGGGCAGCGTCGAGACGCTAAGTAGACAGCGTCGCGACGCTACCCTTTCGTGTTGCCCAAGTCGCGTGCGCAGCAGCGTCGCGACGCTACCGCTATTCCAGGCCTATAAAAAGGCACCCTTGGGTGCCTCATAATTCATCAATCAAATCATTCTTCAATCCTTTCTTTCCTTCCTTTGGCTCCTTTGGAGTCTCTCTCAAGGCTTTCTAGCCTTTTTTAGAGAATTCTTTAGTGGGAAATGTTTTGGGGAATTTTGGGGAGCATCTAAAAGGCTCAAGGAGTAGTCAGCGGGGCTCCAATCGTCAGCAAGGGGTTTTTCGACGGTCAATTCCTTTCCTTTTATGCTTTTTATTATGCTTTCCCTTGTAATTATTGTGGATATTATGTGTAGCTAAAACCCCAATTTGGGGTCTTGAAATGAAATGATAGTTCAAATTTTGTTATAATTTCTTGTCTCTTGCCCTTGTCCTAATTATTTGTATGGATGTGCTTAATGCTTTACTCAATCTGGCCAATTGTGTAATGATTCGATTCTTAATGGAAACTCGACGGAGAGAAATTAGGATAGATCATAATCCATGCAACTAGTTTAATTGCCCGTTGTGACACCGGGATTAGTTGATTAAACTTAGATTCCTAAAATGAATCAGAGCGTAATAATTAATGATTTTTAATGGAGCTAAGGACACTTAGGTTGTTAAAATGAATTAATTACAATTAGGGGAAACCGACAGGAGAGCCTATGTGATTAACGGAGATTCTAGGTTTATAATTAGTTGGGCAAAGAGATAGGATAACTATAGCAGCTGTTTAGCTAATCATTGATTTTCAAGACCCCTCTTCCCATTTAAAAGAAAACTCTTTCTCCACATTTTATTTTCGATTGATCAATTTATTTTTGTTAATTGTCTTGAGTTTAAATTCTTTTTACTATTATGCACTTTAGTCTGAAGATAATTATTACGCTCTGATTCATTTTAGGAATCTAAGTTTAATCAACTAATCCCTGTGTCACGACGGACAATTAAACTAGTTGCATGGATTACGATCTATCCTAATTTCTCTCCGTCGAGTTTCCATTAAGAATTGAATCATTACACAATTGGCCAGATTGAATAAAGCATCAAACACATCCAAACAAATAATTAGGAAAAAGGGAAAGAGACAGGAAATTATAATAACATTTTGACTATAATTTCATTTCAAGACCCCAAATTGGGGTTTAGCTACACATAGTTAAAATATCCACAAGATTTACAATAGAAAACATAATTAAGAGCATAATAAAAGGAAAAGAATTGACAGTCGAAAAACCCCTTCGTTGACGCTCGGAGTCCCGTCGAACACTCCTTGAGCCTCCTAGGATAGGCCCCAAAATTCCCCAAAATTTTTCCCACTAAAGAAAGCTCTCAAAAAGGCTAGAAAGCCTTGAGAGAGGCTCCAAAGGAGCTAAAGGAAGGAGAGAATAGAAGAAATGGGAATTGATTGATCTCTTTGACTCCCCTTTTAGTCCAAGCTTGGAATTTGGGCTTGATTGGCTTCATTTTGGGCATTTTTCCTCAAAATCCACAACTTTGCTCCTAAGGACCAAATAACAAAATACATTAAATATTTTCACCAAAAATATGATTAAAGCAAAGAAAAGCCTAATAAATTGGGACTAAAATAGCGACATTTCTGCTCGCTATCAAATTTCCACTTCAATAGGAAGAACAACTTCCATTCCATAAACTAATGAAAATGGTGTTGCCCCAGTTGAAGTGCGAACCGATGTGCGATATCCATGTAGTGCAAAAGGAAGCATTTCATGCCAATCTTTATACGTCACCGTCATTTTTTGCACAATCCTTTTTATGTTTTTATTGGCAACTTCCACTGCTCCATTCATCTTTGGCCTATACGGAGTTGAGTTGACATTTTTTTTATCTTGAATTGCTCACATAACTCAATCATCAATTTATTGTTCAAATTTCATGCATTATCAAATACTATGGACTCGGGAAGACCATAACGACATATAATCTCCTTCTTGATGAATTTGATCATAACTCCTTTTGTCACCTCTCGATAGGACATTGCTTCTACCCAATTGGTAAAATAATCTATTGCCGCCAAGATGAATCGATGTCCGTTTGAGGCTTTTGGGTCAATAGGGCCTATAACGTCCATTCTCCACATGGAAAACGACCATGGTGTTGTCATAACGTGCAACTGAGATGCTGGAGCATGAGCTTTATATATGTAGATCTGACATTTGTGGCATTTTCGCGCATATTTGATACAGTCGGCTTCCATGGTTAACCAGTAATAGCCAGCCCTTAATGTATGTCTAGCAATCATGTGTCCATTTGTGTGGGTGCCGCAAATTCCTTCATGAATTTCTTTCATAATCTTGTTGGCTTCATTTGTATCTACACACCTTAGAAGTACAATATCATGATTTCTTTTTGTAAAGTATTTCTCCATTTAGGAAGAACTTCATTGCTAACTTTCTAAGTGTGCGCTTGTCATTTTCTGAGGCATTCAGTGGATACTCACTACATTTAATATAACGTTTGATATCATGGTACCAAGGTTTGTCATCAAACTCTTCTTCTACATTCATGCAGGAGGTTGGAACATCTAGCCTTCCTATCTTGACAGGTTCTACCTCATGATTGGGGTCTATGTTGAACATGACTGCAAGTGTAGCCAAGGCGTCTTCTATCTGATTACTTTCTCTTGGTAAATAGTCAAAGGTGATTTCTTCAAACTTATGAGACAAGTCTAATATAAGCTTTTTGTAGGGCAGTATCTTAGTGTCTCTTGTTTCCCATTCTCCTCTCAATTGGTGAACCACTAGCATAGAATCTCCCAAGACTTGAAGTTTCCTTATCTTCATATCCAATGCAGTTTGGATACCCATAGAACAAGCTTCATATTCAACCATATTATGAGTACAATCAAAAGTTAGTTTGGCGGTGAGAGGGAACAACTTTCCATCAGGCGATATTAATACAACACCTATCCCATGACCTAATTCAGAGGCCCCATCAAACAACATGGTCCATGTTTCCAAGTCTGATATTTCTTTTTCCACCATTATAGTGGAGACAAATTCATCAGGAAAATCAAATTTCATTGGTTCATAATCGTCTATAGGTTGCTCGGCCAAATGATCGGCTAGTGCACTTCCTTTTATTGACTTTCGAGTAACATAGACAATATCATACTCGGATAAAAGAATCTGCCATCTAACAACTCTACCAGACAAAGATGGCTTTTCAAAGATGTATTTGATAGGATCCATCTTTGAGATGAGCCATGTTGTGTAATACAACATATATGGTCTCAAACGGCGAGTGACCCAAGCCAGAGCACAACAAGTTCTTTCTAAAAGAGAATATCTAGTTTCACAATCAGTGAACTTTTTGCTTAAATAATATATGGCTTGCTTTTTTTTGCTTGAACTGTCATGCTATCCAAGTACACACCCCATTGAATTTTCCGTCATTGTAAGATATAGGATAAGTGGACGATTTGGAGTTGGAGGTACAAGAATAAGAGGGTTTTGTAGGTATTGCTTGATCTTTTCAAATGCTTTTTGACAATCTTCATTCCATATGCTTGTATTATTCTTACGAAGTAGCTTGAAAATTGGTTCACATGTTGCTGTAATATGTGATATGAATCTTGCAGTATAATTAAATCTTCCCAAGAAACCTCTGACTTCTTTTTGAGTACGTGGTGGTGGCATTTCTAGAATGGCTTTGACTTTGTCTGGGTCAACTCTAATTCCCTCCGGGCTTACGACGAAACCCAACAACTTGCTAGAAGTGACACCAAATGTGAATTTATTCAGATTCAGTTTCAACTTGGATTTTCTCAATCGCTCGAATAACTTTTGGAGAATGGTTGCATGCTCTTCCCCTTGTTATGACTTAGCAATCATGTCATCAACATATACTTCGATCTCCTTATGCATTAGGTCATGGAAGAGAGTAACCATGGCTCGTTGGTAGGTTGCCCCAACATTTTTTAATCCGAATGGCATGACCTTATAACAAAAGGTTCCCCATAATGTGATGAATGTAGTTTTCTCTTGATCTTCAGGTGCCATCTTGATTTGATTGTAACTTGAGAATCCATCCATAAAGGAAAAAGTTGAGAATCCAGTTGTATTATCTACCCGTACATCAATATGAGGAAGTGGGAAGTTATCCTTTGGGCTTGCTCAATTCAAATCTCTATAATCAACACACATTCGAACCTGCCCATTCTTTTTAGGTACTGGCACAATGTTAGCTACTTGATAGCATACAGAAATGCTATCAATTTCCTATTAATTTTAGCTAATTTTGTGCTTAAATTGTCTTCTTTAATGCTATTTTCTATTTAAATTTCAGAAAACCGAGTCAAGGAAGCAAAATCAGATTTTTGAGAGAATTTTGATGATTTTGGAGACTTTTTGAGCAATTTGGAGAAGTCCATTGTAGATCCAAGTCCAAAAGCCCAAAAAAAATGAGTTAGAAGCCCCAATTCATGAATTCCAAAGCCTTGATTATCAAGTTGGGTCAAGAAAAGAGCCCAAGATCCACTACATGAAGCATTTGGGCCAAAGGAAATGAAGGAGGCCTGAAATCCATGCAAAATCGGGCCATTCTAGAAGACCCAAGGCCTAGCGTCGAGACGCTAAGCCTTGAGCGTCCCGACGCTAGGCAACTATGCGAAAAGATTCAGAAAGTGGGTAGCGCTGCGACGCTGTCCACATAGCGTCGCGACGCTATGACGACTTGGAGCCCAAGATAGAAGTGACGTCAGAGCGTCGCGACACTGTGACGTAGCGTCACAACGCTGCGCCTGCCGAACAACTATAAAAGGGGCCATTTGCATCCAAGTTTAGGGAGCCAATTTGTGGGTTTTCACCCCATTCTAGAGTCCACACTAAAATTGGGGATTTTTGGGAGAGTTTTGGAGCTTTGTTGAAGATCTTTGGAGCTCGGGATCGAAGGTGGTCTCCATGGAATCAAGGAGATCGGCACTTTTATGAGCATTTCTCTTCCCTTTTCCTTTATGTTTTAGTTTCTAGAATTGTTGTGATTAGGAATTATTGGATTTTAGTGATTATGAGTAGTAAATTCCTAAATTCTATGAGATTGATTTAGATGTTGAACCTTTGTTGAATTAATGAATTGATTTGGTTTATTTGTCATTATTGTTCATTTGTGCATTTTTTCCGTAATGCTTTTAATCAACTGATCACTGATTAAATGAAACGTTACTAAGTCGAAACTCGACAGAGAGAAGCTTAGACTAGAATTGAATGCATGACTGACATTTATTTACCCGAGTGACACGGGATAAGATAAATAACGTTAGAGGTTGTATTGAAGGGTCGTATGCCATGCTAAGAAAATAAAGAGGAAACCGGAAGGAGATTCTTTATTGAAAGGAATGAGATGGGAGGAAACCGACAGGAGAGTCCTTGTCATTAGGCTTCTAGACTTATGAATCAAATGATTAGTTAATCCAAGTTAGTTAATTGATTAAGCGATTAAAGGTCCAATTGATGAAATCAACCCTCTAAGAATTATCCCTCCAAATTGTGTCTCCATTTATCTTTTGCTTTCTAGATTAGCTTTTTAGTTTATCTTTTTGGCATTAGATTTCGTTCTCTAAATAAAGCATAGCAAGATTATTCATGGTAATTAATTGAATAAATCCAATCCCTGTGGAGACGATACTCGATACTCAAAATTACTATATTACTTGTGACGACCCGTACACTTGCGGTATAAAAATCGTGCATCACTACCCATTCTAGATGATTAGCAACTGTTAAGAATCATGCATCAATTTGTTTAACATGTCTGGCTTCATCTTGCGAAACTTCTGTCTCACTGACCTACATCCAGGCTTAAGTGGCAAATGATGCACCACAATACTTGTGTCTAAAGCAGGCATATCTTGATAAGACCATGCAAAAACATCAATGTATTCATGAAGCAATGCTATTAACCTTTGACGGCTTTCAACAAACATGTTGGTCCCGATTTTAACTTCTTTAATCTCTACTTGAGATCCCAAGTTAATCGTCTCTATCAACTCTTCATGTGGTCCCAACATCCTCTCTTCTTCTTCAATCATTCTCAACAATTCAGGAGTAGGTTCTAGATCTTCCTCATTACCCCTTGTTCTCTCATCGGACTCAACATCGTATGTAGGAGAATCAAGTTTGTATTTAAGATCATTAACGCTTTTAATCCCAATATCGCTGTTTAAGAGAGTGATTATTCAGTGTGATGAAAGAAGATAAAAGGAATGAATGGAATAAATGAAATCAATGCTAAAAGAAGTAGAGACAAGAGAGATTCATTGGATGATAGGAAAGAAAAAAATGTTTCTTCATTAACAGATGAAATATTAACATAGAACACATAAATCATCAAAACAAAAAACAAACAACAAGTTTAACAATTACTTTGATATCTCATTAACAAATGATGGTAGCTCCATTACAGTCCAATTATTGAGTTCAAAGTCTTCTGGGCACAGATAAACCAAGGGACCAACTTCTTTCTTCTGTTCGATTATAGCCATGACTGTAGGGTCTTGAGATTTCGGATGAATTATTCCAGCAAAGATGAAGGTATCATGAAGATGAGGAATGATATTCGTTCGATACTTCTACTCACAGTTCTCCAATCTAGCTAGTCGTTTTTCTCTCTCCTACCTGTGTGCTTTAATCATAGCTTTTTTGCTTGGTTTATATCCCAAACCAAACCTCTTCATATTTTTCGACATATTCAGCAAATTTTCGAGGCTTTGGTTACTTCCTATTAAGGAGAGTTTTGAAAGTTGCAGCTCCATTTTCCCTCTCTATGTAAAAAGTTGTGGCATTTGCAATCTCAAAAGCTTGAAATGATGACTCAAAAACCTCTTCTACTGCTTCAATGTAGGGCATTAAGGAGGGTCTTGACATTAAGATATCCTCTTGTCCAGATATGATCACTAGTTTGCGGTCGACCACAAATTTAAGTTTTTGGTGTAATGATGATGGGACCACTCCAGCTGAGCGAATCCAGGGATGCCCTAACAAGAAGCTGTAGGCCGAATTAATGTTCATAACCTTAAAGGTTATATCGAAGGTGCATGGACCCATCTGGATGGGCACTTCTATGTCTCCAACAACTTCACTACGTGCCCCATCAAAAACTCGTACGAGTACGATCATAGTGTTGGGTCTTACATGAGACATATCAACAAACAATTTCTCCAACGTGGATTTCGGCATTATGTTCAAGGAGGAACCATTATCAACTAGGACTTTTGCCACAAAAAAATTTTTGCAATTAACTGTAATGTGTAAAGCTTTAGTGTGTCCGATGCCTTCTGGTGGTAACTCATCATCTGTGAAAGTTACTGAACTGGATGCAGTTATGTTTCCAACGATGTTATCCAAGTTGTCCATCGTAATATCCTGTGGAACATAAGTTTGATTCAATATGTCCAACAAAGTCTGACGATGCGTATCTGAAGCCAATAACAAAGCCAGTATGGAAATCTTTGCAGGGGTTCGACCTAACTGTTCAACCACTTTATAATCACTTTGTTTAAACAACTTCAAAAATTCTTGGATGTCCTCTTTAGATGTTGGTTGTTTAACAACCAGGTTTTTCACTGCAATGGGCTCTTATGTCTTTTTCCTTGATATCTTCAGTGATCTTGACTTTTCCTTTTTCTTTACCCTTGGGTTTCAATAGGTCTTCTGGTTTATAGCACTTCCCGCTTCGTGTTAGACCTCCTCTCCCACTTATATTATGGATTGGAAGGGGTTCAGGACCAACAGTTACCTTATATTCATAGTTCAAAGGTACTGCTTTTGAACTTTGATATTCAAAGGGAGTCAGAATCTGGATGGTAATCGGTCTTGGCTTGGAATTTGTGGTACTGGGCTTCTCGCGATAAGAAATTGTTAACGATTTTGGCTTGAGAGAAAACCTTGAGCATTCTTCTATAATATCAACTTCCCCATACTGAGGGAGCTGAACCATCTTTTGAGAAACTGTTAAAAAATGTGAATCTAACAACTCCTGGACCTTCAGACGAAAATGAGGACATTGGTCGATAAAATGTCCTTTTGCCCCAGTGTGATAAGAACACATCAAACTGTCATCGTATGCTCTGACACCCAAATCTGATTTTAGACGTTCCACTCCAATGTATCCATTACTAAATAATATTTCAAACAATTCTCTTGTGGGAGTCATTATGCTCTCAGCATCCTTTTTCAAATCAACTCCATGAACCTCTATCGCATTTACTTGTGCATTCTGATGGTTTGGCAGCAGATTGTTGTTGACATCTGGACCATTTGCACCCTATGCTTGAGTGGAGTACAGTTTTCGGTGGAATGTCCAATTGCTCCTGCATGGTAATCGCAACAGGCATTTGGGTCATACCACTTTGGGTAAGGTGGTTGTACTGGGTCCATTGGCATAGGTGCCAACTGATTGTTTTGGAAAAGTTGGGGTAAGAGTTCAGTATACGTCATTGGAAATGGATCAAAATGAGTCTGTCTACGGACCCATTTATTGTTTTGGTGTCTGATAATTGCCCAAAAGGTAGTTATTTAGGCCTCAATTATATAGGGATTTGTGTGTCTTTTATGCTTATTAGGGTTGGTTTTAGAGAGATATTACATGATTTAACCCATTTGGAAGAATGGAAGCGTTGGAAATCACTTTGTGCAGATTATGCTGCTGAGCGACTGGAAGGAGCAAATTCTATGCTGCAGCAAAACTGGGACAGAAACTGCCACATCACAGCTCGTTAGCCAACTTCATGAACCGACTTTTGTTGAGTTATTTTCGTGATAAAGGATCAAGGAGAGCCTTACACGTGTCCTATTTGACCTAATTCAAGCCTCCCATCCTTCTATAAAAGGAAGTAGCCGTCAAAGTCAAATTCATTCCATGTTTTCCCTTGGAAGCCGAGTAGTATAGGGAGATTGAAGATCATCAAGAACACCATCAACCGCAAGCTGATTAGGGAGTTTTACTTCTTTATTAACTTGTAGTTATGGACATGCATACTCAGATTGTCATTCGTATTCCTATGCTTATTATGAACTAAGTAGCTTAAGGTGTTGGTTAGGAATAATGTGATTAATGTGTTTCATCTCTAGTAATGAATTGACTATAGCATTTTGGTTAATTGTTGTGCTTATTCTTATTTTATGCCCGCCTTGCCAGCCGGTATGGATAGCTCTCTCTAGTTTCAGGGATGATTTAGAGAGTGTGTGGCAATTCTCCACACTACGATCATTGTGTATTGGTGACGGCCAGTGACTGGGCTAGGGATAGCCAGTTGCCTAGTGCTTGATCGGTCGCTCTTCATTGGGTTTGAAACATATCCCAAAAGATCCGGAGTTCCGGGAGGAATCCGCTAATAATACTGCGAGAAATGCATGATCAATAATATTACTAGAGCATATCTTAGAATAATCACTGAAACCTAACCAGCGCCTGTCTTTAATCTGTCTATCTATTTGTTTACTCGTTGTTCTGTCATTTATTTTGCTTCAGCATAATTCCGATAAAACCCAACATTTTTTATTATCTTCGAAACCATTAGAAATTTATACAAAATAGATAAAGTGGAAACTCATTCAGACCTTGGATTGATAATATTACTTGCTGCAGACTGTGTATACTTGCACAGGAATTCTAGAGTATTTCATATCATATTTTTACTCACTCTAGGAACCCAACAGTGTCCCTGGACATAAGGAGAGTTTTGTTGATTCCGAGGCTGGTAGCTTTGAGTAGGACAGGGATTTTGAACGTAAGGAGAGGAATATTGGGCTGACACATTATCATATAGGGTTGAGGGTAAGCATATGGAGGTGGATAATGGTATTGTGGCACTCCGGCATTGGGGTATGGTTGTTGTCCTGAATTAAAACCAATAATCTGAACTTCTCCCTCTTTTTTCTTTGATGGAACCCTCTTCTTTACTGTTGATGATCCAGTCGTATCAGTTATTTTTCCATGCTTAATTTCGTGCTCTATTCTCTCTCCAATTGTCATTATGTCAGAGAAATTTGTAGAGGCACTCCCAATCATATTGTCATAGAAAGGAGATTTGAGAGTATTAATAAACATGGTCGACAACTCCTTATCAGCTAAAGGTGGCTGCACCTGAGCAACAGTATTCCTCCATCTTTGAGCATACCCCTTAAAGCTTTCTGTGCTCTTCTTTTCCATCCTCTGGAGGTCTAGGAGGTCAGGAGCCATATCTATGTTGTGCTTATATTGCTTTAAAAATGAATCGGCTAGATTCTTCCATGAACATATATGAGTGTTGTCTGACTGCATATACCATCGAGATGCTGGACCAGTAAGACTGTCCTGGAAGTAGTGAATTAACAACTTGTCATTTTGTACGTATGCTGCCATCTTCCTGAAATACATGATGAGGTGGTTTTTAGGACAGAATGCTCCATCATACTTTTCAAACTCGGGCACCTTGAATTTTGGAGGAAAGATTACATCTGGTACCAAGCATAGCTTGGTCGCGTCTATATTTCCAAAGACGTTTGTTCCTTCTACTGCCCTTAATCTCTCCTCCAAGACTTCGGGCTTTTCACTAGAAGAGGCTTTCTCACCTCTCGTTAGCTCTTTCCTGATTTCAGGATCATCTAAATTGGGAACCGTAATGGTCACCTTGGGAGGTGCCTCCTTAGGCAGTGAAAATCCAGGTTGATGGTGCACAGGCACTTGCTCATTCTTGAAAAATGGAAATGGGTGCTGCTCTACTGGAATATTGTACAATGGATGATATTTTTTAGTAGTACTCTTTGTTGATTGCCGGATTGGAAGGTCATTCATTGTATTGTTGGACTGAGCAATATCAGCTATTATTTTGCCTTTCTCCAAGGCGACAAGAATGACATCCATTTTTTCTCATAACTCCTCAATATCTTTTCTCGTTTTCTCTAGCTCAGTACTTTGCTCTTCCATGATCCTTGTCTTGTATCTTGTGACGTAGGTGTGGTGGATTTGAGGTGACCGAGCTATCTTATGGCTCTCTTTATATTTTTTAATGAAAAGAGATTTTAGTGTAAGAAAAGAGAAAGACAAAACAAAACATTTAAAAAATTGAAGAGGAAAAGAAAGAAAGAAAAATGGTCTTGATATTAAATTGGAAAATGATAAAACAATTTAGTAGCAAAATTTGTGCAAAATTGAATTACAAGATATTTCAACTATCTAAAAAAAACATAAACTAAAGTAAAAAGTTAATAAAATTGCCTCCAATACTCTAAACTTATACGAAGATTTCCCATAAACTTGAGCACATTCTTGCTATTTGGCTGTGTAGGTGCTATGACTTTAAAGAGAGTATGCGCATCTTCTGCTAGTTCATCTGCCCTTCGAGTGACTTTCCTAATCTAAGTGAGCATATGTTCGGCTTTACTTCGTAGTGTCGTGTGGTTCTATCTCACAAACCCAAAATCATCGTTCAATATGTCGTACTGCTCCTTTAGATAGCTATAGTCTTTCATTAATCTATCAGTGGCATCCTGATACTTATCGAGGCGAACATTGAGTGACTGAACGAACTCTTTTAGACCCTTGTTGTCGTTGATGAGCTCTCCTAGTTGATCTTCTCTAATCTTGAGCGTTAATTGCAAGTCGTCAACTGTTTGACATAGCGTTTCATTCTTCTCTTCTACCTCAGTAATCGTTTGGTTCATCAAACTAATGCAATCTTCGAGCTCTTTCATCAACTCATGGAGTGAGGCAATCTCAGATTGTTACTTCGAAACTTGGTCATTCCTTGACTTGAGAGTTGTTTGGGAGACTTCATTATCTTTTCTCAATTAATGCCTTCTTCTGTTCAAGTCACGAGTCTCTGTGTCTAACGCTGAAATTTCTTTTTCTAACTGTTTTTGTTTGCTGACACTGCCCTTTAATTGGTTCAACTTTTTTTCTAGTTCAGCATTGCGCAACAAACCTTTCTTTACCTCTAATTGCAACCTTTCATTTTCTTGAACTAGTGATGAATTTGCTTTTCTCAACTCATCACATTCTTTTTCGCGTGCTACTTGTTTTGTCTGTTGATTTGGTATCACCTTTGCATTAAGTTTTATCTTTGTTTTTATGTTTGGTGACACAAGCACGGTTTTAGCTCTGTTCGCATTCCATGTTTTGTACGTCTCCGTGGTATCATCATGAATTTGACCACTCTGGATTTTAGTGATCATTTTTCATGCTTTCACAATTTTTTGAATTCTATCTTTACAATTGCCTTTATCATAAGCAAATTCGAAATCCTTCAACTCATGTGTAGTAGGGATGAATTGTCAGACCCAAATTTTCCGTACTACCAATAAAGGAGCATAGGCTATACATCCCCAAGGACCCAAAAGAGGTAAACTTTGAAATTTACCACATTTATAGATCATTGGCCTAGTTGACATCCAGGGGGCTCTCCATATTACATCTTCTACCTTTAGTTCGGAGAAAAAGGCTTCCCAAGCGCTCCTTTCAGGGGAGGATGAACTCCAACCTGATTGCACGAACTCTGAAATGGGATTTTGCAGCTTATTCCATGAACTTGAAAATTTGATCTCTAGACATTTGAATTCTGGTGGACACTTCACATGACTAAGGACCTAAATGTACAATAATGGTGCATGCCCTATAAATCTTCCTATTCCTTTTGTTCTGCAATAATTTAATGAGCGAAAAGTTTCTGCCAATACAGGAATAATGGGATCAACTCCTATTTCTATCTTAGCAAACAACTTGACCACGCGTTCCTCAACATATCTGCACACTTTAGGAAACAAAACAACATTAAAGATACACAACGCCAGTAAAGTTAATTCCTTTTCTTCGTTTGCAAATTTTTGTTGAAGAGTAAGGATGTAGTCCAGGGGTAGGCATGTGTTCTCTCCCTTTATCTTTACTTGTTTCTCAATGTCGCTTGTACGAATCTTGCCCAGAATAGTAGATAATGCTCTTTTCACTATAAGCTCTTTATCGTAAGAATAAGCTTCAACCTCTATTCGTGCTGGCATATGCAGAAGAGATTGATATTCCTCTATTGTAGAAGTCATGTCGATTGAGCCAAATGTGAAACATCTGTAGGTTGGATCCCAATATTGAACCAAAGCTTTTAATACAGAATAATTGACTTGTACATACATGAGTTGAGCTAGATGGTCATATTTGCTTGTAAATTTAGCCTTTCTATCTATAGTTAAATTTTACCAAGCCTGTTTCACTGTTTCTAATTGACTTTCTGGAAAACTGGCACCCTTAAATTGAGAAATAACATTTTCTACTAAGGAATCTCCATGGATTTGTTGTACACTTTTTGACCATTGACGTATGTTGTTTGATCTTCTAGACCCATTTCTTGTATTGGAGGGGGTGATTTTATTTTACTCATACTTTAGTTACTGCCAATGTAAATAATCAAAAATTCTGTTAATTTAATTTGCACAATTTTCTTAACTACATTAAAAGAGATTTTAAAGGATATTTTCAATGAGCGAAAATTGAAAATTGCTATAAGATACAAGGGAAAGAAGAAAATAAATAAATAAACTTTGACAATAATGCATGTAATAAGTAGAATCCTAGAACTATATGAGTGGAGTTTAACTCTAAGGCATCCTAGAAAAGATCCCCAAGCTTACCCACCGGTTTAACGATGTAGTTGCCTTGAGTGGAGAATTTCATGCGCTTGCACGGGAATCGAAATTCCACGAAGGTCACACTACTCAGTCTCCGAGTCTAGTCCTAAGGTAAAGCCCGGGTAGGAGGCTAGTGAAAGTGTGTGCAATGCATGATTAATAAGATGACATGCAAATGAATGACATAACTAAGATAAAGTACAGTTACAACATAGAAAGATGGTAATAGACAAGTGAATAACAATATGCCAAACAAATCATATTATAAAGTAAGGAAAATAAAATAAATAAATAACAAAAATAATAACGAATGGACCTAAAGAAAAATTCAATTTAAAGGACAATAAAGATATTCATGGCTTGACCCTAAAAAAAAGTCCCAGCGGAGTAGCCAAGCTATCGCAACGTCATCGTGACGCGGAGCGGCCGACATCCTCTTTTGAGTTTTTTTAAGCAGAAAATTAGGGTGGCCACCAATCATTGAAGGTGTGATTGGTCACCTTTAAAATAAAAAATAAAAAATAAAAACCAGTCTTAGAAAACCAGAAATTAGGTTCGGGAGTCGTTTGAGTGTAGGAAAGGTATTAGCACCCTACAACACCCGTTTAAAAAACGATTACCACAGTATCTTAAATTGTCCAATTAAATGAATAAAAAATAGTCCTTCATTTTTATTTTTCTTAAAAAAATGATAAATATGAAAATAAGAACCCAAAATGCAATAATAAACACAAGATGTCTCATTCGTTTTTACCTTGACTTTAGAAATAAAAGATTAAACATTATGAGTTGGATTATCCAATTTAATATAAACCATGCCTAATTTCCCTTTTAATTAAAGGAAACATGGACGATACAGGATTATGTTTATTAAAAATAAAATTTTAAAAATTTTAAAAAAAACAAATAGATGTAAAAGAAGAAAATTATTCAAAGAGTAAATTCTTTTTAAAGGGAAAATGAGATTTTTCATACGCCTACACGGGAGTTGAACTCCACGAAGGCATATTACTCAGTTCCCATAATCCCTTTGAAAAGAAAATGAATTTCAAAACAATTATAATAACAATAATTGAAATTGACCAAGAAGAATTAAATATTGGATTAAAGTAAATTGGAGAATGAAAGGAAAAAAAACACAAATAAATTAGAAAGTTAAAAAAAAAAAGTTGGTAAAGTGCAAACGAAATAAAATGAGGGAATATTAATAATAACGATAATAATTGTAAAATAAAGATTTAATTAAAAATAGGAAAGAAAAAGAAAATAGAATGAGGTTGGTAAAGTGCAAATGAAATAAAATGAGAGAAGATTAATAATAATGTTGGGGTTAGTGCCCTAAAACTCGTAGATAGTGAATGAAACAAATTATTATACTTGTTCGATAAAGTCGTTATGGAGTTTTGGTTCACTCAAGATTATTAAATTAGTGAAATGCATGATAAATAACCTTAAATCCAATAAACTAGTATCCTTGGCTATGACATGAGTACTTGAACTATATGTTGTGACATAAACGTGGATCAAGTTCAAGTAATAGCCTAAACAGGTCTATAGTATAGGGATAAGGCTGGGTACCTTAATCCTAAGAAAACTATGTGACGCGGCCCACTTTATTTGAGTACAAACGATGTGATCCTAAATCATTCATGTAGAGACATGCAAGTGGGGGCGTTCTATGCAAATGAGTTTGCATAAGACCAGGACCAAGAAATAAGTCACTCTTGCTTTATAACGTCGTTTACTGACAAGACTGACTATTTCAAATGCGATGACCTAGGTAACTCGATCTTAATCCTGAGCTAACTATAAACTCCTGTTTATTCGGACTTATCCTTAGATCTGCATGGGTGAGAGTGGCTCAACATCGCCGACTCAATAAACCCCCCATTTCAGGGATAGGAACGAGTAGATAGCTGGGGACATAGTCTTGCAATATGGAATTCACTCCTACCTAATTTAAGGATAGTAGAGAGGTTGTTCTCTTAAGTGACTGACTCCGGAACATGAACAAAGGGATCCCGCCCTCTCATTGGCTCGAGAGGTTTTAGGTTTAGTGGTGGAACCACAAACCAATTGTTTATTAGGGACTCAGCTAGAGACTTAAGGAACAAGATGTAACTTCAGGGGTAAAACAGACATTTGACCCAGCTTTAGTTACGAACAACCTGTGAAGGGTCGACTTACTAATCATGGTTATATCGGGTGGACAGAAATATATCTACAGTGAGGGGAGTTCAACTATCGGGCTATAGTGGAGTGTCCTGGTGGTTAACGAATGTTGATTAACTGAGTTAAAAGAGTTTAATCAGTTGATCTCGGATCGTTGGAGCCCATGATCTGTAGGTCCATTAGGTCCCCCTGCTAGCTCATACGGAATAAACCTTAGAACATTAGTGATGACAAAGTTTGAAACGTTCAAACTCGTATTAGGAATATTGTCGTTAAAATTATGTACGATATTTTTAAATGATAAAGTTTAAATATGAATTAAACTAAAGAGAGTTAGAAATATTTAAATATGATTTAAGTATTAAAATCCAGTGTATCGGTTTGGATATGGATAGGGATTCATATTAGAAACCGAGTTGGAAAAATAATGGGATTGGTGCATTTTATTTAATTTAATATTAGATATTAAATTAAATATATATACAATTATATGAATTAATTTTATTTGAAATTACATAGTTTAATTTTATGTAAAATTGATGAATGAAATTAATTTCATTAAATTGAAATTAATTCACAATTATGCAAATCATGCATAATTTCATGCTTTGACACATAAAGCATGACATATCCTTTCCCAACCAAGCTGTCTTCTTCTCCTTCAATCATAATGGGTATTAATGTTGTAAATGCTCCATATATAAGTAAAGAAGGAGGCTGAAGAGGTGGGGCTGTTAGCTGAAAATAATTCATGCAACTCTTGTTAAAACTCTCTCCAAAACTATGACTTGATGACTCATTTTCTCTCTTGAGTTCTTCAACTTTTCTTACCAAATTCATCACGAATTCGAGTCCCACAACTCGTTCTAAGACCGGAGAATAGCGGGGAAGATCACGGTGGTTGTCTACAACAAGTTTATCCTAAGAAATCACCCACGGATTGCTCCAATTTCGTCCAAAAGGTTGGTACAAAAGTTTCTCTGTTTTTCGAGTACTTGAATGCATGTTTTCATAACTAAAATTAAAGGAAATTTGAGTGTTTAGATCCAAATTGCTTCCGCTCGTGTATTGTACACTCTTTCAATTGGTATCAGAGCATGAATTGAGCACTCAATTTTGTTTAATTTTAGCTTGGTGGGTTGAATTTTGCATAAATGTTTGCTTGGTTGCTAAAATGGACTCATTATGGTTTTGGCATCAAATTAGCTTGAAATTCGTGGATAAAAGTTGTAATTGCCTACATGTTTATGGGCATATATGTGTTGGCTTGAGTCTGTAAAAATTTGGGTGTCAATAGAGTAAAAAATAGGCTGTAATCGAAGAAAGAAGGTGAAGTGTCTGCTGGCCGAAAAAACAGAGCACGAAGAAATTGCAGATTCTGGGCTGCTGTATGAACAGCGTCTCGACGCTGTTCAATAAGCGTCTCGACGCTGTTGAATTTTCAAAAGGCGCGCATGCAGTTTTAAACGGTGGTTCGGGCGGTTCGGTTCTCTCTTGGTCCGGTTCACCTCCTTCTTGGTTGGTTCAGACCGGTTCAAGCCCAATTCTACTTCTTTTGGTTCGTTTCAAGCAATTCCAAGACGGTTCGGGCTGGTTCGAATGATTCGGGAGCGGTTCAAAGCCTATTTTCAATTATTATTGTAATAATTTTTGTTTTTGCTTGTTTAGGATGCCAAAATCGGTCCATTTTAGTGTGTTTAATTTATTATGCATTTTGGATGTATAGTTAAATTAAATTAAAATTAAATATGCATATAGTATGCCATATAGATTTAAAAACCCACCATAGGAAAGCATGTTTCATGCATTAGTATTTTATTATTAGTACTATAATAAAAATGAAATGCATGATTAGAGTTTCATGATTAGATGCATGTTGAATGTTTAATTTCGTTTAGCTTAATTAGTATAAGCGTTATATTAATAGACGAAAAACGAACGAGCATGCAGCATGAAATCACCTTAGCTTTGATCAAAGTTGTAGATTTATCGTTCTTTATAAAGTGTTATAAATTGAGATAGACGTTAAAATCTATAACGAGATAAAAAGCATGCTCACATAGGGTTAACGAACCTCCAAACTCGAACAATTCACATAGAATAGGTCGATAGCATGCAAAGCTAAGGTTACAAGAGAACTCACCTGACGAGATGCTGTCTAAGGCTGGAGGTATTTAAGTTGACGGTTTACGGAACACCTCCTACCTGGGCATCGAGTCGGTACTTGAGTTAGGTTAACTCGAGTTTTATGAGCATGCGTAAGCGTTGTTAGGTTTAAAAGAGTTTATCACCTAGACATTCTAGTAATAAATCCTTTATATAAAAGGCGTACACTTAATTCATTTAGCCGGAATTTACCTAAGTAATAAAAAGACCCTATAAATTTTTTTTAGAATACTTCAGTGGGAGGAAAAAGTATAAAAACAAGATATTAATATCAAGTTTTTACTCTCACGTCCCCTTGTGTTCACACCGTGAGATCCATGCTTGGCCTCGAGGCGCCCTGGGAGCGTCCCCCTACGGATGGTGTTTGCATGGGTCAATAACAAGGTGAATGGGGAAAGTATTCATAGTAAGTGGGTGAAGGAAGCGTGTCAACGTGTCCTACGGTCTCTTACATTAGGTTGCACCGTGAGATTCCTATGCGCCACCTGCGAGTCGCCCTAAGAGCGATCAACCTACGGAGGGCTGGCGCATGGGATTCGGAACACTGCAAACTCCAGAAATGGATAGGGTTTCTTAGGGCCATTCCTAACAATAGCTCTTCCCTACGATGGCATTGTTAGGGCCGTCCTCTGGAATCTGAAAATGGCAGGTCACACTTACAAGATTGTCTTGACCGAACTAACGATAGCTAAGAACTATTGAAATAAAGAGTTATTTTTGCAATAGTAAATGGTCGAGATTGTCTCGATTCAGAGGAGGAGTAGCTGACTGCCCTACGGTAGCGGTTATTCTAAACCTCTGAAGTATCGTTGCAAAATGTATCAAATAAAATATACTTGGGTCGATGGTTACTTTTGCTAAATTTGATTGGATAATATATATACTCGGTTTTTTAGTGCATTTTTTTAATACAAGTTATTTGTTTATTTCAGCAATATGTCGAATTATGTATGTGCTTTGTCGAACGCCAAATCAAACAGTTCGAAACATACGACTAAGAAAAACTTAAAACACGTGGCAAACGATTTAGGTATGGTTTTTTCTGAGGAACGTCCTCAGAAAAACTGCTTAGCCAAGAGGAACATAATCCCCGACTCAAAATCTGTTTTATTGGTCTTGGAATCGTGTATAGTAGAAAACGATAGTACAGTCTGGATACTCGATTCAGGAGCCACTGATCACGTTTGTTCTTCAAATCAAGGAATGAGTTCCTGGACACAATTAGAAGCTGGAGAGATGACCTTAAAAGTTGGAACAGGAGAAGTCATCTCGGCTACTGCAGTGGGAGACATAAAATTATTCTTCTCAGAGGAACGTTACATAATATTAGATAATGTTTACATGGTTCCTAAAATTAAAAGAAATTTAATTTCTCTATCTTGCTTAATTGAACAAGGTTATTCAATATCTTTTTCTGTTAATGAAGCGTTCATAACTAAAAGAGGTATTGATGTTTGCTCAGCAAACATGGAGAATAATTTATATGTTTTAAGACCAATTGAGTCTAAGGCTATTTTAAATCATGAAATGTTTAAAACTGCTGAGACTCAACCTAAAAGACGGAAAGTTTCTCAAAATGCCTATCTATGGCACTTGAGGTTAGGCCATATTAATCTCAATAGAATTGGAAGATTGGTTAAAAATGGACTTCTAAACAAGTTAGAAGATAACTCCTTACCTCCTTGTGAGTCATGCCTTCAAGGAAAAATGACTAAACGACCTTTTTCCGGAAAGGGTTATCGTGCCAAAGAGCCCTTAGAGCTCATACATTCGGACCTCTGTGGACCGATGAACGTTAGAGCTCGAGGAGGACACGAATATTTCATCAGTTTCATTGATGACTATTCAAGGTATGGCTATCTCTACCTAATGCATCATAAGTCCGATGCCCTTGAAAAATTCAAGGAGTATAAGGCCGAGGTTGAGAACCTCTTAGGTAAGAAGATAAAAACACTTCGGTCGGACCGAGGTGGAGAGTATATGGACTCGAGATTCCAAGACTACTTGATAGAACATGGAATCACGTCTCAACTCTCAGCCCCTGGAACACCTCAACAGAACGGTGTATCAGAAAGGAGAAACAGAACCCTGTTAGACATGGTTCGCTCAATGATGAGCTTTGCTCAATTACCTAACTCGTTTTGGGGTTATGCAGTAGAGACTGCAGTTTACATTCTTAACGTGGTTCCCTCAAAGAGTGTTCCAGAAACACCGTTTGAGCTCTGGAAAAGGCGTAAAGCAAGTTTACGTCATTTCAGAATTTGGGGATGCCCAGCATACGTGCTTGAGGCAAATCCGAAGAAATTAGAACCTCGTTCAAAATTTTGCCTATTTGTAGGCTATCCCAAAGAGACGAGGGGTGGTTACTTTTTCGATCCTGAAGAAAATAAAGTATTTGTATCTACAAATGCTACGTTCTTGGAAGAAGACCATGTTAGGAATCATAAGCCACGGAGCTAAGTTGTTTTAAGTGAATTATCAAATGAAGCTACGAAAAAATCTACGAAGGTCGTTGATAAAGCTGGCACCTCAAGTCAGTCACGTCCTTTTCATGAGATACGAGAGCCTCGACGTAGTGGGAGGGTTATTATACAACCTGATCGCTATTTAGGTTTAACAGAAACACCAATCATACCTGATGACGGGATCGAGGATCCATTGACCTATAGACAGGCAATGAACGACGTTGACAAAGACGAGTGGATTAAAGCTATGGATCTCGAAATAGAATCCATGTACTTTAATTCAGTTTGGGACCTTGTAGATCAACCTGAAGGGGTTAGGCCCATAGGATGTAAATGGATTTACAAGAGAAAACGAGACGCTGCTGGAAAGGTACAGACCTTTAAAGCACGACTTGTGGCAAAAGGTTTTAACCAAAGGGAGGGGATTGACTATGAAGAAACCTTCTCCCCTGTTGTCATGTTAAAGTCAATAAGAATACTTCTATCCATTGCTGCTTTTTATAATTATGAAATATGGCAAATGGATGTCAAGACTGCTTTCTTGAATGGCAATCTTGACGAAAGTATCTTTATGTCTCAGCCAGAAGGGTTCATTGCCCGGGGTCAAGAGCAAAAGGTTTGCAAGCTCAAACGATCCATTTATGGATTGAAACAAGCATCAAGATCCTGGAATATAAGATTTGATACTGCGATCAAGTCCTATGGCTTTGAACAGAATGTTGATGAGCCTTGTGTGTATAAAAGAATCATCAAAAGTTCAGTAGCTTTCTTAGTTTTGTATGTCGATGATATCCTACTCATCGGGAATGATGTAGGTTATTTGACTGGCATTAAACAATGGTTAGCAACTCAATTCCAAATGAAAGATTTGGGTGAGGCGCAATATGTTCTCGGGATCCAAATTTTTCGGGACCGAAAGAACAAGACGCTAGCTATGTCTCAAGCATCTTATATAGACAAGTTATTGATTAGATATAAGATGCATAATTCCAAGAAAGGTTTATTACCTTTCCGGCATGGAATTACTCTGTCTAAGGAACAATGTCCTAAGACACCTCAAGAAATTGAGGATATGAGACGAATTCCCTATGCTTCTGCAGTAGGTAGCCTAATGTATGCCATGTTGTGTACAAGGCCTGATATATGTTATGCAGTAGGGATTGTCAGTAGGTATCAATCTAATCCAGGATTAGATCACTGGACTGCTGTGAAAAATATTCTCAAATATCTTAGGAGAACGAGAGACTATATGCTCGTGTATGGTAATAAGGATTTGATCCTTACAGGATACACTGATTCTGACTTCCAAACCGATAAGGATTCAAGGAAATCCACATCGGGTTCAGTCTTTACACTTAACAGAGGAGCAATAGTCTGGCGTAGCATCAAACAAGGATGCATAGCAGATTCGACCATGGAGGCCGAATATGTAGCTGCCTGTGAAGCAGCAAAGGAAGCGGTATGGCTTAGGAAGTTCTTGACCGATTTGGAAGTCGTTCCAAATATGCATCTACCCATCACTCTCTTTTGTGATAATAGCGGTGCAGTTGCAAATTCGAAAGAACCTAGAAGCCATAAAAGAGGCAAACACATTGAAAGAAAGTATCATCTCATTAGGGAGATAGTGCATCGAGGAGACGTAATCGTCACAAAGATAGCGTCGGAGCACAACATTGCTGATCCATTCACGAAGGCTCTCACGGCTAAAGTGTTCGAGAGTCATCTAGACGGTCTAGGTCTGCGAGATATATATAAAATAATCTAGGGCAAGTGGGAGGAATGTAAATCGCGGTATTAAAAAAAAAACCGTGATCTATCGGGTATTATGCAATGCCCTAGTTTATTGTATTTGTAAATTGTTATTAATACAAGTACTTATTAACTCATTGCTGTTATAGATTATTAAGCAGCCCACTAAGCATGAGTTTTAGTGCAAGTGGGAGATTGTTGGGGTTAGTGCCCTAAAACTCGTAGATAGTGAATGAAACAAATTATTATACTTGTTCGATAAAGTCGTTATGGAGTTTTGGTTCACTCAAGATTATTAAATGAGTGAAATGCGTGATAAATAACCTTAAATCCAATAAACTAGTATCCTTGGCTATGACATGAGTACTTGAACTATATGTTGTGACATAAACGTGGATCAAGTTCAAGTAATAGCCTAAACAGGTCTATAGTATAGGGATAAGGCTGGGTACCTTAATCCTAAGAAAACTATGTGACGCGGCCCACTTTGTTTGAGTACAAACGATGTGATCCTAAATCGTTCATGTAGAGACATGCAAGTGGGGGCGTTCTATGCAAATGAGTTTGCATAAGACCAGGACCAAGAAATAAGTCACTCTTGCTTTATAACGTCGTTTACTGACAAGACTGACTATTTCAAATGTGATGACCTAGGTAACTCGATCTTAATCCTGAGCTAACTATAAACTCCTGTTTATTCGGACTTATCCTTAGATCTGCATGGGTGAGAGTGGCTCAACATCGCCGACTCAATAAACCCCCCATTTCAGGGATAGGAACGAGTAGATAGCTGGGGACATAGTCTTGCAATATGGAATTCACTCCTACCTAATTTAAGGATAGTAGAGAGGTTGTTCTCTTAAGTGACTGACTCCGGAACATGAACAAAGGGATCCCGCCCTCTCATTGGCTCGAGAGGTTTTAGGTTTAGTGGTGGAACCACAAACCAATTGTTCATTAGGGACTCAGCTAGAGACTTAAGGAACAAGATGTAACTTCAGGGGTAAAACAGACATTTGACCCAGCTTTAGTTACGAACAACCTGTGAAGGGTCGACTTACTAATCATGGTTATATCGGGTGGACAGAAATATATCTACAGTGAGGGGAGTTCAACTATCGGGCTATAGTGGAGTGTCCTGGTGGTTAACGAATGTTGATTAACTGAGTTAAAAGAGTTTAATCAGTTGATCTCGGATCGTTGGAGCCCATGATCTGTAGGTCCATTAGGTCCCCCTGCTAGCTCATACGGAATAAACCTTAGAACATTAGTGATGACAAAGTTTGAAACGTTCAAACTCGTATTAGGAATATTGTCGTTAAAATTATGTACGATATTTTTAAATGATAAAGTTTAAATATGAATTAAACTAAAGAGAGTTAGAAATATTTAAATATGATTTAAGTATTAAAATCCAGTGTATCGGTTTGGATATGGATAGGGATTCATATTAGAAACCGAGTTGGAAAAATAATGGGATTGGTGCATTTTATTTAATTTAATATTAGATATTAAATTAAATATATATACAATTATATGAATTAATTTTATTTGAAATTACATAGTTTAATTTTATGTAAAATTGATGAATGAAATTAATTTCATTAAATTGAAATTAATTCACAATTATGCAAATCATGCATAATTTCATGCTTTGACACATAAAGCATGACATATCCTTTCCCAACCAAGCTGTCTTCTTCTCCTTCAATCATAATGGGTATTAATGTTGTAAATGCTCCATATATAAGTAAAGAAGGAGGCTGAAGAGGTGGGGCTGTTAGCTGAAAATAATTCATGCAACTCTTGTTAAAACTCTCTCCAAAACTATGACTTGATGACTCATTTTCTCTCTTGAGTTCTTCAACTTTTCTTACCAAATTCATCACGAATTCGAGTCCCACAACTCGTTCTAAGACCGGAGAATAGCGGGGAAGATCACGGTGGTTGTCTACAACAAGTTTATCCTAAGAAATCACCCACGGATTGCTCCAATTTCGTCCAAAAGGTTGGTACAAAAGTTTCTCTGTTTTTCGAGTACTTGAATGCATGTTTTCATAACTAAAATTAAAGGAAATTTGAGTGTTTAGATCCAAATTGCTTCCGCTCGTGTATTGTACACTCTTTCAAATAATAATAATAATAATAATAATAATAATAATAATAATAGTAATAATAATAATAGCAAAATAAAGATTTAGTTTAAAAATAAAAAAGAAGAAGAAAAAAAAATAATAAAGTAAAGTGGAGCCCACCTTTTTTATTTTCCTCTTTCTTCTTCTTTCATTCCTCCTTTCCCAATTCTTTTCTACATAAGCTCCTTCCTCCCCTTCTATTTTTCTCTTTTCCTCTTCCACTTTCTTTCCTCCTTTTTTTCTCTTTGCTTTTTTTTCTTCTTTAATCTCTCTTCCTTTCTCTCCCTAAAAATTTCTTCTCAAGACTCTTTAACAAGCTCTCTAAACTCACTTCTCTTTTTTCCTCAACTAAGCTTATGCTTAAATCTTCTTCTTCTCCTTTCTCCCTAAAAAAATTCTTCTAAAAGCTCCCTATACTAAACTCATGCGCAATGCCTTGTTCCCTTCTTCTTCCTCACCCCCTCCATTTATACTAAAAATCCTAACTATTTTGGGAGGGGTGGGTGAGGTATTTGTGGATAGCCATGCATTAATGCCATTAGAATAGGAATGAGAGAAAGAATAGGGGAAGAAGGAGAGTGAGGTGGAGAAAAAAAAAGGAAAAAGAAAAGAAAAAGAAATAATAATAATAATAATAATAATAAATAAATAAATAAATAAAAACAATAAATGAATAAATAACCAAAAATAAAATTACGACTAAACTTTAGAATTTAAAATAAAATGAAATTAAACCTTTGTATACTATGGTTTCATTTTAAAATTAACATTACATATTAGAGGTACTCGAACATTATTAAAACCTCGTCGGACCAAGTACGGTGTCTACATGTACAAAGACAACCTAGTATCTAACTCCCTAGAAATTTTTCGACTTTTTCGGCGAACACCAACAAATTTTCCGACGACCAAAATTTTTTTCCCACTTTTTTCCTTTCTTTTCTTCTACCTCTTTTTTTTTTTTTTTGTCTTTATTTTTGTTTTTTATATTTTTCAAAATGGAAATGAGAATAAAGATTTAAGAAAAAAAAATCGGTCGCCAGAAAAGTCGTCGACCATCGCTGGAAGAGTGTCGGAAAGTTCATGGTGGTCACCGAAAAAGTCGTCGGTGGTCGTCGGAAAATTCGCTGGCCGATCATCGCCGGAAAAGTCAAGGAGACACATGGAAGAAGAAAGGAGAGAGTTACTGTAGAGAATGGATAGAATAATTGGGTGGGTTGAATGGTGGTTACTGTAGCAACACGGAGGTAAAAATAACTCACTTCACCCATTATTTTTGTTGATGCTCCAAACACTGAGTGAGTTATAATAGCCCCCACTATTATAACCAACACAGGGGGTCAAACGGCCCCTAAGTGAATTTGAACATTTTAAATTCCATTCAAGACTAATATACTAGATTACTCTTTACGAGCTACTAGTAGGACCTAATGGACCTACAGATCAGAAGCTCCAACGATATGAGATTAATTGGCTAAACTCATTAACCAAATAAATCAATATTTGTTAACTGTGGGTACACTCCACTATAGACCCACAGTTGCACTCTTCTCACTGTAGATATATTTCTGTGTCCACAGATATAGACCAATAACAACAAATTAGTCTTTCACGAGTGTTCGTAACACCAGCTGAGTCAAATTATCGTTTTACCCCTAAGTTACCTTTACATCCTTAAGTACCAGTGCTCCTCTAATGAACAACCTGTTTATGGTCCAACCATTAAACAGAAATCCCTCTCGGGCCGGTGAGAGGGTAGGACCCTTTGTTCAAGACTCGGAGACACCACTTAAGTAAACACTCATCTACTTACCCTAAAGTCAAGGAGTGAATTCCATCTTGTGTGATTATGTTTTCAGCTCCCCACTCGGTCTTGTCCCCAAATTGGTAGGCTTATTGAGTCGACGTACTAACCACTCTCACCCATACAAATCAAAGGACAATCCCTCGTAAACAGAAGTCCATAGTACACTCAAGATTAAGACTAAGTTGCTCAGGTCATCCTATTGAAATAGAAACCTATCTAGCCAACGGAGTTACATCTAGCAGTTACTATTTCGCGGTCTGGTCTTATGCAAACTTATTGCATAGGATATCCCTACTCGCATTCACTTACACAAACACATTGGATCATTTCGTTTGTATCAAATACAAAGTTGTTCGTATTCATAGTGTCACAAGGATAAGGTACCTAGGATCCATATACTATAGACCTTTTAGGTTACATTGTATCTTGAACATTGATCCCTATATGTCTCCACATACAGTTCAAGACTCATACAACAGCCTAGGATGTTAGTTTATTGGATTATGGTTATTTAGGAAAGACTAATATAAAATAATCAATAACGCTTTATTGAAGTAACATAGATAACACTTTATTAATGAACAATCAATTGTTACATTTACTATCTACGAGTTTTAGGGCATAAAATCGAACAATACCATCTCTCTGGGTAACTAATGCACATAAGGCACATAAAACCACAACCAACAAGAAGTATTCTCTTCAACAATAGCAAAGGTAAGGAAAAATCTATTCCATTTGAGTCAACAGATGAAACTATCAATAATTTCCCTTTATACTTGCCATAAAGGTGTATACCATCAATCTGAATCATCGGTCTACAGTATTTAAAACCATCTACTGCGGGACCAAACGACCAAAAATTTGATTACCCGGTACCTCAATTGGAATGAAGTCCCATAGAACCCGAGTTTGTGGATTATAGTGTACAACAACCATAAACCAATACAAAAGTTCTTCATACGATTTCTCCCAAACACCAAATACTTTAACCAAAGCTTTTCGTTTAGCTTTCCATACACACCTGTAATTAACACTATGACCATGGTTTTTTTTTATAGTTTCTTGTAACATTCTATAGAAGCTCCATGATCACTTCGAACAATGTTTTGGATTTCATTTCACATAAAATCCAAGTCCAATTGTGAATGATCTTGTGTGAGTTCTGGTTATAAACACGAATGTTCCACTTCAAGTTTCGTAATTTCAAACATTTCATGAGTTTTACACCAATAGGCACAAAGCCTTCAATTGCACCCTTCATCTCATTGTTTGCATTTCACACCAAATATTTAGATTTGATTTTACCACAGTAATCTGATAATAGTGTACAACACAATATTTTTTAACAACAGTATGTAGATCTTGTTTACTCTCAAATAATAATCCTTTGGTGATTACACTTGGGTTCATTTCTACACACCTTGCTCCTTCTTCCAATGTGGACCCTTCTCCACATATTGAATTAGTAATCTCCCAATTTATATGTGTGAACATATCTGAAGGTCACTCTTCATTTTTCTTTTTAGGGGGAGGATTAATATTAACATTCTATCCAAAATAATTCATCAACTTCTACCTCTATATCACTATCCTCACTATTTCTAGGTTCAAGTATCACTAACTCCTCACGAGGAAATGACATATTTTACCAATTTGACTATAACTGTAAAAAATAGAAAAATGTTAATTACATATTTATTTTTTTCAACAGGATGAAAAATATGTCACATCAGTCCAAAAAAACCCAAAAATTAAATGAACTAATCTAAAACATATACACCAGTCCAAAAAGCTAGGTCGAAAAAAGTATATAGAAATCATACAAAGTATTCACACAGACTAAAACAAATCAGTCCAAAAAATGTCCAAAAATTATGAATCAAATCATACAAAATAATTCAAATCAATCCAACACTATAAAACGGTCCAAAACTCGAAAAAAAAAGTCTAAAAAATATGTATAAAATCATACAAAACAATTCAAAAGATATAAATCATACAAAGTGGCCCAAATCAGTCCAAAAACCATCCAAATCAGTACAAAACAGTCCATGAACTATTCAAATCAGTATAAAACAATTCATAAACCATTCAAAAACCATCTAAATTAGTACAAAACAATCCATAAACCTAAAATAAGTCTAAAATATACCTAAAACTCCATTAATCCATCAAAGACAAACTAAAAGTTAAACCAAACATGAATGAAAATTTTTCTATACGAAAAAAGAGAAAAAAAGGAAAAATACACTTTTGGTCCCTGAGGTTTGGCTTAAGTAACACTTTGGTCCCTGAGTTTTCAAACTCAACAAAAATACGCCTGAGGTTTGAGATAAGGAGCACTTTGGTCCCTGTCGTCAATTTTTCTGTTAACTTCTAACAGTTGCTGACGTGACACTATTATTTTAATAAAAAATATTATTTTTTTATTCTTTTAATAAAAAATATTATTTTTTATTTTTTAAATAAAAAATATTATTAAAAAAATAAAATATTAATATTTTTTTTCTCCCTTTCTCTCCCTTCTTCTTCTTCTTCTCCATCTTCTCCCTCCTTCTTCCTATCTTCGGCGACTGATTTTTTTTTTTATTTCTTATTCTTCTTCTCTCCCTTTTCTTCACTGATTTTTGTTTTTAAAAAAAGAATAAAAAATTCTTTAAAAAAAATCAGTGAAGAAAATGAAGAGAAGAAGAAGAAGAAGAAGAAAGAAATAAAAAAAAAATTCAGTTGCCGACGACCGGTGGCCGGCGGTGGCCGGAGATAGGAAGAAGAATGAGGGACAAGATGGAGAAGAAAAAGAAGAGAGAGAAAGGGAGAAAGAATAAAAAAATATTAAAATATTAAAATTTTATTTTTTAATATTTTTTATTTTAAAAAATAATTTTTTTTATTAAAATAGTAGTGCCACGTCAACAACCGTTAGAAGTTAACAGAAAAATTTATGGCAGGGACCAAAGTGCTCCTTATCTCAAACCTAGGGGTATTTTTGTTGAGTTTGAAAACTCAGGGACCAAAATGTCACTTAACCCAAACATCAGGGACCAAAAGTGTATTTTTCTCAAAAAAAAAAAATAAAGTATCAGTCAACGGATGGTGGAACTATCGGCAGCGATGGCAAAGAAGTCAACGAATGATAGCGGACGGCGGCACGACATGCAACGACGACAAGGATTCGACAATGACAAGGAAATTGGTCCAGGTTCATAGAAGGAGAGATGAAACCTAAGGGTGGGGCTGTTTGCGGCGTGTGAGACAAAAGTGTGGGGTAGCTGGTAAATGATCTAGTGCCTTATCAGCGTGCCAACATGGAAATCGCATGTGAGGTTCGCGATTTACCCTTGTAATCGCGCACCATGTACATGGTTTATCGAACTTGCAACCCACATACACGATTTAGCTACCTCACTTTTGGAATTAGTTTCAGAACTTCTCTATATTTGTCTTTTTTTTTTTTTAACTACATTATTTATATAAAAAAATCCGTATAAAAACACATGAGAAAATGTAACCAAACATATGAGTGTTTAAATTCTAAACAATTTTAGTAATTTACATCCATAGTAGTTTTTCTTTAAAACAATTTGCATATATCCATGATTTATTATTGGATAATATAACAATTATTTTCCAATATGAATAGTCCTAACCATATTGCAGGATCTTTTCCGAGTTCTGTCATGCAACAAAACATATTGTGAGCAATCTTCTATACCTACAAAACATTCTATGATTGATCCTGTCATGTTTGGTCCCATAGTTTGTATTCTTGTGATCTGATTTCATTTTAAGCTTCACAAAGTTCAACAATTACTGGTCTACAAAAAGAGAGATGTTAAAACAAAGGATTTTCAACTCCAAACTTCTCAGTAACTTCTCACCCTCCCTAGAGATAGAGAAGGAGAGAGATTAAACCATGTCACTCTCTGATGATTCCCATCATTTTCTCTAATCCAAATTTGGAAATCTTTTCTGAAACTCAGTCATTAAAGCCAAGTTCTCTTGATGAAGGATACTGGCTTTGAGTTTTTTTTTTCCTTCATACAATGAACTTAAAAGTAGTTTTTTCATAGATCAAACTTTTCAACAATTAACTTTCTTTTTTCTTTTTGAAATAATTCGCCTATGGTCTAATAGTGAATAAAATTCAATTTAATTCTATAGTTTCTTTTGTAGTATCGAAGTATGTGATTGACTTCTAGTGACAACTTTAACAACCTACGTGTGAGATTATATTTTTTATTTTTTTCAAATTTATTTAGTTGTCCTATTTTATCTCTCTTTCTCTTGATCCTACTTTGTTATCCACTCTTGACTCTCATATTCTATTATATTGATTGCCATTAGCACTTACATATAACTAAGGATTAAAGGTAATAAACCAAAACTATCTCAAAAGTTCTGTTATTTTATTGCCATTAGCACTTACATATAAATTGATTGTCTCAACATACTAGCTAATACAATTAGAAAACTTCCTCCACAAAAAAAAAAAAAAAAAAAAAAAAAAAAAGTTGCTCCAAGAACAAAAAGGAAAAAGTACTTGGTTGGCCTATAGTCGAATGACATTGCTTGTAGTAGGAACACTCATGCTTTAACGCAATTGTAGTTCAAAACTCCAAACACTTCATCAGTCTGACCCTGTCTATAATAATAACTCCCTTGCCAAGCCCATAGCGCCTAAATCCAAATCCATCTTAGCAAGATGAGCCACAAAGCAACTCAAAAACCTATCATCAGCAACATTAACTCCCCTTTGGTCAAACCCAAATTCACTCACAAACAAAGGAACTGCCTCATCTCCTTCCATCACGAACTCAGCTCTCCCCACACACCCATTGATGATATTTGAGCAGATTTTGTTCAGTGGGTTTCGGATGAACTTTGTTTGGGAGTCTCTACTGAAGGAATATAAGTGCACTTTGAAAAACCTATCATCAACAACAGTTTTGTGCAAACGGAAATTGAGGAAGTCCTCTCACACTTTCGCATAGTAAAAGGTTTTAAAATCTTTACAGCTTACATTGAAAAATTATGCCTAGAAATTAAAACAGAACCATGACAAATTTCTCAAAACAAGAATCAAGTACAATTAAGATAAACAATTAAAGATTGTACAAACCAATCTCAAATTGGAAAACACAGACAACTCCAACTAGAGGACGACGACGGCCGGCGGACTGCAATGGCTGGGGAATACACGTTCTGGACTAGACGCACGACGACTGAATGGTAATACACCAAGGAACTGATGATTCCGGCTAGAGGACGACGACGATGATTTGAAAAAACTCCGACTAGAGGACGACCATGGCCGGCGGACTGGGAATAGAAGTTCTGCGTGCGATAACTGAACGGTTGGGAGAGAAACGATGTGAATTAAGATTTAGGGCACGTGGGAGGTGAAAAGTTTTTAAAAATATTTTAACATTTTTTTATATAAATATTGTAAACTTTTTTAATAGTTTAGCTTTTTTATTTTTATTTTAAAATTTATTTGCCTAGTGAGCAAATGAAGTGGCCTTGTCATCATATCCACGTCAGCAAATAACGGTCCAGTCAACATTCCGTTAAGTCAAAGTTAAGTCAGGGACCATTTAGAATGATTTTACAAACCTGGGAGACTAAAGTGTATCTTTTGAAACCTCAACATTCCGTTAAATTATTTTGTGCAGATTATGCTGCTGAGCGACTGAAGGGAGCAAATTATGTGCTGCAGCAAAACTGGGAACAAAACTGCCACATCACAGCTCGTTAGCCAACTTCATGAACCGACTTTTGTTGAGTTATTTTCGGGATAAAGGAGCAAGGAGAGCCTTACACGTGTCCTAGTTGACCTAATTCAAGCCTCCCATCCTTTTATAAAAGGAAGTAGCCGTCAAAGTCAAAAGGATTCCAACTTTCCTTGGAAGCCGAATAGTATAGAGAGATTGGAGACCACCAAGAACACCATCATCCGCAAGCTGATTTAGGAGATTTATATTTTCTTTATTATCTTGTGATTATGGATATGCTTACTCAGATTGTAATTTGTGTTTCCATGCCTATTATGAACTAAGTAGCTTAGGTGTTGGTTAGGAATAATGTGATTACCGTGCTTCATCTTTAGTAATATATTGACTATTGCATTTTGGTTAATTGTTGTGCTTATTTCCATTTTATGCCCGCCTGGCCAGCCGGTGTGAATATCTCTCTCTAGTTTCAAGGATGATTTAGAGAGTGTGTGACAATTATCCACACTACGATCATTGTGTATTGGTGAACGCCAGTGACTGAGCTAGGGATAACCAGTTGCCTAGTGCTTGATCGGTCGTACTTCATTGGGGTTGAAACACATCCCAAAAAATTCGGAGTTCCGAGAGGAATCCGCTAATAATACTGCGAGAAATGCATGATCAATATTATTGCTAGAGCATCTTTTAGAACGATCACTAAATCCTAACCAGCTCCTGTCTTTAATCTGTCTGCCTATTTGTTTACTTGTTGTTCTGTCATTTATTTTGCTTCAGCATAATTCTTATAAAACCCAAATATTTTTATTATCTTTGAAACCATTAGAAAGTTACACAAAATAGATAAAGTGGAAGCTCATTCAGACCCTGGATTGATAATATTACTTGTTGCAGACTGTGTATACTTGCACAGGAATTCTAGAGTCTTTTTACACTATATTTTTATTCACTCTAGGAACCCAACAGAGGTCGACAACGGGCGGTCGACGGAAGTCGGTGACGTTCGGTAGTCCGAGGTCGATGGTGGTGGTCAGTCGGCGGCACCGGTGGTGGTCGGTCGGTGGAGGTCGACAACAATCGATAGTCGAAGGTCGACGGTAGTGGTTGGTTGGTGGAGTCGATAGTGGTCGGTCGTCGGAGGTTGACTGTAACGGTTGGTCGCTGCCATATTCGGAGGTTGGCGATGGTGGCTGGTCGACGGAGGTCGGCGATGACCGATAGTCGGTCGACGGAAGTCGACAACGGTCGGTAGTTCGAGGTCAACGGTAGCGGTCGGTCGGCTGCAGCCGGTAGTGGTCGGTTGGTGGAGGTCGACAGCAGCCGATAGTCAAAGGTCGACGGGATTGGTAAAATCGACAGCGGTTGGTTGTTAGAGGTCGACTGTAGCGTTTGGTCGCTGCCGGTATTCGAAGGTCGACGGAGGTCGGCGACGACCGGTAGTCAGAGGTCAACAACGGTCGGTCGACGAAAGTTGGCGACGATCGGTAGTTCGAGGTCGACGGTGGCAATTGGTTTGCGGCGGCCGGTAGTCGAAGGTCAACAGAGGCGGTCGATCGACGACGACCGATAGTCGGAGGTTGACGGTGGCGGTTGGTCGACGGAGGTCGGCGACAATCGATAGTCGGAGGTCAACAATGGTGGCCAGTCGGTGGAGGTCAGCGGTGACCGATAGTCAGAGATCGATGGAATTGATTAAAAAAAAAAGGAAAAAAGTTAAGAAATAACATAAATAATAAAAAATGAAAGAAATAACGAAAAAAAATCTTTAAAAAAAGGACGAGGAAGTGGTTAAAACATAGAGGAAGAGAAGAGATTGGTGTAGGAATGGGAGGGAGAGATGGATACATGGATGAAACATAGAAAAAAATAGAAACGGAATTTGAGAAACAACTTTTTGTAGTTTCTCAAATTTGGCCTTTTTCTTAGAAACGTTTCTAGAAATTTAGAAACAAGAAATAGGAATGAGTTATCAAACAAGTCTATTTCTTAAAAAAGGAGAAACGGGAATAAGAAACAGGAAACAGGAACGTTATCAAATGGGGCCATAGGGACCAAGCGTCAACAATTGGGACACCACCACTATGGCTACACTGGTATGACTCTGAGACTTCTAGAGGCAGGAGACTGGTGGGAGTCTAGGGAGCCTTTAGGGGAATTCTCTGAGAGCATGAGAATGAATAGGATGTCTTTCATCCCACCCAAGGGTCCATATTTATAGGAAATGGCCTTAAGATCTAATCCTTATAGTAAAAGGTCATGAATAAGATCTTATCCATATCTAATTTTAATTAATTCTATAATTAATTAATTGCTCAATTAAATATCATAGATTAAATTTTAAGGATTTTATTAAATTATAAATATGAATTCAATTCATATTAATTATTTGAACTCTTTCAAATATTTTCTCTCAAAAAAATTAATTTTGAAATTAATTCAAAATTATATTATAAAGTTTCATAAACTTTATATTATAATGCATCAACATACATTCTATGATTCTCCTAAATTGAACTCTTTCAATTTACAATTAATACTTAATTGCCTCAAGTCTCTTTACGAGCTACCAGTGGGACCTAATGGACCTGCAAATTAGAAGCTCCAACGATATGAGATTAATTGGCTAAACTCGTTAACCAATTAATCAATTTTCGTTAACTGTACTGGGTTCACTCCACTAAAGACCCACAGTTGCACTTTTCTCACTGCAAACATAATTCTGTGTCCACGGATATAGACCAATAACAACAAGTTAGTCCTTCACGAGTGTTCGTAACTCCAGTTGGGTCAAATTACCGTTTTACCCCTGAGTTACCTCTACCTTCTTAAGTATCAGTACTCCTCTAATGAACAACTTGTTTGTGGTCCAACCATTAAACAAAAACCTCTCTCGGGCCAGTGAGAGGGTAGGACCCTTTGTTCAAAACCTAAAGACACCACTTAAGGGAACACTCATCGTGGTGGAGTTGATAGGACGGAAGTCCAAACATCTCCTAAAGGGAATTCATAATTTCCCTTGCAGTCTCCACGCAGTCTCGTATCTCTTGGCCAAGACTTCAGTTAAGCTGGCCAGGATGTAGACATGAGCCTTTTAGTTGGCCTTAGTCCATCAGTCGTGGGCGTCCCTTACAGCCTGAGTTGCATTGCGAGGGGGAACTGGAGGACACTCCTCCGTCCAGACAAACCGAAGATCCTCAACAACCAGAATCGTATTCAGGTTGGATTTCCGCATAGGGAAATTCTCGCCGGTTAATTTTTCATTTTTAAGTAAAGCGATGATTGAGGAAGACATTGCTGGAAAAAACAAACAATTGACCGTATTAGTTATCATTGCCTTAACCCATCACACAAGCAATACAAACAATTGCACAAATCCAATCAATTTTGCAAACAATCAATCAAAGAACCCTAATAAAACTATTGATTGTGTTTAGCAACGATGTTTTAGAGGTTTAGAGGAACAACCACCGAAGGGTGATCAGTTGCTCCTCCACTAAAATGAGACACTTCTCAGTCAACTCTAATTCCAGAATAACTCATATTCCTATAGATGTTAACCATCGTTGTTCGGTCAAGGATTTGTTAACAAATTAACTTATCCCCGTAAGTGTTACCCTCCCACTTTCAAATCTCAAAGGCATGCACCAATAGGCTACCGTTAGGAAAGACAACTGTTGGTAATTATGTTGGGATTTATGCCCTAAAACTCGTAGATAGTGAAGGTAACCGTTGACCGGATATTAATGAAATAATATTGATATATTTTTCCATTAATTGTTATTAGTTATTTTATATTTGTCTTTGCCTAATAATAACCCTAATCCAATAAACTAGACATCCAAGGCTGTAATATGAGTCTTGAACTATATGTAGTGACATATGGGATCAATGTTCAAGAAACAGCCTAAAGGGTCTATAGTATAGGGATAAGACTGGGTGCCTTATCCTGGTGACACTATGGATACGACCCACTTTGTATTTGATACAAACGCTGCGATCCAACGCGTTCGTGTAGGAGACATGCGAGTGGGGGTATCCTATGCAATGAGTTTGCATAAGACCAGACCGCGAAATAGTAACCACTGGTTATAACACCGTTAACTAGTTGGTTTTCTATTTCACTAGGACGACCTAGACAACTTAGTCTTAATCCTGAGTTGATTATGGACTCCTGCTCATGAGAGACTGTCCTTTGATTTGTATGGGTGAGAGTGGCCAATACGCCGACTCAATAAGCCTACCACTTTGGGGACAAGACCGAATGGGGAGCTGGGAACATAATCGTACAAGATGGAATTCACTCCTTCCCGACTTTAGGGAAGCAGATGAGTGTTCCCTTAAGTGGTTACTCCGAGTCTTGAACAAAGGGCCCTACCCTCTCAATGGCACGAGAGGGTTTTCTGTTTGATGGTTGGACCACAAACAGGTTGTTCATTAGAGGAGAATTGGTACTTAAGGAAATAGAGGTAACCCAGGGGTAAAACGGTAATTTGACCCAGCTGGTGTTACGGACACTCGTGAAGGACTAACTAGTCGATATTGGTCTTAGATCCGTGGACACAGAAAATATGTCTGCAGTGAGAAGAGTGCAACTGTGAGTCTATAGTGGAATGTACACACAGTTAACGAATATTGATTAATGTGGTTAATGAGTTTGACCAATTAATCTCACATCGTTGGAGCTTCTGATCTGCAGGTCCATTAGGTCCCACTGGTAGCTCGTAAAGTAATTTGAGGCAACTAAGAAATAAAAGTAAATTGAAAATGTTCAATTTATTAAGGGAAACAAATATAATATATATTGATATATTATTATGAGAGAAATTAATATTTGAAAAGTTCAAATATAAATTTATGGAAGTTTGAAAGAGTTCAAAATAATGAATTAATTAAATTAAGGCCTAAAATGGGTTTGGGCAAATTAATTAATTCTAGGCCGGGAATTAAATATGTGATATTTAATTGGTGGTTAATTAATTAAAGAATTCATTAACCGGGAATTAATCAATTATGTAAATAATTAATCACTTAAGGAAGTGATTAATCTTTTATGGGAATGATCTAATCACTTATGGAAGTAATTAGTCATTTGTGGAAAAGATTAATCAATTGGGGAATTGATTGATCATGATTGATTAATTAAGGAATAAGATTGAATCAATTATGGAAAAGATTGATTTAATTGATTATTTTATTCATGGCCTCTCTTCTATAAATAGAACACTAGACCTAATTGGTCAGGACACTCTTGACACTTGACACTCTTGTAAGACAAGACCTAGAATTCTCTCTAGCCTCCCTCTTAGAGAAAGACTCCCACAAGTCTTTGGCCTCCTAGACTTAGAGACATACCGGTGTAACCTCTGTGGTTATTGTGTCATTCAAAGAAGAAAATTCCAGCGATCAATAGGCGAGGAGGCTGCTGCGTTTTCGATCGTTGAAGCGTCGTTGGCGAAGAACGGTCAAGTCTACAACGGAGGTTTGTAACGGTTCTTCCTCTTTTCGTTAGAAAAGTTTTTAAAAATAAATTCAGATTTATTTTAGCATGTTTAAACCGTTTTACAGCAACTTTAAAGTTAGTTTAAAGTTTTGTTTGAGTTATCGTAACGGTATTTTAATGTTAATTAATATACGGCGTAGGTCCAATCGATGCGCTTCCGCTGCGTGGGGACTTTTATTCCCTTCAATCGGCATCAGAGCCATCGATGTCCCTATTAATTAATTTTAAAAGTTGCGATAGGCTCTAATAGGTGGGATTTATGCATAATGTATGTTCGGTTTGCATTGAACTGTTTGGGTTAATTTTATGGCCATAGATTTTATTTTTATATGATTTTGATCATGTAAGGCCCGCTGTTTCGGGTATATTATGTAAAATCGAGTCCTATGTAAGTCCGGGTCTAGAATAGGTTTTTATGAGATGAAAATCGGAGCGATCGCCGCTGAAATCGGGGCTGAAATCGGAGAATCGATGCTGCTGCCGCCCAGATTCTTCCTCCAGACGCAACAGCGTCGGGATGCTCCTTCAACAGCGTCTCGACGCTGTCTCAATACCGAAGGCGCTCGGTAAGGAAAGCACACAGCGTCGGGACGCTACCTCAACAGCGTCTCGACGCTGTCTCGACTACGCAGGCGCCAGATATGGAAAACGCACAGCGTCGGGACGCTATCATCACAGCGTCTCGACGCTGTCACGATGGAGGCGCGACCTAGGGTTTCAAAAGGCGCGGTTCAAGGCGTGGCCGGTCCGGTTCGGACCGGTTCGGCTGGGCTGGGACCTATTTGGTCCGGTTCAGCCAATTTTTGGTATGGTTCGTGATTTTGGAGGCCGGTTCGAGGTGGTTCGGGGCGGTTCGTGCTGTCTAGACCAATTCCGGAGCTGTACATGGATATTTAGGATAGAATTTAGCTAAATTAATGTAATTTAATGCTTTATTTTATCCTAGGGGCCAAAATTAACCGGTTCAATTGCTATTTATATGCTTTATGGATGTCATATAGAATATTTGATCCCACCTTAGGTTATAAACATGCTCATGCATTTTTTATATATTATAAATTGTTATAATGTATGTTTAAATGCATGGAATTGTTTTTCATATTTTTTAATATAAGTGTATATTAATTATATGAAAAATTGGAAAGCATGAAGCATGTCATTACTTAAATTAAATATAAATAGTTATGTTTAATGTGATGAATGAAGCATGCTTGGTTGATTTTCTTGATTGGCTTATAATTGTTATAATAAAAGAAAATCAAAATTGCATGAAGCATGAAACATCCATAATAATAATATAATTGTTATATTATTCATGCAATTGATGTGGTTTAATTATTTAATTTGAATGAGATTGTTGAATGAATTAAACCCTAGATTCTTGATTATAGGATTAATCATTAAAATTTGAAATAGTTCTTCAATATTAATGATTAGAAACCGTCAATCTATAATCAAGATTTGCATGCAAACATAAGATCATAGGATAAATTGGATTAATTTTAAATTGTTTAAAATTAATTAGACCTAGATCGATTTCTAATAGGATTAGAATCTTTTCTTACTTGGAATTAAAATAGTTTTAATTGACTAAGTAGGAAAAACATTGCTATGATTATAAGGGAACTCCACCGGTAATGTTCTGTCTAAGGCTGGGGGTATTTAAGTTGACGGTTTACGGAACACTTCCTACCTGGGAACTGACCTGGACACCGGAGTTGAATTAATCATAGTTAAATGTTAGCATGCAATGTCACTAGGTTTATTAAAAGTGTTTAATACACCTAGATCTTTAGAGTAAAGACCTTACATTACTGAGGTTATAAGGGAACTCTCTCGGTAAAGTTCTGTCTAAGGCTGGGGGTATTTAAGTTGACGGTTTACGAAACACCTCCTACCTGGGAACTGACCCGAACTTTGAGTTGAATTAACCATAGTAATGTTGACTTGCAATGTTGGGTTTATTAAAAGAAGTTTAATTCACCCAAAAGATTGCAGTTGAATCCTTTCCATAATTGTTATAATAGGATCAGACTTAGATAGATTGACTTAGCCGAATACTATCTAAGTTAAACAACCCTATATTAACCTTAGGACATTTTCAGTGGGAGGAAAATTACAAAACGAGATTTAAATCAAGTTTTGCTCCTACGTCCCTATATTCACAACGTGAGATTCATGCTCGGCTTCGAGTCGCCTTAGGAGCGGCCTCCCTTCAGAAAGTGTTTGCATGGATCAATATCAAGGTGAATGGGAAAAATGTCTAGAGTAAGTGGGAGCGGGACACGTGTCAACGTATCCCTCGGTCTCCACCCATAGTTCACACCGTGAGAGTCCTATGATCCGCCTGCAGGTTGTCCTGGCGCAACCATCCCTTCGGAGGGCCTGGTCATAGGATTCGGAACATCGTGAACTCCTGAAAAGGATAGGAGCTCTTAGGCTAATCACCAACAGTTGTCTTTCCCTTCGGTAGCCTGTTGGTGCGCGCCTCTAAGATCTGAAAGTGGGAGGGTTACACTTACGAGGATGAGTTAAAAGTGTTAACAAATCCTTGACCGAACAACGGTGGCTAATGTCTATAGGAATATGAGTTATTCTGGAATTAGAATTAGCTGAGAGGTGTCTCATTTCAAAGGAGGAGTGCCTGATCACCCTTCGGTGGCTGACATTCTAAACCTCTGAAACATCGTTGCAAAACTAAATCGATAGTTTTAGGGTTCTATGATTGTCTGTTTTGCTAAAATGATTGGATTGTGTGCAATTGTTTGCTTGTATGATGGGTTAAGGCAAAGATAACTAATACGGTCATTGTTTGTTTAAATTTCAGCAATGTCTTCCTCAACTGTCTCTCTGCTTAAAAATGAGAAATTAACCGGCGAAAATTATGCTACGTGGAAGTCGAACCTGAATACGATTCTTGTTGTCGATGATCTGCGGTTCGTCTTAACGGAGGATTGTCCTCCAACCCCTGCTCGTAATGCATCCCAGGCAGTTAAGGATGCTTATGACCGCTGGACAAAGGCCAATGATAAGACTCGCGTCTATATCTTAGCCAGCTTATCTGAAGTTTTGGCTAAAAGGCATGAGAGCATGGTAACAGCGAGGGAGATTATGAACTCTCTCCAGGAGATGTTTGGACAACCGTCCTACCAACTCCACCATGACACTCTCAAATACGTTTATAGCTGTCGCATGAAAGAGGGCACGTCTGTTCGGGAGCATGTCCTGGATATGATGGTCCAATTCAACGTGGCAGAGGCAAACGGGGCGGTCATAGATGAGCGTAGTCAGGTTGCATTCATCTTAGAATCTCTTCCGAAGAGTTTTCTACAGTTTCGAAGCAATGCAATGATGAATAAAATAACATTCAACCTGACTAGCCTCCTGAATGAGCTACAGCTCTATCAGTCTCTTCTTAAGAACAAGGGACAGATAGAAGGAGAAGCAAACGTTGTTCACTCTAAAAGAAAGTTCGAGAAGGGTTCATCCTCTGGAACTAAATCTGTAGCCACTTCTTCAAATAAAACTCAGAAGAAGAAAGGAAACAAGGGGAAAGCTCCCAGTACTACTGCTAAAAGCAAGGGAAAAGCCAAAGCTGTGGCAGATAAGGGCAAGTGTTTTCACTGCAATGTAGATGGACATTGGAAGAGAAACTGCCCAAAGTACCTTGCTGAGAAAAAGAAGGAAAATGAAGGTAAATTTGATTTACTTGTTTTAGAAACATGCCTAGTAGAACATGATGAGTTAACCTGGATACTTGATTCAGGAGCAACTAATCATGTTTGCTCTTCTTTTCAGGAAAATAGTTCCTTTCGGCAGTTGAACGATGGGGAAATGACACTCAGGGTTGGAACTGGAGAAGTCATTTCAGCTAAAGCAGTGGGAGCTGCGAAGTTATTTTTTTAGAAATAGATTCTTACTTTTAGAAAGTTTGTTAATCGTTCCCAAGATTAAGAGGAACTTAATTTCTATTTCATGTTTGATTGAACAATCGTATACAGTTACTTTTTATATGAATGAAGCGTTCATTTATAAAAATGGTGTACTTATTTGTTCAGCCAAATTGGAAAATAACTTGTACGTTTTAAGACCAACCGAAAACAAAGCACTTTTAAATCACGAATTATTTAAAACTGCTGAAACTCAAAGAAAAAGGCAAAAGATTTCTCCATCAAGTAACAATACTCATCTTTGGCATCTAAGACTTGGTCATATAAACATCGATAGGATCGGTCGTTTGGTAAAGAATGGACTTCTAAGCAAGTTAGAAGATGATTCACTACCACCTTGTGAATCTTGTCTCGAGGGAAAAATGACCAAGAGACCCTTTACTGGAAAAGGTTACAGAGCCAAAGAACTCTTAGAGTTAATACATTCGGATCTATGTGGTCCAATGAATGTAAAAGCTCGAGGAGGGTATGAATATTTCATCTCATTTATAGATGATTATTCAAGATATGGTTACTTGTACCTAATGGGACATAAGTCTGAAGCCCTTGAAAAGTTCAAGGAGTTTAAGGCTGAAGTTGAAAACCTATTAGGTAAATCTATTAAAATACTTCGATCTGATCGAGGAGGGGAGTATATAGATCAAAGATTCCAGGATTATATGATAGAACATGGAATCCAATCTCAACTCTCAGCCCCTGGTACACCTCAACAGAATGGTGTGTCAGAAAGGAGAAATAGAACCTTGTTGGACATGGCTCGATCAATGATGAGCTATGCTCAATTGCCTAGCTCGTTTTGGGGGTATGCAGTAGAGACTGCAGTATACATCTTGAACAATGTTTCCTCGAAAAGTGTTTCTGAAACACCTTTCGAATTATGGAAGGGGCGTAAACCTAGTTTGCATCACTTTCGCATCTGGGGTTGTCCAGCACACGTGCTTGTGACAAATCCTAAGAAACTGGAACCTCGTTCAAAACTGTGTCAATTTGTTGGTTACCCTAAAGAAACGAGAGGTGGTTATTTCTACGACCCACAAGAAAATAAGGTGATTGTATCGACAAACGCCACTTTCTTAGAGGAAGACCACATGAGAGATCATAAACCACGCAGCAAAATAATATTAGGAGAAGCTACTGAAGAATCATCAAGAGTTGATGATGAAGTTGGACCTTCAACAAGGGTTGATGAAGGAACTAGTTCTTCAGATCCATCCCGTCCATCTCAAACGTTGGGAATGCCTCGACGCAGTGGGATGGTTGTATTACAACCTGACCGCTACTTGGGTTTAATTGAAACTCAGGTTGTCATACCTAACGATGGCATTGAGGATCCATTGTCCTATCGACAGGCAATGAATGACGAAGAGAAGGATGAATGGGTCAAAGCCATGAACCTGGAAATGGAGTCTATGTACTCCAATTCTGTATGGGAACTTACAGATCTACCAAATGGGGTAAAACCCATAGGGTGCAAATGGATCTATAAGAGAAAAAGAGATGCAACTGGAAAGGTACAGACCTTCAAAGCTAGACTAGTGGCAAAGGGTTATACCCAAAAAGAAGGGGTTGACTATGAGGAAACCTTTTCTCCTGTAGCCATGTTAAAGTCCATAAGAATTCTCTTATCCATAGCCACATATTATGACTATGAAATATGGCAAATGGATGTCAAGACTGCCTTTCTGAACGGTAATCTTGAAGAGAATATCTTCATGTCTCAACCCGAAGGGTTCATAGCCCAAGGTCAGGAACAAAAGGTTTGTAAGCTTAATCGATCCATTTATGGATTGAAGCAAGCGTCCAGATCATGGAACATTAGATTTGATACTGCAATCAAATCTTTTGGCTTTGACCAAAACGTTGATGAGCCTTGTGTATACAAGAAAGTCAACAAAAGGAAAGTAGCTTTTCTAATACTTTATGTAGACGATATCCTACTCATTGGGAATGATGTAGGATACCTCACTGACATTAAGAAATGGCTAGCAGCCCAATTCCAAATGAAAAATCTGGGAGAGGCTCAATATGTTCTGGGAATCCAAATCATTAGGGATCGTAAGAACAAAACGCTACTAGCCCTGTCTCAAGCAACGTATATTGACAAGATGTTGTCTCGATATTCGATGCAAAACTCCAAGAAGGGACTACTACCCTTCAGACATGGGGTACACCTGTCTAAGGAACAGTCTCCTAAGACACCTCAAGAAGTTGAGAACATGAGACACATTCCCTACGCCTCAGCTGTGGGCAGCTTAATGTATGCCATGCTCTGCACTAGGCCTGACATATGTTATGCAGTGGAAGTAGTCAGTAGGTATCAGTCTAATCCAGGGTTGGACCACTGGGGAGCGGTTAAGAATATCCTCAAGTATCTTCGGAGAACGAGGGACTACATGCTTGTGTATGGAGCTAAGGATTTGATTCTTACTGGATACACTGATTCTGACTTTCAAGCTGATAAGGATTCAAGGAAATCCACATCAGGGTCAGTATTCACCCTCAATGGAGGAGCAGTAGTGTGGAGAAGCATCAAACAAGGATGCATAGAAGACTCAACCATGGAGGCTGAGTATGTAGCAGCTTGCGAAGAAGCTAAGGAGGCAGTATGGCTCAGAAAGTTCTTGACTGATTTGGAAGTAGTTCCGAATATGAACGTGCCCATAACACTATACTGTGACAATAGTGGGGCTGTAGCCAACTCAAAAGAACCTCGAAGCCACAAACGAGGTAAACACATCGAGAGGAAGTATCACCTGATACGGGAGATTGTGCAACGAGGAGATGTGATCGTCACTAAGATCGCCTCGGAGCACAACATCGCTGATCCATTTACGAAGGCTCTCACGGCTAAAGTGTTTGAGGGTCATCTAGAGGGTCTAGGTCTACGAGATATGTATGCCATCTAATCTAGGGCAAGTGGGAGAAATGTATAATGGGTATAAGGATGCCCTAGTTCATTGTATTTCCAGCTTTAGATTATTGCATTTACATCCCACTAACTAGTGTTTTAGTTCAAGTGGGAGTTTGTTGGGATTTATGCCCTAAAACTCGTAGATAGTGAATGTAACCGTTGACCGGATATTAATGAAATAATATTGATATATTTTTTCCATTAATTGTTATTAGTTATTTTATATTTGTCTTTGCCTAATAATAACCCTAATCCAATAAACTAGACATCCAAGGCTGTAATATGAGTCTTGAACTATATGTAGCGACATATGGGATCATTGTTCAAGAAACAGCCTAAAGGGTCTATAGTATAGGGATAAGACTGGGTGCCTTATCCTGGTGACACTATGGATACGACCCACTTTGTATTTGATACAAACGCTGCGATCCAACGCGTTCGTGTAGGAGACATGCGAGTGGGGGTATCCTATGCAATGAGTTTGCATAAGACCGGACCGCGAAATAGTAACCACTGGTTATAACACCGTTAACTAGTTGGTTTTCTATTTCACTAGGACGACCTAGACAACTTAGTCTTAATCCTGAGTTGATTATGGACTCCTGCTCATGAGAGATTGTCCTTTGATTTGTATGGGTGAGAGTGGCCAATACGCCGACTCAATAAGCCTACCACTTTGGGGACAAGACCGAATGAGGAGCTGGGAACATAATCGTACAAGATGGAATTCACTCCTTCCCGACTTTAGGGAAGCAGATGAGTGTTCCCTTAAGTGGTTACTCCGAGTCTTGAACAAAGGGCCCTACCCTCTCAATGGCACGAGAGGGTTTTCTGTTTGATGGTTGGACCACAAACAGGTTGTTCATTAGAGGAGAATTGGTACTTAAGGAGATAGAGGTAACCCAGGGGTAAAACGGTAATTTGACCCAGCTGGTGTTACAGACACTCGTGAAGGACTAACTAGTCGATATTGGTCTAGATCCGTGGACATAGAAAATATGTCTGCAGTGAGAAGAGTGCAACTGTGAGTCTATAGTGGAATGTACACACAGTTAACGAATATTGATTAATGTGGTTAATGAGTTTGACCAATTAATCTCACATCGTTGGAGCTTCTGATCTGCAGGTCCATTAGGTCCCACTGGTAGCTCGTAAAGTAATTTGAGGCAACTAAGAAATAAAAGTAAATTGAAAATGTTCAATTTATTAAGGGAAACAAATATAATATATATTGATATATTATTATGAGAGAAATTAATATTTGAAAAGTTCAAATATAAATTTATGGAAGTTTGAAAGAGTTCAAAATAATGAATTAATTAAATTAAGGCATGAAATGTGTTTGGGCAAATTAATTAATTCTAGGCCGGGAATTAAATATGTGATATTTAATTGGTGGTTAATTAATTAAAGAATTCATTAACCGGGAATTAATCATTTATGGGAATGATCTAATCACTTATGGAAGTAATTAGTCATTTGTGGAAAAGATTAATCAATTGGGGAATTGATTGATCATGATTGATTAATTAAGGAATAAGATTGAATCAATTATGGAAAAGATTGATTTAATTGATTATTTTATTCATGGCCTCTCTTCTATAAATAGAACACTAGACCTAATTGGTCATGACACTCTTGACATTTGACACTCTTGTAAGACAAGACCTAGAATTCTCTCTAGCCTCCCTCTTAGAGAAAGACTCCCACAAGTCTTTGGCCTCCTAGACTTAGAGACATACCGGTGTAACCTCTGTGGTTATTGTGTCATTCAAAGAAGAAAATTCCAGCGATCAATAGGCGAGGAGGCTGCTGCGTTTTCGATCGTTGAACCGTCGTTGGCGAAGAACGGTCAAGTCTACAACGGAGGTTTGTAACGGTTCTTCCTCTTTTCGTTAGAAAAGTTTTTAAAAATAAATTCAGATTTATTTTAGCATGTTTAAACCGTTTTACAGCAACTTTAAAGTTAGTTTAAAGTTTTGTTTGAGTTATCGTAACGGTATTTTAATGTTAATTAATATACGGCGTAAGGTCCAATCGATGCGCTTCCGCTGCGTGGGGACTTTTATTCCCTTCAGGTTTAAGTTCAAATTGTGGAGCATATTTGGTTGGATCCAAAGTCACAGTATTCATGGATCATGCAGCAATAAGGTATTTAATGTCTAAGAAAGATGAAAAACCTAGGCTAATTCGTTGGGTTTTATTATTGCAGGAGTTCGACTTGGAGATAAAGGACAAGAAGGGATCAGAGAATGTCATTGCAGATCATTTGTCACGTCTTGATCCATCATCATCTTTGCTGGGGCAATATGCCATTTCAGATGCTTTTCCGGATGAACAGCTTTTTGCTGTTGAGGTAAAGGTAGTCAGGGATGTCCCTTGGTATGCTGACTTTGCCAACTTTTTGGAAAAAGGAGTCACTCCTATTGACATGGACTGGAGGCAGAAGAAAAAGTTTAAGCATGATGCGAAATTTTTCTATTGGGATGAACCATTTATGTATAAGCAATGCTCTGACGGTATTATTCGTAGGTGTGTTTCAGGTGATGAAGCAAAGGAAATCCTTGAGCAATGTCACTCTTCGCTGTATGGAGGTCATTTCAGCGGTTAGAGGACAACTATGAGGATTTTACATTGTGGATTCTTCTGGCCTACCTTATTCAAGGATGCCCATTGGTTCTACAAGCAATGTGATGCTTGCCAAAGGAGAGGAAACTTAGGGCCCAGAGATGAAATGCCTCTTACTTATGTGTAAGAAGTTGAATTATTCGATGTATGGGGTATTGATTTTATGGGGCCATTTCCCCCTTCTAACGGCAATATTTTTATCTTATTGGCAGTGGATTATGTGTCCAAGTGGGTGGAGGCCATTGCATGTCATCAGAGTGATGCCAAGATAGTTGCAAGGTTCCTTCAATCGCACATCTTTGCGCGCTTTGGGACACCTAGAGCTCTAGTGAGTGATGAGGGTACGCATTTTGTTAATAATATCTTAACTAAGCTTTTAGCTAAGTATGGGATTAAGCATAGGGTAGCTACCCCTTATCACCCACAAGCAAATGGTCAAGCTGAAATTAGTAATAGGGAAATAAAAGCGATTCTAGAGAAAGTAGTACATCCATCTAGAAAGGATTGGTTTTTTAGGTTGGATGAGGCTCTTTGGGCTTATAGGACAGCCTATAAGACTCCTCTACGTATGTCTCCCTATAGGTTAGTATATGGGAAAGCTTGTCATTTACCATTAGAGCTAGAGCATAAAACGTTTTGGGCTTTGAAAAAATTGAATTTGGATTTGAGTCGTGCAGGAGCAATAAGAATGCTGCAGCTTAATGAACTGGAGGAATTTCGCCAATTTTCTTATGAAAATGCGAAAATGTATAAAGAAAAGACCAAGCTATGGCATGACAAGAAAATTAAATCTAAAGAGTTTGTCAAGGGTCAGAAAGTTTTGCTTTATAATTCTAGATTAAAATTGTTTCCTGGGAAGCTAAAATCTAAATGGTCATGACCGTTTATTGTGATTGAGGTTTTCCCCCATGGAGCAATTACTTTGCAGGATGAAAAAGATGGGAGAGTATTCAAGGTGAATGGACAGTGTGTGAAGCACTATCGGGGTGAGGAGTTTCAGTCGAAATATCCTTCCCTAAAATTGGTTGATGATTGAGAGAGCAGGATTTTTGCGGGAGCATTTCACAGAGCAAAATTTTAAGCTCCTAGTGTTTGTATTGATTTTATTTTTCTGATTTGTTTTTAATTTCGATTAGGTTAGATTTGATTTTGCATGGTTTATTAGATTTTATCTTTAAGAATTTTTATTATTTTTGGTAGTTTTGATTTGATTTATTTCGTTTTGAATTTGATTTAATTATCAGGTTATTTATTTAAATTATCTTTGAATTAATTAGATTTTATTAAATCTAGAGTTCATTTTCAGTTATTTGAATTCTGATTAGTTTAGATTTAATAAAGATTTTCTCTTATTTATTCGGCTTCAATTAGAAATAAAAGATAAGATTTAGGTGGATTGGGTCGGTTAAATTTGAATTTGAATTTGATTCGAATTTCGTATCCAAGATTTTTCAGGTTCAAACGATTGTTGCAGCAAAGTTATGGCTGAAGCAAATTCATCCAAATTAGAAGGGATTTCATTGAAAATTTATTATTTTAACGGTTGGGATTTTCTTTGAATTTTCCCAGGTAAATTTGCATGCGTTATCTAAAGCGGCCACGTGTCACAACTGTTGGGATTTATGCCCTAAAACTCGTAGATAGTGAATGTAACCGTTGACCGGATATTAATGAAATAATATTGATATATTTTTTCCATTAATTGTTATTAGTTATTTTATATTTGTCTTTGCCTAATAATAACCCTAATCCAATAAACTAGACATCCAAGGCTGTAATATGAGTCTTGAACTATATGTAGCGACATATGGGATCATTGTTCAAGAAACATCCTAAAGGGTCTATAGTATAGGGATAAGACTGGGTGCCTTATCCTGGTGACACTATGGATACAACCCACTTTGTATTTGATACAAACGCTGCGATCCAACGCGTTGGTGTAGGAGACATGCGAGTGGGGGTATCCTATGCAATGAGTTTGCATAAGACCGGACCGCGAAATAGTAACCACTGGTTATAACACCGTTAACTAGTTGGTTTTCTATTTCACTAGGACGACCTAGACAACTTAGTCTTAATCCTGAGTTGATTATGGACTCCTGCTCATGAGAGATTGACCTTTGATTTGTATGGGTGAGAGTGGCCAATACGCCGACTCAATAAGCCTACCACTTTGGGGACAAGACCGAATGAGGAGCTGGGAACATAATCGTACAAGATGGAATTCACTCCTTCCCGACTTTAGGGAAGCAGATGAGTGTTCCCTTAAGTGGTTACTCCGAGTCTTGAACAAAGGGCCCTACCCTCTCAATGGCACGAGAGGGTTTTCTGTTTGATGGTTGGACCACAAACAGGTTGTTCATTAGAGGAGAATTGGTACTTAAGGAGATAGAGGTAACCCAGGAGTAAAACGGTAATTTGACCCAGCTGGTGTTACGGACACTCGTGAAGGACTAACTAGTCGATATTGGTCTAAGATCCGTGGACACAGAAAATATGTCTGCAGTGAGAAGAGTGCAACTGTGAGTCTATAGTGGAATGTACACACAGTTAACGAATATTGATTAATGTGGTTAATGAGTTTGACCAATTAATCTCACATCGTTGGAGCTTCTGATCTGCAGGTCCATAAGGTCCCACTGGTAGCTCGTAAAGTAATTTGAGGCAACTAAGAAATAAAAGTAAATTGAAAATGTTCAATTTATTAAAGGAAACAAATATAATATATATTGATATATTATTATGAGAGAAATTAATATTTGAAAAGTTCAAATATAAATTTATGGAAGTTTGAAAGAGTTCAAAATAATGAATTAATTAAATTAAGGCCTAAAATGTGTTTGGGAAAATTAATTAATTCTAGGCCGGGAATTAAATATGTGATATTTAATTGGTGGTTAATTAATTAAAGAATTCATTAACCGGGAATTAATCAATTATGTAAATAATTAATCACTTAAGGAAGTGATTAATCATTTATGGGAATGATCTAATCACTTATGGAAGTAATAATAATTAGTCATTTGTGGAAAAGATTAATCAATTGGGGAATTGATTGATCATGATTGATTAATTAAGGAATAAGATTGAATCAATTATGGAAAAGATTGATTTAATTGATTATTTTATTCATGGCCTCTCTTCTATAAATAGAACACTAGACCTAATTGGTCATGACACTCTTGACACTTGACACTCTTGTAAGACAAGACCTAGAATTCTCTCTAGCCTCCCTCTTAGAGAAAGACTCCCACAAGTCTTTGGCCTCCTAGACTTAGAGACATACCGGTGTAACCTCTGTGGTTATTGTGTCAATCAAAGAAGAATTTCCAGCGAAGAAAACCTTAAAGCGGCTGCTGCGTTTTCGTTCGTGGAGCGTCGTTGGCGAAGAACGGTCAAGTCTACAACGGAGGTTTGTAACGGTTCTTCCCCTTTTCTTTAGAAAAGTTTTTAAAATAAATTTAGATTTATTTTAGCATGTTTAAACCGTTTTACAGCGACTTTAAAGTTAGTTTAAAGTTTTGTTTGAGTTATCGTAACGGTATTTTAATGTTAATTAATATACGGCGTAAGGTCCAATCGATGCGCTTCCGCTGCGTGGGGACTTTTATTCCCTTCAACAACAAGATGATCCAACGGTCTCATTAGTTGACAGCGCATAATTAATTACTGCGGGCGATTTGAAATCAGGAATTTACCGTTGATGATTTAAATTAAACGGTAATATAATTTAATGGGAGCAAATCTTTTCGGTTAAGATTTCAAGTTGCTGGAGCCCTATTTATTAACATCCTCTGGTAGGTAAGTTTCACTTTATCTTCTTGATTCATCCATTGTTGTTTCCATTTTTCTTTCATTCTCTGTGTGTGATATAGAATTCCTTTTGAAACTCTTCGATGGCTAAAATGAGAGCGAGAAAAGAGAGAGATAACGAGGAAGATGAGATACCTGTTACCCCCGAAGTTCAGAAGGTAAAAACGAAGAAAAAAGAACGCCGGAAGAGAAAGAAGCCAAGAAAAGGAGAAGACAGCAGAGGATTGAGGATCAAGAAGCTATTCAGAGGGTGGTGGAAGATTTTGCTGCCACAGTAATTGAGGATGACCCGCAAGAACCAGAAGAACAGAACCCAGAGGAGGCTGAGCAGAGAGTTGTGGATACAGAAGAAGTTCGAGAGGAGGTTCGAGAAACACAGGATGAGGTTGTGTCGAAAGAAGCTGTAGAGGCTGTGCCTAAAGGTAATAATGAGCCAGTGCATGAGGCTCAGGTGGAGGTGGTCATGTCGGAGGTGCCCAGACGTCGCCGCATTAAGCGGAAGGCTGGGCGCATTCAAGTGATTAGGGCTAATACCCCGTCACCACCATCATCAGATTCTGAGAAAGAGAAGGCAGAACGAGAGGAAAGAGAGAAAAAAGAGGCTGTGGAAAAAGAGAGAAAAGAGGCAGAGAAGAAGGCTGAGGAAGAACAGTTGCTCAAGCGTAGGGCGAAAAAGGGCAAAAATATTGCTGAAGCATTGGCGAAACACGATGAAATAGAGGAACAACAATTGTCGTATGATCGCTTCGTCAACGATTTTGCCAGAGCAAAATACGCCGAGCTTCTGAAAAGAGATTTCTTATTTGAACGAGGATTTAGCGGTGATCTCCCACAGTTTTTGAGGACCGGTATTACAGACCACGGTTTGGCGCTATTTTGTGCGAAGTCTGAGTCTGTAAACGCACAGATGGTACGTGAATTTTATGCTAACATTGACAAGGAGGATGGATTCCAGGTGATTGTCCGAGGAGTTGAGGTAGATTGGAGTCCCAGTGCTATCAACGCACTGTACAATCTTCAGAACTTCCCCCATACGGCATATAATGAGATGGTTGTAGCGCCATCTAACGAGCAGTTAAGTGAAGCCGTAAGGGAGGTAGGAATTGAAGGAGCACAGTGGCAGTTGTCAAAGACTCAGAAGAGGACATTCCAGTCGGCTTATTTGAAGAGGGAAGCGAACACGTGGACGAGATTTATCAGACAAAGGTTGCTTCCAACAACACACGACTCGACAATCTCCAGGGAACGAGTTCTTCTAGCTTTTGCGATTTTGCGGTCTCTCAGCATAAATGTGGAGAAAATTATTTCAGGTGAAATTTCTAGCTGTTGGAAGAAGAATGTGGGGAAATTGTTTTTTCCGAACACGATCACATTGCTGTGCAAGCAAGCAGGGGTACAGGAGAGTGACGGGGATGTTATACTATTTGACAAAGGGATTATTGATACGCCCAATTTGGCACGGCTCCAGCGTATGCAGGAGGTACGTCAAGGTGGGCTTATCTACGGCATCAACACGATTCTAGAACAACTGGCACTTTCGGCCAGTAGACAGGAGTTTGCTGAAAGGCAGACTTTAACCTTCTGGAACTATGTTAAGAATCAAGATGCCAGCTTGAGGAAGGCGCTTCAAGAGAATTTTTCCAAGCCATATCCAACCCTTCCTGCATTCCCTGAGGATTTGTTGAACCCCTGGATTCCACCCCCACCGGTTGAAAGAGGAGAAGAGGATAATGAAAATGAGCAAGGCCAAGAGGACTGATGGATGCGGTGGCCTTGAGCGAGCATAATTTTTGTTCTTGACTTTTTGTTTGCTCGCGCATTTTCTAAATCCCCTTTTCTATTGATGTTATGTTTGTTTGCTCCTTTTTTAATTTTCTGCTTATTTGAAAAAAATATATATGATTTGTAATCTCTTTTTCGTACGTTTTTAATGAAATTTCTAGATGTTTCTGTTCTATGAGCACTGAGTAACTCTAACTTAACTAATTTTATTCTGAATTTTTGAAGCTCGGACTGATTACGCTTAATTAGATCAAGGTATTCTAATCTCCAGAAACCTTTTGCTTGAGCATTTCTTCTATCCTGGACTGTTGCTGCGGCAAAGAAGATTTTGGAGGTAGTGTTGACTTATATGATCCATTTTAAGCTTAGTTCTAGTCCCACGTTTAGTTTAAAAATTTAGATAGAAATAATTAAGTTTAGAGGTGTAATTGCTAAATTAATGATTCATTGGGGACAATGAATAATTCAAGTTTGGGGGACTTTTTGCTACTCCAATTGTTTTGCTCGAGCATTCATCTTCTTCAATTAGCCTTGAACACCACCACGCAGTTGCACCGGTATTTTCTAAGGGATGAAGGTTGAGAGGCTTGTGGGAACCCAATCTCTAAGGTTTCTCTAGAATATTTTTCTGTAATGCACAGAGAGAGAACAAAACGAGAGAGAATGAGAGAGTGGGGGAGAAGTTGCGTGAGAGTGGGGATGATTTTTTCAACTGAAAGAATCCCCTCCTTTTACCTATCGTTGAAGAGAGGGAAAAACGGGCAACTTCACACATAACATCAGGTAACTGATTAATCAATTACCTGATATTTTAATTAATTATAAATTAAAATTCAAAAAATTATAATTATAATTAATTACCTTTTAATTAATCAACATTAATTAAATCAACATTAATTTAAATCCTATTTAAATTAATATCCATCTTTAACCTATAGTTTAATTAAATCAAATTTAATTAAACTAAATCAATTAATTAATTAAAAAATAATAAAATTGAATATCATATATTCAATTATTATTCTCTCTCATAAAACTATAGTACTAATGTACATCCAATGCACATTAATTATAACCTATAGTTTTAATATGAATCAAATTCATATTTTAGCTTAATATTCGAACACCTTCGAATATTCAATCCTTCCTTAGAAATTTACCTCAACGCCCTAAATGAGCTACCGGTGGGACCTAATGGACCTACAGATCAGAAGCTCCAACGATATGAGATTAATTGGCTAAACTCATTAACCAAGTTAATCAATATTCGTTAACCGCGGTTCACTAATGTGGAATTTTCCTTACCGCAAGCGCACGGGTCAAGTAATAATAAAGTGTTCGTATAAACGAGTGTCGTCCTCTGGATTTGATGTTTAAGCAAATCAAGTATTGTGAATTTTCTTGCCCAATTTTATTTAGGGATCAAAAAGTGATGATTGAATAATAAGAAAACTAAATCAAAACACGTAGAAAGTGTGGAATTTCAAGTGGGAAAACTACTTAGGGAATTGATTTCGCCGATTTAGTTTAGGATTGATTTTAAGGAGTAAGTTATTAAGCAGAATGAAATTATGAGCCAAAGACCCTTTAATCACAACTACCTCTCCCGAGTATAATTGATTCTCATACAAATTAGCCAACTTGATATCCCTAATCTAAGTTTATTAATCATGCAAGGCAATGAGATCTTTTAACCAATTCTAAAGTTAATCTAAAACCGTCACGAATTAGAAACTAAACTTTAGTCATGCAATCTTGAGTTAGTCTAAATCAAATCCCCTCTCCCGAGCTAGATTCGAAACTTAAATCATTCAACTAATGGCCAATTAATTGAAAGCATTAAATCAAGATTACAAACATAATAACATTACACAACTTAAACCATAAATCAATCCATAAACACAATCAACTACATCAATCCCTAAGCTTACAAGTTTAGCTACTCATGATTAAAATTACAAGCTCAACTAAACATGTAAAAGCCATAAAAATCTAACTAAAGTGAGGGAAAGAAGAATTAAACTCGTTGTAGGCCGAGACCGAACGTCCCCGTCACGATCCCTACGAACAATGGGTTGATTTCCGAATTTTCCCCTTTGCTTCAACCTTGAATTCCTCTCTTTTTGCTCTGTTTACGGCCCCAAGAAGTCCCAAAATTGGTTCCCCCAAAAACTTAGCCAAAAGGATGCTTAAATAGCAAAATTTCGTCGTAGCGTCGAGACGCTGTCGCGATGACAATTTTGGAAAATTTTTCTATAGCGTCGTGACACTATGAATTTTTTTTTTTTTTTTTAGGTAGAAAACTCCATTTGACTCCAATTGCTGAATTAAGCTTCAAACACGTACTTCCTACAAATAAAACATAAAATTGCATAAATTTGGGCAAATAATTATAAAAGACTAGCTTAATTAATCAGAGAAAAATAGCTAGCTATGCTCGCTATCATTCACTCCACTAAAGAACCACGACTCACTCTTCTCACTGCATATATATTTCTGTGTCCGCGGATATTGACCATCAATAGCAAGTTAGCCCTTCACGTGTGTTCGTACCCCAGCTAGGTCAAATTACCGTTTTACCCCTGGGTTACCTCTTGGTCCTTAAGTACCAGTGCTCCTCTAATGAACAACCTGTTTGAGGTCCAACCAACAAACAGAAATCCCTCTCGTGCCATAAAGAGGGTAGGGCCCATTGTTCAAGACCCGGAGACACCACTTAAGGGAACACACCTCTACTTACCCTAATATCGGGAAGGAGTGAATTCCATATTGTAAGACTACGTTCCCAGCTCCCCACTCGGTCTTGTCCCCAAAATGGTAGGCTTATTGAGTCGGCGAACAGGTCACTCTCACCCGTACAAATCAAAGTACAATCCCTCATGGACAGGAGTCCATAATCCACTCAGGATTAAGGCCAAGTTGCCTAGGTCATCCTAGTGAAATAGAAACCGAGCTAACTAACGGTGTTATAGTTAGTGGTTAACTATTTTGCGGTCCGGTCTTTGTGCAAACTCATTGCACAGGATACCCCCACTCGCATGTCAACTACATGAACGCGTTGGATCATTACGTTTGTATCAATATACAAAGTGGGTCGTATCCATAGTGTCACCAGGACAAGGTACCCAACCTTATCCCTATACTACAGACCCTTTAGGCTAAAACTTGAACATTGATCCCCGTATGTCCCTACATACTAGTTCAAACCTCATTCTATTAGCCTTGGATGTTTAGTTTATTGGATTAGGGTTAATAAGACAAGATATAATACAAACATTGAATAATACATCACTTTTATTAATGTTCGGTCAAATGTATATTTACTATCTACGAGTTTTAAGGCATAAAACCCAACAAACTCCCACTTGAACTAAAACTCAAGTTACAGGGAAAGTATATACAATATAATCCAAAGCTGGAAATGGTACATGTATGTTGTACATTACATGAAAAATAAATATACAAAATACAATAAACTAGGGCATTCTTACACCCATTACACATCTCCCACTTGCCCTAGATTACGCTATATACATGTCTCGTAGACCTAGACTTTCTAGATGTCCCTCAAACACTTTAGCCGAGAGAGCCTTCGTAAACGGATCAGCAATGTTGTGCTCGGAAGCGATCTTGGTCACGGGCACATCTCCTCTTTGCACAATCTCTCGAATTAGATGATACTTCCTCTCTATGTGTTTACCTCGTTTGTGGCTGCGAGGTTCCTTGGAATTGGCTACAGCCCCACTATTGTCACAGTATAACGTAATGGGCAAGTTCATATTTGGAACAACTTCCAAATCTGTCAAGAACTTTCTTAGCCAAACAGCTTCCTTAGCTGCTTCACAAGCAGCTACATACTCTGTACCACATGGATAAGATTCGTACCTATATTGAGAGCTTTCGGGATTGGAAGTTCAGTGACAGTGAGAATTTACAATCCTACATCAGAGTTGAAAACCAGAGTATAACCTCAAGCGTTATCGACCAATAGAGGGAACTTGGGTCGTGCTTGGAGGAGAAGGTGAGTTATCGGAGGAAGAAAACAATAAAAATGGGGGAGTGGGAGTTGGAGAAATTTGAATCTTATCAGATAAATATAAAATATAAAATATTTTTATAATCTAAAATTTGAAAAGATTTACTATGTTGGGGATATATACCTAATTTTTGAAAAACTTAAGTTTAGGATTTTTGTAAAGATTCATGTTGGTGCGATCTACATACACTTTACGTAATTTTAATTTTAGGAGTTGGGTGGTTTACAGGTTGCAACATGGGTAGAAAGGGGATCCTAGAAAATTTTGGTCATGCAGAAATCACGTGTGCCCTTTTTGTTTTATTTTTTTATTTTGATTTTTGTTCGTCTTTCAAAACGACCTCCGCATTTTGCTACCCTGCCAAAATTCTCATATTTTTTTCATAGAAAAAACACTTTCCATAATTTTTTTTTGGCTAAAGTACTTATTTTAGAAAACATCATCAAACACACAGTTAAAGAATGAGTTTCACACATCTTAAATTACTATGTTTTTTTTCTTAATTTCTTGAAAGATTTATAATATAAATGTTTTTTTTAAACACCTAGGTATGTGTTTATATTTTGTTAAACTTAGTTTTGATCACATGTGTTTGGTTGTACTACATCTAGAAATCAAATTTTGTTAATGTATTAGTTTGACAATATATTTAAAAGTGATTTTCGATCCATCATTTTAAAATCAAAATTTTGAAATTCATGGTTCAAATATAAAATTTTTAAAATCAATATGATTTTCTTAAAGACGCTTTTAATTTGTTATCAAACTGCATATTTTTTTTTATAAAAAATTTGCCATTCAAAATTATTTAACAAGCTACACTAGACACACTTTTAGTAGGTCTATAACTATGCACATTCAATTAGCTATATAGTCATGTTTTTAAAAACTTAAACAAATATGCAAAGAGAAAAAAAAAAAAAGAAAAGAAAAGTTATGTTTTTAAACTAGTAGACACATTCAACCAACTCAACTTGGAAAGGCAATTAAAATTAAGAAAAGAAAACTTTTGCCATCTTAAAATATAAAAAAAAATTGGCTGAAAAAAAGTAAATATAAATTCATGAAGTCAAATGATTCTCCCAATAGTTAACACAGAGACAAAGCTAACACAAATAATAACAAAACAACCAAGATTTGAGAGAACACTAGCATACAATCCAACACATGAAAAACAAAATTCTCATCCTTCAGATCATACAGATAAGCTAAATTCAACGGCCCAGATACGAGAGAACAGTACACCCGCGTCACAGCGTATCCTAGCTCCACTCAAAAATATCTCCTCATGGTCGGTTTGTCTTTACCTTAGAACTATAATTCTTTTTTACGCACTCAACTTTCTTGATAATTATATAATATTCCCACCAGCCGAGGGTATTTTCGTACTTTCATATCCATTCATAATCATGGCGATATGATAATAGTCATGATAATGTGTATGCATGTGTATGAATGGCCATGAATGGGCAGTGCGAAGAGGAACAAGAAAAATAATAAAATATCAATGCCACGTATGCAATAACCTTGAGCTCTCACAGCGCTGGTAAAGATCTCCTCTCTTTCTCTCTCTAAACTCACAGCCCTTCTAAAGATCCCCTCTCTCTCTCCGCACCAAAAATTACTTTGCATAAAAACAGAGGAATATTACTTTTTGACGGTTTGTGAAATTTTTTCGGTGAAGCGAAATCGATTTAGAGAGAGAGAGAGAGAGAGAGAGCACAGGGGAGGGAAATTTTGGAGGTATTTATTATTAATTTTCTTTTACTGTCTGTTTGTGGATGTGTATCGGTGACATTTAGAAAAGAAGTTGCGAAATCTGAATTGAAGCTTGAACTATCAGGTATTTTTGATTTGTATTGCTTTTGGAAGATGTTGTTTCGTTTTGTTTTTTCTTTGATGATTGTTTTGATTTCAGTTGAGTTGCTTGTGTTGGAATTGTTTGTGATTTGGTCTGAGTTGTTCGTCTTTGGTTTCATTTCGACTTCACTTTGTTGTTTACGATTATGATTCAGATTTACGTTATTTTTATATAATTTTTGTTGTTGTTGTTGTATTTCATCTTGCAGAGATCTGGTTTCTATTGTATTTCTGGCGATTGTAAGTTTGGAACTGTATATGGGATTGTGAACTCGGGAACTTCTCAGAAACTGAAACTTGGAAACGATAGCAGTATAGAGGCTTGGGTTGTGGTGAATTTGTTAAGGGAGCTGCAGTTATACTTTGGATTTTTGATACATTACTTCCAGCCATTTTTTTCAAATTCGTGGCTAGTCGAAATTGGTTGTGGTTTTGGAATGTTGAATTACGAAATTTGGATTCTTGATTGGTAGCGAATGAAGATGGAGTTTGTGCGTTTACCTGGTTGATTTGTTGGTAATTGAAGAGAGGTTGCTTGAAGTGCAAATTATAGAAAATAGATGGCGACTTCGAGTGAGAGATGGATCGATAGACTTCAATTATCCTCCTTGTTTTGGCCGCCCCCAGATGATGATCAGCAAAGAAAGGTACAGGAGCTTTCATGTCTTATATCTGAATCTTTTTTTTTTTTTTTTTTAATTTACGGATGGTACTTCCCCTCATAATATGACATTGTTTTTTAATATATTCCAAGTTGATGAGTCTGTTTTAATAAATCGTTAGTAAGCCCAAAGTTGTTTTTATCATCTTTCAGAAAACTGCTGAGTCCTTGTTCTTGAATAATGTTTTATTGGTTTCCTAGTTCTTTTCTTCGTATATGGGTTTTTAGACACAAGATTTTTTAATGATTTGTTTAAAATTTTAATCATTTATCATGTGGACAATTGCTCAAATAGCTCATAGGATTGGAATATGCTTCAAAGTTGATGAATGGGAGGGAAACAACACTCTATCTGCTTTTCTTATTGGAGTGAATTTTCCATTAGCTTTAGAGGTTCTCCTCCCTCTTGTATATAGGTCATTTGTTCAGTTGAAAGACTTGAATTTGGTCTCTTGATCCTTCAAGTATATTCTCGGTTAAATCCTCGTCTCGACATCTAATATCCTCAAGTTCGTTGGAGAAGGAGCTTTATAAGGCCTTATAGAAATTACGCTCAATGGTAGCCTTAATACTCCAGAAGTGTTACAAAGAAGAATGCCTTTTATGTGCATTCTACCTTCAACTTGTGCTTCATGTCTCTCGGCCACTGAATCCCTCAACCATGAACAAGAAACAAAACTTTTCATTGATATAATAGAAAGAAACTAATGCTCAAAAGATACAAACTCCATTAAAGAGTGAAAAAGAAACAAAATAAACAAAAAACACATTAAGGAAAATTAAACGTAAGAAATAAAAGCATAAAAAAGTTTTTGGGATGAGAGTCGGAGGGGGAAAACCTCCCTCTCTGAGGGTCGAGTGCAAGAGGTTCTTGTTTAGGTCTTGTGATTTAGGGAAGAAGGTGGAAATAGAGGAATGTAAAGGGAAATCATCCAAGATCAAGATTGTTCTTGGTGTTTTAGCCTGGGTGATAGAGTGTTTAGATTCTGTTATTAGTCATATAGAGACTAAGTCTTTCTTTAGAAAACGAAGAGGCCACGACGTTGTTACTTGGATTCAGTTGGTTGAAAATAAGAGAGGAAGATGCTGTGTGATAATGGTAGAGTCGTTACTTGGATTCTAGACTCGCCTTTGGCTGATGGGATCTTCACTTGGATCAGTCAAGAGTAGTGTGTTGCAGGCTTGACAGATTCCTCTTTTCTAAAGGTTGGGGGGATCGGTTCCCTGAAGCTAGGCAATCTATTGGAATTATTTCTGATCATTGGCCCCTCATTCTTAATTTGAACAAGTTGTCCGGGGTCCTGTGCCCTATTAGATTTGAAAATATGTGGCTTTCTCACCCCTCCTTCAAGGCTTCCTTTATTTCTTGGTGGAGCTCAAGTGTTGTTGGGAAATGGGAAGGCTTTCGGTTCATTCGGAAGCTCAGAACTCTTAAAGATTCCTTGAAGGAATGGAACCTCTCGGTGTTCGGGATCACCAAGAGGAAGAAGGATGAGGTGGTTGATAGAATGAAGGTTATTGATTCGTTGGAAGTCCAAGGAGGTTTGTCTTTGGAGTTGAGGAGGGAGAGAGATTCTCTCAGGGTGGAGCTTGAATCCTTGATTCGTAGTGAGGACACTAGTTGGAGACAGAAAGCCAAGGTGGAGTGGTTTAAGGATGGGGATGCCAACACATCCTTCTTCCAGAATTTTGCTAGAGGGAGAAGAGGCAAGAATCGTGTTGATCTTTTGATTAAGGACAATGGAGAGGTGGTGAGGAAAGATATCGACTTAGAAGTGGAGATCATCTCCTTTTTTGATAAACTCTATGCTCCCCCACCCGTCTCTAGACCTTTTGTGGAAGGGTTGGATTGGAGCCCTATTCCAATTAAGGATGAAGTGGAGCTTGAATCCCCCTTCACGTTGGAAGAAATTCGGAAAGTGGTCTTCAGTTTTGATAAAGCCAAATCGCCTGGGCCCGATGGATTCACTTTGGCCTTCTACCAGGAGAACTGGGAGAACATTAAAGCAGATCTATGGAAGGTTTTTTGTGAGTTCCATGAGAGACGAATTATTGATTCATCTATGGGCGAGACTTATGCGTGTCTTATCCCTAAAAAGGACAAAGTTGCCCAAGTTAAAGATTTCAGACCCATCAATCTTGTGACCAGTTTATATAGATCATAGCTAAAGTCCTTGCCAATAGACTTAGGAAAGTCCTCCCAGGAACCATTACCTCTTCTCAAAGAGCTTTCATTGCTGGGAGGCAAATCCTCAATCAAGTCTTGATTGCTAACGAAGCTATTTAGGATTACAGGAAAAGGAAAGAGGAATGAATGGTTTTCAAGTTAGACTTTGAGAAAGCTTTCAACCATGTGGATTGGGATTTCCTTGATAAAGTCCTGGATAGGAAAGGGTTTGGATTCGAGTGGAGAGCCTAGATTTGGAATTGTATTAGATCGGTTAACTTCTCCATCTTGCTTAACGGGAGGTCGAGGGGTAAGATCTTTGCTTCGAGAGGCCTTAGGCAAGGGGATCTTTTATCTCCTTTCTTGTTCATTCTGGTAGTGGATGTCTTGAGTAGGCTTGTCTCGTCTAGAGTGAATCAAGGTGTGATTGAGGGTTTTAAGGGGGGTTTGAATTGCATTCCTTTATCTCATCTTCAATTCTTAGATGATACCCTTTTCTTTTGTTCGACGGAGGAAGAGTCTTAGGAATTTAAATGGTTTCCCTTCCTTCTTTGAAGCAATCTCAGGGCTCAAGATCAATCGTCAGAAAGGTTCTATTTTTGGGGTTAATTGTGAGGCCAATAAGTTGGGAATTTGGGCTTTTTTAGTTGGTTGTGAAGTGAGTCAACTTCCTTGCTCCTATCTTGGCCTTTCCTTTGGAATCCTGTGGTGGAAAAGGTCCAAAAGAGGTTGTCTTCTTGGAAGAAAGCTTTCTTCTCTAAAGGGGGATATTGACTCTGATTCAGTCAGTTTTGAGTGGGACCCCTCCCTACTTCCTTTCCCTCTTTAGGTTATCCTTGTCTGTATGTAAGATGTTGAAAATGCTCATGAGGAACTTCTTGTGGGAAGGAGTGGATGAGGGAGTAGGGTCTCACCTGATTAGGTGGGACGTTGTGTCTAAGGCTAAGGAGTGGGGGGGGGGGTTAGGCATTGGTCACTGATGCGAAATTTTCCTACCGCAAGCGCACGGGTCAAGTAATAGTAAAGTGATTGTGAAATCGAGTGTCGTCCTCTGGATTGGATTTTTAAGTTAGATTAACTACCATGAATATTCTTGTTCAATTTTATTTAGGGACCAAGCAGTAGTGAATTTTAGAAACTAAGGTAATGCAAATTAAAGATGTGAAATTCAATTGAGAGAATACTTAGGGAATTGATTTCGTCAATTTAATCTAGGATTGATTTTAGGGAATGAATTATAACGCACAATGGTTTTATGAGTCTAAGAACCTTTAATCACAACTACCTCTCCCAAGTATAATTGATTCTCATGCAAATTAACTAACTTGATATCCCTATCTAAGTTCTTTGACATGCAAGATATTTAGTTCTTTTTGACCAATTCTAAAGTTACTCTAAATTCCGTCACGAGTTTAGAATTTCTACTTTAGTCATGCAATCTTAATTAAGTCTATGCTAAATCCCCTCCCCCGAGCAAGACTCAACACTTAGATCATTCAACTAGTGGCCAATTAATTGAAAGCATTAAATTAAGAATGCGAACATAAAACAATTGCACAATTCAACCCACAAATCAATTCATAAACTAAAAAGACTACATCAATCCCTAAGTAACAAGCATAGCTACTCATACATGGCATTACAAGATAAACTAAACATGAAAAAGCCATTAAAACCATCTAAAGTAAGAGGGAAAGAAGATTAAACACTAGGTGGCCAAGACCGCACGTCCCCGTCACGATCTTCACAAACAAAGTCTCCAATCCCGCTCTCCACCCCTTGTTTCAGCTTCCAAAGAGGATTTTTCTCTGAGTTTTCGGCCACAATTCTCCCAAAAGAAGTCCCTAAATTAGACCTAATCACAAAGTATAAATAGAGAAAATTTTCGGCATAGCGTCGCGACGCTATAGGGGTAGCGTCGTGACGCTACCGCGATATCGCAGATTCTGGATTTGCAAATCTCATAGCGTCTCGACGCTGTAACCTTTTGCCGCCTATTCAGAAATGGAATGCCTGCGTCGAGACGCCCTAAACCAAGGGTCTCGACGCTGGTCCTCGGCAAGGTCTCTATTGAGTGCTTCCAACTTTGATTTCCTTCAATTCTTTAGCCTCTTTTCATGTCCCGAACGCTCGATTAGCTCCGATATTTATTTCCTACAAATAAAACATGAAAATGCATAATTTTGGCTATTTAAATATAAAAGACTAACTAAATTAATTAGGAAAAAATAGCTAGCCATGCTCGCTATCAGTAACCTGAGGCTTCGCAACAAGGCCCTGTCAGGGAAATGGTTGTGGCATTCCTTTAATGAGCCAAATGACTTGTGGTGGAAGGTTATTGAGAGCTTGTATTGTTCGCACCATTTCGAATGGATTTCTAGTGGTAGGCTGAAAGGATCTAGCAAAAACCTCTAGTCTGCTATTGTCTCGGGATTTCCCGTTTTCTTTTAGTTTGTTAGCTGCTCTATTGGGGATGGTTCCAATACCTACTTCTGGGAGGATTCTTGGGTTGGGGATAAACCTTTGAGCGTGTTGTTCCCTCGTCTTTACCATCTATCTGATAACAAGTTGCATTCGATAGCTTCCGTCTTCCCCAACTCTGACTTCTCTTCCCCTTCCCTTGGCTTTTCGTCGCTCCCTCACTGATTGAGAGACGGTTGAGGTCGTCGGTCTCCTTTCCCTCTTGGCTAACCAGTCGTTTTCTCTTGGGAGAAGGGACACTAGGTTCTGGACCCCTGAGCCCTCTGAGGGTTTCTCTTGTGCCTCTTTTTTTTTTTTTTCGTTCTCTCTTCTCTCCCCTCCCTCCTTCGGGAGCCTCCATCTTCTCCTCCTTGTGGAAGGTCAAAATTCCCAAGAAAGTGAAGTTCTTCGCCTGGTAAGGCTTACATGATCGTGTGAATACTCAGGATCGGATCCAAAGGTTCTCCCCCTTCGTGTTGCGGTCGTAGTGGTGTGTTTTTTGCAGGAGGAAGACCTTAACCACCTGCTTTGGGATTGTTCGTTCGCTAGCTCTATTTGGAGCCAGTTCTTCAGGATTTTTGGGGTTGCTTCGGCTCGTAACAGTTATTGCTCCTCTATTTTCGAGGAGGTTCTTTGGCATCTCCCTTTTCGTGACAGAGGGAGAGTCCTTTGGCATACTTGTTTTTTTGCTATCTTGTGGGGTATTTGGCTAGAGAGGAACAATAGAATCTTTAGAGGGGTGGAGAAATCCACGAGTGAGCTGTGGGAGACTGTTAGATTTAATACGTCTTTGTGGGCTTCGGTTTCTAAGCCCTTTTGTAGTTATCAGCTAGGCCTATTCTTTTCAATTGGGACCTGTTCCTGTAGTTTGGCAGGTGTTTTTGGTTGGGTTTGTTTTTTGTATGCCCTCGTGTATTCCTTCATTTTATTCTCAATGAAAGCATGGTTTCTTATAAAAAAACGTAAGAAATAAAAACATTCCAATTAAGAAAGATGTCTTGAGTGGAGAAATTGACAAAAAAGACTTAGAAAGAGAAAACCGTGAAGACACCTTTAAACGAGCTGGAGCAAGTTGAATCAAGTCAATCAAACCATTAATGGTGAGAGTTCAGAAAAATCCTTTGGTTTCTTTCCAACCATATTTTTGCTAACAAAACTTTAGCAGCATTGGTCCATAAAGCCTTTGTTTGGTTCAGCCAGTGTTTCTGTATGGCTTCTTTCCTCTTGTACATTCAATCCTCTAAAAGCAGCATTGGTCCATAAAATTTTTGACTTGATAGCCAGAGAAGGGCTGATGAGAATGGAAGTAACATTATCCCTAAAGATGTTGGGGAAGATCCAAAGAAGATTTTGAAAAGAGAATCTTGAACCAGCAAGCCTGAAAATATGAACATTCGAAATCCCCAGTCAAGTAACATATCCCTAAAGACGTAGCACCTACTGTGATGTGTTGCTGAAATTTTATAATTTTATGGTTTATCTGCTTCAGAAGGTTCACTTGCTCAGAGTGTCTCTAGCAAGCAAAAGGCAAATGCATTGGCTGCTAGCTTTATACGCAAGCCAGTGGGGGAAAATATTGACGGGAGACTGGCTGCGATTATTTCTCCATGCCATGTGACGATTTTGATGGACAGTTGTGATTGTTTTTTAGAGTTTTTGAGGAGAAGTAATGAAGTTAGCCCCTCTGTTGCATTGGAAATTGCAGCAGCTTTGCAGGTAAAATTTGAGAAAGTGACTCATAGAGCGCAAGAGCAATTCCAAACTGCATTAGAGGAACAAAGCAGGTTTGCTACATTGATCTTGTTGCCCCAAAAGTTAGAGTTCCTATCAGAACATGCAACTCTTCCGAATGTGGTAGTCATTTTCTTTTGGATTTTGGTCATTTTATGCTGCGATCGATGGGTTCCGAGTCTGATGAACAAAGACATAGCTTGTATTCTCGATTTTTTATATCTGGAAGAGATATTGCTACATTGTTCAGGGATTGTGGTCCTGAATGTCAGACATGCTCAAATTATAGTAATCAACCTATTGTTTCTCTTTTACTAAAGAAGGAAGCTCACAACATTTATCCTCTTCTCGATCAGTGTGGAATGGCAGTAATAGTAGATCAAATAAAGGTACCTCACCCAAGCTACCCATCTACACGAATTTCTATTCAAGTGCTTAACCTTGGCATTCACACCTCACCGTCGAGATTTTGCAATCTCATGGAACTAATAAATTCTATCTATGGTAAAATGGAATTTTCAACCTGTACTTGCTTCGTGGGGTCCTGTGGATCTCACTGTTGATGCAAGAATCCTAGTGTGGAGGGGTATAGGCAATTATGTGGCTTAGTGGAAGCCTTGTTATCTTGTTTTATCAGGCTTATATATTTATGTTTTGGAGATGGGAAAGTCCCAGATTTTCCAACGCTATTTGAGTGTTGCTGGCAAGCAAGTCCTTGAAGTTCCATCAACAAGTGTGGGTGGATCGTTGTTTTGTATTGCGTTGAGTTCCAGAGGCATGGACATTCAGAAGCTCACAACTTCGTCATGGGTTCGTTGTCCAAGCTTCATTCAACCTTCTCTATTTAGGATATTTGCCTTAATTGGGATGCGTTTATTTCTCCATCCTAAGTCTTCATTGTTCTTTTATGGGCTGTTTTTGTGTTGCCTTTATAGCCGTGTATTGTTCTTTTATTGGTTGTTCTTATCATTTTCTTGGTGTTCTTTTATTGCCTGTATTTTCGTATCTTTGTGTTTTGAGCATTAGTCTCTTTTCATTTCTTCAATGAAAAGTTTGTTTCCTTTTAAAAAAAAAAGTAACATAAAGCACAAACCGAAGGCATAAGACAATGATATGAGAGCTTCCTTTGTAAAATTTTTTATGAATTAAGACTGCTATTAAGCATAATCCACAAAAGAATGTTAATAATTTTTGCTCTTAGATTTCCATAAAACATTAAAAGTCTCATTCTCCATAGGTAAGGAAGAAGCCAAATATTGAGTCAAAGACTTCACTGAAAAATTTCCTGAAGGTTCTAAAGGCCATAATCGTTTTCAACAAATGAAGCAAATTTAAATGGGGTTAAGCTTCCCAAAAAGGACTACAAATCAAGAATTTCTTCCTCCTCCAAGAACCAACGAAAAAAATGTTCAAGATAAGTGAGATACATTCCAAAAGTCTGAAACCGAACTGCTAGGATAAGAAGATGTAGAAAATAATCGAGGAAAAACAAGCTTTAGAGGACAATTGTCAATCCATGGATCATTCCAAAAGGAAATCCTTTCTCTATTTCCCTATTTGAAATGAGCTAAGGAATCCAAACTCTTCCAAACTTTAGAAATACTCACCCACGGGCTCCGAAGACTAAAGCCACTTCTTCCATCCGAATGCCAACCAAGAACTGAAGAACCATGAATGCTAACAATGATTTTTCATAAAAAAGAATTAGGCTCATGTATAAATCTCCATCCCTATTTAGCAATAAGAGCAATATTTCGATGCTTCAATGCTCCAACTCCGAGACCTCCCTCAAATTGAGCTTTTGAAGTTTAATTCCATCTAACCAAATGGTTTATTTTTCCACCCCGTTACTTTCCCAAAAGAACTTTCGAATCAACCGCTCCAAATCCTTACTAACTTTAGAAGGGAGAAGGAAAAGGGACCTATAATATAAAGGAATACAAGAAAGAACCGAATTACAACCATGTGTTTTTTGATTGCTTATATGCAAGAAGCTGCTGGTTCAAGTTGGTTTCGTTGTTCAAAGTCCAATGGGTCTTTCATATTACTCTCAGGAACAACATTCTGCATCTTCTTACTGGTCTTTCCTTCAATTCCAAAGCTTATTTTATTTGGATAAATATGGTAAAGGCTATTATTTTTTAGTTATGGTTTGAAAGAAATCAAAGAGTTTTATTCAGGTTTAAAAGAAATTTATGTGGTTTTATCGTGCCACAATTGAAGTTAAGGATAAGATTCTAGGAAACATTTTTTTAAGCTATGGTGATATTTCTCCTTTGGATCCTCCAAACATTATCCAAGGTGAATTGTCACTAAGTGATTTTACTAATCCTTTGGACCTTTTTAGATTGCTTTAGGTTATGGATGATGAGGATGCCTTTGTCCCAATTGATCAGAGAAAGGATGATGATTTCTTTAAGTCTGCAATTGATGACCTGTTGTCTATCAAAAGGGTTAAAGAATCATGATCATCAAAGGAAGTCTGCAATTGAGGTAATGCCAGAGATTGTGATTCAGCAAGAGGGAGGAATCTGATTTGTTGATAGAGGCAATCAGAATTGCTCTAAAGCAACCATGCTTGGAGGTCGAAAATGGTCTTTCAATTGTGAATGTTGACATTGGAAATTCTATAACAGAGAAGGAATCCTTTATTGAATAAAAAATTGATATGCTTAATGCAAATATTTTGTATACCGATGAGCCTACATGGGAATCCGAAAGGCTAAACGAATCGACTACAATCAATGGATTCTCTAATTGCAATCCGAAGTCTGTTGTTTTGTCTTCCATTGTCGAAGACAACGTTAAATAAGGAAGAGATCGCATTTGTGAACCTTTTTCAAAATTTTACCTCCAGAAAAAGGACCATATTCCTTTGTGTTCTCAAGATCCAAATGCCTCTCTACTTAATGCTAATATCATTGAAGAATTTTGTACAAATTTACTGGTCCATTCATTCAACTTAAAGAAAGATGATCTTCCAAAGGATTCAACGCCAAACCTAATTGTGGAACGTTGTAATATTGGACCCATAGGTATGCATTTTAATAAGGTTTTACTGCCTTCTTCTAAAACAAGCTCACCACATAACGATTAACGACCACTCTTCCCCCTACATCGAGGTCTCGGATTGTAAAATTGTTGTTAGCTAAGAAGCACGGACACGCGACACGTTAGTGACACGACACGGACACGACGACACACCAATTTCTAAAAATATTAAACACAACACGTTGGGGACACGTTATTAATTTTTGTTTTTTTGTTTTTTTTATATATTATATGTATATATATTTTCATAATAATACTTCTAAATAAATCAGCCATACAAATTTAACATAATAAAACAATATGTGCTTCATTAATAATTTAATAGTTCTAAAGAATAAAAATTAAAACTATTAATAACAATAATAGTTCCAAAGAAAACCATTAATAATAATAGTTCCAAAGAAAAAGAAAAAGAAAAGAAATGAACTAAAAAAAAAGAAGGGTGATCTGCCGTTTAGAAGTGAAAAAAACAAAATAAAAAACAAACAAAAGTGTGTGAGAGAAGGAAACATTATTTTAAATAATAAATTTATTATATTTTCAAGATTTGGGTTTTCAAGATGTCCTTGTGTCATACATGTCTTTTCATTTTCCTTCTTTATTTTATTTCTTATATTTTCATGATTTGGTTTTTCAAGAATGTACTTGCATCAGTCATGTCTTTTCATTTTCTTCTTTTCTATTTCTATTTTTATTGTTAATCTTTTCTTCTTCAACCATCTGATTTTTTTGCTTTCTTCTTCAACTTACCACGCCCACCACTGCTGTTCTTCATCTGAGGGATGTACAAACTAACTTGAGATGAGAATCAGTATATTGTATTAACAGAATAACCAAATACAAGAAGAAAGGGTATTTATACTCTCCTGAAATACAGATTAAAATACCAAAATAACCTTATTAAAATACAGGAATTACATAATCCTATCATGCCCCCTCAAACTGAAGAAGGATACTTCAAAAGTTTGCCACAAAACTGACCAAAAACAGCAGCAGTAAGGGGCTTAGTAAGTAAATCAGCAACTTGCAGTGAAGATGGAACAAACTGCACTTGAAGATCGCCTCGAATAACCTTCTCACGAACAAAATGATAATCAATTTCAACGTGTTTTGTTCGAGCATGAAAAACCGGGTTCTTTGCTAAAGCCAAAGCCGAAACATTATCACTCCATAAGACAGGAGGACTCGACAGAAAAATATGTAAGTCACATAGCAGTTGGCGAATCCAATATAATTCCGCAGCGGTTTGAGCCAAAGAACGATACTCAGCCTCTGTAGAAGACCGAGAGACTGTGCATTGTTTCTTAGCAGACCAAGAAATGGGAGCATTACCAAGAAAAACAATGAACCCAGTAGTTGAACGGCGATCAAGAGAGTCCCCAGCCCAGTCAGCCCAGTCAGCCCAGTCAGATCAAGAAATGGGAGCATTATCAAGGGCGTGCCCGGAACGTGTCCTTCATGTGTCCGGACGTGTCCGAAATTAAAAAAAAAAAAAAGAGGACACACAAAATAGCGTGTCAGACACGTGTCGGAGCGTATCTATGTTGGATACGTGTCTAACACGGACACTCCATACAAAATGAAGTGTCCGTGCTTCTTAGGTTGTTAGTATAAGTAGTGTGGAACTTGATTTTCATCATCATAGCAGCTTTTGTGAAGAAGATATAGTCGGAGATTCTGTTGTTGATGGTTTAAAAGCTCCTTTCCAGACTCCTATCAAGTCTGGCTGCTCTATTTTTAAGGTTTCAGATGAAATTCAGCTATCAAGTTGTGATGTTTTGATACTGTATGAATTTTCCTCTTTAATCAAGGTGAGTGCCGAGTGGTTTGCAACTTAAAGAGATTTCCATTTTCCTTTCCAAGGGGGTTAGTCAGAAAGTCTAATTATAGTATGTTTATTTTTCTCACGAGGACTGTGGAAGCCAATGGTTATGCTTAGTTGTTGTTTTTGGATTTGTGCATAGTGATCTGTAGATCAAGTTTTGAGGATCATGCTTCATTTTGTTTTAAAAGTAAATCTCTAGCTTTGGTTGTTTTTGGAGATTTGAGCTAGTTTATTTTGTCAGAGCCTCCTTGTTATCCCCCATCTTTACTATTAGGGGAGTTCCAATTACTTCTACTTTGGTTCCTTCTGATTTTTGCTTTGAGATCAATTAAGGTCACCCTTTTTGGTTTATCTTGCTCTGAAGTTTGTGGGAGCTTCTTATCAGATTGGGGCAATATTGTGGTTGGTTTGACTTCAGTTCTACTGAATGTTGTTTCTTCGTTAGTTAAAGTTTCCAAGATTTATCATGGTGTTCTCTCAAGACTATTGCTGATTTTTCCAAGTTTTTGGGATGTTTCCTTATTTCCTTTGTATTCTTTCTTATTTTCTCTTTTTTCACCTTCTCGTGGGATTTGTATCGTTTGAGCAGTAGTCTTTTTTCATTTTTTCAATGAAAAATTTGTTTCTTGTTAAAAAAAAAAAAGAAACCAAATAGTTTTTCACATAGGCAACTTCCATGGTCTGAAAGATTTGAAGCAGCCTACCTTAAGGCCTCTTCTTGGAGTTCACTCTCAAAGCCTCTGCTGGTTTTTCTACTCAGGATATTTATTTCAACTGGAGTGCTTATTATATCCTTCCGAATTTCTTATTTTGATCTTTGTTTCCCAGTTTAGCTTTCAGATGGTTTTGATTTTGTTAGTTTGTTTCCCAGTTTGGTTTACTTTTATTCTGTTAATACTTTTGTTCACTCCCATGTTGGAGTTTGTATCTTTAAGCATTAGTCTTTTTTCATTATTTCAATGAAAAGTTTCTGGTTTCTTGTTCAAAAAAATTACATTTAATTTTCTCAGTCTAATGTCTTAAGTTTCTTTTTTTAAAGTTAGATCTAACATTTCATTTTTTTGGTTTTTTAAGTTTTCTTTTAAGTTTGGTGAGTTTCTATTTTTAATATTGTATTTAATTTGTAAGTTAGTGGTATTAATTAGGTTCATTTTTGTACCTATATAAGGGTGAACTTCTATGTGAAGTTCACATCACCAATTTTATCTACTTCAATTAGAAGTTTATTCATCTATTGGATTCCACTTTCTCATTTTCAATTCTCTCTTTGTTTAACAAACGTTGAGATTTTTATTATTGCTTTTACAATATTTTATTCTTTCATTTTTTTCTCAACAACAGCAAATAGAAAACAAATTATTTTATCATAAATGCAGTTCAAGAGTTGGAAGTTTAAGAACGAGATCTTTCCATACCCTAACCCAACCTCCTTCTTAGCCTCAACCTCAATACATTTTATCTCGTAATTCCAACCAAACCCACTACAAGATGGACCCATCATCTTAACAATCATGTTATACTGCTTCTTGAGAATCTTCATTCAACTCCATCTGCAGTGTGGCTCTTAGCCCACATCTCGGGATCTTCTCCTTCATCAATCTTTCTAGTTGTGTTAAATAATCTGTCATGAACATCCCATTATCACCACTCTGTGCACGTCCCTGAACCACTGCTACCAACACTCCACCAGTTTAAAACCCTCAAACTGTCACCACGTATGTTTACGCGACTGGTTATGCTCATCTGCCATTTCTACTAACTCATGTGTATCCAAAAAAACAAAGTTAATTACGTTGTAAGATTATCATATTTTAATGCAGCAACTACCTCAAATTGAACATGCATCCATGTCGAATTACAAATTTAGCCTAATTTATTGCTTATGCAAGTTTAAAACAGGACAACGACACTTACACCAATTATATACTTTTTCTTTTTTAAACAAGAACCAAAATTTTCATTGATAATGAAAAAGAAAACAGCTGTTTTTTAGTATTGTTTGAAATTGTCGATGCTTGTCTATTTCATCAAATGTGATGCATTTCTGTGTCTCTTAGTGTACACTCTCTTTTTCCATTTACAGGCTCAGTGTTCTGCATATGTTGAGTACTTGGGCCAGTTTACATCAGAACGATTTGCAGAGGACATTGGTGAGGTATGCAATGTGTTTTTGAGCAGAAAATTCTCTTTTTCTCAAATTAGAAAGAGATTTTACTCAAATTAATTCTATCATTTGATTCATTAAGAAAATGGTTTCACTTGTATGCTAGCATAGAGGATATTTGAGACTTGAGAGCCTTGAGACATAATTTTTGGCTTTAGTAGTTGATATATGCATATTCATAGTTACTCAATTGACAGCTGATTCGCAGTCGTTTTCAATCAAAGGAAAAGCGCCTCTTTGATGATGTTTTAGGTATTGACACTTTAATTCATGAGGATTTAATCTTTAATGATGTTCGGCATCTCTTGATGAGTAATCTATGTCATGTGTTTATTTCCAGCTGTGTTTGTCCTTCATCATCCCGAGCATGGGCATGCTATTATTCTTCCGATCATTTCTTGCATAATTGATGGAACCGTGGAATATAACAGAAATGGTCCTCCATTTGCCTCTTTCATATCCTTATTCTGCCCAGGCACAGAGGTACGATTTCTGATTGAATGTGTCTTGGACTTATTTCATATATAAAATTTTAGTAACAAACTAAAGTTCTTTTAATTAATGGGATGACTTAACTAGAAACAACTTTAAATAAAAATAGACTAACGCTCAAAAAGATACAAACTCCACTTGGGAGTGAAAAAGTAACGAGGAACAACAAAACAACAACAAAAAGCAACTAAAAAGAAATAAATACATCTCATTGAAGATAAATATCCTGATTAGAATAAGCTGCAAAAGATTTGGTGAATACTTTTTACCACTTTTCTCCCTAAAGAATGAGGTTCAACCATAAATCTCCAACCCCATTGGTAGCCTAAAAGGATAAAAGGAGAATTCTCTCCAAAAATCAATCAAATCTTTATTATGAATCAAAATTATGAATACAATATGGTAATTCTCTATTTATATAGAGAATTGGAAAACAAACTAATCCTAATCCTAATTAGACAAGGAAACTAATCCTAATCCTAATTAACCAAGGAAACTAATCGCAATCCTAATTAATCAAGGAAACTAATTCTAGTCCTAATTAATCAAGGAAACTAATCTCAATCCTAATCAGTCAAGGAAACTAATTCTACTCCTAATTAATCAAGGATTTAACCAAGATAACCAAATTTACCCTAATCCTACCACATTATTCTATCCCTCCCAAAAAAAAAAAAAACTCTTCCTCCAGTTTTAAAAAGAAAATGAAATAGTCAAAACACTTCTTTTGATGGTTGGAAAAAAATTCCTACTAAAAATGTTTTCTTTTTCGCCATTTTTGAAGAACGACTATGAACAAAATAGTCAACAATCCCATGAAAAAACCTCTCTATGGGCTGAATTGGAAAAACCCTCATTGCAGATCTTGAAAATATTGAAATTATGTTGGATTGAGAGTATGTTAAATCCTTTAGATGTGGGTTGAGTCAAATTTTGTGACCAAAAAGATTGCATTTTGAGTTGAATATGGTCGTGCAAATTATGGGGCAGAAGACACAACTTGCAGGTCAAACTCCTCGAAGAAAGATATGTATCTTCTCGTCCCAAGACCGCGCAAAGGACAAAACTCGCTTAACAGGTACTCAATCAAGTCGTCCAAGCATCAAATCGAACACATCTTTTTTCTCTTCACACACGACATTGCAAAGCACTTGGTCGTGGCTTCCACCTTGTTTGCTCACACCATCTTCTTCATACATATCACTCGCGCCTTCTTTCCTTTCATCGTGTATGGCTTTGCTAAGGGTCTTAAAAATATTTAGTTCGGGTTGCATCTGTAATGGGTTGAAAAGAATCACACAACTTTTCTCTTCAAATGCATGTTCTTTTCCAAATGACTTGCCTTCACCTTCGCTCGATCGGTCTTCGTCTTCGCATCGGTCCCATGATTTCTCCTCGTTTCCTTTCCTCGACTTGGCTTTATCTTCACTTGTTTTTTTCTTTGCATGTTTGCATTTTTTCGCCTTCGTTTGATATGCTTGGAGTTGTGAAATAATTTCATGCTTACTTTGCTTGGACAAGTTCTCTCGCGTATTAAACTTCTTGACTGATTTGATCCAAATTGTTAGACATTTTATCCAAAAGTCGTTGCACTTTGACCATCCCTTTCTTGATTTCCTCTAAGGCTTCATGATTGATGTAGGGATTTAGGTGTGTTCTTGAATCATTTTCCGTCTCCCTTGGTTGTGATCCACATCCGAAAGTGGGTTTTCTGGCTTTGACATCCTTCTTGTGCTATAAAATTCCATTCTTGAAGTTTCTTCCTTCTTTCTTGAAAAGAGAATACTCTAAAAGGTACCCTCTTGTAAATAAATGTGGGTTGTTGAACAATGAGCACAACTCACAAAACTCCCTCTTGCGATCAACGTCGACAAGAGTTTTCCGGTCTTCTGCGTGGCGACAACCAATGTTGGTCCAGATGATTTCTCTGATACCAATTTGGTGTAGCCTAAAAGGATAAAAGGAGAATTCTCTCCAAAACTCAATCAATTCTTTATTATGAATAAAAAGTTATGAATACAATATGGTAATTCTCTATTTATATAGAGAATTGGAAGACAAACTAATCCTAATCCTAATTAGACAGGGAAACGAATCCTAATCCTAATTAACCAAGGAAACTAATTCCAATCCTAATTAATCAAGGAAACTAATCTCAATCCTAATTAGTCAAGGAAACTAATTCTAATCTTAAAGATACCCAAATTTACCCTAATCCTACTACATCACCCATTTTGCTAACAAAGCTTCGTTTCGATGCTTCAAGGCTCCTAACCCAAGATCACCATCAGATTGATCCTTTGAAGTTAAATTCCATCCAAACCAAGTGAGTGGATTTGCCACCATTACATCCCTTTCCAAAAGAAATCATGCAACAATATCCGAAGATTCAAACTTATCTTAGCAGGCATTAAGAAAAGAGACAAATAATATAGAGGAATACTAGACAACACCGAATTACAAAGTGTCATCCTTCCTACACTTGAAAGATTAATGTTTCCACCGATCCAATTTCTTAAGGATTTTATCTACTAACAGTTGCCAAAAAGTTGGCAGTTTAGGATGACCTCCAAAGGGTAGCCCAAGGTAATTAAAAAGAAGATTTTCCACCTTACAATTCAACTTTTCAGCCATAAGACTCACCTCATTTTCTTGAATATTTATGCCATAGATTGCATATTTCCACCAATTCACCTTCAAACCCGAGCCCCATTCAAATAAGACAATAGATTGAGATAAAACATCAAACAATAGCATCATTATTCGGTGGCCTTCTCTCTCTTTATTCATTCATTTGTGAAGACCGATGGTTGGAGATAGACCCCTCTGTGTTGTATTCCCTCACCTTTATCAACATTTCCCTTTCCAAAAGAAATCATCCAACAGTCTCTCAAGATTCAAAAGAAACCATCCGTCTGATTGTCTCTTTAAAAAAAAAAAAATCATTTATCCTTGATGAGGAACCATTTTGTGGCCAAGGTGTTGAACCCTTTGGGAAGTTCTCTATCACATTCCTTTGGTTTTTCTTGATCGTTATCCGAGAGGGAAACTTCTGATGTCCTATCTCTTCTATCCTTGATAGAAGAGGTCACTTTTAGATCAGATAGGAGGGATACTCGTTTTTGGAACCCTAACCCCTTTAAGGGTTTTTCTTGCTGTTTGTTCTTTCATTGCCTTTTGGACCCTTATTCTCCTGAGGAGTTAGTTTTCTCTCTGGTATGGAAAGTGAAAATTCCAAAGAAGGTGCAGTTTTTTACTTGACAGGTTCTCCATGGAAGAGCCAATACTCTTGATCGGTTTGCGAGAAAGATGCCTAATTTGATAGGCTCGTTCTGTTGTATTTTCTGTAGGATGGCAGAGGAAGACCGCGATCATATTTTGTGGCATTGTGATTTTGCGTGTTCAGTGTGGAACACATTCTTTGAGATGTTTGGGCTTCAACTCAACCGACACAGGGATTTCAGGGAGATGATCAATGAGTTCCTTCCCCATCCTCCTTTTTGGGATCAAGGGAACTTCTTATGGTAAGCTGGGATTTGTGCTATTATTTGGGGGTTGTGGGGGGAGAGAAATAACAAAATTTTTAGAGGGAAGGAGAGGAATTCTGAGCATGTATGGGCCCTTATTAAATATTTTATTTCGTTGTGGGCATCGGTGACGGTTTGTTTTGTAATTATCCGTTAGGCCTTATTTTATTAGATTGGAGTCCCTTTGTAATGCACACAAGTAATGAAATACCTCAAATCTTATTCATTCAATCCAGAAACTTAAAATCACAGCCATATATATAGGCTGGAAAAATAACTAACTCACTCTAACTAACTAATTTACAGCAGTGAAAGCCTTTTACTATAAGGTAAAAGCTTTAAATAAATGAAAAGGTAAATGATTTACCATACACAGTAAAAGTAAAAGATCTTTAATAGATCCTACATCAAACCCCTCCTACCCAAATAAAACTCGACCGCGAGTTTAATCGGCCAAAGAAAATTGATCTGGGGCATGGTAGGCATAGATGTCCGACACATTAAAGGTGGAACTGATGCGCATAGATGGGGGCAAGTCAATCTTGTATGCGTTATCTCCAAACTTATCCAAAATAGGAAAAGGTCCAATCTTCTTGTTGGTAAGCTTGGTATGAAGGCCACGAGGAAGGCGATTCTTGCGCAAGTGGACCATAACTAAGTCTCCAATTTCAAAAGATTGTGATCGACGATGCAAATCTGCATTGTGCTTGTACTTGGTGTTAGACTCCTCAAGATGGCGGCGAACTTCTTCATGTAGTTGCTGAATTCGATTTGCCATGACATCCGCTTCCACACTAAGATCAACATTAGAAGGGATATTAGAAAGATCTATAGTTAGCCTAGGGAGTTTAGTGTAAACTATTTCAAATGGTGACTTCCCTGTCGATCTATTGGCCATATGATTGAAGGCAAACTCCGCTTGAGCCAAAGCAAGATCCCATTGACGTGGTTTATCACCACTAAGACAACGTAGTAAGTTCCCCAAAGTGCGATTGGTTACCTCCGTTTGGCCGTCTGTTTGAGGATGACTTGAAGAGCTAAAAAGTAATCCTGTGCCAAACTTTTTCCCCAAAGACTTCCAAAAGAAACTCATAAACTTAACATCTCTATCAGAAACAATAGTTTTTGGAATTCCATGGAGGCGAACAATTTCTTTAAAAAACAAATTAGCTACATTCAACGCATCAGTAGTCTTTTTACAAGCCAAAAAATGTGCCATTTTACTAAAGCGATCAACAACAACCAACACCGAATCATTACCTTGTTGTGTTCGTGGAAGTCCTAACACAAAATCCATAGAAAGATCCTCCCATATTGAATTAGGTATGGGTAAAGGGGTATAGAGTCCTGTGTTTTGACTAGATCCCTTTGAGGTTTGGCAAACATAACATCGTTTAACAAAGTTAGAAACATCCTTTTTTAATTGAGGCCAAAAAAATCGCTCATTTAGCAAAGTAAAAGTTTTATCACGGCCAAAATGACCCGCAAGCCCACCACCATGTGTTTCCTTAATTAAAGATTCTCGTAGAGAAGTGTGAGGTATACAAAGATTATTACCCTTAAAAAGAAAGCCATCAAGTATATGAAAATCATTGCAAGGAATATAGTGGGTGCATTTGTACCAAGTATCACCGAAATCGACATCTAACTCATACAAGTCTTTTAGATGGTCAAAAGCAATAATTTCAGATTGCAAAAGGGTTTTAGAAGAGAACCTTTTCGACTTAAGGCATCGGCTACTTTGTTGGTTTTACCTGTTGTATGACGAATAAGGAAATCAAACCTTTGCAAAAACTGCAACCATCTAGCATGCTTGCGGCTAATGTGCTTTTGGGATTGTAAAAATTTCAAAGAAAAATGGTCAGTAAGTAATATAAACTCTTTCCCAATTAGATAATGTTCCCAAGTTTTTAACGCTCGAACAAGAGAATACAATTCTTGCTCATAGGTTGACCATTTTTGGCGTGCACAACTTAGTTTCTCACTAAAGAACTCAATTGGGTGGCCATCTTGGGATAAAACAGCCCCAATACCTATACCCGAAGCATCTACCATTACCTCAAATGGTTTTGAAAAATCTGGAAGGGCAAGCACGGGAGCTGAAGCTAGGTGCTGTTTCAGCTTTTGAAAATTGTGTATTTGCTCGGTTTCCCAAACAAAACTCTCTTTTTTAAGGCAATTAGTTAGGGGGCAGCAATGGAGCTGAAATTTTTAATGAATTTTCTGTAAAATGATGCCAAACCAAGGAAGCATTGGACATCACGAACATGTTTAGGAGTGGGCCAATCCTTGATTGCTTCAATTTTCCTAGGATCAACTGAGATACCATCTTTGCTAATGAGGAAACCCAAAAATGAGATTTGAGATTGTAAAAAACTGCACTTTTTAAGATTTATAAATAGCTTATTTTCAAGTAAGAGAGAAAAGATAAGAGATATATGGGTGATATGTTCATCATGGGAATGACTATAAATAAGGATGTCATCAAAATAAACAACAACAAATTTGTTCAAATATGGTTGTAAGACTTGATTCATAAGACGCATAAAAGTACTAGGGGCATTTGACAATCCAAAGGGCATAACGAGCCATTCAAAAAGACCCTCGTTGGTTTTAAATGCAGTTTTCCATTCTTCACCCGGTTTTATGCGAATTTGGTGGTATCCACTTTTAAGATCAACTTTGGAAAAGATAGAGGCACCTCCTAATTGGTAGGGGTGTTCAAAAAAAGACCGAAAACCGATCCGACCGACCGAAACCGACCAATTCAACATCGGTCGGTCGGTTTTTTGTTACTCTCGGTCGGAGTCGGTTTTACCCATTGGTAAAACCGACGGTCGGTCGGTCGGTTCAAAAAGAAAAGGAAAAACCGACCGACCGACCAATATTTAATCAATTAATTTTAAATATATATATAAATAAATATATATATACAAATACACGTTTTTGAAGTCCACAATTTGAATTGGGAATGACTGATTTGACATCTGCTTTTATGACACCTTTTTAAGTTTTCAAAAAAGTAATCATTATTCCTTTTTTATATTATTTTATTTACTTTCTCTTTCACTCCATTCATTTCATCTTTTCTCTTTCCTCTTCACAGAACCTCCTCTTTCTCTCTTCTCTCTATTCTCATTTCTTTCTTTCCTCTCTTTCTCTCTTCCTCTATTCTTCACCGCCGGAGACTCTCTCTCTTCCTCTATTCTTCACCGCCGGCGACTCGACGTTAGCGATCTCTCTTCCCACTGTGGTCACGATCTCTTTTCTCACCATAGGCGACTCGTCTCTCTTTTCTTTTTTCTTATTCTTTCTTCCTCATTCTTTCTCTTCTCCATCTCCAATCCGGATTTCTTCTCCCTTCCCCTTTTTTCTTTGCTTTTCTTCTTGTTTGTCCTTTTTTTTTAATCTTTTCGTATTTTTTTTTTTATTTTGTTCGTCGGACTCGCAAAACCGACAAAAACCGACCGACCGACCATGAGTTCAGTTGGTCGGCGTCACCAACCTCTAAAAAACCGATGAAAACGAAAACCGACCGGCCGATATTTCGACGATCGGCGTCGGTTTTAGCCCAAAACCGACTCTGACCGACCGATGAACACCCCTACTAATTGGTCCAAAAGATCACTAAGGCGAGGAATAGGGAAACGGTATTTAATTGTAATCTTATTTATAGTACGACTATCGACACACAACCGCCAAGAACCATCCTTTTTGGGAGCTAGAAGTGCCGGAACAACACATGGACTTAAGCTTGGTTGAATATGGCATTTGTTTAGTAATTCTTGGATTTGGTCATGGAGAATAGCATATTCTTTAGGGCTCATGCAATAGTGTGCTAAATGGGGTAAAGTGCTACCGGGAATGAGGTCTATTTGGTGTTGAATGTTGCGGATTGGAGGAAGTTCATTGGGTTCTGCAGCAAGGGTGGGAAATTTGGACAGTAATTGGGTAATTTCAGGATGCATAGGTGCTGGATTTTCTGAAAAGCAATCTTTTTTTTACTACAAAGGCTACTAAAGGTTGTGTATTTTTAGGGAAATCTTTTCTATGAACTAAGGTGAATAATTGGGAGTTTGTGGTTGGTTTCTTACCCTCACCTTTCCCTAAAGGTAAAAGAACTACCCGTTTTCCCATCCACATAAACTCATAGGTGTTATCCCTACCTTTATGGATTGTTTGGTTATCATATTGCCAAGGCCTACCAAGTAAAATATGACACATCCATATCTATAACATCGCAAACAATTTGATCTTTATAAAAGTTTCCTATAGACAATGGTATAGAACAAATTTCATGCACATTTGCTTCACCACCTTTTTTTATCCAACTAACTTTGTATGGGTTAGGGTGTTGTTCAGTTTTTAGTTTTAGGGCAGTAACTAATTTTTTTGAAACGATATTTTCAATACTACCACTATCAATTATTACCTGGCACACCTTACCGTTTATAGTGCAACGAGTTCTGAAGAGTGTGTGTCGTTGAGGGTCCCTCTCGGTTTTGGGTGCGAGCAAGACTTTTTGAAGGATGCAAGAAAGTTGATCTCCATCATCTGGGGCTGCAATTTGTGTGTCATCTTCTGAATAATCCGATTCTTGATAATCAAGATTTGTTCCTCCTTCATTGATGGTTAAAGTTCTTCGTTGGGGACACTCGTTGGACAAATGTCCTGGCTGTCCACACCTAAAACACTTGCCAAGAGTAGGACGATTGTAGGGATTAGTAATCTTTTTAGGATTAGAAGTGTCCAAACCTTTGTTTGTAACTACTCCTTTTGTAGATTGATCATCCTTCTTTGTTTGGTGAGTGTTAGATGAAGAAGATCCTTGCTGGAAAATTTTATTGTTATCAAGATCTTGTCTTCTTGAACTTGTTTGTTGTTTCTCCCACGTGTTCCTTCTTTGATAAGTTTTGGTGGACTTTGGATCTTCCTTTTGTTCAACTTTAGTAGCCAAAGTTATGGCATCCGCTAGGTAGGCTAATGGATGGAGATTTACTATTTCCTTGATGTCCTCCCGTAAGCCATTGACAAATCTTGAAATTTGTTGTTGTTCATTCTCGGGTAGGTTGTTTCTTGCACCCAAGCGATGAAATTCCTCGGTGTAGTCAAGAATTGATCGATCCCCTCGTCGACATTGTTGATATTGATTGTAGAGGATTTGTTGATAGTTGAGTGGTAGGAATCTTTTCTTCATAAGCCGTAGCATTTTGGGCCAACTCTTGATCGGTTGTTTTCCATAATACCTTCGGTTTGTTTGTAGTTGATCCCACCATGCCGAGGCCCCGCTTTGAAGTTTGAAGGCCACGAGTTTAACCTTCTTGTCCTCGGGTGTATTGGCATATTCAAAAAAATGTTCAACATTTTTTACCCAATCAAGAAATCTTTCCACATCCATTCGACCATTGAAGCTTGGGAGATCAATCTTCATTCGAATTTCCGGGGCATCTTGGTAGTAATTTTCACGATTGAGTCTTCTTGGATGTCTTTCTTGAAATTCTTGGATGCCATCGTCATCGGAAGACTCTGAATCCTGAGCCATAAAATCGGGAATGAAGGCATTTGGAAGTTGGGCCAAAATTTGTGGTTCTTGCCTTCTGTTAGGTGCTGGTTCTTGCCTTCTATTGGGTGCCGGAAGTTCTGGAAAGGTTGGTGGATTAGCAGCTGGTTGGGCGGTGGAGAGGGCAGCAAGTTGTTGGTTAATTTGCTCAATAGCCCTAGAAAGTGTGGCCAGATTTTGATTGATTTCTGCAATGGATGTTTCCACCCGTTGCAGTCGGCGGTCATTGGTGTTGGTGGAGGCTTCCGCGTCCATGAGGAAGGGTGGAATGATAAAAAAAAAATCGTCGAGCCTTGGATCGGGTTGCTCTGATACCAATTTAATGCACACAAGTAATGAAATACCTCAAATCTTATTCATTCAATCCAGAAACTTAAAATCACAGCTATATATATAGGCTGGAAAAATAACTAACTCACTCTAACTAACTAATTTACAGCAGTGAAAGCCTTTTACTATAAGGTAAAAGCTTTAAATAAATGAAAAGGTAAATGATTTACCATACACAGTAAAAGTAAAAGATCTTTAATAGATCCTACATCACTTTGTCTAAGGGGGTTTCCTTTTGGGGGTTTGGTTTTTTTTGTATGCGCTTGTATTCTTTCATTTTTTCTCAATGAAAGTTTGGTTCTTTATAAAAAAAAAAAAATCAAACATAACATCATTATATTTGCAAACCCTTAACTTTATTGATGGTTCAGTAACAGTAACTGAAGTTCGAGGAAAATATTTGTGGTTTCATCCCAGCCGAGATTGATGTAAAGATGGAAATACTAGAAAATTTTCCCTTCGTTTTGGCGATATAACTTCTCTTGACATTTCAAGTAAGAGTGGTATGAATTATGGAATCTTATCCCTTTAAGATTCTACAAATACAATGGATTGAAAGAGGGAAAATCAGGTCATGGAAGATGAAAACTTCTTTTTACCAAATGAAGATGATTTGATGATGGTTATTGAGGACTAAGGTCCCTTCGATGCATGATAAGAATTTTAATTCGAATGGTCTTGATATGTTAAAAGGCATTACTTTGGATGGGCATGTTGAAGTTGATTGTCTCGGTTCTAACGGGGATACTATGGTGTCTCCTTTACAATCGAAGCCAAGTTTTATAAAAGCCTACCCTTTGCATTATTCTCGGAGAAAAGTGGTTCCCTCTACCATTGATTATTTAGGGGCTGTTTGGGGCGCTGAGTTGGTTATAATAGCTAGGGGTTATAATAGTCTGGGGATTATAATAGTGGTGTAGTCGAGAATGTTAAAATCAGAAAAATATATCATGTCCTTTCGTCCACGAGAAACCAACCTTAAATAGGCTTACAAGGATCCTTAACAACTTAAAAGCACATGCTACTCACATGACAGGGAACTAACTAACTAACTAATACATAATTGGCTACATCAAATTTCCCCGCCCAACGAAAATAACTCGACCTCGAGTTAGTCCGCTAATACAAACTCGTCAGGAGGGTTATATGGAAATATATCACCAACATTAAAAGTGGGGTTGATGTTGTATTCTGCTGGAAGTTGAACTTTATAGGCATTATCTCCAAATCTTTCCAGAATAGGTAATGGGCCAATTTTCTTTTTCTTGAGCTTGTTGTATGTTCCCGCTGGAAACATGCTTTTCCGTAAATGAATCATCACTAGATCTCCAATAGCAAACTCTTTGAATCTCCTTTTTTTTTTTTTTATTAGCAACCTCTTTATACTTTGTTGTTTGTTTCTCTATGTGGTCATGGACTTGTTTGTGCAATTCTTGAATTTTGGCCACCATTTCTTCCGATTCAACACTAAGATCAATAGAAGAGGGAATATGAGTTAGGTCCATTGTTAATCTTGGAATCGTAGTATAAACAAGCTCAAATGGTGACTTCCCTGTTGTCCGGTTCTTTATATGGTTGTAGGCAAATTCGGCTTGTGCCAAAGACATATCCCATTGCTTCGGCTTGTCTCCACTTAAACATCGTATCAAATTTCCCAGAGTTTTCTTTGTCACCTCTGTTTGTCCATCAGTTTGTGGGTGGCTTGTCGTGCTATATTTAAGAGTTGTGTCAAACTTTTGCCACAGTGTTTTCCAGAAGTGGCTCAAGAACTTAACATCTTGGTCGGACACTATAGTTTTTGGAATTCCGTGTAATCTAACAACCTCTCTGAAGAACAAGTTAGCAATATAGATTGCGTCAGATGTCTTTTTACAAGCAAGGAAGTGTGCCATTTTGTTATATCGATCTACCACTACCAATACTGAGTCAAATCCTCGTTGTGTTCGTGGGAGACCAACGATAAAATCCATGGATAGATCTTCCCAAATATTTTCTGGAATTGGTAGAGGTGTATATAATCCTGTATTTTGGGAATTTCCTTTGTAGGTTTGACAAGTATAGCATCGTGTAACATAGTTTTGAACATCTTTTCTAAGTTGTGGCCAATAATTTTTTTTTTTTTATAAGAAACATAAGTTATGGCCAATAATAACGTTTTTCCAGTATGTTCAAGGTTTTATCTCTGCCCAAATGCCCTGCTAAACCGCCCGCGTGAGCCTCTCTGGTTAGGGCTTCCCTTAATGATGAGTAGGGAATGCACAAGATGTCACCATTAAAAAGGAAACCTTCTACTAAATGGAATTCTCCGACTGGTTTATGTTCTGTACATTGTTTCTAGATTGAGCCAAAATCCTTGTCGTCTATGTATCCATCTGGGAGGTTGTCCAAAGCTATGATTTCTCCTTTTAAGATGGTTAGAAGGTCTGCTTTACGGCTTAGAGCATCTGCCACTTTGTTAGTAGTACCTGAGGTATGTTTAATAACAAAATCAAAGCGTTGTAAAAAGGATAGCCATCTAATTTGCATTCTACTAATTGATTTTTGAGAGTGTAGAAATTTAAGGGAAAAGTGGTCAGTGAATAAGACAAATTGTTTGCTTAATAAGTAATGTTCCCATTGCTTTAAAGCTCTAACTAACAAATATAATTCTTGTTCATATGTTGACCATTTTTGTCTTGATGGACTTAAATTTTCACTAAAAAATTCGATAGGATGGTTATTTTGGGACCAGATTGCTCCAATTCCTATTCCCAAGGCATCTACTGCTACTTCAAAAGGAAGATCAAAGTTTGGGAGAGTTAGAACAGGGCTGGTCATAAGTTTTTCTTTAATTAAGTTAAAGCTCTGTTTTTGGTTTTGTCCCCAGGAAAATTGTCCTTTCTTTAAGCAATTTGTCAAAGGGGCTACAATTGTACTGAAGTTTTTAATGAATTTTCTGTAAAATGATGCTAGACCAAGGAAGCTTTGAATTTCTTTAATTGTTTTTGGTTCAGTCCATTCTTGAATGGCTTTAATTTTAAGAGGGTCCATTCTTATTTTATTGTGCCCATTTATATATCCTAAGAATGATATTTCTTTTGTAGCAAATAAACATTTTTTTAAATTAATCACTAAAGCATGCAGCTGTAAAGTAGAGAATATAGTTCAAATGTGGTCTATAAGATCTAGAAATCCTCGACTATATATAAGAATATCATCAAAGTAGACCACGACAGATTTATTAATAAAAGGATGAAGTATCTAGTTCATAAGTCTCATGAATGTGCTTGGGACATTAGATAGTCCGAATGGCATAACTAGCCATTCAAATAGGCCTTCATTTGTTTTAAACGCAGTCTTCCATTCGTCCCCTGGCTTGATCCTTATTTGATGATACCCACTTTTGAGATCAATCTTTGAAAATACTGTTGCACTGCCCAGTTGGTCCAACAAGTCATTGATTCTTGGTATGGGGAATCAATATTTTATTGTTATCTTGTTAATTGCTCGACTATCCACACATATGCACCATGAACCATTCTTCTTTGGAGTTAAAAGTGTTGGAACTGCGCATGGGCTAGGGTTTGGTTTAATATGTCCTTTGTCTAGTAGTTCTTGAACTTGTTCATGCAGAATCTTGTATTCTCTTGGACTCATTCTGTAATGTGAGAGATTTGGGAGAGTTGCTCCGGGGAAAAAGTCAATTGTATGTTTTGTATCTCACGGAGGGGAGGTAGACCCTTTGGAGCTTCCACTATTTTGTTATATTCCTCTAAAAGATTTTGAACTACACTTGGGATAGCAGTAGTAGAATCAGCATTATCAAAGTTTTTAATAACTAAACCAAGTATAGAAAGTTGTTTTTCATAAAGAAATTTTTTTCCAGAGGATAGGGTAACGAGTTGACCTTTCTTGTTTATGTTGTTACTTGTTCGATTGCTATGAAGGATTGATTGGTAAAAGGACAATTTTCTTCCCCATTCACGAGAACTCATATGTATTGTCCCTTCCTTTGTGTGTTGCTTGAACATCATATTGCCGAGGCCGCCTCAAAAGGATATGACATGCGTCCATATCTAGCACATCACATACAATTTGATCCTTATAACTTGCTCCAATGGATAATGGGATGGTATTTATGTGTGTAACTTGGGTTTCCCCTCCATTCTTTATCCAACTGACTTTGTAAGGAGCTGGATGTGAATTTAATGGTAAATTTAAGGTGGAAACTAGTTTGCTAGCCACTACATTTTCTGTACTTCCACTGTCAATGATAACATTGCAGATTTTTTCATTTATTGTGCAACTGGTCTTGAACAATGCATGTCTTTGATAGCCTGGGTCTGTTTTTGGGGCCAACAGAAGTCTTTGAATCACCAAAGATAAAGGTTCTCCTTTGTCTGGTTCAAGAAAGTCAATTTGTTCTTCAGTGTCTGTGTCCTTGCTTTCTTCTTGATATTCGATGTTATCTGCAATGGCGAGAGTTTTCCTTTGGGGGCATTCATTGGATAAGTGTCCTGTTTGATTACAACGAAAGCACTTTCCTAGGGTTGGTCTAGAGTAAGTATTTGCATTTCTTTTGGGTAATGAATCTTTGGCTGTTCCCATGTCTATTTGTTTGCCTTTGGATGCTGTAATTGGGTTCTGTGAAGAGCCTTTCTCAGTGGAGGTGGTTTTGGGAAATGTATTACTGTGTTCTCCCACATTTCTTCTTGAATATTGTCTCTTATATCTGTTTTCTATTTGTTCTTCCACCGTGGTTTCTGCTGATATTGCTTCAATAAAATAGGCTATTGGTTGTAGAGCTATTCGTTCTTGAATATCTGTCCTTTGCCCTCCCTTGTAACGAGCCACTAAATATTGCTGGTTCTCTCCATTTTTTCGCTATATGTTGGAATATCTATTTTCATCTTGAAATCACTCTCGGGTTGTTGGTATGGATACCTATGACCTCTTTGTCTTTCCATTTGAATGTCCAACGACCCATCTTCTCTTCACTGGAAGTGTCTGTCCAATCTTGCTGTCTTCCATATAAAGGATTGTTGTTGAAATCTTGATGCATTCTTGGAGCTAAATCCATTTCTTGAGCTATTCTTTGTTCAATTATTTGTCTTTCTTGCCGCTGTCTTGTTCTGTTTTCTTCCACCTCTAGGTTGTTCTGTCTTGTTCTTGATGGATTTTTCCTATGGTGGGTTGTCCTGGTGGATTTAAATTTTGTTTAGGCTTATTCCCCATTTTTTTCGCAAATCATCTCCAAGATTTTCTTGATCTCACCCACATCATTCTTTAATGATTTCATATCTTATTCAACCGACAGCAAGTGTATGGTTGTTGATCGTGGTGAGAGGACGGTGGTAGGATCTGCCTCTTTTCCAACCGAAGATGAGTCTCCCATCACATTGGTTGAAACTCTCTTGGTTTCCATAAAGAAAGAGCCTGGAATCTTGTGCTCCTCCTCTTAATTTTAATGCCACCAACTTCACTTTCTTATTGTCAGGTGTTCATGTAGCTAAAAAAATTTTCTACATGCCTTACCCATTCCAAGAAAGCTTCGATCTCCACATATCTCGTGGTGTGCTTTGATACCCTCATGGCTTTGTTTTTGGGTTACCCCAAAAGGCCTCATACCAATGGAGATACTTGTCCTCCTGATGTAGTCGAATATTGGCATAGTGCTTTATTTGTTAGTTGTTATCCTTTCAAGCCATGTGTTTGCCATGTGCTTCTTAGTTAGTTAGTTTGTTAGTTTGTTAGGCATAATTGCATCTTGTATAGCCTATTTAAAGGCTCATAGCCTTTAGTTTTGATCATCAAATATAATCTTGAGGTTCTCCATATCATTGGCTCCATCAAATTGGTACTAGAGCACTCGATTTTTGGGACGCTTTCACCATGACAACCAAGAAAGTCTCGACTAATGTAAGTGGAGATCCATCTTTGGTTGATAAAGAGGCGGAAACTACCCCGTCCTCTCACCACAAGAGACAACTGTACGCTTGCTGTCAGTTGAAAACGACGTGCGTGAGATCAAGAAAATATTAGAGCTAATGTGGGAAAAAATTGGCATCCAGACCGAACAATTGTCGTTGAATCCAGTGGCACAAACAAACTGGGGAAGAGAAGCACAAAATTGCCAAGGAGAAAACAGCAAGATGAAAGTCCAACAAGAAGGCAGGGTAAAATTTCAGCAAGAAAGGCATTCTGGCGAACAAAAGACAGCACAAGATCGGGACACGGCTCTAACGAAATATCAAGAATGGGAAATGGGCCTAAAAGATACCAAGAACTCAATGAAAATCCATTGTATCGAAGGTATCAAGATTGGACGGGTTCATCAAGTGAGGACGATAGAGAACCAACGTATGTTCATGTGGAAAGGAAAAGAGATGCAAGAATTCCTTACCATCGGCAAGAAAATGATTTCAAAATGAAGATTGACATCCCAACTTATAACGGTAAAATGGAAATTGAAGCATTCTTCAAATGGATAAGACACGTGGATAATTTTTTTTGACTATATGAATACTCCGGAGATCAAGAAAGTGAAATTGGTAGCTCTCAAGTTGAAAGGAGGAGCAAGCGTGGTGGGATCAACTTGAAATTAATCGTCAAAGATTTGGGAAAAGACCGATTAGAAAATGGGAAAGAATGAAACGGATGATGAAGGACAGTTTTCTTCCAGCCAATTTTGAAAGAATTTTATACACTCAGTATCAAAATTGTCGCCAAGGGACACGCACGGTGATGGAATATACCGAAGAGTTCCACAGATTGGGGGCTCGAACAAATCTTGGAGAAAATCAACAATGTTTGGTAGCAAGATTCAAGGGTGGACTTCAAACGGATATTCAAGAACAAATTTCCTTACAACCTATAGCCTTCTTGAATGAAGCCATTACCACAGCTACTACAACAGAAGAACAAATAGCAAATAGATTCAAGAGACAATACACTAGGAGGAATACAGGGGAACCAAACACCTACAATTCAAGAAATGCTGCAATTGACAAGAATACATCCCAAACTTCATCTGCGGCAGAAAAAGGCAAGCAAATAGACATGGGATTGACCAAAGATTCGGTTCCAAAGCGAAATTCCAATACATATTCAAGGCCTACTTTAGGAAAATGCTTCAGATGCAACCAGAGCGGGCATTTGTCTAACGAATGTCCTTAGCGCAAGACCTTGGCTATTGCAGACACGGACGAATTTCAAGAAGAGGATGATGACACAGACCTTGAAGAAGCTACTGATTTTCTCGAACCAGATGAGGGTGAACCCCTATCTTTAGTTGTTCAACGTCTTCTTTTAGCCCCTAAATATGATCCCAGTTATCAAAGACACGCCTTGTTCAAAACAAGATGCACAATCAATGGCAAGATTTGCAACGTGATCATTGATAGTGACAGCACAGAGAACGTGGTGGCTAGCAAGCTAGTATCCACCTTGAACCTTCCTTTACACCCACATTCTGCCCCCACAAGGTGAGTTGGATAAAGAAGGGCGGTGAGGTGCAAGTCACACACACAAGTACTATACCTTTATCCATTGGAGCAAGCTACAAGGATCAAATTGTGTGTGATGTCCTCGACATGGATGCATGTCATATCCTTCTCGGTCGTCCGTGGCAATATGATATGCAAGCTATTCATAAAGGTCGGGATAATACATACGAATTTTCTTGGATGGGAAAGAAGATTGTTCTCCTACCACTCAATCCTTCAAAGCAAATGGTCACGCCTAACACCAAGAAAGGTCATCTCTTCACTGTTTCTAGGAAAGATTTTTTAAATCCCAAGCAATTTCCTATTCTTGGTTTGGTTATTAAGAATTTTGAGATAACATCTAACTCTACTAATATTCCAAGTGAAGTTCAAGATCTTTTAGACGAATTCCCTCCCATTGTAGAAACTCCCTCATAGGTTCCTCCTTTTAGGGAAATACAACATACAATTGATTTTTTCGGGGCAACTCTCCCAAATTTACCACATTATCGGATGAGTCCTAAAGAGTATCAAATCCTTCATGAGCACGTCCAAGAACTTTTGGAACATACAACCGAGCCTTAGCCCGTGCGCAGTACCTGCTCCTCACTCCCAAGAAAGATGGATCATGGTGTATGTGTGTGGACAGCCATGCCATCAACAAAATAACCATCAAATACAGATTTCCCACTAATTTCTGATTTACTAGATCAATTAGGCGGTGCCACGGTTTTTTCCAAGCTTGATCTAAAGAGTGGCTACCACCAAATACGAATCAAACTGGGAGATGAGTGGAAAGCAGCGTTCAAAACAAATGAAGGATTATTCGAATGGCTCGTCATGCCCTTTGGCCTCTCAAATGCTCCTAGCACATTTATGCGTTTGACGAACCAGGTATTTCATCCTTTCCCCAACAAATTTGTTGTACTTTACTTTGATGATATTCTAATTTATAGCAAAAGTCCAGTAGAACACATAGACCACATTAGGACCATTTTTTCTACATTACAGAAGCACTCTTTGGTCATTAACTTAAAAAAATGCCTATTTATCACTAGTGAAATATCATTTTTAGGATACATCATTGGCCATAATACAATAAAAATGGACCCTATTAAGATTGACAATTCAAGAATGGAAGGAACCCAAAACTATTAAAGAAATTCAGAGTTTCTTAGGATTAGCATCCTTTTACAGAAAATTCATTAGAAATTTTAGCACCATTGTGGCCCCTCACCAATCCTTTGAAAAAAGGACAATTTTTTTGGGGTAATATGCAAAGCCAAAGCTTCTCATTAATAAAAGAAAAACTTATAACCAACCAAGTTCTAATTCTCCCTAATTTTGACCTTCCTTTTGAAGTAGCCATTGATGCCTCGGGTATTGGGATAGGAGTTGTCTTGTCTCAAACCAACCATCCTATTGAGTATTTTAGCGAAAAATTGAGCCCTTCAAGGCAAAAATGGTCAACATATGAACAAGAATTATATGCTTTAATTAGGGCTTTAAAACAATGGGAGCATTACTTAATAAGTAAGGAATTTGTGTTACTTACGGATTATTTCTCCCTTAAGTTTTTAAATTCTCAAAAATCTATAAGTCGGATGCATGCTAGATGGTTATCCTATCTTCAAAGATTTGATTTTGTTATTAAGCATACTTCAGGAGTTACTAACAAGGTGACTGATGCTTTAAGCAGAAAAACAAATCTTTTAACTCTTCTTAAAGGAGAAATTATTGCTTTAGACGCCCTGCCAGACTCCTACGAAAATGACAAAGACTTTGCTTCAATATGGACCAACTGTATTACTCACAAACCAACAGGAGACTATCACATTGTCGAAGGATTCCCTTTTAAAGGAGATACTCTATACATCCCCTTTTCCTCCCTTCGGGAGTCCTTAATAAAAGAAGCTCACTTAAGTGGTTTGGCTGGACACTTGGGAAGGGACAAAACTCCGAACATATTGGAGACAAGGTATTATTGGCCTCAACTTCGTAAAGATGTTCAAAACTTTGTCTCCCGCTGCTACACTTGTCAAATTTTCATAGGGACAGCTCAAAATACTGGCCTGTACACTCCTTTCCCAATTCCAGAACATATTTGGGAGGATTTGTCAATGGACTTCATTCTAGGTCTTCCCTGCATTCAAAGAGGATTCGATTAAGTTCTAGTAGTGGTTGACAGATATAGCAAAATGGCACATTTCCTTGTGTGCAAAAAAACAGCAAATGCCATAAACATTGCTAACCTATTTTTTTAGAGAAATCGTACGGTTACATGGAATTCCAAAGTCTATTGTTTCTGGATGAGATGTTAAATTCTTAAGCCATTTCTGGAAGACTTTATGGAAGAAATTCGACACATCTCTTAAGTTTAGCACTACTAGCCATCCACAAACGGATGGACAAACCGAAGTGACTAATAGAACTTTGGGAAACCTCATCAGATGCTTGAGTGGAGATAAACCACGACAATGGGACATGACTTTAGCACAAGCAGAATTCGCCTACAATCATATGAAGAACTGAACAACAGGGAAGTCTCCATTTGAGCTTGTGTATACCAAATTACCTCGATTAACAATGGACTTAACTAATATCCCTTCTTCTATTGATCTTAGTCTTGAAGCTGAGGAAATGGCATCACGGATTCAGGAGTTACACCAGCAAGTTCACAAACACATCGAGGAACAAACAGAAAAATACAAGATGGCTGCTGACAAAAAACGAAGATTCAAGGAATATGCTGTTGGTGATTTGGTGATGGTCCACTTGAAGAAAAGCATAATGCCGACGGGTACTTATGGCAAACTTAAAGAAAGGAAGATCGGGCCAGTACCTATATTAGAAAGATTTGGAGATAATGCCTATCGGGTTCAACTTCCAACACATTATAACATAAGTCCAACCTTTAATGTTGCAAACATTTCTCCCTATAACCCGCCGGATGAGCTTGTTTTAGCTTCTTAACTCGAGGTCGAGTTCTTTTTTGGGAGGGGAAAAGCTGATGTGGCCGAATATTGGCCTAGTGTTTTATTTGTTAGTTGTTATCCTTTCAAGCCATGTGTTTGCCATGTGCTTCTTAGTTAGTAGTTTGTTAGGCATAACCGCATCTTGTATAGCCTATTTAAAGGCTCATAGCCTTTAGTTTTGATCATCAAATATAATCTTGAGGTTATCCATATCATCGGCTCCATCACCTTCCATATAAACCCATGATCATCCCCTTATCTAGCCAATGTGGGACTTTGGTCGCACTCCCAACAATCCTCCCCTCGAAGAAAGTACCACCGAGCCTCCCTTCAACTAGTCATTTATCCGTCAAACCCTCTAGGCGATGGGTCCACTTCACCGCTTTACTGAGAGTTCTTGCTCTTATCCAGGACAACTCCTCTTCTCCGGAGTATACTGTCTGTCTAGAGTGCTCAACCACGGACCTCCCCATGACTACTTCAAGGCTCACAACTTCTATGTTCGGCACCCGAGGATTCCACCAGACATGGCTACCTCTGGAGCATGGCTCTGATACCACTTTGGTGTAGCCGAGAATGTTAAAATCAGAAAAATATATCATGTCCTTTCTTCCACGAGAAACCAACCTTAAATAGGCTTACAAGGATCCTCAACAACTTAAAATAAAAGCACATGCTACTCACATGACAGAGAACTAACTAACTAACTAATACATAATCGGCTACATCAAATAGTCTAGTGTTATAATAGTCTGTGTTTGGGGTGCAGATTATTATAGTTTGGGATAAAATAGTCTGTGTTTGGGGTGCAGATTATTTTAGTCTGACATAAAATAGTATGTGTTTGGGATGCAGATTATTTTAGTCTGAGTTAAAATAGTCTGTGTTTGGAGTGTTGATCTGTTTAACATGGGGTTCTAAATCAAAGGTTCAAGCTTACTGTTTTTTTCCTTACTTTTTTGTTTATTTTCCTCATACAACTTTGTACGTCAAATATCATATTTTGCAAATATTAATAAAGAAATGTTTGGGTTAAGTTGTAAAAAAAAAATAAAGTTTTGGGTATAGGGGTTAAATTATGTGTTTAACTTAAAAGGAAACAAAAATAACCTAAGGTAAGGGTTGATTTTCTTTGTTTCAGAGTCATGGTTTTTTGACAAAATAAGTCATTTTATGATTTCATATAGAAAAACCATATATTTTTCATTTATGTATTTCCAACATAAAAATGGTAAATGCTTATTGAAAACTCATTTTAACTTCATTATCAAAAGAATCAAATAAAATAGAAATCACATAAAATAAAAATTTGAGTAGTATTTTTTTTTTAATTATTATTATCACAGTAAACTTGAATACGATAAGTATAATTTGGAATGAAAAATATGGTAAGATGAAGGTAAACATTCATATACTTCATTATCAAAAGTAATTATGTAATAAAACTCCATATTTATATATATACAAAGACAACCTAGTATCTAACTCTCTAGAAATTTTTTGACGACCACCAACAAATTTTTTGGCGACTGAAATTTTTTTCCCTCTTTTTTCCTTTCTTTTCTTCTATTTTTTTATTTATTTATTACTTTTTTTTAAATGAAAATGAGAAGAAAGATAAAAAGAAAAAAAAAAAGAAAATAAATCGATCGTCGGAAAGTTGACGGAGGTCGTTGGAAAAGTCGTCGGTGGTCTTCGGAAAAGTTGTCGCCGGAAAAGTCAAGAAATCACATGGAAGAAGAGAGGAGAGAGTTACTGTAGAGAATGGATAGAATAATCGAGTGGGTTGAATGATGGTTACTGTGCAAAAGGTATTTCTTTATTCAATAATCAGAATTATTATTTTTAGATACAAAAAAGACCTTACTTAAATAGGAGAGAAAGACCTGATTACATAAAAGGAAAAGATACACAAATACATACTATATAATTACAACAAATAACTCTAATTAAGGAAAAAATATAAAATACAGAAACCAACACTCCCCCTCAAGCTAGTTTGAAGATATCTTCCATTGCCAGCTTGTTAATCAACTTGTCAAAACGTAGCTTTGGAAGTCCCTTAGTTAGCACATCAGCAATTTGCTCCGTTGTAGGGAGATAGGGGATACATATTACTCCAGTATCAATCTTCTCCTTTATAAAGTGTTTATCGACTTCAATATGTTTTGTCCTATCGTGAAGGACTGGATTGTGAGCTATGGAGATGGCTGCCTTATTGTCACAGTAAACACGCATAGGTTTTATTTGGACAAATTTCAATTCTTCCAGCGGTCGTTTTATCCAAATACCTTCACAAATGCCATGAGCTAAAGCTCTGAACTTTGCTTCAACACTACTTCTGACTACCACACTTTGTTTTTTACTACGCCAGGTAACTAGATTTCTTCCAACAAAGGAGCAATAACCAGAAGTAGATCTCCTATCTGTTGTGCTACCTGCCCAGTCAGCATCAGTGTAAATTTCAACATGTAAGTGATCATGTTTCTTAAAAAATATGCCTTTTCCTGGAGTTCCTTTCAAATATCTTAGGATCCTGTAAACTGCCTCAAAGTGAGTTGACCCTGGAGCATGCATAAATTGGCTAACCATACTAACTGCAAAAGCAATATTAGGACGAGTATGAGATAAGTAAATGAGTCTTCCCACAAGTCTTTGGTATTTTCCCTTATCTCTTACCTCGTTCTCTGTTGCAGCTTGTAATTTCAAATTCGGTTCAATAGGAGTTTCTGCTATCCTACAACCAAGTAAGCCTGTCTCTTGAAGCAGATCAATAATATATTTCCTTTGATTTACAAGGATACCTTTTTTTGATCTTGCAAATTCCATCCCTAGGAAATATTTCAAAGTTCCTAGGTCTTTGATTTGGAATTCATTGGCTAATTTTATCTTCAAACCATTCAGTTCAACCTCATCATTACCTGTAAGAATGATATCATCAACATACACTATTAAAACAACCATATTGTCATTTCCAGTGTGCTTATAGAAAATGGTATGATCTGCTTGACTCTGAAGAAAACCATAGCTAGTAACAGCTTTCCCAAACCGTTCAAACCACGCTCTAGGAGATTGTTTAAGGCCATATAGAGATTTCTTTTAACCTGCAAACTTTATTAACTCCAAGACCCACTTCAAAACCTGGTGGTAAGTCCATAAATACTTCCTTTTCAAGATCACCATTGAGGAATGCATTTTTTACATCAAACTGATAAAGAGGCCAATCTGAATTAACAGCAATAGATAATAGTACTCTTATAGAGTTAATCTTAGCAACCGGAGCAAACGTTTCTTGATAATCAATTCCATAGGTCTGTGTAAAGCCTTTAGCAACTAATCTGGTTTTGTATCGTTCAATATCACCATCAGCTTTGCACTTTATAGTGAATACCCATTTGCACCCTACTGTTTTCTTATCTTTTGGTAGTTCAACTACATCCCATGTACAATTCTGTTTCAGCGCATTCATCTCTTCCATAACCGCTAAATTCCAATTTGGATCATTTTGGGCCTCCTGTATATTCCTTGGAATAAATAGGTTGGTTATCCTAGAGAAGAAGGCTTTATGGTTCTCAGACAATCTATGATAAGAAACATAATTTGTAATAGGGTATTTGGTACAATTATGGACACCTTTTCTATGGGATATTGGGATATCAAGGTCAGAAATATGAGATAAAGATTGGTTACCTGAATCTTCAGTATCATTTGTCGGAGCATTAGATTGGTATTGTGACAAGTCCACTATCTGATCCCTGTTCTTTTGATGTAATGTCCTTCTAGTATAAACCTCAAGTTCAGGATTTCGATCAGTGAGATCATTTTGTAGTATTTCTCCTCCTGAAATAGAACTTTCCATGTTTGGCACAGAAGTACTAGTAGTCTCAGGACATATGATTTTAGGGAGTGGAGAAGTATCCCAAAATTTTTCTTCATTTTCCAAGTTATATATCTCCCCCTGAAGAGAATTTTGGCTGAAAAAAGGTTGGTTCTCTACATACAATACATCCATACTTTCAAAGTATTTTTTGGTCAAAGGATCAAAACATCGATAACCTTTTTTTGTTTGAAGCATAGCCTAAAAAAATGCATTTAACAGCATGAGGATCAAGTTTAGACTGAGAAAGACCAGAAAGATGAACATATGCAGTACACCCAAATATTTTTATCGGTAAATCGGAATACAAACGAACAGTGGGATAAAAATTCCTAACTTGATCAAGAGGAGTTTTAAAGACCAAAATCTTAGAAAGCATCCGGTTTATGAGATAAGCAGCGGTAAAGACTGCATCTCCCCACAAATAGTTAGGAACATGCATATAAAACATAATAGCACGAGCAACATCAAGTAAGTGTCTATTCTTTCGCTCAGCAATCCCATTTTGTTGTGGAGTATCACGACAGGTAGATTGGTGGAAAATTCCTTTATCCTTCAAAAAATCCTCTAAATATGTGTTAAAGTACTCAGTCCCATTATCAGAATGTAAAATACAGATTTTAGTTTGAAATTGATTCTCAATCATATTGTAAAAACGAATAATATCTTTGACCTCATACTTTTTAGCTAACAAATAAACTCAAGTTAACCGAGTATGATCATCAATGAAAGTAACAAACCAACGTTTTCCACTATGAGTCAAAACTTTAGAGGGACCCCAAACATCACTATGAATTAAGTAATAGGGTTTGGAAACCTTGTAAGGTTTTGGTAAATATGTGGCACGATGATTTTTGGCAAAGATACAACTTTCACAATGAAAAATTGAACAATCAATTCTTTTAAATAAGTTTGGGAACAAATACTTCAAATAGAAAAAACTGTTACGATGCCAAAGCATGATTGTTTCTTTAACAGAGGAAGAACTAACACTACTCAAGCCCTGAGCTTTTTTATCACTACTTGGAGAATCATCAAAATAGTAGAGACCATCAAGCATCCTAGCACGCCCAATCATCTCCCCCGAGTCCTGATCCTGAAAGATGCAGTGAGTTTCAAAGAAAGTAACACGACAATTAGCATCCTTAGAAATGTTACTGACAGATAACAAATTACAAGCTAATTTAGGAACATGGAGAACAGATTTTAAGGTAATGTTTTTAGTCAAACAGATGGTTCCTTTTTCTGCAATGGAAGTAAAACTACCATTGACAATTCGAATTTGTTCAGTGCAATACTAGGGAGAGTATGAGGTAAAAAAACGGGTGAAACTAGTCATATGGTCAGATGCTTCGGAATCTATAACCCACAGAGATGAATTAAGGGAAGATAAAGCTAGAGGATAATTACCTGTTTGTGCCAAGGAAACACTAGGATTACCAGATAACGAAATGACCTTTAGCAGCTTTAGGAGTTGATCAATTTGCTCTTGATTAAATGGATGAGAGTCAACAACATTGGCAGCGAAAGTGGACTGATTGTTACTCCTATCACTTTGCTTGGTACTCTTCCAATTTGCAGGCTTTCCATGGATTTTCCAACACGTCTCACGAGTGTGTCGAGGTCTATTACAGTAGTCACACCATACTCGAGGTTTGGTAGGTTGAGTAGAAGCCTTATTTGCAGTAGCCTCAACCACCATAGCAGATGTTTCAACTGTACTGACAGATTTCTTGCCAAGCATGACATTGCGACGACTTTCTTCCCTACAAACTGCAGAGTAAACTTCGGGTCCGTTTGGAATACATTTTAATTTAAATGTTTTTCAAGAATGCATTTTTTAAAAAAACATTTTATATAGAAATTGTTTAGAATTTAAAAACTTATATGTTTGGTTGCATTTCCTCACAAATGTTTTTATACACAAGTTATTGTTTACTTAAGAAGTATTTTTCAAAAAGTTGGTTTCAAGTGTTTCTCTCAAAATGGTTTGTTTATCAATCTCATTTTCTAATAAGTCATTTTTAGTGGTTGCTAAACACTAGAAATTTTTTCAAAATGATTTATTTTCAAAATTAAACACTTGAAAAGTTAAACCAAACACACCCTTCATTAATAGGTGGAAGAGGTTTCTTACCAAGTACTCTACTTCTAACCTCATCAAATTCATCATTGAGGCCAGCAAGGAATCTGAAAATACGATAATCCTCTACCACTTTCTTGTAATGAGTTTGATCTTTAGTGGATTCCCATTCATGAGTGTCAAGTAGTGTGGAATCCATTTTTCCTATTCTGGAATTAGATTTGGTCGATTAGTTTGGAGACGGTTCTTTTGCAGAAGCTTTTGAAATTCTACATGAAGATAATGAACAAGGTGTCGAGGGTCTTAGGGGAGTAGTTTCTCTGGTGGTTTCTCCTCGAATTCTAGCCAAATTTCTTCTCTTATTGATATTTGTGGATTACAGATGCATACAATTCCTAATTTGTCTCTTGCTTTAAAGCTCTTTAAGGTTATTTTCATTGGCTCAATTTTGAATTTCTCTTTGGGTTAAGTCTCTAATAGTTGGGCGTTTGTCAAATTTTTTTGGTGGTTTTTTCGGAGATCCTTCTTTTCCTCGCTTCCTCTTCCGTTGGTTTTTTCAGCCGATTGTGGGAGTAGTTTTTGTCTTTCCTTTTCCTCTATTTTGTTTTCTTTGTTGGGCTGAGTTTGTGTTTTTTAGAGTTTGGTTGTTTTGTTGTTCGTCTTTTTTTGGTTGGCTTTTTCAGTTGTAGTTGTCCGTCTTTTGTCTTTGTTGGTTTTCTCTTTTGGTTGCTCTTTTTCTTTGGTTCGTTTCTTCTTCTCTCGTTTGAGAAGATTGTAATTTTGAGCATTAGTCTCTTTTCATTTTATCAATGAAAAGCTTCCTTTCTTGTTAAAAAAAAGAAAGGAGAGAGTGGTCCCCCTTGGCAAATTCCTCGAGTGGCCACAAAATGCCCCACTAATAAAAACAGAGAATTTAGGAACCTAATCCACTCCCCATGATACTTCTTTAACTTTAATAACTCTTCCAAAAAACCCCAGTCTACACTATCAAAAGCTTTCTCAATGTCAACTTTCAAAATCCAGCGTTGCTTCTTCTTTGAACGAAAAAACTCAACTGCTATTATGGGATGACTTCACTTTGTATCTTGTGTTTTATTTTTAGGAAGCTTTATTTTCTGCTATCTATAATATAGTTATGAATGATGTGAAGATGCATTATAAATACTCTTTTTCGCTATCAGAACGATTATTCTGAACAATGGGCCCTTGCATGTGGGGAGATATTGCGGATCCTAACTCATTACAATCGTCCGATATACAAGATAGAACAACAAAATGGTGAAGTAGAAAGAAGCCGTAGTGGCAGCCTTGCTACCACAAGTGACACCAATGATGGGGCATTTGTTCAAGTGCCTCTGCAACAAGAGAAGAAACCTATAAGACCTTTGTCCCCTTGGATTACTGATATATTGCTTGCTGCACCATTGGGCATCAGAAGTGACTATTTCCGCTGGTAAGGACATTATTTTGTTGAGCTTTGGTGCTGTTTGGAATGGATTTATATGTATATTTCTTTTTGAAACAGAACAGATTCATTGATGCATGAAAGATATACTAAAAATAGTAATAGAGGCTACTTCCATAGTATAATAATGGAGAACTAAGAAGCACGGGCACTTTAGTTTGGCTAGCGTGTCACACTCCGACACTCCGACACTTGTTGGACAATTGTTAGACACCTGTTAGCATAATTGATATGTGGCAAACACTAGTTGTACAATGTCAATATAGGTCTATATCGAACCCTTGTTAAATTTTAAGAGTGAAATACCTTAAATTCATTATTTTAAAGATACAAATTTATAAACTCATTGATTTTGAATTTCCTTCTAGTATAAAAACTATATATATTTTAAAAAATGTATATTTTACTAAACGTGTCCGTGTTGTGTCCGTGTCCTAGGTTTCAAAAAAATGACGTGTCTCTGTGTCCGTTTCGTGTCATATCCGTGTCTCGTGTCCGTATCCGTGTTTCCTAGACGGAGAAAAACCTCAATCCTGCCCAATTTTACATTTGTTTTGCAATTTGCAACCAACCCTACAAGAAAGCCTCCCAATTTGAATGAATTACATTGAAAAAATAATTAGAAAAATGCTCCAATAGAAAACATCAAAAGGATATAGAAGCCTTTGCTCAATTTTTGTTGCCAAAGTAATGGCATCAGAGAGAACATATGGGTTGAAGTTCCAATTCGTCTGGTATATCTTCGTGAAGGCCATCAACAAATCATGCAAAGATTGATATGAGCGCTTAAACGATGGAGTTCCTCTGTGTAATTAGCAGCACAGGCAACATCAATGGTATTGATGGTACAATAGTTGTTCAATGAGGTCTTCTTGGCTAAGTGGCTTTGGCACTTTCCTTGTGAGTTTGGCCTTCTTATTGCACATGGTTATTGTGAATAAGTACGGTTCTCATCCTCATGATTGGTTCTTGGACAACGTTGTCAAAGGCACCCCAGAAACCCTTAGAAAGCTATATTTTATGGCTTACTTTGTTTTTCGTTGTTATTTGGGGAAGTCGAAAGCCTTATGGTTGTATTTTATTAATCTTCCAAAAAAGTTATACAAAAGGGGAAGCCTTAGCCTTTATATATATAGGCTTAGCTTATGGGATAATGAGCTGAAAATACAAAGATGGTTAAACTATTAACCACAGTAACTAACTAACTAACAACTGACTAATAACAAATAAAATAAAATATCTAGGCTAGATTACAAAGAGAGCCCTAATAAACAAAACAAACTACATCAATTCCCCTCTTCAAGAAAAAAAACTCGTCCTCAAGTTTAAAGATGAAACTCATTAGGAGGAAAATAAGTAGAGAGATCCGATACGTTAAATGTGTTAGAGATATTATAGCCGTCTGGAAGCTCAATCATATAAGCATTGCTGCCAAATTTCTTAAGGATCTGACAAGGACCAATTTTTTTCTTTTGCAACTTGCTGTAATTTCCTCTTGGAAATATTTCCTTTCTAAGATGCACAAGAACTAAATCGCCAATAGAAAAATCTTTATGCCTCCTTTTCTTGTTTGCAAGTTGGGCATACTTAGTATTAGCTTCCATGAGGTGGACTTCTTTATGTATTCTTTGTATCTGATCAGCCATGAATTCTGCCTCCAAACTCAAATCTGCAGCACTAGGCAAACTTGTGAGATCAAGTGTTAGTCTAGGAGAGTTAGTATATACTACCTCAAAGGGTGTTTTGCCCGTGGATCGGTTTTTCATGTTGTTATAAGCAAATTCAGCTTGTGGTAAACAAAGATCCCATTGCTTTGGCTTATCTCCACTTAAACACCGAATTAAATTACCCAAAATGTCCAGGATCCCCCCCCGCTCTCCCCTCTCTTCTTACATCCCTCAGTTTCTAGCCTCGATCCGTTGATATTTTCATCTTCCAGTTAGTCTCGGGTATTATCATTCTTGCATTTCTGTTAGTATCTTCAATCTTGGTTAGTTTTGGTCCTCTACATTCTTTCTTTTTTATCCTGATTTTGGATTTTGTGTTGGTTCATTATGGAAGTTAAGAGCTGATGCATTCGGAATTCATATTTTTGTATTTGGCATGAGAATGACTTATTTTTCATTGAAGATTTAGAGAATAAGCAAAAAATTCATCTTTCTAATTCTCATTTGTGTTGGCTTGAGTTAGTTATAGTCGGTTTATTGCAATCTCCGGTTCATCTGTTCTTTCGCAAGAAATTAAGAGACATGAATGGAACCATTCAGTTATCAAAGTTTAATTCCCAACAAGGTTGGTTCCTTGAATGTTCTGTTTGGCCCCCTTCTGGTGGAAGGAAAAGAGTGCAAGTTCCTGCTGGTTTTGCTAAGAAAGGCTGGTCAATTTTTTGGGAAATGGAAAGAGATTTTCTTATGGAATATGTGGGAATCAAGTCTGCTAAAGATGTTTCAAAGAATTTTGAGATTGATGAGTCATCCAAGTCGGCTGTTAATATTAGTAAGAATTTGGATAGAAGCTATGCAGAAGTGGTGCGGTCAAAATCAGGGGATCCCCATAATGGTTCCCATTCTAAGAAGCTGTCAAAATTTTCTTCATTTTGGGTCAGAAAAGAAAAAGAAGTGGTGGACTCAAAGTTAAATGAATTTTGTGTGGTTTCCAGAATGTTTGCACATAACTCTTGGAGGGAAGTAAAACAAGATTTGGAAGATTATTTTCAGTCTAAGGTTTTACTCAACCCTTTTATGGCTGACGAAGCTTTGGTGAAATTGGACGATAGTTTTTCTGAGATGAAATTTGATGGCAAGTGGAAATTCATCGGAAATATTCATTTGAAAATTGAAAATTGGTCATGTTAAAAACATTTTCATCCAGAAGTTATAGAAGGTTATGGAGGCTGGATTTCTGTGCAGAACTTACCTTTGCCACTTTGGAATCGTTCAACTTTTGAAGTGATTGGTCAACATTTTGGTGGATTGGTGAGTATTTCTTCTCAAACGCTTAATCTTTTGGATTGTTCAGAAGCCCGAATTGAAGTAAAAAAGAATCTTTGTGGATTCATTCCTACTGAGATTGCAGTTACAGATAAAAAGCATGGGAGTTTTTCTCTTCGTTTTGGAGACATCTCCTCTTTAGATGCTCCTAATTCTTTCCCAGGAAATTTATCTTTGAGTGATTTTGTAAATGAAGTTGATTTAAAAAGAGTTCATCAGGTTATGGAAGATGAATGGTTTTCTCTTCCTCAAGATGATTTTGATTCTTGTGTTGACCAAGATTTGAATCAATCAACATTGAATGATCAGGTTCATAATCCTATTTATTCAAATTCAAATCTGGTGCGTGTCCACCAAGCAATGGCTGATGAAGACGATATTGGTGTGCATGATCAGAATAATGAAGAGGCATTTATGGGGAAGGTTGACAAGGATTTAATAAGACCTAGTCTGTATGATCAGAATTTTAGTCAGCATATTGAACCGTTGGGTATCAATAATAAAGGCTCAGAGGACGAATTAATTGTTAATAGGGTGCCTTTTAATTCTGATAATCCTTCTGAAACGTCAGCATTAATTCCAGATTCATTAGTGCCTTTAATTCCAGAGTTTTCATTTGAAAAGTCAGCATTAAATATGGAGCCTTTATCAGCATTAAATTCGGAGCCTTCTTCTGACGTTATTCCCATTTTATCTCCGATTTTAAATGATCATTCTCCCAACCAATTGTTGCCTGAAGTTCCCAAGACGGCCCTTGAAGTTCCTTCTTTATTCGGTGACTCATCAAGTCCACAAAGTATTCTAGAAGTTAAAAATAAATTTGTACAGACTTATTCTCAATTTTATACTCGGAAGAAAAGTGAAGCGTTTTCTTCGTCTATTGCTGAGGATTCTCATGGTAATTCAGATGTCATTGAAGAGTCCTGTTCAATTTTGCTGGCTCCTTCTCTTAAGCAAGCTTCTAATTCTGAATTAGCATTAAATGAACATCCGCAAAACTTATCATTTAATAATAATAATTGCAGTCTTAGTAAAGTTCCAATTGGGGATTCTTGGAGTGTCTTCACCAAGGGTATTCTTTCTCATGATCAAAATGCTCTTACCAATTGTCCAATTTCTCTCCCTTGTATGGATGAATCTGATGTGGCTTCTGATGTCAGCTTAAGTAGTGAAGAATCTGAATCACTTGCTATGTGTCAAACTAGTGATGCTGTTATTGAAGACTCTTATGCTGAAACTTTGGGATTATTATTCCAGGAAGATGAGCAGAAAGTTGACTCTCCTATTTCTAGTCTAAAAGTTTTTCCCCTTCATCTATAGCTATACCGGATAACTTCTCTTCTTTGGTTGATGCTTGTGGTTTCCAGATTCAAGAAATTTCTCCTTTTAATTCGAAAATTGTTCAGTAATTATGATTATTATGAGTCTCCACATGAAGATCTTTTCATGAATCACAAGCCTTGGGGATCATTCTGAAAGAGTTGTTGTATGGTTAATGGTTGTGGTTTCAAAATTAGTTCAGTAATTTTGTATCGATTGAAGTATCTATATGAAGATCATTTCATGGAATACAAGAGGCCTTGGGGATGGTTCTAAAAGAGTTGCTTTAAAAATTTTTATTCAACACCATGTTCCAGATTTGGTTTTCATTCAAGCAACCAAGACTGTTTCATTTGATATTAATTTGATCCTATCATTATGGAGTTCCAATGATATTTTTTGGATTAATGTGGAGTCCTTCGGCCGTTCAGGTGGTTTGCTGATTATGTGGGATGACAGTAAGTTAAAAGCTCTAGAATTTCTTAAAGGAGGATATACTCTATCAGTCAAATTCTCTTTTATGAATGAAAAGGTGGTTTGGATATCTAATGTGTATGGTCCAAATGATTATAGAGAAAGGAAACATCTATGGAATGAACTTTGGTCTATGAACCATGGTGTATTGGAGGTGATTTTAATATAACCTCTTGGGTTCACAAGAGAATTCCATTACGAAGACAAACAAAAGGGATGAGGGTCTTTAATAAGGAGATTGATGAGCTTGAACTCCTGGAGTTACCCTTAGCCGATGGAAAATCCACTTGGTCCACATCGGGTGATGATTCTTCACAATCTTTAATTGACAGATTTTTTATTTCTAAAAGCTGGGGTCTGATTTTTGAGAATTCAAGAAGTTTCTAGACAGGTTCTTGGCAGAAAAAAAGAGGAAATTAGTGATTAACAATTTGTGTTCAGCAGATGGGATTCTCTTATGTCTTTCAGGGAAATTGAAGCTGAAATTCTTGGTTATTTTGCATCACTTTATACGAAAATACCGGGTTCCTCGGAAAAGTTTAGGCAAGGTGCCGGTTATTGTTCTCATCGATTGAGTTTTTGTTCTTGCTCACCCTGCGCTTAATGGTCAGACTTTGAAGGAAGAGGACAGGGAAAAACTTTTTTGAAGCCAAATTCCAACAGATTGAGGAAGCGGAATCTGCAACTCTTGAAGCCAGCTAAGGTCAAAGCTAGGAAATCACCTGGTGGAAATTCATGGCTTGGTTCTCTAACTTCTACAATAATTGGAAATCTTAAGATTTCAATTAGCAATGTACATATCAAATATGAAGATTCTGTTAGCAACCCAGGATATCCATTTTGCACGGGTGCTACTTTAGCCAAGCTTGCTGCAGTTACCATGGATGAGCAGGGAAATAAGACGTTTGATACAAGTGGTACTCTTGATAAACTACGCAAGTTAGTGCAACTTGATAGACTTGCTATGTATCATGATTCAAATACCTTTCCATGGAGTTTGGACAAGAAATGGGAAGATCTTAGTCCGAAGGATTGGATTGAGATATTTGAAGATGGTATAAATGAACCCACTGCTAGGGGTGTGCACGGTTCGGTTTGGTCCGGTTTTGGACAAAACCAGTGACCGAATCAAACACTTCGATTTTGGAGAGTCCTAAACTGAAAAAACCGAAGGTCTCCTCGGTTTTGGTTAAAAACCGAACCAATCGGTTTCAGTTCAAATCGGTTTTGTTCGGTTTTAATCGATTTTCCTTCCTTTTCCACAATATAGAAGAAGCTCACAGAAGGGGAAGTGTTTCAAAGAGAAAAAAAGAGAGAGAGAATGAGTCGTAGTTTGTCTCACAGCAAGGTTAAGAGAGAAGAGATGATGGAGAGGCGTCCATGTTCCAACCGGTACAAAGGCGTCCATGTTCCGACGACGGTGAAAAGGTGAGGGACGGAGGTGGTAGGTGGCCATGAGAGAGTGAGGGTGACGACGACAATGGAAGGTCGAAAGTTTAGGGAAAGAAGGAGAGAGAAAGGGAGGGAGGGGGAGAGAGAAGAAGAAAGAGAGGGTAGGGAAGAAAAGGAGAGAGAGAGAGAGGGAGGGGGAGAGAGAGAAGAGGAGTTTGTATCCTGAGCAATAGTCTCTTTTCATTTCATCAATGAAAAGTTTCGTATCTTGTTGAAAAAAAAAATTACCCAAAGTCCTATTTGTAACTTCAATTTGACCATCAGTTTGTGGGTGGCAAGTGGTGCTATATTTCAAATGGGTATCAAACTTGTGCCAAAGGCACTTCCAAAAACGGCTTAAGAACTTTGCATCCCTATAAAGAACACAAGAACACAACGCGCCTAAAAAAGGTCGAAATCCTCGGTTCATAAGAGCTTGGAAGGTCGAGGGTGCGTTGGTTAGACCAAATGGCATTACCAAGAATTCTTTAATGACTTTCAGGCCTTCTAAAGGTTGTTTTTGAAATATCGTCTGGATGGACCATAATCTGATGATATCCCGAACAGCTTAGAGAACACCTAGGTCCCATGTAATTCGTTCAAGAATTTCTCAATAAGAGGAATTAGAAATTTGTCCAGGATGGTAGCATCATTAAGCGTGCGATAGTAAACACAGAATCTCCAACTATCGTCTTTCTTTTTGACCAACAAAAACTAAATTGAAGAATGGGTTGATGCTCGACCTTATGATCCCAACCGCTGACATTTCTTGGATCATCTTCTCAATTTCCCCCTTTTGAGTGCACGGGTAGCGATACGACCTCACATTAATGGTCTATTGTTTGTCTTTCAGTTGGATGCAGTGATAAATTTCGTGTGGGGGTAGTAGCTAGGATGGCATGGAAAATACATCTCCACACTCATCAATCATTCAATCAATATGCAGTTGGTATATGGTCGAGGATGGTGTTGCTTCAACGTAGCTGGTTCTCCCAATATTCTAGTGATTGCTCTAAGTTCTACCAAGAACCTGTGATCGTGTTTTCCCCAAGTCCGCTTCAGCTGCTTCAAGGAGACTTTGGTTTTGGTCGATGAGGGGTCGCCTTTTATCACAACCTTCTTCAAACCTCCATTTCCTTGCACTCTACGGTGGTTACCCCAAGTGTTTTAAGCCATTGCATGCCCACGATTAAGTCGAGGCTACTAAGTTCGAGAGGTAAGAAATCTTCCACCACGACCAACTTGTCAATGGAAACGACCACGCCCTTGCATATCCCCGTCTCTTTCATAGCAGTTCTTGTTCCCATAACAATGCCATAGTTTAGTGTCTCTGATACCGACAACTTTATTCTCTCGACTAGTTGTTGAGAGATAACATTGTGGGTGGCCTCGCAATCCACCAAAATCATGACATCTTCGTTTTCGATTTTTCCTTTCACTTTTATGGTCGCTAGAGATGAAAATCCCACGACTGTGTTGAATGACAATTTAGCTGTATTCATTTCGTTGGACGATTCTTCTACCTCTTTCTCAAGTTCTTTACCTTTAGCATCCTCACCTTCGGCTACTTCGTCATCTACTACCAGCAACTACAGTTTTTCCCTTTGCATTTATGACCCATGAAGAAATTTTCAATACATTTGTAACATAATCCTTTCTCTTTTGGTTTTTGCAGTTCCATATCAATTAGGCATTTGTAGGGTAGCTCCCTACGTTGATGGCATTGATGGGACTAGGTGCTGGGAAGAGTGATAGTTTTAATTGGGTTGGCTACAAGTAGTTTGGGTGGGGCCTGAGGGGCCTTTCTCATGTTAAACGGCGTGGGCCGATTTATGCGAAGCTAGCCTTTGTCCATTTTGTTAGTCACTGCCAGATTTTTGTCTTCTATTCTTTGGTCCGCCTTCATGATTGCTTCCAGGCCCATGAGCTCGAAACATATGACTTTAGATCGAAATTAAGGCGCTAACCCATTCAGGAAGGTGCTCTCAATCAAGTATTTCCTTTGATAAATGGGGAAGCGGGGCTACCAACGCTTCAAATTGTTCGCGAAACTTCGCCACCGACTTCTCTTGCATGCAGGGATCCTTCTTGCGATGGTCGAAAACGATCCAAAATGCGTTATTTCAGGTCTCTCCATCCCGTGAACGGATTCCTTCCTTCCACCCATTGGAACCATCAGAGTGCCACTCCAGCGAAGCTCACTGCCATCTTTGTGACCTTCTCCAAATCATATAGTTGATGAATGTCACAATATCGCTCGTCCTAAACAACCAATCATTTGGTTGTTCGCCATCGAAGGTAGGCATTTCTACCTTTTTGAATTTATGTCAGTTGAAGATATTCTCCTCTCCCCTTGTTTTTTTTCGACTTGAAGTTGCACTCTCGTTCTCAGGGGCTTTTTGTTTTCTCCCCATCTCTTTTTCTCCGATGACTTTGCTACGCGATGCTCCGATTAGCAAGTTTGCCAACGCCTTTTGCCTTTGGTCTTTCATGCTATTGAATAATTTTTTCATACTTTTATTTAATTCAGCCATGGATTTTTCAAGCCCAAGAAAACTCTCCTGGACAACCTCCCTATTCTTTTCCGACTTAGTTACCCATTCCTCGATTTTTCGTTGCGTCATACTACGTGTCTTTCCCAAGATGATCGCTCTGATACCAACTTGTTAGGATTCTAAACAGAGAAATTCGATTACTGATAAAAGAGTATTACAATCTCCCTCTCTGAGAGGGTGGGCTCTCCAAAACTATCTCTAAGGACAGTCTAACTCTGAAGATACAAAAACATACCCTAATCCAGCCCAAAACAGCTTATATATAACATACATCAGAAAGCCGACTCTTAAACTGACCCTAAGGAGATGCTGAATTTTCATTTCTACCCTTCCTAACGTAAGTATTAACTATTGGGGGCTTGACAACGGCTTCCATACGTTGTTTAGAAGATTTGTTCAGAAATTGACTTACCACACCAACAAAAAGCTAATGTCTGGACGATTATGAGTTAACTAAATCGCTAATATCTGCCACAATCAACTACTTGGTCTTCAAGATTAGCTCCAAATTTTGTATTTGCATCCATAGGTGTCAGCAATTTACAACCATTCATTCTAGTTTTTCTCAAGGGATCTAAAGTGTATTTTCCCTAGGTTGGGAGATATTAAAAATGACTCCATTGGTGTGTTTTATCCCTAGGCCAGGAGAAATTATTTCCGCTAGGTCAGGAGAAATTATTTGAGGAGGTTCGTACAATATGGTTCCATTTTATTTCATTGGATGCTGGAGAGAGAAGTTAAAAATTATGGTTTAACCATATATAATAAGGTTGGGAGGAGGGTAGCCATAATCTAATAATCACATTGAATAATTTTCCTAAGGTGGAGTCGTTTTTGCAAGAAAGACAAAATCACAAAGTTATATCTTCCTCAATTATGCCTATGCTAGAAATTTCTGGAATTTTATTCTCTCCTTCAATGACAAAGGGCCAGTGGCCCTTCACGTGTATATCTAAAATCTATATACAATTATGTTGGGTCACTCATTCGAGAGAGAGAGAGAAGCTTTGGCTCTTACTCTCAGTCTTCATGACTAGAGAGAAGTCCCTCAATCGTTTTCTGGACTCCCTTGTTTTATGGCTTTTCTTAGTGTAAGTTGTCGCTCTATTCAACAATTAAGTATTGATTCTCTTACGAAGTTGGAAGAGCTTTTCGAAACCCCCTTTTGCATGGTGCTTGACTTTCCTTTAATTTTATGTCTTCTATGGAATTGTTTCGTATTAGAAAAAGAAATCCTGAGAAACAATTTTTTTTACACATTAAACAGGTGCAGTGGAGTTATGGGTAAATATGCTGCTGGAGAACTCAGGCCACCCACATCAGGTTGGTGAACATTTTACTTAAATGTCGAACTTTGAAGTGGCACTTCACTTGATGTAACGGATTTGCAACTTATCTATGTTTGGAAAATAATGAAATGAGTGTTAAAAATTGTACGGTATAAACAAGCTGAAGATAATTATGCTAAAATTAAATATAAATCATTATTGTAGTAAATTACAGAATCATGATACCAAAAAAAAAAGGGGCAAAAATCAACTTATGCCCCTAAATTTTGGGTTGTATTAATTAAAACCCTAAACTAATAATTGTATCAAATAAAACTATGAACTTGCATGAAGAGGTGCTGGCAGTTGATGAAGATCAATTAGAATTAAATGACCAAGGGACCACCTCTTTTAATGAGCATTTAGCAGAATTTCAAGGCATTAATTTCTCTAAGAGAAGGAAGTCTAGTGGAAGATACCTTTGGTCTAAGTCTAGAGTTGGGAGTAAAGGTGGAGAGACGGGGAAACTCTCGAATTCTTCCCTTCGTTGTAAACGATGGTGTGTTCATAAATAATATTGAGGTTCTATCATCGTCATCCTCATCTAGTCAACTTTCTTTGCCTTCCGGCGGTGCGTGAGGACCACGCACAGGAATCTCGGTGTCGAATTTTGGGGACCAACAGATCGGCGACTGGGCTTTCTTTTGGGCTGGGCGGTGACGAAAAAAATCCTCCGGCGATAGACCAAGACGACGGTGGCGGCGGTGGATTCCGACAACAACAGTATTGATCCTGGCGACGGCAGCGACGGTTTCGGGTGGCAAATGTTTCAGGCAAACCAAAACCCTCAAAAGTGTTCCAAATCAAACCCTAGAGGTTCACAAATCTCTAATGAGACAAACACTAATAGTCCCAAACCTTGCTCTGATATCATGTAAACGCTAAAGGTTTGAGAGAATCTCAATAATCTATTCCATTCACATAAGAGATACATATATACAAGTGTACAAGGTTAACCTAAGTAGGAGAATGTAAAAAGACAATAAAGGAAACACATTGAGGTTGATAAGCATTTTATCAAGGAGAAAATTGAAGCAATTACTTTCAAATTTGAAGATTCAGATTGGTTTGAATATATAGAATTGGACTTAGGAGGGGATCAACTTTCTTGCATTCTTCAAAGAACCCTTATAACTCCAAAGATTGAGACCAATCCACAAAGACATAAGCTTTTTCGAACAAGATGCACGATCAATGGTAAGATTTGTCAGGTAATCATTTATAGTGGTAGCACAGAAAATATTGTTTTTAGGAAACTAGTTAATGTTCTTAAACTAAAAACCAAACCACACCCTAACCCCTATAAGATTAGTTGGATTCAAAAGGGTGGGGAAAAACAAGTAAATGAAATTTGCTTCATTCCTCCCTCCACAGGACACCATTATAAAGATCAAATTGTGAGTGATGTCTTATCTTGAATTTGAGACTTTAAATCTTATTCTCACGTATCTAATATGTGCAATATAGGTCCTCTTGTATAGGAGAAAAACCTATTATAAATATGGAAAGAAATGAAAGTCATAAAGACTAAATATTTTACAATAAAGATTTACACACAAATATTAGAAATTCCAACATCTTAGAAATGGACACTTGCCATATCCTCCTAGGTCATCCTTGGAAGTTTGATAACCAAGCCATTCATAGGGGTTGGGAAAATACGCACATTCACTTGAATGGGCAAAACTGTGGTTCTTTTACCTTTAAGAAAATTAGAGGACAACAAAAAAACCAGTGAGGGATCTACCAAGAAACAATTATTTAATTTGACCAACGGTAAATATGTTTTTCCTACACATAAAGATAGTTTGGTAGCTTTTATTGTTAAAGTAGAAACTGAAATCAACAAAAGTGTGTCTTTTCCTCCTACCATTTCCAATCTTTTAACTGAATTTCCTAACATTTCAGCCCCACAATCTTCCCTCCCACCTTTACGAAATATTCAACACCAAATAGACTTATTCGAGGATGAAATTAAAATTTCCTTGTTCCAGATGATTCCAATTCTTGCGTCATAAAGCCGGGCATTAAAGTTTTAGGAAGTCTTCCTTAGTTAACGTTAGTTAATCTGCTTGGAGGTGTAGCGACATTATCTCTGGCTTCTTGGAGGTTTCTTGCATCAGCTACAATTCTTTCTTGACTTTCTTTAGGATTTCTAGGGTTTATCACCATTCTATTGTCTCCTAAGTTCAGTTGATTAGTTGTGAGTGAACTCATTTGTTGAGTAAATTGTCTAATAGCTTGTTGGACATCGATTACGCTTTTCTTGATTTCTTCCACTGAAGTCTCAACTGATTGCAAGTGTCGGTCATAGGTTCACTGAAAATTTTTCGAAGCTTCTGCCTCCATGAGTTAAAATCCAATTTTTGATGGCCTTGGATTCAGGCGCTCTAATACCAACTCAATGCACTCAAGTTTTCAAAAGATACTTCAAGATATTATTCACCAAATTTTGATCAATTCAGCCATATACATATAGGCTGAAGATATCCCACTTTACAAGCGAACTAACTGAAAGGTAAAGAGCTAATTAGACAAGGTAAAAGCCCAACCAAATACAACAAGAAAAGATTAAACCATACATGGTAAAATCAAATAAAAGATTTAGGGGCTGTTTGGGGTGCTGAATTGGTTATAATATCTGGTGGTTATAATAATCTGGGGATTATAATAGTCTGGGGTTATAATAATCTGTGTTTGGGGTGCAGATTATTATAATTTGGGATAAAATAATCTATGTTTGGGGTGCAGATTATTTTAGTCTGAGATAAAATAATCTGTGTTTGGGATGCAGATTATTTTAGTATGGATTAAAATAGTCTGTGTTTGGATTGCTAATATGTTTAATATGAGATTCTGAATCAAATGTTCAAATTGACTATTTTTTTTTCTGATTTTTTATTTGTTTATTTTCCTCATACAACTTTGTAGGTCAAATATTATATTTTGCAAATATCAATAAAAAATTGTTTGAATTCAGTTGTAAGAAAAATAAAGTATTGGGTATACGGGTTAAATGTTGTGTTTAACTTAAAAGGAAACAAAAATAACTTAAGGTAAGAGTTGATTTTTTTTTTGTTTTAGGGTCATGATTTTTTCACAAAAGAAGTTATTTTATGATTTCATATGGGAAAACCATATTTGTTTCATTTATATATTTTCAACGTAAAAATGGTAAATGCTTATGTACAAATAAATTATATAATAAAAGTCCATATTTATATATGTAGAAAGACAACTGAGAAACTGGTAAGTATTTCTAACATGGAATGACCAAAAATCGTTTTTTTTTCTTTTTTCCTTCTTTTTCATTTTCTTCCTCCATCTTTATCTTCTTCCTCCATCTCCATCATCTTCATCTTATTCCTCCATTTTCATCTTCATCTTCATCATCTTCTTCTTCCATTTCCATCATCATCTTCATCTTCTTCCTCAACTTCAAACTCCATCTGCATCATTTTCTTCTTCCTCTAACCCTTATGCCGGCAACGTTATCAATGACTTTTCTGGCAGTTGCCGACAAATTTTTCGATGACCAATTTTTTTTCCTCGTTTTCTTTGTTTTCTTCTTTTTTTTTTTTCTTTATTTTTATTTTTTATATTTTTCAAAATGAAAATGAGAAGAAATATGAAAAAAGGAAAAAAAAATCGGTTGCCGGAAAAGTCGTCGGAAAAGTGGTCGGCGGTCGTCGGAAACTTCGCCGGCCGACGGCGACCGACGGTCGTCGGAAAAGTCAAGGAGTCGCATGGAAGAAGAGAGGAGAGAGTTACTGTAGAAAATAGATAGAATAATCGAGTGGGTTGAATGATGGTTACTGTAGAGAATGGATAAAATAATCGGGGTACAAATAACCCACCTCACCATTTATTTTTTTTGGTGCCCCAAACACTGAATAGGTTATAATAAAGGGGGTTATTATAACCTATTCAGTGCCCCAAACAACCCATTAATGATCCTACATCACCATTCAGCATGCTTATCGTGAAAGCATTATCTGGACATGTGAAACAAATAAATTAGTTTTCCTACACATCTTTGATGTCATTCTCTATCCTATACCTTTTCCTTTCTAGCTTCTAATATCAAATTAAGCTCTATAGGAGTCTCCGCTACCTTGCAAGTTGCACCTAAGTAAACCTATTTCTCCAGGTGAACCAATAATATATTTTCTTTCATTTACAAAGAAACCTTTTTGGATCTTGCGAACTCCATTTCTTGGGAGTACTTTAATGTTTTCAAGTCAACAAGTCCTTGATTTGAAATTCACTTGAAAGCCTCTTCTTTAAGGTAGTCAATTCCACTTCGTCATCACTTATAAGAATAATGTCACCACCATATACAAGTGGATCCAACCACTCTGATTTCTCCAAAAAACTAGGCATACTGTTATGCTATAGCATCATGAAGGTACGAAGTGGTTCCAACCACTCTGATTTTGACTATGCGGTAGCTTGATCGGCAAGCTAAAGGAGTGCATTTATTGGTTGCCGCTTGGAATACGCTTAATGCTTTTGTTGAACGTCTTCTTGTGCACTGCAATCCTTGCTTTTGTCGTAGACTTTGGTTGTTCAGCTTTCTGGACCCTACGTTAGAGAAAAGTGATTAGCTTAACTTTGCTTTCCAAGGGTCTAACCATGACAAGCATTCTTTTCAATTCTAATGCAAATTAGCATGCAATAAAACCATAGATGTTTCTTTAGCTCTCTAAGAATAACATGACCTATTCTAGGCACCAAATAACTTGTTAAACGAGTTAGGGTTTTCTACCTTTGACACTATATCAACTTAGATGGAATAAAATATTTTTTATTTCAATGAATTTATAAGTAAGAAATACATAGTCTTGTTATATATGGAGAAAGACCCCATAGAAGAAAGGAAAGAAAAATAAGAATAAGAATAAAATAGATCACACCTAATTAAAATATTTATAGCTAATATAAACCAACACTTCTAATGTAGATTGGATTGGTGATATTACAGATAGAAGATCTACCTCAGGTCATGTCTCATTTGTATGGGGTAATCTTGTAACATGGAGAAGTAAAAGGTAGTCTGTGGTTGCAAGAAGTAGTGTTGAGGTAGAATTTAGAGCTATGGCTTATGGCAAGTATGAGGGTATATATGGATCAAGTGAGTCCTAAGTGAATTGGAAAAGTGTTGTTCATGATGATAGGATAAAACATGTTGAAATTGATTGCCATTCCATCTCAGAAAAGGTCAATAACAAAGTAGTTCAACTCAACTATGTATCTACCAAGCAACAATTAGCATATATTCTTACCAAACCTTCACCAAGGCCAAATTTTGAAGATATGAATTACAAGTTGGGTTTATATGAAATATGCAGCCCATCTTGAGTGGTGTATTGAAAATGAATGCAAAAATTAGGGCATTCTTGGAAATATTATTATGATAGATTTATTACATTTTTGTTTTTTATTCTTTGATCTTAAAAGTTTAAGGTTTCATTAGATTAGTTTTCTTGTTTAACCACTCCATTCTTATCCCAGTGTAATCTTTAATGGTAAAATAATGAAAAAAAAAGAATTCTTCCAAAAAACAACAGGTGTTACTTTCCTGATTTCTTTCTTGGTTAAATGGATATGCTTTATGACTTAAAGTGAAACACCATATCATATTATTGAGCTATGTGTTAATGTTGTCCACTAGATGTGTATTAATTTTATCCTTAAAGCAAGGATATTACCGAGCAGGCTTTCTTTTTTATAGCTTCTCGTGGATCTGGAAAACACCCTCAGCTTATGCCATCAACCCCAAGGTGGGCCGTTGCAAATGGTGCTGGAGTAATATTGAGTGTTTGTGATGAAGAAGTTGCTCGGTATGAGACTGCTACATTAACAGCAGCCGCTGTTCCTGCACTCCTTCTTCCTCCCCCCACAACAGCTATGGATGAACATTTAGTTGCTGGGCTACCAGCTCTTGAGCCATATGCACGCTTGTTTCACAGGTTAGCTTGTCTAAACCTTCAAAGAAAAATATATGTTAAATCCTTATTTATGTTGGTTTTTGTAATGAACTTTTCCTCCCCCGCGCAGATATTATGCGATTGCTACTCCCAGTGCCACCCAAAGACTTCTTCTTGGACTCTTAGAAGCACCGCCATCTTGGGCTCCCGATGCACTTGATGCAGCTGTACAGCTTGTAGAACTCCTTCGAGCTGCTGAAGAGTATGCAACGGGCATAAGGGTAAGCTGGATTCTATGCCATCTTTTCAATTCATAACAATAGCTTATAGAAATTTATTTAAATTTCTGCTGTGTGCAAATTTTTCACCATAGTTTGACCATATATTCCTAATATAATTCATAACAATAGCATGATCAGCAAAATGCTCCTTATGGTGACGAACATAACAATTACTAGAATTTTGGAAAGAAATTAAAATAATTGTATTTCTTCCTTACATTGAATCAAATACAAGGTCTTCTTATATAGAAGAAAGACCATCTACCAATAAGGAAAAAATAACATAAATATACACATGATACACAACTATTATTACAAAAGATTGAAGGAAATCCAACACTCCCCCTCAAGTTGGTTTGTAGCTATCCTCCATAGACAGCTTGTTGATAAGCTTTTCAAGTTGTTCATTTGAACGACCTTTAGTTAGCATATCAACCATCTGTTTTGTCATTGGAAGATAAGATATACATGTTAATCTTGCATCAATCTTCTCCTTTATGAAATGCTTGTCAACTTCGATATGTTTTGTTCTATCATGTAGAACTGGATTATGAGTTATAGCGATGGCAACCTTGTTATCGCAATAGACTCATATAGGTGTCTTTTGAGACAATTCCAATTCTTCGAGTATTCTGTTAATCCATATACCCTCAAAGCAGTGTTTTAAAAGGCGCGCGCCCGCAAGGCGCAATGTTAGCGCCTCGCTTCGAAGAAGCGAGGCGCAGTGAGGAAGGCGCGGCCAAGGCGCGCGCCTTCCTCGACGCAGCGAGACCCCCGTACTTGTCGTTCGGAGTGTCAAATATCATATTCAAGGCATATATTTTTTGTGGAGTATTGACATCATCATACTTGGTCGTTTGGAGTGTCAGAAGGCATATTAACAATACTAAACTCACTGTTTTTTTGTGGAGTATTGACATTTAACTCTATGTTGGAAGACTAATATTTGAACCTTATTTATCTTTTATCTATTTTTCTTGGTTAAAAACTTCATTACTTGCCATGAAAGTGTTTTATATACATGTATATATTTTTGTAAGTTTTTTTTCTATATAGTGCGCCTTAGAGAAAAAAGCCCGCGCCTTTTTGTGCGCCTTACGCCTAGGCCCCAGGAGGCCATTGCGCCTTAGTGCGCCTTGAGCCTTTTAAAACACTGCCTCAAAGATTCTATGGGCTAGAGCTCTAAATTCTGCTTCAACACTACTCCTATCTACTATATTTTATTTTCTACTACGCCATGTAACTAAGTTTCCAACCCAGAAGTAGATCTTCTATCAATAGTGCTTCCAACCCAATATGCATCAGTATATACTTCAACTTGAAGGTGATCATGTTTGTGAAATAATATACCTTTACCTGGAGTTCCTTTTAAATATCTCAAGATTCTATACACAGCTTCAAAATGAATGGATCCAGGTGAGTGCATAAACTGACTCACCATACTGGCAAATGTTTATCTGGACGTGTGTGAGATAAATAGATCAGCCTACCCACAAGTCTTTGATACCTGTCTTTGTCTTTTACTTCTTTAGTTTTGACCGCTTGGATCTTCAAGTTCAGTTCTATAGGAGTTTCAGCTATCCGACAACCAAGTAAAAATATAATTGTTTCTTGAAGTAAGTCAATAACATATTTTCTTTGATTAAAAAAAATACCTTTCTTAGATCTTGCAAACTCCATTCCTAGAAAAGACTTTAAAGCTCCCAAGTCTTTGATCTGAAACCCACTTGTAAGTTTGTTCTTAAGATCAACCAAACCTTCCTCATCATTGCATGTGAATAATATCATCAACATAAATAATTAGAATAGCAATTTTATTATTCCCAGATCCTTAGTATGAAATTGACCCTGAAGGAAAGTTTTGAGAGAGGCTAAACCTGATGTATCATTACTAGTGATAACAATATCATCAACATACACAACAAGCAAAGTAATACCATTCTCAAATCGTCGGTAGAAAACATAATGATCATACTTACTCTTCTTCATTCCAAATTGCTGAAGTGCTTGACCTAAACTTACTCTTCTTAAATTGAAAGGCGGGGCGCACGCTTGGTGGGATCAACTTGAGCTAAATCGGCAAAGATTTGGAAAGAGACCAATTCGATGGTGGGAAAGAATGAAAAAGATGATGAAAGAACGGTTCCTACCGGCCAATTTCGAGCAAATTCTATACAATCAATATCAAAATTGTCGCCAGGGCACAAGTACGGTAATGGAGTATACTGAAGAATTCCATAGATTGGGAGCTCGAACAAATCTTGGGGAAAATGAACAATATTTAGTGGCAAGATACAAAGGAGGATTACGAGCGGACATCCAAGAACGCATAGCTTTACAACCAATAGCATATTTAAATGAAGCTATTATGGCGGCTGCCACAGTGGAGGAACAATTAGCTAACCGATTCAAGCGCCAATATTCAAGAAGGAACGTGGGTGATCAAAGCAATCCATTATCAAGAACCATTCTTCCTGAAAGAAATACTTCACAGAAACCCTCAGCAGTAGTAAAAGGCAAACAAATTGATCTGGGAACAACAAAAGAACCGACAACCAAGAAAAATACAAACACTTACCCGAGACCTAACTTGGGTAAATGCTTCCGCTGCAATCAGACCGGCCATTTGTCAAATGAATGCCCTCAAAGACAGACACTAGCTATTGCTGATAATGCAGAATATCAAGAAAACAGTGACTACTCGGACAATGAAGAACATGTTGATTATCTTGAACCAGATGTGGGAGACCCATTGTCTTTGGTGATTCAAAGGCTCCTTTTGGCTCCAAAGACAGACTCAACATACCAAAGACATGCCTTGTTTAAGACCCGTTGCACGATTAATGGGAAAATCTGCACTTTGCCATTAACTCCACATCCAGCTCCCTACAAAGTTTGTTGGATTAAGAAAGGTGGTGAAGCCCAAGTAACACACACAAGTACCATCCCATTATCCATTGGGGGAAGCTACAAAGATCAAATTATTTGTGACGTACTCGATATGGATGCATGTCATATTCTCTTAGGGCGACCTTGGCAATATGATGTCCAAGCTATTCATAAGGGAAGAGACAATACGTACGAGTTCTTATGGATGGGGAAGAAAATAGTCCTTTTGCCACTCAATCCTTTGAAACAACCGGTACCAAGCAACAACTCCAACAAGAAAGGTCAACTCTTTACTTTATCTTCTGGAAAAACTTTTCTCCATGACAAAAATTTTCCCATACTTGGTTTAGTAATTAAAAACTTTGATAATGCTAACCCCTGCACTGCTATGCCAAGTGAAGTTCAGAATCTTTTGAAAGAATTTAATCAAATTGTAGAAGAACCAAATGATCTTCCCCCTCTCCGAGAGATACAACATGCGATAGAATTCTTTCCAGGCGCCACTTTACCCAATCTACCACATTACAGAATGAGTCCCCAGGAATACAAAATCCTTCATGACCAAGTTCAAGAGTTATTAGATAAAGGGCTCATTCAACCAAGTCTTAGTCCTTGCGCAGTACCGGCACTTTTAACTCCCAAAAAGGATGGTTCGTGGCGCATGTGTGTGGATAGTCGGGCTATTAACAAGATCACCATCAAGTACCGATTCCCCATACCAAGAATCAATGATTTACTGGATCAACTAGGTGGGGTAACTATATTTTCAAAAGTTGATCTTAAAAGTGGATACCACCAGATACGAATCAAGCCAGGGGACGAATGGAAGACCGCATTCAAAACGAAGGATTATTTGAATGGCTAGTCATGCCATTTGGACTCTCTAATGCTCCTAGCACCTTCATGAGATTAATGAACCAGGTACTTCTCCCTTTTATTAACAAATTTGTGGTAGTCTATTTTGATGATATCCTCATATATAGCCAAGGATTTGTAGAACATGTAGACCACATCAGAATTATTTTTTCTACTTTACAGCAGCATGCTCTGGTAATTAACCTGAAAAAATGCCTCTTTGCCGCTACTGAGATATCATTTTTAGGATATATTATAGGATACAGTAAACTAAAAATGGACCCTCTTAAGATTAAGGCCATTCAAGAATGGAGTGCACCACAAACAATCAAAGAAATCCAAAGCTTTCTTGGTTTAGCCTCATTTTACCGAAAATTCATTAAGAACTTTAGTACAATTGTGGCACCTTTGACAAATTGCTTAAAGAAAGACCAATTCTTCTGGGGACAGAACCAAAATCAAAGCTTCACTACAATTAAAGAAAAATTAGTAACCAGCCCTGTTCTAGCACTCCCTAATTTTGACCTTCCTTTTGAAGTAGCCATTGATGCATCGGGAATAGGAGTTGGAGTAGTCTTATCTCAAAATAACCATCCTGTCGAATTTTTTAGTGAAAAAATAAGTCCATCTAGACAAAAATGGTCAACTTATGAGCAAGAGTTATATGCTTTAGTTAGAGCTCTAAAGCAATGGGAGCACTACTTGTTAAGCAAAGAATTCATACTATTCACAGATCATTTTTCCCTAAAATTTCTGCATTCTCAAAAACCAATTAGTAGAATGCATGCTCGATGGTTATCTTTTTTACAACGCTTTGATTTTGTTATTAAACGTACCTCGGGTTCTACTAACAAAGTGGCAGATGCCCTAAGCCGTAAAGCGAATCTTCTAACAATCCTTAGAGGAGAGATTATAGCCTTCAAAAGTCTACCAGAACAATACTCGGGTGACAAAGACTTTGATTCAATCTGGAAGAATTGTAATGATCACAAACCAGCGGCAGACTTCCATTTGGTTGACGGGTTCCTTTTTAAAGGAGACTTACTATGCATACCTTTTTCATCTTTAAGGGAAGCTCTAATCCGTGAGGCACACGCAGGTGGTTTAGCAGGGCACTTGGGCAGGGACAAAACTTTACATTTGTTAGAACAGAGATACTATTGGCCACAACTTAAAAAAGATGTCCAAAATTATGTGTCAAGGTGTTATACTTGCCAAACATGCAAAGGAACAACCCAAAATACAGGGCTATATTCACCCTTACCTATCCCAGAAAACATTTGGGAAGACCTATCAATGGATTTCATCCTAGGCCTCCCTCGATCACAACGAGGCTTTGACTCAGTCTTGGTGGTGGTTGATCGGTATAGTAAGATAGCACACTTTCTTGCTTGCAAAAAAAAACTTCTGATGCAATTTACATTGCCAATTTATTCTTCCGAGAGGTTGTGCGGCTGCATGGAATCCCAAAATCTATAGTTTCGGATAGGGATGTCTATTTTTGAGCCACTTTTGGAAAACCTTGTGGAAGAAATTCGACACTACTCTCAAATACAGTACAACAAGCCACCCTCAAACGGATGGACAAACGGAGGTGACAAATAGAACCCTAGGAAATCTGATTAGGTGTTTGAGTGGTGACAAACCAAAGCAATGGGATATGACCCTAGCACAAGCTGAATTCGCCTACAACCATATGAAGAACCGGACAACAGGGAAGTCACCATTTGAGATTGTTTATACCAAACTTCCACGATTAACAATGGATCTAACTCATATTCCTTCTTCTATTGATCTTAGTCTTGAAGCAGAGGAGATGGCCAATCGGATTCGGGACCTACACGATCAAGTCCACAAACACATAGAAGAACAGACCGCAAAGTATAAAGCAGCTGCTGATAAAAAGAGAGGATTCAAAGAGTTTGCTGTCGGCGACTTGGTGATGGTTCACTTGCGGAAAAATCGATTCCCAGTGGGCACTTACAGCAAACTTAAAGAAAAGAAATTCGGTCCAGTCCCTATTTTGGAAAAGTTTGGTGACAATGCTTATCGTGTTCAACTTCCAGCCACATACAACATTAGTCCTACATTCAATGTGGCTGATATCTATCCTTACAACCCCCCAGATGAGTTTACGTTAGCTACATAACTCGTGGTCGAGTTCTTTTTGGGGTGGGGAAAGTTGATGTAGCCGATTATGGGCTTTTGAATTACTTGTTAGTAGTTATCTTTTCAGCCATGTGTTTAGCATGTGCCATCTAGTTAGTTAATCTGTTAGGCTATAACCGCCTCTGTAAAGCCTATTTAAAGGCTCTTGACCTTTGGTTTTAGGCATAATATAATTCTGAAGTTATTCATACTTTTCGGCTCCATCAGTAACTCTATTCATAAAGCGTTATCTCATCTGGTTGGCGTAATGCAACGATTGAGGAGATGAATGCTTTAGATGCTAATGGTACTTGAGATTTAGTATCTCGTCCTGCAGGCAAGAAGGTCATGGGGTGTAAATGGGTGTTTGCCATCAAGGTCAATCGTGACGGATTCGTTGCTCGTTTGAAAACACATCTTGTTGCTAAAGGATATGCTCAAGTTTATGGGATTGATTATTCTGATATATTTTCTCCAGTTGCTAAACTAATGTCTATTCGATTGTTTCTTTCCATGGCTGCTACTCAAGGTTGGCCTTTACATCAGCTAGACATCAAGAATGTCTTTTTACATGGCGATCTTCCGGAGGAAGTTTATATTGAGCAACCACCTGGATTTGTTGCTCAGGGGGAGAGTGATAAAGTTTGTCGCCTTAGAAAATCATTGTATGGATTGAAACAGAGTCCACGTGCAAGGTTTGGTAAGTTTAATCAGACACTTGAGCAATTTTGAATGAAGAAGAGTTCGTCTGATCATTTTGTTTTCTACCGATGATCTGAGAATGGTATTACTTTGCTTGTTGTGTATACTGATGATATTGTTATCACTGGTAATGATGCATCGGGTATAGTCTCTCTCAAAACTTTCCTTCAGGGTCAATTTCATACTAAGGATCTAGGAACACTAAAGTATTTTCTGGGTATTGAGGTGATGAGAAGTAAGAATTGTATCTTTTTGTCGCAACGAAAATATGTACTTGATTTGTTATTTGAGACAGGAAAACTAGGAGTTAAACCATGTAGTACTCCGATGATACCAAATTTGCAACTCACCAAGGAGAATTATTTAAAGACCCAAAAAGATACAGAAGATTAGTTGGAAAGTTGAATTATCTAACAGTGACACACGACCAGACATTGCTTATTCAGTGAGTATTGTAAGTCAGTATATGTCATCACCTACAGTAGATCATTGGGTTGCAGTAGAACAAATTCTATGCTACTTAAAAACTGCCCTGGGGCTTGGAATCTTATATAAAGATCATGGTCGTACAAAGTTGAATGCTTTTCAGATGCTGATTGGGTTGGATCTAAAGAAGATAGAAGATCAACTTCTGGATATTGTGTCTTTGTAGGAGGCAATTTGGTTTCATGGAAGAATAAGAAGCAGAATGTGGTTTCACGTTCGAGTGCTTAATCAGAATATAGAGCTATGGCACAATCTGTATGTGAGATAGTATGGATACATCAACTGTTGACGGAGATAGGGTTCAGTGTTACTATGCTAGCCTAAGAAGCACGGATACAGACACGAGACACACGGATACGACACGACACGGACACGGCAACACGTCATTTTTTTAAAATCTAGGACACAGACACGGCATGGACATGTTTAGAAAAATATATGATATATCGTTTTTATACAAAAAGGAAATTCAAAATCAATAAGTTTATGCATTTGTATGCTTGAAAAAATGAATTTAGGGTATCTTACTATTAAAATTTATTATTTTTGTCATTTAAGCATTGTGTCTATTTAGTATACTTAACAAGGGTTTGAAATGAACCTACAACTAGTGTTTGCCACATATCAATTGTGCTAACAGGTGTCCGATACGTGTCCTCCAACAAGTTTCGGAGTGTCCAAGGGTCCCACATGTGTTGGACACGGACATGCTAGCCAAACTAAAGTGTCTGTGCTTCTTAGATGCCAGCTAAATTGTGGTGTGATAACCAAGCTGCACTTCACATTGCATCTAATCCAATGTTTCATGAGAGGACTAAACATATTGAAGTGGATTATCACTTCATTTGTGAGAAAATACAACTAGGGTTGGTGTCCACATGATATGTGAAGATAGGAGAATAATTGGGAGATATTCTTACCACAGCATTAAATGAACCAAGAATTACTTATCTTTGCAACAAGTTGGGCATGATTGACATATTTGTTCCAACTTGAGGGGGAGTGTTATGATATATGCTATTTTGTATGTCTTTTATCGTAATTGTACATTACCTAAGTTAGGGCTTTCTTGTATTCCTATATATATGTGTTATTCTCTAATGTGAACAGATGAGTATTTTCCCTAATACTTTGTATAACACCAAAGGACTATAGAAACATCCCAAAAGTTATCTTCCAAATTTGGTTTCTCCCCTGAAGAGATTTTTGGGTAAAATATGGTAACATTTTTTTCTGAGGATCAAAACATTTATAGCCTTTTTTATTTGAAGAGTAACCCAAAAAATGCATTTAACAGCTCTATGATCAAGTTTTGACCGAAAGTGACTAGGGATGTGAACATAAGTAGTACACCAATAAACTTTGAGAGGTAAATCAGAATATGAACGAGATTTTGAAAAAACATTTTTAAAGCAATGGATGAGAGTTTTAAAATTCAAGATCTTACTAGGCATTCTATTTATTAGATAAGTAGTCGTGAGAATTGCTTCGCCCCATAAATGTTTCGGAACATGCATGGAAAACATTATAACACGAGCTACTTCAAGTAAATGTCTATTTTTTCTTTTAGCAACATTATTTTGTTGAGGAGTTTCTCGACATGTAGAATGGTGAACAATACCTTTATATTTTAAAAACTCACCAAAAGATTCATTAAAATATTTAGGGAAAATTACCTTTTTGGTCCCTGAGTTTTAAGGAATATGTGCGTTTGGTCCCTGAGTTTTCAAAATAGACCTTTTTAGTCCCTAAGTTTTGAGAAATAGGTTTAAAAGGTCCCTAAGTTTTCAAAATGGACCTTTTTAGTCCCTGAGTTTTGAGAAATAGGTTTAAAAGGTCCCTAATATTATTTTTCATCTTTTTTGTATTATTTTTTAATATTGAATGGTTTTGTAAATTAAAAAATTAAAAAGTATTAATTTAAAAAACTGAAAAAATAATATTAGGGACTTTTTGAACACATTTTTCAAAACTTAGGGACTAAAAAAGTCTATTTTGAAAACTTATGGACCTTTTAAACATATTTCTCAAAACTCAGGGACTAAAAAGGTCTATTTTAAAAACTTAGGGACCAAACACACATATTCCTCAAAACTCAGGGACCAAAAAGGTATTTTTCTCAAATATTTAGTTCCATTATTAGAGTGTAAAATGCAAATTTTGGTTTGAAATTGGGTTTCAATCATCATATTGTATAAATTTCTAAAAATTTCTTTCACCTCAGAAAGAGTAATTGAGGTATACTCAATCTTGAAAGGGCAATAGCAATTGAATTTGTAAGTTCGGGGTGGTAATATCCAAGGATAGTATTGTTATTTCTCAAAGGAATTCATCTTAAACTTGTTAAAGGAGATAGAAAATATTGGTTGTAGGCCTGCTATGGATCCAAATCTAGTACATCACTGAAGTGTAGAGATTATTTTATGCTATGGATCCAAATCTAGTACATCACCAAATATTGCACTCTGTTAGTATTATTAGCCAATATATGAATAGCTCAATTGAGCATCATCTTGGGATTGTAAATTGAAATTTGAGATACTTAAAAAGAACTCCAGGTCATGAAAAGAATTAATTACTATTTGTCAATTGAACCCTGGCAAAGTTTCCTGAAAAATATTCATGACTATTTGTCATTCATGCAGCTTCCTAGGAACTGGATGCATTTACATTTCTTGCGTGCCATTGGTACTGCAATGTCAATGAGAGCTGGTATTGCTGCTGATGCTGCAGCAGCCTTGCTTTTTCGTATACTGTCTCAACCTGCATTGCTTTTTCCACCTCTAAGACAAGTTGAGGGAATTGACGTTCAATGTGAATCTTTGGGTGGCTATGATTCATCATACAGGGAACAGGTATGGACCTTACCGGCTATGCTTCTAGCTTCTTGAAAGAGCTAATTAATTGGGTTCCTTGAATAAAGTTTTGTTTTCAACTCTAACAACTCCAAATATCATCTGTGTACTTATAACAGATTGAAGTGCCTGCAGCGGTAGCTACAATCGAAGCTACGGCACAAGGAATTGCGTCCATGCTTTGTGCACATGGTCCTGAGGTTGAATGGAGAATTTGTACAATCTGGGAAGCTGCTTATGGCTTGATTCCATTAAGTTCCGATGTAGTTGACCTCCCTGAAATCATAGTTGCGACACCATTGCAACCTCCCATACTATCATGGAATTTATACATTCCTCTTCTTAAGGTTCTTGAATATCTTCCACGCGGAAGCCCATCTGAAGCATGTCTGATGAAGATATTTGTTGCTACTGTGGAATCAATTCTTCAAAGAACATTTCCTTCTGAGTCTCCCAGAGAACAAACTAGAAAAACAAGATATTTTTCTAGCCTCGGTTCTGCTTCTAAAAATCTCGCAGTCACAGAGCTTCGGACCATGGTCCACTCACTCTTCTTAGAATCATGTGCTTCAGTGGAGCTTGCTTCACGCCTACTTTTTGTTGTATTGACTGTTTGTGTTAGTCATGAAGCTCAATCCAATGGAAGACGTGAACAAAGAAATCTTCTTGATGAAAGGATTGAGGACTTGCAAGTAGTTCCCGAGAACCATACAGGAATAAGGAGAAAAACTAAAAAGCAAGGTCCCGTTTCTGCATTTGATTCTTATGTTCTGGCTGCTGTTTGTGCCCTTGCCTGTGAGCTCCAATTATTTCCCTTTACTGCTAGGGGAAGTGATCATTTAAACAATACAGATTCACAGGAAGTAATAAAACTGGTCAAAGTAAATGATTCTTTAACTGAGCTTCAAAACAGTGTTGGCTCAGCAGTATGCCACACTCATAGAATTTTGTCCATCTTAGAAGCACTTTTTTCTCTAAAGCCATCTTCTGTGGGAACTTCATGGAGTTATAGTTCGAATGAGATAGTTGCGGCTGCAATGGTTGCAGCTCATGTTTCAGAACTCTTTCGACGATCAAAGGCTTGCATGCATGCTCTCTCTATCCTGATGCGATGCAAGTGGGACAATGAAATTTATACCAGGGCATCATCATTATACAACCTAATAGATATTCACAGCAAAGCCGTTGCTTCCATTGTTAACAAGGCTGAACCTTTAGAAGCACATTTAATACAAGTACCGAAATGGAAGGAATCTTTCGTTGGTTTTAACGGGAAAAAACAAGTTCAAGATGAAGACAGTACCTGCTTTCATCCTGGACAATCATCTGTCCAAAAGTGTGATAACTTAGCCCATACAGAAACTAAACTCATATTTGAGAGAGCATCAGATTCAAATGAAGATTTGGGAAATACTTCAGGGAAAGGTCTAGCAAGCTTTTCAATAGATGCTTCTGATTTAGCCAACTTACTCACAATGGACAGGCATATAGGATTCAACTGCTGCGCACAAGTTCTCTTGAGATCAGTGCTGGCTGAGAAACAAGCGTTATGTTTTTCTGTTATTTCTCTACTATGGCACAAGTTGATTACAGCTCCTGAAACTCAACCCAGTGTGGAGAGCACCTCGGCCCAGCAAGGATGGAGGCAGGTAAGCTTGTATAATGTTCTCCTCTGGTTTTATCATATATATTATTCTCCATTTCCAATTCCTGTTAACACTACATGAAACATGTTTGGTTCTTGCCTATGATCTTACTTTTGCTGATGAATTCAAATTCTGGGACAGTTTTTATGGATTTCATTGTATCTTTAGAAAAAATCATTCTCAGTTTCATAGTTAAATTTTCTGTATTGCGAGCAATACTTACAATAGCCTTGCCAAATGTGCCTAACAAGTAATATAAATTGAAAATTATGAAAAAGAACTGCCAGAGTAGCGTAAAAGATAGATTTCAAGGTACTGGCTGATTGTGTTTCTGGAGGGGGAAAAAGTAACAAAAAAATCATTTTCATTCATCACTGGAGTTTGTAGGTTAAAAGTTTAGCATGTGCATTGCATATAGTGGTACTTATTGTATTTACCTATGTTGAAAAATTACTCGTATGGTTTCAAAGGTCTGATAAAATTATGAGTAAATTCTTATTGAATTAGTTGTACGAAGAGTCTGCAATGATTGAGATCTTTGACTTAAAAAATTACCAAGAACATTGCCACTATTTTTTCCCAACCCTATGATTGAAAAAATCTTCATCACCAGGATCCAACACAAATAATCGATAATCTTCATGTAATTGGCTTTGTTGGAGCATTTCTTATTAAGACATTGTCATATAAGAACTCCAACTAATTATTTAATAAAGAAAAAGAAAAAAATAAGTCCCTATGATAATGTAAATTCAAATGGAGCTCAAAAAAAAAAAAAGGACGTCCATTTTCCTTATTTATTATGCTAAGAATAACTTTTATTCAATGCTTTTTATTCAAGTTAAACTGAAAAAATTGAAGTTGGTGGAATCAGCGTTGTATTCTTAATGATATCACAATTGCCCTGAACTTTTTACAGTCAACCTGCGTATTTAACTGATTTCTTCCTAGCTGTGCATTTTTAAGTTCGATGTAGCATTCTCTTAGAGACATTTAGGAGTCATTTTGTAACGTTCTTATGTTTTCTGTTTTTTCCAATTTTTCGAGAAACATAAGCATTTAATCACTCTTCCCCTCTCTTGTTTCTCATTTTTAAGAAACATTTCCAAAATTGTGTAAATTTTAAAAACAACAAAATCAAAATCAAGTTTCTTTTTGTTTCCCTTAGATATTTATGTTTCTTTTTTTCAACAAAAAGGAAAGGAGGAGAAATAAGAAATAGTTACGAAGCATTGTTCTTTTTTCTTCATTAAAAAAAGAAAAGAAAAGAAAAGAACGAGAACATTACCAAATGGACTTTAGGTATTGAATGTTAAGTTCAACGCAGTACTTTTTTTATCTTGAAATTTATATGTTTGGGCAATACATTACTTTAGTCTTTATTGAATTGCATTGTTTCTCTTAAATAGGTAGTTGATGCATTATGCAACGTGGTATCGGCTTCCCCAGCTAAAGCGGCTACTGCAATTGTTCTTCAGGTCCACATTTCTTTACTTCTATGGTTATTTTGCATTGTTATGCTCTACTTGCTTGAACTGCAAGCTGACTTGGACGATTAAACTATTCTTTTATTCTTTACTTTTTCCATTACTTTTGGAGGTAGGAGTGTGTGTGTGTGGTTTGGGGGAGGGGGTTCCACTTTTTTTTTTTTTTTGACATGTTACTAGCTTTCTGAATCAAGACCATATTTTTTATTTTCTGGTGTTATTGTACATGTTCATGCACTTCATGTATTTAGTCATTTTCATGGCCCTCTGTGCTTGTCAGGCCGAGAGGGAGTTGCAACCTTGGATTGCAAAAGATGATGATCAAGGTCAGAAGATGTGGAGAATCAACCAACGGATCATCAAATTGATAGTGGAGCTAATGAGAAATCATGATACTCCTGAATCACTGGTCGTATTGGCGAGTGCATCAGATCTACTGTTGCGTGCCACAGATGGGATGCTTGTAGATGGAGAAGCCTGTACTTTGCCACAACTAGAGGTAACAAGGCAGTTAAAATTTGGATCAAGGCAATTGTATTTGGAAAAAATAAACTTTATCATATAAAATCTTATATAAATGTTATTTACCTTCACGATTATTAATTATAAGCCGCTTTTCTCTACTTCCTATGGAAGCACAGCTATTGGAAGCGACTGCTAGAGCAGTTCAGCCTGCACTGGAGTGGGGAGAATCTGGACTGTCCATTGCTGATGGCCTTTCCAATCTCTTAAAGGTAATACACATCATTTCTGCACCCAAAGTAATCTAGTATTGCAATATATTAATGTACCTAACTATTTGCAACAGAAGCAAAGTAAGTGCCTCTCTGATAGTTTAAAGATTTGAATCCTCAACTCCTTGTTTGAACTCTAATATTCTAAAAAGAAGAAGCGAACCTAATATCTTGTTTCCTAGTCTATGTAGTATCTGTTGCTGATGTCAGTTGTTTGTGTTTGTAGTGTCGTTTACCAGCTACTGTTCAATGCCTTTCTCATCCAAGTGCGCATGTCCGAGCTTTAAGCATATCAGTTCTTCGTGATATTCTGCACACCAGCTCAATAAAGTCTACTTCGAAATCAGTAAACATAAATGGCATCTATCCCTCTTATCAGTATTTCAGTTTAGGTATTACTGACTGGAAAGTAGATATTGAGAAGTGCTTGGGATGGGAAGTTCGTAGTCAACTTGCAACTGGACTATCAACTCAGTTTCTTCATGCTGCTGCCAAGGAATTAGGCTGCTCTATTTCCCTATGACATCAGTATAAGTTTAGGTTTTTCAGTTAATGTATTGGCTTTGAAGTATATGAATTTGCGGAGACGATTTGTGTTATGTTCTTTATCTGATACCATAGATTATTTGTACAATAATTCCTTGTTTGGTTCTGTATACATATCCTATCACGAGGATGGTTGTGTATAGTGAGACAGTTAGACATTTCATAGGACCTAGAGGCCTTATGATGATGTGTTCAATTATTTTTAGGTGTTTGCTAGTTCTCATGTACTTCCCATAGCATTAATTCAAGTGTATGTTGTCTGGAACTAACACAGATTAGTAGCCTGCTGGACATTGATAAGTTTTTTCTAATGTAAGTTATTTTACCTCCATATCTTTTCACATCCAGGTGCTGTCTTTGGGCAGATTGTCTTGAGTGCTATTAGAAGATTAGGATCTGTCTGGTTCCTAATGGAGACAGTTCTACTTTTCTTGAAACTGTTCAAATCCATTTGAATGACTCATTTAATTTAGTTAGTGCTTTTCTTTTTTTATTAATTGTCAAATACAACTACTATCAATGAAGATCTGACCTGGAGATTTGGGATTTAATCCAAACTCCTATTGGGAGAGAAGAGAAGACAATTGCTTGCTTCTTCTATGTTATTTTATTATCCTTTCTTTTTGTTTTCTTGAAATAAATGGGTTGGGGAGATAGCACCCATGTTTTTTTTTTCTTTTTCATGTTGCTAGCTTGAGATAGGTTTTGAATGAACAACTAATTATTATAACTAACCACAAATAAATATATTTACAACTAATATTTACTCAAAATTAATCTAACACTCCTCTCAAGCTGGTTTGAAGATATTTGCTACTGGCGACTTATCGGTGATTTTGTCAAATTGTAGAAGTTGTCTCTAGTTAATGTATAAGCAGTTTGCTCAATTGTTTCCATTGTTGGATGGAACCAGTTGAACATGAGGGACTCCTTTCCAAAATAGGGGTACCGATTGATTCGAATTTCTAAGGTTCTTGTCTCAAAGTGGAGACTCCTTTCAAAGATAAGAGTTCAAATAGTGTGATTCTAAGTAAAAGGGGTAAGAAATTGGGTTGCAAAGTTTGAAAATTTCAAAAAATCGATTGTTGCCAAAAGGTGATGATGCAATGAAAGTTGTGGATCTCTTCAACCCCCTCTCCTGACTCAGTCACATGCAACCAACTTGAAACTCGGTCCACTTGTTGTCAAATCGAAGGGGCTTGGCTTGTACTAGGCTTTAAAAGAGTTTTCTTCAAGCAAGCTGTCTTTCAAGGGGCGACACAACACCAACCAAGGGAGTGGTTATTTCTAGTATGACTCCCTTGTTCTTCACATTCTATGGTGCTCCAGGGAGGGTAGGAATGGGTTCCATTATTGTTGATAGCTTCTTCAATACGAGTGGTTGCTTCAATCAAATAGTCATAAGTAATCATCCCTTGGAAATCAAAATAGTAATGGTATTGCCTACTTATGTTATTGATCATTATCCCAAGGCTCCTTGCAGAGCATAGCTTACATCCAAACATCTGATTGGAGAACGGGACAACGCCCAGAAGCTTCGGTAGAAAGGGAAGGCCTTTGACGTTTGAAATTTGAAAATCATAAACTCTTTGAGACCATTCCACTCTCTCTAGACAACTTTGAGACCACTCCACTCTCTCTAGACAATGGATTTCTTCGATGTGTATATCCTACTCTCATCTCAAAACCCAATCTCAGAAAACATGTTTTCCCTTCATTTGTTTGTGTCGCATAGATGGAATCCTTGTAAAAGATCCAAAGATCCCCAAGCAAGTGGCATGTCTAACTACCTCATAGATCGCATCCACAAGACACTAATTAGTCTATAAATGGATGCATCCTTTTGCTATCTCTCATGACCCCATTACTAGAAAATTGGAAGGTCACAAACTACCCTCTTTCTTCATTTTTTGAGCAAGAAGAGAATCTGCAAGGATGAAATGAAAAGTGTTTCTTACGATTATGCCATCAACCCACTTGAGCAATTTGCCATTTGTAAATGCTAAAGGCTTGAGAGAATCAGAATACTCTATTCCATTGACATGAGAGATATTATACAAGTTTACAAGGTTAACCTAAGTAGGAAAAGATAAAAAGACAATAAAGGACAATTCTATATAATTACACTTATACTAATATAATAACTCTAACACTCCCCCACAAGTTGGAGTATATATATTCATCATGCCCAACTTGTTAAAGAACTAATCTATTCGAGCTCCAATTAGTGTCTTTGTGAAGATATCTCCTAATTGCTCTCCAGTTTTCACATATCATGTTGACACGAAACCTTCTTGTACCTTTTTACTTACAAAATGACAATCAACCTCAATGTGTTTAGTCTGCTCATGAAATATTGGATTAGATGCAATATGAAGAGTTGTTTGATTATCTCACCACAACCTTTTCGATGTTGTGATATCAAATACCAACTCAATAAGAAGTTGATGTATCCAGACTAATCCTCTATATTTTTATTCAACACTTGAATGTGACACCACATTTTGTTTCTTACTTTTCCAAGAAACCAAATTACCACCCACAAATACATAATATGTTGAACTTGATCTTCTATATTCCTTAGAACCTGCCTAATCAGCATCTGAGAAGTATTCAATGTTCGTGTGCCCATAATCCTTACATAATAAACTACGTCGAGAGTTGCCTTCAAATAACACAAAATTTGTTTCAATGCAGCCAAATGATCAACTATAGGAGAAGACATATACTAGATCATAATGCTCATTGAATAAGCTATGTCTGGTCTGTTGGATTTTATGCCCTAAAACTCGTAGATAGTAAATGTAACATTTGACTTGCTTCAATGAAGTATTATTTCTATATATTGGTTTTGCCAAAATATAACCACAAATCCCATAAACTAAGAACCTATGACTATATTATGTATACTTGAAGTTTATGTGTGACATAAGTATGGATCAAGTTCAAGTAAATAGTATGAACGATCTATAGTATATGGATAAGGTTGGGTACCTTAATCTTGGGGACACTATTGGTGTGGCTCGCTTTGTTCTTTAAAGACAGACGATGTGATCCTAATCGTTCATGTATAAGACATATGAGTGAAGGCGTCCTACGCAAAGAGTTTGCATAGAGATTGGACTAGGAGATGAGTCACTTTCACTTTACGACACCGTTTACTGTTGAAACTGAACATCTCATACTTATAACCTAGGTAACTCGATCTTAATCCTGAGCTAACTATGAACTCCTGTTTATTTAGGATTATCATTTGATTTGCATGGGTGAGAGTGGTCAAACATTGTCGACTCAATAAGCCTACCATTTTGGGGATAAGACTAAATGGATAGCTGGGGACATAGCTATGTAAGATGGAATTCACTGCTACCATTATAGGACTAGTAAAGGTTGTTCTCTTAAGTGCTGACTTCGAGTCTTGAACAAAGGGGTCTCGCCCTCTCATAACCTTGAGAGAGACTTGGTTCAGTGATTGTATCGCGAACTAGTTGTTCATTAGAGGATCAGTGAAACTTAAGGAACAAGATGTAACTATAGGGGTAAAACGAACATTTGACCTAACTCTAGTTACGAACAACTGGTGAATGGTCGACTTACTAATCATGGTTATCTAAAGTGGACAAGAAATATATCTACAGTGAGGGGAGTGCAGCTACGGGCTATAGTGGAGTGTCCTGGAAGCTAACGAACGATGAATGACTAGGTTAATGAGATTAATCGGTTATCATCATTTCATTGGAGTCCATGATCTGTAGATCCATTAGGTCCCTCTACTAGCTCAATACGAATAAAACTTGGAACAATATGATATTTAACGACATATTAGTTTAATTATGAATTAAACTTAAAATGAGAGTTATATATTTAAATATGATTTAAATATTAAACACGTGGATAGAGATTCATGTTTGAGAAAATTTGTTGGGAGAAAGAAACCAAGATTGCACAAATGGTATTAACTTAATATGAGATATTAAATTAAATAATTTTATAAATGATATTTAAATTAAAATAAAAATAAAAGAAAATGGGATTATTCAAAATTTTATTTGCAAATTTTGAATTTAAAAGAAATTCAAAAGTTAACAAATTTTGGAGGTGGTGCTTAATGACTAATCACTTGTAATTAGCCTTATTGCACCACCTAATCTTGTGACTCAAAATGATCCCTATTTGTTGTCAATTTGTTGTGCAATTCTTGTGCATGATTTTCCTCTATATATATAGAGAATAAGCTTATGAGAATTGGTGGATTTCTTCAACCTAAAATGCTGCCAAAATTCTCCCAAGAACTTCCATGTTCATACTCTCAAGCTTGCTTATACCCATAAGCTTTCCTTTCCAATTCCTATCAATTGAGGATCTCACAATCCGTTCCAAGGCCTGAGGATAGTAGAGAAGATCCAAGTGGTTGTCCAAAAGTCGTTTGTGTGAATTATAAAGCATCAGATTATACGAATTGGGAGCTCCAAGAGGTAGGTACATTGCCAAAGCGAGCTTAGCTCAGCGGTAATTGGCATGTATTCTCGACCATGAGGTCAGAGGTTCGAATCCCCCCACCCCCAAATGTTGATGTACTCAAAGAGGTAGGTACCTTATTACTCTATTTTTTTGTTCTTATGGACAGCATGTCTTCTAGGATTAAATTGATCAAATTGTGTGCCTAAGATCCAAAATTGCTTCCGCATGTGTGATATTAATGTTGGATTTTATGCCCTAAAAATCGTAGATAGTGAATGTAAACAAATTGTATACTTGTTTCAATAAAGTGTTTTTGAGTTTCTACAATAGAGTGTTATTGTTAAATACTGCACAATTTGACCCAAATCCAATAAACTAAGATCCAAAGTTGTTTACATGTGACTTGAACTAGTATGTGGGGACATACGAGGATCGATGTTTAAGTAACAACCTAAAAGGTCTATAGTACAGGGATAAAGTTGGGTATCTTATCCTTGTAACACTATGGGATACGGCCCACTTTGTATTCGATACAGACGTATTGATCCAAGACGTCCATGTAGGAGACATGCAAGCAGGGGTATCCTATGCAACGAGTTTGCATAAGACCGGACCACGAAATAGTAAACAACTAGATGTAACACCGTTAACTAGTTAGGTTACTGTTTCAATAGGATGACAAGGTAACTCAGTCTTAATCATGAGTGTGTCATGAACTCCTTCTCACGAGGGATTGTCCTTTGATTAGTATGGGTGAGACTGGCTTGCACGCTGACTCAATAAGCCTACCTTCTTGGGGACAAGACCGAGTGGGGGGCTGGGGACATGACAACATAAGATGGAATTCACCCCTTCCCGTTTCTAGGAGAAGTAGATGAGTGTTCTCTTAAATGGTGACTCCGGGTCTTGAACAAAGGAATCCCGCCCTCTCACTGGCCCAAAAAGGACTTTCTGTTTACTAGTTAGACCATAAACAGGTTGTTCATTAGAGGAGCACTGGTACTTAAGAGCTAGAGGTAACACAAGGGTAAAACGGTAATTTGACCCAACTGTAGTTACGAACACTCGTGAAGGATTGACTTACCGGTATAGGTCTATATCCGTGGACACAGAAATGTTCTACAGTGAGAAGAGTTCAGCTGTGGGTCTTTAGTGGAATGACCCACAGTTAATGAATATTGGTTAACCTAATTAATGAGTTTAATCGGTTAACCTCATATCATTGGAGCTTCTGATCTGTAGGTCCATTAGGTCCCCCTGCTAGCTCGTAAAGAATAATTAGGAACAAATATATCTTGAGAGAATTTTAATAGTTCAAATTCATATTGGGAATGAAGTTAATTGTATGAGATACAAATTAATATAATGTATAGTGATGCATTAAAATATAAAGTCTAATTTTAGATTAAACTTTATTATATTGAGAGATTTATATATTTGAAAGAGTTCAAATATATGTCTAATTAAATATATGGTATTTAATTAGAAGATGAATTAATTAATTATTTAATTTAGTTTAAATTAAATGAGATTTAATTAAACTATAGTCTATGAGAGAAATAAATATTTGAAGAAGTTCAAATATTAATATGAATTTGATTCATATTAAATTTATAGAATATAAGAGAATTTGAAGGAGTTCAAATTTTAATATGAATTTGATTCATATCATAGAATTAATTAATTGAAGGCTTCAAATTAAATATATGATATTTAATTGGGTAATTAATAATTAACTAATAGAAGGTTTGAAATTAAATATATGATATTTAATTTGTGATTAATTAATTAAAGAATTAATTAATTGGAAATTAATCAATTATGAAAATGATTCATTTATGGAAAAGATTAACCAATTATGAAATTGATTGGTCATGGAATTGGTTGGTCATGGAATTGATTAATTATGGAAAAATATTAAATCATTTATGGAAATAATTGATTTTAAATGAATATTTTATTCATGACATTTCTCCTATAAATAAAACACTAAACCTAGGGTTTAGGTACAACAACATAAGGCCACTCTTGCATTCTCTCTAGCCTCCCTCTCATATTCTCTCAACTCAAGAACTTTAGGGAGAATTTTCTCTCTAGAGTTTTTCCCATCCAAGATTAGGTAGTCCCACAACTACGTTCCTAATCTCAGAATTATAACGAGGAAGATCAAATGGTGGTGTTCTTCGTTGTTGCAGATCAATAAAAAATCATTCTTGATTTTCAGAGACGTCAACGGAGGTTTGTTTCTATTTTCTTTATTATAGATTTAGATCTAAATTTTGTATGCTTAGCCTTAAGTTTCTATAGAATTTGTTCTATGATTTTTGTCAATGTTATGGTATTTTTGGATAAACAAAATTAACTACGAATCGGTCCCAATTATGCTTCCGCTTTAACGAAATTGGGGAATTCCAAATCCTTTCAATTGGTATCAGAGCCGATCGTAGATTTAATTTCATTTCTCTAAAATTAGCATTGGTTCAATGGTGGGTATTTTAATTTCATATATGTGATATGTGGTTTAATTTACAAAATTGATTATTTAGGCATATTTGTTGGGATTAGATTTATACTTTTGATTAGATCAATTGTAAATGTCAAAAAGAAAAGATTTGAAGACCAAGATATGTCTTGGATTTAAATTATTGTAATTTAAATTGCTTTTAATTCCTTAGGATATGCCAAATATGCCGATCAATTTTGGTAGTTTTAATTTAATTATGCATATGTATCAAATTAATTGATTGTTGCATAAAGTATGTCATTTAGCTTAAAATCTCACCATAGGTTAAGCATATTCATGCATATTTATTATTATAAATGTTATAATGTATATGTGTGAATTTTATTTTCATGAGGATTTAATATAAATTGTTATGATTAAATGGATGAAAATTGAGAAGCATTGAACATGAAATTACTTTAGTAAAAAATTATATTTATGAAAGTAATTTATATGCTTATTTATTTTCATGAGCAATTAATATAAAGTGTTATGTTAATGTATGAAAATGTGAATGCTTATTTTAATTTTCTTGGGTAATTAATTTAAGAGTTAGATTAATTGAAGAAAATTAATTTGAATTGAGCATGAAATTACTTTAGTTTAATAATATATAAGAGTTATATTTATATAAGTAATTAACATGTTTAATTAATTTTCATGATATATTAATATAAAATGTTATGTTAATGTATGAAAATGTGAATGCTTATTTTCTTGGCAATTAATTTAAGAGTTAGATTAATTGAAGAAATTTAATTTGCATTGAGCATGAAATTACTTTAGTTTAAAAATATAAGAGTTATATTTATATTAGTAATTTACATGCTTAATTTTCATGAGCTATTAATATAAAGTGTTATGTTAATGTATGAAAATGTGAATGCTTATTTTAATTTTCTCGGATAATTAATTTAAGAGTTAGATTAATTGAAGAAACTTAATTTGCATTGAGCATGAAATTACTTTAGTTTAAAAATATAAGAGTTATATTTATATTAGTAATTTACATGCTTAATTTCCATGAACTATTAATATAAATGTTATGTTAATGTATGAAAATGGTAATGCTTAATTTTAATTTTCTTGTATAATTAATTTAAGAGTTAGGTTAATTAAAAGGAAATTAAATTGCATTGAGTATGACATTACCTTAGATTAATATAATTATTATATTTTTTGTATGTCATGTATGCTAATGTATGGTTTTATAAATTAATTAGAATTTGATTGTTAATTTATTCACCATAGTAGCATGTTATAGGGTTAATTCATTAAAATTTATAATAGTTATAAAATTAATGAATAGAAACCGTTAACCTATAACAAAGAATTGCATGCAAACATAGGATCTTAAGATAAATGAATTAATTTTAAAATGTTTAAAATTAATTAGATCTAAGATCACATTTCTAATAGGATTAGAATTATTCTTACTTAGAATTAAAATTAGTTTTAATTGACTAAGTAGGAAAAACATTGCTATGATTATAAGGAAACTCTACCGGTAAAGTTCTGTCTAAGGTTGGGGGTATTTAAGTTGACGGTTTACGGAACACCTCCTACCTGGGAACTGACCCGGAATACCGGAGTTGAATTAATCATGCAATGTCACTAGGTTTGTTAAAAGTGTTTAATGCACCTAGATCTTTAGAGTAAAGACCTTACATTACTGTGATTATAAGGGAACTCTCTTGGTGAAGTTCTGTCTAAGGTTGGGGGTATTTAAGTTGACGGTTTACGGAACACCTCCTACCTGGGAACTGACCCGAACCTTGAGTTGAATTAACCATAGTAATGTTGACTTGCAATGTTGGGTTTATTAAAAGAAGTTTAATTTACCTAAAACACTGCGGTTGAATCCTTTCCATAATTGTTATAATAGGATCAGACTTAGATAGATTGACTTAGCCGAATTTTATCTAAGTTAAACAACATTAAATTGATCTGAGGACATTTTCAGTGGGAGGAAAATTACAAAACGAGATTTAATTCAAGTTTTGCTCCTAGTCCCTATATTCACAACGTGAGGTTCATGCTCGGCTTCGAGTCGCCTTAGGAGCGGCCTCCCTTCGGAAAGTGTTTGCATGAATCAATAACAAGGTGATGGAAAAAATGTCTAGAGTAAGTGGGAGCGGGACACGTGTCAACGTATCCTTCGGTCTCTGCCTCTAGTTCGCACCGTGAGAGTCCTATAATCCGCCTGCAGGTTGTCCTGGCGCAACCATCCCTTCGGAGGGCCTGATCATAGGATTCAGAACACCGTGAACTCCTGAATAGGATAGGGTCACTTAGGCTAATCACCAACAGTTGTCTTTTCCTTCGGTAGCCTGTTGGTGCGTGCCTCTTAGATCTAAAAGTGGAAGGGTTACACTTACGGGGATGAGTTAAATGTGTTAACTAACTCTTGATCGAACAACGGTAACTAAACGCTAACAGAATATGAGTTATTCTGGTGTTAGAGTTTGGTTGAGATTGTCTCAATTCAGAGGAGGAGTAGTTGACCACCCTTCGGTGGCTGTTGTTCTAAACCTTTGAAGTATCGTTGCAAAAACTAAATCAATAGTATTATAGGGTTTCTTTGATTGCTTATTTGTTTTTACAGAATTTGATTGGATTATTTGTGATGGGTTAGTGCTATTAATAATACAAGTAATTTGTTACTTCAGCAATTATATAATAATTTTATGTGTATTGTCTTACGTCATTTTATAAATAACGGTAATACAACATGCTTAAACGACAAATTGTGGTAAATAAGTCTAGGATTATTCTTAACTGAGGAATGTTTGCATGTCCCATATGTTTAAATCATTAAGAATTGTTCTTGATGAATATGACATAGAACCCTGCTTAGCAAAAGGAGAGCTTGTTCAAGACCGTAATTTTCATTTACTTGTCTTGAAAACGTGATTAGTGAAGAATAGTGATTCTCCCTGAATACTTGATTCAGGAGTCATAAATCACGTGTGTTCTTCTTTTAAAGGAATAAGTTCTTGGGAACAGTTTGTTGCTTGTGTAATAACTCTCAAAGTTAGAATTAGAGAGGTTATTTTGGCTATAGCAGTGGGGAACATTAAGTTATTTTTCTCAGTGGGAGAAAATACATATTATTAGATATTGCATGTGTATGTAATTCCTAAGATCAAAAGAAATTTGATTTCTGTGTCTTATTTGCTGGAACAATGTTACTTTTTATCTTTTTCTACTAACGCAATATTATTTCAAGAAAGGGAGTTGACACTTGTTTAGCTTTACTGGAAAGTAACCTAAATGTTTTAAGACTAATCAAGAGTAAAGCAGTCTTGAACACTAAGTTGTTTAAGACTGCTACTACTCAATGTGAAAAGAGGCAAAAGATTTCTCCTAAAGGAAAATACCTTTCTTTGGTTTTAAGGTAGACCATATTAATCTCAATTTGATTAGGAGATTGGTCAAGAGTGAACTTCTAAGCAAGTTAGAAGATGACTCTCTACTACCTTATAAGTCATGCCTTGTGGGCAATATGACTGATAGATCTTTTACTGGAAAAGATCTAAGAGCTAAAGACCCCTTGGAGCTTGTACATTTGGATCCTTGTGGTTCGATATGTTAAAGCAGTGGGAGGACATGAATAATTCATCTCTTTTGGATGATTATTCAAAGGTATGAGTATCTTTACCTAATGCAACTTAAGTCTGAAGCTCTTGAGATATTCGAAGGGGCTTAGGACTAAAGTTGAAAACGTGTTAGGTGAGATGATAAAGACACTTCGATTTGATCAAAGTGTTGAGTATAGGAATTTGAGATTCCAGGACTATTTGATAGTACATGAGATCACACCTTAAATCTCATTTAGGAGAAATAGAACCCTATTGGATATGATTCATTCCATGTTGAGCTATGCTCAATTGTCTGGCTCGTTTTGGGGTCATGCAGCGTTGACTGCATTGCATACTGTAGTAGGCAACCCCAAAGGAAACGAGAATTGGATACTTCTTCAATTCACAAGAGAATAAAGAATTTGTATCGACAAATGCTAAATTCTCAGAAGAAGTCCACATCAAAAATCATAAACCACAAGAGTAAAGTCAGTTTAAGTAAGTTAACTAATGAAGCTACAATAAGATCCACAAGAGTTGTTGATGAGGCTGACTATTCAAAAAGAGTTGTTGATGGATCAGTGCATCTAGCCAGTCACATCCATCTCAATAGTTGAGATTGCCTCAATGTAGTGGGAGGGTTGTTTGATAACCTGAACGTTACATGGGCTTGTTTGAAGCCTAGGTCATCATACCTGATGATGGCATAATGGGTTCATTATCTTTTAGAAAGAAAATGAATGATGTTGACAAGGACCAATGGATTAAAGTCATGGACCTGAAAATGAAGTCTTTTGTATTTCACTTCCATCTGGGATCTTGTAGATCTGCTTGATGGGTAACACCTATTAGTTACAAGTGGATTTACAAGAGAAAATGAGACATTAAAGGTCTTAACCATAAGCGTTCATACAACAAGATCAAAAGCAAAAGGGTTTGCAAGCTTAAGTGATCCATTCATGGATTGACCTAAGCATTTCGATCTTGAAATATAAGATTTGATATAGTGACCAAATCCTTTGGCTTTAATCAGAACATTAATGAGTCTTGTGTTTACAAGTAATCATCAATAGTTTAGTAGCTTACTTAGTGTTGTATATGATTGATATCCTAATCATTGGAAATGATGTAGGTTATCTTACTGACATTAAAGGAGCTAGCAGCTCATTTCCAAATGGAAATTTTGGAGAAGTCGAGTTTGTTCTTGGGATCCAAATCGTTAGGAATCGTTAGAACAAAAAGCTAGCCTTGTCTCAAGTGACTTATATCTACAAGATGTCAGTTAGATATAAGATACAGAATTCCAAGAAGGGTTCACTACCTTTCAGGCGTGGATTTTTTTTGTCTAAGAAACTGTTTCCTAAGACACCTCAAGAAGTTGAGGAGATGAGACGAATGCCCTATGCAATACGGATTGCCAGTAAGTATCAATCTAATCCAAGATTTAACCATTGGAAAACCGTTAAGAATATCCTCAAGTATTCGAGGAGAACGAGGAACTATATGTTCGTGTATTGGACTAAGGATTTGATCCTTACAGGATACACTGACACAGATTTTAAGACTGATAAGGATTTGAGGAAATCTACATCAGTATCTGTGGTCACTCTTTACGATGGAGCTATAGTATGGCATAGTTACCGTCTTGACCGTATAGGTCGAAAAATTAGCTGTTTGTGAAGCAGCGATAGAGACTGTATGGCTTAGAAAGTTCTTGATTGATTTGGAATGTGTTCCAAATGTGAACTTGCCCATCACACTTTATAGTGATATAGTGGTGTTGTTGCAAATTCAAAAGAACATCGCAGCCTAAGACTGAAGGGTTGAAATCCCTTTGGCAGCGGAAGCAAACAAGACCGATCTAGAATTGATTTTCAATTTTAGAAAAATCGGTACGTTGGCAATAAAATAGAAACAATTTCTAAATTAAACTAGATCAAGCATGCTGTAAAAATCAGATCTAAACTATTTAGAACTCTGAAAACTTACATGAATGGAGATTCGAAAAACACTGCACGATGCTCCAATTCATGTACTTTTTCCTCCCAACGAACACAACCACTTGAGAGCACCCGCTATTCTCTTGGATCTCTGAGATTGGCTTGTGGGAACCCAAAATTCGTCCTGGAAGGGAAAAATTCAGGAAGGAGGTTGTTGTATTTTTAGAGAGAGAAGAGAGAAAACTCAGAGAATTCACTTCTCTTCCCTGGTTTTTGCGTGAATGAGCCAGAGAGACCGTGAGATGGCCAAACCCCTCAGGCAATTACGTAGGATTAGGTTGGGAAGTTATCTTTAACTCCCTAACCAATCTTGTCCATTGATCTAAACCAATTAGATCTGGACCGTTTAATTATTATCAAATAATAATTAATAAATTAAATAATTAATAATTATTTAAATAATAATTAATTATCTAATTAATTATAATTAATTTAATTAAACTAACTTTAATTAAATCAATTATAACATATAGTTTTAATTCAATTAAATCATATTCAATTGAATTAAATAGGCCATTCAAATAATTTAAATTAATTGATCTCACATTAATTAATTAAATATCAAATATTTAATTAATTTTATAATTGAATTATATTCAATTTAATCTCTCTCATTTAACCTATAGTTTTAATGTGCATCAAAATGTACATTAATATAAACTATAGTATTAATTTGATTAAATCATATTTAACCAAATTAAATTAATTAATTCCCAATTAATTAATTCATGAATTAATCAAATATCACATATTTAATTAAATTCATAATTCTCCCATTAATTAATTTTGAATCATATCCAAAATTAACTTTATTATAAAGTTTAATTCATTAATTAAACGTATACTATAATGTATCTCCATACATTATATTAATTGCATCAAAATACAATTAACTTAAATTCCCTTTAATAATCAAGACTATATTATCTCAGAACCCTTTATGAGCTAGCAGGTGGACCTAATGAACCTACAGATCAGAAGCTCCAACGATACGAGATTGATCAGTTAAACTCATTAACCGAGTCAATCAACATTCGTTAATTGTGGGTCACTCCACTAAAGACCCACAGCTGCACTCTTCTCACTGTAGAATATTTCTATGTCCACGGATATCGACCAATGCAGTAAGTCAATCCTTCACGAGTGTTCGTAACGCCAGCTGGGTCAAATTACCGTTTTACCCTTGGGTTACCTCTGGATCCTTAAGTACCACTGATTCCTCTAATGAATAATTTGTTTATGATCCAATCAATAAAAAGCAGTTCCTCTCGGGCCAGGAGAGGATGAGCGCCCTTGTTCAAGACCTAGAATCAGCCCTTAAGGGAACACACATCTACTTGCCCCAATAGGGGAAGGAGTGAATTCCATCTTGTACTGTTATGTTCCCAGTCCCCATTCGGTCTTGCCCCTAAAATGGTAGGATTATTGAGTCGGCGAACTGGCCACTCTCACCCATACAGATCTAAGGACAATCCCTCCTGAAAAAGGAGTTCATAACGACTCAGGATTGAGATTGAGTTACCTAGGTCATCCTATTGAAATAGAAACCTAAACTAGTCAACGGTGTTACATCTAATGGTTACTATTTCGCGGTCCGGTCTTATGCAAACTCATTGCACGGGATACCCCCACTCGCATGTCTCCTACATGGATGCTTTGGATCATTGCATCTGTATCGAATACAAAGTGGGTCGTATCACATAGTGTTACCAGGATAAGGTACCCAACCTTATCCCTATACTATAGACCATTTAGGTTGTTACTTGAACACTAATCCCCGTATGTCCCCACATACCAGTTCAAGTTTCATCTAAACAACCTAGGAACTTAGTTTATTGGATTTGGGTCAAATTGTGCAATTTTAGTAACAATAACTCTTTATTATACAGATCTCAATAACGACGTATTTGATACAAATGAACAATTTGTCATCATTCACTACCTACGAGTTTTAGGGCATAAAACCCAACAAAGACAAGCAGACACATTAAATTGAATGAAATATTGCTGATTCATTTACAAAGACTCTCTCGGCTAAAGTGTTTGAGGGTCATCTAGAAGGTCTAGATCTACGAGATATGTACAAAGGTGTAATCTAGGGCAAGTGGGAGAAATGTAATGGGTATAGTGATACCATTATGTAATGGGTATAGTGATGCCCTAGTTTACTGTATTTGTACATTGTATATGTTTTATACATGTATTTATATACCTGCTGTTGTATAGATTATTGTACATCCCACTAAACTAGAGTTTTAGTTCAAGTGGGACTTTGTTGGGTTTTTGAAGGGAATAAAAGTCCCCACGCAGTGGAAGCGCATCGATTGGACCTTACGCCGTATATTAAATAACATTAAAATACCGTTACGAAAAACTCAAATAAACTTTAAACACACTTTAAAGTTGCTGGAAAATTGGTTTAAACATGCTGAAAAATAAATCTAAATTTATTTTCATGCTTTTCTAAAGAAAATGGAAAGAACCGTTACAAACCTTCGTTGTAGACTTGATCGTTCTTCGCCAACGATGCTCCTACGAACAAAAACACAGCAGCCTCCTTAAAGTTTCTTCGCTGGAAAATGTTGGGTTTTATGCCCTAAAACTCGTAGATAGTGAATGTAACCGTTGACCGGATATTAATGAAATAATATTGATATATTTTTCCATTAATTGTTATTAGTTATTTTATATTTGTCTTTGCCTAATAATAACCCTAATCCAATAAACTAGACATCCAAGGCTGTAATATGAGTCTTGAACTATATGTAGCGACATATGGGATCATTGTTCAAGAAACAGCCTAAAGGGTCTATAGTATAGGGATAAGACTGGGTGCCTTATCCTGGTGACACTATGGATACGGCCCACTTTGTATTTGATACAAACGCTGCGATCCAAGGCGTTCGTGTAGGAGACATGCGAGTGGGGGTATCCTATGCAATGAGTTTGCATAAGACCGGACCGCGAAATAGTAACCACTGGTTATAACACCGTTAACTAGTTGGTTTTCTATTTCACTAGGACGACCTAGACAACTTAGTCTTAATCCTAAGTTGATTATGGACTCCTGCTCATGAGAGATTGTCCTTTGATTTGTATGGGTGAGAGTGACCAATACGCCGACTCAATAAGTCTACCACTTTGGGGACAAGACCGAATGGGGAGATGGGAACATAATCGTACAAGATGGAATTCACTCATTCCCGACTTTAGGGAAGCATATGAGTGTTCCCTTAAGTGGTTACTCCGAGTCTTGAACAAAGGGCCCTACCCTCTCAATGGCACGAGAGGGTTTTCTGTTTGATGGTTGGACCACAAACAGGTTGTTCATTAGAGGAGAATTGGTACTTAAGGAAATAGAGGTAACCCAGGGGTAAAACGGTAATTTGACCCAGCTGGTGTTACGGACACTCGTGAAGGACTAACTAGTCGATATTGGTCTAGATCCGTGGACACAGAAAATATGTCTGCAGTGAGAAGAGTGCAACTGTGAGTCTATAGTGGAATGTACACACAGTTAACGATTATTGATTAATGTGATTATTGAGTTTGACCAATTAATCTCACATCGTTGGAGCTTCTGATCTGCAGGTCCATTAGGCACCACTGGTAGCTCGTAAAGTAATTTGAGGCAACTAAGTAATAAAAGTAAATTGAAAATGTTCAATTTATTAAGGGAAACAAATATAATATATATTGATATATTATTATGAGAGAAATTAATATTTGAAAAGTTCAAATATAAATTTATGGAAGTTTGAAAGAGTTCAAAATAATGAATTAATTAATTTAAGGCCTAAAATGTGTTTGGGCAAATTAATTAATTCTAGGCTGGGAATTAAATATGTGATATTTAATTGGTGGTTAATTAATTAAAGAATTCATTAACCGGGAATTAATCAATTATGGAAATAATTAATCACTTAAGGAAGTGATTAATCATTTATGGAAATGATCTAATCACTTATGGAAGTAATTAGTCATTTGTGGAAAAGATTAATCAATTATAGAATTGATTGATCATGATTGATTAATTAAGGAATAAGATTGAATCAATTTTGGAAAAGATTGATTTAATTGAATATTTTATTCATGACCTCTCTTCTATAAATAGAACACTAGACCTAATTGGTCATGACACTTGACACTCTTAAAAGACAAGACCTAGAATTCTCTCTAGCCTCCCTCTTAGAGAAAGACTCCCACAAGTCTTTTGCCTCCTAGACTTAGAGACATACCGGTGTAACCTCTGTGGTTATTGTGTCATTCAAAGAAGGAATTTCCAGCGAAGAAAAACAAAGGCGGTTGTTGCGTTTTCGTTCGTGGAGCGTCGTTGGCGAAGAACGGTCAAGTCTTCAATGAAGGTATGTGACGGTTCTTTCCCTTTTCTTTAGAAAAGCATGAAAATAAATTTAGATTTATTTTTAAGCATGTTTAAACTGAATTTCCAGCAACTTTAAAAGGAGTTTAAAGTTTAATTGAGTTTTCGTAACGGTATTTTAATGTTAATTAATATACGGCGTAAGGTCCAATCGATGCGCTTCCGCTGCGTGGGGACTTTTATTCTCTTCAGAAAATTCTTCTTTAAAGACACAATAACCACAGAGGTTACACCGGTATGTCTCTAAGTCTAGGAGGCAAAAGACTTGTGGGAGTCTTTCTCTAAGAGGGAGGATAGAGAGAATTCTAGGTCTTGTCTTTCAAGAGTGTCAAATGTCATGACCAATTAGGTCTAGTGTTCTATTTATAGAAGAGAGGTCATGAATAAAATATTCAATTAAATCAATCTTTTCCAAAATTGATTCAATCTTATTCCTTAATTAATCAATCATGATCAATCAATTCCATAATTGATTAATCTTTTCCACAAATGACTAATTACTTCCATAAGTGATTAGATCATTTCCATAAATGATTAATCACTTCCTTAAGTGATTAATTATTTCCATAATTGATTAATTCCCTGTTAATGAATTCTTTAATTAATTAACCACCACATATTTAATTCCCGACCTAGAATTAATTAATTTGCACAAACACATTTTAGGCCTTAAATTAATTAATTCATTATTTTGAACTCTTTCAAACTTCCATAAATTTATATTTGAACTTTTCAAATATTAATTTCTCTCATAATAATATATCAATATATATTATATTTGTTTCCCTTAATAAATTGAACATTTTCAATTTACTTTTATTACTTAGTTGCCTCAAATTACTTTACGAGTTACCAGTGGGACGTAATGGACCTGCAGATCAGAAGCTCCAACGATGTGAGATTAATTGGTCAAACTCATTAACCACATTAATCAATATTCGTTAACTGTGTGTACATTCCACTATAGACTCACAGTTGCACTCTTCTCACTGCAGACATATTTTTTGTGTCCATTGATCTAGACCAATATCGACTAGTTAGTCCTTCACGAGTGTCCGTAACACCAGTTGGGTCAAATTACCGTTTTACCTCTGGGTTACTTCTATTTCCTTAAGTACCAGTTCTCTTCTAATGAACAACCTGTTTGTGGTCCAACCATCAAACAGAAAACCCTCTCGTGTCATTGAGAGGGTAGGGCCATTTGTTCAAGACTCGGAGTAACCACTTAAGGGAACACTCATCTGCTTCCCTAAAGTCGGGAAGGAGTGAATTCCATCTTGTACGATTATGTTCCCAGCTCCCCATTCAGTCTTGTCTCCAAAATGGTAGGCTTATTGAGTCGACGTATTGGCCACTCTCACCCATACAAATCAAAGGACGGTCCCTCATGAGCAGGAGTCCATAATCAACTCAGGATTAAGACTAAGTTGTCTATGTCGTCCTAGTGAAATAGAAAACCAACTACTTAACGGTGTTATAACCAGTGGTTACTATTTCGCGGTCCGGTCTTATGCAAACTCATTGCATAGGATACCCTCACTCGCATGTCTCCTACACGAACGCGTTGGATCATAGCGTTTGTATAAAAAGCAAAGTGGGTCGTATCCATAGTGTCGCCAGGATAAGGCACCCAGTATTATCTCTATACTATAGACCCTTTAGGTTGTTTCTTGAACAATGATCCCATATGTCGCTACATATAGTTCAAGACTCATATTACAGCCTTGGATGTCTAGTTTATTGGATTAAGGTTATTTTTAGGCAAATATAAAATAACTAATAACAATTAATGAAAAAATATATCAATATTATTTCATTAATATCCGGTCAACAGTTACATTCACTATCTACGAGGTTTAGGGCATAAAACCCAACAGTTTTATGCCCTAAAACTCGTAAATAGTGAATGTAAACAAATTGTATACTTGTTTCAATAAAGTGTTATTGAGTTTCTACAATAAAGTGTTATTGTTAAATACTACACAATTTGACCCAAATCCAATAAACTAAGATCCAAGGTTGTTTACATGTGACTTGAACTAGTATGTGGGGACATACGAGGATCGATGTTCAAGTAACAACCTAAAAGGTCTATAGTACAGGGATAAAGTTGGGTACCTTATCCTGGTAACACTATGTGATACGACCCACGTTGTATTCGATACAAACGTATTGATCCAAGACGTCCATGTAGAAGACATGCAAGCGGGGGTATCCTATGCAATGAGTTTGCATAAGACCAGACCATGAAATAGTAAACCACTAGATGTAACATCGTTAACTAGTTAGGTTACTGTTTCAATAGGATGACAAGGTAACTCAGTCTTAATCCTGAATGTGTCATGAACTCCTTCTCACGAGGGATTGTCCTTTGATTAGTATAGGTGAGAGTGGCATGCACGCCGACTCAATAAGCCTACTTTCTTGGGGACAAGACCGAGTGGGGGGCTGAGGACATGACAACATAAGATGGAATTCACTCCTTCCCGTTTCTAGGAGAAGTAGATGAGTGTTCTCCTAAGTGGTTTCTCCGGGTCTTGAACAAAGGGATCCTGCCCTCTCACTGGCCCAAGAGGGACTTTCTGTTTACTGGTTGGACCATAAACAGGTTGTTCATTAGAGGAGCTGTGGTACTTAAGGAGCCAGAGGTAACACTGGGGTAAAACGGTAATTTGACCCAACTATAGTTACGAACACTCATGAAGGATTGACTTACCGGTATAGGTCTATATCCGTGGACACAGAAATGTTCTACAGTGAGAAGAGTTCAGCTGTGGGTCTTTAGTGGAATGACCCACAGTTAATGAATATTGGTTAACCTAATCAATGAGTTTAATCGGTTAACCTCATATCATTGGAGCTTCTGATCTGTAGGTCCATTAGGTCCCCCTGCTAGCTCGTAAAGAGTAATTAGGAACAAATATATCTTGAGAGAATTTTAATAGTTCAAATTCATATTGGGAATGAAGTTAATTGTATGAGATACAAATTAATATAATGTATAGTGATGCATTAAAATATAAAGTCTAATTTTAGATTAAACTTTATTATATTGAGAGATTGATATATTTGAAAGAGTTCAAATATATGTCTAATTAAATATATGGTATTTAATTAGAAGATGAATTAATTAATTATGAATTAATTAATTATTCAATTTAGTTTAAATTAAATGAGATTTAATTAAACTATAGTCTATGAGAGAAATAAATATTTGAAGAAGTTCAAATATTAATATGAATTTGATTCATATTAAATTTATAGGATATAAGAGAATTTGAAGGAGTTCAAATTTTAATATGAATTTGATTCATATCATAGAATTAATTAATTGAAGGCCTCAAATTAAATATATGATATTTAATTGGGTAATTAATTAATTAACTAATAGAAGGTTTGAAATTAAATATATGATATTTAATTGGTGATTAATTAATTAAAGAATTAATTAATTGGAAATTAATCAATTATGAAAATGATTAATCACTTAGGGAAGTAATTAATCATTTATGGAAATGATTTAATCACTTATGGAAGTGATTGATCATTTATGGAAAAGATTAATCAATTATGGAATATATTGGTCATGGAATTGGTTGATCATGAAATTGATTAATTATAGAAAAGATTAAATCAGTTATGGAAATAATTGATTTTAAATGAATATTTTATTCATTGTCTTTCTCCTAGAAATAAAACACTAAACCTAGGGTTTAGGTACAACATAAGGCCATAAGAATGCACTCTTGCATTCTCTCTAGCCTCCCTCTCATATTCTCTCAACTCAAGAACTTTAGGGAGAATTTTCTCTCTAGAGTTTTTTCCATCCAAGATTAGGTAGTCTCACAACTACGTTCCTAATCTCAGAGTTATAGCGAGAAAGATCAAATGGTGGTGTTATTTGTTGTTGCATAGCAATAAAAATTCATTCTTGATTTTCAGGGACGTCAACAGAGGTTTGCTTCTCTTTTCTTTATTATAGATTTAGATCTAAATTTTGTATGCTTAACCTTAAGTTTCTATAGAATTTGTTCTATGATTTTTGCTAATATTATGGTATTTTTGGATAAACAAAATTAACTACGAATCGGTCCCAATTACGCTTCCGCTTTAACGGAATTGGAGAATTCCAAATCCTTTCAATTAACACCTACATGGTTGAGTCACCATAAGGAAATTCTCCCTCGAGCTATAAATTCGACATCATTGGGGTACTAAATGGCATAGCCCCTAACTTCCCTGTTTCAATCAACAAGCCAATTACATATTTTCTCTGTGATAACAAAATCCCCTTCTTACTTCTTATTTCCTCAATTCCTTGAAAGTATTTCAACATTTCCAAATCTTTTGTATGGAATCGATTATGGAGAATGGTCTTGAGTGCTTGGATGCCTGATGTGTCATCATCAGTAATAACAATATCATCAACATACGTAACCAACAAGATGAAATCATTTTCAGATTGCTTATAAAAGAGAATGATCTGACTTACTTTTTCTCATTCTAAGATTTTCATTCACCTAACTGGATTTTTTAAACCATGCTCGTGGACTCTACTTTAATCAATACAAGGATTTAAGAAGATGACATGTCTTTTCATTTCTCCCCCTAAGCACAAATCCTGGTGGTTGCTCATATACATCTCTTCTTTAAGATCACCATTGAAGAAAGACATTTTTAATATCAAGCCGATGCCAGGGCCAGTGATGAATGGATGCCAATGAAATGAATAACTAAACAAAAGTCAATTTAGTAATGGGAGAAAATGTATCAAAATAGGACTCCATAGGTTTTTATATAGCCTTTAGCAACAAGGCGAGCTTTCAATTGAACCACAAATCCATCCGGATTGACTTTGATCGCAAATACCCACTTACAACCCATAGGCTTCTTTTCTACAAGAAGAGAAACTAAATCCCAAGTACAATTGTCATCTAAGTGATGCGCAAATTTCATATCACAAATGTACGGGTCAAGTTATAATATAGTGATTAAAAATCGATTGGCATCCTCTGGATTGGTTTTCTAGTTAGATTAATTACCGTGAATGCTTTCGTCCAATTTTATTTAGAGATAAAGACTTAGTGATAAAAGGAAATCAAATGACAAGAATTAAAAGGTGGAAATTCAATTGGAGGGAAAACTCATAGGGAAATAACTTCACCTATTGAGATTGTGAATTAATTATTTGGATGATTTAACATACTAAGATTCATACATCTATGATAAACGAAATTCATATTTATCTCTAACATGCAATGAATTCAATATCTCTATCTACATTTATTAACATGCAAGGCCTTAAGTCTAATCCTTTTAACAATTTCTAAGACTATCCTAAATCTCCTGATCTTAGGACTATCCTAGTTATGCATAAAAAGTTCTAAGCTAAACCCCCTCTCCCGAGCAAGATTTAGAGAAAACATCATTCAATTATGACCGATAAATTGAAAGCATAAAGTAAAGACTATGCATAAATGAAATCAAAGCATACATCCAAGAATAATCCACAACACCCAAAGGGCTACATCAATCCTTAAGAATTAAAAATCTAGTTACTCATGATTCACGTTACAATATGAGCTAGACAAGAGAAAAGCCTTAACAACAACTAAAGAATAGGTAAAGAAGGATAAAAATTCTAGTCTTGTTGATGTTTCATGTTCCCATCACAATATCTCCAAGCTATTGTCTTCAATCCCGCTCTCCAAGCTTCCTCACACTCCCACAAGAGGTCTCCAATCAGAATTAGGGCTAAAAATCCACCAAATGAACTCTCCCTTGGCCGAATGAGATTACATTCTATTTATAGAAAATATATCGACACGAGACGCTAGGGCCAGCGTCTTGATGTTGTCCCTCTACCTCCACGATTAAAGAAGGAAAAAATGGCTAGCGTTAAGACGTTGTGCCGATTATATGGGAGATGTTCATTTAAATAGGATTTAAATGAAATTAATTAAATTTGATTTAAATGAAATTAATTAAATTTGATTTAATTAATGGTTTATTTAATTAATTAATTTTTATTAATTAATTAAATGAATCTCTATCCTATTACGACTAGGAAAAGTAATTAATTATTAATTAATTAAATAAATTTATATCCTATTACGACTAGGAAAAAGTGTTTGGCATTTTATATAAAGCACAGAATGTCTTCTCAGTTGAGAACACACTTCACTCTCAAGCAAATTAAAAGTTCTCTTTAAGAATTTTCACAACATTCTAGTGAATTTTTTTTCCCAAATTCAAGAAGACCAAGTCCCACAACTTGGTTCCTAGTCCCAGAGATATAGCAGTGGAAGATCTCAATGGTAGTGTCCCTACTATGATCATATTGTTCTTGGTGAGAGTTCATTGAAGAAAATCTTCAACAAGTAAGTATTTCAGTTCTTTCAATTATTAGATTTAGATCTAACGCATGCTCAACATAATTTATATATATAATCGTTTTGTATGGTTTGCCAATGTACTGGTATTTTAGAAAACTTAATTAAAATACGAATGGTACCTATACACTTCCACTAGGAATCTAAGAATTCCAATCCTTCATAAAGAGACTAATGAACCTTCAAATTCAATCAAGTATAAGATACAGCTGGTAGCAAAAGGATTTACTCAAGGTCCACAAGGGAATCCGAATTCATAGCTTTGACAAAGTGGATATAATTTTACACTTGGAAGTGGAGTTATATCCTGAAAATCTTCTAAACAAACTTGTATAGCAAGGTCCACAATGGAATCCGAATTCATAGCTTTGGACAAAGCAGGGGAAGAAGCCGAATGGCTACGTAACTTTTTGGAAGATATTCCTAATTGGACTAAACATGTACCCCAATATGTATACATTGTGATAGTCAGGCTGCTATTGGAAGAGCGCAAAACTTGATGTATAATGGTAAGTCTCGACATATACGTCGAAGATATAATACCATAAGACAATTGCTCTCGAATGGAATTATATCTATTGATTACGTGAAATCGAAAGATAATATTGCGGATCCGCTTACGAAAGCTTTGGCAAGAGAGCAAGTGAAATTGTCTTCAATAGGAATGGGTTTGAAGCCTATAAAATAAGAGTGGACATAATGGTAACCCAACCTAGCTGACTGGAGATCCCAAGATCTAGGTTCAAAAGGGAAAACAAATTTATGTATACAACTCAGTGGAGCACTAAGAAGGAATCATGAATTCCTAACCATTCCTATTATAATAGTGCTAACCTGAAAATGGATGAGGTTAAGATATACTTTTAATGACTCTTTAGCTCTTTTATAAGAGTGGGGTATTACCAGGATACTCTTTAAAAAAGTCACCTATGTGGGTGTGAAGGGGCCGCTTCTATGAGAATTTTTAAGGTTGAATTCTCTAAAAACACTCATGAAACCAGGCGGTATTCAGGGCCAAAATGAATACAAACATGAGAACCAAGCGTATTTCGAAGAATATATATGTAATTATTATGGATTTGATTTACTCCAAAAGTTGACAGTTCAAAGTTCTTTAACTACTGATCAGCTATGTAAATTCCATAGTTTTTACTAAGGAAAGTTCAAAGTCTTAGACTACTTATCCTGACGTAGTTATCCTGCATGAGTAATCGTACACGTTTTTAAAATAAATTTCATTCATGTGGGGGATTGTTGGATTTATGAATAAAATTATTTTAATAAAATAAAGAATCACAACTTTACGTGAAAGGGTATGTCTTTTGGTAAAAGGATACAACCCTATGTGAAAGGGTGTGTCTTTTGTAAAGGACACGACCCTATGTGAAAGGGTGTGTCTTTTGGTAAAAGGATACAACCCTATGTGAATGGATGTGTCCATTTATCAAAAAACACAACCCTTACACGAAAAGATGTGACTATTTAAATGGCCACAAATAGTCTATAAATATGTGATTCATTTTGAGTTTTGAAGACAAGAACAAGACACAAACTCTTCTTTAAAAAACTCTTCTCCTACTTTTCTCTGTACGATTACTTAAATACCAGTGGTTGAGAGTCCTGTGATTGGAGTGCTACATTCATAGGTGAGTAATCCGTCCTATATCCTGAGAGACAATTGTTCGTGATACCTTGAGCACCATAGAATGAACAAAATTGTCTTAAGGAAACAACGCTATCGTTAGGTTCGGATTGATTTTGTCTTTCGTGTTTCCTTAAGTATTTGTGAAAGGGTGCCAACACTTTCAACTACTGAATCTGAGTACATGGCTTTGACAGAGGCATTCAAGGAAGCACTATGGTTGAAAAAGTTCACCACCACTGATTCTTGGGAAGATTGAAAAAGTTCACTGACCAGTTCTTGTAGTTGCTGATGGAAGAGTGAAGATTAAGAAGATTACAAGTACTGAAAATGTTGCTAACGCCTTTACTAAAAGCCTTCCAACACTGAAGTTAGAAAGCTATCTTAAAGCTCTCAAAATTGGTACTAGTTGAATGAAGAATACCAAAGGCCATCTACAGAACTAAGAGTTTCTTCTTGCTTTGAAGAGTGCAGCTGCCAAGGTGGAGATTGTTGTGATTTTCCAGCTCACCAAGTCAAAGCTTAAGTTAGATGAGTCAACAGTGAATCAGCTCTAAAGTCAGCAAAATTAAATTAATCACTCGTTTTTTAAGCTTCAGAACCTTTTATTCCCCTGTGCAGCTCAATTGTGGGGCTGTAAGGTTGTTATTCTGCAGAATTTGTTAGAGTGATTTAAGAGAGTTTTTTGTGAGGTTCTTTCTTGTATAAGGGGTTGGGCATTCTTTGTAATCGGGTAAAAGAGGAGTTTTATTCCAGAGTTTTTCGAGAGGGTTTTTGTATCAACATTTTATCCTCGAGTTTGGTGAGTGCTGAATTGTTCTTTGTCTGAAGATCTGCAATTGATCTGTGGGTGTACAAAGGACTGTATGAGCTGGTAGTACTCTTCCATGGTGTATTAATTCTCAGCATAGTGGATGACCTAGAGTGGATGTAGATCAAGCTGATCGAACCACTATAAATTTCGGGTATTCTTCTTTCTCTTCTCCTTTACTGTTTTATTGCCATTTCTATTACTATTGTCGATTAGTTGCATTTGTGACTGTTATATGGTTGCTAGGATTTGTTGAGTTTTGTTTTACTGCTTGATAGTTAAGTTTGTTGGTAGCTGAATTTTATCATTTATAATTACATTTGTATTAATATAATAACTCTAATACTGTTCTCCCTTTGATTCCAATGAATATAGAGAACTTTTATTTCTCACTCACAAATCCATCTTTGTTTATGCTCTGCTAACTGTCAGTTTGGTCCTACTTCAGTTTCATTTTGTTACTAAAAACGGAGGAGGAAACTCAATACCAAATACTTGGCAATCCGTGGTAGAGTTTATTTATGTTTTCGTGTCGAACGTGGTAAATGAACAGATAGGTGATCTTTTTGGGAATGTTAAACAAAAGTTTTTCCCTCATATCTCAGTCACTTTTACTTGTTCATTATTTTGTAATCACCAAGGTATGATACTTTATAGCTTCACAATTACAAGTCATTTTCTCATTATTTTAGGTCTCTCATTTTCTCTTTTTATTGGTATTACTATAGTGGAATTTCAAAGAAATTGGCTTCGTTTTTTAAGTTTATCATTACCAACAGGAGTCCCACTGCCATTAGCACCTTTCTTAGTACTCTTTGAACTAATCTCTCATTGTTTTCACACTCATCGAGGAGAGGAAACCTTTTTTTTATAGCAGTATTCTGCCAAAATACTTTTTAGCAAATTTTAGGGTTATCCCTAATATGCTCCATCCATTCGTGGAGGGGTTCGGCATCCATCTCCACAGATATTTTTAGATCATGAGAAAGAATGTTATTGACTATTTCTGAATATATATTATTCATTTCTAGGAAGTGAGGGCCACACTTGCCCCCCTCTTTCACGCTCTTCATGTAGTTGTTGCATTACTAACATGTGAATTTTCCTTCGAAGTGCCTCAAGCAATCAGGGTGCAGAACTTCCACCGATGTTGGCACCTCTGACAACACCTCTTGAGCCGCCCCAATTGTTGATTGGGGTTTTGATAGGGGTTGGACGATCCTAGGAATTGGAAGGATTCGCGGGAGTAGTCGGAAGCTGCTATGCAGCCTCTGGAGCGACTATCTTAGCCATGGGATCATCCTGGCCTAAGGCAGCAACCACGAATTCCTAAACCATAAAGGGAATCACCCTGTAAAGTAAAGAGCCTCATCAAAAGGACTAGAGCTAGAGTTGAGAACAACACAACTTTCTATTGCTATATTCTATTAATCGTTGTATTAATTATTATGTTCTATAATAGAACAATTCCAATATTTAATATTTATTTGAAATTAGATTCTAGATTTAATTTAATTAGGAATAGCTTGTATGCAGCAAAAATTCTAGCCTCACCAGAGTAAATGCATTAAAAAAGGGAGACCTTTAGCAAACAGTCTACTACAGCTAGTAGCTTTTATGCCATGGGAAGGTTACAATTTTGAATATGCGGTACTAATTAGCAAGTGACGGGTCAGAGTTTTCGAGGCTTCGAGTCAAATAAATATATATTTCCACGGTACTAAAGGTATTTTGTAGCAGTAGTGGTTGGGGTCGAACACAGGGAAGAGGGTTTCCTAATGAGATTGGGCTTCTATGCAGAAACACAAAAAAGGGGGGTTTGGATTGAATTCTAACACTTAATAAATTTAAAAGACGGAAAAGATAAATACTGAAAATAAAATAAAAACGCACGAACGAAAATTTGAATTAAAACAAATGAGAAGGAATATCACTGGATTTGGTATTATCTACTGAACCTCTTGTGACTTGGCTTCCTAGTTTGATCTAAGTGTTAATTCTACGAATTTTAATTTGAGTCTGGTAATGTTTCTTGGCTAATCGGATGACCCTCCTGACTAACCTGTGTATAGTTAATCAATTAACCTGTAACCCCATAATAATTTAATTAACCAATTTAAATTTCGCCTGTTATCCCTCATACATAACCTGAATCACCGTCTAAGTTATTTCTAATTAATGTAGCATAAGCAACTTGAAACCTCGTAATCGATTACCTAAATTAATTGCATTACAAACAAGGGTCCAAAATTACAATGAATTATGTAAACAAACATTTAAAATAGAATCATGGTAATTTTCTCATGCTCTTAGGTCTATTAAGAATCTACACTAAGAATTTTTCGTAACTTAACGTTGTTCTTGCCTCAACTTAGTTGCTATCACAATAACAAATAAAATGCATTTGATCTATCCCTAAGAGGCGTCAATTCGAAGGAGCAAAATTAAACGCATTTAGTTCATACAAGTTACGTGAGAAACATCAATTAAAACTCATAGAATTCATAACAAAACCATCAAAATAAGCCAAAGTCTAAAATAGTTCAGTAGTTAACCTAAATCTAGCCATACAAGAGAATTTAACTACTCATAACGTGCAAAATCAACAACATAATTTGAATCGATTGCATAAGAACAAGCCTAAAAGTCCTAAACTATTCAGAAAAGTAAAAGAATACGAAAGGAATAGGAAAAAGCACGAAATTCTAACCTAACGAAGGTCTAAAACCAAAACTGCTATTTATAAAAATCGTCGTAGCGTCTTGAAACTTGGAAGGCAGCGTCTTGACGTTACCTATTCTATCTTTCGCGTGTTTTCGAGCCAGCATCGAGACGTTCGAAAGGCAACGTCTCGACGTTAGGCCTATTTCCAGCACATTGCTTTATTTTCTTAGATTTCTTTCGGTTTTCTTGGCTTGGGACTCGAACCTTTGACTCTTTGGCACTAATTTTCAGGCTCACCACGATCTGCTTCGGTCTTTTCACCTCCTCTTCATTCGTAAACTCTGAGTTGGCTAAAAAACGATCCAACTTGCCCGAATTAACACCAAACTGTGTGATCCGCTCCCAATGCCTCCTATGCTCGAATACCTACAAAAATAGACATTTAAACCATGAAATTGCTCTAACAAGTTTAGATTAAGGGTGATAAAATAGCACAAATTAGGTGCTATCAGCGAGCATCTAGTATATGAAGATATTTATACTTCTTTCCACATACAAAAATATGAAATTCAAACTCATGTGACAAGCCATGGACCTGAAAAAATCACTAATGAAATACCACATCTAGAAGTCCATTTACTCCATAATTTAGTCCACTGTGTAGACATTCATAAACTGGTCTACCATATTCTTAGCAGATAATCTCAATTTTGGTTTAATAGTACATCCCAATAGAGGGCAACCATACTTGTTCAATTTATCTCTTTCAACCGAGAAACCGTGATGTGGGCCTTGGAAAGTTTTAATATAAGCAGTAGGGATTCACAAATCCTCTAGACACAATTCAAAAGTCTCTCTACAGCTGAAGAATGAATGTGTTCTTGGGTCATCATGAAAACATAGACAGGATTGATGACGAAACGAACAATGAAACTTTACGATAGAGCACGCAGAGCCTTGAATCCAAATGCATTTCCCACAATGAAAGTAAACATGTTACTAACAGAGCCTTCTTCAAAAAGGTTTAGGACTACATAAGCAATATAATGATTTTCTTCTCCAGCAACAGCTTCGATGCCATAACATCGTCCTTTGTAAAGATCAAGATTGGTAAGCCCATCAGTCCACACAATTGTCCATGTACCGATAGAAGATTCAGTAGCTACAACAACTCCTACTTCCTTGGGTGGAACTTTCGGTTGACGAGTTACTCAGAATGCTGCCAAGATATCAGTGCCTTTGGTTTCATATTCAGAAGTATAATAATTCAATTTATAACCTTTAACACTAGATTTAAATCCAACACTTGCTTTAATCTCTATTTTTTGTGACATAAATCCCTCCCTACCACTCATGAATTAAGAATTCTCGCAACAACAATGCCCACCCAACATGAATTAGGAGTTAATGAAACTTTTTATAGGAATCCTTTCACAAAAATTCTCAACTAATATTATCAACTAATCAAAATGATTTGTTATTAGACCATGGTATTTGATTCTTCAAATACAACATTATTGTATACTCCTTCATGTGTTTGGTGCAACCCATTCTTTTTTTTTTTTTTTTTAAGTTTGTGTTGTAACATTTTAATATTTAATTGTAATTGAAATATGAGTTTCAATCTTGGATGTTAAATTTTGGAGGTTTTTTTTAAAAAAGAGTGAAAAACGTATTTGGCAAGAGAAGGTTTTACTTTGAATTTTGCTTACTTTTTCTTTGTATTAAATTCCTAGATCTAAAATCCTTATATAAATACCTCTCTTACCACACTCTCAAAAATACAACAATTTTTATCTTCTCTTTTTTCTACATTCTCATATTTCTCTCATTTGCTCTTTTGAGAGCAATTGGCCAAAAGAGGGGTGTTCTTTGTTGTGGAGCTTTGAACTCAACCTCTTAGTACATAGTGGTTTGAGCTACACAACATTTCAGTTGGATTGTTGTATCCTGGAGGGGACATGCTAGAGAATACATGCTGCATCAGTGGTTGATAAACAATTATACACTGCAGAGGGCTTGAATCTCCTTAAAGAGAGTGAGATATCTGAACCTCAACCTAATTGTTCACATGTCTATTTCTCAATATTTTATCCATTTCTCTCTGTTATTTGTAATTTCCCCCAACAATTTTAAGGAGATACAAACATGGAGTCTACTATTGAGAAGCCAAATGAAAATGTTGGAAATCTCAACAAGCCCTTTCAATTAAAGGGAGCACACTTTAAGAGATGGAAAGGAAAAGTGTTGTTCTACCTTAATCTTCTCAAGGTGGCATATGCCCTCACAGAAAAGAACCCGAAGAAGTATGAACGTCGAAAAGTTCATGGAACACCATGAGAAAATTGATAAACATGAGAAAGATGAGTACACTTACCTATACTCTTTTTTAAGTTTTCTTGCTGAGTATTTTTATGATTATTGTCATACTATTCTTACAATTGTCAAGAAAGTATGGAAAAACTTTGATGGCAAAGTTGCAAGAGTGCAAGATGCATTGATTCAAGAAGGCAATAAAATTCCCACCAAGGTAAATCTAATCTCTTCGAATGATAATTTACCTAATGGTCAAATTCCAAAAAATAGTCACTTAAAGCCAAAGAAGAATTATATGAAAAAGAATAACAAACCTCACTTTTTTAATAAGAAAAATCCAAGCCAAGTAAATAAGAACCAAGTACATCCTCAACACTCAAGATCAGTCTGTTTTGTTTGTGGCAAAAGTGGGCATATTACTCGAATTTGCGGATTCCAGAAACAAGAACCTGTACCACAGGCCAATGTTACCGAAGAGCCATTTGTGGTTATGATTACTGATATTTATATGGTTCAAAGTGTTGAAGGATGGTGAGGTAGTTCTGGAGCCAATAGGCATGTTTGTTATGACAAAGATTGGTTCAAAGTTTATACTCCTTTTAAGGAGCCTAAAACAATAATGCTTGGTGATTCCCATACTACCCAAATTATAGGAACTGGTGAGGTTGAATTAAAATTCACCTCTGGAAGAGTTTTAATGTTGAAAGATGTGCTTCATACACCCTCCATGAGGAAGAATTTAATGTCGAGTTATCTTTTTAATAAAGTTGGCTTTAAGCAAACTATGGAATCGGCTCAATATGTGATAACTAAAAAGGGATTTTTTGTTGGAAAAGGTTATACTTGTGGTGGAATGTTCAAATTGAACATTGAAAATATTAATAAAGCATCTACCAATTCAATTTACATGTTTTCTTCTTTAGATTTTTGGCATGCTCGTTTGTGTCATATAAATAGTAAATATGTGGGAGTTTTGAGTAGTCTCGGATTAATTCCTAGTCTAAAAAATAATTTTGAGAAATGTGAAATTTGCAGTAAAGCAAAAATTACAAAAGGACCTCATAAAAGTGTGGAAAGAAATACCAAATTATAAGAGTTAATTCATACAGCCTTGTGTGAATTTGAAGGAATTTTAACTAGAGGAGGAAATAGATATTTTATCACTTTTATCGATGATTTTTCTAAATATAGTCATGTTTATTTATTGAAAAATAAAAGTGATGTTTTTGAGAATTTAAAAAAAAAATCTCCTTGAAGTTGAAAATAAATTCGGGTAGAAAAATTAAGAGAATTAGTGATAGAGGTCGAGAATATGAATCATTTGAATTCAATTCATATGTTGAATCATTGGGAATAATTCATGAGACTACACCATATTCACCTGCTTCTAATGGAGTAGCTGAGAGGAAAAATAGAACCTTAATTGGTCTAAGTAATGCTATATGCTATTAGAATTAGATGCATCTTTTAATCTTTGGGGTGAAGCAGTTTTGACTACTTGTCACGTGTTAAATACAGTGCCACATAAAAAGACAAAGATTACACCTTTTCAATTGTGGAAAGGGTATAAGCCAAATTTTGGATATTTAAGGGTTTGGGGATGTTTAGCTTTTGTAAGGCTAACAAACCCAAAAAGGTCTAAGTTAGGGTCTAAAGCTACCGCTTGTGTTTTTCTTGGATATGCAGTTAATAGTACAGTCTATCGATTTCTTGATATTGAACATAACGTGATTTTTTAATCAAGTGATGCAATTTTTCATGAGAAATATTTCCTTTCAAGTCAAAAAATAGTGGGGGACAAAATTTTGAACAAACTTCTACTAAATTTGGTTCTTCTACTCCTAGTGATAATAATGAAAATAATTCTCAAGTAGAATTAAGGAGGAGTAAAGAACTAGAATTGTGAAAGATTTTGGTCCTGATTTTTATGTTTATAATATTCAGGAAACACCAATTTCTTTGCACGAAGTTTTATCATCTCCAGATGCAATTCTCTGGAAAGAGGTTGTAAATGATGAAATGGAATCACTAATTTCATCAAATTTAACCCTGAACTTTTAATTTCATCAAATTGAACATCAAACTTATCAGATCGTATTGATTTTAACCTTAAACTTGCATATTTGTTACAATGTATACCTTTGGTTAATTTTCCATTTGATTATTTCTTCTTTTTTTTTCTTAATTCACATGGCACCTGAATTAGTTTATGAAAGCAAAGAAACTATGGAGGTTTTTTATCTTTCAATATTTGCTAGTTTTTTTTTTATTGCTAAGAACTTTGTGTGATTATTTTTATTCTTTTACTGTTTTTTTTCTTGTTAATTAGAATAATGTACAAATGTAGAAAACGAAAATAAAGAAATTTTGAATTTTTTATTTCTCATATTTGCTAGATTTTTCTTGTTGCCAATAACTTTGTGATTTTTTTGGATAATAATGAATGGTATGAGATATTTCTTTTGATAAAAAGTTTTTTCAATAAATTTTTTACAAAACACTAACTCAGATGTAATGCAAATAAAAAAAAAAGAAAACTGTCAATTAAATGTTTTAATAGCAATTCAAATGAAAAATTGACTAAAAGTTTACATTGCAACATTTATGCAAATTTGAGGTTCAAATCGATACAATTTGTTAAGTTTAGAGTTTAAATTGAAAGTTTAGGGTTCGGTGAACTCATGCGACCTGTGGCTCAGGGCAAGTGACATGAACATTCGAACCAGGTATTCAAGTGTTATCTTTTTCTTGACCCAGCAGGTTTCAAAGATTTATCAACCTCTTATGCTCAATGAAAAGAGTATGATTGGGGCCTGAACTTATGGAACAGACCAAGAATTCATACAAATATTATCCCTACAATTTTAAATTTTAATTAATTAAATGAGCAACATTTTTCTGAATATCAAATAAAAATGTCCAAAAATATTTTCAGTATTCTCTTTCAAAAAATTGATAATGATTTCTCAACCCTATTAGACTGCACCCTGATTTCAAGCAAAACTTGATAGCAACAAACAAAAATTTATAAATAAAATCTTTCAACACTTTTCCACACCAAAAAGATTAATGAGCAAGATCCATGAGCTTTGCCATTTGCCACTATCAGACCTTTTCTAGCCTAAAAGAGGGTAGAAAAACAGGGGGTAAAATAAACAAAAATACCATCCCAAGCAAAATTCCAAAAAGAAAGTACAAGCTCAAATGTTCAACTAAGAGGCCAAAGAAATTGATTTGCCCAACAACCACATACTCAACTCGATTAAAAACATGAAAAAGCTCAACGCTTCTTCGAGACACCAACGGTTTTCCCTCGGCGACCAGTGGTTTTGGTGTGCTGACCACGGACTCGGAGGCCCCAATAGTGCCTTAGACCTCGGTGGTTCCTGCAGTCATTGTCCCAAAGATTAGTTGGATGGACATTGAACATACATGATGCAAGGAGTACGGTGAATTCAATATCCCGGGATTATCCCCCAAAATCATAAAAAGAAAGAAAGAAAATATCAGCCATTAGCAGAATCACTTCAAGAATATTATCAGAGTCAATGCAAGGAGTGACTACAAGAGCCATACCTAATCAGTGAAAGCATTATTTTAAGCACTTCAAAACTAAACCGGCATGCATGTTGAATATGACACCAACACATAAGGGGATGTTAGGGTTCATTTTTTTTAATATTGTACCTAAGAGCTGGTTGGTAGATTGAGCCTTTAAAACTGTTGCTTTTTTTATTGTTTTAATCCTGAAAACGGATGGGAAAGATATGTTCTGCTCTCATTTATCTTTCTATATTAATTCAAAATTACAACAGAATATATTTCAAACTATACATCAAAAATAGTTTCCTTTTTTTTAGTTCACTTTTTTAAAAATGATGGTTCGGTCCGGTCCCACCCCACTGGGTCAATATTGGATCCAATTGACATGGCCCATTATCCTTCCACTGCAAGGAGTGAGAGGTTTTCATTGCTCTGTGAAACCAGGTTTTCATTGCTCTGTGAAACCAGGTTTTCATTGCTCTGTGAAACCAGCCTCACGCATTCCCCTCCGCATTAGAAGCCCATGAAGCCGTGAGCCTTAGCCCAAGCCCCAGAGCTTGGCTCCTTGCTTGAAACGAGCAGACCAGAATTAAGCCACATCAGAACCGACCCAACAGAGTGAAACCTCGTACCATCACATCAAAGCCCCCACTTGGGTCACAAGGCCGCGCAACCAAGCTCGGCGTCAAAAATAGTTCATTATCAACAAATAAATTTATACAAAACACACAATGGAACATAGAAAATTCTGCTGTTTTTTTTTTCCTTCGAAAACTGATTTTAATAATTGTCGTGTCAAACAAACAAATCTTTCCTCAGTAAACTATTTATTTTCTATTTTTAAAAAAAGAAAACAAAAATAAGTTTCAAATGGACTGTTAAAACTAACACAAAAAGCAGAAGTTACCTGATCTTCTTCAACCGCTCCAAATCATCTCTCAACTTCATGTCCAATGCATTTGAAACCACTTGAGAATATTTCCCATCCTTGTAGTCCTTTTGCCGATTCAAAAACCAGTCAGGGATTTTAAATTGTCGTGGATTGGCAACAACCACCATGAGATTGTCCAACTCAGCTGCAGTTAGTTCACCAGCCCTGGGAGTAAAAATAACAAATGGAAACAAAGATGTAAATGAGACAAGCCCCCTTGAGTTTTCCCCAAACTCTGAATTGTAACATCCTCTGAGGTGATAATAGAAGGAACAACAATTCAAAACCAAATTCATATTAGATCATTAAACATATAACAAAAGAAAATATAAATAACTATGAAGTTAGACGTGCTAAAAAAACTGCAAACATAAACTTTACTAAATAAACTTCTGCAGCAAGCAACAAATGTGTGTTTAATAAGCCAACTCCTACCCGGTCTCTCATGAGATATTCCAAATACCATTAACACTGTTGCAGCTGCTAATCTTTTATACTGAAGAAAAACACAGCCTTTGTGAAGGGATCTCAACAAATAAGTGGTTCAAAGCCAAATCTTCTTACAGCTATCAGTTTTTGCCCAAAGTCTAGAGGAGTTGACAAGGGCTATCAGAAAACCAGGATCTCAACAGGTGCTTCAGATGCTGCAAAAGTTTCTATCTCTATGGCATATGAAGAAATTTGAATTATCTCCAAACATTCCAATAGATATCCAAAGGGTCCAGATGGTGCTTGGCTTCTGTCATGATTTTCTGATCATGTGGCAATTTCCATGAAGTCTTCGTTAAGAATTTGGTCTCATTCTATTTATGAACTACAGGCACTTGGTTTATTCTCTCAGACTAGTTTTTAGGATGATTTTCAGATTAAGCTGAAAGGCCATGCTATGTTTAGTCCTTTTGATCATTCAGTGTGGGGTTTTTGTGTTTGTTTTGGGTTGCTGCAGTTTGGTTATAAGAAGAAATAGTTTTCATCTGGTGAAATATATATCCGTTGAAAAAGAAAAATTCAGCCATCGGTGCATACATTGCTTCCATATCAGCCCCAGATAAGCACGAGGAGGTGTTAAATTATATCAAAGAAAAGGGAAGAAAGAAGCTGAAGCAGATAATTCCAGCAACCGAAAGTCTAGTTGCAGTTCATATTTCTGTTCTTGTTTCTTCCTTTTATAACTCAGGTCAGAATTTTGTAGTCTCTTTTTTTTGTTTTTGTCAACTAGACCCAGTAGTCAAAAGAGTTAAATCCTTGTCCTAGCAAAGGTTTTTCTAAGTGAAGACCCATGGATTCGAAGGTCATGTACTACACCTTTCGTTTTCAATGTATTTTTCTTGTCCTTCCAATAATATGCTGCATCCTACTATCAGATTCCAGCCACAGAGACATGAACCAACTACTAGAAAAATCCTAAATCGTACAATAATTGACCCAAAGAAGATGTTATAATAATACAGCAGAAATCATGTTATGTAGTGATTGAACTGATCATGCAGAAAAATATAATAACGTGTTTACACCAATATTGTTATTCTAACAACGATAAACTCCTTCAAATATCCCAATTCTTTGAACGATTTAACCATAAGCAATCCCACGTCAAACTCCTACTTTTTTGCTAACTATCTCACATGAGTAGCATCTTTAATCTTTTTCATGTAAAACATAAAGCTTATTTCTCTACAAATAATTGGGAACGAGTACTTTAAATCCGTATCATTTATCTAAAAGGCAGAATTAAAAACAACGGAAGAAACCCTTTTAATACTCCTAATTCTCAAATTTTTCTATCAAACTAGATAGATGACAAGCGGCAACGAAGGGAAGAAAAAAAAAATGGAAAAGTAGAGCATAGAATACCTCTTGTTCATGTCGACATCAGCCTTCTTGCAGACAATGTTGGCAAAACGCCTTCCAATACCTTTGATTGAAGTGAGAGCAAACATAATCTTCTGCTTCCCATCGACGTTAGTGTTCAGCACACGGAGAATGTGCTGAAAATCCTCGTTTGCTACCAGCGACTAGATACAGAAGCAACAAATGAAAAGGCCAAATCAACACAATCAACTATAAAACCCTAACGAGTAATTCAAGGGTATTCAAGAACCGAACATAGAAGAGAAGAAGTGAAAACAGAGCAAAGAAGAAACTGTAGTTACCATGGCGAACGTAGAGAGAAGCAAAGAGTTGGAAGAATTCCCGGCGGCAGCAAAGGCAGGAAAAAACCAGAGGAGATCTTTGGGTGGCGAGTGGAGAAGGATTTTATATATTGCCCATCAGCACTCTAGGGTTCCCGACTAAACTGAATTGACGAATATACCCTCCTCAAACTTTAATTCTCTCTTATAATTACCGTGGGGATTGTAAGGACTTTAAGGAAAAAAAAATTAATTTTAATCTTGAGACTGGATTGGATCAATTTTACAATAAATTTCCAATTTCATTTGAATTGCATTTTTTTTTTTTTAAGAGCAGTCAATTAAACTTTAGATTTATATTAAATTTACTCTTTAAATTAAATTTGAAAAAGTGTTCACTTTTCACCATCTAATAAAGTTTTTTTTTTTTTGAAATTATCTTCTAATAAGTTTTTATTTGAAAATGGTTAGAATAAAGATTCGTAAATAATGTTTAGTCAAAAAAAAAAAAAAAATTCGTAAATAATGTGTTAATTAATTATACAACATATGTTTAGACAAAACTCATAGGATTTAAAATAAAAAAATAATAATAATAAAAAAGATATAGTTTTTTTAAAAAAAATTTGTTAGTGTTAGCAGAGCTCTTCCATGGTTGGTTTCATGTATGATCAAACTTAATTTTGCGACAATTTCTTTAAAAAAAAATAGTTGGTTATTGTTAAATTTAGTGGGTGAATGAGTGAAAATTAAATATCGGTAAAAATTGTAACGGTTGAATGAAAAATTTCGACCAATCACAAATTGTCACATCATTAATTTAAATTAATGATAAAATAAATTTGGGATCAATTATAAATTAGGCAAATCAAACAATGACAGTTGTCTATTAATGATCAATCCTGACATAAGGCAAGTCCAATCAAATTTTGCCACGTGGCAATCGGACCCGAGAATAATGTAACCCGAGGTCATTAAAGAAATTGGGCTAAATTAAAATAACTCAATCTTATTAAAAAGTGATTGGATTAAAGCTTAAGCTCAAAAGTTGGGCCCAAAGTCAACCAAGCCCAAGTTCATACAAGGTCCATCAAACTCTATAAATAAAGGAGACCACTCTTCATTTTATTCATTCAGACTCACACTCAGAGAGGCATTCAGACAAAGTCAGAGATTGAAACTCAAAGAAGCATTCAGACTTAGAAGGATTCAGGCATACAGAGAATTTAGAAGCTTCAAGTTCAGTCAGAAAATCTAGAAGAGTTAGAAGCCAAAGAGTTCAGAGAATTCAGAAGGATCTGAGATTCAGAATTCAAAGGATTCAAGACTCATAAGATTTGAAGACTATGAGATTCCAAGAAGAGATCAATAAGCCAACCAGCCGATCAAGAAGATCAACAAGTCAGCAGATCGATCATCCAAGATGATCAATAAGTTAACAAGCCGATCCAAAAGATCATCAAGCCAACAAGTCGATCATCCAAGAAGATCAACAAGCCAACTCCAAGAGATCATCAAGCTAGCAGGTTGATCATCCAAGAGGATCAACAAGCTAACAAGTCGATCCAACAAATCATTAAGCCAGCAGTCCTATCCAACAGATCATCAAACAAGCAGGCCAATCATCCAAGAAGATCAACAAGCTAACAAGCCGATCCAAGGGATCATCAAGTCAGCAGGTCGATCATCCAAGAGAATCAACATGAGTAAAGCTTATGACAGAGTGGAGTGGACTTTTATTAGAAGCATAATGGCAAAAATGGGTTTTAGTTCATCATGGATCAAAAGGATTGGTATGTGTGTGGAGTCTGTATCTTTTTCCATTCTCATTAATGGCATCTGCTCTGAATCTTTTAAACCTACGCGGGGACTTAGACAGGGTGACCCGTTATCTCCATATTTATTTCTCTTGTGTGCTGAAGGTTTATCCAGCCTCTTAAAACAGGCTGAGACGTCTCAAAAAATTTCAGGTCTTCGAATTGCTAGAACAGCACCACCTATCTCTCACCTCTTTTTTGCAGATGATAGCTTACTTTTTCTCAAAGCGCGAAAGGAGGAATTTGATGAGATGCAACGAATCCTGAAAGTATATGAAGCAGCCACTGGGCAGATCGTCAACTTTGAAAAATCGGAGATAGCATTTGGGGCAGGAGCGGACAATGAGACAAAAGATTGTTTAGCCAACATTTTGAAAGTCAAAATAGTCCAAGACCATGGAAAATACCTTGGATGTCCGTCTTCCCTAACTAGAAACAAGACAGCTTCCTTGAACTACATTACATCTAAAGTTCAAAAGGTGTTGCAGGGATGGAAAGGAAAGTTATTTTCCATAGCTGGAAAAGAGGTGATGATAAAGGCAGTGGCCCAAGCAATCCCCACTAATACTCTCACATGTTTCAAACTTCCACAGGGGTGTTGCCATGATCTGAACAGGCTGATGGCTAATTTTTGGTGGGGCAGCTCAGAACAAGGGAGGAAAATTCACTAGTTGAAATGGGAGTCAATGACAAAGCCGAAGGATAGAGGAGGGATGGGGTTCAGAGACATAAGACTGTTTAACCAGGCTTTGTTGGCAAAACATACATGGAGGCTTTTATACAGACCTCAATCTCTGTTGGCTCAAATCCTAAAAGCCAGATATTACCCACAAGGAGATTTCCTTAAAGCAAACCTGGGAAGCAGACCATCATATGTCTGGAGGGGGATCATATGGGGAAGAGAACTAGCCATGAAGGGAGGACGCTAGAGAGTTGGAAACGGAAAATCTATTGACATCTATGACGATCAGTGGATTCCGAGACCGACAACCTTCAAGCTGTTTTCTCCTCAACGACCGTTAACTGACCGAAAAGTTAACAGCCTCTTCTCAGGAAGTCAATCATGGAATATTCAGCTACTAACAGATTTTTTTGTGCAGGATGATGTGGAAAAAATTCAGGACATTCCAATTGCAGGTGATAGCCTCCCGGACACTTTCTTTTGGCATTATGACAAAACAGGGAAGTATTCAGTCCGAAGCGGTTACAAACTAGCAATAGATGAACTTCATGAGGCGTCCTCTTCAGCGGATTCCAATAGTTGTTCTTGGTGGAAAACACTATGGCTGCTAAACATCCCAAACAAACTCAAGATCTTCGCTTGGCGAGCAAGCCTGAATATACTCCCGACCAGAATGAATCTTTTCAACCGTAAAGTTCAATGCGACCCCCGTTGTCCAAAGTGTGGGAAAGCGAATGAAACAACTCTTCATGCTTTGTGGGATTGTAAGAAGGTAAAAAAGCACTGGGCTCTCTGGAGCCCAGTGCAATCTTTTCTCAATACACATTGTGATGATACTCTTGATCTTTTTTGTAGGTTTCAGGAGAAATTAAGGTCCGATGACTTGGCAATCTTTGTGGCCATTCTATGGTCGTTATGGAACACTAGAAATGAAATTGTTTTCCAGGGCAACCGAATCTATCACCAACAGGAATATGATCCTATAAAACGGGCATCAACTTATATAACAGAGTTCGTGGAGGCTCAAGCAAAGCACCAAGGAGACTGTGATCGATCAAGAGATACTAGAACCTCCCGCCCAACAGAGTGGACACCGCCGCCTCCCAACCATTTCAAACTAAACGTGGATGCATCCTTAGCAAATGGTGAGATGGGAACAGGCATGATTATCAGAAACTCAAATGGTCAAACGATGGCAGCTGCAGAAAGTTTCAGGAGAACGAGTTGCTCTGTAGAGTGGGTAGAAGCAAAGGCACTGGTGGAAGGTGTGCAACTAGCTTTGGATTCGGGCTTATCACCAGTTTGGGCAGAGATAGATTCCAAAATTGTGTGGAATTTACTCCATGATCGCGAACAACATTTAAATGAGATTGCTCCCCTAATCCACCAACTCCATCTTTTGGCCACAAAGCATCTTATAAGTGGGTTTCTCCTAACTCCGAGGGAAGGCAACAAAGTAGCACACCAGTTAGCTACTCATGCTCGCACAACAAAACATTCTGAAGTCTGGCTTGAAGAATGTCCTCTGTGGGCTCAAAGCAGTTTAGCTCATGATTTGCGTCATATGGACGCCCTAGCCATTTCTTTTGATTCGTTGTAGTTTCTTTGTTTTTATTTTCTTCTCAAAAAAAAAAATAATAAAGTTTTTTTTTTTTTTTTTGAAATTATCTTCTAATAAGTTTTTATTTGAAAATGGTTAGAATAAAGATTCGTAAATAATGTTTAGTCAAAAAAAAAAAAAGATTCGTAAATAATGTGTTAATTAATTATACAACATATGTTTAGACAAAACTCATAGGATTTAAAATAAAATAATAATAATAATAATAAAGATATAGTTTTTTTTAAAAAAAATTTGCTAGTGTTAGCAGAGCTCTTCCATGGTTGGTTTCATGTATGATCAAACTTAATTTTGCGACAATTTCTTTAAAAAAAAATAGTTGGTTATTGTTAAATTTAGTGGGTGAATGAGTGAAAATTAAATATCGGTAAAAATTGTAACGGTTGAATGAAAAATTTCGACCAATCACAAATTGTCACATCATTAATTTAAATTAATGATAAAATAAATTTGGGATCAATTATAAATTAGGCAAATCAAACAATGACAGTTGTCTATTAATGATCAATCCTGACATAAGGCAAGTCCAATCAAATTTTGCCACGTGGCAATCGGACCCGAGAATAATGTAACCCGAGGTCATTAAAGAAATTGGGCTAAATTAAAATAACTCAATCTTATTAAAAAGTGATTGGATTAAAGCCTAAGCTCAAAAGTTGGGCCCAAAGTCAACCAAGCCCAAGTTCATACAAGGTCCATCAAACTCTATAAATAAAGGAGACCACTCTTCATTTTATTCATTCAGACTCACACTCAGAGAGGCATTCAGACAAAGTCAGAGATTGAAACTCAAAGAAGCATTCAGACTTAGAAGGATTCAGGCATACAGAGAATTTAGAAGCTTCAAGTTCAGTCAGAAAATCTAGAAGAGTTAGAAGCCAAAGAGTTCAGAGAATTCAGAAGGATCTGAGATTCAGAATTCAAAGGATTCAAGACTCATAAGATTTGAAGACTATGAGATTCCAAGAAGAGATCAATAAGCCAACCAGCCGATCAAGAAGATCAACAAGTCAGCAGATCGATCATCCAAGATGATCAATAAGTTAACAAGCCGATCCAAAAGATCATCAAGCCAACAAGTCGATCATCCAAGAAGATCAACAAGCCAACTCCAAGAGATCATCAAGCTAGCAGGTTGATCATCCAAGAGGATCAACAAGCTAACAAGTCGATCCAACAAATCATTAAGCCAGCAGTCCTATCCAACAGATCATCAAACAAGCAGGCCAATCATCCAAGAAGATCAACAAGCTAACAAGCCGATCCAAGGGATCATCAAGTCAGCAGGTCGATCATCCAAGAGAATCAACAAGCTAACAAGTCGATCCAACAAATCATCAAGCTAACAGGTCGATCCAAGATATCATCAAACCAGCAGGCCGATCATACAAAAAGATCAACAAACCAACAAACCGGTCCAAGAAGATCAACAAGCCAGAAGCCAAAGTTTATATATTTGTGAGTAAGAATCAAAGGATAAAGATTAGAGATTATGACACTTATACATTCAAATTCAATAAAATCAAGTTCATTTTCACGAATTAAATTTCCTTGTTGAAATCTCGTGTGAACAGTAACACGTATCTAAGTCTAGGGTCTAATTTGATGAACATCGAGAGCTTACAATGAAAATTGATACAACTTGTCAAGTGTAGAAGTAAAATTGATTTTCTTTCTCTCTTCAATTTTTTTTGGCTAAATTTATGTTTTAGCTCGAGGTGTTTGAGGTTTTTTTTTTTTTTTAACTTATTGCCTATTGTTTAAAAAAGTTTAATTTAGTTTCTTATATATTAAGTTTTTCAATTTAGTCCCTCCCTAAGTTTCTAAAATATAAATTTGGTCTAATTTTTTTTTGAAAAAATACACTTTTAGTCCCTGAGGTTTGGGTTAAGTTACACTTTGGTCCCTGAGTTTTCAAACTCAACAAAATTACCCCTGAGGTTTGAGATAAGGAGCAATTTGGTCCCTGCCATCCATTTTTCCGTTAAATCTAACGGACTGCTGACGTGGCACGATTATTTTAATTAAAAAATTAATTTTTAATTTTTTTAAATAAAAATAATTTAAAATTTATTATTTTATTTTTTATTTTTATTCTTTCTCACCCTCTCTCATTCTTCTTTCTTCTTCGACCTTTTATTCTTCCCTTTTTCTTCAGATGGTCGCCGGCGACCACCGCTCACTGGCAACCTTTTTTTCCTTCCCTCATCTTTTCTTCTTCTTCTTTTTCACGGTACCTCCCATTTTTTTTAAATGGTCTCCAGAAATCGAAGGAGGGAGATTCTCGCCGGAAAATCGAAGGAAGGGTCATTCCTTCGATTTTCCGACGAGAATTGAAGAAGGGAGGTCCCTCCCTCCCTTTCGTTCGTCGTTTCTTCTCGCACGCAAGTCCGCCGCCGTCCGAGAGCAAACCCCCTCGCTGGAACGACTGCAACGAGCTGAAGGTGCGTGTTCGTGGTGTTTCCGGCGAGCCCCGAATCGATGGCCTTTTCGAAGCTTCCCTTTGCAAAAAACCTCCATTTCCCCGCCATTGATATCCCTCGCCGAAACTTCCCGAACACCAACAGCAACCCAATTCGCGTAGATCTGAACGATTCGAGCTGGAGTTCCAGATCTGAACGATTCAAGCCGGAGTTCCAGATTTGAAGGATTCCAGACCAGATTCGTTCGCGTGGATGCTACTTCGCGTAGATCTAGAACGATTCGGCTGGGATGTTCGCATGGGTTTGTCCCCTTCATTTTCCCTCCATCGGACCTCGGATTCGTGAGCTTGCAAGTGGGTCGAGGCGAATTCGCGTGTGAGAAGAAACGATAAACGAGAGGGGGGTCTGGCGGTGCATGCTAAAAAAAGAGGGAGAAAGGAGAAGAAGATGAAGAGAAAAGAGAAGAAGATGAAAAAAAAGAAGTCGGCGGTCGGTCGCCGGCGAGCGGCGATTGCCGACAGCCAGATGCCGACGCCGGCCACAAGTGACTAGCTTGTTTGGTGTTGGTGTAGTGAAGAGGAAGAAGAAGAAGTAAAATATAAAAAAAATAATAAAATAATAATATTTTGATTATTTTAATATATTTTTATTTTAAAAAATTTAAAGGTAATTTTTAAATTAAAATAATAGTGTCACGTCGGCAAACTGTTAGGATTTAACAGAAAATTGGACGGAGGGACAAAAAGTCTAACGAAATCTAAACCTCGGGGGTAATTTTGTTGAGTTTGAAAACTCAGGGACCAAAGTGTAACTTAACCCAAACCTCAGGGACCAAAAGTGTATTTTCCTTTTTTTTAACTTTTTTATGTATTAAAAATATCGTTGAAAATGACAATAGGAGTCTTTTTTTTTTTAATAAACAGCTCGACGAAAGCATTTCAGACAACACCCTTGCCCAACCCTCGAACTGTCCTGCCGCTCGACTTGAAGATCCTCACGCAGCACCGCCGGAACTTCTTCAATCCACACACCGTTCAACCCGCTCTTCAACGCCACCCCCGCCACCTTATGAGCCATTACGTTCCTCAACCTGGAGCACCACGAAAAGGAACACAACTGGAGACCCTTGGAGATTTGGCTAATTTCCTCCACAAGCATACCCACCTCAGATCTGTCGCAGCCATGCGATTTGAGCAACCCCACCACACGGGCCGAGTCAGATTCCACCTCCACCTGCCGGAAACCACCCTCAATCGCCACCAGCAGACTATCTCGAACAGTCATTGCCTCTAGGACATCCACGTCTTGCACGAACGGAACTCTCTTCATCCAAGTAAGCATCACCTCCCCACCTTCATCTCTGATAATAGCTCCTAGGCTACTTAATTTCAAATCATTATCTGTGGCAGCATCTGTGTTGAGTTTGTAACTTGGGACAACTGGTGGAGACCATTTCACGATCTCCCTCAGAGCACTCCCCCCACCCCCTTCTAACATTAACCTCTCTGAACTGGTCCAAATACGCACCAACCCAATCCCACCCTTCCCCATCCCCCTCTCCACCGCAAGAGGCCCAAAAACCTCCTTATTCCTCCTACACCAGGCCCACCAGCACATCCCCACAAAATCCTCAAAATCCTTCGCGAACATGTTGGATTTGCACCACCACAGAACATCGGCAGCACTACGAGCAGACTGAGGCCATGGTATCGAGCAAAAAGGTGAATTTTGCCACTGCCTCCTCACCCTTTTGCACTCCCATATAGCATGAGAGGTCTGTTGGGTTTTATGCCCTAAAACTCGTAGATAGTGAATGTAAACAAATTGTATACTTGTTTCAATAAAGTGTTATTGAGTTCCTACAATAAAGTGTTATTGTTAAATATTGCACAATTTGACCCAAATCCAATAAACTAAGATCCAAGGTTGTTTATATGTAACTTGAACTAGTATGTGGGGACATATGAGGATCAGTGTTCAAGTAACAACCTAAAAGGTCTATAGTACAGGGATAAACTGGGTACCTTATCCTGGTAACACTATGTGATACAACCCGCTCTGTATTCGATACAGACGTATTGATCCAAGGCGTCCATGTAGGAGACATACGAGCGGGGGTATCCTATGCAATGAGTTTGCATAAGACCGGACCACGAAATAGTAAACCACTAGATGTAACACCGTTAACTAGTTAGGTTACTGTTTCAATACGATGACTTAGGTAACTCAGTCTTAATCCTGAGCGTGTCATGAACTCCTTCTCATGAGGGATTGTCCTTTGATTAGCATGAGTGAGAGTGGCCAATACGCCGACTCAATATGCCTTCCTTTTTTGGGACAAGACCGAGTGGGAGGCTGGGGACATGGCAACACAAGAAGGAATTCACTCCTTCCCACTTCTAGGAGAAGTAGATGAGTGTTCCCTTGAGTGGTGACTCCGGGACTTAAACAAAGGGATCCCGTCCTCTCACTGGTCCGAGAGGAACTTTCTGTTTAATGGTTGGACCATAAACAGGTTGTTCATTAGAGGAGCACTAGTACTTAAGGAGACAGATGTAACACAAGGGTAAAACGGTAATTTGACCCAGTTGTGATTACGGACACTCGTGAAGGATTGACTTACCGACATAGGTCTACATCCATGGACACAGAAATGTTCTACAGTGAGAAGAGTTCAGCTGTGGGTCTTTAGTGGAATGACCCACAGTTAATGAATATTGGTTAACCTGATTAATGAGTTTAATCTATTAACCTCATATCATTGGAGCTTCTGATCTGTAGGTCCATTAGGTCCCCCTGCTAGCTCGTAAAGAGTAATTAGGGACAAATCTATCTTGAGAGAATTTGAATAGTTCAAATTCATATTGGGAATTAAGTTAATTGTACGAGATACAAATTAATATAATGTATAGTGATGCATTAAAATATAAAGTCTAATTTGAGATTAAACTTTATTATATTGAGAGATTGATATATTTGAAAGAGTTCAAATATATGTCTAATTAAATATATGGTATTTAATTAGAAGATGAATTAATTAATTATGAATTAATTAATTATTCAATTTATTTTAAATTAAATGAGATTTAATTAAACTATAGTCTATGAGAGAAATAAATATTTGAAGAAGTTCAAATTTTAATATGAATTTGATTCATATTATAGAATTAATTAATTGAATGCTTGAAATTAAATATATGATATTTAATTGAATTAATTGAATGCTTGAAGTTCAAATTTTAGTTCAAATTAAATATATGATATTTAATTGGGTAATTAATTAATTAACTAATAGAAGGTCTGAAATTAAATATATGATATTTAATTGGTGATTAATTAATTAAAGAATTAATTAATGTGAAATTAATCAATTATGGAAATGATTTAATCACTTATGGAAGTGATCAATCATTTATGGAAAAGATTAATCAATTATGGAATTGATTGGTTATGGAATTAATTTTAAATGAATATTTTATTCATGACATTTCTCCTATAAATAGAACACTAACCCTAGGGTTTAGACACCACAACATATGGCCACCATAAGGCCTACTCATATTCTCTCAACTCAAGAACTCTAGGAGAATTTTCTTTCTAGAGTTTTTCCCATTCAAGATTAGGTAATCCCACAACTACGTTCCTAATCTCAGAGTTATAGCGGGGAAGATCAATGGTGGTGTTCTTCGTTGTTGTAGAGCAATCAAGAAAGACGTTCTTGAAGAATTCAGAGTCGTCAACGAAGGTATGTTTCTCATCGCTTAACCTTTTTGCCAATGTATTGGTATTTTAGTAGAAACAAAATTAACTACGAACGGTCCAATTGCTTCCGCTGTAACGGAATTGGGAATTCCAAATCCTACAAGGTCGTCTCTACAGACTTGTGGTATCGAGGACACCCTCCTCTGATATCAACTCCCCTCTTATGCAAATTTACCTCTGTTGGCAGAAAATCATGATACAATCTCCAGCAAAATATCTTCACCTTACTTGAGATTTGTCTAGCCCATAAAAACCTCCACCATTGAATTATTTGATCAAAATTTGAGCTGCTGGCATTTTCCTTAATTGAACAAGCCAACCTGTAACCACTCTTCACTGAATACAAACCATTCTTCTCGTAATGCCATATAAGTTCGTCTTGAACCATCCTCCTAGGCCTCGGGATTCCTAAGACAACCCCTGCATCCTCCTCCCCCAACACATTCATAACAGAATTCACATTCCATGCTCTATATGGATTCAACAATGCATCAACCTTAGTTTCTAGGTCAATTCCTTCCCTCCTAATTACCCGAAGTGTGGAATCCCGTGGGATCCAATTGTCCTTTAAGACATTAACTGAGCTTCCATTCCCCACCCTCCACCTCACACCCGCCCTCAACAAACTCCGCCAGACAAAAGAGCTATTACTCCTGCTTCTAGCTTCCAGAAACGAGCAGTTGATGTGGACTTTTCCTACCACAAGCGCACGGGTCAAGTAATAATATAGTGAATGTAATTCAAATGTCGTCCTCTAGATTGGATTTTTAAGCAAATCAAGTATTGTGAATTTTCTTGCCCAATTTTATTTAGGGATCAAAAAGTGATGATTGAATAATAAGAAAACTAAATCAAAACACGTAGAAAGTGTGGAATTTCAATTGGGAAAACTACTTAGGGAATTGATTTCGCTGATTTAGTTTAGGATTGATTTTAAGGAGTAAGTTATTATGCACAATGAAATTATGAGCCAAAGACCCTTTAATCACAACTACCTCTCTCGAGTATAATTGATTCTCATGCAAATTAACCAACTTGATATCCCTATCTAAGTTTATTAATCATGCAAGGCAATGAGATCTTTTAACCAATTCTAAAGTTAATCTAAAACCGTCACGAATTAGAAACTAAACTTTAGTCATGCAATCTTGAGTAAGTCTAAATCAAATCCCCTCTCCCGAGCTAGATTCGAAACTTAAATCATTCAACTAATGGCCAATTAATTGAAAGCATTAAATCAAGATTACAAACATAATAACATTGCACAACTTAAACCATAAATCAATCCATAAACACAATCAACTACATTAATCCCTAAGCTTACAAGTTTAGCTACTCATGATTAAAATTACAAGCTCAACTAAACATGTAAAAGCCATAAAAATCTAACTAAAGTGAGGGAAAGAAGAATTAAACTCGTTGTAGGCCGAGACCGAACGTCCCCGTCACGATCCCCACGAATAATGGGTTGATTTCCGAATTTTCCCCTTTGCTTCAGCCTTGAATTCCTCTCTTTTTGCTCTGTTTACGGCCCCAAGAAGTCCCAAAATTGAATCCCCCAAAAACCTAGCTGAAAGGATGCTTTTATTCTGAAATTTCGTCGTAGCGTCTCGACGCTGCCTCTAAAACACGCGTTCTGGAAAAGTAATTCTCGCAGCGTCGAGACGCTACGACAGTTTCGCGCCTCCTCTGATATGGAATGCCAGCGTCGAGACGCTAAAGAAGCAGTGTCTCGACGCTGGTCTATATTTGACCAAATGTTGACTTTTTTCCATTTTGATTCTTTTTTATTCATTCGCATCTTTTCGCGTCCCGAGCACCCGATTAACTCCAATATTGCGCTATAGCTCCAATCAACCATTTCCTACAAAATAAACAATAAAGTGCAATAAAATAGCCAATAATCATCAAAGACTAGCTAAATTAAATAAGTAAAGATAGCTAGCTATGCTCACTATCAAATACCTCCAAACTTAAGCTTTTGCTAGTCCTCGAGCAAACTACAAATCAAACATATAGTAGAAGAATGGATGCAATAATCATAACTCAATCCTCAAGGCTCAAAAGTCAATAACCAAGCAAGCAAGAGACATGCACATAAGGACCAATGAGGGAGACAAATTAAATTTTTTCCAAAATTAACTTGCACAAGCGAGATCTAACTCAACAAGATTAGACTCTACTAGCCCGGGATTGGATTATTAAACTCTCAGCTCATCTTCCCTCTACATTGGCACTAAGGTTTCACTAATGAGTTAATGGAACAAATTAGTTTGTTTTCCTCCATACTTAGGTGCTTTTAATTACCAATTAAATTAAGCATGTATATGTGGCACTAGCTTTCACACACCCATTGTAGGGACCCTTAACCTGAGTTTTCTCTGGTTGGCCTAACTGATCACAACAGGGGTAGCTCTTTTTGCCTAAACTTTATTAAACATTGCAAACTGTGCACAAGCCATGACATAATAATTTTTTCCAACAGTAACAACAAGAATGATTTTTTCTTTATGAGCATAAATAACATATATTCTTTTCTTTTCTCCTAAGCAAGATCAAACATGCTAATTTGCAAAACATTAACTTTTTAGCTCTTCCCTACACCTATCGAGGTGACAACAAGCATATGAACCTAATAATTCGCTCCTAAGCATTCAAATCCAAATCTAGCCAAGACAAATACTCTACTCATGCAAGCCATCTCCTAGAAAAATTTTAAAAAGTCTCCCTTTTTGGGCACTCATGCTTACAACTCATCACAAGCTTGAAAATTGACAAGAAAGCTTATCCTAGGACATCATAATCATGCAAAAGTAGCATCCAGAAAACAACCATATGCATAATTCAAAGAAAGCTCAAAACTATAGCCCGAACTCAGATGCTCAAGGGCTCCACAAACATGCTAATCCACCCCCAAACTTAAAACATGCATTGTCCTCAATGTATAAAGAAAATAAGGTACAAACAAGCATGAGAACAATAAAAGAATGAAATGAGTGAGCAATACTGGCCTGGAATAACGACGACTTCTTGACTGAAAGCTTGGAATCTTGAAAGCTTGAAAGCAAAGGAGAGAAAGAAAACAAGATCTACAAAACAAAAACAAACAATAAATCAAAAACAAAAAGAAAACACACTAAACTTACTTGGGTTGCCTCCCATAAGCGCTTGTTTAACGTCATTAGCTCGACGTGTTGATCGTGCTTCAAGGGGGCTTTTGTTCTGTGAATCCAACAGAGGTGCACTTTCTTGCACCCTTCCTATATCCCATGAAAAACACTTATCTTTAGAGTCTTCAACTGCTTTAAAAATTTCTTTTTCGTTCTTGACTCTAATAGTGAGTTCCCTGCTCTCAATATCAATAATCACTCGCCCAGTAGTGAGGAATGGTCTTCCTAATATGACAGGCATTGAAGGATTTTCTATCATGTCTATAACATATAAATCAATAGGGAGGAAAAATCTACCTACTCTGATTAACACATTTTCTACAATGCCAACTGGTCTAACCACAGATTGATAAGCCAATTGGAGCTTTACAGGAGTAGATTTAATCTCACCTATGTCTAACTTCTTACACAAGGACAATGGGATAATATTAATGCTAGCACCTAAATCACATAATGCTCTGAAAGAATAAGTACCAAAACTACAAGGAACAGAAAAACTCCCTGGATCTGCTACTTTTTCAGGTACTTTCTGTTGTACTCTGGTGCTGCATGTGGAAGCAAGATAAACAGTGTCAACCTTCTTTTCCTTTCGCTTCTTTGCTAACCACTCCTTCATGAACCTGTTGTATTGGGACATCTCTAATGCCTCTGCAAAAGGAATATTAATATTCAGATTCATAAAAGCATTCATAAATTTATCAAACTGAACCTGATTGTTCTTTTTCTTCTTTTTCTTTTTCTTTTCCTTGGGAACCATCAGTGTGGGAGAAGGAATAGGAGGCTCAGGTTCAGGCTTTTCAGCCTCATCAGATGATGTGTCCTCCTCAGCTTCCCCTGTAGGCGTTTCATAGTCCTCAGATTTAGGTTCCTCTTCAGATTCCTCCTGGTGCACAGTGATTGCCTTACAATACTCCATCTGGGGTTTCTCTTGTTCAGTTGGGGCCTTACCTTTATTCATGGTGCTTACAACATTCACCAACTGTCCCAGCTGAGTCTCAATATTCTTGATGGCAGCGTTGTGGCCATTCACTGTTGAATTGATGGCAATGACTGCCTCCTCTAACTTGGTTGTCCTGTTACTTGACTCTGCAATGAAAGCTCCAACAAGATCCTCTAACTTTTTATTTTCTTGAGTTTGAGGGGCAAAACCAGGGGGGTTAAGAATATTCTTCGTATTTGCATAAGAGAAATTTTCATGGTTCCTATTGTTAGGGTGATAATGTGTAGGTGTAACATTATTATTATATCCCCTAAAATTAGAATTTGATACATACTGAACCTGTTCAATGGTCTCCTCCTGAGGTCGAGATGCTAAAGCAGCAGCTGATTCAATTGACTGTGCACTCCCTGTTCCTGAAAATTTCATAAAAGCATTAGCGAGGGAAGTCATCTGGGCCTGGAGTGCACTTACTTTATCAACCTCAAACACTCCAGCAGCAATCTTTTTAGATGTAGACCGCTCAGATGGCCACTGATAGCTGTTGGTGGCCATATCCTCTAGAAGTATGCGAACATTTTCTACGGTCTTGGACAACAGAGTCCCACCTGCAGCTGCATCAACAATCGTTTTTGTACTAGGAGTTAAACCATTATAAAACAATTGTACCTAGAGCCAGTCGGGGTAACCATGCTGAGGACACTTCCTCAACAACTCTTTAAATCGCTCCCAGGCTTCAAACAACTACTCATCATACTGTTGTTGGAATGTCCCAATTTCGGTCCTCAACTTGACCGTCTTTGCAGAAGGGAAAAATTTCTTCAAAAAGACCTGGACCAAAGCATCCCAAGTGGTGATGCTCCTAGGGGGAATAGACTGCAACCAATCTCGTGCTTTATCCTGCAAAGAAAAAGGAAATAAACGAAAGCGAATAGCATCCTCAAACACTCCATTAATTTTTACCGTCCCACAAATATCCAGAAATGATTTAAGATGAGAATTTGGATCCTCGGTGGGCGATCCTCTATATGCACAATCTCGAGCCATCTGAATGAGACCGGTTTTCAGCTCAAAGTTGTTGGCATTAATCAGTGCATAGACAATCCCTGACTGTTGCCCCTGAAATACGGGCTAAAAGTAGTCTCTAATAGGCCTAGGCTCCTCAGGTGGATTTTGGTCAGCCATTTGAACGATTTCTCTATTTTCCCTTCGAAGCCTATGAATTGTTCTTTCTATCTCAGGATCAAATGGTGCTAAAATTAAATCTTTACTACTACGCATACAAAACTAAACTGCCCTAAAAAGGAAAGAAAACAATTATGGAAAGCAACAAAGAAAAGAAAACAACTAATCTAAATATGGAAAATATAATATAGAAAAGGAAACAAAATAACCAAATATGGAATGCAAAAATAAATATGGCAAAACACAAATAAGGAAACTAACAAATAAGGAAAAACTAATCTAAAAGGAAAAACAAGAAACAAATAAGGAAAAGATTACACAACTAAAAGAAAAACTAAGCTAGAAAAAAAAATATGGAAAGAAAAACAAATAAGGAAAAAAAATGCAATCAACCTAAAAAAGTAAAAATACACCCTAAATTAAGATCAAACAATTTTTTCACAATATCAATCTAGCTAAATGTGTCAATCCCCGACAACGGCGCCAAAAACTTGATGTGGACTTTTCCTACCGCAAGCGCACGGGTCAAGTAATAATATAGTGAATGTAATTCGAATGTCGTCCTCTAGATTGGATTTTTAAGCAAATCAAGTATTGTGAATTTTCTTGCCCAATTTTATTTAGGGATCAAAAAGTGATGATTGAATAATAAGAAAACTAAATCAAAACACGTAGAAAGTGTGGAATTTCAATTGGAAAAACTACTTAGGGAATTGATTTCGCCGATTTAGTTTAGGATTGATTTTAAGGAGTAAGTTATTATGCACAATGAAATTATGAGCCAAAGACCCTTTAATCACAACTACCTCTCCCGAGTATAATTGATTCTCATGCAAATTAACCAACTTGATATCCCTATCTAAGTTTATTAATCATGCAAGGCAATGAGATCTTTTAACCAATTCTAAAGTTAATCTAAAACCGTCACGAATTAGAAACTAAACTTTAGTCATGCAATCTTGAGTAAGTCTAAATCAAATCCCCTCTCCCGAGCTAGATTCGAAACTTAAATCATTCAACTAATGGCCAATTAATTGAAAGCATTAAATCAAGATTACAAACATAATAACATTGCACAACTTAAACCATAAATCAATCCATAAACACAATCAACTACATCAATCCCTAAGCTTATAAGTTTAGCTACTCATGATTAACATTACAAGCTCAACTAAACATGTAAAAGCCATAAAAATCTAACTAAAGTGAGGGAAAGAAGAATTAAACTCGTTGTAGGCCGAGACCGAACGTCCCCGTCACGATCCCCACGAATAATGGGTTGATTGCCGAATTTCCCCTTTGCTTCAGCCTTGAATTCCTCTCTTTTTGCTCTGTTTACGGCCCCAAGAAGTCCCAAAATTGAATCCCCCAAAAACCTAGCCGAAAGGATGCTTTTATTCTGAAATTTCGTCATAGCGTCGAGGCGTTGTCAAGACAACGTCTCGACGCTGCCTCTAAAACACGCGTTCTGGAAAATGAATTCTCGCAGCGTCGAGACGCTGCGACAGTTTCGCGCCTCCTCTGATATGGAATGCCAGCGTCGAGACGCTAAAGAAGCAGCGTCTCGACGCTGGTCTATATTTGACCAAATGTTGACTTTTTTCCATTTTGATTCTTTTTTCTTCCTTCACATCTTTTCGCGTCCCGAGCACCCGATTAACTCCAATATTGCGCTATAGCTCCAATCAACCATTTCCTACAAAATAAACAATAAAGTGCAATAAAATAGCCAATAATCATCAAAGACTAGCTAAATTAAATAAGTAAAGATAGCTAGCTATGCTCGCTATCAGTAGTCCTTGAAATACTTCCCTTTCAAAACTCTACATAGTAAGGAGTTAGGATTGCAGATCAGCCTCCACCCTTGTTTCGCCAATAACGCCTTATTAAACAACTCAAGGTCCCTAAACCCAAGACCACCCCTAAATTTGGACACACACATTTTCCTCCATGTCGCCCAATGAATCTGTCTTCCCCCTCCTCCTCGCCCCACCAGAATTTTGCCATAACCCTATTACACTCCTTAAATAAACTCTTTGGGACCTCAAAACACGACATCAAATAAGTCGGTATGGCTTGTAAAACAGCCTTTATCAACACCTTCTTCCCCCCAACAGAGAATCTAGTATGCCTCCACTTGGGGACCGATGCCCATAGCCGATCCTTAATGAAATTTAAAGAGGATACCTTTCGGCCTGAGAACACCATTGGGAGGCCTAGATATCGATCATGAGAAGCCACTAGATTTACCCCTAGCATATGGACAATAGCCTGCTTCGTGCCAACATCCACATTTGGACTCAAACAGATCCCAAATTTTGCAAAGTTTATCTCTTAACCTGTTAAAATGGTATATGCCCCTAGGCTTCTTGCCACCATCTCTGCCTCCCTTATATCTGCTCTGAAGAATAGAAAGCAATCATCAGCAAAAAATAAGTGGGAGATTGGTGGGCTCTTACGAGCAACTTTAATGCATCGAATCCTTCCTTCCTCCTCCAACCATGAAAGCATTCTCGAAAGGCCTTCTAAACCCTAAACAAATAAGGTGAAAGTGGGTCACCCTGCCTAAGACCCCTAGAGGGCTTGATACACCCTTTCCTCCTCCCATTTAGATTAACCGAATACGAGATCGAGCTCACACAATCCATGATAAGATTTACCATTTTGCCATTCAAACCCAAAGCAATCATAATTTTTTTCTAGAAAAAACCACTCCACCCGGTCATAGGCCTTGCTCATATCTAGCTTCAGGGCCGCCCATCCTGTTGGGTTTTATGCCCTAAAACTCGTAGATAGTGAATGTAAACAAATTGTATACTTGTTTCAATAAAGTGTTATTGAGTTCCTACAATAAAGTGTTATTGTTAAATATTGCACAATTTGACCCAAATCCAATAAACTAAGATCCAAGGTTGTTTATATGTAACTTGAACTAGTATGTGGGGACATACAGGGATCGGTGTTCAAGTAAAAACCCAAAAGGTCTATAGTATAGGGATAAGGATGGGTAGCTTATCCTGATAACACTATGTGATACGACCCACTTTGTATTCGATACAGATGTATTGATCCAAGGTGTCCATGTAGGAGACATGCGAGCGGGGGTATCCTATGCAATGAGTTTGCATAAGACCGGACCACGAAATAGTCAACCATTAGTTACAACACCGTTAACTAGTTAGGTTACTTTTTAAATAGGATGACCTAGGTAACTCGGTCTTAATCCTGAGTGTGTCATGAACTCCTTCTCATGAGCGATTGTCCTTTGATTAGCATGGGTGAGAGTGGCCAATACGCCGACTCAATATGCCTTCCTTTTTGGGGACAAGACCGAGTGAGAGGCTGGGGACATGACAACACAAGAAGGAATTCACTCCTTCCCGCTTCTAGGAGAAGTAGATGAGTGTTCCCTTAAGTGGTGACTCCGGGACTTGAACAAAGGGATCCCGCCCTCTCACTGGCCCGAGAGGGACTTTCTGTTTAATGGTTGGACCATAAACAGGTTGTTCATTAGAGGAGCGCTGGTACTTAAGGAGACAGATGTAACACAGGGGTAAAACGGTAATTTGACCCAGTTGTGATTACGGACACTCGTGAAGGATTGACTTACCGACATAGGTCTACATCCATGGACACAGAAATGTTCTACAGTGAGAAGAGTTCAACTGTGGGTCTTTAGTGGAATGACCCACAGTTAATGAATATTGGTTAACCTGATTAATGAGTTTAATCTATTAACCTCATATCATTGGAGCTTCTGATCTGTAGGTCCATTAGGTCCCCCTGCTAGCTCGTAAAGAGTAATTAGGAACTAATATATCTTGAGAGAATTTGAATAGTTCAAATTCATATTGGGAATTAAGTTAATTGTACGAGATACAAATTAATATAATGTATAGTGATGCATTAAAATATAAAGTCTAATTTGAGATTAAACTTTATAATATTGAGAGATTGATATATTTGAAAGAGTTCAAATATATGTCTAATTAAATATATGATATTTAATTAGAAGATGAATTAATTAATTATGAATTAATTAATTATTCAATTTAGTTTAAGTTAAATGAGATTTAATTAAATTATAGTCTATGAGAGAAACAAATATTTGAAGAAGTTCAAATATTAATATGAATTTGATTCATATTAAATTTATAGTATATAAGAGAATTTGAAGGAGTTCAAATTTAATATGAATTTGATTCATATTATAGAATTAATTAATTAAAGGCCTCAAATTAAATATATGATATTTAATTGGGTAATTAATTAATTAACTAATAGAAGGACTGAAATTAAATATATGATATTTAATTGGTGATTAATTAATTAAAGAATTAATTAATTGGAAATTAATCAATTCTGAAAACGATTAATCACTTATCGAAGTAATTAATCATTTATGGAAATGATTTAATCACTTATGGAAGTGATCAATCATTTATGGAAAAGATTAATCAATTATGGAATTGATTGGTCATGGAATTGGTTGGTCATGAAATTGATTAATTGTGGAAAAGATTAAATGAGTTATGGAAATAATTGATTTTAAATAAATATTTTATTCATGGTTTTTCTCCTATAAATAGAACACTAAACCTAGGGTTTAGGTACTACAACACAAGGCCACAAGAATGCACTCTTGCATTCTCTCTAGCCTCCCTCTCATATTCTCTCAACCCAAGAACTCTAGGGAGAATTTTCTCTTTAGAGTTTTTCCCATTCAAGATTAGGTAGTCCCACAACTACGTTCCTAATCTCAAAGTCATAACGGGGAAGATCAATTGGTGGTGTCCCAATTGTTGATGCTTGGTCCAAAATCAAGAAAGGTGTCCGTTGAAGTATTCAGAGTCGTCAATGGAGGTATGTTTCTCATCGCTTAGCCTTTTGCCAATGTATTGGTATTTTGTAGAACAAAATTAATTTACGAACAGTCCAATTACGCTTCCGCTTTAACGAAATTAGGGAATTCCAAATCCTTTAATTGGTATCAGAGCCGATCGTAGATTTAATTTCGTTTCTCTAAAATTAGCATTGGTTCAATGGTGGGTATTTTAATTTCATATATGTGATATGTGGTTTAATTTACAAAATTGATTATTTAGGCATATTTGTTGGGATTAGATTTATACTTTTGATTAGATCAATTGTAAATGCCAAAAAGGAAAAGATTTGAACACTACTACAAATTTGACCTTTATTGACGCTTGGCTTTTTATGTTTATTGACGCTTGTATCAAAAAAGCGTCAATAAACGTAATTTTTGTACTTTAAAATAAATTATTAATAATTAAATAGATATATTGACGGTTTTATGGTATCAAGAAATGATATGGGTTATGTTGACGGACAAAAAGCGTCAATAAATGTGATTAAAAACATACTTTTCGTAGATTTTCGTCCAACTCCGCCTTTTCACATAGTTGACGGACAAAAGGCATCAATAAAAAGGATTTTGTTGACGGTTTTTATTGACGCTTATTAGCCGTCAATAAAAACTGCATTTATTGATGGCTAATAAACGTCAATAAACATTACTATATTGACGCGCAATAAACGTCAATATTATTGAGGGTTTCTTGACGCGCAATAAACGTAAAATTTTTTTATCTTTTTTGAGATTTTGGATTTAAGTTTAAATTGCTCCCAAATTTGAAGTGATTTTAGGAATTTAAATTTGATTTTTAATTAGAAAAGATATAAAGTTGGAAAAAAAAAAACACAAACTCTATTTTAATTTATTTTGTTTATTTGGATGGATTAAGAGAAATAAAAGAAAAAAGAATAAGAATAAGAAAAAAAGAAAAGAAAAAAAAACCTAATGATTTTCATTCTCTCTTTCTCCCTCTACCCTATCGTCGTTCCAGCCCCCCCCCCCCCGTTTTTTCCTTTGCACTCCACTAGCAGTTTGCAGCCGCGGTTCGTAGTCTCTTCTCAGTTCGTAGTCGTGTTCTCAGTTCGCAGCCGTCGTGTTCTTCGTCTTCGCATGTCGTTCAGCCGCTGTTCGCACGCCGTTCAGCCACCATTCAAGTGTCGTTCAAGCGTCGTTCAGCCACCCAACACTGGCGTCCGTCGTTTATCTCGCACAAGCACTGCCGTTCAGCCGCCCATTACATTTTTCTTACACTACTACAAAAACGACCTTTAATGTCGGACAGATAAAAGGGCGCAGAGCCTTTAATGATAGAAAAAAAAACGCGTGCCACTTTTAATGTCGGACGCGTGATTTTTTGAACTTTCGGGCTTTTAATGTCGGGCAACAAATTTCAGACGCGTCATAAAAATCTTCCCTCCCGTTTTTTCATTTCTCCCCTTTCTCTTCCATCTCTCTTCACTCTCATGTTACAACAAAACCCTCGCATTCCGACAAACCCTCGCAGTCTCCCACTCCGCCAATGCCCTCAATGCCCTCAATCTCACTGTTGATCGCCCCTCGCAGTCTCCCTGTCGGTCATACCTCACCGTCTCAAACCCTTGCAGTCTCCCTCTCTCTCACAAACCCTCGTCGTCTCCACCCTCAATCTCACGATTTCTCGTAGCGCAAGATTTGTTTTTGTTTGCTAGCATCAACTATGAGTGTGAGGCGGAGGCGCGTCGTCTTGTCGGAGGAAATGGGTGCAGACGAAGAAAGAAAAAGAGCGGACGAAGCTTCACGAGCGCCATCGCCGAGCCATTACTAGTCAAATACTGGCGGGACTCCGCCAGTACGGTAACTTCCCCTTTCGTGCTCGCGCTGATATGAACGGTGTGCTGGCCGCACTTGCTAGGGAGGCTGGCTGGGTTGTCAAGGCGGATGGCACCACCTACAGGCAATCCACTCCGCCTTCTCAGTCCCAAGGGGTTGGTACTTTTTATTCAACTCTTCGTGTATTTCAAAAATTCAATTTAAAAGTCATTGTGACGCTAATTTTTTCGTACTTAGATATCTTTATGGTTTCTTTAAAATAATTATTGATTGATCTCTGTTGCCGCTAAAAGAATTGAGAATGAACGAATATGATTTAATGGAATATGAGAACATCACTACTCTGAAGTAACTAATGATCAATGTTGTAAAAGGAAATAGGGAATATAAATGAAGTTTCAATGATTGGTGATAGTATCAAGCTCAAAAGAATAAACTCGTCAGTTATTCTCGCAATTTTATCGATACTCTTAAAGACAAATGTGTTAGTTGAGATTTATGCTGCATTTTAGGTGTGGATATCTTGCAATGCTTCATAGGTTTCTACTGTCATTGGAAAACCTTCGTGTATCTGTCATATATGTTTGCTTTATACTAGTAGATAATGTAGATAGTGTTAGAGTTTCAACATGGGGAAGATCATATAGGCAGAACCCTTTGCACTCTACTCATCTTGCCAATGAGGATTATAAAAGTTAAATTTTAGGTAATGTACATGTGTTTGTGGTTTGGAAAAGTTACTTATATAGCTTTGTAACTTTATTTTACTTGATAAAGTTAGATCAATATGGTTGTTTTTCTTAAATTTGGCGTTTGTTTAAATTTGGTGTTTTGCTTGTATAGTTTTGTAACATTATTATTAGGTCGTGAGGTGTAGAATTACAATTTGGAAGTCCGTTGAACATTGCCCAACACATGTCTAAGTTGTTAGGTGCTATTCGGTAAGTTTCAGCACTAGCCTATGTTTAAATTTGTTTTTGAGTAAGCTTGTTCCTCCTAAATACCTTTTGAGCTTGAATTAAGGTTTGGAGTTGATGTTAAAAGTAAAATGCTCTGCTTAGGAATATGACCGTAAAATTGCTTCTGTGGATGATAATGACCAATTGAACTATCACCCTTAAACTTAGCTTTTCTGGCTACATTGTTTTAGATTTGAAGGATCTACTTTACTCCCTCTCACATCTCATTTTCTCTCTTACTCCATCTCTCTCTTGAAGAGCAATAACATAGTTTCTGTCCTGCACAATCAAATCTTGGTGCAACACAGTTTTTCATTCCAATGATGTTTGTTAATTCATCTCCATCGTGGAGAAAGCTTGGGCTTGAATTGGATTACTTCCCCTTGAAATAGTTCCATGCTTAGGCCCGCACATAATTACATTGGTGGTAAAGATTATATTGTTCTAACTCTTTGTGTTACATGCTTAGGCCTGAAATAGTTCCATGCTTTGGTGGATTTTTCCTGGAATGTAAGTTTCATTAAAATTCTTTGGGAAATCCTACTTTGCATGAGCTACCTTCTACAATCTTGCTCTAATTGTTTTCAAGAAAATAAAAATCTTGTTCCCATTCTAAATAAATTTAGAGCACAAGCATGTTTTGATTGTACCATAAAAAGGTTTATTGAATTATAATTTTTTCTTTGACTGATTTGCTTACTATTGATATTCTATCCTCCATTGATTCTTAGTGATCTTACCTTTTGAAATGTATATGGAGCTCACATGTTATTATTTTATCTGCAGCAGATTCGCGCAATCTATTTGAATCGACTTGCGTTTTGGTTGTGCTTGATTGATGCTTTAGTTTTAGTTTGAAGTCGTGTAATTGTGCTTGTGATGTGGGAACTTTCCAACGCTTTCACCCAAGAATTTTAGTCTTGGGATTCAGCTTGGGCATTAGAAGCATTGTATGTAGTTGCTTATGAGATTAGGATTATTGTAGAGAGGGTATGATCTGTGATCTTAGGTCTTATTTGGAATTTTATATGTTGTTAAGTGTGGTCAATTTTCTGTGATTCATTGAAATCCAGCTTCATTCTTGTTGGACCATCCATCCTTTTATTTCCCCAGCTTCAACTCACTACATCACCTTCACTTCAGTAAGTACCTAAACTTGCACTGACTTGAAATCTTCTCCATATTTACTTAGCAATAATACTAGAAAAATTGTCATATTATGTGATCTAAGTGAAGTAAAAGACTTTCTATTATTGACAAAAAAAGTTATATGATGCATTCCAAATCTCCAAGGTCTTTATAGCTCATATGGTAGTTTTATCATCTCACTCATTGCAATTATTGTTTTTTTGAGTTTATATTGGTTGTGGTTTGAACTTGAATAGTTGACTATATAATTGTTAGTATATGTAGATATAATCGCTTTAATCTGTTTGTCATTTATCATTTGTTACTGTTATTTGTAGCATCGCCATTTTTTAAAGAATAATCTACCTGTCTCTTCATTTCATTGTTTCTGCTACTTTTTTTTTTTTTTGTTATATACTGAACTCTAATGAATTATGAGATTTTAGTTTGGTGTAAAATGATTTCAAAAGGGATTACAAGCATGTTTATATGAAGAAAGAGGTAGGCTTATGTTTAATGCCCACCAACTATTTGTTGTTTGTTCTAAACTTTCGTCTTGGGGCTTTTCTAGTATTTAACTGTGCAATTTGATTAGCTCTGCTGTTGGAGTGATTTGGGAATGTGGGCTTTGCAATGTGATGGTTTTGTTTTTGCAGGGGGAGAGTTGGGAGTGGAATATGGAAGTTTGAAGTGATTTTCTTTGTGGTTAGAGTTTGATTGTTTGAAAAGAGGCATGGCTTCTTAGGATTTCAAAGATGTTTTCTTCCTCTTAGTTCTAGTTGTTAAGTTTCATTGGAGTTTAGATGGTAGTAGTTGGAAAAGAAATGCCCATATTTTGCCCAAATAGTGATATTTTGAAATGATGATTAGGCGATTGTTTTCCCAAATGGTTGGTACTGATAACTGTTGTCTAGATTTTGTCATTTGCTGGCTGAAAATTAGGAAAATATTTGCTTTGTTGAAGTCAACCTCGTGCCTTTGTCAATATTGCTTTACAATTGACAAAGTGTTTTAGTGCTCTTGATTTCAATGCTGGGAATTCAATGTCAATGCATTTTTTTCTTTCACATAGTTGATAACAGTCAATTTACTTTATAATTATCCAAATCTACGTTATTATTGCTTCAGGAGCTGTTAAGCATGAGGATTTTGTTGAGCAAGTAAAGTAATTGTTCACTAAGTAGTTAGCTGGACCAATCACAACTTCTCAGTCAGTTGCAAAGGAGCCAACAATTTTTACTTATTTTGAGGTTAGGAATAATTGATGACGATGTTCCTTTGGCACAATTTGCTTTTGCTTTTAACGGAGCATCCTAGACAGATCCAGACTCCATCACTCTAATGGTTATGCAGGCTATGTTAACTTCTCCATTGTTAATGGGTATGGATAGCTCGGAGACTTGGTATTTACAGGATACTAGTCTTGATGACAGGAAACTTAAAGAATGCCACAGTAGCTGTCATTGCATTATCCATATGGTACACAAATATTTATTAATTATCCTTCACAGAGCTCTCTGTAAGCCTTTCCATATACTCATTTGGGTCAAACTTGTGCAGCATGAGCATCAATGGATGGGAGATGATGGTTCCTTTAGCATTCTTTGTGGGCATAGGGTACACTTTTGTGTGTTTTTTTTTTTCTTTATCCCTTTTCCTGCCGTATTTTGCTTCCTTTATAGACACAAAAAGTTTCTTAGAATTTCAAACAAATGAACAACAGAGTTAGAGTGTCAAATGAGCTAGGAGCTGGCAATGGGAAAGACGCCAAATTTGCAACAATTGTAGTAGTAGCACAGTCGACAGTGATTGGAGTTTTAATATGCATTGTTATAATGATCCTTTGATTTCAAACACCTTTTGATTTCAAAATTTCATTTTACAGGTAGGTATCAATACTATTTGCTTAATTGTACCGGATATGTGAGCCTGCACTGTGCTCTTGGATTGGCTCGCTTTGAGGCACAACGTTGTAAAGATGCTACTCGTCAAGTTCGGTTTAGTTTGCTTTAAAATCTCTAACTGTTTTTTGGTTGAATCTTCGATTGTTCTTTTATTGGAAACATCTAGTAGCTTGAGCATGCATATTTGTTTAGTAATTGTTGTTTCATTTGGCTTTTGGATGTCTGCCAATGTCTGGATTTCATGGATGGTACTGTTAAAATAGTTTGCAACCATTTGTAGTATTTTTACTATTTACCTAATTACAATTTGCTTTTATCCTTTAGATTTCACAGTGGTTATTATTTGTGGATTTAATACATATTACTGCACACCAAGTGTTCTATAATCCTCTAGATGTTATTGGTTATTAGCTCTAATTTACTCATATGTTTTGGAGCTTTAGTTTTAGTTTAAGGATTTGATTGGAGATATGTGTCGATTGTATTTTACTCACGTTTTTACTTTGTATAAGGTTTGGAATTCATCTTGTTAAGCGAGAACTGTTGCAGATGATGAAATGGATATTCTCGAAAAGGAGCTCGAAGAGGAACTTGGCCGGAAGAGTGTAGAAGGAGTTGTGTACTTATTTTACTTTTTCTTTGTAAATTAGTTCATGGATGTGATTTGTGGATAGACGGAAAGTTTCATGTATTATATACACTATTATATTTTATTAATTAAATCCAGGTTCGTTGAGTTGTTGTGTAAAAATACTTTCGAGATTTTATTTTGTGTGTATGTTGAAATTTTATTTTGTTTACAGGTTTTTACAAAAGGAAGAAATAGTATTGTTGGTTAGCAACGTGTGTGCAACCAACAATTTTTTTTTAATTTAATATCGCACATTTAATGTCGGGCGCTTTTAATGTCGGACACTTTTAATGTCGCACATCTAATGTCGGACATTTTTAATGTCACAACTTTTAATGTCAGGCAATGACCGACATAAAAACCTGACCGACATTAAAAGTGACTTTTAATGTCGGTCAAAGCTTGTTGAATGACATTAAAAGGGCCCTTTTAATGTCGGGCAATGACCGACATTAAAAGGGTACTATTAATGTCGGACAGAGCTTTTGATGTTGGGCATTGACCGACATTAAAATCGACCGACATTAAAAGAGGCTTTTAATGTCGGGCATTGCTCGACATTAAAAGCGACCGACATTAAAACTTTTAATGTCGGGCATTGCCCGACATTAAAAGCCAAATTTGTTGTAGTGTTACAGCATGATGCTACGCAGTCTTACTTTGAGTGAAAATGATGGTGATCTAGAGGTAATATATGTTTTGATATCAAAAAATTGTTTAAACATATGATATGATGTGAGTGTCTGCAATACAAAGTATCATAAGTTCTCGGATGTCCCTTAAGGGACAAGGATCATGAGTTCTATAACGACAATCTGGCTAATATGATTGCAGACATGTTGTAGATCTGTCAATGTTTTTTCTCATGTGATTAAGAACAACAATCAGTGCAAGGAAAGGGTATGCAACTAGATATATTTCATTTTAATATTTTCTTCTGACGATAAAGCATGAATGTTTGATTTTTGTAACTACTAGTCTTGCATGAATGGAAAGTATCTTTTAAGTTTTTTCGATGAAAACTTGGTTCCTTTAAAAATGATAATAAATATTTTTTTTGGACAAATTGGTGGTGGTCCTCTTTTGTAAATTTCATACATATTAATTAAAATTTTCTTATCTTAAAAACTTCAAAACAACAATCTGGAGAATAAAGTGCCTTCAGATGATGTTGGCTTGAATGACTTTACAGAAATTCAAGGTAATGTGTATCGTGCAAGTGCTAAAACTGGAAGAAAGTTTAGGATTGTTGATCTTGAAGATGAAGATTGAGATGGGAATGGCCTGGTTTGTTCTCTTTGTATTTGTTCTACTTTGAAGTGCAATTATATATCCCATCCTTATCCCTCTGTTAGTTACATTTTGATCCTTCCAACTTTTCCCTTTATAAATTAAGAAAAAAAAAAAATCAATTTTTACCTTTGAATGTTGCCAGATGTGTTTCATCAAATTGAATTTTAGAATTGGATACACGATGCAAGGCTTGCTTTTCATTTAATTAATGAGTTCGGAGGAATTTTCACCCTGCTTGTTCATGTTCATCAAATTTATGCAATGAAATTTCATTAGTTTAATTAGTTTCCTCTTTACTTGGAGATTTAGCTTATTCTTCAAAACGACTCATTCTTACTGACATAGAATTCTTTCTCCTAGAAAGCTTTAAACTTCAAAGTTCCAATCAAGCAACTTGGCTTATAATTTATCATAAGACTCGTATGTAGACGTCATGACCAAGATGAAGAGAAGATTCTTCATTGACTTCAAATATTTGTTTGCTTAAATCTAATTTGATTCAGCACTATAAGTTCATGACTTTAGGCAAATACCCAATCGATTTTGGACTTTGAATTCTGTTTGAATCATAACCCATGTGTTATCGGCAACAAGAATGATTTACCCATGCCTTTTCGATACCAAAATTACAGGCTTAAACTTGGTTTAATTGTTGTCCAGCGGCGATTGGGTTGAAATTGGTGTTCGTTGAGTACCCATAGCCTAAAGGAGTTTGGGTTTGCGAATTCAAATCATTTGGAGCACGTTTGAGTAAGGATTCATAGTTTTGTGGAGTTTAAATTTAGTTGTTTATTAGAGTTTGAGTTGAGTACGACTAATATTGTGGTTTAATTTCTTCAACTTGTATATTTTGTGCTCAAAAGCATAAACCACAAACATTCTATTGATAAATTTAGTATGTTTCTTTTTTTTTGTCACTTCAGCATCTGCCGCTTACATAATTGATCTAATTTATAAATTATAATTAGTTTTCCTTTGCTATGTTCTTATGATCATTCTAGTCACGATATTTATTATAAGAAAAAGTAGAGGATAAGATCTAGCTTCTTTTGTATAATATATTTTCAAACCTATTAGGCAAAGTTACAAACTTGGAAGAAGTAACATGAGGTTAGTGAATTTTAATAATTTTTTCTAAATATCTTTTGTCAAGTACATGTTCCATTTTTTTTTTTAATGTATGGATTTTTTATTCTCCATTCAAATTTCTTATCTTGATGCATTTGAAACTAGCAAAGAGAATGCATTCAAAGTCGGTGGTTCATCTAAAACTACCAACGTTTTCATTATCCCACATGTGTTTGTGCTAAGAGATCATTTTGCAGGAGTGTGAGATTGTTAATATATTTGTAATTAGGGTGTTAAGTGACCATTTTGAGTTGAGATGATTTCGTTTAGTTTTTGTTTTGAATATGTAAGTTTAGTTATTTGTTGGAGTTTGGGAATGTTTGATAAGTTTGAGTTTTTTTTTTTTTTTGAGGGGGGGACTTTGAGACTAAATTCGTTTATTACACTTTTTATTTGATTTTGGTTGTTTGTTGGAGTTGGAGTTTGAGTTTAATTGTTTGTTGGAGTTTGAGATATATATTGTGTCATATGTTTTGTTTGTTTTTGTTAGAGTTTGAGATTCTTTAATAAGTTTGAGTTTAGTAGTTTTGTGGAGTTTTGATTTTAGATGTTTATTGGAGTTGTAGTTGAGTGCAATTAATTTTGTGGTTTATTTTTTTTTCAACTTGCATATTTCGTGCTCTTAAAGGATAAACCACAAACATTCTAGTGATTAATTAAGTTAGTATGTTTCTTTTTCTTTGTCACTTCAACATTTACAAATTCCAGTGGAATTTTTCCTTTCTAGCGGCCTTATTCGTGCTCTATAATTTGAGTGTCCATTCTTGCTGTGTTTGAGTTTATCCATTTAAAATTGGCTTGCTAATATCTTGCTAATTGTTATATTGAAAGGAAGAGCTTGATTGGGATGAAATTCTGATAAAGCGATATGTTGGAAGAGAGGTACATGCTTCTCTCTCAGCTTTTAACTATGATTCTCTCTCTCTCTATTTGGGAGTGGTGGACAATTGGAGATGAGCATGAGTTGGACCCTCCGTGACAATCACTTAGAGATTCAATTGGAGGAGAGTATCTTCAGAGTCAGCCTGTTAAAGGCTCGATTTACTTTGTTGCTGAATATGCTCTCTTCAATTTAGTTTCCCTGGTCTTAACTTGTAGTAATATTTGGATCGACCATACAACAACTTTTGCATGTAGTTTGTGCTTTAGCCACATGGTTTATGAATGGTAACTAGCATTTTGTTCTGCCTTGTGTGTTCCTCTTCAAGATAAAAGATCTTTGTTGCTATCAGTTTGATCCTCTTTGTTTTTCTTGAATGATATCCATTCTGACAGGCTTTATGGATTCACCGTCGATTCCTTTCAGTGTGTTGGATGAGATATTTTGCAACCAATATCAATACTTGTAAGCAAGAGGGGGAATAAACAATGATGTTCTTTTCTTTATTGAAAATGAAATAAAGCTCGTGAATTCCTGCTCATTTATCCCGAATAATGACTTTGGGGATTTTCAAGCACAAGCAACATATTCTAGTGCATATCTCTTGTGGTTGATCAAGGTGAAATTCAACCATTCTGAATCAACATCTTCATTTACTATTATTAGTCCAGGTTTTTTACACAAACTCCGAATTGACTGACCGATTCTTCCATTTCTTGATGCTTCAGAATTGTCCAAAGTCTAATGTGATTCAATTGGAGAAGAAGCTTAGAGCATGCACTTTGAAGACTCTGCTTTACAAAGCATGCCCAGAAAGGTATTCCCTTTGGGACTCTTTAATGGACTTCGTTGAAAACTCCAATTAATATGTTCAAAAGCTCAGTTCATGATTTGGTTTGCATTCTGTTTTCATGAATTGGTTTGCATTATGTTTTCATGAATTGGTTTTACTGAATTGATTTGCATTCTATTTTCATGTTGTTTTGTTTGTTTTTTTAATTTTTTCATGACCCATTTTTCATAAATGGATGTAGTCTTGGTAGAATTATGGATGTAGTCTCACTTTTTTTCTGGTCCGATAATTCTTTTTGAGTTGTGCATTATTGAACCAAATGCGATTTTACCCTATCAAGTTAGAATAGAAGAGTGCTCTCACTTTATTATAAAGACATTGTTTTGATTGTTTTAATTGACTCTCTCATTGGCACTGCAGTTGCTTTCAAATCTAGGGAAGACCATCGCAAACAACTTGAATTAGAGAAAGTGCATAAGGTCGGGCTTGCTCCAGCTGAGATGGATGAAGATGGGAAAGAAATCAACCCTCACATTCCTCAATATATGTCCTCTCTGCACCTTGGTATCTTAATGCTGAGAGACCAGTAAGTTTCTCTCCCTCCTCTTTTCAGATTTTAAGTTGGTTGTTCATGATGATTGAATTTCTTTTAATTTTATTCTAGAGTTTGAAACATCAAGGGAAGTGGAAATCAGATCCAAATTATACAAAGTCCTGGTATGACAGAGGTGCAAAAATACATCAGGCAGACAAGTATTCGAAGGGTGCATGTGAAAAGTAAGTCACATGAATACCTCCTTGTTCACCCTTATGTATATTCCTCGGCCTATGACTTTGTTCGTATAAAAAAATATACCAGTACAGTAGTGGGACATTGAATCGGGATTTTAATTTTTTTTTCAATATTTTGCTGTGAAAAAAGAGGTATCAATCATATTTGTGGGTTAGTATTGGGGCAATGCTTTTGAATGTAGATGGATATGTTTTTTGTAGGGGAAACAAAACCATTTCATTGTCAAGTGAAGTGAAGGTTGTGTTATGGGTGTAGAAGTGCATATTTCTGTTCTTTCAGGTACCAAAAATTTTTGATTAGTTATAATAACGTTGTTATGCTGTCGGATTTTTGGTAAATCAAACTTGGTTACAGCGTAAAATTTAGTAATGCCCTCCATATTATGTTGAATTTTAGAGACATTACAATTGGTAGATAGCTACTATTGTGTAAATGCAGATTGTAATACAAGGATAAAAACCAACATGAGTTTTTATTTTTTTATTTTTTTTTTATTTTTTCCAAATATGTTTCGTTGACGGTTAAAAAACGTCATAACAAACACCATAATTGACATATATTAACCATCAATGAAAATACACAATTTGACAATTTAATACGATAACTTGACGGTTAATAAATGTCAATAAAATGATATATTGACAACTCATAAGTGTCAATAAATTTGTATATTGACATTTTCGATCCTATAATTGACATTGCAAAAACGTCAACATAAGTTTACATTGACGGTTTATAAATATCAATAAATATGACAATATTGACGCTTTATGGATATCATTGACGAATAAAATGTGTCAATAATACGATTTGTTGATAGCTAGTAAACGTCAACAAAGGTACCTATGTTGACGCTTTATGAATATAATTGACGGATAAAACGTGTCAATAATGTCTTTGTTGATGGCTTATAAACATCAACAAAGACATCTTCGTTGACGTTCTATAAGCGTCAATGAAAACAGTAATATTGACGCTTTAGTTTTATTGATACCACTTCAGTTGACTTCTAAAAAGCGTCAATGAAAGTCATAGTTGATACTTTTTAGCCGTCAACAAAGGCCAAATTTGTAGTAGTGGAAGACCAAGATATGTCTTGGATTTAAATTATTGTAATTTAAATTGCTTTTAATTCCTTAGGATATGCCAAATATGCCGGTCAATTTTTGTAGTTTTAATTTAATTATGCATGTGATGTATGTATTAAGTTAATTTATTGTTGCATAAAGTATGTTATGAAGGAGAAATTATTGTAATTTAAATTGCTTTTCTCATGTTATGAAGGAGAAATTTCGACCAATCACAAATTGCCACGTCATTAATATAAATTAGTGATAAAATAAATTTGGGACCAATTACACATTTACACGTGTGCCTAAATTAAATTAATAGACATTAAAATTCGACAAATCAAAGAATGCCACTTGTCTATTAGTGATCCATCAGATAACATCAGCCAAGTTCAATCAAATTATGCCATGTGGCAATTGGACCCAAGCCCAAGCCCATATGAGGTCCATCAAACTCTATAAATAGAGGAGGCCACCATTCATTCACGTGGGATTCAGATTCGGAGATTCAGATCAGAGAACTCAGGGTCGAGAGAATTCTGTCAGAGTCCAGAGTCATCAGAAGTCAGAGAGTCTAGAGAATTCAGAAGATCCTAGATTCAGAATTCAACCAACTCAAGACTCAGAAGGTTTGAAGACTAGAAGACTCTAAGAAGAGATCAATAAGCCAACCGACCGATCCAACAGATCATCAAGCCAACAGGCCGATCCAAGAGATCATCAAGTTAACAGACTGATCATCCAAGAAGATCAACAAGCCAACTGACCGATCAAGAAGATCAACAAGTCAGCAGGCCGATCATCCAAGAAGATCAACAAGCCAACCGATCGATCAAGAGGATCAATAAGTCAGCAAGCCGATCATCCAAGAGTATCAACAAGCTAACAAGCCAATCCAACAGATCATCAAGCCAACAGGCCGATCCAACAGATCATCAAGTTAACAGACTGATCATCCAAGAAGATCAACAAGCCAACCGACCGATCAAGAAGATCAACAAGTCAGCAGGCCGATCATCCAAGAAGATCAACAAGCCAACCGATCGATCAAGAGGATCAATAAGTCAGCAGGCCGATCATCCAAGAGGATCAACAAGCTAACAAGTCGATCCAACAAATCAACAAGCCAACAAGTCGATCCAAGAGATCATCACGCCAACAGGCCGATCATCCAAGAAGATCAACAAGCCAATAGGCCGATCCAAGAGATCATCAACCTAACAGACCGATCATCCAGGAAGATCAACAAGCCAACAAGCCAATCCAAGAGATCATCACGCCAACAGGCCGATCATCCAAGAAGATCAACAAGCCAATAGGCCGATCCAAGAGATCACCAAACGCAAGACCAAATAGTTGAACCCAAGACCAAAAAGCCCACGCCCAAGTTGTTAGGCCCAAAAGTCTCTAGGGCCCATCCAACGAGAACTCTATAAATAGGGGGTTCTCCTCCATTTCAAGGGTTCAGAAATTCTAGACTCTCACAAAGACAAGAGTTCAGAGTTTTCAAAGCTCTCAAGCAGAACCAGAGAATTCAGAGAGACTCCACCAAGTCTGAAGACCGAAGACTCTCTGCAATCCACAAGTCCAAGTGTTGAACACTTCTTGAAGACCAAACACTCTTCAAGACTTCAACACTCCTTGAAGACCAAACACCCTTCAAGACTTCAACACTCCTTGAAGATCAAATACTCTTCAGGACATCAACACTTCTTGAAGACCAAACGCTCTTCAAGACCTCAACACTCCTTGAAGATCAAAAACTCTTCAGGACATCAACATTTCTTGAAGACCAAACACTCTTCAAGACTTCAACACTCCTTGAAGATCAAAGACTCTTCAAGACATCAACACTTCTTGAAGACTGAAGGCTCCTTCAAGACTAGAAGATCTCAAGCTCCAAGAATCCATTGAAGCTTCAGACTCGGGATCAAGCGTTCCAGCCCTCGAGTGAAACACATTCACACACAAGAGAGAGAATCAGAGGATTAAAATTAGAGATTGTACACCCACACACATATTACATTAATACAAATATATTATTTATTCCACGTGTCTCCATCACCGAAGTTACGTGTGAACAAGATTAATTGAAGAAAATTAATTTGCATTGAGCATAAAATTACTTTAGTTTAAAAAATATAAAAGTTATATTTATATTAGTAATTAACATGCTTAATTAGTTTTCGTGAGCTATTAATATAAATGTTATGTTAATGTATGAAAATGTGAATGTTTAATTTTAATTTTCTTGGGTAATTAATCTAAGAGTTAGATTAATTGAAGAAAATTAATTTGAATTGAGCATGAAATTACATTAGTTTAAAAAATATAAGAGTTATATTTATATAAGTAATTAACATGCTTAATTAATTTTCATGATATATTAATATAAATGTTATCTTAATGTATGAAAATAGTCAATGCTTAATTTTAATTTTCTTGTATAATTAATTTAAGAGTTAGGTTAATTAAAAGGAAATTAAATTGCATTGAGCATGACATTACCTTAGATTAATATAATTGTTATATTTTTTGTATGTCATGTATGCTAATGTATGGTTTTATAAATTAATTAGAATTTGATTGTTAATTTATTCACCATAGTAGCATGTTATAGGGTTAATTCATTAAAAATTATAATAGTTATAAAATTAATGAATAGAAACCGTTAACCTATGACAAAGAATTGCATGCAAACATAGGATCTTAGGATAAATGAATTAGTTTAAAAATGTTCAAAATTAATTAGACCTAAGATCACATTTCTAATAGGATTAGAATTATTCTTACTTAGAATTAAAATTAGTTTTAATCGACTAAGTAGGAAAAATATTGCTATGATTATAAGGGAACTCCACCGATAAAGTTCTGTCTAAGGTTGGGGGTATTTAAGTTGACGGTTTAGGGAACACCTCCTACCTGGGAACTGACCTGGAATACCGGAGTTGAACTAATCATAACTAAATGTTAGCATGCAATGTCACTATGTTTGTTAAAAGTGTTTAATGCACCTAGATCTTTAGAGTAAAAACCTTACATTACTGTGGTTACAAGGGAACTCTCTTGGTAAAGTTCTGTCTAAGGCAGGGGTATTTAAGTTGACGGTTTACGGAACACCTCCTACCTGGGAACTGACTCAAACCTTGAGTTGAATTAACCATAGTAATGTTGACTTGCAATGTTGGGTTTATTAAAAGAAGTTTAATTCACCCAAAATATTGTGGTTGAATCCTTTCCATAATTGTTATAATAGGATCAGACTTAGATAGATTGACTTAGCCGAATTTTATCTAAGTTGAACAACCCTAAATTAACCTTAGGACATTTTCAGTGGGAGGAAAATTACAAAACGAGTTTTAAATCAAGTTTTTCTCCTACGTCCCTATATTCACAACGTGCGGTTCATGCTCGGCTTCGAGTCGCCTTAGGAGCGGCCTCCCTTTGGAAAGTGTTTGCATGGATCAATAACAAGGTGAATGGGAAAAATGTTTAGAGTAAGTGGGAGCGGGACACATGTCAACGTATCCCTCGGTCTCCGCCCCTAGTTCACACCGTGAGAGCCCTATGATCCGCCTGCAGGTTGTCCTGGCGCAACTATCCCTTCGGAGGGCCTGATCATAGGATTCAGAACATCGTGAACTCCTGAATAGGATAGGAACTCTTAGGCTAATTACCAACAGTTGTCTTTCCCTTCGGTAGCCTATTGGTGCGTGCCTCTGAGATCTAAAAGTGGGAGGGTTACACTTACGGGAATGAGTTAAATGTGTTAACTAATCCTTGACCGAACAACGGTAACTAAACGCTAACGGAATATGAGTTATTTTGGTGTTAGAGTTTGGTTGAGATTGTCTCAATTCAGAGGAGGAATAGCTGACCACCCTTCGGTGGTTGTTGTTCTCTAAACCTTCGAAGTATCGTTGCAAAAACTAAATCAATAGTTTTATAGGGTTTCTTTGATTGCTTATTTGCTTTTGCAGAATTTGATTGGATTATTTGTGATGGGTTAGTACGATTAATAATACAAGTAATTTGTTACTTCAGCAATTATATAATAATTTTATGTGTATTGTCTTACGTCATTTTATAAATAACGGTAATACAACAAGCTTAAACGACAAAGTGTGGTAAATAAGTCTAGGATTATTCTTAACTGAGGAATGTCCTCATGTCCCATATGTTTAATTCATTAAGAATTGTTCTTGGTGAATATGACATAGAACCCTGCTTAGCAAAAGAGAACTCGTTCAAGACCGTAATTTTCATTTACCTGTCTTGAAAACGTGATCAGTGAAGAATAATGATTCTCCCTGAATACTTGATTCAAGAGCCACAAATCACGTGTGTTCTTTTTTTTAAAGGAATAAGTTCCTGGGAACAACTTGTTGCTTGTGTAATAACTCTCAAAGTTAGAATTAGAGAGGTTATTTTGGCTATAGCAGTGGGAAACATTAAATTATTTTTCTCAGTGGGAGAAAATACATATTATTAGATAATGTGTATGTAATTCCTACGATCAAAAGAAATTTGATTTCTGTGTCTTATTTTCTGGAACAATGTTACTCTTTACCTTTCTCTGCTAACGCAGTTTTGTTTTAAGAAAGGGAGTTGACATTTGTTTAGCTTTACTGAAAAGTAACCTAAATGTTTTAAGACTAATCAATAGTAAAGCAGTCATGAACACTGGATTGTTTAAGACTGCTATTACTCAATGTGAAAAGAGGCAAAGGATTTCTCCTGAAGGAAAATATCTTTCTTTGGTTCTAAGGTAGACCATATTAATCTCAATTTGATTGGGAGATTGGTCAAGAGTGAACTTCTAAGCGAGTTAGAAGATGACTCTCTACTACCTTGCAAGTCATGTCTTGTGGGCAATATGACTGATAGGTCTTTTACTGGAAAAGATCTAAGAGCCAAAGAGCCCTTGGAGCTTGTACATTTGGATCATTGTGGTTCAATATGTTGAAGCAGTGGGAGGGCATGAATAATTCATCTCTTTTGGATGATTATTCAAAGGTATGAGTATCTTTACCTAATGCAACTTAAGCCTGAAGCTCTTGAGATATTTGAAAGGGCTTAGGACTAAAGTTGAAAACTTGTTAGGTGAGATGATAAAAACACTTCGATCTGATCAAAGTGTTGAGTATAGGGATTTGAGATTTCAGGACTATTTGATAGTACATGGGATCACACCCTAAATCTCATTTAGGAGAAATAGAACCCTATTGGATATGGTTCATTCCATGTTAAGCTCAATTGTCTGGCTCGTTTTGGGGTCATGTAGTATTGACTGCATTGCATACTGTAGTAGGCAACCCCAAAGGAAACGAGAAGTGGATACTTCTTCAATTCACAAGAGAATAAAGAATTTGTATCGACAAATGCTAAATTCTCAGAAGAAGTCCACATCAAAAATCATAAACCACAAGAGTAAAGTCGGTTTAAGTAAGTCAACTTATGAAGCTACAGTAACATCCACAAGAGTTGTTGATGAGGCTGACTGTTCAACAAGAGTTGTTGATGGATCAGTGCATCTAGTCAGCCACATCCATCTCAGTAGTTGAGATCGCCTCAATGTAGTGGGAGGGTTGTTTTATAACCTGAACGTTACATGGGCTTGATTGAAGCCTAGGTCATCATACCTGATGATGACATAGAGGATTTATTGTCTTTTAAAAAGAAAATGAATGATGTTGACAACGATTAGAGGATTAAAGCCATGGACCTAGAAATGAAGTTTTTTGTATTTCACTTCCATCTGGGATCTTGTAGAACTGCTTGATGGGTAACACCTATTAGTTACAAGTGGATCTACAAGAGGAAACAAGACATTCATGTCTTAACCAGAAGGGTTCATACAACAAGATCAAAAGCAAAAGCGTTAGCAAGCTTAAGTGATCCATTCATGGATTGACCTAAGCATTTCGATCTTGAAATATAAGATTTTATGTAGTGACCAAATCTTTTGGCTTTAATCAGAACATTAATGAGTCTTGTGTTTACAAGTAATCATCAATAGTTCAGTAGCTTACTTAGTGTTGTATATGATTGATATCCTAATCATTGGGAATGATGTAGGTTATCTTACTGACATTAAAGGAGCTAGCAGCTCATTTCCAAATGGAAATTTGGGAGAAGCCAAGTTTGTTCTTGGGATCCAAATCGTTAGGAATCGTTAGAACAAAAAGCTAGCCTTGTCTCAAGTGACTTATATCTACAAGATGTCAGTCAGATATAAGATACAGAATTTCAAGAAGGGTTCACTACCTTTCAGGCGTGAAATTCTTTTTGTCTAAGAAACTGTTTCCTAAGACACCTCAAGAAGTTGAGGAGATGAGACGAATGGCCTATACAATAGGGATTGTTAGTAAGTATCAATCTAATCCAAGATTTAATCATTGAAAAACCGTTAAGAATATCCTCAAGTATTCGAGGAGAACGAGGAACTATATGCTCGTGTATGGGACTAAGGATTTGATCCTTAAAGGATACACTGACACAGATTTTAAGACTGATAAGGATTTGAGGAAATCTACATCAGTATCTGTGGTCACTCTTTACGATGGAGCTATAATATGGCATAATTACAGTCTTGACCATATAGGCCAAAAAATTAGCTACTTGTGAAGCATCGATAGAGACTGTATGACTTAGAAAGTTCTTGATTGATTTGGAATGTGTTCCAAATGTGAACTTGCCCATCACACTTTATAGTGATATAGTGGTGTTGTGGCAAATTCAAAAGAACATCGCAACCTAAGACAAACATACACATTAAATTGAATGAAATATTGCTGATTCATTTACAAAGACTATCTCGGCTAAAGTGTTTGAGATTCATCTAGAAGGTCTAGATCTACGAGATATGTACAAAGGTGTAATCTAGGGCAAGTGAGAGAAATGTAATGGGTATAGTGATGCCCTAGTTTATTGTATTTGTACATTGTATATGATTTATGAAGGTGTACATATTACACATGCGGAAGCAATTGAAGATCGAAAGCACTTAAGACATTCAATTTTACTCCTAAAGCATGCATGTTCTAGAAAAGACAGAATTGTGAGTTTAGAAAACACCAACCTTTGTAGCTCACTTATGTTGAACTCCTTGTGGTGTTTTCCTCTCCTATGCTCCTTGGACAACCTCTAGAGTCTTCCCTACTATACTCCGGGCCAAGAACGACTTGTGGGAGTCTATATAAGATAGGGAATGGGAAGGGAATGCTTGAAGCATCAAGCAATGGAGAAGAATGAGAGATGAGAGAACTTTGAGTCCAAATTCCAGCAGCATAACCTTAAGGAAAATGGCTCTCTTGTGTTTGAATATGATTCAAACTCCTTTTAAAGACATTCTCCATGCAAAGCCAAGCCTCAAGACACAAGACACATGGTGTATTTGCAAGCTCAAGTGGATTCTAGGTGTACATTACACAAGACATGCAACAATGCATGAGTGAGTTGTCTTTCCACTTTGAATGATCATGCATTAAGTGGATTTCCAACTAAATCCACTAAATTCAAATATAAATCAAATTTCAAGCTTGCAAATTACCCCCAATTTCAATTCTAAATTGAAATTGATTGCTTGGTAATTAATTTGAAAATTTTCAAATTAATTTTGATATGATTAATCTAATTAATCTTTGTTATCTTGTGCAATTCCATATATATGATTCCTAATACATATATATAGTATTCAAAACACTTTTAAATACTTCATCTCTCATTTTCTAATTTAATTCATAATTAAATTATTGTGTCAAACACAATTTACGATAATTCCCTTTTTCCCGATTTTGAACGATTCAAAGCTTCTTATCTTTTGTTCTAGGCTTAATTCCGATATGAGCTAGTAGGGGGACCTAATGGACCTATAGATCATGGGCTCCAACGATTCGAGGCTAACCGACTAATCTCATTGTCCAAGCTAGCCAACATTCGTTAACTATCGGGACACTCCACTATAGCCCGATAGTTGCACTCCCCTCACTATAGATATATTTCCGTCCACTCGATTTAACCATGATTAGTAAGTCGATCCTTCACAGGTTGTCCGTAGCTATAGCTAGGTCAATAAGCCGTTTTACCCCTATAGTACTTCTAGTTCCTTAAGTCCCACTGATCCTCTAATGAACAATTGGTTTATGGTCCAACCAATAAACCGAGTCCCTCTCGGGCCAATGAGAGGGCGGGATCCCTTTGTTCAAGCCCCGGAGTCAGCACTTAAGGGAACAACCTCTCTACTATCCCTTATTTGGGTAGGAGTGAATTCCTTCTTGCACGACTATGTCCCCAGCTATCTACTCGTTCGTATCCCTGAAATGGGAGGCTTATTGAGTCGGCGATACTGAGCCACTCTCACCTATGCAGATCTAAGGATAATCTCGAATAAACAGGAGTTCATAGTTAGCTCAGGATTAAGATCGAGTTACCTAGGTCATCACATGAAATAGTCAGTCTCGTCAGTAAATGGTGTTATAAAGCGATAGCGACTTATTTCTCGGTCCTGGTCTTATGCAAACTCATTGCATAGGACACCCCCACTCGCATGTCTCTACATGGATGATTTAGGATCACATCATCTATACCATCTATAAAGTGGGCCGCGTCTCATAGTGTCTCCAGAATAAGGTACCCAACCCTATTCCTATACTATAGACCGTTTTGGCTATTACTCAAGCTTGATCCACTTTTATGTCTCTACATAAAGCTCAAGTGTTCATCCTATAGCCATGGATCTTAGTTTATTGGATTTGGGTTATTATATGTGCAATTTAATTTATTCAGTAATGACTTTTACTGAATCAATCTCGATAACACCTTTATCGAATAAGTATATATAATTCGTTTAACATTCACTATCTACGAGTTTTAGGGCACCAATCCCAACAATTTATACATGTATTTATACATCCACTGCTGTATAGATCATTGTACATCCCACTAAACTAGAGTTTTAGTTCAAGTGGGAGTTTGTTGGGTTTTATGCCCTAAAACTCTTAGATAGTGAATGTAAACAAATTGTATACTTGTTTCAATAAAGTGTTATCGAGTTTCTACAATAAAGTGTTATTGTTAAATATTGCACAATTTGACCCAAATCCAATAAACTAAGATCCAAGGTTGTTTATATGTAACTTGAACTAGTATGTGGGGACATACGGGGATCGGTGTTCAAGTAACAACCTAAAAGGTCTATAGTATAGGGATAAGGATGGGTACCTTATCCTGATAACACTATGTGATACGACCCACTTTGTATTCGATACAGACGTATTGATCCAAGGCGTCTATGTAGGAGACATGCGAGCCGGGGTATCCTATGCAATGAGTTTGCATAAGACCGGACCACGAAATAGTCAACCATAGTTACAACACCGTTAACTAGTTAGGTTACTGTTTCAATAGGATAACCTAGGTAACTCAGTCTTAATCCTGAGTGTGTCATGAACTCCTTCTCATGAGCGATTGTCCTTTGATTAGCATGGGTGAGAGTGGCCAATACGCTATGTCTTCCTTTTTGGGGACAAGACCGAGTGAGAGGCTGGGGACATGACAACACAAGAAGGAATTCACTCATTCCCGCTTCTAGGAGAAGTAGATGAGTGTTTCCTTAAGTGGTGACTCCGGGACTTGAACAAAGGGATCCCGCTCTCTCACTGGCTCGAGAGGGACTTTCTATTTAATGGTTGGACCATAAACAGGTTGTTCATTAGAGGAGCGTTGGTACTTAAGGAGACAAATGTAACACAGGGGTAAAACGGTAATTTGACCCAGCTGTGATTACGGACACTCGTGAATGATTGACTTACCGGCATAGGTCTACATCAATGGACACAGAAATGTTCTACAGTGAGAAGAGTTCAGTTGTGGGTCTTTAGTGGAATGACCCACAGTTAATGAATATTGGTTAACCTGATTAATGAGGTTAATATCATTGGAGCTTCTGATTTGTAGGTCCATTAGGTCCCCCTGCTAGCTCGTAAAGAGTAATTAGAAACTAATATATCTTGAGAGAATTTGAATAGTTCAAATTCATATTGGAAATTAAGTTAATTGTACGAGATACAAATTAATATAATGTATAGTGATGCGTTAAAATATAAAGTCTAATTTGAGATTAAACTTTATAATATTGAGAGATTGATATATTTGAAAGAGTTCAAATATATGTCTAATTAAATATATGGTATTTAATTAGAAGATGAATTAATTAATTATGAATTAATTAATTATTCAATTTAGTTTAAGTTAAATGAGATTTAATTAAATTATAGTCTATGAGAGAAATAAATATTTGAAGAAGTTCAAATATTAATATGAATTTGATTCATATTAAATTTATAGTATATAAGAGAATTTGAAGGAGTTCAAATTTAATATGAATTTGATTCATATTATAGAATTAATTAATTAAAGCCCTCAAATTAAATATATGATATTTAATTGGGTAATTAATTAATTAACTAATAGAAGGTCTGAAATTAAATATATGATATTTAATTGGTGATTAATTAATTAAAGAATTAATTAATTGGAAATTAATCAATTCTGAAAACGATTAATCACTTATGGAAGTAATTAATCATTTATGGAAATGATTTAATCACTTATGGAAGTGATCAATCATTTATGGAAAAGATTAATCAATTATGGAATTGATTGGTCATGGAATTGGTTGGTCATGGAATTGATTATTAATTATGGAAAAGATTAAATCAGTTATGGAAATAATTGATTTTAAATAAATATTTTATTCATGGTCTTTCTCCTATAAATAGAACACTAAACCTAGGGTTTAGGTACTACAACACAAGGCCACAAGAATGCACTCTTGCATTCTCTCTAGCCTCCCTCTCATATTCTCTCAACCCAAGAACTCTAGGGAGAATTTTCTCTCTAGAATTTTTCCCATTCAAGATTAGGCAGTCCCACAACTACGTTCCTAATCTCAGAGTCATAGTGGGGAAGATCAATTGGTGGTGTCCCAATTGTTGATGCTTGGTCCAAAATCAAGAAATGTGTCCGTTGAAGTATTCAGAGTCGTCAACGGAGGTATGTTTCTCATCGCTTAACATTTTGCCAATGTATTGGTATTTTGTAGAACAAAATTAATTTACGAACGGTCCAATTACGCTTCCGCTTTAACGAAATTAGGGAATTCCAAATCCTTCATATCCCACCCTCCCTGATCTCTTCTACTTAATAGAATGCAAGCACTCAAAGCCAAGAATAGCATTATCACATATATTCCTTCCCGGAACAAAAGCGCTTTGGGTAGGGGAGATAAATTGCTCAAGCACCCTTTTAAACCTATTAGCAATGGTTTTTTATATCAGTTTATAAATAACATTACATAAACTAATAGGCCTATAATCAGACAATAGGAGTCTAGCTAAGGTATTTATACCTCCAAGCTTATGGAGGTTCAAATATTTCGCGCCTAACAATTCTCATTATCATTAAGAACATTATATTCTTAGAAATGTTATTGAGATATTCCAAAAAAGAAATTAATGTTTTAAGGTCTTGTTTGATAACGATTTAGATTTTAGTTTTTTATTTTTGAAAATTAGGATTGTTTTCTTCTAATTTCTTTATTATGATTTTCATTTTTGTTAAGCACACATTTGAATTCCGGACCAATTTCTAAAAACAAAAACAAATGTTTGAAAACTACTTTTTTTTTAGTTTTCAAATTTTAACTTGATTCTTAAAAATATGGAAAGAAGGTAGATAACAAAACAAATGAACTTATAGGGGAGGTAGTGTTTATAAGCTTAATTTTAAAAAACCAAAAACCAAATTGTTATCAACATAGAGGCTAAGATTTTAAAATTCTTGGAATATAGTTGATCGCCTATACTGACAATCGTATTTTGATCATATCTTCCTCAATACAACTTTGTTTTAGTTATATGACCAGTCATTTTCATACGTTTTTTCATGTTATTTTCAACCATATGTATAAACTGAGCAAAATATTAAAAGTTCTTGACTTCTAATACCTCTTTAAGTTCAAAATTAGATAATTTCAATTATGAGGACACTAAAAGTCTATATCGTTTAATATTTTTCTCAGTTTATATGCATGGTTGTAAAGAACATGAAAAACGTATGAAAATGAGTGCTCATATAGCTAAAATAGAGTTGTATCGAGGGAGATATGATTAAAATACGATCGTCGATATAGGCGATTGCCTACTAAGCAATCATAGTAGGGTGATTGTCTGCTAGATGATCTTAGTAGGCAATCACCTATAATGACGTTCGTATTTTGATCATATCTCCCTTGATACAACTCTGTTTTAGCTACATGATCACTCGTTTCGTATGTTTTTTCATCTTCTTTACAACCATACCTATGAACTGAACAAAACCTTAAAGAATCTTTATTTTTTATCCAAAAATTGAAATTATCTAATTTTAAACTTTGAGATGTCATAACTTTGAGTTTCACTTTTCCAAACTAGATGGTTTTTTTTTTATTATTTCGTGTAGTTTTGTTTAGATATACATGTTGGAGTGTAGGTTGTTTGACTCTTTCACCTAGAAACAACCGTTTTCTTTCTCAATTTGGATTACACAATGTTATTCTTAAAAAAAGAATTCATTTTTTTGTGTCGTTGGTGCTTCAGCCACACGGTGGGATTGAAGAGAAGAAGGAAAAGAGAAGATAGAGAAGAGAGGGAAGAATATGAAAATGATAAAAAAGAGTCATGGTGGGATGAAAGAGAGACAAAGAAGAACATGATGGAGAAGAGAGAAAAAAAGAAGACAAAGATGAGAGAGAAGAGAGAAATTTGGGGTATTTGTTGTTTTTGAACCTACGGGTATAAAGGAATTTTCACACCTCAAAAGGTCAAAAGACTAGGTTTCAGAACACCAGGTCATTCTTGATAAAGTTTTTTGGATTTGAGTCATTTCCCGCAATTTCCCTTACTTTCTTCAATTAAATTTGACTCTTTGCATTAGTCTTGTTTTTAAGGTCTATTCATTCTTATCTACGCATCTTTTTCTTTTTGTAGACTTGTTTATATCCTATGGATCTAACCCCATAAAAAAAGATATATACAAGCTCTAACAAATATGGAGTACAAGGACTCTATCTTGAGATTCATGATTTGACCTATCGATCCTTATCAATATCTCTCATTGCTACGTTGAGATAACAAGCCCTCCTAGTATAGAAACTTGGGCTTTAATTAATCCCTCGTAATAGTTGAGTCATCTCATGATTTCCCCACCATGACGAGGCTTATCCAATTCATAACTTGGATCCATTTGACTCTCAAATGTAATTTAATTATTAACAACTTTTGTTAACTATTTAGTGGCTTCACTTTGAACCAACTTATTAACACTATTCTTTCTTTTTCAACCCTAAACCCTAAACCCTATCTTACCTTTTTCAAGGTTTATAATCTCTTACTTGTTTCTCCTTATAGAAAAGTGACATTTGTCATACAAATACCAAATTCCCTTGGATCGTATAAAAAACCATTATTTTTCTCCTTAGGGATAACTTACACTCATGTATATCTTTGAACATATTCCAACCTTTTCAGGTTTGATTAAGCATGCATGCTTAACATTCCAAATCTTGAAGTGTTATAAACTAGTTTTACTACTCTTCTATAATCTCAAGGTTGTCTGAGAGATACTTTTGGAAGAACTTGATGTGAAACAAGGAACATCTATTGTCATACCTCAAGGTCCAATTACAAGGTCGAGAGCCAAGAAGCTATAACAAGCTTTAATCACCTATATTCAACCTATGGTGAGCTCGTTAAAGGAAGTTCAAGGAGATGTTGGACTCTTTCCCTACATGATTTGCAAAGTTGAGATTCAAGATGGAGACACATTAAATGCATTTTGACTTGTATTTAATGAAGTCATAGTTGGATTTATGGAACTTAAAGTTTAACTTGGTGTTCACTTAAAAGAACTAAGTTGAACTAAAGTTACATCCAATAAGGTGAAGTATGAACTCAATTTACATTCAATGAAGTGGAGATGCATTCAATGAAGTAAAGTATAATTTTAAGCTTCATTCAAGACAAACTATGCTTCAATAATGGAACTCAAGTTCAAGCTACTCCAAGTTATGATTCATTAATCCATGGATGGTTACAAGATAACATATATTTAAGTTTTTCTTTGTCATTTAAACCATATTAATATGGGAGTTATGGTTGAATGTGGCTAGCCACTGTAACTCACGTAGATTTCACATTTACCAATTTAAGTAGTCAATTAAAGTTGTGTCTCTTGATCTTTTGTGACCAATTAGGTTACGGTTATCAAAGGCTATATAAAAGCCTTTTTTTTCTACCATTGTAACTAGAATTTTGAGTGGAATGAATTGAGTTTTCCAAATTGTGCAATTTCTTGTGTTTTAGATCTTGCATGCTAAAGTCGTTCAAGTGGTGTTGATCAAACCTCTTGTGGAAATCACGAGTTCAAAAACAAGTTTTCTGTACTCTTGATATTGATCATGAAGGTAATCTGTTCCAAATCTTTTCCTTGGGTTGGTTTCATATCGTTTTCAAAATTGAGATCTAAAGGTCTTATTTTTTAGTAAGGTTGTTAGATCCATTTCTTGGGAGTTTCATAACATTTGGTATCAGAGCTTCTTTGATTTCATAACAGGACTCGTGTTCACCATACAATTTTCATTGCATTTTCTAACCAGTCTAGTAATGGCGTATAACTCATATTATTGATCTGACCATGTCTAACAAAGTCTTGTTTCTCCTCTTGTAGCATAGTTTCAGACAATTATGCTTAGTATTTAAAGTTGGTATAAAATCCTATCAATTAGTCTTAGTGTAGACACCGTATTTGGTCCAGCTTGATTTTTAGTAATAATGTTTGAATTTTTCCAATATTTGGTTGTCAATTTGTTTTTTGGTATGTCAACAAGAGCATGGCTCAATTGGCATAAAGCTTGTATTTCGATCAAAAGGTCGAAGCTTTAAATCCTCTTCCTCACATATTATCAAAAAAATTTGTTTTTTGGTTTTCATTGTTTATTTTCATTTTCATTTTATTTTCTTTTTTATTTTTATTTAATTTATTTCTTTTTTTTTATAATTTTTTTTTCTTTGTCTTCCAGTTTCCACTTCCTTCTCCTTCTCCCTCTCCCTCTCCCCCTCATTCTCCCAACTTCCCACTCTCTCCCCCTCTTTCTCATCCCATTCCCCCCTCAACCGTTTCTCCAAGCTGTGGAGGAGAATTGAAGACAAGAACAAGGTGGTGGAAAATGGGAGAACAATGAGAGAAAGTGAAGAAATAATGAGTTATGAAAATCTAAGAAAGAAAGGGAGAGAAAGAGGTGAAGTTTGAGAGAGAAAAGAGTGAAATTAGAGAGAGAGAAAAAATTTAATCTTTTGAAAGATTGAGTTGCTCACTGCTTCGCCGCCACCACTCATCACATCGTTGCCGCTGTTGAAGACCTATGTCGCCGCCACTCCGACGAACTCCGCCACTAACCCAATCCCGATCCGACGTCTGCCGCCACCGCGAACTCCAACCATCTGAAGAACCAGGAGCAACTCTAACCAACATTCTAGTGAATTTCCATGGAAGAGAAAGGTAAATAAGAGTTAAGTGGAGGAAGAAAATAAAAAAGAAAAGAAGGAAATTGTGGTAAAAAGAAAAAGAGAAAGAAAGATAGTGAGGAAGAAGAAAGATGATGAAATGATGGTGGATCCCATTTTTTATTATTATTTTGTTATTTATCATTTCCTTTTATTTGTTCATTCTTTCTTATCTTTATTTAGTTTTTTATTTTTTAGGAAATAGCAAGATTTTTTTTAAGAAAGAGCAAGATTTTTTTAAAAGAAAACAAACTTCTTTTTTTCCTTTTAATTTTATGAATTTTGTTTTTTTTTTATTCCAAATTGAATTTTAAAGTTGAAATTTTCAAATCAATTCCAAATTGATTTTTTTTTCTTTTATTGAAATTTCCAAATCATTTTCAATATGTTTATAATGTGGATGTTCCAAACAAATTTCAAAATGATTTTTACTTTGGTCTTTCCAAACAAAGTTCAAAATGGCCAACATTTTTTTTTCCTAAAATAGATCTCAATTTGGGTTTAATTTGAAAATTTTTCAATTAAATTGACCAAATCAATTTCAATCTAGTTTCAAATCTTGAACTTATCGTGGTTCGAAATTGGAATTTTCAAATCAATGTTTATTTGGCTTTAAATTGGAAATCATTTTCAACTTTTGTTAAATTTGAAACAAATCAATGTCCATTTGGTTCTAAATGGGAAATAAATTTCAATTTTAATTAAATTGGAAATGTCTATGGACTTTAGTTAAATTGGAGTTCAATTTCAATTTTGGTTTACATTAAAATCTCAAAATCAATTTCAATTAGGCTTTAATATGAAATTTCTAATTTGAATTTTACATTGGTTTTAATTGACTTGAATTTGAATCAATGTCTTTAATTCACATTAGAGATCTCAATTCAGTTTCACAATTTAATTTTTATTTGAAGTGTTGGTTTCAATTCCATTTTGATTCTAAATTTGAATTTCCAATTTAATTTCTTTTAGGATTTTAAAAAATCAAAGTCAATTTGGTTTAATTTGGATTTCAATTCAATTTCATTTTGGTTTTAAATTGATTTCATTTCAATTAAGTTTAATTGGGAGTTTTAGAACTCAATTTCAATTTAGTTTTGATTTGAAATTTTCAAATAAAATTTTGATTTTAATTTGAATAAGTTGGTTAAGTTTGGGAATTATGGGATGAATGTCAATTGGATCCTAATTTGATATTCTCGAATGAATTTCAATTTGATTTTAATTTAGATTTTCAAAATTGATTTTAATTGGATATAAATTGGGTTTCTTAAATAAATTTCAAAATAAGTTTTGATTGAAAGTTTTGAAGTCAATCTTAATTTGGTTGATATTTGAATTCCAATTTTTCTTCAAACGATTTAAATTTGAAATACCCAAATGAATTTCAAAGTGAATTTTAATTTGGTATTTAAATTTGAACTGTTTAAATGAATCTCAAATGAGATTTAATTTGAAGTTTCAAATTTGATTTCAAGAAAAGTTTTTTTTAGTTGATTATGGAAACTTTAGGCTAATTTTGTCTAAAAACGGGTATTTAAGCTGACCGAAAGGGAACACCCTGCCTGGAAATTAGCCTAAATATTTTAGCAATCAACTTGAATTTGGTCTTAATTTAGAATTTTTGAAATCAACTTCAATTTGACTTTAAATTGGATTTCTCCAAACAATTTCAAAATGACTTTTAAACTGAGATTTCCAATTGAATTTCAAATTGGTTTTAGTTTGAATTTCTAAATTATTTAACTTTCTTTCAATTGATTTCAAATTCTTTATTTTAATTTTTTTTAGCTTTGAAATTTCTAATTAGTTTTTTAACTTGGAAAATAAAAAAAGATTTCTTTTTGTTGAATGGTGTCATACCACTCATTATTAATTCACATTTTATTCCTAAAATGTGAAATAATAGACATGAGACAAATAATATCATGTAAAACCTATGACGGAGTTGAGATAATTTCTCAAATTCTTGAGATGACAAATTTTCTTTAATTAAAAGAAAATTCCCACATGACAAGCGATTATTGGGTATAACCCCACTCACTACATCAAATCCTTACTTTATTTTTTAAAGCTAAGGTAAGATCAAGTGAGACATTTGTTATTTGATTTTTCTTTCATTAAAATAAAGGACCGTTTCATGTTATAAAAGGATAATTTTAAAATAAAATGTGGTAACCGTTTTTAAACGGGTGTTGTAGGGGTGCTAACACCTTCCCTACGATCAATCGACTCCCGAGCCTAATTTTTGGTTTTCAAAGACCGGGTTTTCTTTAAAACGGGTGACCAATCACACCCCAAGATGATTGGTGGCGACTCCAATCCTCTACTCTCGAAAGGGACCCTTAGGAAAGGGTGTCGGCCGCTCCACGTCGCGATGACGTTACGACAACTTGGCGACTCCACTGGGAACTTTAGAGAGTCAAGCCACTTCAATTTTATTTTTCTATTATCCTTTTATTAATTTATTTGGTCCATTATGTTTTTTTTTTTTTTTTGTATAATTTATTTCTGTAATTTTACTTTGGAAAAAATACACTTTTAGTCCCTGACGTTTGGATTAAGTTTCATTTTGGTCCCTGAATTTTCAAATTCAACAATTTAGTCCCTGAGGTTTGATTTTAGTTTCATTTTAGTCCCTCCATCCAATTTTCCGTTAATATTTAACGAAATGCTGACGTGACACTAATTTTTTATTAAAAAATTGTTTTTTGAAAATTTTAAAATAATAATATATTAAAATAATAAAAATAAAATTTTTTATATTATTTTTATTATTTCTTTCCTCTCTCTCATCCTCCTCTTCTTCTTCATCTCCATTCTTCTTCTACATTCTTCTTCTTCAACAACACCGGTGCCGGCGACCATCGCTCTCCGACGGTCGGCGGCCGGAGATTTTTTAAAAAAAAAAAAAATTGAGGAGGCCGCGTGGCAGTTGGAGGACCTCCATACCCGTATCTCCATGTTTTTCGCCAAACTTGTCGAAAAACGCAGATATGAAATGGATGGTCGTGGGTCACGGATCGGTTGCAGATCTGAAATGGATGGTGGGTTACGACATCTCTTGTCTCTGATCTTTCTCTCGCAAACGGCCGACCGTGGATCTACAAACCGCTAGTCGTGGATCTACGAACCCACACTAGTCGTCAAAGAGCAACATATCGTTCCCTTTATAACATTTGGATTAGAATCCGTCATAGGTTTGAATAATTAAATAGGATTAGAATCGATGATGTAGTAGTGTCGACCTTCGAAGGGACATAATTGCCCTCGCATAGGCGCATGAAAAATCCTCACTCAGATTAGTTCATCTGTTATTTTATAACATTTGGATTAATTTGGGAGCCTTTTATCCATTAGAGTTAGAATCTTTCTACACTCACTTCATTCTCATAGTTCTTGGTCATTTATTTTGTACTAGTTTGAAACTACGTGCGTTGCACGTGTTATAATACCTTTTAAAGTATAAGTAGTTAATTAGAAAATTTGAAATATGACTTGATAATGTACCAAAATCTCCTAAGGATACATTAGTCTACTTGAAAAAGAAATAAGAATGAATTATATATATTTACACTAAATGAAAAGACTATATTTACTCACATTACTGAAGATGGAGTAGGAAATTACTGAAGATGGAGTAGGAATGGGTCTTCTCCTATGTTGGGTAGGAATGAGTCTTCTCCCACTTAGTAGGAATGAGTCTTCTTCCACTTCGAATAATCTAAGAGATAAGATTTTTTTAAAAAAAAAAAAACAATACAAACGTGGAGAAGAAAAAATTATTAAAAACTATTATTATCTTTTTTATTTATTTGAATTTACTTCGAATAGTTTATTTTATTTATTTGAAATTTACTTTGAATAATTTAAAAAATGTGATTAAAAAATAGAAAACTAACAATTAAACTTGATAATGAATGATCTATCCGAGAATTTGAATAATTAAATAGGAAGGACAAATGAGGAATTTGAAGATTAAAAAGGGGCAAAAAAGGAAATCAAAAGTTTCTCCCCTTAAGCACCTTTTAATATAGTATAGATTATCATTATTTTTGTTTTTTTTTTTAAAAGAAGATGGGTTAATCATGATAATTAGGTTTCAACTCTTTTTAACTGATGTCATCTTACCTTTTTAAAAAGTGTTTTATTAAAAAATGAAGTCATTTTTATCCTAGTTGGTTTGAAGAAAAAACTTCTTTAAGAAATAAAGGAGTCATCCTTTTTTTTCTTTTTTTTTTTTTTTTTCTTAAAAGGGCTTTCTTTAAAAATAAAAGTCTTTCTATCTTCACTTGTTTTTTTTTTAAAAATAAAAAATTCAAGTATTCTTATCTCTTCCCTTTCTTTTAAGGGTAATTCTCTCTTTCTTTTGGATTTTTTTAAGGGAGAAAATCTCTTCGAAATGAAGGTTTTTTTTTTCATCCTCTTCAATTATTTTCCAACTTGTTCAGTCCTTGGCCATTTTTTTTATCTCATTCCCCTTAGGTCATGCATCACATTCGAAATTAGTAATGCCGACCTTCGAAGGGACATCATTGCCCTCGTGTAGGCGCATGCAAATTTTTGCTCAAGTTAATTTAATCGTTATTTTATAACATTGAATTAATTTGGGATTTTTTTTTTCCAGGATTAGAATTTTAATCCTCATTATCCTCACCCCTCATGTTAATTCATTTGTTATTTTATAACGTTTGAATTTGACACCATTTTCTCTTCTAGGATTAAGATTTTATCCTCACATCATTCTCCATCACTCAAGTAATTCCATTGTTATCAGATTATATCCTTTGTTTTCTAGGAGTGAATTAGAATTTTAATTTCACATTATCCTCACTTTAAAACTTGAGTGAATCTCTCATTTTAAAATTTTTATTTTTCCATTTTTTTAAGAAATAAATTGTGGAGATAATTTTTTACCTTGAAATAAATTCTCCATATACCTTTCAGGAAAAGGAAAAATTCTTAGATTTTTTTTTCTTTTCTCCTTATAGATTTAAGTTGCACATCTAGCAAATATTTGAGTCTTAAGTGTCATGCATATAGTTTAGGTTCATCTCATTCACGACTTTTGGGATCATACTTTCCATGATGAAGTAGTGTCGACCTTCGAGGGGATATAATTGCCCCCGTGCAGGCACATGAAAAATCTTCACTTAAGTTAATTCTTTGTTATTTTATAACATTGAAATTAATTTTTGAACTCTTAGAGGTTCGAATTTCTCACTTTATTAGGGTTAGAATTATCTTCCATCACTCACATAACAATATTTTCTTCACAGACTATCATCTAGGTTTAGAACATTCGTACAATAGAGTAGTGTCAATTTTTAATACCCTCGTTCCTCATATATATCCACTCATTCATCATAAGGATCCCGCATCTTTAAAACAAGAGTGTCATGCATTTGGATCCATGTTCACATTTGCGTAAAGTTGTGACACATTGACTCTCATGCAAACACAAAGAATATTTCACTCATGTTCATGGTTAGGAGACATTTTTCTCTTTATATGCATTTAGGGCTTTGTATGCATTTTTCATGCATTTCAATCCATGTTTACAATTTACACATTTTTCTCATACATCATTATCTTATATTTCATGTTAAGGTCGTTTTTTTTTTTAAAAAAAAAAATCTTCTTGCATTTTTGACTCAATAATGGCATAGTATCTTCTCATGCATCAATTTTCATTCTTCGATCACATCATTCACTTGCATTTCATGAAAAAAAAAAAAAAACTTGCACAATCCTTTTTATCTTTTTTGTAAAAGCAAATGGCTCAACAACCACATGTTCATCGTTCTTACCGACTACAAGGCAAAGACATAGAATGACAGAATGTTGAGCAGTCTCATGAACAAGCCATGAAAATTCTCTCTTTTGGAGAATGATGAAACAGTAGCAGATGTCTCTCAACCTGACATCCCAGTCAATAATCCTAGTGACTCACCTCATTCGCACGAGTAAAAAATATCTCTTTGTTAGCCAACTAGAGATTTCACTCAACCACAGTCATCACCCCCCCTTCAGCAAGTTATCAGTTTTCATTTTTTCAGGAGGACCAATCTAGCATAAGCCGTCAAACTGAATCTGCGTTCCAGAAACCTATCCCACTGAAAGCAACTTCCAATATTCCTAAACTTCATGATCCTGTAATTTGAAGAGCCTTGATTGGAAAAGGTAAAAAGGCTATTACCAATGGAAAGGTTGAAATGCTTGAGAAGAAACTGACATCTTTGGTAATGTTGATCCTACCCAATTATGCATGGTGTCGAACGTGATTATTCTACCCAAATTCAAAGTACCCAAGTTTGGAAAATATGATGGGACATCTTGTCTCAAAAGGCACCTCGTTATGTATTACCGAAAGATGTCAGGTTATTCTCAAAATGACAAGTTCCTCATACACTATTTTCAAGATAGTTTGATTGGTCTAGCATCTCGTTGGTATATGCAATTAGACATACACACATTCGTTCTTGGAGGAGTTTGGTTGATTCCTTTTTGAAGCAATACAGGCATAATGTAGACATGATTCCTGATCGATTAGACTTGCAGAACATGGGGAGAGAAAGGAAGCAGAGAGCTTTAAAGAATATGCTCAAAGGTGGAGGGATACAGTTGCACAAGTACACCCACCTTTAACTAACAAGGAATTGACAACTATATTCCTTAATACCCTTGAATCTCCCTACTATGATCTAATGATAAGAAATGCATCCACCAATTTTTCAGACATCATGATGATTGGAGAAAGAATAGAATACGGGGTTAAACATTGAAGGATATTCGATAGTGCAATTGAATCAATCTTCAATCGAAAATGAAGAAGACTGCTCAAGGGATCAACAAGTCCAAGTAATATTTTCTATGCCACGACTCATGCACAACTACAAAGAAAATCAGCAAAGTTCTCCTCAAAGCAATTTGCTTATTCACCTATTTTGCAACATAATCCACAACCAACAAGGTTGGTTGTATCTTACAATCATAATGGTAAAAAGCAGCAAAGGTGGTGAATGTTCATCCAGTACCAATTGCATTTATCGAGGTTTCGTCGTGCTTATTGAGGAAAAACCTATTGGTGCTCATGCTTACAATACCAACTCAATCTCTCCATACCCAAAGTAGTGTGATCCCAATATCATGGAAGAGCTTTAGGCCATGCTTGAAAGAATCGAAGCATCATGTGCAAGATCGAATGAAGGCAGTTAAGGCATTAATCACTAGAGTTTGGGGCTTCTATTCCTCATGAGAAGAAATATTTAGTGTATCTAATTATTCTTCATTAGTAATAAAGTCTACTTCTCTTTGAATTGAGTTAAGATTATGAAAATTCAAAGATAGAGAAGGGCTCATGACTCAGGAACACATGCATGAAATATGATTGTCATAAGTTAGCTAAGTAGTTGGAAAGAACATGGGCAAGTGGAAATCAAGCTATTTTCTTTTGGTCGAGGTTTCATCATACATGCATTTATGCATTATTCATTTCATATGTTTTTTTCAAAAGAAGAAAGTGATTTTTTTATTGCAAGCAAAAGTAAAACCATATGTTCCAGAAAATTTTTAGGATCAAAGCTTACTTTGATCATTCTTGTCAGTTAAGAGCTTAGCTTATCTTGGAGAACCATAGTGAGTTTCCATTTGGAGGAAATGAAAAAAAGAAGAAGAAAAAAGAAGAAAGAAGAGAAAAGAAAAAAAAAAAAAAAAAAGAACGAATGCTCTCACTACTCTCACCGAGAAAAAGGAATTAAAGTGGTCAAGTCTCAATCATTTTTGTTGCCTTCTAAATGGTTTTCACACTCCATTATTGCAAAACCATAGTCTCAATTAAAGGCAATTTTATACTGACCTCCATATTTCTCATGTGTTAAAATGTCATTTTACCATACCTCCTCGAACAATGTTTGAATTTTCACACTAGGGTAAATACCCCTTATAGTGAGGATCTAAAATTACTCACTGAAAAACCTTGAGCCTAACCCACCGCACATGTGATTTTGTGATAAGCCAACATGAATTACTGATTCACCATCAAACCCTTTGCTAAATTTATCACGTATAGCTGCAGTGAATCTCCATATTTGTCTACCCACTTGAGAGCCTTTTGCTAAGCCTGTCACATCTACATGTGGCAAACATTTCAAATATCCATCAAATATTACCAAGAGACCTTCAATAGTAATGAAATAGGGATTAAACTCTCATGATTTACTGCTTCATAATCAAGACTTGTAGTTCTTTGAGTATTCCTATATTTCAATTCTTTTTTTCAATCTACACTCTTCCTACCATTTCTATCTTTTGTCTTCTCTCCTTTTATTAGAAGATGATTCCAAAACTAAGGACGATAATCTTGAGAACTTGGACTTAGTAACTTGAGAACTTGGACTTAGTAACTTGAGAAATTGTCTCAAAGTTTCAAATTCTTTCAATGAGTTTTGCCTGAGAAATAACCTTATCATGGTACTAAGGAGCATTGACAAAGAAACAACATGGAGTGATTATTGAAGTTGCAAAGGATGACTTACACATGATTGATCTTCTATATGTAATTTCGCCATATTCTACTAGTCATGGAAAATATATTTGGCCTAAAAAAAGAGAAAATGAAAAAAAAAGAAGAAAATAAAAAGGAAAGAAAATAAAAAATGAAAAAAGAAAAAGAAAAAAAAAAGAAAAAGAAATGTACAAGGTCAGGATAATTCTTAAATTGCATGATTGAGGCAATCAATATAGATCAAGAGGTCATACCTACAAAACGATTTGAAGATTTTCTTTGTCAGTCGTCAACTGAGCAAAAATCTTCATTGCTACACTAGAGCAAAGCCATCATCACTAGACTGGGGCAAATCCATCGTCACTAGACTGGGGCAAAGCCAACATTATTAAATTGGAGCAAGAACCTTCATTGCTACACTGGGACAAAGACATCGTCACTAGTCTTTGGCAAAGCAATCATCAATTGAGCAAGAACCTTCATTGTTGCGCTGGGGCAAAGCTTTCATTTTTATGTTGGGGCAAAGCCATCATTATTAAAAGGTAGCAAGGGCCTTCACTACTACACTAGGGCGAGGTCATTCAACCATTTATGCAAGTTTTTTTAGACTGGGGCAAAGGCCAAGTTAAAAGAATCACACTTCTCTTACGAAAAATCTTTCAATCTCGAGCGATTCTCCACATTCAAGAATAAAAGGAGGAACCAAATTTTCATAGAAGAATCACATTCAGGCAAAGGACAATCACAGCAATTAGGGTTTTTCATCAAAGATCTCGAGTTGACTTAAAGAAAGAATGAGATATATGAGATGATCTCTTGAGGAGCTACTCTTTGTTCTCATAGTGGCTGTTCAAAGAAATGGGGTCACGTTAGCACATATTTTTCATTTTAATCATATTCTAATTATGTGAACGTTCAAAATTATGTTCAATCTCTTATTGTTCAAGAGATTTTTTATAAAGGCGTTTGTGATCCATATTTGCCTTCTTCATTCCTTTTTCTTCGAAAAAGAAACTTGGTTTCTTTCTTTGCTCGACTATTATCATCGTTTGTCTCTAAGCCAAATTAATCTTCTTGTATCCAATCTTTTTGTCCACTACAAGACTAAGGTTATGAAGCAGTTGAATCAAGTAAGATGTTTAATGCTATGAGTTACCATTGATAGTTCTCTAAACTAGCACATGAGACACTTCTAAAAAATCCACCATACCCGATATGATTGAGCAATCTATGATTGATATATATGTTTTCTTTAAGATTGAGCAATCTCTGACTAACATACATGCATGGTCCCTTTTAGGTGAAGACATTAAAAAAAAAAGAGAAAAGAAACAAGATAAACAAAAAGAAAGAAATGAAAGAAAGAAATGGAAAAAAAGAATATTTCCTCCAATGATGACTACGAAGTTCTCCTTTGATTCCTTTCTAAATATTGATTGATAAGAATGATGAAAGTAAGCAATGATGATCATTTTGTTAAATATGGAAAACATATTTGGTTATCTTAATTGATTTCACAAATCAAGCCCTTCACTAAGCCACAATTAATGATATAGGCTGTTATTTGTCCAAACGATAATTTGTCCCATTCTATGCCATTCTCATAATGATTATTGAGGGCTGTATATACCCTTTCCACCACAAAACTGGGAAGTCCATCTATGAACTTTTCTTTCCAGTGTTGTGTATTGATGTCTGTCATATAATAGACTCTTGCTAAGAACATATCTTTATACCATTTAAAATTTGCTAGATTTGTACACCTTAAATTCTTTAGAATTTTTCTTTGATTGTCTTCGAATAGGGTACTGGATCCTGTAGTAAAATGGAAGGATATTGCATAGATCAGTGTTTCTACTGTGTCTTCTATTTCTTCTTCTACTTTTATTGTCTTGGTAGTAGAAGTTGACGGCCTGCTTTGGAGGACGTTAGTGATTTCAATTTTGACTTCTTTGGTTCTTTTGACCTTAGATTTGTGTCCTTTTATATTGGCTTTTGATTCAGTAGACAGAGCTTCCCACCAAGCTTTCAGCATTCCTGAAAACCGTTTACAATCATTTTTGCTGCTTCATGATTCGTATGATTAGTAGCTTCATAAGCAGCTGTTGCTATTAGCATTTCGTTTAGCATGTCTGTAATTTTTTTATCAGACATTTCATCTATATTCCAAACATATAGGGAATTGCCATCGTATTGAGTATTTCTCAGAAATTTGTAATTTTGTTCGTAATTTAAATCTGGCATAGTAAGTTTATGGTACTAGTTTAAATTATCATTTGGATTGGTTGTTCTATAATTTCTAATTCGGTTTAATCCTTGAGATTCTTCTGTTTGAAGGATCGAAAATTGTTTTATTATTGAGTCTATGTCACTATCATTAAGGACGTTTATTTGATTTGAAGTTTCTCTTGAGGTTTCTCCTCCTAAGTTTAAGGCTTTTAACCCTTTATCAATTTCTTCTATAATTTGAGTTTTTGATGTTTTTAATTTGACCTTGTCTAGAGGGCTAAACAATGATTTTACTAATGGTTTTGGAGGATCTATTAATTCTTCTAACTTATATACTTGTTCTGCTATTGAAGTTGACATTCTATTTGAATAATTATTTTGAACTTGCATACTTTTAATTTCTCTATTTGTTGGAGGCTTAGTTTCTTCTGCCTCTTTAATTAATTGAAAGGGCTTGGCTATAATTTTCTCATTATAGAAGCTATCGAATTCGACGTCTTCCATTGGAGAGAAATCACTTTGAATTTCTCCTCTTCTTATTGTTTTCCATTTTTCTTTTTCTTTTATGGTGCAAATATGAGAATATTCTTCTCTTTGATTGAACCATCTAAAAAATGATATATGTTCTTGGAGTTTTTCTAGAGTCCTAAAATACTCTTCTTTAAAGTTTTTTCTTTGTTCTTCTGTGTATGATTTAAAGAAGCATTTTCTATCTTCTTTATTTTCTTGAGCCATAAATTCCTGTTGTAAGGCTTGTTTGTCTATTTTGAATTCATTTTCTGAAATTATGACATTCAATTGACTTTTAAATATTAATTCTGTTTCCATATCAGTTTGGGTTGGAGAAGGTGGTTTTTCTTCTTCATATTGAAGATTTGGGATTCCGTGTTCTAATTTTACTAACTTAATTCTTAATGAATTTTTCCTATTTAAATTTTGATAGGCTTCTGGCCTTATACCAGAAGTACTTGGTCTTGAACTCATGAATTCTTTTTTACTCATGTTTTCTTTCACCACAGGGAATTGAGGTATTTCATCTTCAAATTTTATTTCTACTCTCCCATCTGGATGTTCTATTATATGGGAAAATTCATTTTCTCTTTTTTGAGGGGCAAATATATTATTGATTGTCCATTTTGGATTTCTCGTTATATCATCCCATGATAGCATTTTTGGAATACTAACAGAGGATTTGTTGATATTTGTTTCTATAAGCATAGTTTTTCCCTTTGGGGATTGGACCAATGCTTTTGGTTCCATTGAAGATGTTAATGTTGTATATGTTATTTTGTATAAAAGTGTCATCTTTTTTAACACCTTCTTCAAAGTTTAATCCTTGTCCTGTAATATCAAGACTTAAGGTTTTGAGAATATGGGGGTTATCTAGAGCCACCATAAAATTTGGATAGCAGGTAAAATATACTGGTCCTTCTGCTAAATTTGATTCTATTATTCCTAATAGAGATTTAGTAAAATCTTTATGACGTTTGTCTCTAAGAATTGCTAGGACAAGAGTATCTAATCCTGTTCTAAACATTGGTCTAAGAGCAACTTGAACTACTCCTATATGTAAAAATTGAAAATCTTTCCTATGTTTTAAGATATCATCTTTTGGAAATAATTGAATAGAATCAACGTTTCCATATACAGGAATTTTTCTTTCAACAACTTTTATACATTGTTGTTCTCTAAAATTGAATGTAATATGTTTTGTAAATTTTACGTGGTAGATTGATAGGATTTATCCAAATAATGTAATTAATAGGTGTAAACATTGTAAATATTCTAAGTTTACACTGTAAATACATTTCTGCTAGTCAGCACTTTGAAGAAGTTATTTTGAAGCAGCAGAGCAATTAAAGTGAACATTCTGAGATCTTGAAAACGAAGATCGTTGGTAATTCTCCTAGTTTGTGAGGACCTAGTTTGGTGTTCCAGGCAGTAAGTCCTAATGATGAGGCAGTGAGTCCGTTGGTAAGCTAGTAATCAGCCTAGGGTGATCAAACGAAGAGAAGAATCAATAATTTAGCCGACAAGATATCAAATCAGATCAAAATAAAAGTTGCATGATCTTCTCCAATATTGATTGGTATCGTTATCTTTTCTATCGTTATCTTTTCTATCCTTATCTTTTCCATGTAAAAATTACGTATAAGCAATATCTTGCTTCCTTCCTATGCAAGATCATTATGTCTTTTACTTCTTCTTTGATTTTACATTTTGTTGTTTTTCACTTTTGTCTTTACTTTCATTCCTTTGTACATTTTTGGTTTATAATGTTATGTGGTATTCAAACTAAATGGCCATAAGCGCAATAAAGACTAATGAATTTAGAGTTTTTTTTTTAAAAAAAATAATTTAGAGTTATTGTAATGGGTAGCAAATATAGCAAAATTAAAAAAAAATGAAAATATGATAAATCTGTTAAATGAATTTTTTATTCCCATTTTGCCATAGTCAGTGATAGAAGTCTATTAGTTACTATCATTGATAAAATTCTATTTGTAATATTTACTGATAGTCTGATATCATTTATTAGAATTTTATCTATTATTTTTTTTGCTCAATTCATTTATGTTTTTATTAATAAGAAATAAATTTGATTTCTCATGTCAATTGGATCTGTGGCGCAATGGTAGCGCGTCTGACTCCAGATCAGAAGGTTGCGTGTTCGATTCACGTCAGGTTCATTTTTTTCCTTCCAGAAAGTTAAATTTGTTATAGGTTATTGTAATCGGTAGCAATTTATGTTTTCCTATTTGCAAATATAGAAAATTTGAGAAATAATTGCAAATATGGCAAATTTGTTAAATGAATTATTATTATTCCTTTTTTGCACTTTATTCTATTTGTGACTATCATTGAGAGAATTCTATATGTGATAGTCATTGATAGATTGATATCATTTATTAGAATTTAACTATGTTTGTATCATGACCACCAATGAAAAACACAAATGCAAGAGGAATCCAAATGAAAAGAAATTGAAATGCTCGAATTGAACTAAATTTTCTGTATTAAAATCTATCAATGAGTATCACACATAGAATTCTATTTGTATTGAAGTCTATCAGTTGAGTTTATCACTTATCGATGATAGACTTTAATCACTGATAATTGCAATTGTGATTAAAGTCTATCAGCGATAGGTTGCTATGATTGATATATATGTTTCCTTTCAGATTGAGCAATCTCTGATTAACATACATGCATGGTCCCTTTTAGGTGAAGACATTCAAAAAAAAAAAAACAAACGAGAAAAGAAACAAGATAAACAAAAAGAAAGAAATGAAAGAAATAAATGGTAAAAAAGAATGTTTCCTCCAATGATGACTACGAAGTTCTCCTTTGATTCCTTTCTAACTATTGATTGATAAGAATGATGAAAGTAAGCAAGGATGATCATTTTGTTAAATATGGAAAACACATTTGGTTATCTTAATTGATTTCACAAATCAAGCTCTTCATCATCGTTCGCATCGTTATTTCTCACAAAAAATTTGTTTTCATACCGTGGAGTTGGTGAAAATAGATCACATGAATATCATGCATACATGACACTCATTGATCTACCGTTGGTATGCATATGCATCCCCTATATCTTGCCTTTAGAGTCGAATTTATTGACTTGGCCAATTCATCATCAGGGCATAGGTCGTCACACATGGTTAGTTGCATTATCATTATTTAGAGTGGTAAATGAGCATGTTCAATCCATGACATTGGGGCAAAAGCACACATATATTTCACGTAGGATATTCACATGAAAATAGTGTTTCATATCTTGCATAAATGTTATAGCTTGCATTTGCATATTTACACAACCTCTTTTTTGAGTGTGTTATCTATCATTTCAAGATGGTTTTTCATATGTAAAACTCACTTTTCATGCATGTGGGTATACTCCATTCACGAGAATTCCCAATATGTTCAAAAGAGTCTTTTTTCTTATAATTGATTCTTTTTCTTTTCCGACAACTAAGTTTTGAAATAAAAACCCTTGTCTCATTTTAAAACAAATTCCTGACATATGAAATCCCTGTTTTAAAATATTTCATTTTTGGCAACTAAGCTTTGAAATAAAAACTGTTGTCTCATTTTAAAACAAATTTCTGAAATACGAAATCCCTGTTTTAAAATCTGTCATTTTCTGCAACTAAGTTTTGAAATAAAAACCGTTGTCTCATTTTAAAACAAATTTCTGATATACGAAATCCATGTTTTAAAATCTTTCATTTTCGACAACTAAGTTTTGAAATAAAAATCGTTGTCTCATTTTAAAACAAATTTCTGAAATACGAAATCCCTGTTTTAAAATATTTCATTTTTGGCAACTAAGTTTTGAAATAAAAACCGTTGTCTCATTTTAAAACAAATTTCTGAAATACGAAATCCCTGTTTTAAAATCTGTCATTTTCGGCAACTAAGTTTTGAAATACAAATCGTTGTCTCATTTTAAAACAAATTTCTGAAATACAAAATCTTTGTTTTAAAATCTGTCATTTTCGGCCACTAAGTTTTGAAATAAAAACCATTGTCTCATTTTAAAACAAATTTCTGAAATACGAAATCCTTGTTTTAAAATATTTTCATTTTTGGCAACTAAGTTTTGAAATAAAAACCGTTGTCTCATTTTAAAACAAATTTCTAAAATACGAAGTCCCTGTTTTAAAATATTTTCGTTGTTGACAACTAAGTTTTGAAATAAAAACTGTTGTCTCTCTTTTAAAACAAATTTCTGAAATACGAAGTTCCTGTTTTAAAATCTTTTTCTTTTCGGCAACTAAGTTTTGAAATAAAAACCGTTGTCTCATTTTTAAAAAAATTTCTGAAATACGAAGTCCCTGTTTTAAAATATTTTCCTTTTCGACACTTAGCCTAAATATTTTAGCAATCAATTTTAATTTGGTCTTATTTTAGAATTTTTGAAATCAACTTCAATTTGACTTTAAATTGGATTTCTCAAAACAATTTCAAAATGACTTTTAAACTGAAATTTCCAATTGAATTTCAATTTGGTTTTAGTTTGAATTTCTAAATGATTTAACTTTCTTTCGATTGATTTCAAATTCTTTATTTTAATTTTTTTAGCTTTGAAATTTCGAATTAGTTTTTTAATTTGGAAAATAAAAAAAGATTTCTTTTTGTTGAATGGTGTCATACCACTCATAATTATTAATTCACATTTTATTCCTAAAATGTGAAATAATAGACATGAGACAAATAATATCATGTAAAACCTATGGAGTTTAGATAATTTCTCAAATTCTTGAGGTGACAAATTTTCTTTAATTAAAAGAAAATTTCCACATGACAAGCGATTATTGGGTATAACCCCACTCACTACATCAAATCCTTACTTTATTTTTTAAAGCTAAGGTAAGATCAAGTGGGACATTTGTTATTTGATTTTTTTTTCATTAAAATAAAGGACTGTTTCATGTTATAAAAGGATAATTTTAAAATAAAATGTGGTAATCGTTTTTAAATGGGTGTTGTAGGGTGCTAACACCTTCCCTACGCTCAATCGACTACCGAGCCTAGTTTTTGGTTTTCAAAGACCGATTTTTCTTTAAAACGGGTGACCAATCACACCCTAAGATTATTGGTGGCGACTCCAAACCTCTCCTCTCGAAAGGGACCCTTAGGAAAAGACGTCGGCCGCTCCGCGTCGCGATAACGTTGCGACACTTAGTACATAAGGTTATGTACTTTCCACCATGATCTAACCATATTGACTTGATAGACTCACATAATTGATTTTCAACTTCAATCTTACTTTTCTTGAACTTTTCAAAAATTTAAATGTAGACTTGTATTCTCTCAAGTAAATATATTTATATCTTGAATAATTCATCAACTAGAGTGATGAAATATTCATAACCTCATTGTGGCTGTGACATTCACCAAACCATTTGGGTCAGAATATGTAAGCTCAAATTGTTACTTGGCATTGTAGCCTTTTTCAACAAAGGCCTATTGATTATCTTCCATGAAAGCCAAGATTTATAGATAGGTAAAGTAATTAACTCCAACTTTTAGAGAATCATCACATTTTACTAGTCTTTTAATTTTATTCAAAGTTGATAGGAATCAACCTCAAAAGTGCCAAAGTTTGTAATGTTTCTTATAGAATTATTACAAAGGTCCCATAGAAAACCGGTTTAAGAATGTCTTGAATGATATTATTGATGAGTGTCAATCAGCATTTATACCGGGTCGTTCAATTTTTGATAATATGATTATTGGTCATGAAACTCTTAATTTTATGCATAAGCAGAAACGAGGATAAAAGGGGTATGTTGCCTAAAAACTAGATATGAGTAAAGCCTATGATAGTAGAATGGAGTTATCTTAGTAATGTTATGTCTAAGTTGGGTTTTCATTCGGATTGGATTGAGTTGATAATGGATTGCATTTCTAATGCCACATCTTTAGTAATTATTAATGGTAAGGCTATAGGCTACATTAAGCCTTCTAGGGGTTTGCGTCAAGGTGATCCTTTATCCCCTTACCTGTTTCTCATATGTACAGAAGGTTAATCCTCATTATTGATATTTGCTCATTCTAAAGGGATTACTGGGGTGGCAATTGTGAGATCGTGTCCAAAGGTCTCTCATTTATTTTATTATTTTTTTTTTTGCTGTTGATAGTATCATTTTCTTAAAAGCCTCTACTATTGAATTTGGAACATTTAAAGTCATTCTGCAGGATTATGAACGGGCCTCAGACCAGTGTAATAACCTTGGTAAATCGATGGTGTGGTTTTCCCCAAATGTCGAGTCAGATGTGAAATCTTATCTAGTTGATATTATTAAGATGAAGGTGGTGTCAAATCTGGGAACATACTTAAGCTTACCATCGATGTTCACTTGTGGAAAGAATAAGGACTTTAAGTTTCTGTTGGGTAGGATTTGGAATATTTTGTAGGGTTGGAAAAGTAAGTTTTTTTTTTAGGAAGAGGAAAGGAAATCCTTATCAAGAATATTGCGTAGGCAATAACTACCTATGTCATGAGCTGCTTTCGCCTTCTTAAAGGTATTTTGTCAAAAATCTCTGCTTTGTGTGCTAGGTTTTGGTGAGGTTTAGATGACGAGCATAGGAAAATACATTAGATGAAGTGGGAGGAGTTATGTAAACCGAAGGAAGTGGGAGGTTTGAATTTTCGAGATTTGGAAGGTTTCAATCAAGCTGAAAGGTCGCTATTTTTCTTCTACCTCGCTTTTAGACGATACGACCCTAACTAACTCATCTTACTTTTGGAAGGGGTTTATCGGTTTAGATTTGTTGAAGTATGGGATGCTGAAAATTTTGGGGAATGGACAATCTATATATTTGTTTAAGGACCCTTGGATTCCTTGGCCAGTGACTTTAAGAGTGGTCTTAGTAGGTGACAGAGTGGAAAATATGCGGGTTGCTAAGTGTTTCACTCTGACACTACAGTGGGATCATCATAAGCTAAGCCAACTGTTATGTTCAAATGATGTGGAGGTGATAGCACCAAATCAGTACTAATTATTTCCGTAAATCTTGCTTATCCTAATGTTATTATTTGTGAAAATTGACTAATTTTGAGTCTTATTGATGTATAGGTCAAAGAAGCGAAAGTCAACCTAAAAGTCAACAGGGACCAAAACTCAGCCTTTTTCTCGAGAGGGTAGCGCCGAGCGTCTTGACGCTACGATGTTCCAGCGCGCGCCCATACACCATCAGCATCGAGACGATGTGCCTAACGTCTCGACGTTGTCATGATGATTTAAAAGATGCCTTTTCACGTTTTAGGTTTTCCATGCTCGTTTTTCCTTCGATTTCTGTCGCAGATCTCTAATTCCCTCTGTATTCTTTCAATTTTTATTGTATTTGTATTAGATTAGATTAGTTTTTAGATATAGGAATGGCTAATCGATCCCTGACACTTGGTGGGAGCGTTTCGATGTCCTACTAACTGTAGATCGACGTAATTGGGGACTTCGAATGTAAGTTTGGCGTTCCTTTGAGACCTTGTATATGAGATTTCAGTGAAATATTGTGAGTTGTGTTCTTAATTCCCATTTGTATTACAATTAATTTGAATGCTTAGATTGACAACCTATGGTGTTTAAATTAATTGCTTTGCTAGAATTGGTAGCAAATAAGTTTATTGTGAATTTTGATTAAAAGGCGTTTTATCCCAATTGGTCAAAATTGCATGATAGATTTAGGAGTTGAGGCTTAGAATCGTATGAATTTAGGCTTTCCCTAGTTTATGCATTCTATCTAACATTTCATCGTTCTTAATGCAATTAAATTCCAATTAGTTTGACGTCATTGGTTAGATTTTTAATTAGGTTTTGGCCTCGATGCTTTGTTCGGGTTAGAAATAATTGGAATCATTGATTTGCTGGTTTTTCCAGTGGGTAGTTAGACAATTAACCAATAATTCGATAATAAAGAGAGTCTATGATATGGAATTGCCAAATTGAATTCGAGTAACCAATTACGTGATCCCGAGGTAAGATTAGCCAGTCCATCCTTCTATTTTTTTAGTTATTTCAAATTCTGTATTTAATTTCTAGCATTTTTATTTTTCATCCTCAAATCTTCTTCCATGCCAAATTCCCCCTCTGGTTACTGATTGAAAATTTTAATTTAGTTTAATTAATTTGGTTGCTCTCTGCGATCGACCCTAGCCACTATTTCTACAAAAAAAAAAGAAAAAATAGTTGTAGTGTCGTGGAATTATAAATTTATTTGTTACGACCATCGGCAAGTCGTCTATTAGGAGGCCATTATCCATCTTCCAATTAGCAGTTCAGCTCCTGACACATGGATTTGGCATTATGAGTGACATGGTAAGTATACTATTAGAAGTGGTTATAAATTATTCATGAACGGCAAGAAGCATGGACATCTGAGTCAACAAAAGGAAGTCAGTGGTGGAAGCTTTTGTGGAAACTTCGAATTTCGAATAAAATTAAGATAGTTCCACAATTGTATCCCGACATATGTAAACCTTCAGCAGCATCATGTAGAAACAAATGGTATCTGTCCTATATTCAATAAAGGTCCAGAAACTACAGATCATGCACTATTTAGGTGTAAGAGAGCCAAAGAGATTTGGTTTACTCTAAGTCCACATATACAAATCCACAGTCATGCACATATGGATATTCAGGATCGATGGATGGAGTTGGGTATGGGGTATCACGCAGACTACCTTCAGGTAATTTGTGTGGGAGCATGGACAATCTGGAATGATAGAAATCATCTTTCACATGATTGATTTGTGCCTTCTATGGAGATTCGGAAGGGAGAGGGCTACTCGAACGAAACTCCATGAGGGTGGGGGAGTATTGGTGATGAATGAGGGAGGGAAGGAGATGAAGTGAAAATTTTGGGGGGAAACATTTTGTCCAACCTAAAATTTCTATTTCTTTTTTCGCGTTTTTTAAATGGGTTCTTAATATAAAACAATCGCTCAAAAATGAAAACAAATTAATTTTCATTAATGAAATTTAAAAAATGTCATAATTTTACAACATTTAAAAAACGCGGATTTTACATTTTATGACATTTTTTTTTATCCCATAACGTCATATCCTTTCCACTTGGTGTCATAGATTCTCAATTTTGTAGTAGTGTCAATTGGTGAGATACCATCTTCAAGCTTTTGTTTTCACATACCTTCAAGTTTTTTCTTAAATTACAAATTTACAAAGGACCAACATTATTGCAACAAAAGAAAAGCAAGATGAATGTTAGATAAAGTAATACAACAAAACAAAAATTATATTGTAAGACAAAGCAAGACAATGAATAATGAATAAAAGAAGAAAGACAAACCTAAGCATAAGAGAAAATTCAAATGTTTGTAGATAAATGTTGAAGAGAGCTCTATTTATAGTTGTATGAGATAAAAGTTACAAAACCTTTGAAATTTCACCATTAAACATATACTTAAAGATAAACTCATAAATGTTAGTAATTAAATTATAGAACTTTTCATATTCTAACCTCTCAAATATTTGCATTTGGTATTTATTAAAAAGAAAAAAAACCTATATGGGTAGGTTATATATAAATGTGAGAATGTGAAAAGAGGTTAAATAATTAATGTTAGTTTTATTATATATTTGTAATTAAATAATAATAAGTGATAAAACAATTCTAAGAATATATAAATAATAATAATAATAATAATAAAGTAGAAACTATTAGTACGTGGGTGTGTAGAACTTGGATGTATAGAATTTGTTCTTTTAATAATTTCATTTTTTATTTTAAAATAATTTAATAATGACAATTTAGGTATTATCTTAAAAACTAAGGATAGTAATGTCCCAAAAAAACAACTTTTGACCTTATAGATTTTTAAATGTTATTTTATGGTTTAAATTAAATATATAAATTTAATAAATTAGTGGCATGTTTTGTAAATTGAGGATTTGATAAAGCGGTAAAATAGTCTAAAAATGATTCTCCTCCTTAGCCACTTTTTAAGGTAGTAAGATAAGATAAGATAAGATAAGATAAGATAAGATAAGATTAAATGTTATTTTATGATTTAAATTAAATATATAAATTTAATAATTATTAGTGGCATGTTTTGTAAATTTAAGATTTGATAAAGGGGTAAAATAGTCTAAAAATGATTCTCCTCCTTAACCACATTTTAAGGTAGTAAGATAAGATAAGATAAGATATAAATTGTTGGACAAATTGCAAAAACCACCTTTAAAGTATGATAGTTGTAACAATTAGACTCCTAAACTTTCAATTGTAAAAATTAAACCCTCAAACTTTCAAAAGTGTAAAAATTAGAACCCTAAACTTTTAAGTGTAAAAATTAAACCCTAAAACTATGACAAATATAAAATTTGAACCCTTAAACTATCATTAATCTAATAATTAGATTGGTTTTATTCAATTTCTCCTAAAATTTCCTCTCAATCTCCAACTCTCTCTATTCTCTCTTTCTCTGTTTCCATGAATCTGAATTGGGTCCATTGGTGAAATTTAGTCGACGGTGTAGTTGGTGAACCATGGAGTGAATAGTTCGTTGATCGAGAAATAATGAAGGTGGAAATGCAACGATTCTTTGATCTATCGATTGAAGAGAAGAAAAGGCTATAGCAGAGAGAAGGAGATATAAAAGGATGTGGATAAGCTTTCATTGTATCTAAAGAACAAAAACTTAGATTGGTCTGAAATTTTCTTCCTTGCTAGACTCCACCATTTGTAATTACTCGTGTCACGGTATAGCACTTTCAAGAATTTGTCTTTCACCTTGTCGTCAGATTTTTGCTGTCGTTGGAAGTTTTCATCAGGCAATCCTGGCCGAGCAGCAAAATGGTGAAGGCGGAAAATGTTTGTGTTGGGTTTTATGCCCTAAAACTCGTAGATAGTAAATGTAACTTTTGACCGAACATTAATAAAATGATGTATTGTTCATTTCTTTTCGTTTGTATTGAGTAATCTTGTCTTATTAACCCTAATCCAATAAACTAAACATCCTAGGTTGTTAGTTTAAGGCTTGAACTAGTATGTAGGGACATACGGGGATCAATGCTCAAGATACAGCCAAAGGGTCTATAGTATAGGGATAAAGTTGAGTACCTTATCCTGGTGACACTATGGATACAACCCGCTTTGTATTATGATACAAACATAATGATCTAACGCGTTCATGTAGCTGACATGCGAGTGGAGGTATCCTATGCAATGAGTTTGCATAAGATCGGACCGCAAAATAGTTAACCACTAACTATAACACCGTTAGTTAGTTTGGTTTCTATTTCACTTGGATGACCTAGGCAACTTGGTCTCAATCCTGAGTGGGTTATAGACTCCTGTCCGTGGGGGATTGTACTTTGATTTGTATGGGTTAGAGTGGCCTGCACACCGACTCAATAAGCCTACCATTTTGGGGACAAGACCGAGTGGGGAGCTGGGAACATAATCACACAAGATGGAATTCACTCCTTCCCGACTCTAGGGTAAGTAGAGGTGTGTTCCCTTAAGTGGTGCCTCCGGGTCTTGAACAATGGGCCCTGCCCTCTCTTTGGCACGAGAGGGAGTTCTGTTTACTGGTTGGACCTTGATAGCGATGAGAAATGTCGCTATTTTAGTCCCAATTTATTAGGCTTTTATGTGCTTTAATCGTATTTTTAATGAGAATATTTAATGTATTTCGTTATTTGGTCCTTAGAAGCAAAGTTGTGGATTTAGGGGAAAAATGTCCAAAATGAAGCCAATCAAGCCCAAATTCCAAGCTTGGACCAAAAGGGGAGTCAAAGAGGCCAATCATGAAGAAAAAGCCCAAAAAGAAATGAAGAGAAGGCCCAAAAAGAAGTCCAATCCGAAGCTAGAAATTCTGGAAATTGGCATAGTGTCGCGACGCTGTCCATTTCTTGGGCAACAAGACGCGTGCATCACAGCGTCGCGACGCTGACCCCATTCCGAGCCTATAAAAGGCACCTCTTGGTGCCTCATTTTAGCATCAATCAAACCATTCTTTCCTTCCTTTCTTGCTTCCTTTGGCTCCTTTGGAGTCTCTCTCAAGGCTTTCTAGCCTTTTTGAGAGATTTCTTCAGTGGAAAAAATTTTGGGGAATTTTGGGGAGCATCCTAGGAGGCTCAAGGAGTGTTCGGCGGGACTCCGAGCGTCAGCGAAGGGGTTTTTCGACGGTCAATTCCTTTCCTTTTATGCTCTTAATTATGCTTTTCATTGTATATGTTGTGGATATTTTAGCTATGTGTAGCTAAACCCCAATTTGGGGTCTTGAAATAAAATTATAGTTTAAATGTTGGTATAATTTATTGTCTCTTGCCCTTTTTCCTGATTATTTGTATGGATGTGCTTAATACTTTATTCAATCTGGCCAATTGTGTATTGATCTGATTCTTAATGGAAACTCGACGGAGAGAAATTAGGATAGATCGTAATCCATGCAACTAGTTTATTTGCCCGTCGTGACAACGGGATTAGTTGATTAAACTTAGATTCCTAAAATGAATCAGAGCGTAATAATTAATGATTTTTAATGGCGCTAAGGACACTTAGGTTGTTAAAATGAATTAATTACAATTAGGGGAAATCGACAAGAGAACCTATGTGATTAACGGAGATTCTAGGTTTATAATTAGTTGGGCAATGAGATAGGATAATTATAACAATTGTTTAGCTAATAATTGATTTTCAAGACCCCTTTTCCCATTTAGAGAAAACTCTTTCTCCATATTTTATTTTTCTCGATTGATCAAATTATTTCCTTTAATTGCTTTGATTTTTGAATCCTTTTTGTTTGCTTGAGTTGTTCCCTAAATATTACTTCGCCCAAGTATTTTTAGTGCTCAAGAGATTTTATTTTTGCTTAATTTTCGCTTCGACTCCCTGAGGATTCGATACTCGGAATACTTTCCGTTTTATATTACTTGTGACGACCCGTGCGCTTGCAGTAATCGCTCGTCGTAGTTGAACAACAAGTTTTTGACGCCCTTGCCGGGGAGGCTTGATTTTTAAGCAAATTAATTTTTCTTGACATCGAAAAGAAAGGGATAAATAGTAATTTAGGTGTAAATATTTTTCTTTCATTAATTTGTGAATATTATTTTATTTTTGTTTTTGTTTGGTTCTTTTGATTGGTTGGGAGTGTTGTATGCGAAGAAACAAGGTGGTTAATTTGTTTCCACTAGATCTCGAAATTGACAGGACTCTTAGATCCATTCGGAGAGAGAAAAGATTAGCAGAAGCAATGGCCCATCAAGATGAAGCTCCCACGGCAATCAGAGATTTTCTACAGCCAGTTCTTCCCACCGAGAATTCTGGAATTGTCTACGCCTCAATCCAAGCTACCAATTTTGAGTTAAAGACAGAATTGATTCAGATGGCGTGCGATAACTCTTTTAAGGGGCATCCTTCTGAGGACCCACACTCACATCTGCGATCAATCTTGGAAATTTGTGGGACGGTAAAGATGAATGGAGTTTCGGCAGACGCTATAAGATTGAGGCTGTTTCCATTTTCTCTACAAGACAAAGCAAAGGATTGGCTCAAATCAGTCGAGACAGGAAGCATTAGTACATGGGACGAGCTTGCCCGGGCTTTTCTGACGAAGTTTTTCCTGTCAGCCAAGCCTACCAAGCTCCGGACTGAAATCGGAACGTTTAGGCAGCTTCACGAGGAGCAATTGTACGAGGCATGGGAGAGATACAAGGAAATGCTTAGGCGATGCCCCCAACATGGATATCCTGATTGGCTCCAAGTGCATTTGTTTTACAATGGATTGAATCCCTCCACCAAGACAGTCCTAGACACATCAGCATGAGGAAGTTTTCTTTCCAAGACAGTGACGAAAGCCAAAGATCTATTGGAGGAAATGACAGCTACCAGTTATTAGTGGCCGACCGAGAGGGGAGCAATTTCAAAGAAGGCTAGAATTTATGAATTGGATGAGTCGAGTTCATTGAAGGCACAGATGGCATCTCTGACCAATGCGCTGAACAAGCTGACTTCATCTGAGGTGGTCAAATCCATTTCCACCTTAGCTGAAGGTTATTCAAAGAAGGAAGGTCAAGATGCGGAAGAAGTCCAGTACATAGGAAACAGACCATTTACTCAAGGAGTACCAAACTTCTACCACCCTAGTCTGCGCCATCACGAGAACTTCTCATATTCGAATACGAAGAATGTTTTGCAGCCACCCCCAGGTTTTGCATCATCCAGTGCACCTGAAAAGAAGAATAACCTGGAGGAGATGGTGGCTCTATTTAATAAGAAACAAAGAGTGTTGAACGTGAATCTCCAGACGGCAGTTAAGAACCACGACAGCTCTGAAAAACATGGAAGTTCAAATAGGACAGATCGCTTCAGCGGTGAATGCCCTTCAAAAGGGAAAATTTCCTAGCGACACTGAACCTAACCCAAGAGAGCAATGCAAGATGGTGACACTAAGATGTGGTAGGAAGCTGGAGAACAGTTCAGAAATGAAGAATGAAGAAGAAAAGAGCAAGGATGAAGATGAAAGGGCTGAGGCACAAAAAGCCTCCTCTGAAAGGTCCCAACATCCTCCTAGCTCTATTGATTTGAATTGTGGATTCTCTAACGATTTTGCAGGAAAAGAAGATGAAAAGCAGAATGGCAGGCATAAAGAGAAACTGAACGAGGAAGAAGTGGTTCCATGCAACCATCATGACAAAGGCTCGCAATTAGCCCGCCCAAGCAGATGGGAGAATGTCCAACCTTTGACTACAGGGAGTTACTTTTTCCTCAACGCTTTAAAAATGTTAAATTAGATTAGCAGTTTCAAAAGTTCCTAGAAATGTTTAAGAAATTGTCTGTGAATATTTCGTTAGTAGATGCTTTGTATAACATGCCTAATTATGGGAAATTCATGAAAGAAATGCTTTCTAGGAAGAAAAGTTTGAAAAAAAAAAGTTTTTAAATTGTCTGAGAGTAGTAGTACCATTGTTTCTGGAAAGATGCCTTCTAAACAGAAAGATCCAGGGAGTTTTACTGTTCCCTGCACGATAGGAGAAGTATCTTTCAATAGGGCTTTGTGTGATTTAGGTGCTAGTATAAACTTAATGCCCTATTTTGTTTACAGGAAGATTGGTTTAACAGGAATGAAGGACACCGACGTCACTCTCCAGCTTGCCGATAGATCGATTACCCACCCGATGGGTGTTGTGGATGACGTGCTGGTGAAAGTCAACAAATTTATCTTTCCCGTAGACTTTGTGGTACTGGACATGAAGGAGGACAAAGAGGTGCCCATTATTCTAGGCAGACCCTTCTTAGCGACTGGTAAGGCTGAGATTAGTGTGCATACAGGTAAGCTTGCCTTGAACATTGATGATGAAAAAGTCGTGTTTAGTATTTTTGGCCAAGATGAATCTGTTTGTAGTTTGCATACTTGTTTTTCTATTGGTCCTGAATACTTGACTGACGATGATGAAGAGGTAGAGTATAATCTTGGCCTACGCTTAGGGGAAGTGCTTATGAATAATGGGGATTTTGATCATAATGCATATTTAGATGACCCTCTGTTTGAGAATGATTTAGAGTTGCCTGACTTTGAAAATGATTTAGATTTACCTGCTTGTGAAAATGAAAGATCTGCAGTTGATGATTTGCCTTCCTTTGAGAATGAATTGGATTTGCCTGAAATCAATGATTTTGATGATGATATTGATTTACCTGACATTGAGGATGAGCATGAAATGCATAAAAAAGATTACTTGATAGATAATTTTGAGTCTGATCATGATAACACTGAATCCATTGAGTCTGATCTTGACATTCCTGAATGCATGAACCCTGATAATGTTAATACCTTTGATTCGTGTCCTGATGATGTATATAGCATAGAATCTGACCCAGAGGAACTCGAATCTGTGCATAGTATAGAATCTGATCCTGAAATTCTTGAATTCTTTAATTCTTCTGATGATGAGTCATATGATAGCTTAGTTGAATCATTTTTTAATACTGAGTCTGAGGAATCTGCTGAGCATGTAGATATTGAATCTGATGAATGGACTGGCATGATTGATAGGTCATCTTTAGATCCTAGACCAATAGATATCATAACGCTTGATGACTCTGTTAACAATTGTTTTGTGAATAGAGACTTAGAAAAGAGATTTGATGCGGCCTCATATTTTCTAAAATGTTATTATAACAATCTCTTTAGTGAAGATGAGCCAGGATAAAGTTTTTTTTCTCCTCTGTTTGTAGTATGCAATTCGGTGCGTGATTTTCTGCAGAGCCCGGAAGATGATGAAAACTTTTATTTTGAGCCTCCGTAAGTGTGTCGAGCCTCGTCTAGCTAAAGACGTAAAAGAAAGCGCTGCTTGAGAGGCAATCCAAGGATTAAAGTTTAGATAGTTGTTTTTGCGGTAAATAATTTTCTTTGCTCCGTAATCCAATTTTGTTTTGCAGGATCACCTTAGCAAATCCCATTTTTTTTTTATCCAAAGGAAGAGGATGAAGCGCTCCTAGCTCAGGGAAGTCTCAGTATCCCTCTTTATGCTTTACTGTTTTTAAAACATTGGGGACAATGTTTAATTTAAGTTTGGGGGATGCTTTCGCTGTGTTGAGCATATTTAAATTCTGTTGGATGCATGAATAGATAGCTATGATAGCCAAGGATGTGATTTTAGAAATTTTGGGAGAAAATGGTTTATATGTTGTGGAATCTGGGAGCACGGCAGAAATTTTAAAATTTTTTGATACTTAGTTTTGATGTCTAAAGCATGCAATAGCCTTATCTAATGACGTCTTTGAAAATCTAGATTCTTATTATGGTTTTTAAAGTTTGTTGTCACCCCGATAGGCTTAGTTTCTAATATTAGGAAGTTCATGCTTGATTGTTCTAAAGAGCTAGGTAGAAAAAAATGCTATGTCTGCTGAGAGAAAAGCAAAAGGAACAAAAGAAAATGAGAGAAAAGAAAATCTGTTGAAAAAGAAAATTTTTGCTTGCACAAAAGAAAAAGCCTAGGGGTAAAAAGAGCTACCTGCGGTGTGATCAGTTAGGCCAACCAAATAATAAAATTCGGGTTAAGGGTCCCTGCACCGTAGTGTGAAAGCTAGTACCATTAGAAATCAAAATGCAAGTTTGGGGGAGTAGCAAAAGAATAAGAAAAAGAAAGTTTAAAAAAAAATACTTATGAGTTTTGCTCCCCCATGAAAAAGAAAAATGGCAGGCGCCCTAGTTTCTTTTTTTTTTTTTGCATGATAGAAGGACTCCGACCTATTAGGGGCTTTTAGCCAGTGTAGGGGGAAAACAAATGGAGAAAGCCATAAGACTAATCTAGGTTAGTAAAAAAATCAATAGATAAGTCTTGAGCATGCTATTCATTAATCTTAAGTTCAAACTAGTTTAAGAATTCTTCATGAGTATGCGGTGCTTGCTTATTCCACTTGCATGTTTTCCATTCTATCTTAAGAATTCCAAAATCATTGAGGCTTAAGCGATTCTATTTCATGCATCTTTAGAATTTATTTTGCTCGGGACTAGCAAAAGCTTAAGTTTGGGGGTGTGATAGCGAGCAGAAATGTCGCTATTTTAGTCCCAATTTATTAGGCTTTTCTGTGCATTAATCGTGTTTTTAATGAGAGTATTTAATGTATTTCGTTATTTGGTCCTTAGGAGCAAAGTTGTGGATTTAGGGGGAAAAATGCCCAGGATAGATCGTAATCCATGCAACTAGTTTAATTGCCCATCGTGACAACGAGATTAGTTGATTAAACTTAGATTCCTAAAATGAATCAGAGTGTAATAATTAATGATTTTTAATGGCGCTAAGGACACTTAGGTTGTTAAAATGAATTAATTACAATTAGGGGAAACCGACAGGAGAACCTATGTGATTAACGGAGATTCTAGGTTTATAATTAGTTGGGCAATGAGATAGGATAATTATAACAATTGTTTAGCTAATAATTGATTTTCAAGACCCCTCTTCCCATTTAAAGAAAACTCTTTCTCCATATTTTATTTTTCTCGATTGATCAAATTATTTCCTTTAATTGCTTTGGTTTTTGAATCTTTTTTGTTTGCTTGAGTTGTTCCCTAAATATTATTTCGCCCAAGTATTTTTAGTGCTCAAGAGATTTTATTTTTGCTTAATTTTCGCTTCGCCTCCCTGAGGATTCGATACTCGGAATACTTTCCATTTTATATTACTTGTGATGACCCGTGCGCTTGCGGTAATCGCTCGTCGTAGTCGAACAACAGACTTCAAACAGGTTGTTCATTAGAGGAGCACTGGAACTTAAGGATAAAGAGGTAGACTAGGGGTAAAACGGTAATTTGACCTAGCTGGGGTACGAACACACGTGAAGGGCTGACTTGTTGTTGATGGTCAATATCCGTGGACACAAAAATATATCTGTAGTGAGAAGAGTGCAGTTGTGGTTCTTTAGTGGAGTGAACCATAGTTAACGAACATTGATTAACTTGGTTAATGAGTTTAGCCAATTAATCTCATATCGTTGGAGTTTCTGATCTGTAGGTCCATTAGGTCCCACTGGTAGCTCATTTAGGGCGTTGAGGCAAATTTCTAAGGGAGAATTAAATATTCGAAAGGGTTCGAATATTAAGTTTAAAATATGAATTTGATTCATATTAAAACTATAGGTTATAATTAATGTACATTGGATGCACATTAATATTATAGTTCATTTGAGAGAAATATAGTTAAATATATGATATTTAATTATAATATTAATTAATTGGTCAATTAATTAATTATTTGTTTTAATTTAATTTAATTAAATTTTGATTTAATTGAATTAGATTAAAACTGTAGGTTTTGTGGAGTATTTATATAAAAGAGTTTTATATAAATGTTATTAAATTAAATGTTAGTTTAATTTAATTAAATTAGTTAATAATTTAATTATTAATTAATTTATTTATAATCAGTTAAGTTAACTGATGAGAATTTTTAGTCTTCCACTAACCTAACTATTTGCGTGAATGGGAGTTATTTTAGGAAGGGTGGTTTTATCATCCGTTCAACAACTCATTCTCAGTCGTGGCTCTTCCTCATTCTATCGTGAAAAAGGAAAAGATCTCTCTCAATCTCTCTCTAACTACAGAGAAAACAAATCCCTTAGATCCAAGTTTGCTCCCACAAGCATCCTCATCTTAATTCCCAAGGAGAATACCGGTGTGATCGTTTTAATGGTGTTTGTGGGTCAATTTCCAGCAAAAGGTAAAGGTTTACGCTGCTGGAATTTTTCTGCATAAATGAAAAAGGCGTTTTTTCCAGTCAAGGCTCCTTCTAAGAGTAAGTGTTTCGAACCTTGATCATTAGGATCAATTGTAGAATTGATCTAGGGTATTTTTATTAGATTAAGCATGTTTTATAGTCGTTTTCCAGCAAGCTTTATTCTTAATTTTATTGTTGTAAATTGATTTGCGAACTGTATTGGTATTTTAATCATGGTAAAAATACAGTGTGGTTCTATAATTCTTCCGCTGCATAGGGCTTTAATCCCTACAATTGGTATCAGAGCCAGGTTATGATCCTGGGACCTGTGGGTTATGGGCCCACCACGCTTCCGCTGCGCACGATACTGGGACAAGGCTCTGATACCAATTAAAGGAATGTAATTCTGCATTCCATTACAGCGGAAGCAATTGAACCGTATCGTATTTAATTTCGTTTATACAAAATGCCCATACATTGGCAATTCATAATTCCTGAGGCTAAGCATATAATTTAGAAGCACATACCGTCGTCTGACGACTCTGAAATCAAGAAGGAACACCACCACTTGGTTTTCCTGGTATCCTCTGAGATCAGGAACAAGATTGTGGGATCTCTGAATCTCGAATTTGGGATGAACAGATAAGAGAATTTTCATTCTCTCTTCTCTGTATTGAGAGAGAATTGAGAGAATGAGAGAGATTTTGAGAGAGAGGAATTCTGCAGAATGAAAATTCACACCAAGACCCCTTAGGCGTGTGGTATCGAATGGGAGGGCATCAAACACTACCACATGTACGGTTATCATATAACCAAATTAATCAATTAATTAATTAAATGCCCATTAACTAATCATATTAATTAATTAAGCATATATGCCTTTAAATCATATTTAAATGCATTGCCCTCACATAATATATAATTTCAATTAATTTAATTAAATCCAATTTAACCAAATTAATATAAACCAACTAATTAATTAATTTAATGATTACTAAATATCACATATTTAATTAATCCATCATTTGAATCATATTCAAATATGCACCTCTCTTATAACCTATAGTTTTAATATGAATCTAATTCACATTAAAATTAATCTATAGATATTAATTTAATTAAATCACGTTTAACTAAATTAAATTTAGTAATTAATTAATTTTATAACTAATTAAATAGCAACCATATTTAATTAATTACATATTAGAATCATATTCTAACATATCTCTCATATATTATGTAGTTTAATTAAATCACATTTAATCTAAACTAAATTAAATAAATAATTAATTAATTATATATTTGAACTCCTTCAAATATATTATTCTCTCAATTTAATAAAGTTTAATCTCAAATTAAACTTTATATTATAATGTATCACAATACATTATATTAATTGTATCTCATACAATTAACTTGATTCCCAAGATAAATTTGAACTATTCAAATTCTTTCAAGATAAATTGTTCCCAATTACTCTTTTTTTTTAAACAATTGTTCCCAATTACTCTTTACGAGCTAGCAGAGGGACCTAATGGACTTACAGATCAGAAGCTCCAATGATATGAGGTTAACTGACTAAACTCATTAATCGAGTTAACCAATATTCATTAACTGTGGGTCACTCCACTAAAGACCCACAGTTGCACTCTTCTCACTGTAGAATATTTCTGTGTCCACGGATATTGACCAATAACGGTAAGTCAATCCTTCACGAGTGTTCGTAACTTCAGCTGGGTCAAATTACCGTTTTACCCCTGAGTTACATCTGGCTCCTTAAGTACCAACGCTCTTCTAATGAACAACTTGTTTATGGTCCAACCAGTAAACAGAAAGTCCCTCTCGGGCCAGTGAGAGGGCGAGATCCCTTTGTTCAGGACCCGTAGTCACCACTTAAGGGAACACTCATCTACTTCTCGTAGAAGCGGGAAGGAGAGAATTCCATCTTGTGTTGTCATGTCCCCAGCCCCCCACTCGGTCTTGTCCCCAAGAAGGTAGTCTTATTGAGTCAACGTGCAGGCCACTCTCACCCATACTAATCATAGGACAATCCCTCGTTAGAAGGAGTTCATGACACTCAGGATTAAGACTGAGTTACCTAGGTCATCCTATTGAAACAGTAACCTAACTAGTTACGACTTTCCAGATATCAAATCCTTGATAGGATTGATACTTACTGACAATCCCTACTGCATAGGGTATGTGTCTCATATCCTCAACTTCTTGAGGTGTCTTAGGACACAGTTCCTTAGACATGAGAATTCCATGTTTGAAAAGGTAGAGAACCTTTCTAGGAATTCTGCATCTTATATCTAACTAACATCTTGTAGACATAAGACACTTGAGACAAGGCTAGCTCAGCTTCTCCCAAACTTTCATTTGAAAATGAGTTGCTGGCCTCCTTTAATGTCAGTAAGATAACCTACATCAATCCCAATGATTAGGATATCAATCATATACAACACTGAGAAAGCTACTGAACTATTGACGATCATCTTGTTGACACAAAACTCAACAATGTTCTCATTAAAGCCAAAAAATTTGATTACTATATCAAATCTTATATTTCAAGATCAAAATGCTTAAGTCAATCCATGAATGGATTACTTAAGCTTGCAAACCCTTTTGCTTTTGATCTTGTTGTATGAACCCTTATGGTTAAGACCTTTAATGTCTCGTTTTCTCTTGTAAATCCACTTGTAACATATAGGTGTTACCCATCAATCAGATCTACTAGATCCCAAGTTGGATTTGAAATACACAGACTCCAATTCCAGGTCAATGGCTTTAATCCTCTGATCGTTGTCAACATCATTCATTTTCTTTCTAAAAGACAATGAATCTTTTATGCCATCATTAGGTATGATGACCTAGGCTTCAAACAAGCTCATGTAACGTTCAAGTTATAAAACAACCCTCCCACTTCATTGAGGCAATCTCAACTATTGAGATGGATGTGACTCACCAGATGCACTGGTCCATCAACAACTCTTGATGAACAGTCAACCTCATCAACAACTTTTGTGGATGATCCTATAGCTTCATTAGCTTTCCACTTAAACCGACCTTACTTTGTGGCTTATAATTTCTCATGTGGTTTTCTTCTGAGAATTTAGCATTTGTCGATACAAATTCTTTATTCACTTGTGGACTGAAGAAGTATCCACTTCTCGTTTCCTTTGGGGTTGCCTATTGCAGTCAATAATGCATGATCCCAAAACGAGCCAGGCAATTGAGCATAGCTCAACATTGATCGAACCATATCCAATAGGGTTCTATTTCTCCTAACTGAGATTTAGGATGTGATCCCATGTACTTTGATCAGATCGAAATGTTTTTATCATCTCATCTAACAAGTTTTCAACTTTAGTCCTAAGATCCTTCGAATATCTTAAGAGCTTCAGACTTAAGTTGCCTTAGGTAGAGATATTCATACCTTCGAATAACCATCTATAAAAGAGATGAATTATTCACACCCTCCCACTGCTTTAACATATTGGACCACAAGGATCCAAATGTACAAGCTCCAAGGGCTCTTTGGCTTTTTAGCTCTTTTCCAGTAAAAGACCTATCGGTCATATTGCCCATAGGGCATGACTTACAAGGTGATAAAGAGTCATCTTCTAACTCGCTTAGAAGTCCACTCTGGACCAATCTCCCAATCAAATTGAGATAAATATGGCCTAACCTTAAAAACCAAATAAAGGTATTTTCCTGTAGGAGAAATCTTTTGCCTCTTATCATTTTGAGTAGTAACGGTCTTAAACATCTCAATGTCCATGACTGCTTTACTCTCGATTAGTCTTAAAACATATAGGTTATTTTCCAGTCCAACTGAACAAATGTCAACTCCCTTTCTTCAAAGGAAAACTGCGTTAGCAGAGAAAGGTAAAGAGCAACATTGTTCTAGCATTAAAGATACAGAAATCTAATTTCTTTTAATCTTAAGAACTACATACACATTATCTAATAATATGTATTTGCTCCCACTGGGAAAAATAACTTAATGTTCCCCTCTGTTACAACCGAGATAACTTCTCTAGTTCTCAACTTTGAGAGTTATTACTGTTGGGTTTTATGCACTAAAACTCGTAGATAGTGGATGTAACCGTTGACCGGATATTAATGAAATAATATTGATATATATTTTCTACTAAATGTTATTAGTTATTTTATATTTGTTTTTGCCTAAAAATAACCATAATCCAATAAACTAGACATCCTAGGCTGTAATTGTTGGGTTTTATGCCCTAAAACTCGTAGATAGTAAATGAAACAAATTAATCGATCTCAATAAGTCGTTATTTGAGTGATTCAGTAATTTGGTTATTGAATAAATCGAGTTTGCATTAATAAACCCTAAATCCAATAAACTAAGATCCGAGGTTGTTTAAATGAAACTTGGACTAGTATGTAGGGACATACGGGGATCAGTGTCCAAGTAACAACCTAAATGGTCTATAGTATAGGGATAAGGCTGGGTACCTTATCCTGGTGACACTATGAGATACGGCCCACCTTGTATCCGATACAGATGCAATGATCCAAAGCATCCATGTAGGAGACATGCAGGTAGGGGTATCCTATGCAATGAGTTTGCATAAGACCGGACCGCGAAATAGTAACCACTAGATGTAATGCCGTTAACTAGTTTAGGTTTCGATTAGTCTTAAAACATATAGGTTATTTTCCAGTCCAACTGAACAAATGTCAACTCCCTTTCTTCAAAGGAAAACTGCGTTAGCAGAGAAAGGTAAAGAGCAACATTGTTCTAGCATTAAAGATACAGAAATCTAATTTCTTTTAATCTTAAGAACTACATACACATTATCTAATAATATGTATTTGCTCCCACTGGGAAAAATAACTTAATGTTCCCCTCTGTTACAACCGAGATAACTTCTCTAGTTCTCAACTTTGAGAGTTATTACTGTTGGGTTTTATGCACTAAAACTCGTAGATAGTGGATGTAACCGTTGACCGGATATTAATGAAATAATATTGATATATATTTTCTACTAAATGTTATTAGTTATTTTATATTTGTTTTTGCCTAAAAATAACCATAATCCAATAAACTAGACATCCTAGGCTGTAATTGTTGGGTTTTATGCCCTAAAACTCGTAGATAGTAAATGAAACAAATTAATCAATCTCAATAAGTCGTTATTTGAGTGATTCAGTAATTTGGTTATTGAATAAATCGAGTTTGCATTAATAAACCCTAAATCCAATAAACTAAGATCCGAGGTTGTTTAAATGAAACTTGGACTAGTATGTAGGGACATACGGGGATCAGTGTCCAAGTAACAACCTAAATGGTCTATAGTATAGGGATAAGGTTGGGTACCTTATCCTGGTGACACTATGAGATACGGCCCACCTTGTATCCGATACAGATGCAATGATCCAAAGCATCCATGTAGGAGACATGCAGGTGGGGGTATCCTATGCAATGAGTTTGCATAAGACCGGACCGCGAAATAGTAACCACTAGATGTAACGCCGTTAACTAGTTTAGGTTTCTATTTCAATAGGATGACCTAGGTAACTCAATCTCAATCCTGAGTCTGTTATGAACTCCTTTTCAGGAGGGATTGTCCTTAGATTTGTATGGGTGAGAGTGGCCAGCTCGCCGACTCAATATTCCTACCATTTCAGGGGCAAGACCGAATGGGGGCTGGGAACATAACAGTACAAGATGGAATTCACTCATTCCCCTATTGGGGCAAGTAGATGTGTGTTCCCTTAAGGGCTGATTCCGGGGCTTGAACAAAAGCGCGCTGTCCTCTCCTGGCCCGAGAGGAATTTTTGTTTAGTGGTTGGACCCTAAACAGGTTGTTCATTAGAGGGACCAGTGGTACTTAAGGACCCAGAGGTAACCTAGGGGTAAAACGGTAATTTGACCCAGTTGGTGTTACGAACACACGTGAAGGATTGACTTACTGCTATTGGTCGATATCCGTGGACACAGAAATATTCTACAGTGAGAAGAGTGCAGCTGTGGGTCTTTAGTGGAGTGACCCACGGTTAACGAATGTTGATTGACTCGGTTAATGAGTTTAGCTGATCAATCTCGTATCGTTGGAGCTTCTGATCTGTAGGTCCATTAGGTCCACCTGCTAGCTCATAACGGGTTATGAGATAATTTAGTCTTTATATTAAAGGGAATTAATATAATGTATGGAGATACATTATAGTATAAAGTTTAATTAAAGAATTAAACTTTATAATTAATTTTGGATATGATTCGAAATTAATTATTGAGAGAATAATGAATTTAATTAAATATGTGATATTTGATTAATTCATGGATTAATTAATTGGGGAATTAATTAATTTAATTTAGTTTGATTAAATGTGATTTAATCAAATTAATACTATAGTTTATATTAATGTACATTATGATGCACATTAAAACTATAGGTTAATTGAGAGAGATTAAAAATTGAATATGATTCAATTGTAAAATTAATTAAATATTTGATATTTAATTAATGAGAATTCAATTAATAAGATTAATTGAATGGCCAATTTAATTCAATTGAATATGATTCAAATTGAATTAAATACCTTAGGTTATAATTGGTTTAATTAATATTGATTTAATTAAATTAATTATAATTATTTAATTAATTAAATGATAATTGATAATTATTATTTAATTAATAGACGGCCTGGATCGCGTTGATTATGATCAACGGTAGAGATCAAGTAGGGAATAACTCCCTCCCCACTTATCGTAAAGTTGGAGGGAGTTTCCCTAACTCTGGTGGATCTCTCTCATTCACGAAAAAGACAGAGAGAAAAGAACTCTCAAATTCTCTCAAAAAATTCCAGCAATCCCCTTGCTGTAAATCCCTTCCAAGACTAGTTTTGGGTTCCCACAAGCCAATCTTGAGTCCCAAGAGTCATAGCGGGTGAATCGACGTGGTGGTGTTCGTTGGGAGGAAGAAGAACGTACATTGGAGCATTGTGCAGTGTTCTTCAATTCCATGTAAGTTTCCTTAGATCTAAATAAGTTTTAGATCTAATTATTCAGCATGCTTAATCTGTAATAGTTTAATTTAGAAATTGTTTCTAATTTTAATTTGCCAACGTATTGGTTTTTCTACAATTGATATTTAAAAACGAGATCGTTCTTGATTGCTTCCGCTGCCAAAAGGAATTTTAATCCTTCAATTGGTATCAGAGCCATCTCGTTAATTGATTTCAATTAATGAAAATTGTGTTGGTTTATGGTGGGATTTATTCTGCATTATGAATGTTGGTTTGCTGAAAAATTGTGTTGGTATATTTGGCCTTAGATTTACTGCATTTGATTTAATCAATTTGTAAAGGCCCCTGCGTTTTTTGGGCAATTAAATCAGTAAATCGAGTCTTGTAAAGTCCGTGTCTAGATTAGGATTCATTTTGATGGAGATCGTGATGATTTTGGGCGGAAAATCGATCAGAATCGGCACTGGAACCTGGAAAACAGAGGCGTAGCGTCGCGACCCTATTCAACAGAGTCGTGACGCTGAAGAACGAAGGCTGGAAAAAATCGGGGCATCGTCGAGTGTTTTGCCTATAGCGTCTCGATGCTGACAGAAGTTTCCGAATTCACGGAGCGTTGAGCGAGACGTGCGGCGTGGGTTCTTTCGGTTAAAGCAGTTACGAAATAAATATTAATTGTGTTGCTTAAGTCTCGAATGTTGGTGTTGGAGCAGTTGGCGTGCGTGCGTGATTATCTTTTGGGAGGTCGTGTGTTCGAACGTCAACGTGGGCAGTTATTTTCTCATATTTATTTTGGCCTGCGGTTTGATCATGGGCGGTCTGGTTCAGTTCAATCCGGTCTGGTTCATGTATTTCTGCTCCGGTCGAGTAATTTGGGTCCAGTTTGAAGCGGTTCAAGCTGGTTCGGGTCGGTTTTGGAGCGGTTCAAGACTCAGAAGGATAATTAAATTGAAATTATTGTAATTTTTGTTTATTTTAATTATCCTAGGGGCCAATATACTGATTTTTTAGCTATTTATTGCTTTATGAATGTCATTTAGCTAGATCCCACCATAGGTTAAGCATGTTTCATGCATTTTTATGTTATAAATGTTATAATATATGATAATTATGCATGAATTTAAATTTCATGAGTTATTTAGTATAATTGTTATATTAATTATATGAAAATGAAAAAGCATTGAGCATGACACCACTTTAGTATAATCGTTATATTATCGTTATCGGCGTCATGGGCTATATGGTGTTTAATAATTCAAATATGATTGTTTTTATTCCCAACACCATAGAATCATGTTATAGGGCTAATCATTAAAATTTGAAATAGTTTCAAAATGATTAGAAACCGTCAACCTATAACAAAGAGTTGCATGCAAACATAGGACCTTAGGTTAAAATTGAATTAATTTTAAAATGTTTAAAATTAATTAGACCTAAGCTCATTTTAATTCTAATAGGATTAGAATTATATTCTTACTTAGGATTAAAATAGTTTTAATTTACTAAGTAGGAATAGTATTACTATGATTATAAGGGAACTCTCCCGGCGAGGTTCTGTCTAGGCTTGGGGTACTTAAGTTGACGGTTTACGGAACACCTTCTACCTGGGAACTGACCCGGAACCTGAGTTGAATTAATCATAGTTTAATGTTAGCATGCAATGTCACTAGGTAATTAAAAGGGTTTAATTCACCTAGACATTAGTGTAAAGACTTTTATATAAGAGTTATATACAGGCTTAGACTTAGATAGATTCACTTAGCCGGAATTTACCTAAGTAATAGACCCTTTAATTATAAAAATACTTAGTGGGAGGAAATATATCAAAACAAGATTTTCATAAATCAACGTTTTGCTCTCACGTCCTCAAGAGTTCACAACGTGAGGTTCATGCTTGGCCTCGAGTCACCCTGGGAGTGACCCCCTACGGATGGTGTTTGCATGGATCAATATCAAGGTGAATGAGGGAGTATTTTATAGTAAGTGGGAGCAGGACACGTGTCAACGTATCCTACGGTCTCCTCCATTAGGTTGCACCGTGAGATCCCCATGATCTGCCTGCGAGTCGCCCTGGGAGCGATCACCCTACGGAGGGCTTGATCATGGGAGTTGGAACAACGCAAACTCCAGAAATGGATAGGGTTTCTTAGGTTCATTTCCAACTTTGACTTTCCCTACGGTAGCATTGTTGGGACCGACCTCTGAAATCTGAAAATGGAGGGTTACACTTACGGGGAATTGTTAAGGTGTTAATAATTTCCTGACCGAAAAAACGGTAGCTAAGAACTATTGGAATATGAGTTATTCTGGTAATAGGGATTGGCTGAGATTGTCTCAATTCAGGGGAGGAGTAGTTGACTGCCCTACGGTAGCTGTTGCTCTAAACCTCTGAAGTATCGTTGCAAAATGAATGTTTATTCTATGGGTCGATCATTACTTTTGCTAAATTGATTGGATTAAAATAATGATAATATTATTTTGTGTAATGGGTTAATGCAACATCACTAATTAAATTAATTTGTTTGTTTCAGCATGAATCGTTCTTTGTATGCCTCTAATTACGCCGTGTGTAATAAAACTGGTATCGCTAATACAACTAAGGAAATGCACTCAAACACTAATTGCGTGGATTTGGTCTTAACTGAGGACTGTCCTCAGACCCACATGTCTAATTCATCTGAAGTTGTTCATGATGAATATGACATAGACTGCTTAGCAAAACTCAATGAAAATAAATGTGATTTATTAGTCATTGAAACGTGTATAGTGGAAAATGATGATACAGCCTGGATCCTTGATTCAGGTGCCACTCATCACGTATGCTCTTCCTTTGAGGGAATGAGCTCCTGGCAACAATTAGATGCTGGGGAAATGACTCTCAGAGTTGGGACTGGGGAGTTCATTTCAGCTAAAGCAGTGGGAGACATTAAAATGTTCTTCTCCAGGGAACGTTATATGTTATTAGATAATGTATATATAGTTCCTAAAATAAAAAGAAATTTGATTTCTGTTTCTTGTTTGCTTGAACAAGGGTATTCAGTGTCCTTTTCTGTAAATGAAGCTCTCATTACTAAAAGGGGTGCTGATATCTGTTCTGCAAATTTGGAGAACAATTTATATGTTTTAAGACCAATAGAGTCTAGGGCTATTTTGAACAATGAGATGTTTAAAACAGTTGAGACTCAACCTAAAAGGCAGAGAGTTTCTCAAAGTACCTATCTTTGGCACTTGAGACTTGGCCACATAAATCTCAATAAGATTGGGAGATTGGTTAAGAACGGACTTCTAAGCCAGTTAGAAGATGGTACTTTACCTCCGTGTGAGTCTTGTCTCGAAGGTAAGATGACCAAACGACCTTTTACTGGAAAAGGTTATCGTGCCAAGGAGCCCTTAGAGCTCGTACATACGGATCTCTGTGGTCCAATGAATGTTAGGGCTCGAGGAGGGTATGAATATTTCATCTCTTTCATAGATGATTATTCAAGGTATGGTTATTTATACCTAATGAGTCATAAGTCTGAAGCCCTTGAAAAGTTCAAGGAGTATAAGGCTGAAGTTGAGAACTTATTAGGTAAGACCATTAAAACACTTCGATTTGATCGAGGGGGAGAGTATTTGGACTTAGAATTCCAAAACTATTTGATAGAACATGGAATCACGTCCCAACTCTCAACACCAGGTACACCTCAGCAGAATGGTGTATCTGAAAGGAGAAACAGAACCTTGTTAGACATGGTTCGATCTATGATGAGCTATGCTCAGTTGCCTAATTCTTTTTGGGGTTATGCAGTAGAGACTGCAGTTTATATTTTGAATGTTGTTCCCTCAAAGAGTGTTTCTGAAACACCATTTGAGCTCTGGAAAGGGCGTAAAGCTAGTTTACGTCATTTCAGAATTTGGGGCTGCCCTGCACATGTGCTAGTGGCAAATCCAAAGAAATTGGATTCACGTTCAAAATTATGCCTATTCGTAGGCTACCCAAAAGAAACAAGAGGTGGATATTTCTTCGATCCACAAGAAAATAAAGTGTTTGTATCGACAAATGCTACTTTCTTGGAAGAAGACCACGTTAGAGAACACAAACAACGCAGTAAAATTGTGTTGAGTGAACTTTCTGGGGAAGCTACGAATGAATCAACAAGAGTTGTTGATGAGGCTGGACCTTCAACAAGGGTTGTTGATGAGCCCAGTTCAGAGGTTGGACCTTCAACAAGAGTTGTTGATGAGCCCAGTACATCTGGTCAAGCCCATCCTTCTCAAGACTTGAGAATGCCTCGACGTAGTGGGAGGGTTGTTATTCAACCTGAACGCTATCTAGGTTTAGCAGAAACTCCAGCTGTCATACCTGATGATGGTGTTGAGGATCCATTGACCTTTAGACAGGCAATGAATGATGTGGATCATGACCAGTGGGTCAAAGCTATGGACCTAGAGATGGAGTTTATGTACTTCAATCAAGTCTGAGATCTTGTAGACCTACCTGAAGGGGTAAAACCCATAGGGTGCAAATGGATCTACAAGAGAAAACGAGACGCAGCTGGGAAAGTACAGACTTTCAAAGCTCGACTTGTGGCAAAGGGTTATACCCAAAAGGAAGGGGTGGAGTATGAAGAAACTTTCTCCCCAGTTGCCATGTTAAAGTCGATAAGGATACTGTTTTCCATTGCCACGTTTTATGATTATGAAATTTGGCAAATTGATGTCAAGACTGCTTTTCTGAATGGCAATCTTGAAGAGAGCATCTTTATGTCTCAACCAGAAGGGTTCATCGTTCAAGATCAAGAGCAAAAAGTTTGCAAGCTTAAACGATCCATTTATAGGTTGAAGCAAGCTTCCAGATCTTGGAATATAAGGTTTGACACTGCTGTCAAATCTTATGGCTTTGACCAGAACGTTGATGAGCCTTATGTTTACAAAAGGATTATCAGCGGTTCAGTAGCTTTTCTGGTGTTGTATGTAGATGATATTCTGCTTATTGGAAATAATGTAGAATATCTAACTGAAATTAAAACTTGGCTATCAACTGAGTTCCAAATGAAAGATTTGGGTGAAGCTCAGTATGTTCTAGGGATTCAAATTATCAGGAATCGTAAGAACAGAACGTTAGCCCTGTCTCAAGCATCTTATATAGACAAGATGTTGTCTAAATATAAGATGCAGAATTCCAAGAGGGGTTTACTTCCCTTCAGGCATGGAGTTCATCTGTCTAAGGAACAGTGTCCTAAGACACCTCAAGAAATTGAGGATATGAGACGGATCCCTTATGCTTTAGCAGTGGGCAGCCTTATGTATGCCATGTTGTGTACTAGGCCTGACATATGCTATGCAGTTGGGATAGTTAGTAGATACCAGTCTAATCCAGGGTTAGACCACTGGACTGCAGTGAAAAATATCCTCAAGTATCTTAGGAGAACGAGGGACTATCAGCTTGTGTATGGTGCTAAGGATTTGATCCTTACAGGATACACAGACTCTGACTTTCAGACTGATAAGGATTCAAGGAAATCCACATTAGGGTCAGTGTTTACCCTGAATGGGGGAGCTGTAGTCTGGCGTAGCATCAAACAAGGATGCATTGCAGACTCCACCATGGAGGCCGAATATGTCGCTGCTTGTGGAGCAGCAAAGGAGGCTGTATGGCTTAGGAAGTTCTTGATGGATTTGGAAGTTGTTCCAAATATGAACTTGCCAATCACCCTTTATTGTGATAATAGTGGTGCAGTGGCAAATTCTAAAGAACATCGCAGTCACAAGAGAGGCAAGCACATAGAGCGCAAATATCATCTCATCAGAGAGATCGTGCAACGAGGTGATGTGATCGTCACGAAGATAGCTTCAGAGCACAATATTGCTGATCCATTTACGAAGGCTCTCACGGCTAAAGTGTTCGAGGGTCATCTAGATGGTCTAGGTCTGCGAGATATGTACATAGAATAATCTAGGGAAAGTGGGAGAAGTGTAATGGGTATTCAAATGCCCTAGTTTATTGTATTTATCTGTATTTCTACTTTTCATGTATTATACAGTATTAATACAAACAATTATTCCTACTTCAATGATTATTCATTCAATTCTGATTGTTGATGTACATTGCCCACTAGAGTTTTAGTTCAAGTGGGAGTTGTTGGGTTTTATGCCCTAAAACTCGTAGATAGTAAATGAAACAAATTAATCGATCTCAATAAGTCGTTATTTGAGTGATTCAGTAATTTGGTTATTGAATAAATCGAGTTTGCATTAATAAACCATAAATCCAATAAACTAAGATCCGAGGTTGTTTAAATGAAACTTGGACTAGTATGTAGGGACATACGGGGATCAGTGTCCAAGTAACAACCTAAATGGTCTATAGTATAGGGATAAGGCTGGGTACCTTATCCTGGTGACACTATGAGATACGACCCACCTTATATCCGATACAGATGCAATGATCCAAAGAATCCATGTAGGAGACATGCGGGTGGGGGTATCCTATGCAATGAGTTTGCATAAGACCGGACCGCGAAATAGTAACCACTAGATGTAACGTCGTTAACTAGTTTAGGTTTCTATTTCAATAGGATGACCTAGGTAACTCAATCTCAATCCTGAGTCTGTTATGAACTCCTTTTCAGGAGGGATTGTCCTTAGATTTGTATGGGTGAGAGTGGCCAGCTCGCCGACTCAATATTCCTACCATTTCAGGGGCAAGACCGAATGGGGGCTGGGAACATAACAGTACAAGATGGAATTCACTCCTTCCTCTATTGGGGCAAGTAGATGTGTGTTCCCTTAAGGGCTGATTCCGGGGCTTGAACAAAAGCGCGCTGTCCTCTCCTGGCCCGAGAGGAATTTCTGTTTAGTGGTTGGACCCTAAACAGGTTGTTCATTAGAGGGATCAGTGGTACTTAAGGACCCAGAGGTAACCTAGGGGTAAAACGGTAATTTGACCCAGCTGGTGTTACGAACACACGTGAAGGATTGACTTACTGCTATTGGTCGATATCCATGGACACAGAAATATTCTACAGTGAGAAAAGTGCAGCTGTGGGTCTTTAGTGGAGTGACCCACGGTTAACGAATGTTGATTGACTCGGTTAATGAGTTTAGTTGATCAATCTCGTATCGTTGGAGCTTCTGATCTGTAGGTCCATTAGGTCCACCTGCTAGCTCATAACGGGTTCTGAGATAATTTAGTCTTGATATTAAAGGGAATTAATATAATGTATGGAGATACATTATAGTATAAAGTTTAATTAAAGAATTAAACTTTATAATTAATTTTGGATATGATTCGAAATTAATTATTGAGAGAATAATGAATTTAATTAAATATGTGATATTTGATTAATTCATGGATTAATTAATTGGAGAATTAATTAATTTAATTTAGTTTGATTAAATGTGATTTAATCAAATTAATACTATAGTTTATATTAATGTACATTGTGATGCACATTAAAACTATAGGTTAATTGAGAGAGATTAAAAATTGAATATGATTCAATTGTAAAATTAATTAAATATTTGATATTTAATTAATGAGAATTCAATTAATAAGATTAATTGAATGGCCAATTTAATTCAATTGAATATGATTCAAATTGAATTAAATACCTTAGATTATAATTGGTTTAATTAATATTGATTTAATTAAATTAATTATAATTATTTAATTAATTAAATGATAATCGATAATTATTATTTAATTAATAGACGGCCTGGATCACGTTGATTATGATCAACGGTAGAGATCAAGTAGGAAATAACTCTCTCTCCACTTATCGTAAAGTTGGAGGGAGTTTCCCTAACTCTGGTGGATCTCTCTCATTCACGAAAAAGACAGAGAAAAAAGAACTCTCAAATTCTCTCAAAAAATTCCAGCAATCCCCTAGCTGTAAATCCCTTCCAAGACTAGTTTTGGGTTCCCACAAGCCAATCTTGAGTCTCAAGAGTCATAGCGGGTGAATCGACGTGGTGGTGTTCGTTGGGAGGAAGAAGAACGTACATTGGAGCATTGTGCAGTGTTCTTCAATTCCATGTAAGTTTCCTTAGATCTAAATAAGTTTTAGATCTAATTACTCAGCATGCTTAATCTGTAATAGTTTAATTTAGAAATTGTTTCTAATTTTAATTTGCCAACATATTGGTTTTTCTACAATTGATATTTAAAAACGAGATCGTTCTTGATTGCTTCCGCTGCCAAAAGGAATTTTAATCCTTCAGTAATATGAGTATTGAACTATATGTAGCGACATATGGGATCATTGTTCAAGAAACAGCCTAAAGGGTCTATAATATAGGGATAAGACTGGGTGCCTTATCCTGGCGACACTATGGATACGACCCACTTTGTATTTGATACAAACGCTATGATCCAACACGTTCGTGTAGGAGACATGCGAGTGGGGGTATCCTATGCAATGAGTTTGCATAAGACCGGACCGCGAAATAGTAACCACTGGTTATAACACCATTAACTAGTTGGTTTTCTATTTCACTAGGACGACCTAGACAACTTGGTCTTAATCCTAAGTTGATTATGGACTCCTGCTCATGAGGGATTGCCCTTTGATTTGTATGGGTGAGAGTGGCCAATACGCTGGCTCAATAAGCCTACCATTTTGGGGACAAGACCGAGTGGGGAGCTGGGAACATAATCGTACAAGATGGAATTCACTCATTCCCGACTTTAGGGAAGCAGATGAGTGTTCCCTTAAGTGGTCACTCCGAGTCTTGAACAAAGGCCCCTACCCTCTCAATGGCACGAGAGGGTTTTCTGTTTGATGGTTGGATCACAAACAGGTTGTTCATTAGATGAGAACTGGTACTTAAGGAAATAGAAGTAACCCAGGGGTAAAACGGTAATTTGACCCAGCTGGTGTTACGGACACTCGTGAAGGACTAACTAGTCGATATTAGTCTAGATCCATGGACACAGAAAATATGTCTGCAGTGAGAAGAGTGCAACTGTGAGTCTATAGTGGAATGTACACACAGTTAACGAATATTGATTAATGTGGTTAATGAGTTTGACCACTTAATCTCACATCGTTGGAGCTTCTGATCTGCAGGTCCATTAGGTCCCACTGGTAGCTCATAAAGTAATTTAAGGCAACTAAGTAATAAATGTAAATTGAAAATGTTCAATTTACTAAAGGAAACAATATAATATATATTGATATATTATTATGAGAGAAATTAATATTTGAAGAAATTCAAATATTAATATAAATTTGAGTCACAATAAATTTATGGAAGTTTGAAAGAGTTCAAATAATGAATTAATTAATTTTAAGACCTAAAATCTATTTGGGCAAATTAATTAATTCAAGGCCGGAAATTAAATATGTGATATTTAATTGGTGGTTAATTAATTAACCGGGAATTAATCAATTATGGAAATAATTAATCACTTAAGGAAGTGATTAATCATTTATGGAAATGATCTAATCACTTATGGAAGTAATTAGTCATTTGTGGAAAAGATTAATCAATTATGGAATTGATTGATCATGGATTGATTAAATAAGGAATAAGATTGAATCAATTTTGGAAAAGATTGATTTAATTGAATATTTTATTCATGGTCTCTCTTCTATAAATAGAACACTAGACCTAATTGGTTCAGTACACTCTCCTCTTGCTCTTAGACTCATAAGACAAGACCTAGAATTCTCTCTAGCCTCCCTCTTAGAGAAAGACTCCCACAAGTCTTTTGCCTCATAGACTTAGAGACATACCAGTGTAACCTCTATGGTTATTGTGTCATTCAAGAAGAAATTTCCAGCGATTAAAAAGACAAGAGGGTTGTTGCGATTTTGTCTGTTGAAGCGTCGTTGGGGAAGAACGGTGAAGTCTACAACGAAGGTTTATAATGGTTCTTTCCCGTTTATTTAGAAAAGCATGAAAATAAATTAGATTTAATTTTCAAGCATGTTTATAGCTATTTACAACAACTTTAAAGCATGTTTAAAGTTTATATTTATTGCACAATTTGACCCAAATCCAATAAACTAAGATCCAAGGTTGTTTGTATGTAACTTGAACTAGTATGTGGGGACATACGGGGATCGAAGTTCAAGTAACAACCTAAAAGGTCTATAGTACAAGGATAAGGTTGGGTACCTTATCCTAGTAACACTATGAGATACAACCCGCTCTGTATTTGATACAGACGTATTGGTCCAAAACGTCCATGTAGTAGACATGCAAGCAGGGGTATCCCATGCAATGAGTTTGCATAAGACCGGACCATGAAATAGTAAACCACTAGATATAATACCGTTAACTAGTTAGGTTACTGTTTCAATAGGATGACCTAGGTAACTCAGTCTTAATCCTGAGTGTGTCATGAACTCCTTCTCATGAGGGATTGTCCTTTGATTAGCATGGGTGAGGGTGGCCAATACGTCGACTCAATAGTAAGTGGGAGTGGGACGTGTGCCAACATATCCCTCAATCTCCGCTTTAAGGCCGAACCGTAAGATACTTATGATCCGTCTGCGTGTCGTCTTGGAGCGATCATCCCTTCGAAGGGTCGATCATAGGTTTCAGAACACCGCGAACTCCAGAAATGGATAGGGTCACTTAGGTTAATCACCAACAGTTGTCTTTCCCTTCGGTAGCCTGTTGGTGCGTGCCTCTGAGATCTGAACGTGAGATGGTTACACTTACGGGGATGAGTTAAATGTGTTAACGAATCTTTGACCAAACAACGGTAACTAAACACTAACGAAATATGAGTTATTTTGGTATTAGGGTTTGGTTGAGATTGTCTCAATTCAGAGGAGGAATAGCTGACCACCCTTCGATGGTTGTTGTTCTAAACCTCTGAAGTATCGTTGCAAAAACTAAATCAATAGTTCTCTAGGGTTTCTTTGATTGCTTGTGTGTTTTTGCTAAATTTGATTGGATTAGATGTGATGGGTTAGTGCAATTAATAATACGAGTAATTTGTTATTTAAGCAATTCAAATATGTGCATCGTCTTAAGCCTGTTTAATAATAATGGTGATTATACAACAAACTTAAACGATTAATTTGTGGTGAATGATTTATGATTAGTCTTAACAGATGAATGTCCTCATGCCCCAAATGTCTAACTCAGTAAGAAGTATTCCTAATGAATATGACATTGAATCTTGTTCAGCCAAAGAAGACTAATCCAAAGACATTAAATTTGATTTACTAGTTTTGGAAGCACGATTTGTGGAGAGTGGTGGTTCTGCCTGAATACTTGATTCAGGGGTCACAAATCACGTTTGTTCTTCTTATTAAAAGGAATAATAAGTTTCTGGCAATAGTTTGATGCTGGTTATATAACTTTCAAAGTTGAAACTAGAGAAGTTATCTTGGTTATAACAATGGGGAATGTTAAGTTATTTTTCCAGTGGGAGCAAATACATATTATAAGATAATATGTATATATTTCCTAATATTAATAGAAATTTGATTTCTGTATCTTATATGCTGGAATAATGTTGCTATGTACCTTTCCCTGCTAACGCATTTCATTTCAAGAAAGGGAGTTAACTTTTGTTCAGTTGAACTGAAAAATAACATAAATGTTTTTAAGACTAATCAAGAGTAAAGTAGTCATGAGCACTGAGTTGTTGGAGGCTGCTACTACTCAAAGAAATGAGAGGCAAATGATTTCTCCTAAAGGAAAATACCTTTCTTTGACGTTTAAGGTTATGCCATATTTACCTCAATATGATTGGGAGCTTAGTCAAAAGTAGACTTCTAAGCAAGTTAGAAGATGACTCTCTACTACCTTGTAGGTCATGCCTTAAGGGCAATATGACCAAAAGGTTCTTTTGCTTGAAAAGAACTATAGAGCTAAACAACCCATGGAGCTTGGACATTTGGATCCTTGTAGTCTAATATGATAAAGTAGTGGGAGGGCATGAATAATTCATCTATATTATATATAATTATTCAAGGTATATGTATCTCTACCTAATGCAACTTAAGTCTGAGGCTCTTGAGAGTTTTAAGGGATTTAAGACTGAAGTTGGAAACTTGTGTAGGCGAGATGGTAAAAGTACTTCGATCTGATCAAGGTGTAGAGTATGTGGGACTTGAGATTCCAAAACTATTTGATAGAACATGAAATTACATCTCAACTCTCAGTCACTGGTACACCTCAGTAGAGCGGTGTATTAGATAGGAGAAATTAAACCCTGTTAGATATGGTTCAGTCCATGATGAGCTATTTATAAATTATGCTCATTGCCTTACTCGTTTTGGGGTCATGTAGAGTTGACTGCAGTCCGTACTTTGAACAACGTTCTATTAAAAGTGTTTTTTTTAACAACTTTTAAATTGTGGATAAGATGTAAAAGTAGTTTACGTTACTTTTGGAAAGTCAAACACACGTGCTTGTGACTAACCCAAAAGAAACTGGATCACTGTTCAAAAGTATACCTATTCGTAGGTAACCCATGGAAACGAGAAATGTGGAAAATTTTTCAATCCACAAGAAAATAAAGAATTTGTAATGACTCGCAGTTAATTAATATTGGTTAACATAATTAATGAGTTTAGTTAGTTAACCTCATATCATTGGAGCTTTTGATTTGTAGGTTCATTAGGTTCCTCTTCTAGCTCATAAAGAGTAATTGAGAACAATTAATCTTGAAAAGAATTTGAATAATTCAAATTCATATTGGGAATCAAGTTTAATGGTATGAGATACAATTAATATAATGTATAATGATACTTTATAATATAAAGTTTATTTGAGATTAAATTTTATTGAGAGAATAATATATTTGAAAGAATTCAAATATATGTCTAATTAAATATTTGGATATTGATATTGATAGCTAGCATAGAGAGCTATTTTTCCCGATTAATTTTAGTTAGTCTTTGAGTATTATTTGGGAAAATTATGCACTTTAATGTTTATTTTGTAGGAATTGAGTTTTCGAATGAATTAGAGAAATTGGAGTTGATTAAATGCTCGAGATCTAAAGAAAAGCAAAATAAACAAAAAACATTCAAAATGAAGCTACTCAAAGTAGGCAAACCCAAGAGGTAGCGTCGAGACGCTGCCTCTTTGGCATCTTGACGCTACAAAGTTTCCAAACATGAGAATTTGATAGGCGCGACAAAGGGACAGCGTCGCGACACTGTCGATAGATTTTCTATAAATACATCTTATTCTTGCATGACGAAGGGGAGTTCAATTTGGACGTTTTTAGACCTAAAATCGATTGGAAACCTTTTGTAGGAGCTAAATCAAGGCCAAGAAGCAGGAATCACTCAAGAACGTGTGGAGATCGTGACGGGGACGTGCGGTTTTCGACGGAATTGAGTTTTTCCTTAACTTTACCTTATCTCTAGTTAGTTTTTATGGCTTTTTCATATCTAGCTTATATTGTAACACAATGTATGAGTAGCTAGACGTGTTTCTTAGGGATTGATGTAGTCTTTTAAGATTATGGATTGATTATTGGGATGTTTTGTGCCTTTATTTTATTCATGTGGTTATGGTTAAATGCTTTCAATTAATTGGCCACTAGTTGAATGATTTAAGTGTTGAATCTTGCTCGGGGGAGAGGATTTAGCTTAGACTTTGCTAATTGCATGACTAAGGTAGGGTTCTAAGATCGGGAGATTTAGATTAACTTTAGAAGCTGTAAAAAGAACTAAACTCAAAGCCTTGCATGTTAATGAACTTAGATAGGGATATCAAGTTTATTGTATGCATGAGAATCAATTATGCTTAGAAGATATATTTTTTAGGTTAAAAATCACTTTTGGTCCCTATACTTTAATGAAAGTAACAATTTGGTCCCTAAACTTTGATTTGGAACGATTTAGTCCATGTACTTTCAATTTTGTAACAATTTAGTCCTTGTACTTTCAATTTTGTAACAATTTAGTCCATAAACTTTAATAAGTAACAATTTAGTCCCTATACTTTCAAATTTGTAATGATTTAGTCCATATCGTGAAAAATTAATGTAAAGATTTAATGAAATTTCTTACCTAAGATAGATTAATAAACTAATTTGGGACCCAATATGTTAATAAGCTACAAAGTTTAATCATTAAATAATAAAAATTGACATTTAATTTTGATGAATTTTTTTGCGACAAGGATTAAATTGTTACAAATTTGAAAGTATAGGGACTAAATTGTTACTTATTAAAGTTCGGGGACTAAATTGTTACAAAATTGAAAGTACAAGGACTAAATCGTTACAGATCAAAGTTTAGGGACCAAATTGATACTTTCATGAAAGTTTAGGGACCAAAAGTGATTTTTAACCTATTTTTTATTTAATGTTCTTAGACTTATAAAATAATTGCACGTTAAAAATTCATTCCCTTTAATTAATCTTAAATCTAAATTGACGAAATCAATTCCCTAAGAATTATTCCAATTGAATTTTCATCGTTCAATTTGCATTACCTTTTAATTCGTAGTTTTCATTCTATTGTGATCTCTAAATAATATTGGGCAAAAGTACAATAATTAATTTAACTAGAAAACCAATCCAGAGGATGACATTCAATTCTAAATCACTATATTATTACTTGACTCGTACGCTTGCGGTAGCAAAATTGCGCATCAGATATTTAATTAGTAAATAAATTAATTAATTGTTCATTTTAGTTAAATTAAATGTGATTTAATTAAAACTATAGACTATAAGAGAGATGCACATTTGAATATGATTCAAATGTTTGATTAATTAAATATGTGATATTTAATTGATCAAAAAAAATTAATTAATTATGAATTAATTAATTGTGTGGTTTAATTAAAATTGGTTAAATGTGATTTAATTAATTTTAATTAAAACTATATTTTTTCAAAAAAAAAATAATTAAAACTATATATTATGTGAGGGCATTACATTTAAATATGATTTAAATGTGCACGAGGTTAATTAATTAATTAAATTAAATTTATATTATTTAATTAATTTATTTTGATCTAACGGTCAAGATCTTTCCTCCCCTCACATTAGGGCTCTCCCACGCATAAAAGGGAGTGGTTATGAGAACCCCAACCCTAAAGTCTTACCTCCCTCTCAGATTCTCTCAACCCATAACACATAGAAGAATTCTTCTCTAGTGTGCTTCCCATTCAAGATTAGGTAGTTCCACAACTACGTTCCTGATCTCAGATGATAACAATGGAAGCCTTGTAGGGGTGTTCTTCGTGTTGATTTACTGCTGCGTTTTAGTCATTCTTGATATCTCAAAGTCGTTAGACGACAATATGATTTGCTTCTCTCTCTTTCTTTAGATTAGATCTAATGTTGTTGTATGCTTAGCCTAGCTGTTAAATCATAGAATTGTTGTATGATTTTTTCCAATGTATTGGTATTTTGGGGTAAACAAAATTAACTACGAACAGTCCAATTGCGCTTCCGCTGTGGAATTATGGAATTCCAATCCTACAATTTGCTAATTGGAAGTAGTAAATAGGAGTACGTTGTGACGAGTCTCATGTGTCACCTAGGCTTAGATGATTTAGTTATTGTGATAAATGCGTTAATTCTCCCTGATCACATGCATGACTAATTTGGCTAGTTTCTAATGCATGCTAAATTAATTAACCAACTAATTAATTAGTTTAGGCTTGAATTAGGCTAAATGCGTTGGCTTGTCTATGATAGTGGAACACGATTCTTAGTAACTCTAGAGTACGTTGGACTAAAATATGTAATTGAAATATTTTGTGAAATGAGTGATTTAATAAAATTGAACTGAGTCCCAAAAACGTGATTGCATGATTTTCAGGTTTGATTAATCTCTTCTTGTTATTTCTTGCTATTTCACTTTTGGCACCTTTACTTTATTTTCAGTATTCATTTCCTTATTTTTCCAAAATCCCATCTTGGTTGCCGAACGAAAAGAAAATCAAAGATTTGCGTGAAAAGACTCGGTGTGATCGACCTCGACCACTAATTCTACAAGTTAGTTTTGGTGCTGTAGACTTACAAATTTATTTGATTTTGGACCTTCGACCAGTCCTTTATTAGTAGATGAACAATTTAGATATCAAATGCATTTTTTAAGATTTTTCAATGTAGGAACTAAATCACTAGGCCCCATTTGATAACCATTTGGTTTTTGGTTTTTAGTTTTTGAAAATTAAGCTTGTTTGTCTCAATTTCCCAAGAATGGTTTACATCTTTGTTAAGGACACATTTGCATTCCTAGAAAAATTCCAAAAACAAAAACAAGTTTTTGAAAACTATTTTTTTTAGTTTTCAAAATTTTGCTTGGATTTTGAAACATTGAAAGAAGATAGATTACAATACAAAGAAACTTATAGGTGGAAGTTGTGTTTGTAGACTTAATTTTCAAAAACCAAAAACCAAAAACCCAAAACCAAATGGTTATTAAACATTGCATGAATTCCAAACTATAGGGACTACCTTTGCCAAAAAAAAAAAAAAAAAAAAACTACAGGGACTAAATTGATACATATTAATGTTTAGGGACTAAATTGTTACAAATTTTAAAAAACAATGATTAAATCGTTACATAATAAACTATAGGGACTAAATCATTACTTCAATAAAAGTATAGAAATCAAACGTGTTCTTTTACATTTGTAAAATAGTTTCTCAACTGATAAGTTTTTTTTTTTTTTTTTTTTTTAATACTTTACAAATGAAGTATATGAGTCTTATCATTTTTTTACAACATGTAGGAGTGGGAGATGCCAACAAGAGAATAACTCAACTGACATAAAGTTGTACTAATGATCGAAAGGTCTGTGGTTCGAATCCTCCACCCCTATATTGTAAAAATAAAATAAAATGCAAATCATAGACTTTTTGATCATTAATATAAACTTTATGCCAGTTGAGCTATGCTCATATTGGTTTCTTATCATTTCTAATCATAAGTTCATTATTTCTATATAATTTTGTAATCAATTTAAACGATAAATTATTTATTTATTTCTTATATTTTTTTTTTGAAATATTACATCATATATGGGATGGAGAATTGACATGTACCTCGATGAAGATGTCAGATATTCGAATCTCCTCATCCCATTTTATATTTCTTAAATTCCACATACTTACTAGATGCGAAATTGAACTTTGTGTTTAATAAGACATTTATTTCGTGGGAATGAGAAGTCAAATGTAATCATAGGTTTTTTTTTTTTTTTTGAGAAATGTAATCATAGTTGAATTATGTTCATATTCGACAATGTGTGTGTATATATATATTTGTAAGTAAAGTTGGCAATATAATAATATAGGTTTTTTAGATAACAATAGAGTTTTTTTTACAACATGTGAAAGTAAGAAAATTCGAATCATAGACCTCTCGATCATTAGTAAGTTTTATGCCGGTTGACGCTCGTGTTACCGGATAATAGGTATAGGTTTTTTTTGTTCTTTTTTTTTTAAAAAAAAAAAAAGAAAAAAAAAAGGTAATGGGTAGAGTTTTGTTTTGATACAAATTGGCGTTTAGATTTACATGGCAAGAGGAGAGCATATAAAAGAAATAATCATATGCACAACATTGCCACGATAGCTACCATAAGTCCTTTTCCTCCACTCAACCTGACAACTCCCTTCTATAGGGATGCAAGCATCCCGAGTCTCTCACCAGTCGCCCTTTGGCCTTCCCCAAATCTCAATCCTCCTAAAATCTTCTTCTTCACTGTGAAAAAAAATTCTCCATACCCGCCGGAATCACAGCCTTCACTCACCGGAGAAGAAGATTAATCCCTCCGCCATGGCCAAGAAGCGGAAATCCATCGCTACCAGCCTCGACGAGGTAGATCGGACCATGTACGCCTCTTTTTGCAGTGCGGCTAACTCTCTCTCGCAGCTTTACACCCAGGCTATGAACCACCAGAAACTCTCTTTCCAAGCCGGAGAACGTCACGCCATGGTGTGGAATTTCATCTGTTTTACCCCCATTGAATCTGCCCCTGTTCCCCCCTTTTGGATTTTATCATGTTTTTCTGTTTCTCCTTTGTGTACTCGAAATTGATTTTATTAGACGTGATTTTTTTATTGTTGGTTGTATCATCTGTATTTGTCATGAGTTCTTGGTTTTACGATTCCGGGTAGTTTCATGTATTCTGAGAATTTAGGTAGTATAAATCATACGTATTTCTGCTTGAAAATCTCAGCATTAACAATCGATGAAAGTATAGAATGTTCGTATTCGTCTGTCTGTTTGGCTCTACTGTTTTTCATCCTTATTTGTTTTTGCCTTTTACCATTTGATTCTTGATAGAGAATATATACCTTTCATACATTGCGATGAGGGTCTGTTTATGGTTAACCTTTGCTAACGGGATGACTAGAGTCGAATGTCGTATGTTGTCTTTTTGTTTCACATTTCAATGTTTCGTGTTTATCCTTTGTTATTAGGGGATGATTGATTGTTAGGCTAGCAGAATAGGGATGCTATTGTATTCACTATAGAAGGATGCAAGACATAGTTGAATGGATATATAATGTGAAATATAACCAAGCCTTGATTTCGTGTAAAGATAAGTCAAGGTTTGCTTAAAAAACTCCTTGCGCTAAGCCCTACTACTGATACTTATAGTTGAATGGGTGAATAGATGTCTCTTGATCAACTATATTCTCAACTTTCTTAGAAATTGTAAATGCCAAAACACAAACTGAGTTTATTGTGTATTGGATCCTTTCTTGTTTGGTTCTTTGTTGGCCTCTCTAAGTGGCTTGATGCTGGAATCAACTGAAGACAATAGGGATTGAAGACAATGGGGACTGGAGATTAGAGGAATACCAGGAAAAAAACATAGTTGATGAATTTGTTTGGTTTTTTTGTATAAATGAGAGGTTCAAAGTAGGAGAATGTAAATGGATTTCCAATGGGTTTTCTTGCTCTTACTTTTCTAGCCTTGACATTTTCGATGCCAAGGTTCTTCGGATCAATAGTTTGAAGGCTTTGGCTAATGGCTAGAGAAGAGCTACACAATATTGAACGAGAAGGAAGAAAAGCAGTACAAAATGATTCGAGTTGGCTAAGCTTTATTGCTCTTCTTGGTTTCCCTCTCAAATTCTCTTTGCAATTATATTCCTTTCGTTAGCATGAAAGAAATATTGTAATCTTCACTTATTCGTGAAGATAGAATGCAAAGAAACAACCTCTCTTGTTTCTTTCTCTTCTTTTGGTGATAAATGGTAAACATCTATAGAATATTGCAGCTTTAGTCTAGAAAGTAAGTTTCAATTAGTTCATTTTAGTAACTTAGTTCAACTCATTTTCTGATTCTTACGCCTATGAGTTTAAATTGGAGAAGAAGAGTACATTTCATTCTTTTTATGCCAGCTTGCAATAAGTCCAATTGCAATGGTCAATATTTTCTCTAGTAGAGCTTCTTCAAGTTCCTTTGTACAACAAATATGTTTAAGGCTAGTTTTGAAAAAGGAGGGTTGTTACTGGGAGAACTTGTCAATCATTACTAGAATGAATCTTTATGATTGGATTGCAACGGTTGATGCTTCAAGGGATGAATTTGATGAGAAAAGTATGCTTAACCCACATTTGCACAAATCTTTGTTTAGATGTAGAAATCAGAAGGAAGTTGATGGATTGTGAAATATGATGGAGTCTTCAATGTTCAAAGACATTTGTCTAACTGGTATAATATTTTTCACCCTTATTTGTTCTACTTTGTACCATTTGAGTCCAAATTGAGAATATATATTGGTCTTACATTGTAATAAGGAAAGTTTTCATCTTCAAGTTTTCATCTTCATGGAAGAGTTAATACTCTTGATCGGTTGTCCAGAAAGATTCCTAGTTTGTTTGGGCCTTTTTGTTGCATTCTTTGTTGGATGGCGGAGGAAGACCTCGATCATATGTTATGGAACTGCGCTTTTGCTAGGACAGTGTGGGATGAGTTCTTTGGTTCGTTCGGGTTGCAGTTTGCCAGACAAAGAGGCCTCAGAGAGATGATCGAAGAGTTCCTTCCCCATCCTCCCTTTAGGGAGCAAGGAAAGTTTTTGTGGCAAGCAGGGATTTGTGCTATTATTTGGGGGTTGTGGGGTGAGAGAAACAATAGAACTTTTAGAGGGTTGGAGAGGGATCCTTTTGAGGTTTGGTCCCTTGTTAAATATAATGTTTCTCTTTGGGCGTCGGTGACGCGTTTATTTTGTAATTACTCCTTAGGTCTCATCTTTTTGGATTGGAGTCCCTTCATTTAGAGGGATTCCTCTTTCTCGGGCTTGTTTTTTTGTATGCCCTTGTATTCTTTCATTTTTTCTCAATGAAAGCATGGTCCTTTATCAAAAAAAAAAAGATTGTTAAAGTGATATTCCTTTGAAACATTGTTAAAGGAATCACCTTGAGTTGAATGTATTAGATAACATGGGGTTCTATCTCAAAACCAATTGGCAATGAGAGGAGTAACTCATGTATCTTATAAAGATTATGAGATCTCCTTCACCTTTTCAATGTGGGGTCTCAACAGAATGTACCATGTTTTCCTTTGTTTCTAATTTGAGTGGTTCATGTTTATGCTTTGTTCTAATGGGATGTTCTGGGATGTTTAATGATTAGGCTTGCGGTATAGGAACTCATTCACTATAAATGGATGCAAGACATAGTTGAATGGATATGTAAGATGAAATAAAGCCAAGCCTTTATTTTTAATTTTAAAAATAAAAATCAAGGTCTGTACTAGAAACTTCTTGGGGATTTATCTTAATAGGCAATATGGATACTTGTAATTCAACATATCTATTTTTTAGAAATAAAACAATGTCTTATCCAAATAAATAAATAAAACAATGTTTCTATGAATGCTTGGTTGTAATAAGCTAGTTATCCTTGTTTTACTTGTAATTCACATTTTCTGATTCCAAGGTTTTTCCTATCAATATTGTGAAGGCTTTGGCTCAAGAAATATGGTTAGAAAGAAACTACAAAACATTGAACTGAATTATTGAAGCTTCCTATTTTTTATTGTTCTTCTTCGTGTTACTTTCAAATTCTTTATGTAGTTATACTTCTTTTGTCAATGCAAAGGAAATATTAGTATATATCACTCATCCGTGAAGATGACAATGAAGTGATAGATTAGAGGTCAAACTAAAGGCATTGAAACCCTTGGAAAGGTATAACTGAGGGGTTTAAGCTCTTTTCTCAGATTATTTAGTTTTTATGGAAGGTTAAGTGGTTGAGATAGACCCATTTGCTCTCATCTTCCTTGTTTATATCATTTATCTTCGATGAGGAACCACTCAATGGTAGATGTGTTGCCCAACTCTTTGAACTTTCCTTCACCCATTTTGGGGTTATGTCCTGCTTTGTCCAATAGGAAATGTGGGAAACATATTGTTAATTGGGGAGTTTAGTCGTAACTAGAAAGGATATTCGTTTTGGAGTCCTTGTCCTTCCGAAGGCTTCTCTTGTAAATCCTTCTCTCTTCACTTGGTCAATCCCTTTCCCTCAAGTGTCTTTGTCTCGTAGTGGAAGGTGAAAATTCCAAAGAAGGTTAAGTCTTTTTTGGTGGTAGGTTCTCCACAAGGGAAGGGTGGAGCTTGAGTTAGGGGCGTCTATTTGGGTGCGAGATTGTCTACAAGCAGCGACTAGAGTAGGGAATCCTCAAGGCTTCTGGAGGAGAAGGAGGCTGAGCGCAACAATGATATTTTTCCAAGTTTTAGAAAATGAGAGAGGGAGATTTGGGCTTTTTTCCATGGAAAGCTTAAGAGGGAAAAGATCTTTGATTTTTGTTCCAGAAGGTTTTAGAGGTAAGGGTTGGGGGTTGTTAGCAAGGGAACTCTCAAGTTTGTTTCTTGGTTCCAACAAGACAGGGAAGTCAGAAACAAGTTACAAATAGAATTTTGACCTAAGGAAAGAAGCAATGGACCCCCCGAATCTAAAAAAGAAGGAAGGGGAGTTGGGGATATTCTCCGTGGACGAAGAGATAGATAAGTCCGAAGATTACGATTTCTCCATTGATTGGGAAGCAACTATCATTATTGAACGGTTTAGCATCGAGGCCCCTTGGTTATCCATCAAAGAAGCAAGTTAGAGGGAGGGTTCAGTCGGGTGGATATTCAAGTCGTTTTGTGCTAATTTAGCCGTGGGTATTTGCGAAAGTCTAGTAGTGACGAAGAAGTTGATTTCAAAGGTTAAAAACAGAGGAGCGTCCAAGTATTTTGTTCATGAATGGAGCTTTAAATTGGTGGTCGAGGGTTGTTGTCAAGCGTTCTCTGGGGGTGGGTTACAACCCTTGATATTCCCCCATTTCTTTGGTCCCAAAGCTTGATCTCGACCGTGGAAAATTTTTGTGGAGGAATCGAAGAAGAAGGGGAAATAGAGGGGGATGAGGTTTCAATGGAGGAGGTTTGCTTTGAGGCCAAGTGTACCTCAGATGGTTTTATTCTGGTGGTGAGTTATCTTTGTCATGGTGGGTTCTTTTTCCCAGTGAGATTGGCAGTTAGATGTTAATCGGAGAAGGAGAAGTCGAAGCGTGACAACGACAAGTCTGGAAAAGCTGAGAAAACTGTCCTTCATTTGCCGAAGGATGCAGTTGTATGAGGTTAGAAGTTGCGGCATTCTAGGGATCATGTGAAGTCGACGGATAATAAGTTAAGAATCCTTTTCTAGGCCGTGTTTCAAAAGGCGCACGCCCAGGCGTGCCTAGGCACAAGGCGCACCTTTAGTGCCTCGCTTCGAAGCGAGGCGTGATGAAGAAGGCACAGCCAAGGCGCCTCTAGGGCTTCACACATCTATATTTTAAAATTTTTTTAAAGCTAAATACTAATAATTAAAAAAAGAAACCCTTCATTATTTGAACCTTGTATATCTTTTATTTATTTTTCTTGGTTAAAAACTTCATTACTTGCCATGAACGTGTTTTATATACATGTATTTATTTTTTTAAGTATTTTTTTTATATAGCGTGCCTTGCAAAAAAAGCCCCCGCCTTTTATTGTGCCTAAGCCTAAGCCCTAGCGGACCATCACGTCTTAGTGCGCTTTGAGCCTTTTAAAACACTGCTTCCAGGAATTGGGCCTTCGGGCCCAGATGAAGCTTGTCTATCCCTTATTTTTTCAACATGGGTAGTCCAGTGAAAGAAGGCTGATAATTTTTATCCAAAAGGATTGACCTGACATTTTAGACTCGATCGAATTGGCTGGTGGGGGTCATTCAGACCCAGTTTCTGATAGTCGTCTGGAGATGGGTCTTAGGGAGAAGGAGATTCTGCTAGGGTCATCCTAGTAGTAGGTGGCAAAATAGTGGTTTGAAATTCCATCGTTTCGAATTGTTTCTTATAAAAAAAATTCCATCGTTGTGAGAGTATTTTGAATAGGGAAAAAGAAATAGGCAGCAGAGAAATCAACTTGGAATGGGCCATCGAGGCGGGTCCTTAGGATCATGTGATGGACGAAGAAGGGTATCAATTAGAACGAGTCATTCTTATCAACCCTGTTCGCCGTCGAGCCAATTTTGGTAAATTGCAGGGTTTGTTCAGTGAGGAAGGGGCACCTGATCAACTTTTAGGTCAAAAGAAGAAGAAATAAAAGAATAGGGAGGTTACAAGGAAGTGATTTCCATTGTCCGATGGGCCTAGGATCATTGGCGTCCATTATGCTAAGCAGACTTATGAGGTGCATCAGAGCCTTCCTCCAGCAGACATTCATTCTCGATCCATTATTGAGGTATGCTCGAAAAGGGAAGAGAGCTAGGTATGTCCTTTCTTCCCGAATTTTCACTCATTTGTCAGGTGGAGGATGAGGGGAGTTCTTATCTATGGGCAGTCGTTTCTCCTTATCCCTTCGTTTGTACACCTTCGAGTAATGGTCAAGGGAGTTCCTTTTTTCCGTATTCGTCGTCTGTCGGTCCCTGGGTGTTTGGATTGACTAGGGGGAATTATAATTTGGGGGTCTTGCCTAGTCCTTTCGTTGCTAACCCTCCTTCGGGTTATGGGGTTACTCTGTCTCATCCAGTCAATGTGTCGTGGGGGGCTAAGGGTTCGCCTAGTTCCTCGAATGTCGGTGCCGTAGGAAGTAGTCTGGAGGGGGAAAACTTGTTTTTTCCTGATGGGGATTCTGGGGGAGGCTTTTGACCTATTCTAGCCTCGCTTGTTCTTCGGGTTTGGACCTTAGTGGGCTGTTCAAGGGTTATTGGCTGGAAGGTTGGGTGGCCCTAGCATCTGTTGGTATCCATGCCACACCTAATTCAGACTCTGAATCAGCTTTGTCTTCTAAAGGGGGTAAGAGAAAAAGTGGTAGGCAAGGTGGAGGAGGGAGAAGAATAATTTAGAGAATTGAAGAAGTTGGATTAGTCGGTAAACTATGATAAGAAAAAACCCCAATGGAGGCAGGGATTGGGAGAATGGAGTGGGCCGATCTGGAGTCACAAGGAACTTCTGGGGGCATTTTAGTTATGTGGGATAACCGAAGGGTGTCAGTGGTTGAAGTGGTTATGGGTCAGTTTTCCATTTCTATTCTGATTATAGTAGAGAATGGAGATAATAGATGGATCTCAGGTGTCTACGATCTTCCTAGACTGAGAGGTGAGGGGCCTTTTGGGATGAGTTGGGTGATCTATTTGGTCTATGTGGTCATTGTTGGTGCGTTGCTGGTGATTTTAATGTTATTCGTTCCCCCTTAGAGAAAGCATTGGGGGGTCGGGAAACGAACTCAATGAGAATGTTTAATGAAAATTCATAGAAGAAGGCCAATTATTGGACCCTTCCTTGGTTAATGGGCAATTTGCTTGGGCTAATAACAGGGCTAGAAGTAGTATAGATGAATTTTTGCTGTCTAAAGGGTGGATGGAGGTTTATGGGATTGTGAGACAAAAATTGGGCACCCGGGTGACCTCAGATCACTAGCCCATCATTTGTAAGGCAAGAGCAGTTGGCTGAGGCCCTTGCCCCTTTAGGTTTGAAAATATGTGGCTGGGCCACCCTTCCTTCAAATCTTCTTTTCTGACCTAGTGGAATATGGAAGTCTGTGGTACTTGGGAAGTTTATTAGTTTATGGGAAAGTTGAGGGCTTTGGAAGGGGTTCTTAAGGATTGGAATAGAGGTGTTCAGGGATGTTAAAAGTAAGAAACAAGAGATTCTGGGAAGGATTAAAACCATCGATGATTTAGAGGAGGGGGAGTTTAGAGGGTCTTAAGGAGCACTTAAGCTTAAAAATGGAGTTCGTGGAGGTGGTTTGGAAAGAAACTTGTAGTTGGAGGCAAAAAGCTAAGGTGAAGTGGGCCGAGGATGGGGATTGTAACTTGGCCTTCTTTCATCAGGTGACCAGTGGGACCAGTGGGAGGAAGAGTATGAATCTCATTAGTTCTTTGGTGAACGAGGTAGGGGAAGAAGTGAAAGAGCCTAAGGAGATTGAGGGAGAAATTCTTTCGTTCTTCTCGAATTTGTACTAGCCTCTGGTGGCTAATAGACCCTTTGTGGAAGGTCTAGATCGGTGCCTCATTTCAGAGTTGGATAGGAGAGACTTGGAGTCCCCCTTTTCGACGGAAGAGATTAAAAGGGCAATTTTTTATTGTGATAGGAATAAGTCTCCAAGCCCTAACAGCTTCTCTATGGGTTTTTTCCAGGATAATTGGGAGAGGGTCAAAGTGGATTTGGAGCGAGTGTTTCAGGAATTCTATGAAGGAGGTATTATTATTGATTGATCCATGAATGAGACTTTTGTGTGTGTAGTCCCTAAAAAGAAGAAGGTAGGGAAGGTCAATGATTTTAGACTCATCAGCCTAGTTACAAGCGTTTATAAGGTTATAGCAAATGTGTTGGCTAATAGACTTAAGCGGGTCTCCCATCCACAATCTCAGAATCCCAAGGGGCTTTCATAGTAGGCAAACGAATTCTGGGTTAGGCTCTAATTGCTAATGAAGTTGTTGAGGAGCATAGACAGGAGAAGGAGAGGGTTATTTTTAAGATTGATTTCAAGAAAGCCTATAGCAAAGGTGTTGGCTAATAGACTTAAGTGGGTTCTCCCATCCACAATCTTAGAATCCCAAGGGGCTTTCATAGTAGGGAGACGAATTTTGGAGCTAATGATACCGTTGAGGATTATAGTCGAAAGAAGGAGGGGTCATTTAAGATTGATTTCAAGAAAGCCTATGACTATGTGGACTGGAATTTCCTTGATAATGTCTTGGCTAAGAAAGGCTTTGGGTATAGGTGAATATCCTGGATTTGGGGTTGCATTAGATCGGTGGAATACTCCATTCTCATTAATGGTAGTCCCAAGGGTCATATTGTAGCCACTAGAGGGCTTAGACAGGGTGATCCTCCATCGCCGTTCCTTTTCCTTCTAGTTGTGGACCCTCTTGGTAGGATGGTGTTGAGAGGGGTGGAGGGGGCATTCTTGAAGGTTTTAAGGTGGACAAGGATGGGGTTTCTTTGTCTCATCTTTAGTTTGTCGATGCTACCATTTTCTTTTGTTCAAGGAAAGAGGAGTCTTTTTGTATCTTGAATCATATCTTAGCCTTCTTTGAGGAGTTGTTGGGTCTGAGGATAAATAGAGGTGAATGTCATATCCAAGGTTTAAATTGTGATTCCGAGAAGACTAGAAAATGGGCGAATTTGGTGGGGTGTGATGTGGGAGCTTTTCCTTCTTACCTCGATCTCCCTTTAGATCACAATCCAAAAAACATTTTGTTGTGGACTCCTATGGTGGAGAAGGTGAGTAGAAGATTAGCCTCATGGAAAAGGAGCTTCTTCTCTAAAGGCGGTACCTTTATTCAATTCGTGTTGAGTGGGATCCCAGTTTACTTTTTCTTGCTGTTTAGGGCTCTATGTGGTGCGTGTAGGACTCTAGAGAGCAGTGTTTTAAAAGGCGCGCGCCTAGGCGCAAGGCTCAACGTTGGAGCCTCGCTTCGAAGAAACGAGGCGCCATGAAGAAGGCGCGCGCCTAAGGCGCCTCGTGGGTTTCACAACTTTTTTTTTTGTTTTGAAGTTTAAGATGAAACGCACCGTTTCATTAAAAGATTTAAAAAAAAAAAAATCTTTTTAACCCTAAACGCTGCTTTTAGGGTTATTTAAACAAAATAAAAAATACCCACGACAACCTTCCTCTCCAAATCGCAAAACCCATTTCCCTCTTGCTGTGTGTTCGTGCCTCGCCTTAGGGAGCTTCGCCAGCCGTTTCTCTCAATCGCTGACAACCACAGCTGCTCTTCTTCTCCTCGTCGGTAAGTTACAAAACATCTCTCAGTCTTTTTCTTCTTCATTTGTAGGTAATTTTTGTTTCTTCTCTCTCTCGATCTGTTCAGCTTCTCTCTCTCGGTATTTTCTGTTTCTTCTCTCTCTCGAGCTTCTTTCTTCCTCTCTCTCGAGCTTGTTACAGAGCCCTGTTAGGTAAATGGCTGTGGCGTTTCCCCCTTGAGTCTACTTCCTTATGGCATCATATCATTGTGAGTAAACATGGCATTCACCCCATGAGTGGCTGTCAGGAGGGGTCAAGGGTATGTCTAGGAATCCATGGGAGAGATTGCTTATGAGATCCCTTCTTTTTCGGGTCTGGTTCATTTTCAAGTCGGGGATAGCAATGATACTTATTTTTTGGGAGGACAAGTGAGTGGAGGATAGTCCCCTCTATTCGAAATTTCCTAATCACTATCGCTTGTCCTCAATGAAAAGTTGTTTGATTGTCAATGTTCTTATTCATAGTGGGAGATCAGTGTCCTTTTCGATGGGTTTCTATCGGTCTTTGACCAATAGGGAAACGACAAAGGTGTCTAATCTCTTATCTTTGATCGGGGATTGTCAGTTTAGGGTCGGGATAAGGGTTGTTGTTGGAGTCAGTGTTTTCAAGGCGGCCCCAGGCGCTCACCTATGGCAAAAGGCAAGGTGACCTGAGGTTGTTGTGCCTTGAAGGAAGCAAAAGCGAGCTCCTTCAACCAAGTGCTCGCCTGATGGCACCTTTGGTCGCTTTTATGTGCCTTTTCCATGGTGAAGGCAAGCACTTGGTAATTATTTAGTATTAGTCAGATTTTGATTTTCCTTTTTTTTTTTTTGGGTGTGTTCAAGAAACAAAGATGATTGAAGAAATAAAACAGAAGATGAAGAAGAAGAATCAAAGTTAAAAGGAAATAAAGAAAAGGAAAATCGAAGAACCTGTCTTGTTAGCTTCATCTTGCTACACATGTCTTCTCCTTTTTTAACATTTTCATGCAGCAACACTAAAGAAGAATAGTGTGTATAGCCAGCAAGTCAATAGCACTCACATGCATGCTTGCTATTCATATTGCCATCTGGTAGTAAAATGGCCAGATGGCAGTATTACTAATTCTACTTCCTATAAGTGTTATATTTAAAGTAGTTTTTTTTTATTTCAGTTAGTGTGCTATATTTATTAAATTTCCATTCAAGAATGTGATTATTCAATCTTTTATTTAACTACTGTTTTTCTACCATATATTTAAAGGCTTATATCTTTATTTTTTCAATTATTTAAGTTACTCATAAAATGCTTTTACCCTACTTTATACATATTATCTATATATTTATTTACTATTTTATTAAATGCGCCTTGCTTCACTCAAGCGACGCTTTTTTGTCGCCTCTCACCTTGAGGCGATTATGAAACTTTTCGCCTTAAAGTGTGCCTTGCGCTTTGAAAACACTGGCTGGAGCCTTAGTCTTGCTGATGGTTTCTTTTGTTGGTCCCTCTTTCGTTGGTTGCTCAACCCTTCTCCCCTTAGTGAGTCGATCTTTTCTATTCTATGGAGAGTGAAAATCCCAAAGAAGATTAGGTTCTTTATCTAGCAAGTTATCCACGGAAGAGTTAATACCATTGATAAGCTCTCGAGGAAGATGTCTTTGTTGGTAGGTCTGTTTTGTTGCATTTTATGTCGGAGGACGAAGGAGGACTTGGCCATATTTTGTGGTATTGTGAGTTTGCTAGGTCGGTGTGGGGTTTGTTCCACAACACTTTTGGCTTTAGAGACTGTAGGGAGATGATCTAGGAGTTCCTCCTCCATTCGCCTTTTCGCGACAAAGGGAGGTTTTTATGGTTAGCAGGGGTGTGTGCTGTTTTGTGGGACCTTTGGGGTGAGAGAAATAATAAGGTGTCTTAAGGGCAAGGCTCGTTCTGATTTTTGGGCCTTTACTAGATTATATATTTCTCTCTAGGCCTCAGTTTCTAAGTTTTTTTGTAATTATTCTATGGGTACTATTATTTTTTATTAGCGACCCTTTCTCTCAAGGGGTCTTTTTGTGAACTGATTTTTTTGGATGCCCTTGTATTCTTTCATTTTTTTCTCAATGAAAGCTGGTCTTTTATTTTTTTTAAAAAAAAGTAGCACCTTGAATCGAGTTTCGAGGTAGTGACCCAATTTGATTGGGTTGCTATGTTGCATTCTTTGTAGGCGAGCAAGTGAGGACTTTGATCATATTCTTTTGAGTTGTGATTTAGCTGTAGCCTAAGCACGGATACAACACGACACGGACATGGTGACATGTCATTTTTTTTAAATCTAGGACACAGACACGACAAGGACACGTTTAGGAAAATATACATTTTTGAAAATATATATTGTTTTTATACAAGAAGGAAGTTCAAAATCAATAAGTTTATGCATTTGTATGCTTGAAAAAATGAATTTAATGTATTTTACTCTTAAAATTTATTATTTTTGTCATTTAAGCATGGTGTCTATTTAGTATACTTAACAAGAGTTTGAAATGAACTTAAAACTAGTGTTTGCCACATATCAATTGTACTAACAAGTGTTCGATACGTGTCTAACAAGTGTCGGAGTGTCCAAGTGTCCGACACGTGTCAGACATGGATACACTAGCCAAACTAAAGTGTTTGTGCTTCTTAGGTTGTAGCAAATACTATTTGAAGTTGTCTTTTCGAGGAGTTTGCTTTGAGCCTTGCTAGACATAGGGGTTGCAAAGGGACGAGAAGTTCCTTCACCCTCCTTTCTGTGAGAAAGGAAGGTTCTTGTGGCAGGTAGGGGTGTGTGTTTTTTTTGTGGTGCCTTTGGGAGGAGAGGAACAACAGACTTAGAGGGTTTGAAAGGTCTTTGAGTGATGCTTGGGTTCTTGTTAGATTCAATGTGTCTTCGTGGGCTTCGGTGGTTAAGTCGTGTTGTAACTATCTGTTAAGTCTTATTTTGCTTGATTGGAGGCATTTTCTTTAGGTTGCCTTCATCTTGTGTGGTCTCCTTTTTTTTATGTCCTTGTATTCTTTCATTTTTTCTCAATGAAAGTTTGATTATTCATTAAAGAAATGACAAAGAAGTGATGGATTGTGCAATTTGGTTGGTTGAATGAAATTAGGGCCTTTTCATTTGAAATGTGAAAGGTGGAATGCCAACATAGAAAACTAGATGTTATTCCTTGCTAGGATGGATGGATAAATTGGAAAGGCTTATCTTTGTTATGGTAGAAGAAAGAGATGGTGCAATTCATCCACTGTGCTTTGATTTGCTTGAAGCATAGAAGTTTTTGTTGGTAGTTTTGTTGGTGTAGTTGGTGTCAATTCTTGGCCAAGAAACTTGACGGAATATGTTTCAATGATCCTTGGTAAATTGTTGGCTAAAAGTGCATCTTTGATTATGAAAAACTCTCTTATGAAGTTCATTGGGGATGAAGGATTTTTTTTTACAAGAAACATAATCTTCTCATTGGGAGAGAAGAAGATGGAAATTGAAACAACATTATTGGAAAGTTTTGGGGGGGGGGGGGGTAAGGAAAAGGCTAAACAATTGGGTTTTATTTTAAAAAATAAAGGCTTTTTTCTTTTTTTGAAATACCAGTTGAAGTTTGAATTGCGACTAAAAATGATGAAGATAGATAAGAAAGATAGTTTTGAGGATGACAATTTAATAAGGTTAATGGCCGTCTAGAAAAACCCAAGGAGTATGTGGCTTGTGATGCTTGAAAATGGAAGGGGATTTGGAAAACTAAAAGCAGATGATGCAGATGATGACTTAGAGGTGTTTGGATTGAGGAGTTGAAGTGATGAAATTTGGAGTTGTTTTGTTCTAGGAGTTGGAATAAGAGTTAATAAGTTTGTGGGGTCCACAATAAAGTGTTGGAATAGGAGTTAATAAGTTTGTAGGGCCCAAAATAGAGTGTTGTAATTGATTAATAAGTTTGTGGGCACCACAATTGAGTGTTGTATGTCCTTGGGCAAAACAAAACTAGGTGGAGTTATTAACTCCACTCAACTCCAACCCCACCCAACTCCTCTATCCAAACACCCCAAGGGTTCTAGATTGGCTTTTGGAAAATTCTTAGAGTTGGTTAAGGAAGTTTTTGTTTCTTTGCCCAATGAGCCAAGCTCCAATAGTAATCTGAAAAGAAGTCACAAACCTTTGGAAAGTCTTCCAATTGGAAGATGCTCATGAGAACGACTAAGCACAAAAAAACTCCTAGACCACATGGAGCGATACTTTGAAAGAGACTTGGACCGAGAGGGAATCCTCTTAAAAGAAATTCCATAAAAGACAGTATACAAACAACCCACAGAAAAACGGCCACCTGAACAACCAAGGGAAATAACGTGAACCCAGTAAAAGCCTTCAGAGCTCCATAAGGACTTGATTTAACATCAATAACAGCTACAAACTTGGGCCTATGAATTAACACCAAAACGGGGCTATTGAGATGAAAAAAAGTCTTTAAAGCTACTCTTATATAAAAAACCCCAGCACCACGAGAATTCCAAGAAAAGATCTTCAATGTATAGCAAAAGAAGATGGTTACACACAACTCAATGAGAACTTAAATTGCTTTTGAATTCAGTGGAGGAATTTTTCTAAATTGAAGACGACAAGCATCAATGAGAGGAGAACTTGGCAGGCATGGAATTAGGAAAAGAAGGTAGAACTTCTTAATTAGGAGAAGGTACCTCATTTTCATTATCCTGAAAGAGTAATTTGAATATATCAATCCTAAGTTTTCTCAAGAAAAGCATCTGAATCATTATGCAAAAGGCTACAACTCTGAATCCATGCTACTTGAATTGACATCAGACTCTCCATCAAACTCATCCAAACGAGCAGGAGATTAGATTGAGGGGCTGGAAGGTCTTCGGCAGATTGAAAAACACCTTTGGAGAAAAGAACATTCGAAATTAAATGTTGTGAAGGCAATTAAAAATGGGTCTTGAATGGTTGTTTGCTTGGCTTGCGAAACCAAAAGACGAGCAAGATTCTTCGATGACATCTTCTTTATACATGAAGTTCTCAAGGATGGTGGAATACGAAGGGACATACCCTTTTTTCCAAGCATAAAATAATGAATAGGCTTCAATAAAACAACTTTTAATTTCCTTGATACTCCGTGTACTTTTTAAATTTGGGAATAGTGAGATTAGATTGAGGGGCTGGAAGGTCTTCGGCAGATTGAAAAACACCTTTGGAGAAAAGAACATTCGAAATTAAATGTTGTGAAGGCAATTAAAAATGGGTCTTGAATGGTTGTTTGCTTGGCTTGCGAAACCAAAAGACGAGCAAGATTCTACGATGACATCTTCTTTATACATGAAGTTCTCAAGGATGGTGGAATACGAAGGGACATACCCTTTTTTCCAAGCATAAAATAATGAATAGGCTTCAATAAAACAACTTTTAATTTCCTTGATACTCCGTGTACTTTTTAAATTTGGGAATAGTGAGGAGTCACCGAAGGATGTCTTGGAAGCAAAAGGCTTCTCTTGGTTAAAAGTCTTTGCTCGAGTAATGGAAGGAGCATCTAATGTTTTGGGGTAGATTTAAAGAGATGTTGCATAAAGGTGTCGTGTCTTATTTAATGTTCTATTTTCATAATAAAACTCTGTTATAATTGATGCTTGTTCATTAGAAGCTTCCTTCATTAAATGAGAGGGATCACACATGTCTTGATCAATAAAATCTTCATTAAAGCTTCGAAAAACCATAGGAGCAATTAATGAAACTGGTGGATGAACAAGAAAAGGAATTGCATGTGGTAATGGATGATGCAAAGGAGGTGGTTCACCTTCAAGAACAACATTTACCCAAAGGAAATCCAAGGGATTCAAAAAGTCACGAAGGACTAAATTTCTTTGAAAAGGTTGATGAATTGGGGGAGGATCAACCTAAATAATATTTCCTAAACGAAGAAAAGTATTGCCCCTAAATTTATCCTTGATTTTAGTGGTTGCAGGGATGGAACCACATAAGTTTTTCTCAATTCGATTGCAAATATCATTCTTGTTTTTTTTTTAAAAATTATCTTATCATACATAATACTACTGTTTTATTTCATATTTTCCGTGAGTTTTATGAGTGAGGTGTGATAGATGTTTTTATGAATGAAACGTACATGTGTCTTATCTTGAAAGAAGAGAAAGCCAATAGGATCCAAGGACTTCAGACCAATTAGTCTTGTCATGAGCTTGTTCAAAATTATGGCAGAGAGCCTTGTTGATCGATTGAGAAAGGTCCTTCTTCACGCTATTTTTTTCATCCTTAAGAGCCTTTATTTGGTGGGAGAGAGATTTTGGATCAAGTGCTTATTGCTAATGAGCCTTTATTGTTATTTTTTAAGATTGATTTTGAAAGGGCTTGTGATCATGTTGATGGGGATTTTCTTGGACAAGATCCTTGGGAAAAAGGGCTTTAGTTTTAAATGGGGAGCTTGATTGTGGAGCTACAAAAGGAACATAAACTTTTCTATTCTCATCAATGGTAGACCAAGGCAGTGTTTTAAAAGGCTCAAGGCGCACTAAGGCGCAGTGGCCTCCTAGGGCCTAGGCGCAAGGCGCACAAAAAGGTGCGGGTTTTTTCCTTTAAGGCGCACTATATAGAAAAAAAAACTTACTAAAATATATACATGTATATAAAACACTTTCATGACAAGTAATGAAGTTTTTAACCAAGAAAAATAGATAAAAGATAAGGTTCAAATATTAGTCTTCCAACATAGAGTCAAATGTCAATACTCCACAAAAAAACAGTGAGTTTAGTATTGTTAATATGCCTTCTGACACTCCGAATGACCAAGTATGATGATGTCAATACTCCACAAAAAAATATATGCCTTGAATATGATATTTGACACTTCGAACGACCAAGTACGAGGGTCTCGCTGCGCCTCGGGGGCTTCGAGGAAGGCGTGCGCCTTCCTCACTGTGCCTTGCGCCTAGGCGCTCCCGAGTGCACGCCATTTAAAACGCTGGACCAAGGGGTAAGATTACGACTTCTAAGGGTGTTTTGAGGGTTTTCACATGGAGGGGGAGAGAACCTGCCTTTTGCACCTTCAATCGGCAGACAATATCCTTTTCTTTTGCTTAGGGGAGGAAAGCTATTTTGTTCATATGAATCAATTGTCCTTTGAATCTATTTCAAGCCTAAGGTTAACAGGGAAAAGTGCTCGGTCATTGGTATTAATTGTGACTCATTTAAGCTGAGCACTTGAGCGGCTCTAGTTGGGTGTGAGAGGTACACCACCTTTTGTCCTCTTCCTCTGACTCATTTAAGCTCAAGAAGGGGTGTGAGAGGTACACCCCTTCTTGAGCGGCTCTAGAAGGGGTGTGTTGAGGGTTTTCACATGGAGGGGGAAAGAACCTGCCTTTCGCACCTTCATTTTGCAGACAATATCCTTTTCTTTTGCTTAGGGGAGGAAAGCTATTTTGTTCATCTGAATCATCTATTTCAAGCGTTGAGGTTAACAGAGAAAAGAGCTCGGTCATCGGTATTAATTGTGACTCATTTAAGCTAAGCATTTGAGTGGCTCTAGTTGGGTGTGAGAGGTAGACCACCTTTTGTCCTCTTCCTCTGGGTCACGATCCAAAAGGTGTGTTTTTGGAATCCGATCCTTGGGAAGGTTAAAAAAGGAAAAGGCCTTCTTTTCTAAGGGAGCAAGACTTACCCTCATTTAGGCTGTCTTAGGTGGTATTCCTACATACTTCCTTTCTTCTCTGTTTGAAATACTGATTTCAGCGAGTAATAGTTTGGAAACAATTGTGAGGGATTTCTTATGGAAGGGAGTGAACGAGGGGGCATGTCTCATTTGGTAAATTGGGAAGTGGTATCTATGTCTTTGGAGGTTGGGGTTTGGCCATTGGTAATTTGAGATGTCATAATGAGGTTTTGTTCTCTTGATGGTTGCAATGTTTTTTTTTTTCTCCCGAGAAACTAATGTTGTGGGGCACAAAATCATTGTTAGTTGGTTCGCTCCCTTTTTAGTGGGTCTTAGTTAGTGGGTTTTAGGGGTTTTCCAAAAGCCCTTGGAAAGTTATTTTTTGCTATTTTCCCTTCTCCCATCCTTATTATCTATCTGATATGAGACTACATCCTCTAACTTCTATTTTATTTCCTCTCTTCCCCATTTCTGTAAGGCTTTTTTGTCCTTTGACAGATGCGGAGGTGTCAAAGGTCCTAGTCTTTTGTTGTTGAGGGATGTTCATGTGAGCCATGGGAGAAGGGACATTCATGTTTGGTCCCCAAGCCTATCGAATGGTTTTTCTTGTAGCTCTCTTTTCCATCTTTTGGGCGGTTCTTTGCTTCATTTTGATGCCCTTTTGTTCTTCTCGCTTTGGAAGGTTAAAATTCTAAAGAAAATCAAGTTCTTTGTTTTGCGAAGTCTTGCATGGAAAAGTCAAATACCTTGGATTGCATTCAAAGGAAATTTTCCTTCTACTGGGGGCTCAATGGCTCATTCTCTAAGCGCTTGGAGATTCTTGATTATATTCTTTGGGGATGTCAATTCATGTCGTCGATTTGGGTTCCTTATTTGGAGTCCTTTGGGGTTTCTTTGGCTCACAACAAAGATTGTCAAGCGATGATTGAGGAGGTTGTGTTGTTCCCTCCCTCTTGAGATAAGGGCAAAGTTCTTTTGGAGGCTTGTTTCTTCATGATTTTATGGAGTATTTGGCTGGTAGGAAGCAATAGAATTTTTAGAGAGGTTGAGGAGTCTTTGGAAGTAACTTGGGATATCATTTGATGTAACACTATTTATGGGTGGTTGCTTATGAGCTTTTTTTTTTTTTGACAACATGTGGTGGGGGATTAAACCTTTGGCCTCTTGGTCAGGGTATAAGCTTTATGCCAATGGAGCCATGTTCTTGTTGGCTGCTTATGAGCCTTTTTTTTTTGAAAAGGAAACAAACTTTTCATTGAAGAAATGAAAAGAGACTAATGCTTAAAATCCAAAGATACGAAAATACAGCCAATAAAAGAACAACAAGAAAATGATAAGAACAACCAATAAAAGAACAACACACGACTATAAAGGCAACACAAAAACAACCCATAAAAGAACAATGAAGACTTAGGATGGAGAAATAAAGGCATCCCAATTAAGGCAAATATCCTGAATAGAGAAGGCTGAATAAAGCTTGGACAACGAACTCCATGACGAAGCTTTGAAGCGAGCTTCTGAATGTCCATGCCTCTGGAACTCAGCGCAATAACAAAACAACGATCCACCCACACTTGTTGATGGAACTTCATGGACTTGCTTGCCAGTAACACTCAAATAGCGTTGGAAAATCTAGGACTTTCCCGTCTCCAAAACATAAATATATAAGCCTGATAAAACAAGATAACAAGGCTTCCACCGAGCCACATAATTGCCTATACCCCTCTACACTAGGATTCTTGCATCAGCAGTGAGATCCACAGGACCCCACGGAGCAAGTACAGGTTGAAAATTACCCTCCGTATCCGAGTTTTGACCATAAGTCTCCATTTTACCATAGATAGTATTTATTAGTTCCATGAGTTTGCAATATCTCGACGGTGAGATGTGAATGCCAAGGTTAGGCACTTTAATAGAGATTCATGTAGATGGGTAGCTTGGGTGAGGTACCTTTATTTGATCTACTATTACTGCCATTCCACACTGATCGAGAAGAGGATAAACGTTGTGAGCTTCCTTCTTTAGTAAACGAGAAACAATTGGTTGATTACTATAATCTGAGCATGTCTGACATTCAAGACCACAATCCTTGAACAATGCAGCAATATCTCTTCCAGATATAAAAAATCGAGAATACAAGATTATGAGCCTTTTTATAATTATCATATAGGTGTTATATTCTTCCAAAGGTTTTGACTTCTCTTGTTGGGCTATGTTTTTTAATGCCCAAGTATATTCTTTCATATTTCTTGATTAAAGCTTGGTTTCTTTACAAATAAAATAAATAAATAAATAAATAAATAAGGCCAGAAGCTCTAAAGAAATTTGTACATTAGGTTTTAACTAACTAAATGAAAATTTTAACTTTGTTAGGTGGACTAGGTAATTTATCGGTTCACGGTTGCAAGAACGGATCCAAGTTGTGTCGGTCATGAAATCATAAGTTGTAACTATTTGCTAGTAGTTGCAAGTGTTAATGCTTATTTCCCTCAAAACAACAGCCATAGTTGGTGTTCATGAAATCATAAGTTGTAACTATTAGCTTGTAGTTGCAAGTGTTAACACTTCTGTTTACTCAAAACAACAGTCGTAGTTGGTGGTCATAAAATCATAAGCTGTAACTATTAGCTAGTTGCAAGTTTTAACGCTTATATTCACTCAAAACAACATGCAAAATCTTTTTTGCTCAATCGGGAATCACTCAGTTCTTCCTAAGGGGACTAGTGCAGACCAAGTGCTGGGATTGGCATTTTTATTGGTGGGGCCGGTTTGTTGTTTCGTTGGTAGGGATGTGCTCTCGTCAAAGTTTCGGCTTGAGGCTCTAGGGTTTGTTTTTGCATTTGGGTTTCTCCAGGGAGCTGTTGGATTGTTTGGAGTTCTTTCTGTTGGTGGCTGTTTAGTTTTCCTTTTTGTTCTTAAGCGTTTGTGGATGGTATTTTTTTAGTTTAGTTTTATCATGCAGGTCTTCTGGATTTATTAGGGATGTTTTATCTCCCTTGTTTTGTTTGCTTTCTGGGAGGTTGTATCCTTAATAATTTTGATTCTTTTTATCTATCTGAAGAAAAGTTTGTTTCTTGTTTGAAAAAACAACCAAATTTGCAATATCTTCTTTAGTTCTAGTTTTGCTCGTGTGATACAACATTCTTCCAAAAATATGCCGTTATTCTGTTCTATTAACATTTGTTACCTCACCTGATACTGTTTTCAGGAAAAGCTTTATCAGTGGATGTTTAGACAACAAGAAGGTGGATCTAGAGTGACAACAACTGATGTACTCAACTACTTACGGGTAGGCTGACGTTTTTCTTTCATTTGCATCTTTGTTTGTCTTCATGTTAGATTAGATAAACCAGATGGGCTTTTTTTTTGGAACAAGAAACAGAAACTTCTCATTGATATTTGAATAGTTACCAAAAAAGTTACATGCTCCCTTGAGGAGAAGTATAATAGAAATTGAATAGAAAGTTACTAAAAGGAACCTCGCCTAGAATTGATTACATAAGTCAAACACAATCTAGCTTCCATAGACAATGTAAAACAAGGGGTCACACAATATTTGATGATCCGCATTCCTCCCCACTTCAATGTTTTTTTCTCAAATGGATTATTTTCTTTTCTTTTTGTTTCTTTTATAAAAAAACAAATTATATTGATGTATGAAACTTACAAAAAAAAAAGGGGAGAAAGATCCAAATCCAAGGACAAATTTACAAATGGATTCTTCAAATCTTCAAAATGGTGATTGGTTTCTGATTTGTGTATTATTATTCTCAGCAATATTTGTATGATTTGGGTTGCTTTCATTTCCTTTCGTTAGAGCTCTAGATTTTCTTTTCTTTACTTTGCTTTATTTTACTTCTTTCAGGAATTCCTTTGAACATTTGTTGTATCTTTCCATTATATCTATGAGAAATTTGTATCTTGTTAAAAAAAAGAGGATTTTTTAGAAACCAGAGGGTTACAAAGAGGACCCCCGGTCATAATATGAACAAGATCATAATTATAAAGGGGTTTAGAAAGATACCAGATGGATGCAAGGTGGATTGCAACTATTTATATGCTATATTTTGTGAAAAAGGGTTTTGGTTTGGTTTGGAAAAATTGAATGCAAGGGTTTTATTTCTAACTTAAATTTGTCGTTGTCCATCATAAACTAGTCTAGAGTTAAGATCTTAATCCCAAGGTATACTCAACATATATATTTATATATATTTATAAGAAACCAAACTTTCATTGAGAAATATATATATATATATATATAAATTTTCTTCTAAAAAAAAAGAAATATATATATAAATAAATAAAATAAAATAAAAGAAAAAAAAAACCCGCACAAAGGAGCACAAACGTTCAAAAAGGCTATGATATCAGTGTAAGATTGTTTCAGTTGAATTTTAGATAAAAGGCTACGATATTCATTTATTTAATTCTTTTATATTCGACAAAATTATGCCCCTCAAATGCATCTTCAATTTGTGGATGATGCTTTGTTGCTAGCAGCTTCCTCGTATGTAGGCAAAGTTTTGAATCTGCTAAGCTTGATTTGAACTTTCTCGGAAAAGCTTCTGATTTAACAGGTGACTTCACTAAATCAGGTTTTATGGGGGTAAATATTCATCAGCATGTTTTGTTGGACCTAGCTAGTCATTGGGAATTTGGGACTGTAAATTGGGAGCTTGGCCTGTGACCTATATGGGACATGTTTGGGGGAATTCCTGAGAAGTTTTGCGTAATAATAGGACCAATGTTGAGAAGCTTATGCTGAAAACCAGTAAATATAAGAGAGGATGGATCATGATACTCTAGAGGGTGTAAACTTACATTGGCTAAGAATGTTCTTGCAAGCCTCCCACAGTACTTCCTATTGGTCTTTAAAGGCGCCTATCATGGTTACTAAAAACCGTTGATATCCTCAACAGGGATTTCTTGATGGCAGGGGGGGCTTTTGAAGGTAATGCTCATCTTGTGAATTGGAAGGAAATGATGCTTTGTTCTCTTGGTGGTTTGGGCGTAAGGAATGGAGACTTGGCTCACAAAGATCTATGAACTTATGGCATAAGGTTATGGTTATTAGTACCAACTATGCACTTAACGTGTGAGGATTGTTTATAGTTTATTGTTCTTATTCTAGCTTTAGAAGCCATTAATTCATCATTTTGAAATTGAAAGATCTCTTGACTCAAGGTTTGTGTAAGTAGCTGGAAATGGTTCTCATGTGAAATTTTAGGATGATAGTGGTATGAGGAAGCCACCTTTGCTTTTGATTTCTCGAGGCTGAACTCACTGGAAGTGAAGGTATCTATATTTGTTCCATGTGGGATATATGTGTTTGTGTATATATATATATATTCTTTTTGATAAGAAATCGAGCTTTCATTAAGAACTTTCTTAATGAAAGAATACAAGAGCATCCAAAATTCAAGCCCAAAATGTAACTTAGAACCTCATATTGGACCAACGCCACAAGAAATTTCTCAACCCCTCTGAAAATTTTATTATTCCTAACCCCCACAACTACCAAAGAACAGCAAAAATCCCTGCAAGCCATAAAAACCTCCCTTTCTACCGAAAAGGTGGATGGAGAAGAAACTTTTCTATCATCTCTTTGCAGCCACGATGTCTAGCAAATTGAAAGTCAAACACATCAAAGAGAGAGACTCCAAACAGAATAGGTAAAATCGCAACCCCAAAGCATGTGATCAAGATCTTCCTCCATCTTTTGACAAAGAATTCAACGTAAAGGACCCAACAAAATTCGAAAGCCATGCAAAAGTGTTAACTCTTTTGAGAATGACCTGCCAAATGAAGACTGAACCTTCTTTAGAACTTTCACCTTCCACAAACATGAAAAAAAAACTGATTCACTAGCCGAGATGAGATTTAGCAAACACTAGAAAGAACAAACTACAGGAAAGGCCTCTAGAGGGGTTTGGTTTTGAAAAGTGAACATCCCATCTCTCTGGCCTAAGGCCAACCCCTCCTAACAGGTTAAGAGGGCCAAGATGTCTGTTGTTTCTCGATCAGATAACGAACAACGAAAATCAAACAAAAAGGAAGGGAAACTTTCCAACGAGCCAAAGACATCACACTGCAATTTTTTATTGAGAACAAATGATATAATCGTGGAAACAAAGAGCAGAGGGAACTATACCCCACCTACAGGTCTTCCAAAAAATAAGTGTCCTGCTCATCACCTAGGGAGCAGTAGATCAAGGAAAATAAAAGAGGGGAGCTCCAAGGAAATATCTACCAAAGGATTTTTGAGAGTGCCTTTGATCCCACTTGAAACCCACTTGAAAGGGTGAGGACTGTATTTGCTCACGATGATCCTAAACTAAGGAGAATTGGGATCAAGATGGAGCCACCGAAGCCATTTAGCCAGCAAGTCTTTGTTACGACTCCTTAAGTTCCCTAACTCCAACCCTCCAAAGATTCATAGGGCTTCCCCACTGCCACTAACTCACTAAATGCTCCTTTGATGGAATTTCAATAGGGCCCTTCTTGGCTACTCTGGAAAAAGCGTAACAATAGGGTTTTTTGGACTGAGAGCTACCCCTTTATGAGCTCTTGATCTCATTATTTATTATGCTATTTCTTTGGTGTAAATCTTCTAATCTCTTTGCATCTTATAGCTATGCCTCATTAATAACCAATTGGGGGAGCCTTTTGTAATAATTCATGGATACTCTATCCTTTTTGTAAATTTCATACATCAGTGGAATTGTTTCTAAAAAAAATAATTGCCCTTTGGTGGAATTTCAGCTTCAGGAGATCCCTTAATGTGAGAGAGTGCCTAACTTTGATTTGGTCATTTGGTCATTTCCAGCCCTCTTTCTCTTGTGGATGAGAGATTTTGGTTGCTGATGTTTTGTCCTTCATAGATGACTTTGATAAAGGGGTGGAAGTTTTCAAATTCATTCTGTAAGTAGATTTGGAAAGCCAAGTGTCATAAAAGAAAATGCAAAATAGCGTAGTCTTCCACGTTGTTCAAAGCAGGCAAACCTCATTTTTTTTGGATCATACCTTCTTACGAGTTGTGCCATAAACTTTTTGGTATATTGAATTAGAATATTAAGTTGCATTTGTAATAGAGTTCAATGAACTCAACTGCACAGTGAGAAATAAATAAATAAATATATATGTATATCTAGGAATAGCTGTAATTTGCATTTGTTTGAGAGTTTAATGAATAAGCGAACGTTTTGCTTGATTTTCTCTTTAGCTGTATGAGTTTTCTGAATTCCGTACTGACTTGTAGAACGAGTTGGATTACTGTGGAGAGGAACCGTCAATGTCCCCTAGAGCATTAATCCACCAACATCAACATGCTCAACCAACAATGCAGTTCACAAACTCGAGCTTTCCAGCCTCAGGTCTTTCTGGGCAAGCAACTACCGGACAAGGAAGTCGACCTGAGCAATCTGATAACCATTCCAAAAGTTCAGTCTTCTCAAATGCTCTGTCCAGCCCCGTTCGCCGGAGTTTGCAGCAGTATCACATTGCTCAGGAAGCTCACTACCCAAACAGTGGGATGTCGGGAGGAAATGGAGCCACCCGAAACAATGAACCCAACTTTCTTCAGCACCAGAATGCAGACCCCAATTCAGTCAGCTCTAATGATTCGTCGATGGACATGCATGCCGATAGTCCTGCACATGACTCACATTACTGATTTCGGGGATCGCCAATCGTTGATAAATTTTATCAGCCAGGTAAGAACATGCACAAGTTCCTGGCTACCAATGGCCTTTACTTTCTTTGTTGGAAATTTCTTTAGGTCTTCTATCTGTAAAGGGTTTCTTTATAACAGAACCTGAAAAAAAAAAACTGGAAGTTGCCAATACCGTTGTTTTTTGTCATTTATTATGCTGTTTCAAACAGTGGTTTGTTTCCCCCTTTTTTTAGAACTCAAACTATCTCTGTAGATTGACAAAGTGTGTGGATCTGCTGAATGAGAAATTATAGAATATGGTTCAGGTTTCATTTACCCTCATATTGTCTAACCCAGAGTGCACTAGTCGAAGTTTCCCAACAAACCTCCCTATCATGTTGGACAATGTTTCTTGCTTTTTCTCGTTTCTTTCTCGGGTTTCTTCGTGTTCCTCTTCGATCTATAGTAGAGACGGGAGGTATTCGGCCCCACTTTCTATTTCATCAAATTATATCTCAAACTTAGATAAATGTTGCAATATTAAACTTAAACTTAAAAAATTGTTGCAATTTTAACCCTCTAATAAGTTGTCACATATTTATTGAGAAAGTTATTCAATGGTTAATTTGTGTATTGTTATAAACTTACATTTGTGCGAAGCTTTAATTTATTAATTAATTTATGAAGATTTGTACACTGTTTTTTTTTTTTTTTTTTTTTTGGTTAATATTAGTGGGTGAATTTAATTAAACCGAGGGTAAAAATTGCAACACTTGTTTAAGTTTAAGGTTCAATTTGATGAAATTTAAATTTTAAGGTCAAAATTGATACAATCTAACAAGTGTGGCTGATTTTTTCCCTTTATTGTTTAACTAGAAACTTCAAATTTTGAAAAGTATTTTTAATGGGTTAAAATTATTTTTGACCTTTCTAAAAGTCATAACTTGTTAAGTTGTATCAATTTTTACCTTAAATTTTCAATTTCATCAAATTGTTGTTATGTGTTGTAATTTTAAATAAATTTGAAAAAGTGTCTACACTCATATACTTTCAATGAATTATAAAACATGTGTATGGTACAAAATCGATAAGATGTTAAAAGAACAATATTAGAGCTAAGTTGACAGATATTTTATGGTTAAAATAGTATTTTGTGATAAATAATATGACATATGATAACTTAAATCAATTCACTCGTATAAACCCTAACTAAATTGGTCAATAGTAACTTTCTTTTGAAATCGTCAGTTTAGATCTCCACCTATATTTGAATCATGATTTGGAGAAAATTATTCAATGAAATCATCACAATGTGACCCCTTGTAGATTTTATAATTTGTCTACCCCTAATAAACCACGGGATACAAAATCAGGGTACTTTTACAATTTCTCTCTCTTAGATCCAATAGCGCAAAACTACCGGTCTTATTGTGACAGTCTCATCGAATAATTTCTCATAATTTGGCTCGTGATAATTGAGTTGCAAGAACAATCTATCACAATCAAGTTGTTGTGGAGTATACAGCTAACCGATTTGAAGTCCTTGAAAGCGAGTAAAATGTTTATTTGACAAAGAAATTATGATATGAAAACTCTGTAGAAAAGATTTCTATGGACAGATTTTGTCCTTGATATGGAGGCCTTCATGAAAATGATACTTTTTTTCCTTTTCACACCCAATTGTGTTGAGAAAATATCAATTTACTGATTAATTGAGTTTATGGTTGATTTTAATGAAATTGAAATTTTAAGATTAAAATTGGTTCTAAGCTAAATACCAAGAGTAAAAATGAATTCTTCCTAGTAGTTTATTAGAAAAAAATTTTTAAGAAAAATACACTTTTAGTCTTTAAGATTTGAGTTAGAGTTTTATTTTGATCCCTGAGTTTTCAAACTCGACAATTTAGTCTATTTTGTTTCATTTTGGTCCCTCCATCTATTTTTATGTTAAACACTCACGTGACAGCATTTTTTATTAATTATTTTTTTAATTATTTCATTTTTTTCCTTCTTTTTCTTCTTCATCAAGTCTGGTGGCCCATCACCTACCAAAACTGTCGCCGATTTTTTTTTTCCTCTTCCTTTCTTCTTCTTTTCTTTCTTCTTTTTTTCCTTAGTTTTCTTTTTCTTTTTTTTTCTTTTCTCGAGCCCATTCTACTCCGTCTTACAGTACCGGTAATTTGTGAATTTCTCCTTGAAAAATGGCCACAAATTCATTGCAACTCCGCCGACCAAACTCTCCCTCGTCGAGTTCCTGATCTGTTTAAAAAAAAAAACAAACAAATCCTTCGTTCCAGCCCGAATTCTCTCATGAAATCATCCACTATGTGTCACTGTTTTAAACAAAAAAAAAAGGAACGAAGGGGGAAAATCCCCTTCGAATCGCGATTGGAACAATCCCGTGGGTTCGTTCTAGTCGCGTTTTGAAGGAGGTTTTTCCTCCATAGTTTTTTTAAAAAAAAAAACTGAAAGAAACGGGACTGCGAGCAGTGCTTCGAGTTCTTTGTTTTGCGGCTGTGAGTTCCAGATCTAGGCGGTGGCGCTCATTCTTCGTTTATTTTTCTTATAAAAACAATGAAAGAAGAAAGGGAATAGAGGAAGAGAGGAGAAGAAGAAGAAGAAAAGAGGACAAAAACAAAGAGAAAAAAAAGGGGAATGTAGCGGCGGCAGTGGTCTGGCGACAGCGACAGGGGCGGTGCAGCGCCATCGCCAGTGGTGAAGAAGAAGAAGAGAAGCCGAATAAAAAAGAATATTTTTTTTTAATTAATTCATATTATTTTATTTTAAATAAAAATATTTTTTAAATAAAAAAATAGGTGTCACGTGAGCCGTCCGTTAAAATCTAATGGAAAAATTGATAAAGGTACTAAAATGAAACGAAATCCAAATTTCAGGAGCTAAATTGTCGAGTTTGAAAACTCAATGACTAAAATAAAACCTAACACAAACCTCAAGAACAAAAAAATATATTTTTTCCAAACTCTTTTTACCTGTAAAATTGACAAGGAATCAATTTTTACCATAAATTTTTAACTTCATCAAATTAAATCTTAGACTTGTATGAGTGTTGCAAATTCTTGCCTTCGATTTGTTTTCTTTATATTTAGCTACTAATTTAAAATAATAATAATAATAATATAAAATTCTATCAAATTTCACTAATCTCAATGAAAATCACGTTATAACTTTAGTGCACAAGTGCTTGAGCGAATCAACTCACAATAGCTCTATTTCATCTTTCAAATGAAACTCTAATAGAAGGTAAGAAATACGTAGGAGATTTTTTTTTTTGGGTAAAAATACACTTTTGATGTAAGCTTAGTTTCAATTTAGTTCATAAGTTTTTAAAACTAATACCGAGACTTGAATTTAGTTTTCATTTGATCATTGATATTTCAAAAGTGACATTTTGATTCTCAAGGTTTGAATTTGATTTCCAATTGATCCATAAAGTTTGAAATTCATTTCTAATTAGTCTCTAAAATTTGAAATTGGTTTCTAACTAGTCCATGCGTATTAAAAAATATATATAAAGGATTGAAATCTCTGTGAAAATACAGAACATCATCGCAGGGAAACTTCCCTATCCTCTAAGTTTTTTTTTTTTTTTGAGTACATCAACGTTTGGGGGTGGGGGGATTCGAACCTCTGACCTCATGGTCAAGGGTACATACCAATTACCGCTGAGCTAAGCTCGCTTTGGCCTATCCTCTAAGTTGTTGAGGTAAAAGATGGTGGGATCCTTACTTTTTGAATTTTAAAATTGTTAGAGAGATTAGAGAGAATTTTTCTTGGGAAGCTTCGGTGAGATTACAAAAATGTCAGAGCAGTGAACTCAACTCAGTTATTCGTGAGAGAGAGGGGGAGTTATGATGGTAAGTCCCCACGTATACATTCCCTACTAACAGTACGGAGTTACAAACCAGATATAATTTAATATTGTTAATTAAATAATATTATTATTAATATAATTAATTCTATAAATATTAATTAGTTAATTAATTAAATCATATTTAATTAATCATTTCATTTAAATCAAATTTAAATGACTATCTCTCACATAAGTTATGGTTTTAATTTAATTAATTTAACTAATTTCAAATTTAATTAAATTCAATTAAATTAAATAATTAATTAATTCACCAATTAATCAATTACCAAATTAAATATCACATATTTAATTTAAGCTGATTCAAATTGTATTTCTCTCCTAATCTATAATTTTAATGTGTATTTAATGCACATTAATTTTAACCTATAATTTTAATATGAATCCAATTCATATTAAATTAATATTTGAACTCCTTCAAATATTTAATTCTCTCATAAATTAATTTTGAATCATATTCAATATTAAATTTATATTATAAATTTTAATTAAAATATAAACTTTATGTTATAATGTATCACCATACATTATATTAATTTCCTTAGTGAATTCTTCTCAAAAAAAAAAAAAAAATCCCTTAGTGAATTTGAACCAAGACTAAATTACTTCAATAACCTTTACGAGCTAGGAAGGGTGATATTTAATTGGTGATTAATTAATTAAAGAATTAATTAATTGGAAATTAATCAATTATGGAATGATTAATCACTTATGGAAGTAATTAATCATTTATGAAAGTGATTTAATCACTTATGGAAGTGATTTAATCACTTATGGAAGTGATCAATCATTTATGGAATTGATTGGTCATGGAATTGGTTGGTCATAGAATTGATTAATTATGGAAAAGATTAAATCAGTTATGGAAATAATTGATTTTAAATGAATATTTTATTCATGGCCTTTCTCCTATAAATAGAACACTAAACCTAGGGTTTAGGTACTACAACATAAGGCCACAAGAATGCATTCTTGAATTCTCTCTAGCCTCCCTCTCATATTCTCTCAACCCAAGAACTCTAGGGAAAATTTTTTCTCTAGAGTTTTTCTCATTCAAGATTAGGTAGTCCCACAACTACGTTCCTAATCTTAGAGTCATAGCGGGGAAGATCAATTGGTTGTGTCCCAATTGTTGACGCTTGGTCTAAAATCAAGAAAGGTGTCCGTTGAAGTATTCAAAGTCGTCAACGACGGTATGTTAGCTTCTCCCCTTTAGATTTAGATCTAATAAATTTTGTATGCTTAATTAGCCTTAAGTTTGTATAGAATTTGTTCTATGTTTTAACCAATGCAATAGTATTTTTGGATAAACAAAATTAACTACGAATCGGTCCCAATTACCCTTCCGCTTTAACGGAATTGGGGAATTCCAAATCCATCATCGCAATGGACAAGATCAAACGGTGCAGCAACAACATTATTATGAGAGGAAAAGGAGAGTCGTCTTTGTTTAGCTAGTGGACATATTAAACACGGTTTAGAGTCAATGGAATGAAGAGACAAAATTGTTTTCAATGCATTAAGATGCCTCGAGGATGGATGACCAAGGCGGTCATGCCATACTTGAGAACTACATTTGGAAATAACATTACAAGAAATACTTAAAGTAGAAACAGAGGAATCAAGATTATCCAAAGTTTGTCCATGATTTAGTAGGTATAGTCCTTGCCATTTCCTAGCCTTGCCAATCATCTTCAAAGAATACTTGTCCTGAATAAGGCAATAATCATCAACAAAATTCAACGAAACGGGTAGATTAGCAGAGAGGGCGCTCACTGAAATGAGATTGAAACGAAAATCAGGCACATATAAGACTTTCTTCATGATAAGCAGTGGAGACAAATATACGGATCCAACATATTGTACTGTGAGACGGCTTTCATTTGGTAAAGTAACAGAAAAATCCGATACTTTTTCTAAAGATGTAAACAGATCACGAGAGTAACAGACGTGCGCAGAGGCACCAGAATCAACGATCCATGAATGAGAAGCAAGGATTAATGAGGAACATGTACCTGCAACATGGGACTTCTCAGAGGAAAACTCAGAGTCAGTTTTACCAGCAGGGGCCAAATGTGTTTGTAGGATGGTTAGCAATCCCTTATATTGCTCTGGCGTAAGAGAATGAGTGATTGACGAATCTCCTTTGGCAGAGAAAGAGGCACTCTTTTGATTCCGATAGCTAGGTGGGTACCCATGAATCTTGTAACACTTATCGACAGTGTGTCCAAGGGTGTTACAGTGTGTACAATGGGGTCTTTCTTTCTTCTTGTAAGCCTGAGAACGTGAATTCGAATTAGCTGAATTTGAATTCTTGGCAAGTAAGGTAGTGGCTTTAGTGGGAGATGGCGAAGGCACTGGAACAGGAACAGAGGCACGTTGATCTACTTCTTGGGCGACAAGAGAAAATGCCTGAGTAATAGTCAGCTCCCGCTCCATCAGAAGAAGCTTAGTTCGAATTTGTGCGAAGGATTCGTTGAGACCCATCAAGAACGCCATCACATGTTCCGTCTGGAAGTATTGGGTCAAATCCTTGACGCCACCTCAAGAGCATTTGCCACAGGTGCAAAAAGGTCGATAGGAGATTAACTCGTTCCAAAGAGATTTTAGCTTCGCGAAATAGGTTGAAACGGACATCTGATCTTGGGCAAGATTAGAAATCTCCCAGCGAAGTTGAAAAATGCGAGGCCTATTTTTTCGTTGATATCGCTGCTGAAGATCGACCCAAATTTCCCTAGCAGTGCGGAAAAATTAACGCTGGCGGAAATTTCTTTGGACAAGGCATTAATAATCCAAGCTTTGACAATGCCATTACAAATCTTCCGAGAATGTAAAAGTGTTCCAGTAGGTTTTTCGATTGTACCATGTACAAAGCTCTCTTTATTCTTGACCATAAGACCGAGAAGCATCGCCTGGCTCCAAGAGGTGTAGTTGGATTCTGTGAGCAGATCGGAGACAAGGACGAGGTTTGTTCCATCAGAGTGATGGAGAAAGTACGGGTTGACATACTGATCAATCACACGGATTGATTCGTGGGTTGATTAGTAGAAGAAGAAGTTTGATCATCGTCGGCCATTGTGACGAGGAAACAAAGAAAATTCGAGCAAGTGGGAACTCTTCAAGAAGATCATACAACTGATACCATATTAGAAGAAGAAGAGTAAATAAAACTCGTTTGATCTTATTGATTAATGCAAGGCTCTATAAATAGCCTTCATGATAACATATATCTAACAACTAATTAACAAACTTAACAAATACATACTCTAATAGATTTTCTTAGGGATTATGTAGCCCTTTGGACGTTGTAGAATTAATTTTTGAATGTTTATGGTTTTGAACTCCTTTATGCAATTTCTATTCTTAATGTGTTTCCTGAATGGCTATATCGAGCTGTAAATGAAGACTTAATTATGGTTTCTCAGTTGGTTGTTGGTGTTTAATGAAATTTTGTTTAAAAAAAAAATTATTGGCCATGAATTGAATGTTATTTTCTCTAAGTCTTGTTCGGGAGAGAGGATTTAGTTTAGAACTTGTTTTGCATAACTAGAATAATCCTAAGATCGGGAGATTTAGGATAGTTTTAGAAATCGTTAAATGATTAGACTTAAGGTCATGCATGTTAATGAATTTAGATAGAAATATTGAGTTCATAGCATGCTTAGAATTATTTATGCTTGAGAGAGATAAATATGAGATTAGTTTATCCTAGATTTATGAGTCGTTGCATGTTAATTCATTCAAGTAATTAATTCATAATCCCAATAGGTGAAATCAATTTCAGTTTTCTTAATTTGAATTTCCATATATTAGTTCTTGCATTAGTTTTGATTTATTATTTTCATCACATTCTTGTCTCTAAATAAAATTGAATAAGAGTAATCGCGGTAGTTAATTAACTAGAAACCTAATCCAGAGGACGACACTCGTATTTCATGAATCACTATATTAAAACTTGACACATACACTTGCGGTTGTGAAAATAGCACATCATCCCCAACTTTTAATTTTGTATCTAAAGTTTTCAAGTCTTTAAATTTTCAAAATTCCAAATATCAATTGATATATTAGATATAAATTTGAATTTTACATTTACTTGTACTTTAAACCATTAATTATTTGTCAAGTAAGTCTGGATTTTTTAAATTTTCAAATTCATTCAAGAATTCTTAGACACGAAATTGAACAACCAAAGACTTATTGGATACAAAATTAAATGTTTAAACATAAATTAAACATTTTGTAGAGTTCAAAACCTATTGGGTACAATTTTTTTTTAGTAACAACATTTGAAGATCGAGAGATCCAAAATTCTAACCTTCTTGTTTGAGAATACGTATTAATTACAGCTCTATTATTTAACCCATAATTCTTTATATAGAGAGAGAAAGAGAGAGATAGAGTTTTAGGGAGACATAAAATAATTTGTTGATGGGACTTTTTTTTTTTTTTTTTTTTTTGAATAATTTGTTGATGGAAATAGAACACATTCCATCAATGCATATTTAATAATTAATACCCTGACCACAATCAATCACAACGTGTGTGTTGTATCTACACATAATATAATGATCAATAAAAATAAAAATAAAATAAAATGCTTCTAAAAAATATAAATGAATAAAAATCATATAATATAGCTGTCAAGGGCTTTTCGTACAGAAGAACTAAAAAGATGGCTCGGGGATTTTAATTAAATTAAATATATTATTAGTATTCAGTGGGGCCCACAGATATTCTTTTCAAGGTGGGTCCCACCGCATTTTTTCTGTACCCTAATCCGAATAAGAAAGAGTCTGAACTCTTTAATTACTAAATTTTATTTGATTTGACGCTGACGCTGAGAGTGAGACTAGACCTCGAAAAATATTTTTTAAAAAAATATATATATATTATATTATTAAATAATAAAAGATTTGACGCCTTCGTGATTGGCCCTCTGAGGGGGACAAACTTGTAATTTTCCCCACAGTTCGAGAATTGAAAGCTCAGACCGAGTCACTCTCTACCCCTACGCGCCAACGAAGACCCAGCTGTATTACTTGCCACGTGTCCACATTCCCACTAAATTTTAAAATATTAGTTAATTAATAATAATAATAGTAGACCTGTTGCCTGTTTTCCAGCAGCCTCTTTTTCCCACATGCTTGCTTACGTGTCGGTTCGCCAGCTCCCTCTTTCCGAATCCACGTCACGGTTCCCGGTAATCTGCTATATCCCAATATTGATTTTGTATATATATTTATCTGTGTATTTATTAAAGAACCATAAAGTTTTTTTTTTTTTTTTAAATAATAATAAATTTTAGTATATTACAATTTGGTTTGTATACTTTGAAATCATCTATTCGCTTAAGTTTAGTACGTAATGTTTTATCTCTTATTATGAAGTATTGATTTTTGTTTGTTTAATGATTTAGCATATTGTTACTTTTGTTAATATTAATAAGATTTTGTCTGATAAAAGACTAAATTGTTATGAATTTTAAATTACAGAGATTAAATTGTTACATAAATTTTTAAGAATTAAATTGAATATAAAGATTAAATTATTTGTATACTAAAGATTCAAGATAAAATCAATATTTTAATGGAAAGAAAAGACAAAAAAAAAAAAAAAAAATTAAATTCCACTTTTGTCTTTAAATTTTCATACTAATAAATTATCTAACAAAAATATAACATCGGTATATTTTCTTTCTTTCTCTTATGTATAATCAGAGGTTATTCATCAAACTTTCAAATGGATGATAAAAAAATGAGAGTAAAAACAAAAATATTTTTATATGCAAAGTTTTCGAGATTAAAATCAAATAATGAAAAATTCAAAGATTAAAATCAATAATTTAAAAAATTAGATGCTCTCTAACTATTTATGTTCTCAGAATAGGTTTAATCATATGCAATTTTGCAATTACGCGATTGGGTTAAAAAACTATTTATTAATTGTATAAATTATAACTAATAAGATAACTTTTTTTTTTTTTTTTTTTTTTTGAGATCAAACTAATAAGATAACTGCATAACTTAATAATGATTAAATTAATTATAAGAAAATCTATAGTATGGTTTCTTTTCACATTTATTTAAATATGAAAATAGAATGTGATATTAGTCACACTCACGTGACATATTAGCAATTTGATGCATAACTTATATTATTAAAAACATACTTTATTAACTACTCAATTCTATTCAATTATTCTTCTAAAAAAAATATTCAATTATTCAAAACATTAATATCGTTATCAAGAAAAAAAAAATCAAAACATTTATATCAACTAGAATTCAATAATTATAAAAACAATTATTAAGTCTCTTCCTATTTATAATATTATAAATAATTGTTAGTACATATACATGTATATTTTATGTAAGACAATTATATTTTTCCTGCAACTTTTTTTTTTTTTTTTTTTGTATTTTGTTATTAAACTTGAAACTTTTTATTTTATTAACCAAAATAATTAGCTAGGCTTATTAGTTATTACGGGCTCGTTTGATAACGTTCTTGTTTTCTATTTCTTGTTTTCGTTTCTCTTTTTTTTTTTTAAGAAACAGACTCGTTTGATAACTCATCCACGTTTCTTGTTTCTAAATTTTTAGAAACGTTTCTAAAAAAGAGGCTAAATTTGAGAAACTACAAAAAGTTGTTTCTGTTTTTTTTCTATGTTTCATGCATGTATCCATCTCTCCTTCCCATTCCTACACCAATCTCTTCTCTTTCTCTTTTTTTTTTTAACCAACTCCTCGTCCTTTTTTTTTTAAGATTTTTTTCGTTGTTTCTTTCTCTTTCACTTTTTATTATTTATGTTATTTCTTACCTTTTTTCCTTTTTTTATCAATTCCACGATCTCTGATTATCGGTCACCGCTGACCTCCACCGACTGGCCACCATCGTTGACCTCCGACTATCGATCGTCGCCGACCTCCGCCGACCAGCTGCCATTGTCAACCTCCGACTATCGGTCGTCGCCGACCGACCTCCTCCGTCGACTTTCGACTACCGGTCACCGCCGACCTCCGCCAACTGACTGCCACCATCGACCTCGGACTACTGACCGTCGCCGACTTCCGTCGATCGACCGTTGTTGACCTCCGACTACCGGTTGTTGTCGATCTCCGTCGACCAGCCGCCATCGTCGACCTCCGAATACCGACAGCGACCAACTGCTACCGTCGACCTCCGACGATCGACCGTTGTCGACTCCACAAACCACCGTCGACCTTCGACTATCGCTGCTGTCGACCTCCACCAACGGACCACTACCGGTCGCCGCCAACAAACCGCTACTGTCGACCTTGGACTACCGACCGTCGTCGACTTTCGTCGACATACCGTTGTCGACCTCCGACTACCGGTCGTCGCCGACCTTCGTCGACCAGCCACCATCGCCGACCTCCGAATACGGTAGCGACCAACCGCTGCCGTCAACCTCCGACAACCGTCCGCTGTCGACTCCACCAACCGACAACTACCGTTGACCTTCGACTATTGACTGTTGTCGACCTCCACCGACCGACCACCACCGACCGTCGTCGACTGACCACCACCGTCGACCTCCGGCTACCGACCGTCGCCGACTTTCGTCGACCGTCCGTTGTCGACCTCCGACTACCTGTCGTCACCGACCTCCGTCAACCTCTGAATACTGGCAGCAGTCGACCACTTTCGACTCCACCAACCGACCACTACCATTGACCTTCGACTATCGGTTGTTGTCGACCTCCACCAACCGAGCACCACTGTTCACCTCCGACTACCGGTCGTCGTCGGTCTCCGTCAACCAGCTACCATCGTCGACCTCTAACTATCGGTCACAGCGAACCGCTACCATCAACCCCCGACCGCTGTCAACACCTGACCGACTGCTACCGTCGACCTTCGACGACCGGCCTCTACCGACATGCCGCAATTGTCGACCTCCAAATACTAGCAGCGGTCGATTGCTACCATCGACCTCTGCCGGCCGACCGCCACTGTCCACCTCCGACTAACGGTCTTCGCTGACCTCCAAATACTAGTCGTCGCCGATTGCTACCGTTGACCTCTATCGACCGACCGCCACCATCCACCTCCGACTAACGGTCGTCGCTGACCTCCGTCGACCTCTAACTACCGGTCGCGGCCGACTGTAACCGTCGACCTCCAACGGCCTGCCGTAGTCGACCCCTGTCGACCTCCATTGACCGACCACCACCGTCCACCTCCAACTACTGATCGTCACCGACCTTTGTCGACCTCTGATTACCACCGATCACGGCCGACCGCAATCGTCGACCTCCAACGACCGGCCGCCGTCAACCTCCGCCGACCGACCGCCGTCAACCTCCGCCGACCGACCGCCACCGTCTGCCTCCGACTATCGGTTGTTGTCGACCTCTGTCAATCGGCCGCCATCGTCGACCTTCGACTACCGGTCGCAGTTGCTCTCTAGTGTCGACCTCCGACGACTGGTCTCTATCGACCTCCAGCGTCGATCTTTGACTACCGATCGTCGTCAAACTCTGTCGACCGACCGCTACCGTCCACCTCCAACTATCGGGTGCTGTCGACCTCCGCTAACCAACCGCCACCTACCTCCACTGACCGGCCTCTCTGCCGACCAGCTGCGACCTTCGACCTCTGACTACCGATCGCCACCGTCATCCGCCGACCAGCCGCTACCGTCAACCTCTGACTATAATTTTAATATATGTTATATATAATTTTTATATTATATGTACCAAATTTTATTTCAACTAAAAATCAAGAAACGAGAAGCAGTTATCAAACACATATCTGTTTCTGTTTTTTTTAGAGAAACAAGAAACATAAATAGTTATCAAACATGTTTCTGTTTTTAGTTCTTAAAAATCATGAAACAAGAAACAAGAAACAAGAAACCAGAAACGAGAAACAGGAAACGAGAACGTTATCAAACGAGCCCTACATATCTCTATTTCCAGAGAGAATAGAGAAATTTACTTTGAAACAAATTATTTCTTTTTTACAACAGAGTTTAAAACAAACTGTATTTTTGGAAAAAAAATGCAAATTTAACATTCTTCTCAACTTTAACAGTTTAAAGCTTAGTTTAGGATTGAAATGGTTATTAAAATAATTGTTGTCAATTGTACTTTTAGAGAAAACAACTAAAAAAAATTAGTGTTTGGTAAATTTCAATTTTAAAGTTCAAAAAGCTAGTTAGAGTGTTTGATAAATTAATACTAAATTGTTGTGATTTAGCTATAATTAATAAAATAGATATATTATTTCAATTATTTTTATATTGATATTTAATATTTAAAATCATTAGAAGAAAATTATTTTATATGATTTCAATTATAAAAATTATATTCAAATTACACCAAATTAATAAAAAGATTAGGAAAATTAATTTGTATATAAACGAAAAGATTAAATTAATTAATAGACTAAAACATAAGGAAAAAAAAAGATAAATTGTAGATATAATTTTGCTTCATAAAATAAAAAATATCAAACTTAAAACTTACTACTTGAATGATAAAATTATTGTTTGTGGTCGTGACTTGAAAATAATGAAAAGAAAACATATAACACCTCATTTCAAAAAAAAAGAAAAAAAAAATCCATAATCACTTCCAATCCTTCCAAATCAGTTTTATCAAACACTTAAAACGGTTAAAAAAAAATCATAATCACTTTCAATTCTTTCAAAATTAGCCTCAACCTAGGACATGATATATTTATAGTCTTTTAAATTCTCACAAAGGAGTAGATATATGAGAAGCTAATTTCAAAAGCATCTCTTTACATATTCTACAAATCAAAGTAACTGAAAAAGTGATAATATTTAAATTAATACAAAAATCAATCAGTTTTATCAGACCCTAAAAACTATTAAAAAAATTTAATAATCACTTTCGATACTTCGTCGACCTCCAACGGCCTGCCGTAGTCGACCCCCGTCGACCTCCATTGACCGACCACCACCGTCCACCTCCAACTACTGATCGTCACCGACCTTTGTCGACCTCTAATTACCACCGATCACGGCCGACCGCAATCGTCGACCTCCAACGACCGGCCGCCGTCAACCTCCGCCGACCGACCGCCACCGTCTGCCTCCGACTATCGGTTGTTGTCGACCTCTGTCAATCGGCCGCCATCGTCGACCTTCGACTACCGGTCGCAGTTGCTCTCTAGTGTCGACCTCCGACGACTGGTCTCTATCGACCTCCAGCGTTGATCTTTGACTACTGGTCGTCGTCGAACTCCGTCGACCGACCGCTACCGTCCACCTCCAACTACCGGGTGCTGTCGACCTCCGCTAACCAACCGCCACCTACCTCCACTGACCGGCCTCTCTGCCGACCAGCTGCGACCTTCGACCTCTGACTACCGATCGCCACCGTCATCCGCCGACCAGCCGCTACCGTCAACCTCTGACTATAATTTTAATATATGTTATATATAATTTTTATATTATATGTACCAAATTTTATTTCAACTAAAAATCAAGAAACGAGAAGCAGTTATCAAACACATATCTGTTTCTGTTTTTTTTTAGAGAAACAAGAAACATAAATAGTTATCAAACATGTTTCTGTTTTTAGTTCTTAAAAAACATGAAACAAGAAACAAGAAACAAGAAACCAGAAACGAGAAACAGGAAACGAGAACGTTATCAAACGAGCCCTACATATCTCTATTTCCAGAGAGAATAGAGAAATTTACTTTGAAACAAATTATTTCTATTTTACAACAGAGTTTAAAACAAACTGTATTTTTGGAAAACAAATGCAAATTTAACATTCTTCTCAACTTTAACAGTTTAAAGCTTAGTTTAGGATTGAAATGGTTATTAAAATAATTGTTGTCAATTGTACTTTTAGAGAAAACAACTAAAAAAAATTAGTGGTTGATAAATTTCAATTTTAAAGTTCAAAAAGCTAGTTAGAGTGTTTGATAAATTAATACTAAATTGTTGTGATTTAGCTATAATTAATAAAATAGATATATTATTTCAATTATTTTTATATTGATATTTAATATTTAAAATCATTAGAAGACAATTATTTTATATGATTTCAATTATAAAAATTATATTCAAATTACACCAAATTAATAAAAAGATTAGGAAAATTAATTTGTATATAAACGAAAAGATTAAATTAATTAATAGACTAAAACATAAGGAAAAAAAAAAGATAAATTGTAGATATAATTTTGCTTCATAAAATAAAAAATATCAAACTTAAAACTTACTACTTGAATGATAAAATTATTGTTTGTGGTCGTGACTTGAAAATAATGAAAAGAAAACATATAACACCTCATTTCAAAAAAAAAAGAAAAAAAAAATTCATAATCACTTCCAATCCTTCCAAATCAGTTTTATCAAACACTTAAAACGGTTAAAAAAAAAAAATCATAATCACTTTCAATTCTTTCAAAATTAGCCTCAACCTAGGACATGATATATTTATAGTCTTTTAAATTCTCACAAAGGAGTAGATATATGAGAAGCTAATTTCAAAAGCATCTCTTTACATATTCTACAAATCAAAGTAACTGAAAAAGTGATAATATTTAAATTAATACAAAAATCAATCAGTTTTATCAGACCCTAAAAAATATTAAAAAAATTTAATAATCACTTTCGATACTTCGTGGAATTTTAAAATATTTGTTTTAGTTCATGATCTTAAAAGAAATATCAAAAGGCCAAAGCAAGCTTAGCTTAGCGGTAATTGGCATGTACTCTCGACCATGAGGTCAGAGGTTCGAATCCCTCCACCCCAAATATTGATGTACTCAAAAAAAAAAAATCAAAAGAAAACAAAAAACCAGAACCATTTACTCTTTATTGATACGTTACCATCAAATTTTGTGAGTCCATAAATCGTTTTAGCCAACCAGTGTAACTTTTAAATAATTAATACAATTATTCTAGGGCCGGTTGCAAAAGTAGCAAATCGGCCCAAAATAATTACAAAAATAGCAGCCATTGAAACTATTTGCAAAAATGGCAAAATATTGCCATCTAAAAGGTAAAATTACTAAAATGCCCTTTCTATTTTCTTCTATACTTTTCCGGTCATCTCCATCCAGCGACATTACACCAATACAGACAAATCCTCCACGATTGGCGAGGAACAAATGAGAAGAAGGCAATCGGAAGCCGAGGGTGGGGAGTTGGATGATCTCGGTGAGGTCGTCGTCGACGTGGGAGTGGTGGTTGTCGAGGTCGAGGTTGTGCATGTGGGCGGCCTTGGCGGCGGCGGCTTGGACGTCGCGAGGGGCGAGGGAGACGGGGCGGGGGAGGAGGTGGAGGAGGTCGGGGAAATTGAGGGTGGCGGAGGAGCCTTTGATGCTGAAGGCGGCGACGTCGTGGGCACGGGCGGCCATTTCCGGGGTGGGGAAAGTGCCTAACCAAATGCGGGATTTCTTGCGAGGCTCGCGGATTTCGGACACCCATTTGCCCCAATTCCTCATGCGGACGCCTCGGTACACTGGGTGATTGTTGTTGTTGTTGTTGTTCGACTCACTACTACTCTTATTGGAATTGGAATTGTTTCTGATGCGTTTGATTTTCTTTGGTTGCTCGGCGGCGGCGGAGTTAGATTGAGGAAGCTCATTGTTGGAGCTCATTATTATTGTTGTGGGTTTTGGTTTGGGGATTTTGGGGGAAGAAATGAACAACTGAGTGTGGGTTTTGTTGGGATTCGTCGATTGTAATCCAACTTATACAACTTTCCGGGGTGGGGAAAGTGCCTATCCCAACAATTTCCTTTTTTTTTTTTTGTGTTTCGATCAAATCTTGTTAGGGAAGGTTTAGATGAGAATACAACATTTATAGAAATTTTTTCTATCACTGATAGAATCTATCAGTGATAGAAAAGTTTCTATCAGTGATAGAATTAACTTTCTATCAGTGATAGAAAATTTTTCTATCAGTGATAGAAGATTTCTATCACTGATAGAAAATTTTTCTATCAGTGATAGAAAAGTTTTTCTATCACTGATAGAATCTATCAGTGATAGAAAAATTTTCAATCAACTTTCTATCTGATAGAAAGTTTTTCTATCACTGATAGAATCTATCAGTGATAGAAAAACTTTCTATCTGATAGAAACCTACCAAAACAAAAATAGAGGAGACCACCAGATGCGCGCGCAAGGGCAAAATAGGGATATAAAAAATTAATTCAAAAATTTTGCTAAAATTGCAATTATTTACCCTAATTTTGCCACCCATTACAATTATCCATTATTCTATTAAGTTATTAGTGGTAAAAAAAATAAACCAAGAGAAAAAAAAGTAATTAATGGTAAAAAGAGCCGACAAAACATAACTCAACTGATATAAACCTTTTATTCCCAACCAAAAAGCGAGGTTCAAATCTTCACCTTTAACTTGTAAGAAAAAAAAACTTTAATAAGAAAAAGAGAAAATATGATTTTTTTTTTTGAGATAAGAGAAAAAAGGAAACTTTAAAACTAAATATCCTTTTAAATTTTAATATAAACGTTATGGAGAATTCAAACCTTGATTTTTAAAATAATTTTTATTTTTAAAATTGAAAAACAAATACACACGTGAAATATTTCAATCAAACCACTTGAATGGTCTGATTCTTTATTCATTGAACAATTAATATATATATATATATATATATATATATATATATATATATATATATATATATATATATTTATTTGTTTATTTATATAACTATTGACCATTTTTATTTTGAATTTTTATTTTTTGAAAATTTTGAATTTCAAAGACAAAATTCAGGCAATAGCATCAAATTCAAATATACATATTATTTATTTGTTTATTTATATAACTATTGACCATTTTTATTTTGAATTTTTTTTTTAAAAAATTTGAATTTCAAAGACAAAATTTAGACAAATTTAAACATTAATGGTTGATTATTTGTACCTCTCATTAACAAGGTTATATAACTCAATTGATCAGAACTTTAATATCATATGTTCAACTATTGCCGAGTCATTTATATAAATAAATAAAAGAAACATTTGTATCTTTCTATTTCAAGTTATAGATTTTGAGTTTTTATCTATCTTATATGTAATGTTATATTAAAGAAAATACTAAAAAAAGGAGGAATTTCACCAAACTAGAGATTGTTACGATGACATCCTTAAGTTCTCAATTACAAAAGTTTATAATTAAACCATTCCATATTGCAAATTGCATAAATCACCTTTGAACTATAACATCTGACCTCTTGGTCAACCATGCATGCCAATTACGCTATGCTCACTTTGACCTAAGAAAACAAAATATTGATATAAAAATTTGGTTCGGTTTTTTAATAATCTTATAATTTGAATCTTGAACTAAAACAACACTTATAATTCGAAAATTATTTATGCATTGTATAATATTTATAAATTTAATTACAACAATTTCATGAGTTTGGAGGGTTGATAAATTAAATCGTAAATTCAAGATCGTAATGGTAAGCAATACCAACCGTATAGGGGTGATTTTTTTTAATAATTAATTATACATATATATACACACACAAATTTATTAATATATAAAATCTATTGGTCAAAAGTATATCTCAACTGGCATAAGATTGTACTACTAACCACAAGGTATGTGGTTTAAATCCTCACACCCCACATATTATAATATATAAAAATCTATGGAGTTGGAAAGATTCACTAGTCATTGTCAAAGCGACCTTAACTTAGCTGTAATTGACATGTACCCTTAACCAAAATGTCAGAGGTTCGAATCCCTTACCGCAAATGTTTATGTACTAAAAACAATTCACAAGCGGATAATGGAAAAAGAAAAGAAAAATCCATAAGCCGAAATAGAACCGTTTGTGGAAAGTTATGATAATAATTAAAAGTAACATGAAAAGGCTTTGGTGAATGATTGGAGTGTAAAAATCCAGAAGATCAATCGACGGGTGAGGATGAGAAGCGTAGAGATCCGTTTTAAATATGAGCCGTTGGATTGCCGTGCGTGTTCAGTGCGTGTTTGGTCCGCGTTTTCAGCGCGTAAAAGTTCACAAACGACGCCATTAAATTCAACTGCATTTATTAATTGTAATATACTCCAATTAAAAGCGTTTAATGAAAAGACATTTATTTAATTCCTATTAAACTTCTCATCTCAAATCTGATCTTAATCGCCTAATGTTCTATCCAAATTAGTTATTAATTTTTCATAATAGAATTATTTTAGTCACTTGTCATTTCATTTTGTATTAATTATTTAATATAATGGGATGAGCATAACATGTCTCAGAAAAAGAAACTATTCGAAATAAATATGAAAATTTAGAAATCGATTTAAGAAAAAAACAAGATATTCACAGATAATGGTAAATATTTGGTTTATTTTTTCTCTTTTAGAAAATGGTCAATATTTGGTTTAAATTATATTCTATTTTCGTAATTCATATTTTATTATATTATACAAGGAAAAAGTTTTCCGAAGTTTCTTTTTGTCTTGCAAAATAAAATTATGGAATTGTAAATAGAATTTGGTTTCTTTTTACTTTTACATACTTTTCAGACAATGGATTTGAGCCAAACTAATACTAATACATGTAAGAAATGGAAAAGAACAAAAATAATAAAATCAAAAGACTTGGACATGTTATTAAAGGACTATTTCTCTAGGTCAACCAGAGCATAGCTAACTGACCTAAAGTTGTACTGATAACCACGAGGTCTGTTCAAATTTTCCACCCCATATTGTAAAAGAAAAAAAGACTATTTTTCTATGGCAAGTACCAAATCGTCCAACATTAGGATCACTCTTTATTGATTAATTAAATTCAAAACGTTTGCTTTAATTAGATTTTTTTTTAGTTCAACGACATTTGGAGATGAGGAGATTCCAATCTCTAATCTCTTGATCGATGATGCATGCGAATTAGTGATAAGCTACTTTGACTACTTTTATTGGACTTATATTTATTGTCAGATTTTTTAATCATATACAAAAAAAATCAAAACCAACACATCTCTTATTAGTTTAACTAATCAATAGATGCCAAAACGAGCTTAGTGTAATTGACATGTACTCTCGACTATGAGGTCAAAATCCGTAAATTATGGGTCAACTTTTCAAATAAATTAGTTCATTATATAAAAATTAATGGAAAATCAACCATAAAGAAAATAAAATTATAGAAAAATAAATCAACCAAAAAAAAAAAACTTGGCTAAAAGAAAATAACAAAGAACTTCTTTAAAAGAAAAAGAAAAAGAAAATATAGAAACCCAAATATTTAGTTTACTTTATGGTTTTTCTTGAATATGTTTGGCGTTTTATTTTTCTGGCCTTTTTGGACATTTCCACTTTCCAAATTCCAACAACCGTAAATACGCGGTCCGTTTTTCTCCCAATAAAATCCTCCGCCTCCGTTAGGGTTCATCATTCAACTCCCATTTTCTCTCTCTACGTTTCTGTTTCTCTCTCAACTTCCAATCTTTCCATACTCTCAAATTCGAATTCCACACATTCTGATTCAGTTCCTGTTTCCAATTTCTCTGTTTCGATCCTTTTTTGACCTCTTCTTGTTCATGTTAGAATGCCTGCCACTGATTTTCAGGGTTCTTCGTCGCCGTTAACTAACATTGGCCGTTCGATTTTCAGTCTCCGGCGTGATCAAGTTCATTCCATGGAGGGCAGCTCCCATGACGGTATCTCCTTGGATTCCGACCTCGATTCATTTCAGAAGCAGGTCACTCAACGGTTCCAGGACCTGTCATCGGCTTCTTCCGATGAGATTTTGTCGCTCTCGTGGATTAGGAAGCTACTGGATGCTTTTATTTGCTGCCAGGAGGAGTTTAAGATCATTTTGTTCGGGCATAAGACGGAAATTTGTAGACCGCCGATGGATAGGATGGTTTCGGATTACTTGGAGAGGAGCGTGAAGGCGCTTGATGTTTGTAATGCGATTAGAGATGGGATTGAGCAGCTGAGGCAGTGGCAGAAGTTGTTGGAGATTGTGCTTAGTGCTTTGGATAATTGTAGTCACAAGAAGACTCTTGGTGAGGGCCAATTCCGCCGCGCGAAGAAGGCTCTGATAGATTTGGCGATTGCAATGCTCGATGAAAATGATGCCAATTCCCCCGCTCTTGCACAGAGAAACCGTTCTTTCGGACGCAATAATGGTACCAGAGACCGCAGGTCTTTGGGGCATTTCCGTTCGCTTTCATGGAGTGTTTCGCGTTCCTGGTCGGCGGCTAGGCAGCTCCAGGCAATTGGGAGCAATTTGGCTGCTCCGAGGGCGAATGAGACTGTGGCTACCAATGGTCTTGCGGTCCCTGTGTTTACGATGAACATGGTATTGCTGTTTGTAACATGGACTCTGGTGGCGGCGATTCCGTGCCAGGACCGCGGCTTACATGTTCACTTTTCGCTGCCCCGGCAGTTCGCTTGGGCGGCGCCAATGCTTTCTCTTCACGATCGGATTTGGGAAGAATCGAGACGGCGGGAAAGAAGAAATGCTTGTGGGTTGTTGAAGGAGATTCATCAGATCGATAAATTTGCGCATATTATGAATGAATTGGCTGATTCAGCACACTTTCCCTTGACGAATGATAGGGAAGAAGAGGTGAGGCAAAGAGTGCAGGAGCTATCTCAGATTTGTGAAACTATGAAGATTGGCTTGGATCCTCTGGAACGGCAGATTAGAGAGGTCTTCCATCGAATTGTTCGCTCAAGAACTGAGGGGCTTGATTGTTTAGGACGGGGAAATAACCCTGAGTAGAGATTGTCAGATTGTTGCAGATTACAGGACATCTTCGAAGTTGTGGATTTCAGAATTGTGAAAAGAATGAACAATAGACAAGTAAATTAAACGAAAGGGTAAGAGGAGTTTCTTTGTATTAATCAGTGTGTATTGTGCAAGGAAATTAGATAGGAATGGACTCTCACATTCCTCAGTAGTTACTTTTTTTTTTCTTTCTTTTTGGGTGGGTTGGGGGAGGGGGGAGGGTGGGAGGGTGGAGCTTGTACAATCTATTTTCTGTCTATGTTACATCTTCCTTGATGTAGCTGTTCTCTGTGATATTTATTTCTTGGTAAATAGAAACGATTTGTGTTGAGGTAGGAATAACTTTTGATGAAATTCTGCGTTCTTCCCTTTAGATCTTGATGCAATTGATACAGATTTGCCGTCCTTTGCAATGATTGTTTAATTGATTAAGAAAAACGAGATGGTTTCCCAACGGCCAATGTTCTGATATGATTGTTAAATGCTCTGCATACATAATGAATTCCACTTATTTTCCCATTTCTTTTGACTTCTGGATTACATGTTACGTAAAACTTTTCCCCCTTTCATTTTGCAGGGAGTCCATTCAAAACTGTACGCTGTATTTCCCTGCTTCTGCGAAACTGACATTTGGGAGGCCACACACACGCAGTCTCTGTCTCCCTCGCATTACATTTCTTTCAAAAAGTATTGATCGTTTTACTTTTAGTTATTTAATTCTTGGAGGAAAGCTAAAGCATAGGAATGATCTTTTTGGGGCCATATATGTTGGGCATCGTTGAGGTGATGACAAGAAACATAGCAAAATTTGAATCTGGGATTTGAGAATGTGAGTGGCATTGACCCATATTTGTAAGGAAGGAGGAGAAAGGGGAGTATGAGATTTACCTCACTTTCTGGATTCATGCCATGTGAAAACTAAAAGAATATTTATGTAAGCAGAAGAAGAGAGCACCCTGAGCTTAAGTCGATTCCGATGCCTTGATGCTGGAAGATTGAAGCACTACAGTGTTATTCCCCAACTTTACAACCAATGAATGGAATTTCCTGATGGTAAATTTTCTATGAATTTTGCTTGATACTACTAAGTTGGTCCTTTTGTTTTTTTGATTCGAGTTAGTTCTACTTTCTTTTACCCTTGATGTTTAAAATTTTGACAATTACTAGTTTCTCATGAAGTCCACGCTGTTCATGCATTCTGACCATTTTAAGGTCATCCAGAAGGGTCTGAAATTCATTTGGCAACTTGCGACTGGCAATGGCAACATGGAATTGATTCTAATATTTTATTTTTTGGTCAAGCTCCTTGTTGTTGACCTAGAAAAATATACTATTGACTGCATTTTGACATTTATTTAGGAATAGGGTTGTACTTGTATCAGAAAGACAGCAGGGGTGGTTTGTTGATTTTTTCCAATTGACTTTTCTTTCTCCAATTGATGCTTTGACATTCCCATAACTTCCAAGTGCACTTCATCTCTCCCAGTCTTTATTTTAATGTGTTGAGTTTTCTATTACATCTAAGTCCTCTTGCTGTTTCAACATCAGGTAAATAACTTTATGTATTGATTGTTTAGGTTTTCCTCATTTGATATTTCTTTGACCAATAGTCCTTTGTTATTTAAGGTTTGAGAAAACATGACTGTAAAGTTTTGGAAATTACATTTTGGCATCTCATTTGGAAATTTACACACTTTGTAGTCTTGAATTATTGTTTCTGTAAGAAATGTACGCTGCCTGCACTTTACATAAAATGCGTGCTTTAAAGATTAAAACTTCTCTATCAAAACTTTGAAATGTGCTAGGGGTAAGACGTAGTACTATTTATAAAATATTAACTACTATTTTTAGAATATGGGTGACACTATTTTTGGTCTTCAGTCTCCTCATAACAGCATGGGCAAGACAGCAGTTTTAATAGGAAAAATTAAAAAAGACGGTCATATGTCAGATCTTGCTTATACAACATTTCTACATCTATTATTTAACATTCAGTGTCAAAAATTTTATTTTACAAGCTTTATGATTCATGGCCAATTTTCCTAACAAGTATTTGGATCTAGAGAGACTTGATTCATAACTGTTACTGCCTTGCCCTTTACCATCCGGAGTTTCGAATTACATTAATTGGACTGCATCTGATTATTTTATTCGTTATTCAACTGAATGATCTGTTTGTACGATCAATAATGCATATTTTGCATAGATAGGTACCATAAAAGTTGGAGAACCTTAGATAGCTGTGTCCCTCGTATTGTAATTGTTTAGCTGTCGTTAGGTGCAGGCTTTTAATGCCAAAAGTTCTTGATTGTCTTTTCCTTGCCAACTCATTTCTCTCTTTTTAAATGTGTAATTAATGCAGTTGCTATTGTGCAGGCAGTTTGACGTAAGCCTGTAGAGCGTACCAACCGTTTGAAAGGTTCCAAGTGGTTCTATTAGGAGCAACTGTTCACTTACATTATTATGATCGCATTTACATTTTGGGTATATTGTTAAAAGTCTTTATTTCTTGTGGGAAGTGTCTGCTGCTTCAACGTTTTAACCTCTCATATTTTTCTCTCGTCTTTTACTTTTCACTAAGTTAAACACAACTATTACAAGGGATGCTAGAAGTGCTGACCCTGCAATAATGATTGGAGTACGCATTTTAAACTGTTTTGGATCTTTCTTTTTCTCTTGTTTTGCCTCCTTGCTGGAATCTTCGTGTGTCTCCTGTGGTGACTTGCATTCTTCTCTTGCTTTGTCATCTTCTGTTTCAATTTTTTTTCCTTGTTGATCAACTCCTTTCTCTTCATGCTCATGTGCAGGGCTTTGCAAATATGGACTTTCTGTATCTTCAGGTTCTTTATTGGTTTCAAGTTCTTCCAATTCCCGAACGTTTTTGTATGTTTCCTGCTTCCTCTGTTCTGCTTGAGTCTGTCGATCTGGCCGCGAAAATTCTCGGTCTAATACTTGTGCCTCTCGATCAATTGAAGCTTGTGATTGTGTTTTGACATCTGGTTGCTTATTTATCTTGGTGGTTATTTTGCCATTATGCGCTGTTCCTTGTGATGTTTCTTCAGTCACTTCTATTCCTTCCATACTTCTAACCTTGGGGACCTTGATTTCTCCATTCACATTTTCTCTGGTGGCCTCAATCTCAGTAGTTTTTGTTGCTACGTTTTCTAACTGTTCACTTTCAGAGTAGTCATTGGAAACACCATCAATATCTTCCGTCTCATCGCTCTTCAGCTTCTCGATCTCTTCTTGGGGTGTTTCTGCTACATATTCTATCTTAGAAAATGCTTCGGGCTCTGCATTTTCTCCAACAAATTCTCCATTAGCAGCATCATCTTCCTCATTTTCATGATTATCATCTTCAACTAATCTGGTCTTTCTGCCAGTTTCCAGAGTCTCAAGCTCTGCAGTTGAATGAGGAATCTCCTCAGCATCATAATCCTGAGATTCAAATGCAGCTTCGCCAACTTCCTGTTCCTTTACTTCTTCAATTCCTACCCCAAGGATTCCATCCACCAATTTGGGCATCAAAATCTTCAAAATCGATTCTTCGTCATTATAAGTCGCCTTGATTTCATCCAAAATCACACCATCGGGAATACGAAAAATCTTCTTGAACTTCCTCGTCTCCGTTTCTTTCTTGTACATCCATCTCGTAATCTCCATTTTCTGAACAGGTTGTCCCCAACCGATCTCGACCCGAGTACCGTTTCCGTTAATAGTTATCACGATGTCGTCTCTTGCAAAACCTGCAACAGGACAATGATAGAAAACCCAAAACAATTAGAGAGAGAGAGAGAGAACAGACAGAAACCAAAGAGAAACAGAATGAGAGAGAAATGGATTGATTGATAGACTCATAGACCTGTGAGCTTGGCAGTGAGAATGAACATGGAAGGGGTTTCATTAGAGCAGAAAAAGGGAGTGGCAGTGGCTTTGGCCAACTGAAGCTCAAAGGTTGAGGAAGGATCATCAGCTCTGGTTGGGCTGATCTTGAGTTCAAATTCCATTCCCATTTTGATGGAATTGGGTTAGGTTTGGACAAAGGGTGGGAATGAGGTTGGAGAGTTATAACAAGGAAGAAAGTAAGGGCCAACAAGCAAAGCTGTGGTTTTGCTGAATTTAATAAGTGACTATCTATAACTTGCTTCAATTACATGGATTTTGCATAAAGCACTTATTCTTTACTTTTCAATGTAGGTTGAAGGAGACGTTGGGTTATAGTTGCAAGTTGCTTTTTCTTTTGCCTTGGTGGGAAGCTACAGCTCCATTGATGCTTCAATATCAATTATAATCATTCTCCTTTTTCTCTCATTTCTTTTGGGTTAAATAAACTATTAAGTTAGTCTTTTAAGATTTGAGGATGATTAGATCTATTAAATCCCTAAACTTTCGGAAAACGTTCCGTCTTTACCTTGAACTTAGGTGAGTCTCAATTTAAACTCTGAACGTTAACAAATCTTTTAATTAATATTTTTTTTTTAAATGAAGTTTATGAATTGCTCATCGACCAATAAATTATGCAAACATGAATGTAACTTGGTGATTAAGATATTTATTCCTTTTCATGAGATTGAAAATTCAAATTTCAATCTTTTTTTTTTTTTTTTTTTTTTTTGACTCAATCTCATATTTGTTATATGGAAAAGTACTAATTCAATTTTACAAAATTCTACTAACATACGACTAATTTTTCTTTTCCCCATAAGAAAGAGCATAAAAAAAACATTTAAACTTGACAATAAAATATCAAAATTCGACTAATTACACATAAGAACTATTACTTACAAAAATAAACATGTCTAACTATACTGATGAGTTAGTCACAAATCTTAAAAGAAACAAGAAACTTAACTAATTGAGGGTATTAAATGCAACAAACATTCAAGTATAGTGTTCAAACTAATAACATTTGAGGTATAAGGTTAACATTGATAAACCCACCTAAGTTTAGGAGTATAAATCCAACTTTTCCCATTTAAATAGCATTGAATATATCTTTAAATTTAACTTATTATTCTGCCAAAAAAAAAAAAAAACCTTATTATTCCATAGATAGACAATTGGACTAGAATGACTAACAAATGGATTAGGGTCGACGAACTACTTTACTCTGTCCAGTTGTCTATAATGTCATGTCAAATCAATCAATATTTATTTTATAGATATATCTCATTATCATGTTATTTATATTGTTACAACAATGATTGGATAGTTGTACAAAAAAAAAAAAAAAAAACAATGATTGGATACAGTTATAATTCAAAGTTTCTTAATATAATTGAAAACTTAATATTGCGTAGAGAGAAAATAAACACGTAAATCCATAATTAGCTTTTTTTTTTTTTTTTTTTTTTTTTTTTTTTTTTTTTTTTTGACGCCGCTTCTTCCTTTTCTTTTCTTTACTAATTCCCAAGACTTTAAAATGTCCAAACTTAGAAAATTTCTTATTAATAATATTTACAATCTTACTACCTAAGTCAATGATGTAAACCAAAATTAGGCCAATTCAGATTCAGTGAGTGTTTGATGAAATGAATTAGAAAATGGTAAAATGGAAGTCAACTTGTATTGTGTCAAAGAAAAAGAAAACTCACTTTGTATCATTTTCATGTCTGTCAAATGCTACAAACTAGTCCAACCATAATTTTCCATTTATTTTTTTTTGACAATATGTGGGGTGAGGGATTTGAACCACAAACCTCGTAGTTATCAGTACAACTTTATGCCCGTTGAGCTCTACTCTTGTTGGCACCATAATTTTCGACCTTTAATCTAAAATGGTAAATTATTCTTTAAATAGAGGAAAGTCATTATAAATTAATGCATTTATATAGTTGAGAAAGGCTTAGAAAGGAAAAAATGAAAAAATGTCAAAATAGTTGAGTGTATATCGGACCATAGAAATGTCAAAGCGTAAGGAAGGGCCTGGAGTCTCTCCTTTGGGTAATGTGAAAAAGCTGAAATTGTGTAATGATGATTGGGAAGAGGCGAGGACTGTTGAACAGCCCCACCCAGATATATGAATGTGTCATGTTGGAATGTCCGTGGGTTGGGGAGCCCATGGACATTCCAAAATGTGAGCTCTGAATTAGTAAGAATAAATCCCCATCTATGCTTTTTGTCAGAGACTAAGTGTTCTCCTACTGTTTTGAATAAATTAAAAATCAAGTTGAATTATTTTGGTTGTTTTGTTGTTGATCGTGTGGGTATTAGCGGGGGTTTGTGTCTTTTATGGAAGGAAGAGGTTGATGTAACGATTGTAAACTTTTGGATTCATCATATTCATTCGAATATCGTGTGGGCTGGCAAGCAGTGGAGATTTACCGGTGTTTATGGTCAGCCAGACCATTCTCTTAGACATCAAACGTGGGAACTACTATCAGGGTGTATAATCATGATGATTCTGCATGGCTTTTAGGAGGAGATTTTGATGAGATTCTATGGGATTCTGAAAAGGAAGGGGACCACGCAGAGACCAACGACTCATGGAAGCATTTCTAATTTGATAGTCGATTGTTCACTTCTTGATTTGGGCTACCATGGTGATAATTTTACTTGGTGCAATAGAAGGGACTTGTCTGACCAGGTGTTCACAAGATTAGATCGTTTTCTTGCGAATAATAATTTAATGGAGTTGTTCTAGGAGGTCAAGGCCTACAATAAGGATTGGGCAAAATCTGATCATCGTCCTATCCTACTATATATTGGATCTCAAGCTCTCCAGTTTGGTCGAAGGAAAAGGAACAAATTAAAGTTTGAAGAATTTTGGACTCGTCGGGAGGAGTGTAAAAAGATTATTCAGGATTCTGCTGATTGGAAACCAAATCATGGGGCAGGTATCGAGCTTCATATTACCTTGGTGAAATGTGCAGCAAGATTGCATGGTTGGGGACGAGATACAAATTTGGATTTAAAGCATCAAATCCAAAAACTAAGGCTCCGTTTGATAACCATTTCGTTTTTTGTTTTTGGTTTTTGAAAATTATGCTTGTTTTCTCTCAATTTTCCTACAATGGTTTTCATTTTTGTTAAGGAGACATTTGAGTTCCTAGCCAAATTCCAAAAACAAAAACAAAATTTTGAAAACTACTTTTTTTGGTTTTCAAAATTTGGTTTGGTTTTTGAAAACATGGGAAACAATGTAGATAAAAAACAAAGAAGCTTATGGGTAAAAATAGTGCTTATAGGCTTAATTTTCAAAAACCAGAAACAAAAAACAAAATGGTTATCAAACGGGACCTAAGAGATCTCTTAAAAGGAGAATATGATAAATCTCACCCAGTCAATTTTATTGTTATCCATGAGTTGGAGAGACAGTTAGATAAGCTACTTGTAGACGAGGAAATGTTTTGGAGACAGAGATCCGGGGAGAACTAGTTGAAATGAGGTGATCGCAATACCCGATGGTTCCATCTTCAGGCTAAAAAAAGAAGAGCTCAAAATTCAATACATGGTATTGTTGACTCCAATGGGGTTTGGTAGTCTAGCCCCGATTCGATTGACACAAATTTTGTTAATTATTTCTGGAATATTTCCAAGTCTAATGAACCGTCAATGTTGGATTTATCTCAAATTGTTGATCGGATTCCCCGCAAAGTCACAGATGAGATGAATATAGGCCTTCTCTGTCCTTTTACAAAGGAGGAAATTGTTAAGGTAGTGAAAGAGTTCAAGCCTTCAAAGGCCCCGAGGCTAGATGGTTTTCCAGCCGTATTTTATCAGAGTAATTGGGAGATTGTAGATGACCAAACAGTAGCTGACTGTTTAGAGATTCCGAATGGGGATCATTCGGTTCGGGTGTGGAATCATACTCATATTGCTCTCATCCCTAAGGTTAGGGAGCCCAGGTTAGTTTCCGATTACCGCCCTATTAGCTTATGTAATGTGTCTTCCAAAATTGTAACAAAAGCCATTGTGAACAGAATGAAATTTCATCTTATGTCGGTGATTGATGACTGTCAATCGGCTTTTTTATCGAGTAGGTCGATAAGTGATAATATTATTCTTGGGCATGAAAGTTTGCATTATTTGAATAATTTAAGGAAAGCAAAAGGCGGGTTTGCAGCGTTAAAGTTAGACATGAGTAAGGCTTATGACAGGGTTGAATGATCATATCTTATTCAAGTGATGCTAAAATTGGGATTTCATCCGAATTGGGTTAACTTAGTTATGAAATGTGTAACTACCACGTCTTTTTCTATCCTTATTAATGGGGAGCCTGTGGGCGCGTTTACTCCAACGCGTGGCCTACGTCAAGGGGACCCTTTGTCCCCATATCTTTTTCTCTTGTGCTCGGAGGGTTTGTCATCAATTCTGAATTGGGCCTCTCAATCTAGACTAATCTCTGGGATTCAGGTGACGAGGATGACTCCAAAGTTAACCCATCTGTTTTTTGCAGATGATAGTCTTATTTTTCTAAAAGCAACAACGGAGGAGTTTGGTACATTTAAACATATCCTGGGAATGTATGAGGCTGCTTCTGGGCAGTGTGTAAACTTTGAAAAATCAGTAATGTGTTTCTCCCCTTCAATTAATCCAGAGCAATCTTCATATTTGAGTAGTATTCTGAATATGAAGGTTGTCAAAAATTTGGGATCGTATTTGGGTTTACCATCCTCTTTTTCCAGAAGCAAGATAAAGATTTCCAATAGATTATTGATAGAGTGTGGTCTTCTTTAGAAGGTTGGAAAGGTAAATTTTTTTCTGGAGGGGGAAAAGAAGTGTTGATTAAAAGTGTGGTTCAGGCTATCCCGGTGTATGCGATGAGTTGTTTTAGGTTGCCTAAGGTCCTATTATCTAAAATAGCATCTATTTGTGCTCGATTTTGGTGGGGTAGTACTGAGGGTAAGCACAAAATCCATTGTAAAAAATGGAGCACACTTTGTTTTCCCAAAGAGTATGGTGGTTTAAATTTTAGGGACTTTGAAGGATTCAATAAAGCCTTGATTGCAAAACAGGTTTGGAGGATTTTCTAAAACCTGAACTCTACGCTGGCTATGGTCCTTAAAAGTCGTTATTTCCCAAATTCATCAATACTCCAAGCTTCAACCACTGTTAAATCATCTTATTTCTGGAAGGGGTTCGTATGGGGGTTGGAGTTATTGAAGTCATGATTGAGGAAGCAACTTGGGAATGGGAGAGACATTAAACTATTTTTGGATCCTTGGTTACCCAAACCTCGTTCGTTTAAAATGATTTTTAACGGTGAAGGTGATCCCAATTGTGGGGCGTCTGACTTTATTATTCATTCATCTAGGTGGGATATTGATAACCTCCAAAGGTTCCTGTGTCCGAAGGAATGTACAACTGATTGCCAGTATCCCGATTAGTTCATCAACTCCGGATAAATGGATTTGACATTTTCATAAGTCGGGTAAGTATTCAGTCAAAAGTGGGTACAAGGCCTATATAATGCAGAAGAATGATGCGTCCACTTCAGGTTCAGGTTTAGAGCAGAGTTGGTGGAAGTTCATGTGGTCATTAAAAATCCCATCGAAAGTCCAACAATTTATTTGGCGGGCTTATAACAATTGTATCCCAACAATGACTAATCTGCAACGTCGCCATGTGGTTGCAAATGGTTCTTGCCCTGTTTGTAGAAAGGGAGCGGAAACTACTGACCATGCTCTATTTAGATGCAGTAGAGCTAAGAAGTTCTGGAGGAATGTTCATACTAACATTTATATTCGTGAGTTCAGGTTTGATTCAATTCAGAATAGATTTTTAGAAATATATAACTCAGATCAAAGGGTAATATTAGATTGGATTTGCGTGGGAGCGTGAGCTATTTGGAATGATCGTAATGCTTTTGTGCATGGAAAGCCTATCCCAACGGAACTTGAACGGTGTGAATGGGTGCAAAGATATGTTGATGAGTTTCAGGCCGTAAATAGGACTTTACGAAATACTGTGAATCGTGGATTCCATTATCATGGTATAAGACTGGTGTCAAACAAGCTAATTATAAATGTTGATGCAGCTTGTGATATGAAGAGGAATTTGTATGGTATTGGTATTATGGTTAGGCCAGCGAATGGGGAGGCTAGTGTAGCAATGCATAACAAGTTCCCATATTTGTCAAGCCCTCTATGTGCGGAGGCGAGAGCAGTTTTGGAGGGGATGAGGCTTGCTAAGCGGTTGGAGTTTTCAGAGGTTAATATATTCTCAGACTCGCTTGGGTTGGTTTCCATGATTGAAGGATCTGTGGATGAGTCAACGAAAGTTCTTGCTTTATTGTGGGATATTAAACTGTTACGACAGTCTTTTAAAACAATTCGATTTCTTCATATCAATAAGTCCTATAATAGTATAGCACATAAGTTAGCCCGTTTGGGGCTTAGTTTTGAACCAATGTTATGGGTTCATGAAATTCCTTTTTGGATTCAAAATTTGGTTTCTTTGGAGAAACTTTTGTTTGTAATCTCTGATGGATCTAGTTCCTCTTCAAATTAATGAAATTTATCTTTTCTTTCAAAAAAAAAAAAAAAAAAATGGACCATATTCAATATTAGATTGTAAAAGGTCTATTTACTTAATTCACACGATTAATTTCTATGCATAGGTTCTTAACGAGATTTTTAATGAAAAAATTAAGACTAATGTATTCAAATCGTATGCTTTTAAAAATTCAAAGACTAAATCATTAGGAATAGAAGTAGAAAACTAAAATAGTATTATAGGAGTCAAAGTATAGACACTAAATGTAAGTTCTCTTTATCAAAATAAATAAATAATTTTGAAATAGACCTAAGGTTTAAAATAGACAAACTTTTTTTTTTTCTTATGAGAATTTAACCATCATGAAAGGGAAAAGAAATGGGGCAGTTGCATAGATGACAAATTGGACCAAATTAATAGCAAATATAGCACAATTGCAAACTAATTGCATAAATAGCAAAATTAATTGTACAAGACCAAAAAGCTGTCGTCAGATTCTATCCGTGTCTATCACCGATAGACTCTGATTATTCAAAGTCTATCCGTGTCTATCGCTGATAGACTCCGATTAATCAAAATCTATCAGTGACTATCACTGATAGAATTTGATTAATCAAAGTCTATCAATGATAGTCATGATAGATTTCAATTAATTGGAGTCTATCATTGATAGACACTGATAGACTCTGAACAATCGGAGTCTAGGGGTGTACATGGGTTGGGTTGGGTTGGGTTGAAGAGATTTTTTGGACCAAACTGAAAATTCGGGTTGGTCGGGTTGATAACCCGAAAGAATCGAATAAAGTTAGCAACCCAACCCAACCTAACAGTTTTATTTCGGGTTGGGTTGGGTTGGGTCACCGGGTTGTTCGATTTTTTTAAAAAAATTAAATTAAACTCAAATCCCAATTTCCAATTTGAAAATACACAAAATACAATCTTTACCTCTAATCCTAACACAATATATATATTTATTTTAAGAAAAACAAGTTTCAAAAAAGCTGGAAAAAAACATATATATATTTAAAAAAATAAGGAATTCGATTCGGTTTGGGTTGAACCCAACCCGAGAACCGAACCGAATTTTTGGTTTTGAAAAAACAACCCAACCCAAACCGAAAAAATTTATAACCGAACCCAACCCTTACGGTTTGGGTTGGGTTGTCCGGGTTGTTCGGGTCACCGGGTTACTTGTACACTCCTATCGGAGTCTATCAGTAGACTGATAGATTCTGATTAATCAGAGTCTATCGCTGATAAACTCTGATAATCAAAGTCTATCAGGTAGATTCTAATTAACCAGAGTCTATCAGTGTCTATCAATAATATACTCTGATAGATTTTGCTATATTTGCAATTTTTTTACATTGTGCTATATTTGTAATTATATAGTTCTTATTTGCCACCCACTGCAAATTTTCAAAAGAAATTGCCATATGGGCTCGAGGTTGATGAGCTTCAACTTCAATTGCATTAATGCCTCGACAAAAAGCAATATCCCAACATGAGTGAGGCTCAGCGATCAAGTCATTTACTCATTTTCTTGAAATTCGAGATTTCAAATCTTAACCTTACTCATTTGCTTGAAATTTGAGATTTCAAATCCCAACGTCCATATTTACTATATCAAACAAAAATTGATGGACATTCTTTTTTGTTAGAGAAAGGATATTGTGGATTAAGCTACCATCTTCAACAAAAGGACACTTCCACTTTTGATGATTTGATTAACTTTATTATCGGTGTGTTTACACGTAATTTCAAATGAATGAGATACATAAAATAAACTTTGTATTTGTATGCGTGTGGAATTTCTAGTATATGACCCTCTGATTCTCTCTCTTGTGTGTGTTTCACACGAGGACTGGAACGATTGTTCTCGAGTTTGAAGTTTCAAAGGCTTTGTAGCTTGTTCTTGAAATTGAAGTTGTCCCAAAGGCTTTGAGAGCTTCAAAGAGTTTTTTGATCTTCTAGAAGTCTTCAAGTGCTCTAAGTTTTGAATTTTCTCCGAGTTCTTCTGTGAGATTTCCAACTTCTAAACCCCTAAAATGAAGGAGAATTCCCCTATTTATAGAGTTCTTCATAGATATGGACTTGGGCTTCATGACTTTGGACCTGACCCATTGGACTTGGGCTTAGCCCATTGTACTTAGACTTATTGATCTTGGGCCAAGTCATTTGACTTGGGTTTTACTAACTTTGGGTCTAGTCCTTTGGATTTGGGTTTGATTTAAACTTGACCTAAATATCGTATAACCCAAATACAATATGACATAATTTTGATCAAATTAAACTTTTATTATTTGATCAAATGGTCATGTTCAAAACAAGTAGCATTTCAATTTAAGATTTGACAACTCTGTCTTCAAATTAAATTTGAGACACATGTCAACTTATAATTGATCCCAAATTTAATTATTTGTAATTTCGTCATTAATTTTGAATAACAATGTGGAAACTTGTGATTGGTCGAAATTTTCCCATCAACAAGGTGATACATGCAAGTTCATATCTTTGGTGGGTAATTCTTATTCCATCTTTCTTTTACACATTGGCACCATAGTGGAACATTCATACATTTCTTTATGAAATTAATTATCCATTATGGAAGGAATACTAAGCCTTGTAGACTTTTCTATCTTTTTGCTCTCATTATGAGAGTTAAGGAGTTATATTTAACTTTTGATTCACGTATAATTTATAACACTTTTAATTCTATATGCTTTTATTTATTTATTTATTTATTTATTTATTTTTTTTTAGAAGCGGAACAGAAAGCGAACATACAAAAAGAAAAAACAGAAAGCTAGGGACGATAGACTCAGTGATCCTCTACCTTCTGCTACCATGGGAACCCATTATCCGGCTTCCTTCTCTTCTGTCTTAATAGACCAGCTGACTCGCCCATGGAGGGGCTTCTTCCATCCAGACTCCATCGACGCGGCATCTCCGAGCATGGACAACTAAGGCGTTTGCAACTTGGTTTGATTCTCTAGAGGTTAGTAACAACCCTTCCATCTCCCCTGAAATTTCGTAGGACTTGATGTCTTCTATGATATTTTGGGTTTCATTCTCATAGGTATCGAATCCCTGAACAAGCTTCCACACTAGAAGCGAATCAGTTTCCACCCAAACTGGATGAATACCGATTGATTTTGCGAGTTCGATCCCCTCCCGGATGGCTAAAGCTTCAACCATTTCAATCGAACCCATAAAAGGACCTACGGATTGTGCAGTTGCCATCACCTCTCCTATGTCGTTTCAGATGATAATTCCTCGGCCAAGCACTCCATCTTTGACAGAGGCGTCAGTATTGACTTTGTATGTATCCCTTTCTGGCGCCCTCCATCTTTCCCTTTGATCTGAGACATGACTCGTGCTACCAAAATTTGTTGCTTGTGGATGTACACTACTCTGATCTGGAATATCCCTTGCTTGGCTCTCCAAATTGATCATTGCTTTGAAATCTTCTCGGTAACTTAAAGCTTTATGAATAGGATCGTCCTTTGATATTTTGTCTGGGTTATGAATTCTGAAATTTCTATCGTTCCATATTGCCCATAGGATCATTGTGTACTCTTCCAATTCCGTTGTGGATAGAATTTCACGAGCCCTGCATGATAAATGGAGAATATCAGTATAAATGTAGTTTGAAAACTTACCTGAATGTTGCCATTTTGTCCAAAGCTTTTGGGCTTTTTTGCAACTCCATAAGGTATGAATCTCTGTTTCCGCCGCCACTCTGCACTTTGGGCAATAGGGAAGGATATCCACTTGCTTCCGTTTTAGGTTAAAATAAGTAGGCAAAACATTATGACAAGCTCTCCACATGAAAATTTTAACCTTGTTTGGTATGTGAAGCTTCAAAAGAGTTTTCCACCATTCTAATCTCAATGTTGAATTAGAAGATGACGTTTCATGATTGGTCCTTATGGCTAGTTTGTAACCGCTTTTGACAGAATACTTCCCCTTTTTATCATAATGCCAAAAATATGTATCAGGGGTATCCTTTCGAGGTAGGTGAATGCTTTGGATACACAAACTATCCTCTTCATTAAAAATATGGTTAATAACCCAAGAATCCCAACATCCATTCTCTGAAATCAAACTCTTAACATATCGACACGAAAGAGGTCTTGGTCTTGACAACACTTTGAAAGTAGATTCTCTCGGGATCCAAGGGTCATTACATATGTCTATATTCGCCCCATTCCCAATTTTCCACCTTCCTCCTTTCATAGCTAGATCCCGACCCCATAATATACTCCTCCATACATAGGAAGGTCTCCATCCAACTTTTGCCTGAAGGAAATTGTCTTGGGGATAGTACTTTGCTTTCAACACTCGACTAAGAAGGGATTGTGGTTGCTTCAAGATTCTCCATGTGTGTTTAGCCAAAAGAGCTTGATTGAAAATATGGATGTCCCTAAAGCCAAGTCCGCCTTGATCTTTTGGGATAGTCATCTTCTTCCAACTCACCCAGTGGATCCTTTTACCTTTTTCTGAGCTACTCCACCATAATTTTGCAACAAGTCGATTAATATCATTACAACAACTCAAAGGTAATTTGAAACAACTAAGCGTATACGTTGGAATTGCCTGTGCCACCGTTTTGATCAAAATTTCCTTTCCTGCTTTAGAAAACAATCTGCCCTTCCACCCTTGCAAAACTTTGTTAACTTTGTGCTGAAGGTACTGGAAATCCAGACGTTTCTCCTTTTTCAAAGATGATGGGCATCCAAGGTACATTCCATGATCAGCGACCATTCAAACGCCAAGGATATCAATGATAAGGGATTTAGGCAATGCTTGGACATGTGGCCCAAACGAAATTGCTGATTTTTGGAAGTTAATCATTTGCACCGAAGCCTGCTCATAAATTGTTAATATATGCTGAATCTCTTGAGCCTCTGCTGGTTTAGCCCTGAAGAAAAGCAAGCTATCATCTGCAAAAAAGAGGTGAGTAACAGAAGGAGCACATCTTGCAATTTTAACACCATTTATCGCACCAGTATATTCAGCTTGTTTTAAGAGATTAGACAGACCTTCTGCACAAATTAAGAACAAATAAGGAGACAAAGGATCACCTTGTCTAAGGCCTCTAGAGGGTTTAAAGGATCTAGATGTTTCTCCATTAATCCGAATATCAAAAGATACCGACTCTACACACATACTTATCCTTTTTATCCAATTTCTACTAAAACCCATTTTGCCCATTATTAGCCTTAAGAAACTCCATTCAACCCTATCATAAGCCTTACTCATATCTAACTTGAGAGAAGCATACACATTATCCTTGGCTTTAGAGGTTTTTATGGAATGTAAACATTCATACCCCACAATCACATTATTAGCTATAAGACGACTGGGGACAATAGCACTCTGATTGTCAGAAATTATGGTGGGAAGAACAATTTTTAACCTATTAGCAAGTACTTTAGCAATAATTTTATAAAGAACATTGCAAAGACTAATAGGACGAAAATCATTCACCGTTTTTTGCTCTTTGATTTTTGGGATCAGAACGATTGTTGATTTGTTAATGGCTTCTGGGAGAACACCATCATTCAAACATTTTAGACAAGCTTTTGTAACATGATCACCAACCACCCGCCAATATTTTTGGTAAAACAGGGCTGGGAAACCATCAGGACCTGGTGCTTTGGTTGGGCTCATTTGCTTAAGTGCTGTTCTGATCTCATCCTCAGTGAATGCTTGGTCTAATCTGGAACTCATCTCCTCCGTTACTGTTTGTTGAGTAGCAAATATGATCTCATTCACTGCATTTTCATTTAACACAGAAGATTTAAAAAGATTAGAATAGAAATCAAGGAACTCATGCTCAATATCTTCCCTTTTATCAATCCATTGTCCATCTTGGGTCTGGAGCTTTGTGATTTTATTTTTTTTATGTCTTTGGGTAGCTTTTGCATGAAACCATTTTGTATTCTTATCCCCCCACTTCATCCAATCTCCTCGAGCTCTTTGCTTCCAGTAGATTTCCTCCTCAAGCAAAACATTATCTAATCTCTTCTCCTCAAGTCGAATTTGCGCCATAGCAATCTCATCGGGAGAGTGTTGTAAAAGTGCCTCGATGCGATTTTTCGACTCCAATATCTTTTTTTTGTATTCGCCTGTTTTGTTGCGACCCCATGTTTGAAGAGCAGTAGCCGTTTGCTTAAGATTACACATTAGATCCTCCAAAATATTACTATCTTGCGATAACCCCCAAGAGCCTCGAATCATCTCCTCACAATCCTCATACCGCGTCCATGCTTCCTCAAACCGATACGGATGTTGACGATATCTGTTTCTACCAGGGGTGGGATGATCCTGCAAACAAATTTCAAGAGGTCTATGATCAGAGCATAAAAAGTCTAGATGATTAACCACAATAGATTGGAAAAGTAAAAAAAGGTCAGAATTCACCACGCAGTGATCCAAACGCTTTCTAACAAAATCAGTTCCATATCGTCTGTTCATCCAGGTGAAAGGGTTCCCAATATAGCATGCATCCCTTAACTCACTCACATTAAGGGAATTATTCAAACCCTTACTAAGAGTTAAGGCTGCATCACGTCCGCCATCTCTTTCCTTCTCATGTAGAATTTCGTTGAAATCTCCTGCCATTAGCCATGGAAGATCCGAGCAATCTTTTAAGTGAGTAATTAAAGTCCAAGATACATGCCTATTCAAGGGATCGGGTTCCCCATAAAAGCCTATGAATAAAAAACGCTTAGTTCCATAATTCAAAATTGTATCAATATGACCTTTCGAGTAAGTTAACAGCTGGAGTTCAACATCATCATTCCAAAACAATGCTAACCCACCACTCAAGCCTCTACTGTTAACAACAAAAACATTTTTAAAATTCAAAAATTCCTTCAATCTATTCATTTTTGTAGATTGAGCTTTGGTTTCCATAATAAAAAGTACTTGGGGATGGACATCTGACAACAACTCCTTAAGAGCTCTGAATGTTCGAGGATTCCCCGCCCCTCGAACATTCCAACATAAGATTTTCATTGGTCCCAGCGGGCCTGCTTTGCAGGCTCCATAGATAGAAATTCAAAGGATGAATCAGATTCTGTGCGCACGCGTTTTTCCTGTCCTTGTCCATTTGCGAACTCAGTTACTTGTCTCTTAAATTGATAATTGTCCTGTAGCATGGCTTCTTCCCCATTAACCTCAGATTCTCGAGTTCTTCTGTGCCACTTGTGTGTTTTTTTTGTTGTTTGAGTGAATTTCTTTTGTCCCTTAAATTGGCCGAAATCTGTCGTATCTTCTGTATCTGCATTCGGCTTTTGCATTTGATTGGTTTTAGAGGGCCCAATCTGGTCAACTTTATTTTCCTCAATAGACACATGCACATCTTCATTGGGCTGTTGAAATTTCAAATCGCCTTGGCCCATGATAGTATTTATGGCTATATTTTGTTCCCTGATTGACTTCAGCCCACAATTTTCAATAGTATCCCAACTATCATTATTACTTAATTTTTTCTCCTTGAAATCAGCATCAATCTCCATCTCTTACGTGGCAAATGGAGTTGTTATGGATTTTCCTTCCTCATTATTATTGTGAGCCATTTTTTGCACCGATTTAGTATCCATATTTGGCTTCTCTGCATTGATTTCATCATTAATTCCCCCATGATTTCCGCTCATCTCTTGCCTGCCGTTGATGCTCTGTGCTTCACCGTCCGCCGCTGTAGCAATTTCGTCTGTTATCGGCGCTATTCCAACCGGTTGGTGCTTGGACTGATTGGTTTCCGATTGCACCACCGATTCGTTCTGCTCATCTTCTTTTTCTGTTTCAAATCTGTCTTGCAAGCTTCTGTTTCCTGATCGGCTAGTCTCATGGGAGGAGTGAGACTCATGTTCCTCCAGCGGCTGTTGAAACACATCAGTATCTCTACCTCTCCCTCTCCCTCTGCCCCCATCTGGTCGACGACCTCCTTGACGGTACCAGCTAAAGAATTCATCAGCTTTCATCCATGGTCCGAAGGGTTTTAGCTCCGTTTGATGTCCCGATTCATAGCTTTCTTCTTTTTCTTCCTCTGAACATTCTGCTGCTACAGTTACAATTGCAGAAAGACGAACAAATAAGAAGTTCAAGGAATGCTCACTGATAATGGTTTATTCATTCGGTGCCTTATTACAGAGAAGAGGCAACAATAAATAGCCATCTGGGGAAGGCAATGGAAGATTCTCTTCCTCTCAGAGAGAGCCACGTACCCTCTTTATAATAACAAACTAACCATATTACATACATTACAAAACGCAGGCGTTTTAATAAATCTAGGCTAACGACGCCGTATAGAGGGTCTTCCTAACATCCCCCCTCAAACGAGAGGGTGATGGCAACACACCGAGTTTGGCCCGAAGTGACGTAAACTGATCTTCAGACAACGATTTGGTTAAGGCATCTGCAAGCTGCTCTGAGGATGGCACATATCTCACATCTATCTGTTTAGCTAACACCTTGTCTCTAATAAAATGAACATCAAGTTCTACATGTTTGCTTCTCGAGTGAAAGACAGGATTCTGGCTGAGGGAAATCGCACTGGAGTTATCACACCAGATAATAGGGACAGACGACACAACAAGATGAAGTTCCTGAAGCAAGGACTGAACCCAACTAACCTCAGCTGCCGTATGGGCCAAAGAACGGTACTCTGATTCGGTACTCGAGCGTGCCACAACATTTTGCTTTTTAGAGGACCAGGAAACCAAAGATTGACCGATGAACAAACAATGTGCCGCAATGGAACGTCTGTCATCTATATTACATGCCCAATCTGCATCTGTAAAGGCCATAATTGATGGAGAACTCGATTTAGAAAGAAAGAGACCAAGTTCACTAGTTCCCTTAAGATACTGCAAGACTCTTTTGACTGCTTGCCAATGAAGCTCAGATGGTTGTTGAAGAAATTGACTCAGGTTGTTGACAATATAAGAAATATCGGGTCTGGTATGAGTCAGGTATTGAAGCGTGCCAATCACACTTCTATATAAAGTAGGATTACTCATAGGATGTCCTTCAAACGCAGATAGTTTCTTGCTGGTAACAGCAGGAGTGCTGCAAGGTTTCAGATTCAACAAACCAGTTCTTTCCAACAAATCATGAATATATTTGGACTGAAGTAAATACATACCATCAGCAGATCTATACACTTACCCAAATAATAACTAAGCTGACCCATATCTTTCAAAGCAAACACAGAGTGAAGACGTCGCACAAACGTTTCAATAAATGACTCATTATCCCCAGTTATCAAGATGTCATCCACATATATAAGAATGAGAATGATCATAGTGTCAGAGGTAAAGAAAAATACCGAATTATCTGCTCTTGAATTGGTGAATCCCCAGCCAAGAAGAGTGGATTTGAATCTATCAAACCACGCACCAGGAGCCTGACGCAAGCCATAAATAGCTTTATCCAATTTACACACATGATTAGGAAATGATTGATTTTCAAAACCAAGAGGCTGCTTCATATAGACAGCTTCCTGCAAACGACCATTTAGAAACGCGTTATTCACATCGAGTTGGCGGATAGACCAATCCCTCGCAATTGCTATGGCAAGAACAATACGAATGGTCGGAGCTTTGACGACCGGGCTAAAGGTTTCATGAAAGTCAATACCAGGAACCTGACTATACCCCTGAGCCACCAACCGAGCCTTACATCTATCAAAGGACCCATCAGACTTTCGCTTTACCTTAAAAATCCACTTACTGCCGATCATATTTACATTTGAAGGAGGAGACACCAAAGTCCAGGTCTTGTTGTTGGTTAAGGCAAGCATTTCACTTTCCATAGCAGCCTTCCAGTGAGCATCTTGAAGAGCTACCTTAACAGATTTAGGCTCAACTAGAGAACTTGAAGCTGTTGAAGAAGCAAGAAAGGCACCCCAGTCTTTTGGCTTAAAAATACCGCTTTTGGCCCTTGTTTGCATAGGATGAACACTTGCGACAGGAGCTGAAGATAAAGGACCGGTGTCAGATGTACCAGCCTGAACAGTCATATCCTGATGCAAAGGCAAACGAACCTCCTGAACTTCAGTAAGGGGAATCAAATTGTCCATATTCAACAAACCAGTATCCTCATCAGGAGTCGACAAACCACTATCAACAGTATCATAAGCTTGGCCAGTGTGTTCCTGTGAAGGTGAGTTGGTGAGTGATGTTGCCCGAAACTCAGAAGATGGAGGGACAACCACAGCAGAAGGAGACAAGACTGGACTAGAGGGCACTGAGATTGACCTACTAGACACAAGGGGAAGACATGACTTCTGAGGAAAAGGAACAGAATGAAGAATAGTAGACTCAGGTAATGAAGAAGATGAAATACCAAGAAATCCATGATGAAATGGAAACTCATTTTCATTGAAGACTACATGGCGAGATATATAAAGACGTCCACTTGAGCTTAAGCATTTGTAACCTTTATGCGCAAAACTGTAACCAATGAACACACATTTTGAACTATGGAATTGTAGCTTATGGGATTGATATGGACGAAGACAAGGATAGCACGCACACCCAGAGGTTTTGAAAAATTGAAAGTCTGGAGGTGAATGAAAAGCTTGTTCCCAAGGAGAAATGTCACCTAGAGTAGGGGTTGGTAAACGGTTAATAATGTATACTGCAGATGAGAAAGCATCCCACCAATATGCCAAAGGCATGGAAGCATGAGCCAACAAGGTTAAACCCATCTCAACTATGTGCCTATGCTTCCTCTCTACCACACCATTTTGCTGACTAGTGTGTGGACACGGGTGTCTAAACTCAATCCCATTAGCTTGCAAAAAGGAAGTAAAAGAGCGAAACTCTCCCCCCCAATCAGTTTGAAGAATTTTGATTTTCTTTTCAAATCGATTTTCAACCAGAATCTTATATTGACAAAAGGTTTTGAAGGCATCACTCTTGGCTTTTAAAGGAAAAATGTGTGTTAACCTAGTAAAGTCATCAACGAAGCTAATGTAATATTTGTAACCATCACGAGACACACAACGGGTGCAGGACCCCACAAGTCACAATGAATAAGCTCAAGTGGCTGCCAAATATGAGTGAAAGACTGAGGAAAAGGAAGTTTATGAGACTTACCCTTTTGGCATGATTCACAGAAGCTAAACTTTTCATTAACATTAAGAACAACATTACAAGACTTCAAGACACTCTTGACCACTTTAGCAGAGGCATGACCTAAACGACTGTGCCACAAATTTAAAGGCACATTACATGACACGGACTTCTGAACTTGAAAGGCAGACACAGAGCTTTTATTTGAAGGAGAGCTAACCACAGTAGGAGAGCTAACCACAGCAGACAAGGAGGACTGAGAATTCGACTTTGAGTTTTGAATTGAAGGGAGATCTAGCTGGTACAAGCCACGCTTAAGGGTTCCGTGCAACATCACCCTCCTTGAAATTTTGTCCTTCACAAGAAAATAGTTGGAATGAAACTCAACATACACATTATTATCCGCAGTTAAGCTTGCTATGCTAATCAAAATTTTCCTAATGCCAGGCACATGGAGGATATTTTTGAGAACAAGTGATGCATCATTCAAACACGATGGAACAACAGTAGAGCCAGTATGAGATATCTTTAATTTAGTACCATTACCAACGATAAGAGATTCCTTACCCGTATAATCCATCTTAACAGCTAGATTACCTGCATCGGCTGTGACGTGATTAGTAGCCCCACTGTCAGTCAGCCATTTAGGGTCATTCACTATTTCAGGAGCAGCAATATAAGCTGAAGAACCACTGGAATTTCCGCCTTGTGAATTCATATTTCCCGAAGCATGAGGATTATTAAAGCTCTCCTCAAATCTCATGTAGCAAGCTGGGGCAGAATGCCCAAATTTACCACAGAGCTGACAAGTGGGTTTACTGTTGTTACGTTGAAAGCCATTTCGACCACGACCTCAACCTCCACGATTACCTCCATAGTTATTTCGAGAGTAATTTTGCTGGTAATTTTGCTGGTTGTTGCCATTGTTTCCATTTCCTCTACTTCCATAGTTGTTTCCATTACTGAACTGTCGTTGATCAAAGCGGCTCTGTCTATTCAGGGCTAAATGAGCAGCTAAATCAGGAAGGTCATTATTCACAATTGGAACAGTACTATATCTGGCCAAAGTGCCTTCGAAAGTTACCAAAATGGAACTTAGTTCTTGCCATGTTTTAATATCCTTATCATTGATTGTGCACACAATCGGAATGTAATCAGAATCCAACCCAGCTAAAGCATACGAAATCAAATCGCCTAAAGAAATAGGATTACCAGCAAGCTGTAAATTCTCTGATGCTTGCTTCATGACCGCCAGATATTCAATCATCTTCATGGATCCTTTCTTAGTGTTTTGAAGGATTCCTCTAAGTTGGTTCACTCGAGCTTTGCTAGTAGCTCCATATACCTCTTCTAGGGCTTTCCACACTTCACGCGAAGTCTTGAAACTAACAACGTCAGCAGCAATAGTCGGAGACATTGAACCGAACAACCACCCAGAAAGAGCCTGATCAACAGTCACCCATTCTTCAAACAAAGGGTTCGGCTCTAGCTTCTTACCTGATTCAGTTGAGACTTCTACGAATTCGGATGGTTGAGCCTTGGTTCCTAAAACATACCCGTCAACCTTCTGCCCTCGAAGGATAGCGAGTACCATACCTCTCCACAGGAGGTAGTTCTTCTCATCAAGTTTGACTGTCAACACAGTGCTTAGAGGATGACCGAATGAAGAGCTGATAAGAGACAAAGTAGAGACATGAGCAACTTGTGCCGAAGCTGTTGCAGCGGTAGACGAGGACGAATTTTCATCACCCATGGCGTTTGCCAAATAAAGCTCTGATACCAAGTTACGATTGCAGAAAGAGGAACAAATAAGAAGTTCCAGGAATGCTCACTGATAATGGTTTATTCATTCGGTGCCTTATTACAGAGAAGAGGCAACAATAAATAGCCATCTGGGGAAGGCAATGGAAGATTCTCTTCCTCTCAGAGAGAGCCACGTACCCTCTTTATAATAACAAACTAACCATATTACATACATTACAAAACGCAGGCGTTTTAATAAATCTAGGCTAACGACGCCGTATAGAGGGTCTTCCTAACAGCTACATGGCCAATTAAACCACAATGATAACAAAAATCTGGTAGATGTTCATACCTTATTGTGACCCACACTTGTTTAGAACCCTCTACTGTGATTGATAGACATCTGCATAATGGCTCTGCGATATTCACCTGGACTCGCACCCTTAGAAATCTTCCCCAGCATTCATCAGCATCATTTGTGCCAACATTTAGAACCTTCCCAACTCTGCTACCCAGAATTCTTGCCGTTTGTTCGGTTCTGTAAGCTACAGGAACATTATGGAATTGGATCCAAAACGTCGCCTTTTCAAACTTCATTTTTTCTGGTATATCCACGGAGCTAGGTGATTCCAATAGAACTATCGATCTGTCAAAGCACCATGGCCCCCCAGATTGAATTCTCATACGGTCTTGTTCCGCCCCCAGCTTTATCATGAACAAATTATCCCCTGCGCTTTCAATTGCAATTCCACGACAAAACGACCAGGCCTTTCGCATAACTCTTTTGAACGCCTCCACATTCACTGTTTTATTGGATATAACCTTTCCAATCAAACAGTGTTGAACATTCTCTTTCACTTTTCCTTTACCGATTTCGTCTAGTTTGATTGTATTTGATTCCTTCACACTAAGACTCATCTGATCCAACTTGTCGACGATATCCATGATACTTGATTGGGAAAAACTTCTACACCAAAGGAGAGAAGGGATGCCGGCCAAAGCCCAGAGAAAAACTCTCATGGAAAACCAGAGAGAGAATTTTAGTTGGACAAATTTGGTAGGTTAAATATTAAAGGAATTAAATTTAGTAATAGAATGATAACATGATACATCCATTTATCTTTAGCTTAGTTGATATGATGGCGATATATGGTTAAATAAATTAATGAACATTTCACATCAATATTAATAGAATGTAATTCAAAATTCAAAAAGAAAAAAACGTAATTAAAATTTGTTAAAGTTGAATGTAAATGAAAATTAATGGTTAGGTAATACAACTCATTTTGAGAACTTTAAAGTTGATTAAAAAGAAGAGAGAGAAAAATACACTTTTGATCCTTCAAATTTGGGTTAGGTTTCATTTTGGTATCTATGTTTTAAAACTCGACATTTTAACTTCGGAGGTTTGAATTTCGTTTCATTTTAATCTCTCCATCCATTTTTCCGTTAAATATTAATGTAATGCTGACATGATACCTATTTTTTTTATTTAAAAAATATATTTTTAAAATTTTTAAAATAAAATAATATTTAATTAATAAAAAATATAATTTTATTCTTCTTCTTCACCACCACCCGCTGTTGTCGGACTGCTGCGGTTGCCGCTGCCATCATTTTCCCCTTTTTTCCTCTAATTTTTTTTCCTCTTTTCTTATTCTTCCCTCTCCCATTTTTCTTCTCTTTTCCCTTCTCTTCCTCCCTTCCCTTTCTTTCACTGTTAAAAAAAAAAAGGGAAACGTTCGGTGGAACGAAGTACGTTTCAACATTTTCAATAGAAATGGAAATAAAGAAAGAAAACAGAAATTGCAGGAAAAAACCCCTTGCATTTATATACATGAATGATCACTATTCAGGCCATATATATAAAGGTCTTGGGAGAAAAACTCCTACAAAAATCAAAGAATGATAATGCCTCTGGAATGTTCTTCTTGCCCTAATACAATTAGATGATATAGAGAAGAAGAAAAGGCTGGAAACAATGGGCCTAAACATTGGGACAAAATAATTACAAAAGAAAACAAATATAAGCTTCTTTAATGGCTATCTTAACACTCATCGCAAGCCAATGGTAGTGACATCACGAACATTGAGCTTGAACTTCATCTGATTAAAAGACACAACAGACTAAGGTTTAGTTAAAATATCAACAATTTGTTCATGAGCTGGGAGATGTTGTATTAAAACTTTCTTGTTGAGCACCAAATCCCGAATGAAGTAGATATCAAGCTCCCCATGCTTGGTTTTAGAGTGCATAATAGGATTAACACTTAAATGAACTGCACCTAAATTGTCACACCAGATAATAGGCGGTTTAGATAACGAAATGTGTACATCAGAAAATAAAGATTTAAGCTAAACCAGTTCAGCAACAATTGTAGCTAAACTCCAATATTCCGCCTTTGTGCTAGAGCGAGAGATAATATCGTGTTTCTTAGAGCCCCAAGTGATTAGATTTCCTAAAAAAAAAAAAACACACACACACACACAGAAACCAATAGTGGATTTACGGTCATCAGGGTCAGATGTCCAATCAGCATCAACAAAGCCAACTAAAGATAAATTTTGAGGTTTAAGAAGCAACAAACCATTATTTAAAGTGCCCTTTATATATCTCAGATGCGTTTAACAAGATGCTAGTGAATAACCCTAGGAGAATGCATAAACTAACATGCCTTGTTAACACTATAGTGTTGGGTTTTATGCTCTAAAACTCGTAGATAGTAAATGTAATATTTGACTGTTCATTAATAAAGTGTTATTGATGTTTTTTTTTTAATAAGATTATTGATGTTTGTTTCAATAAAGTGTTATTGTTTATTTTGCATTTATCTTGCCTAAATAACCCTAATCCAATAAACTAACATTCTAGGCTGTTGTATGAGTCTTGAACTGTACATAGAGACGTGCGGGAATTACTGTTCAAGATACAACCTAAAGGGTCTATAGTATAGGGATAAGGTTGGATACCTTATCCTAGTGACATTATGGATACGACTCACTTTGTATTTGATACAAACACAATGATCCAACACGTTTGTGTAGGGGACATGCTGAAAGATTGAAATTCCTAAATTCCCAATGGAAGCGTATAGGACCAATTCGTATTTTAATTAAGTTTTCTAAAATTCCAGTACATTGGCAAACCATACAAAAAGAATTCTATATACAAATTAGGCTAAGCATGCATAAAATCTAAATGTAAGAATTAAAAGAACTGAAGTACTTACTTGTTGAAGACTTTCTTCAACAAACTCCCACCAAGAACAGTACGATCACAGTAGGGACACTACCGCCACGATCTTCCACTGTTACGTCTCTGAGACTATGAACCAAGTTGTGGGACTTGACCTTCTTGAATTTGGGAAAAGAATTTCACTAGAATGTTGTGAAAATTCTTAGAGAGAATTTTCTTAAGAGTGAAGTGAGGGCATAACACTAGAAAGACATTCTGGGTTTTATATAGAATGTCATACACATTTTCCTAGTCGTAATAGAATAGAGATTTATTTAATTAATTAATAACAATTAAATAATTAAATCAAAAATTAATTAAATCAAATTTAATTAATTTCATTTAAATCATATTTAAATGAAAATCTCCCATATAACCTATAGTTTCTAATGAAATCAAATTTAATTAAATAATTAATTAATTCTCCAATTAATTAATTACTAAATTAAATACTTCATATTTAATTTAAGCCTACAATTAAATCGTATTTAATTGTATTTCTCTCAATTAATAAACTTTAATCTCAAATCAAACTTTATATATAATGCATCACACAGATTATATTAATTGTATCTCATACAATTAACTTGATTTCCCATAATGAATTTGAATTTTTCAAATTCTTTTCAAGATTAATTGTTCCTAATTATCCTTTATGAACTAGCAGAGGACCTAATCGACCTACAGATCAGAAGCTTCAATGATATCAAGTTAACTGACTAAACTCATTAATCAGGTTAACTAATATTCATTAGCTGTGGGTCACTCCACTAAAGACCCTCAGCTGCACTCTTCTCATTGTAGAATGTTTCTGTGTCCACGAATATAGACCAATACCGGTAAGTCAATCTTTCACGAGTGTTCATAACGCTAGCTAGTGGTGCGCGATTTGCTTACTTCAAGTGTACGGGTCAAGTAATAATATAGTGATTGTTAAATCGAATGTCGTCCTTTGGATTATTTTTCTAGTTAAACTGAGTACCGTGAATACTTTCGCTCAATTTTATTTAAGGATCAAAAAGTAGTGAAATCTTGAAAACAAAGGTGATGCAAATTAAAGGGTTGAAATTCAATGGAAAGAATTCTTAGGGAATTGATTTCGTCAATTTAGTTTAGGATTAATTAAAGGGAATGAATTGTAACATGCAATTATTTTATAAGTCTAAGAAGCTTTAATCACAATTATCTCTCCCGAGCATGATTGATTCTCATACATATAATTAACTTGATATCCCTATCTAAGTTCATTAACATGCAAGGCTTTTAGTTCTTTTAACAACTTCTAAAGCTATTCTAGATCTTCTGATCTTAGAATTTCTACTTTAGGCATGCAATTTTATAAAGTCTATGCTAAATCCCCTCTCCCGAGCAAGATTTAACACTTAAATCATCCAATTAGTGATCAAGTAATTGAAAACATTTAAACATAATGGTAACCATAAAATAAATGCATAAAACATCCCAACAATTAATCCATAAACATAAACGACTACATCAATCCCTAAGAAACACGTCTAGTTACTCATACATGGCGTTACGATATAAACTAGATATGAAAAAGCCACAAAAGCTAACTAGAGGTAAGGAAAAGAAAGGAAAACTCTTGAATCCGTTGAAACCGACACGTCCCCATCACAATCTCCACGTCTTCAAGCTTGGTTCTCACTCATTGGCCTTGCTCCAACTCCTACAGAAGGTCTCTAGTCGAAATTAGGGCTAAAATCTCTCCAATTGGACTCCCCTTCGCCGTAGAACAAAAAATTGTATTTATAAGAATATGTCAACAGCGTCGCAAAGCGTTGTGATGCTGTTGCTTGCAGCCCATTTTGTATAAGGAAATTCTTGGCAGCGTCGAGACGCTGTCGCCTTTGCATCTCTAATCAGATAAGAGAATAATCTAGCGTCGAGACGCCCAAAAAGCAGCGTCTCGACGCTAGCTCTCGGGTTTGCCTCAATTGTAAGCCTCCCACTTTGATTCCTTCTCGTTTCTTTGGCTTCTTTTAGCGTCCTGAACAGCCAATCAACTCCAATTTCAAGATTTAAATCCAAAACTCAATTTCCTACAAAATAAACATTAAAGTGCATAATTCGGCCAAATAATGTTCAAAGAATAACTAAAATGAACATGGAAAAATAACTTGCTATGCACGCTATCAGTTGGGTCTAATTATCGTTTTACCCCTGGGCTACCTTTGTCACCTTAAGTACCATTGATTCCTCTCATGAACAACTCGTTTATGGTCCAACCAGTAAATAGAAGTTCCTCCTGGGCTAGGAGAGGATGGACACCCTTTTTCAAGACCTGGAATCAACCCTTAGGGGCTGTTTGTTTCATGGGTTTGGATTGGATTGGATTGGAATGGAAATGGATCCCCTTGTTTGGTTGGCCGGGGTTGGAATGAAAGGGTGGGCATGTGGATTCCAATCCATTCCCACATTTTGGTGGATCCCACTATTTCTCTCTCCATTTTTCTTCCTAATTTTGATGGGACCCACAATTTCTTTTTCTATTTTAACCACATTTTTGTGGGTCCCACTATTTCTCTCTCCATTTTTCTTCATGATTTTGGTGGGTCCCACTATTTCTCTCTCCATTAATTCCAACTCAAATACAATGCACCAAAATGAGAATCATGATTCCAACAAAATATTCCCATGGGCATCAGATTCCATTCCATTCCATTCCAAACCCATTCAATTCCGACGCACCAAACGACCCCTTAAGGAAACACTCATCTACTTGCCCTAAAGACGGGAGGAGTGAATTTCATCTTGTGTTGTTATGTTTCCAGCCTCCACTCGATCTTATCCCTGAAATGGTAGGCTTATTAAGTCGACGAATCCAACCACTCTCACCCATACAAATCTAATGATAATCCCTCATGAAAAGGAGTCCATAATACACTCAAGATTAAAATTGAGTTACTTAGATCATCCTATTAAAATAGAAACCTAACTAGTCAACGTTGTTATATCTGATGGTTACTATTTCGCGGTTCGGTCTTATGCAAACTCATTGCATAGGATACCTCACTGGCATGTCCACTACATAAACACGGATAAATGCGTTTGTATCGAATACAAAGTGGGTCGTATCACATAGTGTTACCAGGATAAGGTACCCAACCTTATTCCTATACTAAAGACCCTTTAGGTTGTTACTTGAACATTGATCCCCATATGTCTCCATGTACAATTCAAGTTTCATAAAAAAAAAATACAACCAATCACCTTACTGAACAACTACAACCAATCACCTTACTGGACAATAGCAAATTCCAAACAAAACACAGAAATAATTGAGAATTCTATCATTGATAGAATCTATTAATGATAGAATTTTGTTACTGATAGAATTTATCAATGATAGACTTGATAGAAACGGAAAGAAGGAAAAAAAAGGGGGGCTGGATGGGTTGGGTAATCATACCAGATGGTTTTTTTTTTTAGTAATTTAGATGGGTTGTATGTTAAAATTTTCTATTTTTGCAAATACTTTAATATGTTGCTAATTTTGCAGTTATTTTAGTTGGGTGTGCTATTTGTGCAAGCAACCTTATAAAATATAGTTCAACATTTAGAAAATATAAACATGAGGAAACAATTGTTAAAAAAAAAAAACACGAGGAAACAACTATATAAAAACAACATACAAAATATAAACGTATATATATTTTGATCGTCGTTTGCCGAAAAAAATAGCTTATTCATTGGAAATAGAACCTTCATTCGCCGTGTTAAGGAAATATATCATTGCTTGAAAAAAAATATGCCATCGCACGTCATTGGAACATGTTGGCCACTGTTTAATGTTCAAAAAGGTTCAAATTTCAAAGATTTGAAGTTGAAATGGGGGTGGGTGTTAAGTTTTAAGTTCAATAGATGTGTGGGTATTTGTTCAACCTAAATTTGGAGTCATTTGGGTCATGGAAATTGTTGGTTGGGCGTCAAAATGCCTATAGAGAACTGAACTGCTACTGAACATGAGAGAGGGAGAATGACACTATCGTCCATCGGAGATGGAGAACGCTTGGATTGGTTGGTGTTTAGAGGAGAAAATCGCATGGACTTATTTTTATTTTTATTATTATTTTTTTAAAAAAAGAAAGCACTAAAAATTAAGGAGGGAATCACCTGGGAGAAAAGGGAGGAAAAAAATGAAAAAAAATAAATAGAGTTCTCTCTCCTTTTATTTTTCCATATATTTTGGAGGCAGTTATGAAGGAGTGCTTTTGGAATATTTTGAAATCTATAAATGGTTATGGAAAATATATTTAGTTTATTTGATTCATTTTTTAAATTCAATGGCCAAATTTGTAAAATCATTCCTCTATTAAGCTTAAATTGTCTAGACTTGAGACAAAGCTGAACTTTATTTTAAAACTTTGACATTTATGTAATTTGATGTTGAAAATGGTCTATACGTAGTTAATCCAAAAACAAGACTGAAGTCCAAAGAAAGACATGAAATTTAACAAGGGTTCACGCATCCTCTTTAGGTCTCTTCAACCTTGTAAGAACTTTATTATTCCTCTCTAACCAAATACCTCACAATACTGCATACCCTCACAAGCCACAAAAACTCATCCTTCTCATGTAAAGGCGGGTGAGAAAGGAACTCCTTGACCATCGAGCAAACGACTCTCGATTGAGCAACCCAAACTCCTCGAGAAAAGCTGCAGCCTACTTGTTGCTCTCTTCTTCAAATCATTAAAACTGTTCAAGTATTTTTGGCAAACACCATACCTAGTCGTCGCCTAATTCCAATAGGCCTTTTTCTATGGCAAACACTCTTGAATTGAGTATATAAATTTACACCCTCTACACATGTTCATCTAAATGTATGAGCATCATTATATCCTTGATATTTCATTATCAATCTGACTTTGTTTTTGACAAAATACATACCGTTTATTACAAGTTAAAAAAAAAGAAAATCAAATTTAGTGATTAGGAAAAATAGTTTTCAAATTCAACTTTTATACAGAACCTAGAATGTGGAGGCAATACATATACATGAGTAATCATAAAGAAGCAGACATGCTTAATCATATGGCAAGTGACAGCATTTCCCAAGATGCATCTTCAATACAAACTTATCTGAGATTTCTAGCTGTTACTCCAAGAGACCATGCTGTTGACATGAGGGAAAAGGCTATCTGACGACACTCCGAGTCGTTTTTGTTCCTTAACTTTAGTAATCGATCGCAGTTCAAAATCGTAGATGTAAAACAAACCATCTTTTGATTTAAAAATGAGGTCTCCTCTTATTCTTAAACTTAAAATGGGAATCATATCCATTCTGCAACCTATGTTGATGCTATGTTGCTTTACCCATACTTCCCCAGACAAGCCCTTCAAGATCCAAATGTCTGTGTGGATCTCCTGATGAGTAACAAAGCTTAGAGATGAGCCAATTTCAACAATTCCATCATACATATTGCAACTGTTCGGAAGTGGTATAGTTCGAAACTTTTCGTTCTCGAGTTCTAATGATACGATGCAGTCACTGTGATTAACTTGTGGGAGCCAGTGCAGAGCTCCTATGGCTTCAACAGGTCTTCCAAGCCAACCAAAGAGACCAAAAGAAGGTCCATCAACAGCTCTCCACTTTTTCGTCCCAAGAGTAAATATCTCGCAACTAATATACATCAATGCATCGCGTAACAAGTGAACAACTTTGTATTGGCCCAAAACATTGTCATATGCAAATCCATAAGATTCATTATGTAGTGAATTCAAAGTTCCTGGAGGAAGAGCAGTCACCTTCCTGGTTACTGGATTAGTAACTATTAGTCCCCCTCTCTTCAATTTGTTATCAAGCAAGATCAAACCGCTGCAGGCTGCTCGAATCTGTCCAAAACAACTTAAACTGTACTCTCCTACATTGCAAATTCCATCTTTAAATTCCAAAAAATGAATGAACGTCTTTAAGTTGGGCTCCAAGTTATGGAATAGAGGGAGAGATTCAGCAGACTGCATATACTTTGCCTCAACTGAGAGGGTGTTTGATTTTGCAGAATGTGGGAGTGATGGAGTAAGATGGGGAGGGTAAGTTTCGTCATAACGAGTTGGTGCTGTGAAGATCAAAACAGATTCGGAACGATGGAGATGAGTCTCAACAAATGTGGGGCTGCATATGATATTAAACCAGTGCTTACAGACAAACATTGACCTATGAAGTGAGTCAAGTGGGAGTCTGATGAGGATGTTTGAGACACAATCTTCATGAACATAAGGAATAATAGACTCTTGTTGCTTCCTTTTCTCTTCTACATTTCTAACCAATTCACTTTCTTTAGCTGATCTTGACATACTTGCAATTTTTTTACAAATTGGCTCCCCTATCAAAACTGATGCTTGCACACCAGATAAATGTGGCCTGAGAACCATGGAAAGATGAACTGCTTTTTGAATTCTCTGCTTCTTGTCAACAAAAATATAAACTCAAAACTGAAAATTATGGATCTCATTATCTTTAATCTCTAGTTCTTAAAATGAAATTTCTATTTTCTAAAACAAACAATGAATATGTACGAAAGATTAAATATACCATAATCATTTGTTTAAGCTTTAGAATTTGATAATGGTATCACAGTAGGGTTCTATATCCAAACCACTTTAATGTCATTTTTTTAAATGTTAATTAATAGTGTCACATGTTGAGTCTTATACTAAAAATATGCCTTAAAATTAAGGGCAAAATACACTTTCGGTCCTGAGTTTAAGGATAGGTTTCTATATGGTCCTTAAGTTTCAAAGACTGATAGTTCAGTCCCTAACATTTAGGAAATGATTCTAAAAGGCCCCAAGTCTATTAGTTGGCTTACAGAAAGACGATCTGACAGTTAACTTGCTGACTAGATTTGTTGACCTGACTTTCTAATGAGCTGGAAAATTATTCTGTCTTTGGGTTTTTATCCCCTTTATTTCATTTATCAATGAAATCAGGTTCTCCTCTGGAAAATTATTCTATCTTTTCTTAGCTAACGTTAACTATCAGTACTGCTGTTTCACGAACTCGACACTGAACAGGAAAGTAAGACATTGAGTCTTGACTTACTCAGTTCTAAAAGACAAAGAGAGAATCAAAACTTCTACAGACTAAAGTACAATCTCAAATAATCACAAAACATTTCTCAAGAAGTAAACGAGGGCAGGGAATTGAAACAGTAGAGAGATCATTAATCCCAAAATTCAGCCCGATCACACACATCCACTCCACAACAACGAAACAGTTGAAAAGAAAATGCAAAAAGTAGAACAAAATCCACAGTCAGAAAGCAAAAATCAAAACAGCGATTGAGTGAAGAACGAAAAACATAACAAAAACAACACAACAAAATAAATTAGAGTATATTCTCACCTGAAAATCGAGGAATAGAAGAAGAGAGCCGTGGCGATGAGGCTCTGATGACGATCGAGTGAGAAGAATCGGTCGCTTCTGTGTCTTCGAGCTCCCCAGAGAGAAGCTTCGTAGTCTCAGAGAGGTTTTTGGAAGACTGGTTCGTCACTGGGCAGATAGAATATTGTAATATTTAGGAATTGACTTGCAATGACCGAGTATTTCGCCTCAGGCCCAGTCCAAAATATCGCTAACTTTAACGTCACAGAAAGTAACAGAGCTAACAAGAAAAGAAATCGAAGTATAAGGTATAATAAACAGGGATAACTACTTAGACCATGAATGGACCTTATATTTCATTTTTGTACAAACCCACCATTTTTTACACAAATAATATAAGAGCCTAGATTTTTTACATATAAGTTGTTATGCAATTACTTTTATACCATGTTTCATCATTTTTATATTTAAAATATAGGCTAATTGTAATGGATGGCAAAACTCTAAGGGGGCGGTTTGGTGAGCTGGAACTGAATAGGTTTGGAATGGAATGCGATTCCCATAGAAATATTTTGCTGGCATCTGGATTTCTGGGAATCACGATGCCTGTGTTTGGTGCGCTGGATTTGGGTTGAAATTAATGGAGAGAGAAATAGTGGGATCCATCAAAATTATATGGAAAATAGAAAAAGAAATGGTGAGTCTCATCAAAATTATGAAGAAAAATGGAGAGAGAAATAGTGAGACCCACCAAAATGTGGGAAATGGGTTAGAATCCACATGCCCACCATTTCATTCCAACCCCACCCAAATCCGACAAACCAAACAAGGGTATCTCTTTCCAATCCAAGTCGATCCCTTGGGCCAAACAACCCCTAATGGTTAATTGCAAATATAACAAGTTTTATAAAAAATTGCAAATATAGCAAAGTTTTTAAATAATTTTTTTTTAAATTCCCTTTTTGCCTCTGTTTTGATTTTGGCGCGCATCATTCTTCTCCGTTTTGTTTTTTTTTTTTCCTTTTCCGGTTGTATCTGGTTTCTTCTTGTTCTTTTTTTTTCTTCGATTTGGTCGATCATCATCAGGTTTGTCATTTTCTCCTTCTTTAGTCGGTCATCATCACTTCTCGTGGATCAGTTTCAATCGTTTTGTTTTTTGGTCTAAGAATTTTTCCCCTCTTTTTGCCCTTTTTCGATTTCATCGTCTCTTCTCGTGGATCAGTTTTGATCGTCTTCTCGTGGATCTCAGCTTCGATCAGCATCTTCGACCCTTCCAGGTTTGTCTTCTCTTTTTCTCAATTGTTCTTTTTTTTTTCCTTCCATCATCATTTTTTTCTCTGTTTTGTTTTCTCTTTTTTTCTCTGTTTTCTTCATCTTTTTTGTTCTTCCTTTTTGTGTTTTTATTTTCTTCTAGTGCATGATCCATATATTTTTTTTGCTTCGACATCTATAAAAACAAAATAAAAAAATTAGTGATATAAGTTTTAGAAACAAAAAAGAAAACAAAATCAAAACAAAATCAGTGATATATGTTTTAGAAACAAAAAAGGGTCGGTTTCTATCATAGTTTAAAGTTTTCTATCAGTGATAGAAGATTGAAGAATTCTATCACTAATAGAAGATTTCCTTTCGCTGATAGAAATCTATAAGCGATATAATATTTCTATCAGTGATAGAAAATATATTTATCACTGATTGGAAAAAATGAGCAAAAACAACATGCAATTGCATAGGAAACCAGAAATCCAAAGCAAAAAGTGAGCGAAAACAACAAGAAATCGAATAGCAAATCCACCAAAACGTATGGCAAAATCCAACAGAAAAATGAAGCAAAAAAAAAAAAAAAAAAAAGAGCCAGCGAAAAGGGGACTAATGATGCGAGTTGTGACTGAAGGTGGATGTAGGAATAAGATGGAAAATAATAATTAAAGATGAATTCAGTCAAGCTAAGTGCAAGTATACACTATCACATGTAGTAATAAAAACTCTTGAAGTATTCCAAAAGTATCGATCCCACAAGGACTAATTTAAACACATATTTGAAGAAGAAACTGCTCTTAAATTGCTTAAAAAGGTAACCAAGTAAAATAATTGATGATGGAGTTTTTGAAAAAAATAATAAAGCAAACAAACAAGAATAAACAAACAATAATAAAAGCGAGGAATTTAGTGAAGTTTCATCCCAAAGGCAAATAACTCTAATAATAGCTCATTTAACCTAAGTCTAGATATGCATTGGGTTAAGTTTAACTCCTATTTGGTCTTGCTCCCAAGAACTGTTAGAAGACAAAGAGAGTACCGTTATGCACATTTCTGTTACTCGACTCCAACATAGATTAGTCACGCATGCAACCTATAACCCTATAGTTGTACTAAAAAAAACCCTATAGTTGTTATAAGCGATCATCCCCTATAACAGCGAATACACTCTTTCGAGCCCTTTCTCCTATATCACCTTTATGAGAATTGATGTTGTTTGACCCTTTCAGTACCAAACTCACATAGCATGCTAAGTCTAAGTGATCAAGTTAAACTCAACAAGATTGGAGTGATAATCAATAAAGGATGACATGCATAAAATAGAACTTAGGTAAATAAACAACTTTCAAGCTATTTAATCCATAAGGGAATCCACTAAACCAAACCCCTCAATGGAATTTAGCTACGCATGATGGATAATAATGCAAACAAATGACTTTCCATTGAACAAATGAATAAGAAGTACAAGAAATAATAGAAAGAAATAGGTGCTGGAAATGTATTGTGCAGTAGCTAAAACTAGGGTTTTTCAATTTATCCAATCCCTCTAGAGTTCTCCCGACACTCTACTCTCCCTTACAAGTTAGAAATATGGTGAAATCTCCACAAACACAAAGGTTTGATGTCTAACTAAGGTTAGAATTTCGTCCTCTAGCAAGGACCTCGGGCATCCCTACTCATGGACGTCTACTAGGGTTCTGTCACTGCCCTCTTCTTCCTAGTGAGTTCTGCTTGTGTTTCCTCTTGATTGTTGGCCTTTTATAGAGTAAAAAGTGGTTGGGGAGTCACGAAATCCATGCTAGAAAATAGTCCAGGCTATTTCAGAGTCAAATCAACAAGTTAGGTGCGTGAAAAGCTCGTCGGTCATTGACTCACGAAAATTGGAGACAGACAGTTTTTGTCTAGAAATGTGGTCGCATTTTATTTTGCCTTGACAGAAATGCAGTCACATTTCTCTGTTTTCCTCTGTTTTCTGCAAAACACCAAAATTTGATCAAATTCATATAAGATAAGTCCTTTTAAGCACAAATAAGCATGATTTGATAAACAAGACTCCCTAAGACTCATCTTACCAACTTTGACACTTTTTAGGTTTGGGATAAGGCAATTTGACTCAAAATCATACAAGTTTGGACAAGATAGCTAAAAATAAGGGTAAAATATGCATATTTTTTGCACTTATCAACTAACTTTTTGATTTTCGGCTTGAAACAGGCTAAAAAAATGGGGTGAAACTGAAAGCGAATGAAATCGAGCTAAATTTAGGGTGAAATGATGCTGAAAAACCTGGTGATAGAAATCAAAGTGAAGGAAATGGAGGGATGACATCAAGCCGATAAAACTGATGGTGAAAGAAAGGAAATCGAAGGGTGAAATCTTTCTATCAGTGATAGAAAATCTTTCTATCACTGATAGAAATCAATATATCACTGATAGATTTTTATTAGTGATAGAATATCTTTTTATCAGTGATAGAAAAATCCAACAAATCAGCCCAGTATCAACAACAAATCCAACAAAACCAACAAATGAACAGAAAAATGAACCCAATTGCATATCAAAACCAACAAATCTCTATCACTGATAAATTTTTTTTTATCAGTGATAGAATATCTATTAATAATAGAAGTTCAAAGTAAACAATAGTAAACCCAATAAAAGAAATGATACGTAGTAGAATCGATAAATGAGTGAAAATGAGATGAAAAATAAATGAGCAAATCCCAAAATGATACGCAGTAGAATCGATAAAAGAAACAGTAGCATTTCTATCAATTGAAGTAGAAAAATAAATGAGCGAGCGAAAAACAAACCTCAAGCTGAAAAAGGATGAAATTGAAGCTGAAACAGAGAAGGAAATGGAACGCTGATAGAAATGGAGATGAAACGCGTGAAAAATCGAAACAGTGATAGTGAAAAATCGAAACGATGAGGGTTTAGGGTTTAGGAATGGCATTTTCGTAAATTCGACGCTCAAACTACAATTTTTTTTTTCTATTTTTGCAAATTTTTTTGCGGGTTGCTATATGTGCAAATACTTCGGTCCAATTTGGTATATTTGCAACCGACCCTAAAATATAACAAAAAATCATAAAAGGAAAAAAAATCATATTTTATTCTTTTTTATTAAAAAATTCTCAATCCATCAATTAACTTTCTAAATTTGAAAAGATCCTAAAATCACTCCCCATCTTTCAACAAAATCCCTAAAACCACTCATTTCTTCCTCTCTCCTTTCCTCCCTCACGATTTATTTCCCTCCCGGTCTCCTTCAGACGAATGATCTTGAGTGTAGCAGTGCCGATGAAGCAATAGATTTTTCTTCCTTATGGTTCATTGGTTTCACAACTGTGTATACAAAGGGAATGGGTTGTTCTTGTGTTTCTTTCTTGCATAGTATATATAAAACGTTTTTCACTCTTTCTTTTGAACCTCAATTGGTGATGGAATGAACTGAAAGGTGAGAGCAGTTGAGTCGTGGGGTTTCATCAATTTCATTTTTTTAAAAGGTCGAGGTATAGTTTTTTGGTTGGTTTAATGATTGAAGGGAATAAAAGTCCCTACGCAGCGGAAGCGCATCGATTGGACCTTACGTCGTATATTAATTAACATTAAAATACCGTTACGAAAACTCAAACAAATTTTAAACAAACTTTAAAGCTGCTGTAAAATTAGTTTAAACATGCTGAAAAATAAATCTAAATTTATTTTCATGCTTTTCTAAAGAAAAGGGGAAGAACCGTCACATACCTTCGTTGTAGACTTGACCGTTCTTCGCCAACGACGCTCCAACGAACGAAAACGCAGCAGCCTCCTCGCCTCTTGATCGACACAATAACCACAGAGGTTACATCGGTATGTCTCAAAGTCTAGGAAGCAAAAGACTTGTGGGAGTCTTTCTCTAAGAGGGAGGCTAGAGAGAATTCTAGGTCTTGTCTTTCAAGAGTGTCAAGTGTCATGACCAATTAGGTCTAGTGTTCTATTTATAGAAGAGAGGCCATGAATAAAATATTCAATTAAATCAATCTTTTCCAAAATTGATTCAATCTTATTCCTTAATTAATCAATCATGATCAATCAATTCTATAATTGATTAATCTTTTCCACAAATGACTAATTACTTCCATAAGTGATTAGATCATTTCCATAAATGATTAATCACTTCCTTAAGTGATTAATTATTTCCATAATTGATTAATTCCCGGTTAATGAATTCTTTAATTAATTAACCACAAATTAAATATCACATATTTAATTCCCGGCCTAGAATTAATTAATTTGCCCAAACACATTTTAGGCCTTAAATTAATTAATTCATTATTTTGAACTCTTTCAAACTTCCATAAATTTATATTTGAACTTTTCAAATATTAATTTCTCTCATAATAATATATCAATATATATTATATTTGTTTCCCTTAATAAATTGAACATTTTCAATTTACTTTTATTACTTAGTTGCCTCAAATTACTTTACGAGCTACCAGTGGGACCTAATGGACCTGCAGATCAGAAGCTCCAACGATGTGAGATTAATTGGTCAAACTCATTAACCACATTAATCAATATTCGTTAACTGTGTGTACATTCCACTATAGACTCACAGTTGCACTCTTCTCACTGCAGACATATTTTCTATGTCCACGGATCTAGACCAATATCGACTAGTTAGTCCTTCACGAGTGTCCGTAACACCAGTTGGGTCAAATTACCGTTTTACCCCTGGATTACCTCTATTTCCTTAAGTACCAATTCTCCTTTAATGAACAACCTGTTTGTGGTCCAACCATCAAACAGAAAACCCTCTCGTGCCATTGAGAGGGTAGGGCCCTTTGTTCAAGACTCGGAGTAACCACTTAAGGGAACACTCATCTGCTTCCCTAAAGTCGGGAATGAGTGAATTCCATCTTGTACGATTATGTTCCCAGCTCCTTATTCGGTCTTGTCCCCAAAGTGGTAGGCTTATTGAGTCGGCGTATTGGCCACTCTCACCCATACAAATCAAAGGACAATCTCTCATGAGCAGGAGTCCGTAATCAACTCAGGATTAAGACTAAGTTGTCTAGGTCGTCCTAGTGAAATAGAAAACCAACTAGTTAACGGTGTTATAACAAGTGGTTACTATTTCGCGGTCCGGTCTTATGCAAAATCATTGCATAGGATACCCCCATTCGCATGTCTCCTACACGAATGCGTTGGATCGCAGCGTTTGTATCAAATACAAAGTGGGCCGTATCCATAGTGTTACCAGGATAAGGAACCCATCTTATCCCTATACTATAGACCCTTTAGGCTGTTTCTTGAACAATGATCCCATATGTCGCTACATATAGTTCAAGACTCATATTACAGCCTTGGATGTCTAGTTTATTAGATTAGGGTTATTATTAGGCAAAGACAAATATAAAATAACTAATAACAATTAATGGAAAAATATATCAATATTATTTCATTAATATCCGGTCAATGGTTACATTCACTATCTACGGGTTTTAGGGCATAAAACCCAACAAACTCCCACTTGAACTAAAACACTAGTTAGTGGGATGTAAATGCAATAATCTAAAGCTGGAAATGTCATGTATATAATACAATGAACTAGGGCATCCTTATACCCATTATACATTTCTCCCACTTGCCCTAGATTAGATGGCATACATATCTCGTAGACCTAGACCCTCTAGATGACCCTCAAACACTTTAGTCGTGAGAGCCTTCGTAAATGGATCAACGATGTTGTGCTCCGAGACGATCTTAGTGACGACCACATCTCCTCGTTGCACAATCTTCCGTATCAGGTGATACTTCCTCTCGATGTGTTTACCTCGTTTGTGGCTTCGAGGTTCTTTTGAGTTGGCTACAGCCCCACTGTTGTCACAGTATAGTGTTATGGGCACGTTCATATTCGGAACCACTTCCAAATCAGTCAAGAACTTTCTGAGCCATACTGCCTCCTTAGCTGCTTCGCAAGCTGCTACATACTCAGCCTCCATGGTTGAGTCTGCTATGCATCCTTGTTTGATGCTTCTCCACACTACTGCTCCTCCATTGAGGGTGAATACTGACCCTGATGTGGATTTCCTTGAATCCTTATCAGCTTGAAAGTCAAAGTCAGTGTATCCAGTAAGAATCAAATCCTTAGCTCCATACACAAGCATGTAGTCCCTCGTTCTCCGAAGATACTTGAGGATGTTTTTAACCGCTCCCTAGTGGTCTAACCCTGGATTAGACTGATACCTACTGACTACTCCCACTGCATAACATATGTCAGGCCTTGTGTAGAGCATAACATACATTAAGCTGCCCACAGCTGAGGCGTAGGGAATGTGTCTCATGTTCTCAATTTCTTGAGGTGTCTTAGGAGACTGTTCCTTAGACAGGTGTACCCCATGTCTGAAGGGTAGTAGTCCCTTCTTGGAGTTTTGCATCGAATATCGAGACAACATCTTGTCAATATACGTTGCTTGAGACAGAGCTAGCGTTTTGTTCTTACGATCCCTAATGATTTGGATTCCCAGAACATATTGAGCCTCTCCCAGATCTTTCATTTGGAATTGGACTGCTAGCCATTTCTTAATGTCAGTGAGGTATCCTACATCATTCCCAATGAGTATGATATCGTCTACATAAAGTATTAGAAAAGCTACTTTCCTTTTGTTGACTTTCTTGTACACACAAGGCTCATCAACGTTTTGGTCAAAGCCAAAAGATTTGATTGCAGTATCAAATCTAATGTTCCATGATCTGGATGCTTGTTTCAATCCATAAATGGATAGATTGAGCTTACAAACCTTTTGTTCCTGACCTTGGGCTATGAACCCTTCAGGTTGAGACATGAAGATATTCTCTTCAAGATTACCATTCAGAAAGGCAGTCTTGACGTCCATTTGCCATATTTCATAGTCATAATATGTGGCTATGGATAAGAGAATTCTTATGGACTTTAACATGGCTACAGGAGAAAAGGTTTCCTCATAGTCAACCCCTTCCTTTTGGGTATAACCCTTTGCCACTAGTCTAGCTTTGAAGGTCTGTACCTTTACAGGAACATCTCTTTTTCTCTTATAGATCCATTTGCACCCTATGGGTTTTACCCCATTTGGTAGATCTGTAAGTTCCCATACAGAATTGGAGTATATTGACTCCATTTCCAGGTTCATGGCTTTGACCCATTCATCCTTATCTTCGTCATTCATTGCCTGTCGATAGGACAATGGATCCTCAATGCCATCATTAGGTATGACAACCTGAGTTTCAGTTAAACCCAAGTAGCAGTCAGGTTGTAATACAACCCTCCCACTGCGTCGAGGCATTCCCAACGTTTGAGATGGACGGGATGGATCTGAAGAACTAGTTCCTTCATCAACCCTTGTTGAAGGTCCAACTTCATCAACAACTCTTGATGATTCTTCAGTAGCTTCTCCTAATATTATTTTGCTGCGTGGTTTATGATCTCTCATGTGGTCTTCCTCTAAGAAAGTGGCGTTTGTCGATACAATCACCTTATTTTCTTGTGGGTTGTAGAAATAACCACCCCTCGTTTCTTTAGGGTAACCAACAAATTGGCACAGTTTTGAACGAGGTTCCAGTTTCTTAGGATTTGTCACAAGCACGTGTGCTGGACAACCCCAGATGCGAAAGTGATGCAAACTAGGTTTATGCCCCTTCCATAATTCGAAAGGTGTTTCAGAAACACTTTTCGAGGGAACATTGTTCAAGATGTATATTGCAGTCTCTACCGCATACCCCCAAAACGAGCTAGGCAATTGAGCATAGCTCATCATTGATCGAACCATGTCTAACAAGGTTCTATTTCTCCTTTCTGACACACCATTCTGCTGAGGTGTACCAGGGGCTGAGAGTTGAGATTGGATTCCATGTTCTATCATATAATCTTGGAATCTTTGATCCATATACTCCCCTCCTCGATCAGATCGAAGTACTTTAATAGATTTACCTAATAGGTTTTCAACTTCAGCCTTAAACTCCTTAAACTTTTCAAGGGCTTCAGACTTATGTCCCATTAGGTACAAGTAACCATATCTTGAATAATCATCTATAAATGAGACGAAATATTCGTACCCTCCTCGAGCTTTTACATTCATTAGACCACATAGATCCAAATGTATTAACTCTAAGGGTTCTTTGGCTTTGTAACCTTTTCCAGTAAAGGGCCTCTTGGTCATTTTTCCCTTGAGACAAGATTCACAAGGTGGTAGTGAATCATCTTCTAACTTGCTTAGAAGTCCATTCTTTACCAAACGACCGATCCTATCGATGTTTATATGACCAAGTCTGAGATGCCAAAGATGAGTATTGTTACTTGATGGAGAAATCTTTTGCCTTTTACTTTGAGTTTCAGCAGTTTTAAATAATTCGTGATTTAAAAGTGCTTTGTTTTCGGTTGGTCTTAAAACATACAAGTTATTTTCCAATTTGGCTGAACAAATAAGTACAACATTTTTATAAATGAACGCTTCATTCATATCAAAAGTAACTGTATACGATTGTTCAATCAAACATGAAATAGAAATTAAGTTCCTCTTAATCTTGGGAACGATTAACAAACTTTCTAAAAGTAAGAATCTATTTCTAAAAAATAACTTCGCAGCTCCCACTGCTTTAGCTGAAATGACTTCTCCAGTTCCGACCCTGAGTGTCATTTCCCCATCGTTCAACTGCCGAAAGGAACTATTTTCCTGAAAAGAAGAGCAAACATGATTAGTTGCTCCTAAATCAAGTATCCAGGTAAACTCATCATGTTCTACCAGGCATGTTTCTAAAACAAGTAAATCAAATTTACCTTCTTTTTCCTTCTTTTTCTCAGCAAGGTACTTTGGGCAGTTTCTCTTCTAATGTCCATCTACATTGCAGTGGAAACACTTGCCCTTATCTGCCATAGCTTTGGCTTTTCCCTTGCTTTTAGCAGCAGTACTGGGAGATTTCCCCTTGTTTCCTTTCTTCTTCTGATTTTTCTTTGAAGAAGTGGCAACTGATTTAGTTCCAGAGGATGAACCCTTCTCGAACTTTCTTTTAGAGTGAACAACGTTTGTCTCTCCTTCTATCTGTCCCTTGTTCTTAAGAAGAGACTGATAAAGTTGTAGCTCATTCAGGAGGCTAGTCAGGTTGAATGTTATTTTATTCATCATTGCATTGCTTCGAAACTGTAGAAAACTCTTCGGAAGAGATTCTAAGATGAATGCAACCTGACTACGCTCATCTATGACCGCCCCGTTTGCCTCTGCCACGTTGAATTGGACCATCATATCCAGGACATGCTCTCGAACAGACGTGTCCTCTTTCATGCGACAACTATAAATGTATTTGAGAGCGTCATGGTGGAGTTGATAGGACGGTTGTCCAAACATCTCCTGGAGAGAGTTCATAATCTCCCTTGCTTTTACCATGCTCTCATGCCTTTTAGCCAAAACTTCAGATAAGATGGCTAGGATATAGACGCGAGTCTTATCATTGGCCTTTGTCCAGCGGTCATAAGCATCCTTAACTGCTTGGGATGCATTACGAGCATGGGCTGGAGGACAATCCTCCGTTAAGACGTGTCCTCTTTCATGCGACAACTATAAATGTATTTGAGAGCGTCATGGTGGAGTTGATAGGACGGTTGTCCAAACATCTCCTGGAGAGAGTTCATAATCTCCCTTGCTTTTACCATGCTCTCATGCCTTTTAGCCAAAACTTCAGATAAGATGGCTAGGATATAGACGCGAGTCTTATCATTGGCCTTTGTCCAGCGGTCATAAGCATCCTTAACTGCTTGGGATGCATTACGAGCATGGGCTGGAGGACAATCCTCCGTTAAGACGGACCACAGATCATCGACAACAAGAATCGTATTCAGGTTCGACTTCCACGTAGCACAATTTTCACCGGTTAATTTCTCATTTCTAAGCAGAGAGACAATTGAGGAAGACATTGCTGAAATTTAAACAAACAATGACTGTATTAGTTATCTTTGCCTTAACCCATCATACAAGCAAACAATTGCACACAATCCAATCAATTTAGCAAAACAGACAATCACAGAACCCTAAAACTATCGATTTAGTTTTGCAACGATGTTTCAGAGGTTTAAAATATCAGCCACCGAAGGGTGATCAGGCACTCCTCCTTTGAAATGAGACACCTCTCAGCTAATTCTAATTCCAGAATAACTCATATTCCTATAGACATTAGCCACAGTTGTTCGGTCAAGGATTTGTTAATACTTTTAACTCATCCTCGTAAGTGTAACCCTCCCACTTTCAGATCTCAGAGGCACACACCAACAGGCTACCGAAGGGAAAGACAACTGTTGGTGATTAGCCTAAGAGCTCCTATCCTTTTCAGGAGTTCACGATGTTCCGAATCTTATGACCAGGCCCTCCGAAGGGATGGTTGCGCCAGGACAACCTGCAGGCGGATCATAGGACTCTCATGGTGTGAACTATGGGCGGAGACCGAGGGATACGTTGACACGTGTCCCGCTCCCACTTACTCTAGACATTTTTCCCATTCACCTTGATATTGATTCATGCAAACACTTTCCGAAGGGAGGCCGCTCCTAAGGCGACTCGAAGCCGAGAATGAATCTCACGTTGTGAATATAGGGACGTAGGAGCAAAACTTTGATTTAAATCTCGTTTTGTAATTTTCCTCCCACTGAAAATGTCATACGGTTAATTTAGGGTTGTTTAACTTAGATATTATTCGGCTAAGTCAATCTATCTAAGTCTGATCCTATTATAACAATTATGGAAAGGATTCAACTGCAATCTCTTGGGTGAATTAAACTTCTTTTAATAAACCAAACATTGTAAGTCAACATTACTATGGTTAATTCAACTCAATGTTCGGGTCAGTTCCCAGGTAGGAGGTGTTCCGTAAACCGTCAACTTAAATACCCCCAGTCTTAGACAGAACTTTACCGAGAGAGTTCCCTTATAACCTCAGTAATGTAGGGTCTTTACTCTAAAGATCTAGGTGCATTAAACACTTTTAATAAACCTAGTGACATTGCATGCTAACATTTAACTATGATTAATTCAACTCTGGTATTCCAGGTCAGTTCCCAGGTAGGAGGTGTTCCGTAAACCGTCAACTTAAATACCCCCAACCTTAGACAGAACATTACCGGTGGAGTTCCCTTATAATCATAGCAATGTATTTCCTACTTAGTCAATTAAAACTATTTTTAATTCTAAGTAAGAAAAGATTCTAATCCTATTAGAAACTGATCTAGGTCTAATTAATTTTAAACAATTTAAAATTAATTCAATTTATCCTATGATCTTACGTTTGCATGCAAATCTTGATTATAGATTGACGGTTTCTAATCATTAATATTAAAGAACTATTTCAAATTTTTAATGATTAATCCTATAATCAAGAATCTAGGGTTTAATTCATTCAACAATCTCATTCAAATTGAATAATAAAACCACACTAATTGCATGAATAATATAACAATTATATTATTAACTATGGATGTTTCATGCTTCTTGCAATATTGATTTTCTTTTAATATAACAATTATAAGCCAATCAAGAAAATCAATCAAGCATGCTTCATTCATCACATTAAACATAACTTTTTATATTTAATTTAAGTAATGACATGCTTCATGCTTTCCATTTTTTCATATAATTAATATACACTTATATTAAAAAATATGAAAACAATTCCATGCATTTAAACATACATTATAACAATTTATAATATATAAAAAATGCATGAGCATGTTTATAACCTAAGGTGGGATTAAATATTCTGACATCCATAAAGCATATAAATAGCAATTGAACCGGTTAATTTTGGCCCCTAGGATAAAATAAAGCATTAAATTACATTAATTTAGCTAAATTCTATCCTAAAAATCCTTGTACAGCTTCAGAATTTTGTCTAGACATCACGAACCGCCCCGAACCACCTCGAACCGACCTCCAAAATCACGAACCATGCCAAAAAATTGGCTGAACCGAGCCAATAACACAGAAAATCGGGCTGATCCAGCCAAATAAACCGAACCAGACCGATTTCTCGGTCAGGATCCCGGCCTGGAATTTCCCGGTCTCGATCCCGGCGGGGAAATTTTCCAGCAAACCCTAAATCGTCGATTCCTCTGTTCTGCACTCTATTTTTCCGATTTCCAGCGCCGTTCTTCATGATTTTCGCCCAAAATCATCTCGATCTCCATCGATAACAGCCCTAAATCTAGACACGGACTTACAAGGACTCGATTTACAAAAAATACCCGAAACACCGGGCCTTACATGATCAAAATCACATAATATAAAATCTATGGCCATAAAATTAACCCAAACATTCAACGCAAACCGAACATACATTATGCATAAATCCCACCTATTAGAGCCTATTGCAACTTTTAATATTAATTAATAGGGACAGCGATGACTCTGATGCCGATTGAAGGGGATAAAAGTCCCCACGCAGCGGAAGCGCATCGATTGAACCTTACGCCGTATATTAATTAACATTAAAATACCGTTACGAAAACTCAAACAAACTTTAAACAAACTTTAAAGCTGCTGTAAAATTAGTTTAAACATACTGAAAAATAAATCTAAATTTATTTTCATGCTTTTCTAAAGAAAAGGGGAAGAACCGTCACTTACCTTCGTTGTAGACTTGACCGTTCTTCGCCAACGAAGCTCCAACGAACGAAAACGCAGCAGCCTCCTCGCCTCTTGATCGCTGGAATTTTCTTCTTGATCGACACAATAACCACAAAGGTTACACCAGTATATCTCTAAGTCTAGGAAGCAAAAGACTTGTGGGAGTCTTTCTCTAAGAGGGAGGCTAGAGAGAATTCTAGGTCTTGTCTTTCAAAAGTGTCAAGTGTCATGACCAATTAGGTCTAGTGTTCTATTTATAGAAGAGAGGTCATGAATAAAATATTCAATTAAATCAATCTTTTCCAAAATTGATTCAATCTTATTCCTTAATTAATCAATCATGATCAATCAATTCCATAATTGATTAATCTTTTCCACAAATGACTAATTACTTCCATAAGTGATTAGATCATTTCCATAAATGATTAATCACTTCCTTAAGTGATTAATTATTTCCATAATTGATTAATTCCCGGTTAATGAATTCTTTAATTAATTAACCACCAATTAAATATCACATATTTAATTCCCGGCCTAGAATTAATTAATTTGCCCAAACACATTTTAGGCCTTAAATTAATTAATTCATTATTTTGAACTCTTTCAAACTTCCATAAATTTATATTTGAACTTTTCAAATATTAATTTCTCTCATAATAATATATCAATATATATTATATTTGTTTCCCTTAATAAATTGAATATTTTCAATTTACTTTTATTACTTAGTTGCCTCAAATTATTTTACGAGCTACCAGTGTGACCTAATGGACCTGCAGATCAGAAGCTCCAACGATGTGAGATTAATTGGTCAAACTCATTAACCACATTAATCAATATTCGTTAACTGTGTGTACATTCCACTATAGACTCACAGTTGCACTCTTCTCACTGCAGACATATTTTCTGTGTCCACGGATCTAGACCAATATCGACTAGTTAGTCCTTCACGAGTGTCCGTAACACCAGTTGGGTCAAATTACCGTTTTACCCCTGGGTTACCTTTATTTCCTTAAGTACCAATTCTCCTCTAATGAACAACCTGTTTGTGGTCCAACCATCAAACAGAAAACCCTATCGTGCCATTGAGAGGGTAGGGCCCTTTGTTCAAGACTCGGAGTAACCACTTAAGAGAACACTCATCTGCTTCCCTAAAGTCGGGAAGGAGTGAATTCCATCTTGTACGATTATGTTCCCAACTCCCCATTCGGTCTTGTCCCCAAAGTGGTAGGCTTATTGAGTCGGCGTATTGGCCACTCTCACCCATACAAATCAAAGGACAATCTCTCATGAGCAGGAGTCCATAATCAACTCAGGATTAAGACTAAGTTGTTTAGGTCGTCCTAGTGAAATAGAAAACCAACTAGTTAACGGTGTTATAACAAGTGGTTACTATTTCGCGGTCCGGTCTTATGCAAACTCATTGCATAGGATACCCCCACTCGCATGTCTCCTACACGAATGCGTTGGATCGCAACGTTTGTATCAAATACAAAGTGGGTCGTATCCATAGTGTTACTAGGATAAGGCACCCATCTTATCCCTATACTATAGACCCTTTAGGCTGTTTCTTGAACAATGATCCCATATGTCGCTACATATAGTTCAAGACTCATATTACAGCCTTGGATGTCTAGTTTATTAGATTAGGGTTATTATTAGGCAAAGACAAATATAAAATAACTAATAACAATTAATGGAAAAATATATCAATATTATTTCATTAATATCCGGTCAATGGTTACATTCACTATCTACGGGTTTTAGGGCATAAAACCCAACAGTCTTAGATGCACATAATCCTCTGCATTTGCAACGTGTGTTTTAAACACAACTGGAACGTTTTCTAAAGTTTGATTTAAACTTCTATTTATTTCTTCCTTTTTTTTATTTTCAAAGAAGCTTGAGGATTTCTGGTGTTATGGCTGCTTTTATTATCATTGTTATTATTTTTACAACAATGTCAGGAAATTCCGCTCTTGGTCTGAGCAATATCTACTTGCAAAATGACTTGCTGAATTGAATAGCATGGTAATGGTTGTGTTTTCTCTATGTAGTTGGCTTAGATGAGTAGCATTATTGTCTCGTCGTGGGTATCGTTGGATTTTACCGCCACCGTCATTCAAGTTAGCAACATCCTAAACAATCAGAAGTTGCACAATTGTCTTGGAAAATAGTAAAGTTTTTTTTAGTTGTACATTTGTTTCAAACCAAGTATATATTTCCTAAAATATAATAGTATATTTAATAATATAAGGGATATATTTTGTATACAACTTTCTTTTTTATTGGAAAATATAATATATATTGTGAATATATTTATGCAAATGACATGATGGTGGTGACCAACAAATGTACGGAGTGTATATTTGCAAATAACTAAATATACCGAGTATATTTGATGAAATCCATGATAGGGGAATATAATCACCCAATGAGAGATTTTTTATTATTATTTAATACAGTAGAGATTTTTTTTTTTTCAATACCTATAGTTCTCTTAAATGTCGGGGTATATTTAATAATATGATATATATATATATATTTGAAAAGTATATCAAATATATATTTAATACTATAGTTATGATTAAAAAAATCTGGTATATGTGGCTGCAATAATGATTAAAAAAAAAACTCATGTATATAAACTAGTATATATGAAATTATATAAGGTATATATAAAATTATATGAAAAAATCTTGAAAAAAAAATCATGTTATACAAAAGTAGTGCCAAAATCGTGAGATTATTAAGAAAAAAACGGATTAAAAATTTCAAATAAAATTTAAAACATTTAATTATTAAGTATAATACAAGAAAGAGAATAAACAAAATCAACGAATTTATTATAGAAAGAGATGAAAATGAAATAAAGAAAATCATGAAATAAAATAAACTTCCTAAAATTATGGAATTTGGAGAGAAAATTTAGAAGATTGATATTTGTTGATTGAATTTTAATTAGGAAAGATGATTGACAAAATATTTCAAGCTTGAATTAAATTGTGGGGAGATAATCAAAACAAGGGTAAAATGGTAAGGAAATTCACACGAAAATCTGATCTAGTAAAATTTCATATCTTTTGACAAATATGAAAATATGATTCTAAATTAGTTTATATCCACCAAAATTTCTTTGGTTTTTGGTTAGAATTTCTAAATTAGGTTTAGACTAAATTAGACTAAATTAGTATTCTATTTCTTTTTTTATTCGACAAAGAAAAGAAATAAAACTATGCCAACTTATGAGGGGAGGGGTTAGATACTAACTAAATTATAACTAAATTATAATTACTAGTTTAGTGTCATAATAGTACTCAAAAAAAAAAAAAAGTTTAGTGTCGTAATATATATACCTTTTAAAATCAACGTGGGAGATATTAATAAAAACTAAAAAAAAAATGCAATCAAAACCAAACATTGAGTAGATTTGACATGTAAAATACTAATAAGATCGAAACCCTATAGAAATTTCATATGCCAAAAAAATTCACGATGAAACCTAGTCGATTTACAAGTTAATCATAGGATTATGCATTTCATACCAACCAACACGTAATACAACCCAATCCAATTTGAATCCCTCTTTCATCGTGAGAAAAACACTTTATTCGGTAGAGATATGAAATTCTCCATTGTATGAGGTGATATATAAGAAAACTGCAAATATGAGAATATGATTTGCTTGCATATTTCATTACTAGGATTTGACATTTATACACCAAAGAATACACAAAAAAGGAAAGAGCATTTACACCAAATTTACAATAATTAAGGGCATAAATCAAACCAAATAACAACGGAAAAATATTCTCTAATATGTCCCCTCAAACAAGAGAAGTCAGAAGTTTGTCTTGGAATGTCAAGAAGACTGGAGATGACAATGGTTTTGTAAATAAGTCAGTCAACTGATCATTTGAAGATATGAACTGAACTGAAAGATCTTTACGAGTGACCTTTTCACGAACAAAATGATAGTCAATCTCAATGTGTTTCATGTTAGCATTGAAAACTGGATTATTGGCAAGGGAAATAGCTGAAATGTTGTCACACAATAATGTGGGCAGACTTGATAAGGTGACGTGGAGATCACGAAGAAGCTGTCGTAGCCAATAAAGATCTGCTATTGTAGTCGCAAGAGGGCGGTATTCAGCCTCAGTGGAAGAACGTGAGATCGCAGGTTGCTTTTTGGCTGACCAGGATATTGGACTAGAGCCAAAGAAAGCAATGAAGCCAGATGTGGATCGTCGGTCAAAAGTGTCACCAGCCATATCAGAGTCACAAAAGGCGGTGAGAGACAAATTGACACGTCGAAACAGAATGGCAAGTGGTTTGGAGTCAGAGAGATAACACAAGATACGTTTGACAGCAGAGAAATGAACAACTGTAGGTCGATGCATGAATTGACTTACACGATTCACTGCAAATGAAATGTTAGGGCGTGTAAAAGTAAGATATTGAAAAGAGCCAACCAGTTGGCGATAAAGCGCGACATCGTGAAATAACGGTGCAGAGATATAGAGATCAACTGTAGTAGACATGGGCGTTAAACATGTCTTAGCAGAGGACATTCTTGCAGTGTGAAGTAAGTTAGTGAGATACTTAGCTTGATTGACAAAAATGCCATCAGTGGTAGTGTGGACTTCCAGGCCAAGGAAGTATTTCAATGCACCAAGGTCTGATATTTGAAACTTTGTTGCCAACTGCTTATTTAAGACTGATAGATATGAAGAGTATGGTCCAGTGATAATTATATCATCAACATAAAGTAACAGATATGTCAAAGAAGATCCAACCGAGCGTACAAATAAGGATGAATCAGCAGCAGAAGCAGTAAATCCCAAGGTGAATAGATATGATGTAAAGCGATCAAACCAAGCTCGAGGAGCTTGCTTTAGACCATATAGACTTTTGTGAAGGCGAAAAACATGATGTGGACTGAATTTGTCAAGAAAACTAGGAGGTTGAGACATATAAACTTCCTCCTTTAAGTGACCGTGTAGAAAACCATTCTTTACATCCAGTTGAGTTAAAGACCACTGATAATAAGCAGCAAGAGCAGGAATAACTCTAATTGTGGGCTTTTTAACAACTGGACTGAATGTTTCAGTAAAGTCAAACCCTTCGACCTGATGATATCCTTTAGCAACTAATTGGGCTTTATATCGAGCAATAGTACCATCGGTGTTATATTTGGTCCTAAAGACCCATTTGCAACCCACAACATTCATGGAAGGTAAACGAGGTACTAAGGACCACGTACCTTGTTCCTAAAGGCCATTACATTCTTCACACATAGCGGATCGCCATTCTAGATACTTCGAAGCAACAGAATATGAAATAAGATCTGTTGGAACGGAAGTGGTCATGGTGAAGACAAACGCCTTTGGCTTGAAAATTCCTAACTTAGCTCTTTTTTGCATCAAATGATTATTGACAGTGCTTGTAGGGATGTGAACATTTTGGGATACTGAATGCTCATGAGATTGCTCATCTGCCGATAAATCTGCAATACTAGAAGGTGAAACATGCAAAATCTCTTGAGGAGAAGAATTAATGTCAACAGTGGATAATTGGGTAGGTGGGGAAGAAGAAGATGGGTTTGGAGATGTATGTAAGAGGGTGAGTAAGGGTGTTATGTCAGGATGAGAAGGTGTGGCAGGTTTTGGAGAATCTAAAGGTTTGGCAAAGGGAAATATTGTTTCGTGAAAAATAACATGGCGAGAAACAATTGATTTTTTGGTGATAGGATTATAACATATATATCCTTTATATTCTAGAGTATAACCAAGGAAAATATGTTGAGAGGTTTTAGGTTCAAGTTTATGCTTGGTGTAAGGTTTCAATAAAGGATAACATGCACACCAAAAAACTTTTAAATGATGTAAATCAGGAGTGTAACCAAAAAGTTTCTCAAAGGAAGATGACATATTAAGAGAACTAGTAGGCCTACGGTTGATTAGAAAAACTACAGTTGAAAAGACATAAGGCCAAAGCTCTAAAGGGAACAAAAGAATGAAAAAGAAGAGACTTTGCACTTTCAACTATATGACGATGTTTACGCTCAGCTACCCCATTTTGTTCAGGTGTGTATGGACATGATTTTTGATGCAAAACACCTTTAGAATTATAGAAAGACAAAGTAGAAGAATTGCAAAATTCTCCACCACCATTAGAACGAAATATTTTTAATTTTGTAGATAATAATGTTCACACGTAACTTTGGAGATGGAGACACGTGGAATAAACTTTGATTTGTATTAATGTTGTATGCACGTGAGTATACAATCTCTAGTACATAATCCTCTGATTCTCTCTCTTGTGTGTGGATGTGCACAGACATTTATGGGGGACTTAAACTTCGCTTTATTGTAACTTTATTTCTTGGCCATAATGTCAAATGTGACCATATCACCACCTATCATCATGGTCATATCACCAAGTTTTGAAAAAGTACTAAAATCATTCCCTTGACCATATCGCCAAGTTTTAAGAAAATTTTTAAAATCATATCTTGATCATATCACTTTAAGAAAACTCTTAACCATACTGCCAAGTTTTCTAATGATAAAACTTTTAAGAATGCTGGTCAGCATGAGTCATACATATGCATGTGAGGTCCCCTAACTAACTTTATGATAATGTCATATAAAAATTTTCATTTCAATCCAATAACTTTTCCATAACAATTATCAAATTCCTAATTTACATATTCAAAACTCAACATACAAGAATATATAGATCATAGTAGATTTCACAAAATCAATTTTCAATACATGCACCCTAATTAAAACAGATTAGCACCAAACAATTTTACAATTTATTATGATAATCAATAATTTTACATTCAAACAATAAATTTCCAATATTTTGATAAGAGAACCACTTATTCCATACTAGTTGGGAATTTTTACTCAAAAATCTTACTCTCTAGTGATTCTTTAACTCCCTAGTCAAAAATGCTCACAACTACACATGAGAGGGTTTCTAAAATTAGAGAATTTAATCTAATAATTTAATTTAAACTCAATTTAGTTGAAGGAGAATCTTACCCTAGAAAACTCAATAACAAATAGCGAGACAGAAGCTGGACAATGCTTTAATTTGGTGAAATTTCACAAATATGGTGCCGAAATAGAATGGGTAAGGCTGAAACAAACCAAAACAATCAAAGGGTCACCTCCGATTACTAAACTAAACACTAACGAGACTCAATTGGAGAAAGAGAACTCACCCAAATTAATATCTCTTTGTTGGACAACAACTTAAACGATGCTTGTTCTCAAATTTAAACACCGAAGAGAAAAGCTACAAGTCTAAAATTGGTTTGGAAACTAAATGAGTAAATTTCTAGTCCTAAGAAATCTGCTAAAAAAAACTTGAATCGAGCAAGGAACTCACCAAATCTCACCTAATCGCCAACCCACACAAGACTAAAGTTGTTGTAGTTGACACTTAAAGGTGGTGGTGACGGCACACAACGACAACGACAATATAGGTGCCAGAAACGACTGAATGTGTGGGTCTGCAATGGCTGAGACACAGCAGCGACGAACTGGCATCGCGACGTCCATGGAGTGTGACGGTGGCTGGGTCACAACGGTGCTAGAGAGAAATAGAGAGAGATCGGGTGAGCGAAAGATAGGGCTAAATCGAGGGGTTTGTTGGGCGTTAGGGAGAGAGATAATGGAGAAAGGGAGATACTAAGAAGGAAGAAATTGTGGTTTTTTTTTCTTTTTTGTTTTTTACTAACTGACTTGCAAAAATGAGGGGGAGGGGGTGAATGGGGGGAAGGGGGGGCGTGAGAATCACCTATCTTTTTTTTTTTCTTTGATTATTAATTTTTTTTATTAATGGGTTGTTACCCAAATAATTGAGCCCAAAACCAATAAAGTTAAAGGGTTAAAAAATTTTGAACTCTCAACTAGGACCAACACCACCAAAAGTGAAGACCGAAGACTCTCTAAAATTCATAAGTTCCTAAGTGTTGAATACTTCTTGAAGACTCTTCAAGGCTTCAATAATCAATTGAAGCTTCAGATTCGAGAACAAGCGCTCTAGCCCTCAAGTAAAACTGTTCTTGAGTGAAACACACTCACACACAAGAGAGCGAATCATAGGATTAAAATTAGAGATTGTGCACTCACACGCATATAACATCAATATAAATATGTATTTATTCCACATGTCTCATTCTTTGAAGTTACGTGTGAACAATCATTGAAATATTTAGTTGTATTGCCATCCAACTATATGTAACCAGTAGCATTAAAAAGAGTTGTGTAGCTTTCTTCTTCACCATCAGATACAAGCATTCTCAACGCATATTTTCTCGTAATTGTAAATTGTCATTCTCACATTTTATACAATATGTTGTTAGTTTGTAGTCTATCGGTTATTATCTTTCATTGCAAGAGTTGCATTTTTTCAAACCATGGATTATCTTTGTTGTGTATCTTTACTAGTCTTCTAATAAAAGAACAATATAAGTGTTGAAGGAGAAATTTCGGCCAATCACAAGTTGCCACGTCATTAATATAAATTAATGATAAAATAAATTTGGGACCAGTTACACATTTACACGTGTGCCTAAATTAAATTAATAAACATTAAAATTCGGCAAATCAAAGAATGTCACTTGTCTATTAGTGATCCATCAGATAACATCAGCCAAGTTCAATCAGATTATGCCACGTGGCAATTGGACCCAAGCCCAAGCCCATATGAGGTCCATCAAACTCTATAAATAGAGGAGGCCACCATTCATTCTGGGGGGATTCAGCCAGAGGCAGAGAGAGGGCAGAGTCCAGAGCATTCTCCCAAGATCCATAGTCGTCAGAATCCAAAGAGTCCAGAGAATTCAGAGATCCGAGATTCAAAATTCAAAGGACTCAAGACTCAGAAGATTGGAAGACTAGAAGACTCTAAAAAGAGATCAACAAGCCAACCGACCGATCAAGAAGATCAACAAGTCAGCAGGCTGATCACCCAAGAGGATCAACAAGCTAACAAGCCGATCCAACATATCATCAAGCCAACATGCCGATCCAAGAGATCATAAAGTCAGCAGACCGATCATCCAAGAGGATCAACAAGCTAACAAGCCGATCCAACAGATCATTAAGCCAACAGGCCGATCCAAGAGATCATCAAGTCAGCAGGCCGATCATCCAAGAGGATCAACAAGCTAACAAGCCGATCCAACAGATCATCAAGCCAACAGGCCGATCCAAGAGATCATCAAGTCAGCAGGCCGGTCATCCAAGAGGATCAACAAGCTAACAAGCCGATCCAAGAGATCATCAACCTAGCAGGCCGATCATCCAAGAAACTCAACAAACGAGCCCAAGAAGATCAACAAGCTAGAGACCAAAGTTTATATATTTAAGAGAGAGAATCAGAGGATTAAAGTTAGAGATTGTACACCCACACGCATATTACATAAATACAAGTATATTGTTTATTCCACGTGTCTCCATCCCCGAAGTTACGTGTGAACAAATTGGCACGCCCGGTGGGACAATCTCTACCTCTCATCTCTCTCTCTTATCTCAAAACATAAAAGTAAATATGTCATTCAAGACTTCTTTGATGGTCGCTGTCGAGATCAAGTCTTACATGGGTTCAACTGCCCATTGCTGCTTCAATGAGCTGAGGTTGCAAGAAGATAAAGCTTCTATCATTGCAAGCGAAGAAACAACCTTGCAGGGGGCGTATACCAATGACAAGTTTCTTGTGAAGTATAACCCTCTGTTTGAACCTGATTCTGACGTAGTGACTGTCATGATGACTGAGACAAGAACTATGGAAGAAAGAATGACTGAGATGCAAGAACACATCAACAACTTGATGAAGGCGATTGAAGAAAAAGATTCTCAAATTGAGCAACTAAAGAGCCAAATTGAGAACCAACATATCGCCGAATCAAGTCAAACCCAACTCGTAAAAAATCACGACAAAGGAAAGTCTATAGTGCAAGATGATCATCCACAATGTTCTGTTTCGGTCGCTTCACTATCCATCCAACAGCTCCAAGATATGATCACAAACTGTATCAGAGCTCAGTACGGTGGACCTACTCAAGATTCCCTCTTGTACTCCAAACCTTATACTAAGAGGATTGATAACTTGAGAACGCCAATCGGGTATCAGCCACCAAAATTTCAGCAGTTTGATGGAAAAGGCAATCCTAAACAACATATTGCCCACTTCGTTGAGACATGCGAGAACGCTGGTACTCGAGGGGACCTACTAGTCAAGCAGTTCGTTCGAACACTTAAAGGAAATGCTTTTGACTGGTACACTGATCTAGAACCTGAGTCATTAGACAGTTGGGAGGAACTCGAAAGAGAGTTTTTGAATCGCTTTTACAGCACTAGAAGAACCGTTAGCATGTTCGAGCTCACCAACACTAAACAACGAAAAGGTGAACTCGTTGTTAACTATATAAACCGCTGGAGAGCCATGAGTCTAGATTGCAAAGATCGTCTCACTGAACTCTCTTCCGTCGAGATGTGCATTCAAGGCATGCACTGGGAACTCCTCTACATCCTTAAAGGTATAAAGACTCGCACCTTTGAGGAACTAGCAACTCGCGCCCACGATATGGAGCTAAGTATTGCTAGTCGAGAAAACCAAGACCTTCTCCTCCCTAACATGATGAAAGAAGAAAGGAATGACGAAGAGACTATAGAAGAATCTATGGTTGTCAACACAACCCTTCCCAAGTTGTCTTCGAAAGAAAAACGACAAACGAATGGAACGCATCACTTAACTTTAAAAGAAAGACAGAAGAAAATCTATCCTTTCCCTGATATGTTGGAACAACTACTGGAAGTGCAACTGATAGAGCTTCCTAAGTGTAAAAGACCAGAAGAGATGGAGAAAGTCGATGATCCCAAGTATTGCAAGTATCATCGAGTTATTGGTCATCCAGTAGAAAGATGTTTCGTCCTAAAGGATTTAATTTTAAAGCTGGCTAAGGAAGGCAAAATCGAGCTCGACTTTGATGAAGTAACCCAATCAAATCTTGCTACAATCAAAGGAAAGAGCAAACATCAAAGAAAGAAGGATCCTAAGAAACTTCAACCCAAGAGGAAGAGAAGTAAAAAGTTTCCTCAACCTCAACAACTGGTGATGTTGAATAAATCCTTCTCCAAAAATTTTTACAAAAAGAAAAAAAGAACTTTGCGACTTCGTACTGCATCGACGTAGAAGAAGTTGACAATTCTGAGAAGGGTGAACAAAAGATCTCCGTCTTCGATTGCATCAAGCCTCCAACTACTCGTCCTTCAGTATTCCAAAGAATGAGTATGGCCGCGACAGAAGAAGAAAATCAATGTTCGGTGTCCACCTTCACTCGACCTTCAGCTTTCCAAAGGCTAAGTGTCTCCACATCGAAGAAAAGTCAACCTTCGACATCTGTTTTTGATCGCCTCAAAGTAACAAACGATCAACCTAAAAGAAAGATGGATAACTTGGAGGTGAAACTTTTCGATGAAGTAAACAACGACAAGAAGCTTCAAAGTAGCATCCCATCACGTATGAAGAGAAAGTTCTCTGTTCTCATAAATACAGAAGGTTCCTTGAAGGTGAAACCAAATCTCATTATCTTGACCAATCCTACAAGTCAAGGACCTGATCAAGACCATGATGAAGGTAAGAGCTTTTAAAATGTAAAAGCTCCTTATCGCAAGAGCCTAAACTGCATGATGCTCCTAGCCCACACGAGCTTAAAAGGTGAGAGCAAAAAAAAAAAAAAAAAAAAAAATCTTGAACTACGTTATGACTTGATCCCTATTCCATAAGGGTACGTAGGCAGCTTAAAGAAAACTTTAAGTTCAGTCTCTATAAACAAAAAAAAGGGTGCATGACAATACAAATTGAAGAAATTTTTTAGTACCGGGGCCAATACAACAAATTGGAGTTGTGCACCGTTAAAAATATGAAGCTACGAGTTGGACGAATAAAAGAAGATTTTATTCCTCCAAATTCAATGTCTCGTTAGCCTCAAGTTCGGTGTTTCACTCACCCTAAGTTTGTTGCTCCCGCTTCTTTAAGTTTGAAGGTTCCCACATTGCGCTGTTGTGCTGCTTCCTTCTCCAAGTTCGAAGGTTCTGACGCTGCGCTGCTACCTTCCTCCAAGTTCGAAGGTTTTCATGCGCTTTGTTGCACTTCCTTCTCTCCAAGTTCAAAAGGTTCTCACGCATTCAGCTACAGTTCATTTCCTCCAAATTTGAAGGTGTTCTCACGCGCGCCGCTGCAGTTCCTTCCCTCCAAGTTAGAAGGTGTTCTCATGCGCGCCGCTGCAGTTCCTTGTCTCCAAACTCGAAGGTGTTCTCACGCGCGCCGCTGCAGTTCCTTCTCTCCAAGTTTGAAGGTTCTCTCAAGTTGCTTCGCTGCAGTTCCTTCCTCCAAGTTCGAAGGTTTTCATGCGCTTTGTTGCAGTTTCTTCTCTCCAAGTTCAAAAGGTTCTCACGCATTCGACTACAGTTCATTTCCTCCAAATTTGAAGATGTTCTCACGCGCGCCGCTGCAGTTCCTTCCCTCCAAGTTAGAAGGTGTTCTCATGCGCGCCGCTGCAGTTCCTTGTCTCCAAACTCGAAGGTGTTCTCACGCGCGCCGCTGCAGTTCCTTGTCTCCAAACTCGAAGGTGTTCTCACGCGCGCCGCTGCAGTTCCTTCTCTCCAAGTTTGAAGGTTCTCTCAAGTTGCTTCGCTGCAGTTCCTTCCTCCAAGTTCGAAGGTTTTCATGCGCTTTGTTGCAGTTCCTTCTCTCCAAGTTCAAAAGGTTCTCACGCATTCGGCTACAGTTCATTTCCTCCAAATTTGAAGGTGTTCTCACGCGCGCCACTGCAGTTCCTTCTCTCCAAGTTCGAAGGTGTTCTCGTGCGCTTTGCTGCCGTTCCTTCCTCCCAAATTCGAAGGTTCTCTCACGTGCTTCGTTGCAGTTCCTTCCTCCCAAATTCGAAGGTTCTCACGACGCTCCGCTGCAGTTCCTTCTCTCTCCAAATTCGAAGGTTCTCACGCGCTCCGCTGCAGTTCCTTCGCTTTCGCTGCAGTTCCTTCTCTCCGAGTTCGAAGGTTCTCACGACGTTTCGTTGCAGTTCCTTCCTCCCAAATTCGAAGGTTCTCACGACGCTCCGCTGTAGTTCATTCTCTCCAAATTTGAAGCTGTTCTCACGCGCGCCGCTGCAGTTCCTTCTCTCCAAGTTCGAAGGTGTTCTCGCACGCTTCGCTACAGTTCCTTCCTCCCAAATTCGAAGGTGTTCTCGCGCGCTTCGCTGCAGTTCCTTCCTCCCAAATTCGAAGGTTCTCTCACGCGCTTTGTTACAGTTCCTTCTCTCCAAGTATGAAGGTTCTCTCCTCCAAGTCGAAGGTTCTCACGTTGCTTCACTGCAGTTCCTTCCTCCAAGTTCGAAGGTTCTCACGTTGCTTCGTCGTAGTTCCTTCTCTCCAAGTACGAAGGTTCTCTCCTCCAAGTCTGAAGGTGCTCACGTGCTTCGGTAAAGTTCCTTCCTCCCAAGTTCGAAGGTTTTTACGCGCTTCGCTACAGTTCCTTCCTCAAAGTTCGAAGGTTCTCACGCGTTTCGCTGCAGTTTCTTCTCCCTAAGTTTGAAGGTTCTCACGCGCTTCGCTGCAGTTCCTTCCTCCCTAAGTTCGAAGGTTCTCACGCGCTTCGCTGCAGTTCCTTCCCCCAAATTCGAAGGTTTCAAAGGCTCTCACGCGCTGCGCTTCGTTGCAGTTCCTTCCTCCAAGTTCGAAGGTTCTCATGCGTTTCGCTGCTACCTTCCTCCAAGTTCGAAGGTTCTCTTACGCGCTGCTGTAGTTCCTTACTCCAAGTTCGAAGGTTCCCTCACGCGCTTCGCTCGCTCCTTCTCCAAGTTCGAAGGCGCTTCTCTCCACCCCTCCTTTTGAAGGTTCGCCACTGAGGTTCTCCTTCTCCAAGTTTGAAGGTTCACCGTTGCTCATTTTCAAATGTTTGGCGGTGGTTGACGGCCTCGTTCCACTCCATCTTCAAATGTTGGCAGTTGACGGCGTCCGCTTCGCTTCATCTTCAAAAAATTGACTGTTGATAACTTTACTTCATATTCAAAAGTTGACGGTTGAAGTCTTCGCTACATTTGCAAAGATGAACAACTTTAGTGTTGCCTTTATCTTGAAAGTGTCTAGACTGGAAGATGCATCTTAGCTGCAAGTTAAAAAAAATGTTTGATATCAAACCACAAAAAAAAAAAAAAAGACAATAAAGGTGTTGTTAAAAAAATGGTGACCACCCCTGCAGGAAACTACAGTCATCAAAGTGACTGGTCTAGACAGGTGGTGAAGTCACTGCAAGTGAATCTGATGACGACCGTTGTAGGCGAGTCGAGTCTGGTGACTACCCCTGCAGGTTACTCAGATCACCCAATAAAATGGGGACTGGTCTAGCAGGAGTGCATCACTGAAGGCGAGTCTGATGACTACCCCTGCAGGTTACTCAGATCACCCAATAAAATGGGGACTGGGTCTAGCAGGAGTGCATGAAGGCGAATCTGGTGACTACCACTGCAGGTTACTCAGATCACCCAATAAAATGGGGACTGGGTCTAGCAGGAGTGCATGAAGGCGAATCTGGTGACTACCCCTGCAGGTTACTCAGATCACCCAATAAAATGGGGACTGGGTCTAACAGGAGTGCATGAAGGCGAATCTGGTGACTACCACTGCAGGTTACTCAGATCACCCAATAAAATGGGGACTGGGTCTAGCAGGAGTGCATGAAGACGAATCTGGTGACTACCCCTGCAGGTTACTCAGATCACCCAATAAAATGGGGACTGGTCTAGCAGGAGTGCATCACTGAAGGCGAGTCTGATGACTTCCCCTACAGGTTACTCAGATCACCCAATAAAATGGGGACTGGGTCTAGCAGGAGTGCATCACTGAAGGCGAATCTGGTGACTACCCTTGCAGGCTACTCAGATCACCCAATGAAATAGGGGACTGGTCTAGCAGGAGTGAGATCACTGCAAGTGAGGCTGGTGACGACCGTTGCACAAAGCTTACACATTCAAGAAAGAAAGAAACAAATTGCAAAAAAAAAAAAAAAAAAAAAAAGAAATAAAAAAAAAACGAATTTAAAAAAAAAGGAAAAAAATAAAAATAAAAAACGAAAAAAAAAAATAAAAAAATAAAAAAAAAATAATAAAAGAGAAGAAAGTTTCCTACCTGGATCCCTTCTTGAATGCTCTCTGCAATTGATGTGTGCTCTCCCCTACTGAGGTTCAGTCTTATTTATAGGGGGAGTTTTAAGTTAAAATAAAAGGTTTAGATAAAGATTTGATTCAAATGAAATCCTATCTCCGGTTCAAAATTTTATGAGATAATCTTTATCTTTATCTGAACCAACTTAATTAAATTAAAATTCCTAAAAGATTATTTCAATTCAAATCAATTTGGGAATTCAAATTTTATCTAAATAATTTTATTTGGGCATACTCCAAATTTTTCTTCCAAATCAAAATTTGAGATTCAAACATCAAATTCTATGCCAAATGCAAGTTTGAATTTGGTAAAATTTTACCTCAAATAATATTTTGGGCATAATCCAAATTTTATCCCAAATGGACCAAAGTCCAAACCTCAAGTTATGTTCCATATTTTGATTAAATTGGCGCACCAAATGGAGTCAAAGTCAAGAACAAATACCTTGCATTTTAATTCCAAAATATATTTTTCGAGATTCACTCACACATAACTTGTGCCTAAATCTCGAAAAGGGGGCATTTGTTGAAGGAGAAATTTCGGCCAATCACAAGTTGCCACGTCATTAATATAAATTAATGATAAAATAAATTTGGGACCAGTTACACATTTACACGTGTGCCTAAATTAAATTAATAGACATTAAAATTCGGCAAATCAAAGAATGCCACTTGTCTATTAGTGATCCATCAGATAACATCAGCCAAGTTCAATCAGATTATGCCACGTGGCAATTGGACCCAAGCCCAAGCCCATATGAGGTCCATCAAACTCTATAAAATAGAGGAGGCCACCATTCATTCTGGGGGGATTCAGCCAGAGGCAGAGAGAGGGCAGAGTCCAGAGCATTCTCCCAAGATCCATAGTCGTCAGAATCCAAAGAGTCCAGAGAATTCAGAGATCCGAGATTCAAAATTCAAAGGACTCAAGACTCAGAAGATTGGAAGACTAGAAGACTCTAAAAAGAGATCAACAAGCCAACCGACCGATCAAGAAGATCAACAAATCAGCAGGCCGATCATCCAAGAGGATCAACAAGCTAACAAGCCGATCCAACAGATCATCAAGCCAACAGGTCGATCCAAGAGATCATCAAGTCAGCAGACCGATCATCCAAGAGGATCAACAAGCTAACAAGCCGATCCAACAGATCATCAAGCCAACATGCCGATCCAAGAGATCATCAAGTCAGCAGGCCGATCATCCAAGAGGATCAACAAGCTAACAAGCCGATCCAACAGATCATCAAGCCAACAGACCGATCCAAGAGATCATCAAGTCAGCAGGCCGGTCATCCAAGAGGATCAACAAGCTAACAAGCCGATCCAAGAGATCATCAACCTAGCATGCCGATCATCCAAGAAACTCAACAAACGAGCCCAAGAAGATCAACAAGCTAGAGACCAAAGTTTATATATTTAAGAGAGAGAATCAGAGGATTAAAGTTAGAGATTGTACACCCACACGCATATTACATAAATACAAGTATATTGTTTATTCCACGTGTCTCCATCTCCGAAGTTACGTGTGAACAATAAGTCATTTACTTTTCCTTTGATAATGCCATCCATGTTAACCTCTTTTGTTTCTATCATCTTTTTGGATGTATATATATAAAAGATCATTCAATTTTTTTTTTGTCTTTTATAAGAGTTTGCATCCTAAAAAAAACATTGCTACACAAAATTATAAATTAAATATAAAAGCATATTTAAACAACAAACAATTTTTCTTACAATTATTCTTCTATGTATTGAAGAAAATAGTAAATGTGATTTTAAAAATGAAATAATTTTTTGTAGAACTTGCCTACACTTCAATGATTCTGCTCTCTCCAACGGGGGATTTTTTTTACAATAACACTAATGATTGTAGATGATATGGTTATCTCACCTATAATATTGTAATTTAATTTTAAGTCAATATATTTCTTAGTATAATAGTTTATTGTTTTTAGAACAAAAAAAGAAAAAAAAACTTCAAAGTTGGTAGGCTTCACATTGGTGATTACAATTACATTTTGTGCTTGCCCATTTTCTTCTAGATACTACCCTTCATTTTCTGTCAAATCGTCCCACAGTGCCAATTTTGCTATATTGAATCTGTATATAAAAGATGTTAGGTTAATAATATAAAATTAAATGGGAAGAGTTCTAAAAAACAGAAACATAATTATTGTCCATGAGTAGAACTTCCCTTGAAAAAAAATGGGTATTCCTTGTAAATGGCCATAAAAAAAAAAAAAAGGCCACTTTAGAAATATAGACAAAAAAAAAAAAATCCAGTGAAAAATGGCCAAAACGTGATTGTCATGTGACTATATTTGTGTTATGGAATTCCCTTTTTACCCTCACCTAAAACTTCAACCTCTTTCATCCTAAAAACAAGGAAGGTGTATTTGAACAATATTTTCTCCAAATTCAATCTTTATAGTTAATTCAAATTGGAGATTATTTTTCGACACCGATTCTTCGATAGACAGCAACACCACTGTCTTTATGGTTTTGGGTATTCTTTTTTCGATTTTGTGTAGTGTGAGGTGAGATTGATCGTGAATGTTTGATCTGATTGTGACTACTGGTTTGATAGTGGTTCTTCTGTGTTACGATTTGGAATTGGATGTGTTTTTTAGTTTACTACTGTCCAATGGTGATTGTTAGGGTGCAGCTATAGTTTGGTGAATGTGTTGGGATTATGAGGATGCAGGATGTGGCTTTTTGTTATTGGACCGTGCTAGACGATTGTGTGTGGGGGTTAAGGTGTCGCGATGGGCAGAAACTGCAAGTCAACAGTGAAAAAGAAGGTTTTCCTCTCTGATTTGCGAGGAGTGGTGAAGATGTGTGCTTTCATATGGATTCATGAAGCAATGAGGTGCAAGTTGAGTACAAGGTATTTGTAGACATGATATGGATATCAAAATATTTTTTAGGTTAGTAGATTACACTTTAGTAAAAGAGAAATAGAAATGCAAATTGAGTATAAGGTATTTGTGTAGATCGATGTTAATTTTTTTTTTTTTGAAACACGATCGAGGTTAAATTTTTTATTTACGAAAAGATGACACTCTCACTGTCATATTTATAAGTTAATGTATTTCTATGGGAGTGCAAAAGATTTCTTTTCATAGTTTTTCGATACAAGATATTTGTGTATCTTAATCTCTACAATAATCTAAATTAAATTTTGTTCCTTAAATTTAAATACATTGTATTTTTTTGCCATGAATTGAAATTCATTAAAATTATATGTTTTTTTACATACCTATTATTTGCCATGAATTGGTTGTCATTAAAATCATAGGTTTTTTTTTACTTGCCTGTATTTCTATATTTTTTTATTTATTTATAATGTATCTTTGTATTTTCAATTTTTTCGATGTATATATTTTAAATAATTAACCAATTAGATATATATTTTTAATTATTTTGTATTCTCAATTTTTTAGTTGGTTTAACCTTTCTTGATTTGAGGGATTTGCATGTGATTTGAATTTTAGATTTGATTTAACTAATACTTGATTTGAATTTTAGAATTTAGTTTATTTTATTTGAATCTCAGATTCTGTCTAATCCAACAAATTTAGATGTATTTTTGTTCAAGGGTATTTTCGTATATTGATAATTCAGATTTTTTTAATTTACAAAATTGATTTGGTCATTTATCTAAAAATAGAAATAGTTTGTCATTTTTCAAAACAGAAGTTTATTTTAGTCATTCTTGTAGTTAATCCAAAAAAAAATTGTAATCGTGATGTTTTCTTAAAATTATGGGTTTTATTTGTATGACTCCACCTATGACATCTAGAAACAAATTTTAAACAATAGATTATTTAAAGTTAGTAAAATAATAAAGTAATTTTAAATACACATAACAAAAATTGTATATACCCACCCATAAGGGAGTATTTGTTTCATTGTTACTTGCTATCAGTGATTTAAAGCAGAAAAAATTTTCCTTCTTCAGATACAAAATTTCCCCCTTAATCTCTTTCATATCACTATTTTTGGATAATGATATCTCAAATTTTGGATGAATGCTCATATATCTCACATCAATTGGTTTGATGATACCATTATGGATCACATATGTTTTTCCCTCTTGAAAAATATCTCTAAATTTTACAATTAGGTATTGGACAAAGTGATTTAAGTACTTTCTCTTTGCATTAATAAATATTAAATATTATGTTTTACATTAATAGGACAAAAAAAATTAATTTAGAAAACAATACGAATTTTATTTCTTTATCAATTACTATTAATTTCATAACTTTGAATGGATCCCTTTTTATCTCTTGAATTTCTAGATGGAAAATTTCCTAATGATAGTGACTTTAGTGGCCCATCTTCTTTGAAAAGTATCATAAAATGAATTAAATTAAATATTGAATTAAATATCACAAAAAGGAATTTAAAAATTGACTTAAATGGAAATAATCAAAACATGCCTAATATAAAAATCTGACAAAATCACCAAAACTTGGATATGGAATTTAGAATTTGACAAAAGTAGCAATACCGATTTGAGATTTGGATCTCACAATTAGATGGTCTCTATTTACACTTTATTTGTTTTGTAACTTTTGGAATTTAAAGAGTCAATGATTAATCTAGAATTGTGCAACACAATTAAGCACAATATTTGTAGGTTTTAATGTGTGTCAATCAAATGTGTAATAATGGGTTTTAATGGAATTTAAGAACCACAAAGGGTTTAGTAAACACATTTAATGAAATAAAATAACCCCTAATCTATGCGATTTGTTTCAATTATATGCTTGAACTTTCAAAAGTTTCATAGTTTGAAGTTTGTTTCAAAACAACCCTTGGAAACATTATTTTCCATTAAATTTATAGACGAAAAATGATGTGTTTGCATATGTTTTTATTGTTTTTTCCATGTACATGTTCAAATATGACCACATAAGCAACAACACATATGCAAACACGTTGTTTTCAGTTCATTAATTTAACGAAAATGCCTTCAAGTGTTGTTTTGAAACAAACTTTAAACTTCGAGGCTAAAATGAAACATTTGAAAGTTTGAGGGTAAAATTGAAACTAACTCTATAATTTATGGGTATTTTTTTTTGTTGTAAATACATGGTATATATTGTAGATATCCATTTACTCCATTAACTCATACAACCCATAATTTTAGCTATTCTTCTCCATGACTCTCTCTCTCTCCGTTAGGAATAGCCATGGGACTCTCCCTCCCTTCTATTTTAAGTCATTTGGAGTTGTAATCAACCGTATTGCATTAGTATATAAATAAGGGTTTTATGAATCATTTGTAGAACACACAATTGAATGAGAAGAATCCATTTGCTCTCTCTTTTCTCCCTACTTTGCTCTCTCCAAGTTCTCTTTTAGTGTTCTTGTTGTTGTTCTTATTTTATAACACATTATAAGCACGAGCCTATCATTTTTGTTCAGTTGAAGGTAGGGTTTGTTTTCCTTTGTATTATTAGTTGCAAATGTCTTTGTTACATTTCACATATACAGTGTATATGTATTATATACCTAATATATACATTGTGTATTGAACGTTGACAACATATATTTTATGCAAGATTAACATGTTATTTTTTATTTTGCATGCTATATAAGATTATTAAGTATTATATTTGTTTATGATGAAATTCACATTTGAAATTTCTTTATTGTTCGTGATTGAATATTTGACAATGATCTTTATATTGATTATATTGCCCAAATAACTGAGATGTTGAGAATATGTTTAAATTCTCATTATTTGTTTAATGATCTAAAATGTTTAATGCATATTTGATAAACATGATACACATATATACTCTGTATATATTTCACTTTTTAATCATATGTATCTTTTTATTTTAAATGATGGAAAGTAGATGAGGAGAAGATGGATGAAGAAAAGAAAAGAAAAATAATAAAAATTATTTAATATATTATTTTATTTTAAAAATTAATAAAAAAAATATATATATTTTTTTAATAAAAACTAATGTCACGTCAGTCATTTGTTAGTATTTGACAGAAAATTTGGCGGAGGGACTAAAAGCGTAACGAAAACCAAATCTCAAGGACTAAATTGTTGAGTTTGAAAACTCAGGGACCAAAATGAAACCTAATCCAAACCTCAGGGACCAAAAGTGTATTTTCCCTTTAATTAATTATTTAATTAAAAATTAGGAAGATTATTTTAAATAATAACATCATTTTTTTACTAAACGCCTCATTTATCCTTCATTTGAAATTAATTATTAAAAGAAAAAGTTGTTTAAAAACAACCTAACATAATTACATAAATTCAAATTCTCTCTACTAGAAAAAAAAAATCAATCAATCTCTTCATTATCTCTCTTTCCGCTCTTTCCGTTTCCCATTCATGAAAAACAAATCATTAATCCATCCCTTTTTTTAGGAGTCCATTAATCCAGTTATTCAATTTACACGTTTCACACAAATTTAAATTCATAAAAACTAAAATAAATGCATCATTTGTGAATGCTTAAATTTCATCTCTCTTGCATTTCCCTCTTTGCAATAACTCTTCTTTCTCTCTATCTCGATGTTATGGTCGATTTTTGTCATCTATGCATTTGTCTTCATTGTTGATGGTCGATTTTGGTCAGAGGGAACTCATCTGACCTTCACGTGCCGCCAACGGTAAATTTGTAGATGAGGGGGGAAGACGTGACCTGCAAGACAGAAAACCTGCACACCGGTGTGGTGCTCGCCACACCGGCTTCGATGCTTAAGTCAGCAAGGAGAACGGTAGGGAGTGGAAAAGTAAGAGCAAGAGGAGAGAGTAGAGAATATAGAAAAGTGTTTAGGGATAGAATTCGAGTCCCTTCTTCAGTGGTGAAGAGGGGTATAAATACCTGCTCATCCTCCTAGGGTTTTTAGGGATTCGGAGGTGTTTCGGGACAAACCAGGCTGAACCGAGGCGACCAGAGGCGGTGGGGACCAAGCGGAGCCGGACAAGCCAGGCCCGCGCAAGCGGGCCGAGGGTCGGCCTCGGCCTCAGCCTTTGGCCGAGGCCGAGCACGGGGTCGGGCCAAAAGCCCGACCCCTTCGGTCTTGGCCCGTCCCACTTGCCGGTTTTGCCCCTTGGATCCATTCCTCAGCTCTTCTTCTGCCCAGTTGTCCTCGTCAGCTTCTTATACCTCGGGGTGGTCCAAAATTACCTATAACATTAAGTCCCCACTCTTGAATTGAGATTCAAGTGCGACTTAGTGCCATCGGTTGAGCTCTTTAAGCCCAATTTAAGAGTATAACTCTCGTTCCATGCCGATTTATGTATGGATTCCTTGTTATCCTGCGAGATAAGAAAAAACTGGACAAAGTAGAAACTCCCTGAATAGGGGTTAGGTGAAATGGAAATGAAAAAAGTGAGAGATTACAGAAAATGGCTCTGGTCGGCCTCGCCCTCGGGAAGAGGCCGAGCACAACAATCTCCTATTTTAGCTCATCTGGTCGCCCTGAGGCCGAGCACAACATTTTCCCATTTTAGCTTGCGTGGTCGGCCTCGACCTCGGGAAGAGGTGCTCGATCCCGGCTTCTGCAGGGTGAGCTTGACTTAGATGAAGTGTATGGACTCATACCAGGTAAGGTGAGGTAGACTCGTCGGTCCAGGCTCACATAATCCCACTCTGGGTGAGGCGAGGTAGACTCGGTAGTCCAGGCTCGCCTGATGTGAAGATACTCAGGCCAGAGGATGTGAGGTAGACTCGTTGGTCCAGGCTCACATGGTCTCACTTTGGATGAGGCGAGGTAGACTCGGTAGTCCAGGCTCGCCTGATGTAAAGATACTCAGGCCAGAGGAGGTGAGGTAGACTCGTTGGCCCAGACTCACGTAATCTCGATCTGGATGAGGCGAGGTAGACTCGGTAGTCCAGGCTCGCCTGATATAAAGATGCTCAGGCCAGATGAGGTGAGGTAGACTCGTTGGTCCAGGCTCACGTAATCTCGATCTGGATGAGGCGAGGTAGACTCGGTAGTCCAGGCTCGCATGCAGGCGTGGGCACTAAGCTGAAGAGCTTAGGCTCGCAAGGTAGGCGTGGGCACCATAGGCTCGCTGAAGCGTGGGTAATATAGGCTCGCATGTAAGCGTGGGCACTATATGCTCGCTGAAGCATGGGCTCTATAGGCTCGCATGTAAACGTGGGCACTATAGGCTCGCTGAAGCGTGGGCACTATAGGCTCGCATGTAGGCGTGGGCACTATAGGCTCGCTGAAGTGTGGGCACTATAGGCTCGCGGCGTGGGCACTATAGGCTCGCTGAAGCGTGGATTCTATAGGCTCGCATGTAGGCGTGGGCACTATAGGCTCGCAAGTAGGAGCGTGGGCACTATAGGCTCGCATGAAGCGTGGGCTATGGGCTCTCGCATGTGTTCTATCTCACTTGAAATAAGAGGGTTAGCCTTGGTCACAACCATGGTTATGGTCAGCCTCAGCCTCGGGCATGGCTCAGGTCGGCCTCGGTCTTGGCCTCGATCATATCTGGGGTCGGCCTCGACCTCAGCCATATCTAGGGTTGGCTTAGGCCTTGGCCTCGAACAATCTGTTCTTCGCTTTAATTTGGATCTTGCATTGTGTTCAACTGCATTGGCAATCTGATTTGTCTTGATTATGTGATCTTCGGGTCACTTTTGAGGTATTGGATAGTCGGCTTCGGCTTTGGCCTAGGGTCGGCCTCGGCCTCGGGATGACCACAGCTGTGGGTCGGCCTCGGCCTCGGCCTCAGCCAAAGGATGACCGTAGCTTAGAGTTGGCTTTGGCCTAGGGTCGGCCTCGACCTCGGGATGACCATAGCTGTAGGTCGGCCTCGGCCTCGGCCAAAGGATGACCGTAGCCTAGAGTTGGCCTCGGCCTGACAGCTTCCTCCTCTTAGCCCCTAGCTTTGTTCTGGTACTCGCTGCCTTAGTCCTGGATGTAGATGGGATGACTTCCAACTCCTTGACGACATTCTTTTCCTGGGAGTTTCAGGAGGCCCGTATTTCGGATCTCCATCAGCACTTGCTCCTGTGGAACAACAGTTGGGGTGTATTTCTCAAACTTACCGAAAGGATGTGCTCGGCCTCGGCCATGGTCTGGTCGGCCTCGGCCCCTTTCTTCTGTCCGCTGCCTCTTGTCCTTTTTACTGTCGTGGTCAGATGAAGAAGCCCTCTTGTACTCCCATTCTGACCTCTTTGATTTCAGTAACTCCTCTACGCTCATATACTTTTGTGCCCGGGAGACAAACTCCGCATGGGTTCGAGGTTGGCTCTTACCTATTGAATTGAGCAGTCTTTCGTTTTCCAGTCCAGCTGTTATGGCTACCAGGGCTGCTCCATCGCTGTCCCCCTCAACCTGTAGTGCCTCGTCATTAAAACGAGTTATGTAATCACGCAAGCTCTCACCTGGCTGTTGTTTGACCGTCAAGAGGTTGATGTGAGGCTTGCGCTGCTCTCTGGCTCCCATGAACTGTGCAAGGAATGATTGGGCCAACTCTTTGAAACAGCTGATGGATCTCTTTTTCAGCCTCTCAAACCAGTGCCTGGCTGATCCTGTCAGAGTGAAAAAGAATGTGCGGCACCTGATTGCATTTGAGACGCCGTGGAAGTCCATCCAGCTTCTGTATGCGTTTAGATGTTGCACGGGGTCTTTCTTGCCATTATACTGTTTGAACGTGGGTACCTTAAACTTTTGAGACACCTCGGCTTTCATGACTTCTTCTGTGAAGGACGGATCGACTTGGTCGGCTAGTTCTTCCAAGTTTTGATCTCCAAGGTCCTTTGACTTCTGCTGGTCTCCCTGAGGATTTCCGAGCTCCTTTAGTGTGTTTAGAAGCTCGGTCTTCCAAGGGAGGTTGTCTTTCTTGGCCTCGGCCTCGGCAGTCCAGGCTTCAGCTTCGGTGGCTTTGGCCTCGGACTCGGCAGTTTTGGCACTTATGCGCTTCTCAACGATCAGATTCCTCAAGTCTGTCTTAGTATGACCGTAGCTTGGGGTAGAAACTGTGTAGTCACGCCCCTTAAGTGTGCTTGACTCTGGGCTCCTCAAAATCGTGCGATCAGTAGGTTTGAGCCCCCTGACCTTGCTGGTCATGCTGTCAGTCTTCTTTCCCTTTGACCTCGTCTCTGACTCTGCAGTGTGCTCCATAGGCTCCTTCCCCTTCCTCGGATCCCTAACCAGCCTCTCATCAGGGGTTTTAGTGCTAGGACCAGGTTTATCCAAGATACCTAGTATCCTAGACAAATTATGATCCATCGCACTTACTTTGTTTTCGAGAGCAGCAAATTTTAAATCAGATTGCTTCTCTCGGGATGAGGGCAGTGGAGATCGAGGTCGAGGGGATTCGGTTTGAGGTCGGCCTCGGCCTTCCTCCCGTGACCTCCGCTGGTGGTGGTCACCATCCGAATGCTCTACGTTCATGTCCTGATCTTTCTTCTCCATCCCCTTACTCATGGAATGATCGGTGTGCAGATTTGGCAAGCTTTCTTCCCCACAAACGGCGCCAACTGTTGATGGTCGATTTTGGTCAGAGGGAACTCACCTGACCTTCACGTGCCACCAACGGTAAATTTGTAGATGAGGGGGGAAGACGTGACCTGCAAGACAGAAAACCTACACACCGGTGTGGTGCTCGCCACACCGGCTCCGATGCTTAAGTCAGCAAGCAGAACGGTAGGGAGTGGAAAAGTAAGACCAAGAGGAGAGAGTAGAGAATATAGAATAGTGTTTAGGGATAGAATTCGGGTCCCTTCTTCAGTGGTGAAGAGGGGTATAAATACCTGCTCATCCTCCTAGGGTTTTTAGGGTTTCGGAGGCGTTTTAGGTCAAACCAGGCAAAACCGGGGTAGATGGAAGCAGTGGGGACCTAACGGCGCCAGACGGGCTCGACCCGCGCGAGCGGGCTGAGGGTCGGCCTCGGCCCATGGCCGAGGTCGACCATGTGCTCGACCTCGGCCAGGGCCGAGGCCGAGCTGGGGGTCAGGCCAAAAACCCGACCCCTTCGGTCTTGGCCCGTCCCACTTGCCGGTTTTGCCTCCTTGGTCCATCTCTCAGCCCGATTTCTCCTCGGTTGCCCTCGTCAGCTCCTTGTATATCGGGGTGGTCCAAAATTGCCTATAACATTCATTATCTAAGATATGAACTTGAAAAAGCTTCACCATGAGGATTACACAAGAAAGGGAAATTGACAAGGCATGACAATCTAAACAAAATTCCTACCGTCAAAGATTTGTTGTGGATGGAGGGGACTCACATCTGAGATGGTGGGGGGAGGGAAGATAGAGAGAGAAAAGTAATGTGGACATTTGAATATCTTGCCTTTTGGTTGACGATACAAACTTTATACAATTATTTGGTTATTTTCTTACTCCAATTCAATTTTTAAATTTTTTTTATCTCAATAAAATTTTTGTTCACATCAATAATATATAAAGAATGCAATTATTTCTTTCATTCATGTTGTCAAATTTGTTATACAATATTAATTAAAAACTAAAAAAAAATATACCACATCACAATTTTTAGGAGTTTATTAGAAAAGTAAAAAGAAAATTAAAAAAAAATGCATTGAGATTAATTTATGTTGTATAATAGTTATAATGCAATAAGATTAATTTATAATTATTTTATTGAATTTGAGGACTAAACTATAAGATTTAAAAAAAAAAAAAATTAGAAGACCAAATAAAATCTTCAATTAAATCATGCGACAAAAATATAATTTATTCAAACCATTTTAACTCCCTTTCAATGGGTGAGGGGATTTGAACCACAGACTTTGTGGTTATCAGTACAACTTTATGTCAGTTGAGCTATGCTCTTGTTGGCCAATAAAGTGATTGGACTAACCTTTAGGTCTCTTTAAAGTATATTGTTATTAATTAGATAAAACTCTTTGATAATAAAATGTGCTATGAATAAGAAAATGAATTATAACAACTAATTACAAACCTAAATTGTTTAAACACAACATATACCATCCCAAAATAAAATGTATTATTAACACTCACATACACAATATCTTCCCTTAAGATAGATTCTCTTTTCTTTAGCAAAATAAAATGTATTATTAACACTAAAAGACGCATATCTAAATTTTTTTTAGACTAACTTTATGATCAATCACTTATAAGAAAAAACAATACTCGGTGCTTTCATATGTATTATCTTTTTTTAGGTGATATTATCTTATTTAATACATTACAATTTATCTATATTTTTATACTATCTTATTACTTTAAAATTTATTTTCGTGGTATAAATTTGTGTTAATTTAAGGAAAATTGATTTATTTTCATAAAAGAAAAAAGTTAATTTTTATTCTGTCAAGATAAAGTGTATATATATATATATATATATATATATATATATATATATATATATATTTTGAGAAAAAAGATAAAGTATATTGTAATATATATGTGTGTGTTTTATAATAGTATAATAATAATATAAAAATTAGCTGAAAACTATATTGAATCTTTAAGAAAAAAAATTAAGGGAAAAATACACTTTTGGTCCCTGAGGTTTGGGTTAAGTGACACTTTGGTCCCCGAGTTTTCAAACTCAACAAAAATACCTCCGAGGTTTGAGATAAGGAGCAATTTGGTCCCTGCCGTCAATTTTTCTGTTAAACCCTAACGGTAAGCTGACGTGGCACTATTATTTTAATTAAAAAAAATTAATTTTTAATTTTTTTAAATAAAAAATATAAAAATATTAAATATATTATTATTTTATTATTATTTTTAAAATTCTCTCTCTATCTTCTCCATCTTCTTTCTTCTCCACCTTCTTTCTCCCTCCATCTTCTTCCTTCCCCCTCTCATCTTCTTCAGCTCCGGTGGCCGGCCGCCGCCGGAATTTTTTTTTTTCTTCTTTCTTCTTCTTCTCTTCTTCTCTTCTTCCCTTCTTCTTCTTCCTCTTCCTTTCTTCTGTTTTTTTTTTTTTAAAAAGAAGGGAGTTTCGGGGAGGAGGAGCTCCTCCTCCCCGATTCCGGCGTCGAATCGGGGACCTCCTCCCCTTCCCGTTTCAGATCTGAAATGGGAAGGGGAGGAGGCGTCGAATCGGGGAGGAGGAGCTCCTCCTCCCCGAAACTCCCTTCTTTTTTTTAAAAAAAAAACAGAAGAAAGGAAGAGAAAGAAGAAGAAAGAAGAAAAAAAAATTTCGACAACCGCCGCCGTTCGCCGGCAGTTGGCGGCGGCCGGCCACCGGAGCTGAAGAAGATGGGAGGGGGAAGGAAGAAGATGGAGGGAGAAAGAAGGTGGAGAAGAAAGAAGATGGAGAAGATAGAAAGAGAATTTTAAAAATAATAATAAAATAATAATATATTTAATATTTTTATATTTTTTATTTAAAAAAATTAAAAATTAATTTTTTAATTAAAATAATAGTGCCACGTCAGCTTATCGTTAGGGTTTAACAGAAAAATTGACGACAGGGACCAAATTGCTCCTTATCTCAAACCTCGGGGGTATTTTTGTTGAGTTTGAAAACTCGGGGACCAAAGTGTCACTTAACCCAAACGTCAGGGACCAAAAGTGTATTTTTCCCAAAAATTAATGGTTCAAGATTTAATTTGGAATTTGGAATAAAAGAATTTTAAAACTCGGGTTTGGTTTGGATGGGCGATTTTCGGGAAGATCTCCGGCGATAATGGGCGTGATTTCCAGAATCCTTTTGGAGGCGGTTTCGGTCGGAATTTTCGTCTCCCCGTGGATGGAGCGGCGTTTTCACTCTATAATCTGACCGTTTTTATTTCTGCCAGGTTGTGGAGGAGGATTTTCAGCCATTTGGCTAGTATATCAGGAGGCTCGGGAGACTCGTCAGTCATCGGCTACGGTGGTACTCTCTTTTCCTTTGTCTTCCTGCATTTTCTATTTTGCAATAAGGTGCTTGTCTTTGCTATGGATCCCAATTCCCTTGTTCAAGACTGATCCAAACTCAGTCTAACCACGATGGAAGATGAGGTGACGGTTGTTGCGGATCGTTTGGCGGTAGAGAGAACAGGGTTGATGTTGGGCTATTGTTTGTTGGGGAAACTTCAATCTCACCGTTTTATGGTTGCTGAGGTGATGAGAAAGACGTTTGCCTCGGCGTGGAGGGTGGCCAACGGGCTGAGGGTGGAACTCTTAGGGCAAAACCTGTTCATTTTCCGTTTTGATAATGAAGAGGATAGGAGAAAAGTTTTAAAACAGGGGCCTTGATTTTTTGACAAATTCTTACTGATCATTGAGTTTTCAGTTCGTAGTCAAAATCCTTCGATTACAAGTTCTCTGTGGTCTCGTTCTGGATACATTTTTTTGATCTTCTGCTTGATTGGTACAATCAGGAAATGGTTGAACGTCTAGGAAACACCATTGGCGAGTTCGAAGATGCTGATAGCCGCAATGGGTTTCATCATTTGGGCACGAGTATGAGGATTCGAGTTCGATTTGATATTTTGCGGCCATTGCGGAGTGGGGTGAAGATAACTCTTGACGAGCCTGTCGGGAGTAGTTGGATTTCAATCCAATACGAACGATTGCCGGAGTTTTGCTTCTTCTGTGGACTCATTGGTCACGTGCTCAAGGACTGCGGTCAATATTACTCTTTTGACAGGTCTCACTATACGGTGCTGAACTATGGAGAGTGGCTTCGATTTGATCCCAAGGGCGCGGTTCTGGCGAGTATTCCGGTACGTGATCTGGTGTCGGGTTCGAGCTCTTCCCAAACACAGAGCCGGATTCCGATGGGTTCGAGAAGGCTTGATTCTCTATCTAGTGGACTCAATTGGTGGGGGCGAGTTTCCATCCCAGGGTCGAGTAGAATTTCAGCGTCTTCTTCTCAGGGTGCGGCGTGGTACTCATTGTCAGGCAGGCCAAATTTTGTTGATAAAGAAAAGGGGTTGATGGAAGTTGTTGGGTTCCTAGAGTGAGTAGAAATATGGTATAAAAAGACTCCAGAACTCTGTGCAAGTATACACAGTCCGCAACAAGTAATAAGTATTATCAATCCAAGGCCTGAACTAGCTTTCACTTTATCTATTCTGTATAGCTCTTTAATGGTTTCAAAGATGGTAAAAATGATTGGTTTTTATAAGAATAATGCTGAAGCAAAAGAAATGACAGAACAACAAGTAAACAAATAGGCAGACAGATTAGAAACAGGCGCTGGTCAGGATTTAGTAATTATTTAAGAAGATGCTCTAGCAATATTATTGATCTTGCAAAACTCTCGCAGTATTATTAGCAGATTCCTCCTAGAACTCTGGATCTTTTGGAATGTGATTCAACCCCAATGAAGTACTACCGATCAAGCACTAGGCAACTGGCTATCCCTAACTCAATCACTGGCGTTCACCAATACACAATGATCTAATGTGATTAATCGCCACACACTCCATAAATCATCCCTGAAACTAGAGAGAGGTATTCATACCAGCTGGCCAGGCAGGCATAAAATAGAAATGAACTCAACAATTAATCAAGATGCATTAATCAATATTTATTACTAGAATTAAACACGACAATCACATTGTTCCTAACCAACGCCTAAAGCTACTTAGTTCATAAGATGCATGGAAACACAAGTTACAATATGAGTAGGCATGTCCATAATCACAAGATAATAAAAGAAAATATTAATCTCCTTAATCAGCTTGCGAATGATGGTTTTCTTGATGGTTTCCAATCTTCCCTCAATTCGGCTCCCAAAATGGAAATGAGAATGGTCTCTTCCCCAAAAGTGGAATGACTTTGACTTGGGCGGCTACTTCCTTTTATAGAAGGATAGGAGGCTTGACTTAAGTCAACCTAGACACGTGGATGGCTCTCCTTGCTGCTCTATCACGAGAATAACTCAACAAAATTCGGTTTGTCAACTTGGCTAACGAGCTGTGACGTGGCAGTTTTGCTCCCAGCTTTGCTGCAGCACAGAATTTGCTCCCTCCAATCGCTCAGCAATGCATTCTGCATAAAATAACTTCCAAAGCTTCCATTCTTTCAAATGGGTTAAAACATATAATATATATCTAAAACCAACCCTATTAAGCACAAAAGACACACAAATCCCTATAGAAATGAGGCCTAAATAACTACATTTTGGACAGTTATCAGAAGCTCCATTGTCGGTGGCGAATTGGAATGATTCATTTTCCTTATGGTGGGGTCTGTCATCTTTGAGGCAGACACAGGTTTCGGTGTCCAAGGAATCGGCGGTCAATCCTCCATCTTCGGTGAAGTTAATGTCGTTGTCCGTTACGGTGAAGAAGGGGGACCGTTTGGTAAATCAAACTCTTTTGAGGAATGTAACCAACGAATTAATGCGAAATTAGATGAGATTTTAATTGGGGCCTCGTCTGCGGTTAACATTCCAGTTAAAAGTCAGTCAACCATCGATTTTTTGGGCGTTAACAGTTCAATCAAGGGCAAAAATTCTGGATTGTCGTTTGGCCCTTTAAAGTCGATTAATGAAGGGTTGGGAGCCTTGAATGGAAGCTGTGTGAAGAAGTTGAACCTAAAAGATGAAGGTCTAAAAGGTCATCACGTCAGAGAGGAAGAAGGGCCATTTGATGTGGGCTTGGGGCAAAAGGTTGATTTTGGGCTTGAGTTTGATCCAAACTAAAAAGGGAAGAAGCCTATCCAAGGTCAAACATGGAAGAAAAGGCGCGTGCGGGCTTTGTTCCAGCTGGTCTGAACATTTCAGTACTCGAAGAATTCAACAAACGCAAGAATGAGCCTATTTTATTCTCCCCGGAGAATATAAAACGCCCAAAATTTGGTTCTAATGATTGTAAAGAGGCAGGGCATGCTATGCAGCCATGTCAGGAGCCATGAAAACCTTATGTTGGAATGTTTGTGGATTGGAGAGTCCGTGGGCATTTCGAAATGTTTGCAACGAATTAAGTCGTTTAAGTCCCCAGTTATGTTTCCAGTCTGAGACCAAGTGTCCGTCTTCAGTTTTGAATAAATTAAAAGTACGTTTGAATTATTATGGGTGCTTTGTTGTTGATAGGGTGGGTTTAAGTGGAGGTTTATGTCTGTTGTGGAAAGATGATGTGGATGTTACAATCCGTAGTTTTTCGATTCACCATATTGATGCTAAAGTTGTGTGGAACAATTTGCATTGGAGGTTTACTGGAATTTATGGTCAGCTCGATTCAAGCATTCGGTATCAAACTTGGAACTTAATTCGACGTCTCCATAATAATGATGATTCTGCATGGGTCTTAGGTGGAGATTTCAATGAGATGTTGTGGAACAGTGAAAAATCAGGACGATGTTAGAGACCCACGACTAATTCAAAATTTTCGGGATACTATAGATGACTGTGGATTGCAGGATCTGGACTTCCAAGGAGACATATTTACTTGGTGTAATCGACGTCAATCTGGGGATCAAGTCAGTCTTTGTTTGGATCGTTTTTTGGCTAATTCAGAGTTTCTAGCACTCCATCCTGACTGCATAGTTACTAATCACGATTGGGAGAAATCAGATCACAAGCCAATTGATCTGTGTACCGTAGGAAGTGCAGGAGTAGGGATCGACGCAAAGTTTCAAAGGACTTCAAATTTGATGAGTGTTGGGTTCAGGACGAGGAATGTCGTAACATTATAATCAGAGCTGGTGACTGGATGGTTCGAGATTTTCAAGGGCCAAATCTTCGTCAGAAGTTGTCCCAATGTGCAGTGGCTTTAAGAGCCTGGGGTTTTGATAGCTCTTAGAAATAAGAGCTATTGGTTCTCTTTTAGGCTTAAAAACTCTATTCTTTGATGTGTTTGAGCTTTGGTTTGTGCTTGAAAATGAGTATTCTTTGATGAACATTTTTTTACATATCAATAGGCAAGGCTTGAACTAAATTTGGTGCAGATTTCTTATGTTTAAGCTGATTTTTCTGGTATAGGGCCACTCAGGTTTTGCTGCAGCAACTGATTTCACAAGCAGAAGGCAGAAAGTCTGGGTAATAAAATTCTGCACGTGCCAAATCCGTGTAAGCCTTCATTAATTGAGCTGGCAGCCATGTGGAGCTGATTTGTCCTATCTCAACCAATTGGGGAAGGTCCATGTGGAGTTATATGTCTAATCAGCCCTGAATTCAAGAAAAAGAGAGGGTATAAATGCTTCTTTTGCCCAAAGAATGAGAAAAGAAAAAGTGGAGAATTAACCTAGAAGCTGCTGCTGTCATTGAGAGGAGAAAAAGACAAGGAGGCTGCTGCTAAAGGAGGATTTCCAGCTTGGGAAAGCTGGAATCTACCTTGGAAGCTTCTTTTCTTCATCCTTTTTCTCTTATTCTTCCTTCTTCTAGTGTTTAGTTTGTATTTAAGGTTGTAATTATGAATGGTATGGTAGTTCACTGCTGTATTTTGATTATTTTCACCTTGAACATGAGCTAAATCCTCTTAGGTGAGGATTAGGGTGCTTAAGCTTGAACTTGTTGTTTGTTTTAGTGGAACTTGATTTATTGCAACTTAAAGCAAAGTGTTCTTCATGCTTAAAGCTGGAATTTCGTTTGGCCAACCATTTTCTAGCATTGTTGTTTAGTGTTTGGGAAAACAATAGATAACCGACTACTTTGCTTTACCTTAGTCTTTAATGATCATGAAAATGAGTGGGTATTTAGGGATAAATAACCACCTAAGGCACTAAATCAGTGGAGCTAAAAAGAAGGGGTTAAATGGGAGTTTAATCACCTTACCTATAGGAGAATTGGAAAATTCCCGTAGAAAATACTGGGTGAGTTGCAAATTTAGAGTTCTGCTACAGCAAGCAGCTTGTGAGAGTAGACAGCCCCTAATCTGAACCTTACCTTCTCTGTGCTAATCTGCTATTTTTATTGAATTTTACTTTAGTCCTTATCATTTTAAGCTTGTTTACCATTTTAATCTCTTGCACTTAGTTAAGAAAAAAATATTTGGTTCTTGGTTACTTTGAATTTCATTAAAAATAGGCTTAAGAATAGTGATTTTCGTGCATCAATCCCTGTGGAGAACGATATAAAAATACTTATCACTTGCTGCTGATCGTGTGCACTTGCACGTGTGTTTGTGAGTTTTTCTTGCATATTTAGAATCACTTTGCACAAGGCAACAAGTTTTTGGCGCCGTTGCCGGGGATTGAGTTGATTTTTGCTATTTTTGAGCTGAAAATTAGTGAAATTGGTGCTAAAAAGAAGCTTCTAACTTGGTTGTTTGATTTTGTAGGTGCTGGTAGCTGTGTATGAACGAATTCCCTGACTTAGAATTCGGTTTGGACCCTGAAATTGAAAGGACTTTTCATAGGAGGAGAAGGGAACAAAGGGAGATTAACAATAGGATGGATCCACCACCTCTTTTACCCCCTGTACCTCCTAGAAATCAAGAAAACCAAAACAACCAGCAGCCTAATCCTGAGGTAAATCAGCAACCTAGGGTAGAAAATCAAGCTGAAAACCCTGTCCTTATAGCCAATGATAGGGGAAGAGCTATTAGAGCCTATGCAGTCCCTACCTTCAATGAGTTGTACCCTGGGATAGCTAGACCCGAGATACAGGCACACAATTTTGAAATGAAGCCTGTTATGTTCCAAATGTTACAAACGGTGGGACAATTTCATGGACTACCTTCTGAGGACCCACATCTACACCTTAAATCCTTTTTTGGAGTGAGTGACTCATTCAAAATTCAAGGAGTTTCTCAAGATGCTTTGAGGTTAACCTTGTTTCCTTATTCTTTGAGAGATGGTGCCAAAGCTTGGTTAAATAACTTTGCTCCTGGCTCCATCACTACATGGAATGAGTTAGCAGAGAAATTCCTCATTAAGTACTTTCCTCCCACAAGGAATGCCAAGCTTAGATCAGATATAGTGTCTTTTAGACAATTTGATGATGAATCTTTTAGTGAAGCTTGGGAGAGATTTAAGGAATTATTGAGAAAATGCCCTCACCATGGACTCCCCCATTGCATTCAAATGGAGACTTTTTATAATGGGTTGAATTGGGCTACTCAAAACATGGTAGATGCTTCAGCTAATGGTGCTTTATTATCCAAGACTTATGATGAAGCTTATGCCATTTTGGAGAGAATTTCCACAAATAGTTGTCAATGGTCTGATTCTAGAAGTGTGGCTGGGAAGAAAAATAAGGGTATGATAGAGGTTGACACAGTTACATCTTTTAATGCAAGGTTTGATTCAATGGAGAGCATGATGAAAAAGTTGACCGTGGGGCTTGAAAATTTGAATATGCTGAATTCTGGTGCAAAACAAACTGCTGCAGCAATCAATATAAACCAGAATTCCACAGATTCATGTGTTTATTGTGGAGAGGATCACACTTTTGAGTTTTGTCCAAGTAATCCAGCTTCAGTGTGCTATGTTGGAAACCAAAATGCCCAATGGAATAACCCCCATTCCAATACCTATAATCCGGGTTGGAGAAATCATCCTAATTTTGCTTGGGGAAGTCAAGGAAGTAATTCCAACACCCAACAAGCTCAACAAAAGATGAATGGTCCACTTGGATTTGGGCAACAAAACCAGCAAGCTAATGCTCAATACCAAAATACCATGAACCAACATATTCCAGGTACTTCTTTAGAGAGCTTGTTCAAGGAATACATGGCTAAAACGGATGCTGTCATTCAGACTCAGCAAGCATCTCTAAGAAATCTGGAAGTGCAAATGGGCCAAATAGCTAGTGAATTGAAAGCTAGGCCACATGGTAAACTTCCCTCCGACACTGAAAATTCAAAAAGGGAAAGAAAAGAGCAAGTTCAAGCTGTGGAATTGAGAAGTGGTAGGACATTGGTTGAAAAGAAAGAACCCACCCAACCAAAGAAAGTTGGACAGCAAGTTGATGTGCAAAATGACAGTGAAAAAAGTGCAGAAAAACCAAGTGAAAAAGTGGCTGAAAATGAGGAAATTGAAGAAATCCCTAGAGCAGCCCCTGTAGCTCCTCCTAAGTCAATTCCTACACCTTCCCCAACATTTAAACCACCCCCACCACCTTTTCCCCAAAGGCTTAAGCAGAAAAATCAAGATGGTCAGTTTAAGAAATTCCTTGAGGTTTTGAAGCAACTTCACATTAATATACCACTAGTTGAGGCTTTGGAACAAATGCCCAACTATGTAAAGTTCCTCAAGGATATTTTGACCAAGAAAAGGAGATTGGGTGAGTACGAAACCGTGTCTTTGACTGGAGAGTGTAGTGCCATTTTGACAAACAAAATTCCACCCAAAGTGAAAGACCCTGGAACTTTTACCATTCCTGTTTCTATAGGAGGTAAGGAGTTGGGGAGAGCTCTTTGTGACTTGGGAGCTAGCATAAATCTCATTCCTTTATCCATTTTCAAGAAATTATGCATAGGAGAAGCTAGGCCAACCACGGTTACATTACAACTTGCTGATAGGTCTATCACTTATCCCGAAGGAAAGATAGAGGACATTTTGGTGCAAGTAGATAAGTTTATCTTCCCGGTTGATTTTATCATTTTGGACTATGAAGCGGACAAAGATGTGCCCATAATTCTAGGAAGACCCTTTTTAGCAACCGGGAGAACCTTGATAGATGTCCAAAAGGGTGAGCTAACTATGAGGGTGAATGACCAAGAAGTGAAGTTTAGTGTCTTTGATGCCATAAAGTCCCCCACTGATATTGAAGAGTGTTCTGTCATTCAAGTGAAAGATAAGTTGGTTGATGATCAAGTTGAGAAGGAAATGAGAGAGCAAAACATACAACAGTTTGGAAAAAGTGGAATTAAGGCTTTGGAATTAGACAAATTGGAGCTTGAGCTTGAAGGTAGTGTAGGTGAAGTTTTTGGTTTTAAAAGGACTTTTGAATCCTTAGAGTTGATTGATAAGAAAAATCCACCTATACAACCATTCAGTTCATTAGAAGTGTTTCAACAACTTGAGTTTGAAAATTATTTCCTTGATGAGTTGTTTTTTACAGTAGCTCACACAAAAAAAATGAGAACACTTTGGTTTGTTGACCTCACCAATTACCTTGCTTTTGGAACATTGCCCCATGGTTTATCAAAGCAACAATTGAAAAAGTTTTTCCATGAGATAAAGTTTTATTTTTGGGATGATTCATTTGTGTTTAAACAATGTGTTGATAATGATGGGAGAGAGTTTAAATTGAATGGGCAAAGGCTAAAACACTATTGGGGAGAAGAACTCCAAAGGTGTTATGCCTTTTGAAATTTGTTGGAAACTTGAAATTTGAAAAAAATGGGCAGTGTGCTTTCAAGTTACAGATTCTATGTTGAGCCCTGAAGGTGGTCTGAATAGCAAGTTTAAATTTATGTTGTGATGTCTTTAATTTGTAGCCATTAGTTGTTAGTTAATATTTTTAAGTTAGTTTCTCTTTTATTGATAATTTGCATTAGTTATTGAGTTTAATGTTTCTGTCAAGCTTTGGTTTTTGGTAGGGAATCTCGTGCAAAATGGAAGAAAATCTTGATGCAGCAGATTTTGGGGTTGCAATTTTTCAAGGAAGGAAATTCTGATGAGCTGCAGCAGATTGACAGCAAGCTCATATCAGAAGCTGCAGCAGTCATGGTAGAAAAGGCAGTGGGCAAGCAGTGATTTGATGGGAGGAATTTTCAGATTTAGCTATAATCAAGGGAGGACGTTTTAAGTTTGCTTGTCTGTTATCTATCATGCTTTCTGTTAGCTTTTGTTGTGAAAAAAAAAGTGTATGAATGAAAGTTCTATAGGTGTGCATGTTCTAATGTTTAAATCAATTGAATGCATATCAAATTTGGATAATGCTATGATGCAAAGGCTGAAGTAGTGGAAATCATGCAAAATTTCTAGCATTCCTCAAAGTGTAATTTGAAAAGTGTATGTGGTTGAATGTGTGTTAGCTAGCTGTTCCCATATGATCCAATGAAGTTTAATGAATTTACCTTTTATGGAGTTGTTGGATTTTGCTTGAATGGGTAAAAATTTGCAATTGGGCAATGGTCCTATTTTGTCTTGAGAGGTGTCATGCTTACTAAAAATACTATTTCAGTTCTAAGTAGTCACTTGGCGCATAATTGTTATGCTTGCTCACAAAGCCATCTAATGCAAAATTTTAAGATTGGTGAGCTGCTGAAATTGTTGATGCTTAGCAGTGTTAAGCTTGCTTGGAATGCTAAATAAGCTAGAATAGCCATCTGGTGCATGATTATTGAAATTTCTGCTAGAAAATTTAGAGTTAACGATTTTGAGCATGCTGCAGCTTGTCTATGCCATTTTTGCTCAAGTATATGAGTTGTCCAATTTGTTTAAAATTACTTTAGGGCCTAGCTGTAGCTCTAGGCTGTTCTTTTGGTTAAGCTTAGCCTTGCTGAATGCTGCAGCAGCAGCTGTGAAAAAAAAAATCTGTTTTTCTTGAAAAGAAAGTGTTTTGGGTAATGATCCCCAATAGCCTAGCCTATTTGCTTAGTTTGATTATCTTGTTGTGCTTTAAGTCCTTAGGTGGATAGGAAGCTTCCTAATTTTCCTCCTTAGCTTAGCTCAAATCTTAGGAAAGCTTGTTCCTAGTCCTTTGCCCAAACCTTATAATCCTCCTAAGCAACAAGCCTTAGCTTCTCTAAAAAATAAGTTTGGGGGTCCTTGCCTTGCTTTCTCACTCATTGGGGACAATGAATGGATTAAGTTTGGGGGTGAGGTAACCCTTGGAAAAAAAAAAAAGAAAGCATGAAAAAGAAATAGAAAAGGCAACTTAGAAAGCATTCCTCTTTGTCTTAGTTTTGCCTAAGATGCACTCCTCTCCCTTTTTGAAGATTTTCTATTTTCCTTGAGCTTGCCTAGTAACCAGGGGGATTTATGATACCCATAGTTTGCCTCTGCGTCAAAAAGTAGCTCAAGGGAAGAGAAAACGTTTAAAAAAAAAAATGAGCAGAAAAGAAAAGTTCAAATGAGATGAAAAAGGGATGAGTGTTAGCTTGAAGGTTACAATCTTCCCCAGGGCTTAGGTGAGCTTCACCAAAAAGTGTCGCCATTCTAAGAAGCAAGGAAGTGGTTGCTAGAGAGCAAATCTTAGTCAACTCTAAGGGAAATGAGTGTAGTTCTCGTTAGGTGATGAGCTTGGAGGCTAAGGTGAGCTTCACCATAAAGTGTTGCCATTCTTGGACCAAAAGGCTATAACCTATGAGACCTTCTAAGTTGGTAAAAAAAAAAGAATAAAAAGTTAAGAGAGAAGTTTAGGTTGAGCTTAGAAGCTTTAGAGGTTAGGCAAAGAGACTATAGGATTGCTTTGCAAGCTTTAGGATTGAGATTTGTGCTAAGTTTAGGCTTGAAGGTTAGTGGCTTCCTTGATGTCAATAGGCTGGTATAATTTGATATGATGGCTTTTGTAAATAGGTTGAGCTAGAGGATCATTAGATGAGCACTAAAAATTTGAAAATGCCAAGTTGAAAGGTGATTTTTAAAAGGAATGTTTTGTTGAGTAGTTGTATGCATTCAGAGAGGTAGGCTTGTCAAGAAGTAGCTAGGTGCTTTAGTTAGGCCATTTTGACTGCAAGCTGGATATGGGATGATGAGTTAGAGTTTTTGTAGGCTAGCATTGCTCGAGGACGAGCAATGATTCAAGTTTGGGGGTTTGATAGCTCTTAGAAATAAGAGCTATTGGTTCTCTTTTAGGCTTAAAAACTCTATTCTTTGATGTGTTTGAGCTTTGGTTTGTGCTTGAAAATGAGTATTCTTTGATGAACATTTTTTTACATATCAATAGGCAAGGCTTGAACTAAATTTGGTGCAGATTTCTTATGTTTAAGCTGATTTTTCTGGTATAGGGCCACTCAGGTTTTGCTGCAGCAACTGATTTCACAAGCAGAAGGCAGAAAGTCTGGGTAATAAAATTCTGCACGTGCCAAATCCGTGTAAGCCTTCATTAATTGAGCTGGCAGCCATGTGGAGCTGATTTGTCCTATCTCAACCAATTGGGGAAGGTCCATGTGGAGTTATATGTCTAATCAGCCCTGAATTCAAGAAAAAGAGAGGGTATAAATGCTTCTTTTGCCCAAAGAATGAGAAAAGAAAAAAGTGGAGAATTAACCTAGAAGCTGCTGCTGTCATTGAGAGGAGAAAAAGACAAGGAGGCTGCTGCTAAAGGAGGATTTCCAGCTTGGGAAAGCTGGAATCTACCTTGGAAGCTTCTTTTCTTCATCCTTTTTCTCTTATTCTTCCTTCTTCTAGTGTTTAGTTTGTATTTAAGGTTGTAATTATGAATGGTATGGTAGTTCACTGCTGTATTTTGATTATTTTCACCTTGAACATGAGCTAAATCCTCTTAGGTGAGGATTAGGGTGCTTAAGCTTGAACTTGTTGTTTGTTTTAGTGGAACTTGATTTATTGCAACTTAAAGCAAAGTGTTCTTCATGCTTAAAGCTGGAATTTCGTTTGGCCAACCATTTTCTAGCATTGTTGTTTAGTGTTTGGGAAAACAATAGATAACCGACTACTTTGCTTTACCTTAGTCTTTAATGATCATGAAAATGAGTGGGTATTTAGGGATAAATAACCACCTAAGGCACTAAATCAGTGGAGCTAAAAAGAAGGGGTTAAATGGGAGTTTAATCACCTTACCTATAGGAGAATTGGAAAATTCCCGTAGAAAATACTGGGTGAGTTGCAAATTTAGAGTTCTGCTACAGCAAGCAGCTTGTGAGAGTAGACAGCCCCTAATCTGAACCTTACCTTCTCTGTGCTAATCTGCTATTTTTATTGAATTTTACTTTAGTCCTTATCATTTTAAGCTTGTTTACCATTTTAATCTCTTGCACTTAGTTAAGAAAAAAATATTTGGTTCTTGGTTACTTTGAATTTCATTAAAAATAGGCTTAAGAATAGTGATTTTCGTGCATCAATCCCTGTGGAGAACGATATAAAAATACTTATCACTTGCTGCTGATCGTGTGCACTTGCACGTGTGTTTGTGAGTTTTTCTTGCATATTTAGAATCACTTTGCACAAGGCAACAAGTTTTTGGCGCCGTTGCCGGGGATTGAGTTGATTTTTGCTATTTTTGAGCTGAAAATTAGTGAAATTGGTGCTAAAAAGAAGCTTCTAACTTGGTTGTTTGATTTTGTAGGTGCTGGTAGCTGTGTATGAACGAATTCCCTGACTTAGAATTCGGTTTGGACCCTGAAATTGAAAGGACTTTTCATAGGAGGAGAAGGGAACAAAGGGAGATTAACAATAGGATGGATCCACCACCTCTTTTACCCCCTGTACCTCCTAGAAATCAAGAAAACCAAAACAACCAGCAGCCTAATCCTGAGGTAAATCAGCAACCTAGGGTAGAAAATCAAGCTGAAAACCCTGTCCTTATAGCCAATGATAGGGGAAGAGCTATTAGAGCCTATGCAGTCCCTACCTTCAATGAGTTGTACCCTGGGATAGCTAGACCCGAGATACAGGCACACAATTTTGAAATGAAGCCTGTTATGTTCCAAATGTTACAAACGGTGGGACAATTTCATGGACTACCTTCTGAGGACCCACATCTACACCTTAAATCCTTTTTTGGAGTGAGTGACTCATTCAAAATTCAAGGAGTTTCTCAAGATGCTTTGAGGTTAACCTTGTTTCCTTATTCTTTGAGAGATGGTGCCAAAGCTTGGTTAAATAACTTTGCTCCTGGCTCCATCACTACATGGAATGAGTTAGCAGAGAAATTCCTCATTAAGTACTTTCCTCCCACAAGGAATGCCAAGCTTAGATCAGATATAGTGTCTTTTAGACAATTTGATGATGAATCTTTTAGTGAAGCTTGGGAGAGATTTAAGGAATTATTGAGAAAATGCCCTCACCATGGACTCCCCCATTGCATTCAAATGGAGACTTTTTATAATGGGTTGAATTGGGCTACTCAAAACATGGTAGATGCTTCAGCTAATGGTGCTTTATTATCCAAGACTTATGATGAAGCTTATGCCATTTTGGAGAGAATTTCCACAAATAGTTGTCAATGGTCTGATTCTAGAAGTGTGGCTGGGAAGAAAAATAAGGGTATGATAGAGGTTGACACAGTTACATCTTTTAATGCAAGGTTTGATTCAATGGAGAGCATGATGAAAAAGTTGACCGTGGGGCTTGAAAATTTGAATATGCTGAATTCTGGTGCAAAACAAACTGCTGCAGCAATCAATATAAACCAGAATTCCACAGATTCATGTGTTTATTGTGGAGAGGATCACACTTTTGAGTTTTGTCCAAGTAATCCAGCTTCAGTGTGCTATGTTGGAAACCAAAATGCCCAATGGAATAACCCCCATTCCAATACCTATAATCCGGGTTGGAGAAATCATCCTAATTTTGCTTGGGGAAGTCAAGGAAGTAATTCCAACACCCAACAAGCTCAACAAAAGATGAATGGTCCACTTGGATTTGGGCAACAAAACCAGCAAGCTAATGCTCAATACCAAAATACCATGAACCAACATATTCCAGGTACTTCTTTAGAGAGCTTGTTCAAGGAATACATGGCTAAAACGGATGCTGTCATTCAGACTCAGCAAGCATCTCTAAGAAATCTGGAAGTGCAAATGGGCCAAATAGCTAGTGAATTGAAAGCTAGGCCACATGGTAAACTTCCCTCCGACACTGAAAATTCAAAAAGGGAAAGAAAAGAGCAAGTTCAAGCTGTGGAATTGAGAAGTGGTAGGACATTGGTTGAAAAGAAAGAACCCACCCAACCAAAGAAAGTTGGACAGCAAGTTGATGTGCAAAATGACAGTGAAAAAAGTGCAGAAAAACCAAGTGAAAAAGTGGCTGAAAATGAGGAAATTGAAGAAATCCCTAGAGCAGCCCCTGTAGCTCCTCCTAAGTCAATTCCTACACCTTCCCCAACATTTAAACCACCCCCACCACCTTTTCCCCAAAGGCTTAAGCAGAAAAATCAAGATGGTCAGTTTAAGAAATTCCTTGAGGTTTTGAAGCAACTTCACATTAATATACCACTAGTTGAGGCTTTGGAACAAATGCCCAACTATGTAAAGTTCCTCAAGGATATTTTGACCAAGAAAAGGAGATTGGGTGAGTACGAAACCGTGTCTTTGACTGGAGAGTGTAGTGCCATTTTGACAAACAAAATTCCACCCAAAGTGAAAGACCCTGGAACTTTTACCATTCCTGTTTCTATAGGAGGTAAGGAGTTGGGGAGAGCTCTTTGTGACTTGGGAGCTAGCATAAATCTCATGCCTTTATCCATTTTCAAGAAATTATGCATAGGAGAAGCTAGGCCAACCACGGTTACATTACAACTTGCTGATAGGTCTATCACTTATCCCGAAGGAAAGATAGAGGACATTTTGGTGCAAGTAGATAAGTTTATCTTCCCGGTTGATTTTATCATTTTGGACTATGAAGCGGACAAAGATGTGCCCATAATTCTAGGAAGACCCTTTTTAGCAACCGGGAGAACCTTGATAGATGTCCAAAAGGGTGAGCTAACTATGAGGGTGAATGACCAAGAAGTGAAGTTTAGTGTCTTTGATGCCATAAAGTCCCCCACTGATATTGAAGAGTGTTCTGTCATTCAAGTGAAAGATAAGTTGGTTGATGATCAAGTTGAGAAGGAAATGAGAGAGCAAAACATACAACAGTTTGGAAAAAGTGGAATTAAGGCTTTGGAATTAGACAAATTGGAGCTTGAGCTTGAAGGTAGTGTAGGTGAAGTTTTTGGTTTTAAAAGGACTTTTGAATCCTTAGAGTTGATTGATAAGAAAAATCCACCTATACAACCATTCAGTTCATTAGAAGTGTTTCAACAACTTGAGTTTGAAAATTATTTCCTTGATGAGTTGTTTTTTACAGTAGCTCACACAAAAAAAATGAGAACACTTTGGTTTGTTGACCTCACCAATTACCTTGCTTTTGGAACATTGCCCCATGGTTTATCAAAGCAACAATTGAAAAAGTTTTTCCATGAGATAAAGTTTTATTTTTGGGATGATTCATTTGTGTTTAAACAATGTGTTGATAATGATGGGAGAGAGTTTAAATTGAATGGGCAAAGGCTAAAACACTATTGGGGAGAAGAACTCCAAAGGTGTTATGCCTTTTGAAATTTGTTGGAAACTTGAAATTTGAAAAAAATGGGCAGTGTGCTTTCAAGTTACAGATTCTATGTTGAGCCCTGAAGGTGGTCTGAATAGCAAGTTTAAATTTATGTTGTGATGTCTTTAATTTGTAGCCATTAGTTGTTAGTTAATATTTTTAAGTTAGTTTCTCTTTTATTGATAATTTGCATTAGTTATTGAGTTTAATGTTTCTGTCAAGCTTTGGTTTTTGGTAGGGAATCTCGTGCAAAATGGAAGAAAATCTTGATGCAGCAGATTTTGGGGTTGCAATTTTTCAAGGAAGGAAATTCTGATGAGCTGCAGCAGATTGACAGCAAGCTCATATCAGAAGCTGCAGCAGTCATGGTAGAAAAGGCAGTGGGCAAGCAGTGATTTGATGGGAGGAATTTTCAGATTTAGCTATAATCAAGGGAGGACGTTTTAAGTTTGCTTGTCTGTTATCTATCATGCTTTCTGTTAGCTTTTGTTGTGAAAAAAAAAGTGTATGAATGAAAGTTCTATAGGTGTGCATGTTCTAATGTTTAAATCAATTGAATGCATATCAAATTTGGATAATGCTATGATGCAAAGGCTGAAGTAGTGGAAATCATGCAAAATTTCTAGCATTCCTCAAAGTGTAATTTGAAAAGTGTATGTGGTTGAATGTGTGTTAGCTAGCTGTTCCCATATGATCCAATGAAGTTTAATGAATTTACCTTTTATGGAGTTGTTGGATTTTGCTTGAATGGGTAAAAATTTGCAATTGGGCAATGGTCCTATTTTGTCTTGAGAGGTGTCATGCTTACTAAAAATACTATTTCAGTTCTAAGTAGTCACTTGGCGCATAATTGTTATGCTTGCTCACAAAGCCATCTAATGCAAAATTTTAAGATTGGTGAGCTGCTGAAATTGTTGATGCTTAGCAGTGTTAAGCTTGCTTGGAATGCTAAATAAGCTAGAATAGCCATCTGGTGCATGATTATTGAAATTTCTGCTAGAAAATTTAGAGTTAACGATTTTGAGCATGCTGCAGCTTGTCTATGCCATTTTTGCTCAAGTATATGAGTTGTCCAATTTGTTTAAAATTACTTTAGGGCCTAGCTGTAGCTCTAGGCTGTTCTTTTGGTTAAGCTTAGCCTTGCTGAATGCTGCAGCAGCAGCTGTGAAAAAAAAAATCTGTTTTTCTTGAAAAGAAAGTGTTTTGGGTAATGATCCCCAATAGCCTAGCCTATTTGCTTAGTTTGATTATCTTGTTGTGCTTTAAGTCCTTAGGTGGATAGGAAGCTTCCTAATTTTCCTCCTTAGCTTAGCTCAAATCTTAGGAAAGCTTGTTCCTAGTCCTTTGCCCAAACCTTATAATCCTCCTAAGCAACAAGCCTTAGCTTCTCTAAAAAATAAGTTTGGGGGTCCTTGCCTTGCTTTCTCACTCATTGGGGACAATGAATGGATTAAGTTTGGGGGTGAGGTAACCCTTGGAAAAAAAAAAAAAGAAAGCATGAAAAAGAAATAGAAAAGGCAACTTAGAAAGCATTCCTCTTTGTCTTAGTTTTGCCTAAGATGCACTCCTCTCCCTTTTTGAAGATTTTCTATTTTCCTTGAGCTTGCCTAGTAACCAGGGGGATTTATGATACCCATAGTTTGCCTCTGCGTCAAAAAGTAGCTCAAGGGAAGAGAAAACGTTTAAAAAAAAAAATGAGCAGAAAAGAAAAGTTCAAATGAGATGAAAAAGGGATGAGTGTTAGCTTGAAGGTTACAATCTTCCCCAGGGCTTAGGTGAGCTTCACCAAAAAGTGTCGCCATTCTAAGAAGCAAGGAAGTGGTTGCTAGAGAGCAAATCTTAGTCAACTCTAAGGGAAATGAGTGTAGTTCTCGTTAGGTGATGAGCTTGGAGGCTAAGGTGAGCTTCACCATAAAGTGTTGCCATTCTTGGACCAAAAGGCTATAACCTATGAGACCTTCTAAGTTGGTAAAAAAAAAAGAATAAAAAGTTAAGAGAGAAGTTTAGGTTGAGCTTAGAAGCTTTAGAGGTTAGGCAAAGAGACTATAGGATTGCTTTGCAAGCTTTAGGATTGAGATTTGTGCTAAGTTTAGGCTTGAAGGTTAGTGGCTTCCTTGATGTCAATAGGCTGGTATAATTTGATATGATGGCTTTTGTAAATAGGTTGAGCTAGAGGATCATTAGATGAGCACTAAAAATTTGAAAATGCCAAGTTGAAAGGTGATTTTTAAAAGGAATGTTTTGTTGAGTAGTTGTATGCATTCAGAGAGGTAGGCTTGTCAAGAAGTAGCTAGGTGCTTTAGTTAGGCCATTTTGACTGCAAGCTGGATATGGGATGATGAGTTAGAGTTTTTGTAGGCTAGCATTGCTCGAGGACGAGCAATGATTCAAGTTTGGGGGTTTGATAGCTCTTAGAAATAAGAGCTATTGGTTCTCTTTTAGGCTTAAAAACTCTATTCTTTGATGTGTTTGAGCTTTGGTTTGTGCTTGAAAATGAGTATTCTTTGATGAACATTTTTTTACATATCAATAGGCAAGGCTTGAACTAAATTTGGTGCAGATTTCTTATGTTTAAGCTGATTTTTCTGGTATAGGGCCACTCAGGTTTTGCTGCAGCAACTGATTTCACAAGCAGAAGGCAGAAAGTCTGGGTAATAAAATTCTGCACGTGCCAAATCCGTGTAAGCCTTCATTAATTGAGCTGGCAGCCATGTGGAGCTGATTTGTCCTATCTCAACCAATTGGGGAAGGTCCATGTGGAGTTATATGTCTAATCAGCCCTGAATTCAAGAAAAAGAGAGGGTATAAATGCTTCTTTTGCCCAAAGAATGAGAAAAGAAAAAAGTGGAGAATTAACCTAGAAGCTGCTGCTGTCATTGAGAGGAGAAAAAGACAAGGAGGCTGCTGCTAAAGGAGGATTTCCAGCTTGGGAAAGCTGGAATCTACCTTGGAAGCTTCTTTTCTTCATCCTTTTTCTCTTATTCTTCCTTCTTCTAGTGTTTAGTTTGTATTTAAGGTTGTAATTATGAATGGTATGGTAGTTCACTGCTGTATTTTGATTATTTTCACCTTGAACATGAGCTAAATCCTCTTAGGTGAGGATTAGGGTGCTTAAGCTTGAACTTGTTGTTTGTTTTAGTGGAACTTGATTTATTGCAACTTAAAGCAAAGTGTTCTTCATGCTTAAAGCTGGAATTTCGTTTGGCCAACCATTTTCTAGCATTGTTGTTTAGTGTTTGGGAAAACAATAGATAACCGACTACTTTGCTTTACCTTAGTCTTTAATGATCATGAAAATGAGTGGGTATTTAGGGATAAATAACCACCTAAGGCACTAAATCAGTGGAGCTAAAAAGAAGGGGTTAAATGGGAGTTTAATCACCTTACCTATAGGAGAATTGGAAAATTCCCGTAGAAAATACTGGGTGAGTTGCAAATTTAGAGTTCTGCTACAGCAAGCAGCTTGTGAGAGTAGACAGCCCCTAATCTGAACCTTACCTTCTCTGTGCTAATCTGCTATTTTTATTGAATTTTACTTTAGTCCTTATCATTTTAAGCTTGTTTACCATTTTAATCTCTTGCACTTAGTTAAGAAAAAAATATTTGGTTCTTGGTTACTTTGAATTTCATTAAAAATAGGCTTAAGAATAGTGATTTTCGTGCATCAATCCCTGTGGAGAACGATATAAAAATACTTATCACTTGCTGCTGATCGTGTGCACTTGCACGTGTGTTTGTGAGTTTTTCTTGCATATTTAGAATCACTTTGCACAAGGCAACAGGTTTTAGGAAAAACAAGGCCAGGTGGGCTGGCATACGACATGTGAAGGGGAAAATAAAGATGGTGTATGAACGTCCGTGACCGATTGATTTTTGGGCTATTCATCAGTTGGAAAGGGAAATGGACCAATTGTTATTAGAAGAGGAAATGTACTGAAAACAACAGTCGCGTGAAAATTGGTTAAAATGGGGGGACCGTAATACTAAGGGCCCGTTTGGTTTGAGGTTTTAGAAGGGGGGAATGGGCTTGGAGATCTGAAGCCCATGTTTGGTTGGAGAGTTTAGTTTATTAGCCTGGGAAATCTTTTTTCCCAGGCATCGTTGATAAGCGTAAAGAGAGGGTTTCTTTAACCTGTCGAAAAACGTGGGTTTACTCGAGGGTTTTTTTTTAGATTCATTGCTAAATAAAATAAACTGTCTAAAGTTCAAGGTATATTATTTATAATAATTTACTAATGAATGACATTTTAATTGCTTAAAATGTTTTTAATAATTTGAGTTAATAAAAATAAATTAACTAACAACAATTAATTATTTAAAATTAACTGATATAATTTTATTTTTTGAAACGCACTAAGGTAAATTAATTGTTGGAAGTTAATTTTGATTAATTTAAATGTTTTATAATTGCATTAAATTGTTGAAAGTAATTGCATGAACCAAGTAAAAATATCATTATTTCCAAAAAAAAAAGAAGTAAAAATATCATTTATTTATAGGCAAATCTGACAACATTCCCATGCAACACCAAACACAGACATCATTCATTCCCAGGCAATGTGATGACATTCCCAGACACAACCAAACACAGTTATCTTTGATTCCCAGGCATATTATTCCCAGACATATTATTCCCAGGCATCCTTTATTCCCAGGCATCTGTAAAACCTCAAACCAAACGAGCCATAAATGGTTTCACCAACGTGCTTCCACTAGACGGAAGCGTAATGAGATAAAATGAGTGGAGGACGAGCAGGGGGTGTGGCATTCAGATACTGGTTAGATTCAGATGGTCTTTGAATCCTATTTTATAGAGATTTTTCGGTCAACCAACCCAACCACCACGGATTTGGGCAAGGTCTTGCAATACATTCCTAAGCGAGTCACGTCGGAATTGAGCCAGACACTTACCGCGAATTATTCCAAAGAGGAAGTGAAAGGGTGATTCGTGATTTTCATCCTTCTAAGGCACCTGGGCCAGACGGTTTCCCAGCTCTTTTTTACCAAAAATTCTGCGATGTTGTGGGATCTCAGACGGTGGAGCTTTGCCTCTCTATCCTCAACAGGGAGCAGTGGATAAAAGACTGGAATCATACCAATCTTGTCCTCATCCCGAAGGTCCGCCACACGAGGTTAATGTCTGATTACCGCCCCATTAGTTTGTGTAATGTTTCGTATAAAATTATCACAAAGGTGATTGCAAACCATCTGAAAAAAGTTCTTAATGAGGTCATTGATGAGTGTCAGTCTGCTTTTATACACGGGCGTTCTATTTCGAATAATATGATTATAGGGCATGAAACGTTACAATTTATTAATTCCCATAACAAAGGAAAGCAGGGATATGTTGCTCTTAAATTAGATATGAGCAAAGCCTATGATAGGGTAGAATGGGCTTATCTTGGTGCAGTTATGGATAAGCTTGGTTTTCCAAACGAATGGATAGCATTGATCATGGAGTGTATTTCTACTGCCTCTTTTTCAATCATTATTAATGGAGAAGAGATAGGCAACATTCGGCCATCGAGGGGGTTACGGCAAGGTGATCCTTTGTCTCCTTATTTGTTCTTGTTATGCTCTGAAGGTCTATCATCGTTGCTTATAAATGCTCGGGACAGAGCTATCTCTGGTATTTCTATAGCTAGTTCATCTCCTAAAATATCCCACCTCTTTTTTCGCGAATGATAGTCTCATTTTTCTTAAGGCATCGATGGCGGAAATTGGATGTCTTAAGTCAATTTTGGGTGACTATGAATAGGCTTCGGTCAATGCATAAACCTTAACAAATCGATGGTTTGTTTTTCGAAGAATGTGCATGTTGATACAAAGCGGAACCTTAGTTGTATAGTGCAGATGGTTATGGTGGAGCAATTGGGTTCTTACCTCGGCCTACCCTCGTCATTCCAACGTAGTAAGAGCAAGGATTTTAAAGGAATTCTAGACAAATTTTGGGTCTCATTACAGGGTTGGAAGACGTGTTTTTTCCCTGTGATAACTGCCCAAAAGGTAGTTATTTAGGCCTCAATTATATAGAGATTTGTGTGTCCTTTATGCTTATTAGGGTTGGTTTTGGATAGATATTACATGATTTAACCCATTTGGAAGAATGGAAGCATTGGAAATTATTTTGTGCAGAATCTGTTGCTGAGCGACTGGAGGGAGCAAATTCTGTGCTGCAACAAAACTGGGAGCAGAAACTGCCACATCACAGCTCGTTAGCCAACTTCATAAACCGACTTCTGTTGAGTTAATTTCGTGATAAAGGATCAAGGAGAGCCCTACACGTGTCCTAGTTGATCTAATTCAAGCCTCCCATCCTTCTATAAAAGGAAGAAGCCGTCCAAGTCAAAGACATTCGATGTTTTCCCTTGGAAGCTGAGTAGTATAGAGATTGAAGATCATCAAGAACACCATCCTCCGCAAGCTGATTAGGGAGTTTATTTCCTTTATTAACTTGTGGTTATGGACATGCATACTCAGATTGTAATTCGTATTCCTATGCCTATTATGAACTAAGTAGTTTAAGGTGTTGGTTAGAAATAATGTGATTACTATGCTTCATCTCTAGTAATAAATTGACTATCGCATTTTGGTTAATTGTTGTGCTTATTTCCATTTTATACCCGCCCGGCCAGCCGGTGTGAATAACTCTCTCTAGTTTCAGGGATGATTTAGAGAGTGTGTGGCAGTTATCCACACTACGATCATTGTGTATTGGTGAACGCCAGTGACTGAGCTAGGGATAGCCAGTTGCCTAGTGCTTGATCGGTCGCTCTTCATTGGGTTTGAAACATATCCCAAAAGATCCGGAGTTCCGGGAGGAATCCGCTAATAATACTGCGAGAAATGCATGATCAATAATATTGCTAGAGCATATCTTAGAACAATCACTAAAGCCTAACCAGCGCCTGTCTTTAATCTGTCTATCTATTTGTTTACTCGTTGTTCTGTCATTTATTTTGCTTCAGCATAATTCTTATAAAACCCAAACATTTTTATTATCTTCGAAACCATTAGAAAGTTACACAAAATAGATAAAGTGGAAGCTCATTCAGACCTTGGATTGATAATATTTCTTGCTGCAGACTGTGTATACTTGCATAGGAATTCTAGAGTATTTTACATCATATTTTTACTCACTCTAGGAACCCAACAAGTTTTTGGCGCCGTTGCCGGAGACTTGAATAAGTTTTTATCTGATTTATTTTTGTGTATGTGTTTTAGTGGTTTGGTGCTAGAACTTTTTGATTGTTTCTTTTGTTTTTGCAGGTGTGATTTTTGTGCATGAGCGATCCGCCTGGGTACGGTTTGAGCTTGATCCAGAAATTGAAAGGACATTTAGGGCCAGAAGGAGAGAGCAGCGCATAAACCAGATGGAGAACGTGCCGCGTCTTCCGGTGGATCCTGAAGGTCCAGCAGCAGTAAACCCCCAGCAAAATCCGTTGCTGCAGCAAAACCCACTGTTTGAGCAAAATGAGCAGCGAAATAATCAGGGTGAGAATCCTATCCTGATAGCGAACGATAGGACCAGAGCCATTTGAGCATATGCTGTCCCGATGTTTAATGAGTTGAATCCAGGGATTGCACGTCCCCAAATCCAAGCGGCAAATTTTGAAATGAAACCGGTAATGTTTCAGATGTTGCAAACCGTGGGGCAATTCCATGGTTTGTCATCTGAAGACCCTCATTTACATCTTAAGTCTTTTTTAGGAGTTAGGGATTCTTTTGTAATTCAAGGAGTGCCTAGAGATGCTCTTAGATTAACTTTGTTCCCGTATTCTCTTAGAGATGGCGCAAAGTCATGGTTAAACTCTTTTGCTCCAGGATCAATTAGGACGTGGGATGAGTTAGCTGAAAATTTTTTGAGTAAATATTTCCCACCTAACAGAAATGCTAAATTAAGGAGTGAAATAGTAGGGTTTAGGACACTTAAGGATGAGACTTTTAGTGAGGCTTGGGAAAGGTTTAAGGAGCTTTTGCGAAAGTGTCCCCACCATGGTTTACCTCATTGTATTCAAATGGAAACATTTTACAATGGTTTAAATGGAGTAACCTAAGGTATGGTCGATGCCTCGGCTGGAGGGGCCCTTTTGGCAAAAACTTTTGATGAAGCTTATGAAATTTTAGAGAGAATATCTATTAATAGTTGTCAGTGGTCGGATGTTAGAGGCACAAATAAAAAGGTTAAGAGTGTGTTAGAGGTTGATGGTGTGTCCACCATTAGGGTTGATCTTGCTATGATTGCTAACGCTCTTAAGAATGTGACGTGATTAGTCATCAGCAGCCACCAGCTATGGAGCCTACTGCAGTGGTGAACCAAGTCACGGACGAAGCATGTGTCTATTGTGGTGAAGACTACAACTACGAATTTTGCCCCAGTAATCCAACTTCTGTGTTTTTTGTAGGTAATCAGAGGAACAACCCTTATTCTAACTTTTATAATCCAGGTTGGCGCAACCACCCCAACTTTTCATGGGGAATTCAAGGAAATAATGTACAAGCGCAACAAAAGATGAACCAACCGGGATTTGCTAAAGCGCAGGTAATGCCCCAGCAAAATAAGCAGGCTTTGCCCCAGCAAAATTCGGGAAATTCTCTCGAAGCGATGATGAAAGAATTTATGGCTCTCACAGATGCCGCAATTCAAAGTAATCAAGCTTTGATGAGGGTCTGGAATTGTAAGTGGGTCAGCTAGCTAATGAGCTGAAGGCAGGGCCTCAAGGGAAACTTCCATCAGATACTGAACACCCTAGAAGGGAAGGTAAGGAGCAGGTAAAGGCAGTAACTCTTAGGAGTGGTAAGCCACTAGAAGAGCCTAGTAAAACCCAGGATTTAAATAATAATAGTGATATTGTTGTTGAGAAAGAGTTGGAGTTTGGTCAGGGTGCTGGAGGCAGCAAAGAGAATGCTGGAGCATCTGGTTCTATCCCAGATGTAGAACCACCTTATGTGTCGCCCCCACCTTATGTACCACCTCTACCTTTTCCACAAAGGCAAAAGCCTAAGAATCAAGATGGTCAATTTAATAAGTTTTTAGAGATTCTTAAGCAGTTGCATATAAATATCCCTTTAGTGGAAGCTATTGAGTAAATGCCTAATTATGCTAAATTTCTTAAGGATATTTTGACTAAAAAGAAAAGATTAGGTGAGTTTGAAACTGTATCTCTTACTGAGGAGTGTAGTGCTATTCTTAAGAATGGGCTACCCCCCAAGGCTAAGGATCCAGGGTCATTTACCATACCTGTGTCTATAGGTGGAAAGGAATTAGGTAGAGCACTCTGTGATTTAGGCGCAAGCATTAACCTTATGCCTCTTTCGGTCTATCGAAAGTTGGGTATTGGTGAAGCTAGGCCTACCACAGTCACACTCCAATTAGCTGATAGATCTATCACATATCCAGAGGGTAAAATTGAGGACGTCTTAATAAAAGTTGATAAATTCATATTTCCTGTTGATTTTAGTATTTTAGACTATGAGGCTGGTAAAGATGTCCCAATTATTCTAGGTCGTCCATTTTTGGCTACTGGTAGGGCATTAATAGATGTTCAAAAAGGAGAATTAACAATGAGAGTCTGTAATGAGGAAGTGAAATTTAATGTGTTTAAAGCCATGAAATATCCAGACGAAATGGAGGATTGCTCCTTCATTAGGATTCTGGAGAGCACAGTTATTGAGACAACAATATAGGATTCGGCTGATAAGCATTCGGAAAAGCATGGAGAGGTTAGTGTAGAAGATTTTGAATTTTGTTCTTTAGACAGAAAAAATGAAAAAGAATTGTTTAGGTGTGAGGATGTTTTTGAGTCTTTAGATTTAGATCAAAGAAAGACTCCCCCAATTAAACCGTCCCTGATTGAGGCACCTACTTTAGATTTGAAGCCCTTGCCAGAACATCTAAAGTATGTGTATCTTGGGGAAAGTAAGACGTTGCCCATTATTGTTGCATCAGATTTAATGCCGAAGCACGAGGAGGCCTTAATAAAATTGCTGCAGCAATACCGCAAAGCTATAGGTTGGACATTGGCTGATATTCAGGGAATTAGCCCATCTTTTTGTATGCACAAAATCACTCTAGAGCAAGGATCCTTTAGGAGTATTGAGCAACAAAGAAGGCTTAACACTGCAATGAAAGAGGTTGTTGAAAAAGAGGTAATTAAATGGTTGGATGCTGGGATCATCTATCCAATTGCCGATAGCAATTGGGTAAGCCCTGTCCAATGTGTTCCTAAGAAAGGAGATGTCACTGTGGTGAGCAATAAAGATAATGAGTTGATTCCAACCAGGACAGTAACTGGCTGGAGGGTTTGCATGGATTACAGAAGGCTTAATAAAGCTACCCGAAAGGATCATTTCCCTCTACCATTTATCGACCAGATGTTGGATCGATTGGCTGGTCAGGCCTACTACTGTTTCTTGGATGGTTATTCTGGGTATAACCAGATTACTATTGCTCCTGAGGATCAGGAGAAAACCACTTTCACCTATCCTTATGGGACATTCGTTTTTAGGAGAATGCCTTTCGGCCTCTGCAATGCTCCAACAACATTTCAGCGGTGTATGTTGGCAAATTTTTCTGATATGATTGAGTCCACTATTGAGGTATTTATGGACGATTTTTCAGTGTTTGGAGGGTCTTTTCAGAATTGTTTAGAAAATTTAGGAAAGGTATTAAAAAGATGTGAGGATACCCATCTAGTTCTTAATTGGGAAAAGTGTCACTTCATGGTGAAGGAGGACATAGTGTTAGGTCATAAAATTTCTAAAAATGGTCTACAAGTTGATAGAGCAAAAGTTGAGGTTATTGAAAGACTAGAGCCACCGAATTCAGTGAAGGGAATTCGGAGTTTTTTAGGACATGCTGGTTTTTATAGGAGGTTCATAAAGGATTTTTCCAAAATCAGTAAACCTCTTTGTAACTTATTGTGTACTGATCACGTTTTTGACTTTGATGCAGATTGTAGGAAGGCTTTTGAGACTTTGAAGGCTGCTTTAATCTCAGCACCCATTCTTTGCGCACCTAATTGGAATTTGCCATTTGAGGTAATGTGTGATGCGAGTGATGCTGCGGTAGGTGCTATGCTGGGGCAAAAGCAGGGCAAATTTATTCATCCTATATATTATGCAAGCAAGGTCTTAAATGAGGCACAGGTCAACTATACAACTACTGAAAAGGAGTTGTTAGCTGTGGTGTTTGCTTTTGAGAAGTTCCGGCCATATTTGGTTGGAACCAAAGTCACGGTTTTCACGGATCATGCAGCAATAAGGTACCTAATGTCTAAGAAAGATGCAAAGCCTAGACTAATTCATTGGGTTTTACTATTGCAAGAATTTGACTTGGAGATAAAGGACAAGAAAGGATCAGAGAATGTCATTGCAGATCATTTATCTCGTCTTCATCCATCATCATCTTTGCTGGAGCAATCTGTCATTTCCGATTCTTTTCCAGATGAACAACTCTTTGCTGTTGAGGTTAAGATAGTTAGGGATGTCTCTTGGTATGCTGATATTGCCAACTTTTTGGTAAAGGGAGTTACCCCTATTGGCATGGATTGGAGGCAGAACAAAAAGTTTAAGCATGATGCGAAATTTTTCTTTTGGGATGAGCCATTTATGTATAAGCAATGCTCTGATGGTATTATTCGAAGGTGTGTTTCAGGTGCTGAAGCAAAGGAAATCCTGGAGCAATGTCACTCTTCGCCGTATGGAGGTCATTTCAGCGGTCAGAGGACAGCTATGAGGATTTTGCATTATATTGCGGATTTTTCTGGCCTACATTATTCAAGGATGCCCATTGGTTCTACAAGCAATGTGATGCTTGCCAAAGGAGAGGAAATTTGGGGCCTAGAGATGAAATGCCTCTTACTTATATTTTAGAAGTTGAATTATTTGATGTATGGGGTATTGACTTTATGGGGCCATTTCCTCCTTCTAACGACAATGTTTTTATCTTATTGGCAGTTGATTATGTGTCCAAGTGGGTGGAGGCCATTGCATGCCATCAGAGTGATGCCAAGACAGTAGCAAGGTTTCTTCAATCGCACATCTTTGCGCGGTTTGGGACACCTAGGGCTCTAGTGAGTGATGAGGGTACACATTTTGTTAATAATATCTTAACTAAGCTTTTAGCTAAGTACGGGATTAAGCATAGGATAGCTACCCCTTATCACCCACAAGCGAATGGTCAAGCTGAAATTAGTAATAGGGAAATTAAAGTTATCTTAAAGAAAGTAGTCCATCCATCTAGAAAGGATTGGTCCTTTAGGTTGGATGAGGCTCTTTGGGCTTATAGGACAGCTTATAAGACTCCTCTAGGTATGTCTCCCTATAGGTTAGTATATGGGAAAACTTGTCATTTACCATTGGAGCTGGAGCATAAAACATTTTGGGCTTTGAAAAAGTTAAATTTTGATCTGAGTCGTACAGGAGCAATACGAATGCTGCAGCTTAATGAATTAGAGGAATTTCGCCAATTTTCTTATGAGAATGCGAAAATGTATAAAGAAAAGACTAAGCTGTGGCATGATAAGAAAATAAAATCTAAAGAATTTGTCAAGGTCAGAAAGTTTTGCTTTATAATTCTAGATTAAAATTATTTCCTAGAAAATTGAAATCTAAATGGTCAGGACCGTTTATTGTGATTGAGGTTTTTCCCAATGGAGCAATTACTTTGCAGGATGAAAAAGATGGAAGATTGTTCAAAGTGAATGGGCAGCGTGTGAAGCATTATTGGGGTGAGGAGTTTCGGTTGAAATATCCTTTCCTAAGGTTGGTTGATGATTGAGAGAGCAGGACGTTTGCGGGAGCATTTCACAGAGCAAAATTTTGAGCTCCCAGCCTTTGTATTGTTTTTATTTTTCGCTGATTTGATTTTGATTTTGATTAGGTTAGATTTAATTTTGCATGGTTTATTAGATTTTTATCTTTAAGTATTTGTTTACTTGGGATTTCGTTTTGAATTTGATATGATTTTTCAGGTTATTTATTTAGATTATTTTTTTTTCATTAATTAGATTTTGTGGATTTTATTTTCAGTTATTTGAATTCTGTTAGTTAATAAAGATTTTCTCTAATTGATTCGGCTTTAAGAATAAAAAAATTAAGTTTGATTTGATCGGTTAAGTTCTATTTGAATTTAAAAGATTTGATTTTCCTCTTTTGAAATTTAAATTCCGTATCTAAGAGTCGGCAGGTTCAGAAGATTGTTGCAGCAAAGATAATGATGGAGCAAATTTCTCGTACGCATAGGAAGGATTTCAGTGTGAGAAATTATTTTTACCGTTGGGATTTTTGAATTTCTATGGGCAGGTGAATTGCAGGGATGTTGCCACATGTCGTGCAGGGATTATCCAACGGTTTAGCCGTTGACAGCAAGCAATTATTTACCATAGATGATTGAAATTCCGAGATTTGCCCGTTAGGCATTCGAATTGCAAATTAATTGAGAACGGTAAACCCATTCAATACGGAGCAAATCTTTTCGGTTTAGATTTCATATTGCTGGAGCCTTATTTATTTGCAGACTTTGGTAAGTTTCTCCTCACTTCGTCTTCTTGTTTCAATCTTGCCATCTACATTCTTTCTTTTCATACTTCTTTCTCGGTAAAACCCTTTGAACCTTCAATGGCAAAAACGAGAGCGAGGAGAGAGAGAGAAAATGAGGAAGAAGAGATTCCAGTTACCCCTGAGGTTCAGAAAGCGAAAACAAAAAAAAGGACGCCGGAGGAAAAGGAAGCGAAGAGAAAGAGAAGGCAGCAAAGGGCTGTAGAGCATGAGGAGGTTCAGGAGGTGGCAGAAATTGTTGCCACTACTGCGGAGGAAGGAAGTACTCAAGAACCTGAAGTGCAAAACCCAGATATGGTTCAAGAAACGATTGTTGAGAAAAACCAAGAAACAGAGGTTGAGGAGCAGGTCGTAGGTATGCCTGAAAAGGAGGAAACGCCGGAGCCGGTGCAGGAGGCTCATGTTGAAGTCATTATGCCTGAACCGCCCAAGCGCCGCCGCATCAAGAGGAAGGCAGGTCGCGTGAGGGTGATTCGGAACACTCTATCGCCTCCGACGTCGGACTCTGAGGAAGAAAAAAGGGAAGCTGAGAATAAGGAAAAAGAAGAAGAGGCAAGAAAGGCAGAAGAAGAGCGTTTGCGCGAACAGAGAGAAAGCAAGGGCAAAGGAATTGCCGAAGCATCAGGAGAAATTGAGGAGCCGAGGGCACCATTCATTCGCTTCGTCAACGATCTTGCTCGAGCAAAATACCAGGAGGTGCTGAAACGGGACTTCTTGTTCGAACGAGGATTTGGCAGTGATTTGCCCAGGTTCTTGGAGTCTGGAATTTTGTGCGAAACCAGAACCTGTAAATTCCAACATTGTTCTGGAATTTTATGCCAACCTTGACGTTAAGAACGATTTTGAGGTTATCATTCGAGGAGTGCCTGTACAGTGGAGTCCTGAGGCCATTAATGAATTGTTCGATCTCCAGGATTTTCTGCATGCAATTTTTAATGAGATGGTGGTTGCACCATCTAGTGATCAACTGAGTGCGGCTGTCCAGGAGGTAGGCATTGAGGGGGCTCAATGGAGGGTGTCGCAGACGCGGAAGCATACGTTTCAAGCTGCTTATTTGAAGAGTGAAGCCAACACGTGGATGGGCTTTATCAGGCTATGCTTGCTGCCGACAACACACAACTTCACAGTATCTCGGGACAGGGTATTGCTTGCCTTTGCCATTCTTCGCTCGATGAGTATTGATGTAGGAAAAATTATTTCTTCTGAAATTGTTGATTGCTGGAAAATGAAGGTGGGGAAGTTGTTTTTCCCAAATACAATTACTATGGTGTGCAGAAACGCAGGGGTTCCAGTGGATGAGAATGATGTCATTTTATTTGATAAGGGGATCATTGATACGTCCAATTTGGCGCGGCTCCAGCGTACGCAGGAGATACGACAAGGAGGGTTGATCTACGACATGAATACGATTCTAGAACAACTGGCATTGTTGGCCAGCAGGCAGGAGTTTGCTGAAAGGCAAACTTTAACCTTCTGGACATATGCTAAGAATCGTGATGCTGGTTTGAAGAGGGCGCTGCAAGAGAACTTTTCAAAGCCATATCCAGCCCTCCCTGCATTCCCCGAAGACTTACTGAACCCCTGGATTCCACCGCCGCCTGCTGAGAAGGAAGATGAAGAAGAAGATTTGGGTCAGGACAATTGAAGGAGGATTTGAGCGCACAATATTTTTGATGCAATATTTTGTTTGCTCGCGCATTCCTGACCACATTTTTTTCTATATTTGCTTGATGTGTCTGTTATTTTTTTTTAATTTTCTGCTTCTTTGACAAAAATATATTTCTGCCATGTAATTTTTCTATATTTTTAATGAAATTTCCAGTTGTTTCTGATCCATGAGCATTGACTAACTCTAACTTAACTATTTTCTTCTGAATTTTTGAAGCTTGGACTGATTACGCTTAATTAGATCTAGGTATTCTGATCTCCAGAAACCTTTTGCTTGAGCATTTCTTCTAGCCTGGACTGTTGCTGCGGCAATGAAGATTTTGACGGTAGTATTGACTTATATGATCCACTTTAAGCTTAATCTGAGTCCCATGTTTAGTTTAAAAATTCAGATAGAAAAATTTAAGTTTGGGGGTATACTTGTTTAATTAATGATTCATTGGGGACAATGAATAATTCAAGTTTGGGGGACTTTTTGCTACTTCAATTGTTTTGCTCGAGCATTCCTCTCCTTCAAATTAAAATTTGTTAGGTTATTGAGTAATCGGGGACAATTGTGATACCCACAGTTTGTCTTCGCATCAAAAGATGACCTAGGAAATGTGAAAAAAATGAGAAAAAAATTTTTGCTGAAAAAAATTATTTGTTGAAGACTTTGCTGAAAAAATTGATGGAGCAAAAGTTTTGAGGGATGAATGATGATCAAGCAGTTTTTCTGTCTCCCAGAACTTAGGTGAGCTTCATCATAAAATGTCGCCATTCTGAGGGGCAAGAGATAGAATAACTAAGGATTTTTTAGCTTTATAATGAGTATTGAGCCTAGTTGGTGATGAGCTTGAGGCAAGGGTATACTGCACCATAAAGTGGGTTATCCCATGCTTAAGAGCTTATGACTGTAAGGCTGCTGTAAGTATGATGAACAATGATATAAACCCCTTTAAAAATATGTTTGAAATGTCTAATAGAGCTAGGCTGTGGTGAGTTCTTAGAATTAAGTTGAAAAGTGGTGATTATTTGTCCATGCCGGAGGAATCATTTTGCTGCAGCAGAGCTTGGTTTTGCAGAGTGCTCAGGTAAAGGTTAAAGGTAGTGTTGGACTGTCTGGTTTGATTAAGTTATTCTTTGTCTAATATTCTGAATTCTTGAAGGAAGGTGAGTCAGTATTGCTCGGGACGCGCAATAGTTTAAGTTTGGGGGTATGATAACTGCCCAAAAGGTAGTTATTTAGGCCTCAATTATATAGAGATTTGTGTGTCCTTTATGCTTATTAGGGTTGGTTTTGGATAGATATTACATGATTTAACCCATTTGGAAGAATGGAAGCATTGGAAATTATTTTGTGCAGAATCTATTGCTGAGCGACTGAAGGGAGCAAATTCTGTGCTGCAGCAAAACTGGGAGCAGAATCTGCCACATCACAGCTCGTTAGCCAACTTCATAAACCGACTTTTGTTGAGTTAATTTCGTGATAAAGGATCAAGGAGAGCCCTACACGTGTCCTAGTTGACCTAATTCAAGCCTCCCATCCTTTTATAAAAGGAAGAAGCCGTCCAAGTCAAAGACATTCGATGTTTTCCCTTGGAAGCTGAGTAGTATAGAGATTGAAGATCATCAAGAACACCATCCTCCGCAAGCTGATTAGGGAGTTTATTTCCTTTATTAACTTGGGGTTATGGACATGCATACTCAGATTGTAATTCGTATTCCTTTGCCTATTATGAACTAAGTAGTTTAAGGTGTTGGTTAGGAATAATGTGATTACTGTGCTTCATCTCTAGTAATAAATTGACTATCGCATTTTGGTTAATTGTTGTGCTTATTTCCATTTTATGCCCGCCCGGCCAGCCGGTGTGAATAGCTCTCTCTAATTTCAGGGATGATTTAGAGAGTGTGTGGCAGTTATCCACACTACGATCATTGTGTATTGGTGAACGCCAGTGACTGAGCTAGGGATAGCCAGTTGCCTAGTGCTTGATCGGTCGCTCTTCATTGGGTTTGAAACATATCCCAAAAGATCCGGAGTTCCGGGAGGAATCCGCTAATAATACTGCGAGAAATGCATGATCAATAATATTGCTAGAGCATATCTTAGAACAATCACTAAAGCCTAACCAGCGCCTGTCTTTAATCTGTCTATCTATTTGTTTACTCGTTGTTCTGTCATTTATTTTGCTTCAACATAATTCTTATAAAACCCAAACATTTTTATTATCTTCGAAACCATTAAAAAGTTACACAAAATAGATAAAGTGGAAGCTCATTCAGACCTTGGATTGATAATATTACTTGTTGCAGACTGTGTATACTTGCACAGGAATTCTAGAGTATTTTACATCATATTTTTACTCACTCTAGGAACCCAACACCCTGGCGGTGGGAAAGAGATCCTCATCAAGAGCGGAATCCAAGCCATACCGACTTATGTAATGGGTTGCATTAAGCTACCTAAGGGTTTACTGTCTAAAATTTCTTCTTTGTGTGCAAGATTCTGGTGGGGTTCCACTGACAATAAGAAGCGTATACACTGGAAATAGTGGAGAGAATTATGCAAACCCAAGGAGATGGGCAGCTTAAACTTTAGAGATCTGGAACTTTTTAACCAAGCCATGCTAGCTAAACAAGTCTGGAGGATGTTTGACCAACCATGATTCCACGATTGCTCAAGTCCTTAAAGGAAAGTATTACCCTTCGTCGGAATTACTGGAAGCGGAATCGTGATCTCGGTCTTCTTATTTTTGGAAGGGTTTTGTTTGTGTTGTGCTTTATGCCCTAAAACTCTAGATAGTGAATGTAACCGTTGACCGGATATTAATGAAATAATATTGATATATTTTTCCATTAAATATTATTAGTTATTTTATATTTGTCTTTGCCTAAAAATAACCCTAATCCAATAAACTAGACATCCTAGGCTGTAATATGAGTCTTGAACTATATGTAGCGACATATGGGATCATTGTTCAAGAAACAGCCTAAAGGGTTTATAGTATAGGGATAAGACTGGATGCCTTATCCTGGCGACACTATGGATACGACTCACTTTGTATTTGATACAAACGCTATGATCCAACGCGTTCGTGTAGGAGACATGCGAGTGGAGGTATCTTATGCAATGAGTTTGCATAAGACCGGACCGCGAAATAGTAACCACTGGTTATAACACCGTTAACTAGTTGGTTTTCTATTTCACTAGGACAACCTAGACAACTTGGTCTTAATCTTGAGTTGATTATGAACTCTTGCTCATGAGAGATTGTCCTTTGATTTGTATGGGTGAGAGTGGCTAATACGCCGACTCAATAAGCCTACTATTTTGGGGACAAGACCGAGTGGGGAGCTGGGAACATAATCGTACAAGATGAAATTCACTTCTTCCCGACTTTAGGGAAGCAGATGAGTGTTCCCTTAAGTGGTCACTCCGAGTCTTGAACAAAGGGCCCTACCCTCTCAATGACACGAGAGGGTTTTCTGTTCGATGGTTAGACCACAAACAGGTTGTTCATTAGAGGAGAACTGGTACTTAAGGAAATAGAAGTAACCCAGGGGTAAAACGATAATTTGACCCAGCTGGTGTTACGGACACTCGTGAAGGACTAACTAGTCGATATTGGTCTATATCCGTGGACATAGAAAATATGTCTGTAGTGAGAAGAGTGCAATTGTGAGTCTAGTGGAATGTACACACAGTTAACGAATATTGATTAATTTGGTTAATGAGTTTGACCAATTAATCTCACATCGTTGGAGCTTCTGATCTGCAGGTCCATTAGGTCCCACTGGTAGCTCATAAAAAAATTTGAGGCAACTAAGTAATAAATGTAAATTGAAAATGTTCAATTTACTAAGGGAAACAATATAATATATATTGATATATTATTATGAGAGAAATTAATATTTGAAAAAATTCGAATATTAATATAAATTTGAGTCACATTAAATTTATGGAAGTTTGAAAGAGTTCAAATAATGAATTAATTAATTTTAAGGCCTAAAATCTATTTGGGCAAATTAATTAATTCAAGGCCGGAAATTAAATATGTGATATTTAATTGGTGTTTAATTAATTAAAGAATTCATTAACCATGAATTAATCAATTATGAAAATAATTAATCACTTAAGGAAGTGACTAATCATTTATGGAAATGATCTAATCACTTATGGAAGTAATTAGTCATTTGTGGAAAAGATTAATCAATTATGGAATTGATTGATCATGGATTGATTAAATAAGGAATAAGATTGAATCAATTTTGGAAAAGATTGATTTAATTGAATATTTTATTCATGGCCTCTCTTCTATAAATAGAACACTAGACCTAATTGGTTCAATACTCTCCTCTTGCTCTTAGACTCACAAGACAAGACCTAGAATTCTCTCTAGCCTCCCTCTTAGAGAAAGACTCCCACAAGTCTTTTGCCTCCTAGACTTAGAGACATACCGGTGTAACCTCTGTGGTTATTGTGTCATTCAAGAAGAAATTTCCAGCGATTACAAGACAAGAGGGCTGCTGCGTTTTTGTCCGTTGGAGCGTCGTTGGCGAAGAACGGTCAAGTCTACAACAAAGGTTTGTAACGGTTCTTTCCCGTTTCTTTAGAAAACCATGAAAATAAATTAGATTTAATTTTCAAGCATGTTTATAGCTATTTACAGCAACTTTAAAGCATTTTTAAAGTTTATATTTTGCCTTTTTTTTACGGTATTTTAATGTTAATTAATATACGGCGTAAGGTCCAATCGATGCGCTTCCGCTGCGTAGGGGCTTGTATCCCTTTCAGTTTGGGGCTTGGAGCTCCTGAAGGCGGGCCTCCGGAAACAGATTAGCGATGGTCGTTCTATTCGGTTGTTTCATGATCCTTGGATCCCCCGACCATTGACGTTCAAAATTCTAGGCTCCAAGGTATCAGTTGGGAATATGCGGGTTTCAGATCTAATTTCTCCGATGGGCCAGTTGGATTTGGAGAAACTTAGTCAGGTGCTTTTTGAGGAGGATATTGAAGAAATTACTCGGTTGCCTATTAGTCTTTCTGCTCCTGATAAATGGATTTGGCACTATTAGAAATATGGAAGATATACTGTTAGAAATGGTTATAAGTTGGGTATGAATCTGGCTTATGGGGCTTCTTCATCCAATTCCGATGCGGTTCATATATGGTGGACTAGATTATGGAAGCTAAACATACCACCAAAGATTAAGCATTTCGTGTGGCGATCCTTTCATAATTGTATTCCATGTAAGGTTAGTCTAATGGACCATTATGTTCCAGTTGATAGTTTATGCCCGTTGTGTTTAGATGAGTACGAACACACGGACCATGTGCTCTTTTTGTGTAATAGAGCACAAGAAGTGTCGAATTTATTGGGCCTTTTGGAAGTGGTAGGTTCAAGCTTACGTTTAGAGATAAAAGATAGATGGAGTACTCATATTTCAGAGGGTGCTTCTGAGTTCGATCCTGAGAGAGTTTGTGTTGGGGCATGGGCTATTGGAATGATAGGAATAACTTAGTCCATGATCGTCCGGTTCCTGATGTGGGGTGTCTATGTGAGTGGATTCAGGAGTACCTGCAGGAATTCTAGGGAGTTAATAAGCGACGGGAGCGACGAATTGAATCTTTGGATGAGGTGTATTATCTGATTTCTAATGGAAAGGAGTTGATTATGCATGTGGATGTTGTTTGTGATTCGATGCGCAAGTATAGTGCAGCGGGAGCGGTGATTCGTAACAAGAGTGGTCAGCTTGTAACGACATTACATAAAGAAACCCCTATTTCCTCTAGTTCGTTGAGCGCGGAGGCGGTTGCTGTATTGGAGGGCCTCCAATTGGCGAACCTTTGTAAAATTCAAAGGTTGACCATATGCTCGAACTCCCTATTATTGATCTCAATCCTGCAGAAAAGGTTCAGCTCTTCGGTGGAATGTGCTACTATCGTGTGGGATATATTGATCGTCTATGTAACTCCTTTCATCGTATTAATTTATGTCATGTCAATCGTGAATATAATTTACTCGCTCATGTTTTAGCGAGGAAGGGGCTGTCAGCCCTCTCATGTGTTTGGTTTTCCAATTTCCCTGATTGGATTGTTAGATCGGCTAGTCGAGAGCTGCATTTGTTTGTATCCCCGAGGGGAATCTGTTGTTTGTGAGTAATAAAGTTAACCTTTCAAAAAAAAGATTTAATTTGGAATGAATAAAAAATTGAATGCACCACTAAATTGATAAGTGTAGAGTGAAATTTAAAAAGTCTTAATATGAAATTTTTTATCTTTCCTACTCTAAGAATGTAATGATTTATTTTTTATTATACTTAATTATAGAATTTTAAATCAGTTAGAATTTAAATAGGTTTAATTTATAAACTCTTTCCCATTGTAACAACCGTGAGAAAAAAAAGAGTTATGCGAAAGGCTTGGTCATTTTGCCGAGAGATCGCAATCGAAAGTGCTGGGGACAATCTATTCATGATAAAGTTGGGGTCTGAACATGATCGTATGAAGATTCAAAACGGGGGTCCTTGGTGTTTTGATAGATCTATTGTGTTACTAGAAACACCTAGTACCTTTGATTTACCAGAAAAAATGACATTCGAAAAAGCAACGTTTTGGATCCAATTCCATAATGTTCCTGTTGGATATAGAACCGAACAAACAGCAAGAATTTTAGGTAGCATAGTTGGGAAAGTTCTACATGTAGGTACCAATGATGCTGATGAATGTTGGGGACGATTTCTTAGGGTTCGAGTCCAGGTGAATATATTGGAGCCGTTATGCAGATGTCTATCAATCAAAGGAGAGGGCTCTGAGGAACAGGTGTGGATTAGTATAAGGTATGAACGTTTACCGGATTTTTGTTATAATTGAGGTTTAATTGGCCATGTAGCAGTAGAATGTTTTGAGGAAGCGAAAGAAGAAAGTCAAGATTCGGAGCACGAAATAGGGTTAAAACCGTTTGGTCCATGGATGAAAGCTGATGAATGGCTTAGCTGGTATCGTCAAGAAGGCCGAAGAGCAGACGAGGGTAGAGGAAGAGGACGAGGAAGAGGTACTGATGTTTATCAACAGCAGCTTGAGGAACCTGAAATTCAATCTTCCCATGAATCCAGCCGAATTAGAAATCAAAGCTTGCAAAACACAAATGAGCAGGAAGTAGAAGAAGCAAGGAATGAATCGATGGTGCACATGGATAAGAATCAGATCAAGCATCATCAAAGTAGTATAATTCCGACAACGGAAGTAGATGATGTGGCAGCGAACGGTGAACCAAAGAGCAACGGCGACAAGCGAGTGCATAGCGGAAAATTAGGAGAAATTAATGAGGAAATTAATGTGGAAATGCCAATCAAGGAAACACAACCGGTGCAGCTAACTGTCCAAGATAATTACGAGAAAGGAAAGTATCCAACAACTCTTTTTGCCACGCAAGAGATGGAGATTGATGCTGAGCTTAAGGAATTAAAATCATGTGATGATGGTGGATTGAATCAAACAAAAGATAGTGCACTTAAATCAATCCGTGGCAAGCATATATCCATAAATTCAAACCAAGGCCAAGGGGATTCAAAACTACAAAAGCCCAATGAAGATAAGCGTGGGGCCCTTGATGAAAATAGATTTGATCAGATTGGGCCTACTGGAAACAAACAGAACATGCTTAATGTGGCCACCAAAATAAATGAACAACAAAAGATAGAGCCGAACATTGATCTAGTGTTGAATCTGGGCCAAGTTAAGGAGCAAAATCATTCGAGTCAAACAACAAAAAAAGCTCACAAATGGCGTAGGAGAGTTTGTGAACATGAGAATAATGGGGAAGAAGATATGCTTCTGGACAACGATCAAATTAAGAGACAAGCAATTGAGTGCTCAAGTGGACCAATCCTAGCATAAAGAGTGCGTACAGAAACTGATTCCTCCCTTGAATTACTATCGGTGGAGCCTGCAAAGCAGGCCCGCCGGGAACAATGAAAATCTTAAGTTGGAATGTTCGAGGAGCGGGGAATCCTCGAATATTCAGAACTCTTAAGGAGTTAGTGTTAGATGTCCATCCCTAAGTCCTTTTTATTATGGAAATTAAAGCACAATCAACAAAAATTAATAGGTTGAAAGAATTCTTGTCTTTTAAGAATGTATTTGTTGTTAACAGTAGAGGTTTGAGTGGCGGGCTAGATTTGTTTTGGAATGATGATGTTGAGATGGAGTTGTTGACTTATTCGAAAGGCCATATTGATACAATTTTGAGTTATGAAACTAAGTGTTTTCGTTTCACTGGCTTTTATGGGGAACCATACCCCTTGAATCGTCATGTGTCATGGACTTTGATCTCCTGTTTAAAAGATTTCTCGAAGCTTCCGTGGATTATGGCAGGAGACTTCAATGAAATCTTACATGAGAAAGAAAGAGAAGGCGGTCGTGATGCAGTCATATCTCTCAGTAGGGGTTTTTCTAATGCTCTTAATGAGAGTGAATTACGGGATGCAGGATATAATGGGAATCCTTTCACTTGGATGAATAGACGTTATGGAGCTGCTTTTGTTAGAAAGCGTTTGGATCGTTGCGTGGTGAATTCTGACCTTTACTTACTTTTCCACTCTATTGTTGTTAATCATCTTGAATTTTTATGCTCTGATCATAGACCTCTTGAAATTTGTTTGCAGGACTACCATTCTCCTTGCCGTAATAGATACCGCAAACACTCTTTTCGATTTGAGGAGGCATGGACGAGATATGAGGATTGTGAGGAGATGATTAGAGGATCTTGGAGTCAAACACATGAAAGTAACATTGTGGAGGATTTAATGTGTAATCTTAAGCATATTGTTGTTACTCTTCACACATAGGGTCGTGATAAAGTAGGAAGATATAAGAAAAGAATTTTGGAGTCGAAAAATCGAATTGAAGCTCTATTACAACACTCTCCCAATGAGATTGCAATGGCTCAAATTTGACTAGAAGAGAAAAGATTAGATAATGTTCTCCTCAAAGAGGAAATCTACTGGAAACAAAGAGCTCGAGAAGACTGGTTAAAGTGGAGTGATAAGAACATAAAATGGTTCCATGCAAAAGCTACTCAGAGGCGAAAGGAAAATAAAATCACTAAGCTTCAGAACCATGATGGAAATTGGATGATATTGAGCTTGCGTTTCTTGATTTCTATTCTAATCTTTTTAAATCTTCTGTGTTAAATGTAAATGCAGTGAATGAGATAATGAGTGCTACCCAACAAACAGTGACGGAGGAGATGAACTCCAGATTGGACCGAGCATACACCGAGGATGAGATTAAAGCAGCACTAAAGCAAATGAACCCAACCAAAGCACCAGGACCTGATGGTTTCCCAGCCTTTTTTTACCAGAAATATTGGCGGGTGGTTGGTGATCAAGTTACAAAAGTCTGTCTAAAATGTTTGAACGATGGAGTCCTCCCAGAAGCCATTAACAAATCAACAATTGTTCTGATCCCCAAAAGCAAAAATCCCAAAACGGTGAACGATTTCCGCCCTATTAGTCTTTGCAATGTTCTTTATAAAATTATTGCTAAAGTGCTTGCTAATAGGTTAAAAATTGTTCTACCCACTATAATCTCTGATAACCAAAGTGCTTTTATCCCTGATCGTCTTATAGCTGATAATGTGATTGTTGGGTATGAATGCTTACACTCCATACAAACTTCGAAAGCCAAGGAAAATGTATATGCCTCTCTCAAATTAGATATGAGTAAGGCTTATGATAGGGTTGAATGGATGTTCTTAAGGCAAATTATGTGTAAAATGGGGTTTAGTAGTAATTGGATTAATAGAATTGGCATGTGTGTAGAGTCTGTATCTTTTGATATTCTGATTAATGGAGAAACTTCTAGATCCTTTAAACCCTCTAGAGGCCTTAGACAGGGTGATCCTTTGTCTCTTTACTTGTTCTTGATGTGGAATTTTCCTTACCGCAAGCCCACGGGTCAAGTAATAATAAAGTGTTCGTATAAACGAGTGTCGTCCTCTGGATTGGATTTTTAAGCTAAATCAAGTATTGTGAATTATCTTGCTCAATTTTATTTAGGGAACACAAAGTGATGAATGAAAGATCGAAAACTAAATCAAAACAAGCAAACAGTGGATAAGCAATTGAGACAACACTTAGGGAATTGATTTCGCCAATTTAGTCTAGGATTGATTTTAAGGAATATGTTATTATGCACAATGGAATTATGAGCCCAAGAACCTTTAATCACAACTACCTCTCCCGAGTATAATTGATTCTCAAATTAACCAACTTGATATCTCTATCTAAGTTTATTAACATGCAAGGCAATGATTTCTTTTGACCAATTCTAAAGTTAATCTAAAAACCGTCACGAAATTAGAAAGTAAACTTTAGTCATGCAATCTTGAGTAAGTCTATGCTAAATCCCCTCTCCCGAGCAAGAATCAACACTTAAATCATCCAACTAATGGCCAATTAATTGAAAGCATTAAATCAAGATTACAAACATAATAACCATTGCACAACTTAAACCATAAATTCAATCCATAAACTTAATCAACTACATCAATCCCTAAGCTACAAGTTTAGCTACTCATGATTGGTATTACAAGCTCAACTAAACATGGAAAAGCCATAAAATCTAGCTAAAGAAAAGGGAAAGGAAAGGAAAAACTCAATGTAGGCCGAGACCGAGCGTCCCCGTCACAATCCCCACGAACAATGGGTTGATTTCCAACTTGCTTCCTTTGATTTTGCTCCAAAAGTCTCTGTTTTTGCCCTGTTTACAGCTCCAAGAAGTCCCAAAAACGAATCCTCCAAAACCTAGCCGCAAATAACCTTATATTCTGTTTTTTCGTCATAGCGTCGAGACACTACCTTCAAAACGCGCGTTTCTGGAAACGAATTAACACAGCGTCGAGACGCTAAGGTCGCAGCGTCGAGACGATGTGACCTTTTTGCGCCTATTCATATATGGAATGCGAGCGTCTCGACGCTCAAGAGCTAGCGTCTCGACGCTAGCCTACTGTTGACCCAATTTTGACTTTTTTTCTCTTTGACTCTTTTTCATTCCTTTGCATCTTTTCACGTCCCGAGCACCCGATTGACTCCACTATTGCGTTTTAGCTCCAATCGACCATTTCCTACAACATAAACATTGAAGCACAATAAAATGGCCCAAAAATCATAAAAGACTAGCTAAACTAAATAAGTAAAGATAGCTAGCTATGCTCGCTATTAGTTCTTAATCTGTGCTGAAGGACTATCTAACCTCCTAAAACAAGCTGAATTTACTGGTGCGCAAAATGGTGTGAAAATTGCAAGAAAGGCTCCTTCTATTACTCGCCTCTTTTTAGCTTGCTTTTCTTTAGAGCTAAACCAGAAGAGGCTCAAGAGATTCAGCGTATATTAACAGTTTATGAGTAGGCTTCGGGGCAAATGATTAATTTCCAAAAAGCAGCAGTCTCGTTTGGGCCACATGTACAAGCGTTACCTAAGTCCCTAATCATCAATATCCTTGGTGTTCGAGTGGTTGCTGATCAGGGAACGAACCTCGAATGCCCATCCTCTTTGAAAAAGGAAAAACGTCTGGACTTCCAATACCTACAACATAAAGTTAACAAAGTCTTGCAAGGGTGGAAGGGCAGATTGTTCTCTAAAGCAAGAAAGGAAATTTTGATCAAAACGGTGGCACAGGCAATTCCAACCTATACACTTAGCTGCTTCAAATTACCTTTGAGTTGTTGTAATGATATTAATCGGCTTGTCACAAACTTCTGGTGGAGTAGCTCAGAAAAAGGTAAAAGGATTCACTGGGTAAGCTGGAAGAAGATGACTATCCCAAAAGATCAAGGTGGGCTTGGCTTTCGGGACATCCATATTTTCAACCAAGCTCTTTTGGCTAAACACACATGGAGAATCTTGAAGCAACCACAATCCCTTCTTACTCGAGTGTTGAAAGCAAAGTACTACCCTAACGACAACTTCCTCTAAGCAAAGGTTGGTTGGAGACCTTCCTATGTATGGAGGAGCATATTATGGGGCCGTGAGCTAGCTATGAAAGGAGGAAGGTGGAAAATTGGAATGGGAGGAATATAGACATATATAACGACCCTTGGATCCCAAGAGAATCCACATTCAAAGTGTTGTCAAGACCAAGACCTCTATTGTGTCGTTATGTTTAGAGTTTGATTACAGAGAATGGATGTTGGGATACTTGGCTTCTAAACCAAATTTTCAACGAAGAGGATAGTCAGATCATCCAGAGCATTCCTTTACCTCGAAAGGCATCCGTTGATATATATTTTTGGCACTATGATAAAAAGGGAAAGTATTCTGTCAAAAGTGGCTACAAATTAGCCATAAGGATCAATCATGGAGCTTCATCTTCTAATTCATCCCCAAGATTAGAATGGTGGAAAACTCTTTGGAAGCTTCATATTCCAAATAAGGTTAAAATTTTTATGTGGAGAGCTTGTCATAAAGTTTTGCCTACATATTCCAATCTAGAGCGGAAGCAAGTGGATATTCTACCCTATTGCCCAAAATGCAGAGTGGAGATGGAAACAAAGGTTCACGCCTTATGGAGTTGCAAAAAAGTTCAAAAGATTTGGACAAAATGGCAACATGCAGATAAGTTCTTAAACCACATTTATACTGATATTCTCCATTTATCGTGCAGGGCTCGTGAAATACTATCCATTGCAGAGTTGGAAGAGTTCTCAATGATCCTATGGACTATGTGGAACGACAGGAATTTCAGAATTCATAACTCAGACAAAATCTCAGGGGACGGTCCTATTACTAAGGCCCTAAGCTATCGGGAAGAATACAAAGCATCCAACAATATGGAGATTCAAGCAAGGGACACCACAGATAAGAGTAGAATAAACCCACAAGCAACAAATTCTAGCAGCGTAAGACATGTCTCAAATCAGAGGGAAAAATGGAGGGTGCCGACAAGGGACACTTACAAGATCAATATTGATGCCTCCGTCAAAGATGGAGTTCTAGGCAGCGAAATTATCATTCGAAACCACAAAGGAGACGTGATGGCAGCCGCTCAATCTGTTGGTCCATATCTGGGATCAATTGAAATGGCTGAAGCTCTTGCAATTCGGGAGGGGATTGAATTCGCAAAGTTAATGGGTATTCATCCAATTTGGGTGGAAACTGATTCTCTTCTAGTTTGGAACCTAGTTCAAGGAATTGAAACCTATGAGAATGAAACCCAGAATATAATAGAAGATATCAAGTTTTTCCTAAATTCAGGGGAGATGGAAGAGTTATTACTAACCTCTAGAGAATCAAACCAAGTCGCCAATGCTTTAGCTACCCACACTCGAAGAAATCGCGTTGATGGAGTTTGGATGGAAGAAGCTCCCTGTTGGGTTCCTAGAGTGAGTAAAAATGTGGTATAAAACGACTCTAGAATTCCTGTGCAAGTATACACAGTCTGCAACAAGTAATATTATCAATCCAAGGTCTGAATTAGCTTCCACTTTATCTATTTTGTGTAACTTTCTAATGGTTTCAAAGATGGTAAAAAATGATTTGGTTTTATAAGAATTATGTTGAAGCAAAATAAATGATAGAACAAGTAAACAAATAGGCAGACAGATTAAAGACAGGCGCTGGTTAGGCTTAGTAATTGTTTTAAAAGATGCTCTAGCAATATTATTGATCATGCAAACTCTCGCAGTATTATTAGCGGATTCCTCCTGGAACTCCGGATCTTTTGGAATGTGTTTCAACCCCAATGAAGTGCGACTGATCAAGCACTAGGCAATTGGCTATCCCTAGCTCAGTCACTGGCGTTCACCAATACACAATGATCGTAGTGTGGTTAATTGCCACACACTCTCTAAATCATCCCTGAAACTAGAGAGAGGTATTCACATCGGCTGGCCAGACGGGCATAAAATAGAAATAAGCACAACAATTAACCAAGATGCAATAATCAATATATTACTAAAGCTGAAGAACAACAATTACATGCTCCCTAACCAGCGCCTAAAGCTACTTAGTTCATAATAAGCACGGAAACATGAATTACAATCTGAGTAGGCATGTCCATAATCACAAGATAATAAAGAAAATAATAATTGCCTTAATCAGCTTGCAGATGATGGTGTTCTTGGTAATCTCCAATCTCTCTATACTACTCGGCTTCCAAGGAAAGTTGGAATGGTTTTGACTTGGACGGCTACTTCCTTTTATAGAAGGATAGGATGCTTGAATTAGGTCAACTTGGACACGTGTAGGGCTCTCCTTGCTCCTTTATCCCGAAAATAACTCAACAAAAGTCGGTTCATGAAGTTGGCTAATGAGCTGTGATGTGGCAGTTTTGTTCCCAATTTTGCTGCAACACAGAATTTGCTTCCTCAAGTCGCCCAGCAGCATAATCTGCAGAAAGTAATTCCCAAGGCTTCCATTCTTCCAAATGGGTTAAAACATATAATATATATCTAAAACCAACCCTATTAAGCCCAAAAGACACACAAATCCTTATATAAATGAGGCCTAAATAACTAACTTTTGGGCAGTTATCACACCCCCAAACTTGCACTATTGCGTGTCCCGAGCAGTACTAACCAACCTTCCTTCAAGAATTCAAAACATTAGACAAAGAATAGCTTAATCCAACCAGACAGTCTAACACTACCTTAGACCTTTACCTGAGCACTCTGCAAAACTGAGCTCTGCTGCAGAAAAATGATTCCTTCGGCATGGACAAATAATCACCACTTTTAACTCAATTCTAAGAACTTACCACAACCTAGCTCTATTATCAAACATTCAAAACATATTTTCAAGGGGTCTATTTTTGTTTTTCAGACTTAAAGCAGCCTTACAGTCATAAGCTCTTAAGCATGGGATGACCCACTATATGGTGCAGTATACCCTTGCCTCAAACTCATCACCAACTAGGCTCAATACTCATTGTAAAGCTAAAAAATCCTTAGTTATTTCATCTCTTGCCCCTCAGAATGGCGAAATTTTGTGATGAAGCTCACATAAGTTCTGGGAGACAGAAAAACTGCTGGATCATCATTCATCCTTCAAAACTTTTGCTCCATGAATTTTCTCAGCAAAATTTTCAACAATCATTTTTTTCAGCAAATAATAATTCTCATTTTTTCATATTTCCTAGGTCATCTTTTGACGCGAAGACAAACTGTGGGTATCACAAATGTCCTCGGTTACTCAACAACCTAGCAAATTTTAAATGAAGGAGAGGAATGCCTGAGCAAAACAATTGGAGTAGAAAAAAGTCCCCCAAACTTGAATTATTCATTGTCCCTAATGAATCATTATTTAAGCAATTTTACCCCCAAACTTAAATTTTTCTATCTGAATTTTAAACTAAGTGTGGGACTAGAACTAAGCTTAAAGTGGATCATATAAGTCAACACTACCTCCAAAATCTTTTTTGCCGCAGCAACAGTCCAGGCTAGAAAAAATGCTCAAGCAAAAGGTTTCTGGAGATCAGAATACCTTGATCTAATTAAGCGTAATCAGTCCAAGCTTCAAAAATTCAAAAGAAAATTAGTTAAGTTAGAGTTACTTAGTGCTCATGGAATAGAAACATCCAGAAGTTTCATTAAAAACAAAAAGATATTACATCAGCAGATATATTTTTTAGAAGCAGAAAAATTAACAAGAAGCAAGCAAACATATTTAGCAAACAGGATCAAATATGCGCGAGCAAACAAAATTATAAGATAAAAAATAATGCTCATTGAAGATCATCCCATCCATCAATCTTCCTGATCCTGCTCTTCATCATCATTCTCTCCTTCTCTTTCAACAGGTGGGGGCGGAATCCAGGGGTTCAACAAATCCTCAAGGAATGCTGGAAGGGCTGGATATGGCTTGGAAAAATTCTCTTGAAGCGCCTTCCTCAAGCTGGCATCTCGATTCTTAACATAGTTCCAGAAGATTAAAGTCTGCCTTTCAGCAAACTCCTGCCTACTGGCCGAAAGTGCCAGTTGTTCTAGAATTGTGTTGATGTCGTAGATAAGCCCACCTTGACGCACCTCATGCATACGCTTGAGCTGTGCCAAATTGGGCGTATCAATGATCCCTTTGTCAAATAGTATAACATCCCCGTCACTCTCTTGTACCCTTGCTTGCTTGCACAACAATGTGACCGTGTTCGGAAAAAACAATTTCCCCACTGATAACTGCCCAAAAGGTAGTTATTTAGGCCTCATTTATATAAGGATTTGCGTGTCTTTAATGCTTAATAGGGTTGGTTTTAGAGAGATATTACATGATTTAACCCATTTGGAAGAATGGAAGCTTTGGAAATCACTTTGTGCAGATTATGCTACTGAGCGACTGGAGGGAGCAAATTCTATGCTGCAGCAAAACTGGGAACAAAAACTGCCACATCACAGCTCGTTAGCCAACTTCATGAACCGACTTCTGTTGAGTTATTTTCGTGATAAAGGATCAAGGAGAGCCTTACACGTGTCCTAGTTGACCTAATTCAAGCCTCCCATCCTTCTATAAAAGGAAGTAGCCGTCAAAGTCAAAGGCATTCCATGTTTTCCCTTGGAAGCCGAATAGTATAGAGAGATTGAAGATCATCAAGAACACCATCTACCGCAAGCTGATTAGGGAGTTTATTTTCTTTATTAACTTGTGGTTATGGACATGCATACTCAGATTGTAACTCGTATCCCTATGTTTGTTATGAACTAAGTAGCTTAGGGTGTTGGTTAGGAATAATGTGATTATTGTGCTTCATCTCTAGTAATAAATTGACTATCGCATTTTGGTTAATTGTTGTGCTTATTCTTATTTTATGCCCGCCTGGCCAGCCGGTGTGAATAGCTCTCTCTAGTTTCAGGGATGATTTAGAAAGTGTGTGGCAATTATCCACACTACGATCATTGTGTATTGGTGAACGCCAGTGACTGAGCTAGGGATAGCCAGTTGCCTAGTGCTTGATCGGTCGCTCTTCATTGGGTTTGAAACATATCCCAAAAGATCCGGAGTTTCGGGAGGAATCCGCTAATAATACTGTGAGAAATGCATGATCAATAATATTGCTAGAGCATATCTTAGAGCAATCACTAAAGCCTAACCAGCCTGTCTTTAATTTGTCTGTCTATTTGTTTACTCGTTGTCCTGTCATTTATTTTGCTTCAGCATAATTCTTATAAACCCAACATTTTTATTATCTTCGAAACCATTAGGAAGTTACACAAAATAGATAAAGTGGAAGCTCATTCAGACCTTGGATTGATAATATTACTTCCTGCAGACTGTGTATACTTGCACAGGAATTCTAGAGTATTTTATACTATATTTTTACTCACTCTAGGAACCCAACACCCACCTTCTTCTTCCAACACCTAGAAATTTCACCTGAAATAATTTTCCCCACATTTATGCTGAGAGACCGAAAAATCGCAAAAGCTAGAAGAACTCGTTCCCTGGAGATTGTCGAGTCGTGTGTTGTTGGAAGCAACCTTTGTCTGATAAATCCCATCCACGTGTTTGCTTCCCTCTTTAAATAAGCCGACTGGAATGTCCTCTTCTGAGTCTTTGACAGCTGCCACTGTGCTCCTTCAATTCTTACCTCCCTTACGGCTTCACTTAACTGCTCGTTAGATGGTGCTATAGCCATCTCATTATATGTCGCATGGGGGAAGTTCTGAAGATTGTACAGTGCATTGATAGCACTGGGACTCCAATCTACCTCAACTCCTCGAACAATCACCTGGAATCCATCCTCCTTGTCAATGTTAGCATAAAATTCACGTACCATCTGTGCGTTTACAGACTCAGGCTTCACACAAAATAGCGTCCAGTCGTGGTCTGTAATACCAGTTCTAAAAAACTGTGGGAGATCACCGCTGAATCCTCGTTCAAATAAGAAATCTCTTTTCAGAAGCTCGGCGTATTTTGCTCTGGCAAAATCGTTGACGAAGCGATCATACGGCAATTGCTGTTCCTCTATTTCATTGTGTTCCGCCGATGCTTCAGCAATATTCAACCTTCTTCTCTGCCTCTTCTCTCTATTTTCCTTCAACCTCTTTTTTCTCTCTTTCCTCTCGCTCTGCCTTCTCAGAATCTGATGATGGTGGTGACGGGGTATCAGCCCTAATCACTTGAATGCGCCCAGCCTTCCGCTTAATGCGGCGACGTCTGGGCACCTCCGGCATGACTACCTCCACCCGAGCCTCCTACACTGGCTCATTATTACCTTCAGGCACAACCTCTGCAGCTTCTTTTGACACAACCTTATCTTGTGTTTCTCGAACATTCTCTCGAACTTCTTCTGTATCCGCAACTCTCTGCTCAGCCTCCTCTAGGTTCGATTCTTCTGGTTCTTGCGGTTCATCCTCAGTCACTGTGGCAGCAACATCTTCCACCACCCTCTGAATAACTTCTTGATCCTCAATCCTCTGCTGTCTTCTCCTTTTCTTGGCTTCTTTCTCTTCTGGCGTTCTCTTTTTCTTCGTTTTTACCTTCTGAACCTTGGGGGTATCGGGTATCTCCTCTTCCTCGTTATCTCTCTCTTTTCTCGCTCTCGTTTTAGCCATCGAAGAGTTTCAAAAGGAATTCTATATCGCACACAGAGAATGAAAGAAAAATGCAAACAACAATGGATGAATCAAGAAGACGAAGTGGAACTTACCTACCAAAGGATGTTAATAAATAGGGCTCCAGCAACTTGAAATCTTAACCGAAAAGATTTGCTCCCATTAAATTATATTACCGTTCAATTTAAACCATCAACGGTAAATTCCTGATTTCAAATCGCCTGCAGTAATTAATTATGCATTGTCAACTAATGAGACCGTTGGATCATCTTGCTGTGACACGTGGCCGCTTTAGATAACGCATGCAAATTTACCTGGGAAAATTCAAAGAAAATCCCAACGGTTAAAATAATAACAAAATCCCTTCTATTCGGACGATTTTTGCTCCAGCCATAACTTTGCCGCAACAACCTACTGAACCTGAAGAATCTTAGATACGAAATCTATATCAAATTCAAATTCAAATTTAACCGACCCAATCAACCTAAATCTTATCTTTTATTTCTAATTGAAGCCGAATAAATAAGAGAAAATCTTTATTAATTTAAATTAAACAGAATTCAAATAACTGAAAATAAGATCTAGATAAAATAAAATCTAACTAATGAAAAGATAATCCAAAGATAATTTAAATAAATAGCCCGAAAATCAAATCAATTCAAATTCAAAAACGAAATAGATAAAATCTAAACTACCAAAAATAATAAAAATACTGAAAGATAAAATCTAATAAACTATGCAAAAATCAAATCTAACCTAATCGGAATTAAAAACAAATCAGCGAAACATAAAATCAATACAAACACTGGGAGCTCAAAATTTTGCTCTGTGAAATGCTCCCGCAAAAATCCTGCTCTCTCAATCATCAACCAACCTTAGGGAAGGATATTTCGACTGAAACTCCTCACCCCAATAATGCTTCACACGTTGTCCATTCACCTTGAACACTCCCCCATCTTTTGCATCCTGCAAAGTAATTGCTCCATGGGGAGAAACCTCAATCACAGTAAATGGTCATGACCATTTAGATTTTAGCTTCCCAGGAAATAATTTTAATCTAGAATTATAAAGCAAGACTTTTTGACCTTTGACAAACTCTTTAGATTTAATTTTCTTGTCATGCCATAGCTTAGTCTTTTCTTTATACATTTTCACATTCTCATAAGAAAATTGGTGAAATTCCTCTAATTCATTAAGCTGCAACATTCTTATTGCTCCTGCATGACTCAGATCAAAATTTAACTTTTTCAACGCCCAAAACGTTTTATACTCTAGCTCCAATGGTAAATGACAAGCTTTCCCATATACTAACCTATAGAGAGACATACCAAGAGGAGTCTTATAGGTTGTCCTATAAGCCCAAAGAGCCTCATCCAACCTAAAAGATCAATCCTTTCTAGATGGATGGACTACTTTCTCTAAAATCGATTTTATTTCCCTACTACTAATTTCCGCTTGACCATTTGCTTGTGGGTGATAAGGGATAGCTATCCTATGCTTAATCCCATACTTAGCTAATAGCTTAGTTAAGATATTATTAACAAAATGTGTACCCTTATCACTCACTAGAGCCCTAGGTGTCCGAAACCGCGCAAAGATGTGCGATTGAAGAAACCTTGCAACTGTCTTGGCATCACTCTGATGGCATGCAATGGCCTCAACCCACTTAGACACGTAATCAACTGCCAATAAGATAAAAATATTGCCATTAGAAGGGGGAAATGGCCCCATAAAATCAATACCCCATACATCAAATAATTCAACTTCTAAAATATAAGTAAGAGGCATTTCATCTCTAGGTCTTAAGTTTCCTCTCCTTTGGCAAGCATTACATTGCTTGTAAAACCAATGGGCATCCTTGAATAAGGTAGGCCAGAAAAATCCACAATGTAAAATCCTCATAGCTGTCCTCTGACCGCTGAAGTGACCCTCATACGGCGAAGAGGGACATTGCTCCAGGATTTCCTTTGCTTCATCACCTGAAACACACCTGCGAATAATACCGTCAGAGCATTGCTTATACATAAATGGTTCATCCCAATATAAAAATTTTGCATCATGCTTAAACTTTTTCTTCTGCCTCCAATCCATGTCAATAGGAGTGACTCCCTTTACCAAAAAGTTGGCAATGTCAGTATACCAAGGGACATCCCTGACTACCTTTACCTCAACAGCAAAAAGTTGTTCGTCTGGAAAAGCATCTGAAATGGCAGATTGCTCCAGCAAAGATGATGATGGATCAAGACGAGATAAATGATCTGCAATGACATTTTCTGATCCCTTCTTATCTTTTATCTCCAAGCCAGATTCCTGCAATAATAAAACCCAACGAATTAGTCTAGGCTTTGCATCTTTCTTAGCCATTAAATACTTTATTGTTGCATGATCCGTGAACACCGTGACTTTGGATCCAACCAAGTATGACCGGAATTTTTCAAAAGCAAACACAACAGCTAACAACTTCTTTTCAGTAGTTGTGTAGTTGACTTGTGCCTCATTTAAAATCTTGCTCGCATAATATATAGGATGGATAAATTTGCCCTGTTTTTGCCCCAGCATAGCACCTACCGCAGCATCACTTGCATCACACATTACCTCAAATTGTAAATTCCAATTAGGTGCACAAAGAATGGGTGCTGAGATTAAAGCAGCCTTTAAAGTTTCAAAAGCCTTCCTACAATCTACATTAAAGTCAAAAACATGATCAGTACACAATAAGTTACAAAGAGGTTTACTGATTTTGGAAAAATCCTTTATGAACCTCCTATAAAATCCAACATGTCCTAAAAAACTCCGAATTCCCTTCACTGAACTCGGTGGTTCTAGTCTCTCAATAACCTCTATTTTTGCTCTATCAACTCCTAGACCATTCTTAGAAATCCTATGACCTAACACTATGCCCTCCTTCACCATGAAGTGGCATTTTTCCCAATTAAGAACTAGATGGGTATCCTCACATGTTTTTAACACCTGACCTAAATTATCTAAAAAACTCTGAAAAGACCCTCCAAACACTGAAAAATCATCCATAAATACCTCAACAGTGGACTCAATCATATCAGAAAAAATTGATAACATACACCGCTGAAATGTTGCTGGAGCATTGCAAAGGCCAAAAGGCATTCGCCTAAAAGCAAACGTCCCATAAGGGCAGGAGAAAGTGGTTTTCTCCTGATCCTCAGGAGCAATAGTAATCTGGTTAAACCCAGAGTAACCATCTAAGAAACAGTAGTAGGCCTGACCAGCCAATCTATCCAACATCTGATCAATAAATGGTAGAGGGAAATGGTCCTTACGGGTAGCTTTATTAAGCCTCCTGTAGTCCATGCAAACCCTCCAGCCAGTTACTGTCCTGGTTGGGATTAACTCATTGTCTTTATTGCTCACCACAGTGACACTTCCTTTCTTAGGAACACATTGGACAGGGCTCACCCAATTGCTATCGGCAATTGGATAAATGATCCCAGCATCCAACCATTTAATCACCTCCTTTTTAACAACCTCTTTCATTGCAGGGTTAAGCCTTCTTTGTTGCTCAATACTCCTAAAGGATCCCTCCTCTAAAGTGATTTCGTGCATACAAAAAGATGGGCTAATTCCCTGAATGTCAGCCACTGTCAACCTATAGCCTTGCGGTATTGCTGCAGCAATTTTATTAAGGCCTCTTCATGCTCCGGCATTAAATCTGATGCAACAATAATGGGCAACGTCTCACCTTCCCCAAGATACACATACTTTAGATGATCCGGCAAGGGTTTCAAATCTAAAATAGGTGCTTCAATCAGGGTTGGCTTAATAGGAGGAGCTTTCCTTTGATCTAAATCTAAAGACTCAAAAACATCCTCACACCTAAACAACTCTTTTTCATTTTTTCTTTCTAACGAACAAACCTCTAAATCCTCTACACTAACCTCTCCATGCTCCTCCGAATGCTTACTAGTCGAATCCTGTATTGCTGTCGCAATAACTGTGCTCTCCAGAATCCTAATGAAAGAGCAATCTTCCATTTCATCTGGATATTTCATGGCTTTAAACACATTAAATTTCACTTCCTCATTACAGACTCTCATTGTTAATTCCCCTTTTTGAACATCTATTAACGCCCTACCAGTAGCCAAAAATGGACGACCTAGGATAATTGGGACATCTTTATCAGCCTCATAGTCTAAAATAATAAAATCAACAGGAAATATGAATTTATCTACCTTTACTAAGACATCCTCAATTTTACCCTCTGGATATGTGATAGACCTATCAGCTAATTGGAGTGTGACTGTGGTAGGCCTAGCTTCACCAATACCTAGCTTTCGATAGACCGAAAGAGGCATAAGGTTAATGCTTGCACCTAGATCACAGAGTGCTCTACCTAACTCTTTTCCACCTATAGACACAGGTATAGTAAATGACCTTGGATCCTTAGCCTTGGGTGGTAGCCCATTCTTAAGAATAGCACGACATTCCTCAGTAAGAGATACAGTTTCAAACTCACCTAACCTCTTCTTTTTAGTTAAAATATCCTTAAGAAATTTAGCATAATTAGGCATTTGCTCAATAGCTTCTACTAAATGGATATTTATATGCAATTGCTTAAGAATCTCTAAAAACTTTTTAAATTGACCATCCTGACTCTTAGGCTTTTTCCTTTGTGGAAAAGGTAGAGGTGGTACATAAGGTGGGGGTGGCACATAAGGTGGTTCCACATCTGGAATAGAACTAGATGCTCCAGCATCTTTATTGCTGCCTCCAGCACCCTGACCAAATTCCAACTCTTTCTCAACAACAACATTTTTATCACATTTTTATTTATATCCTGGGTCTTATTAGGCTCATTTGTTTCTTCTAATGGCTTACCACTCCTAAGAGTTACTGCCTTTACCTGCTCCCTACCTTCCCTTCAAGGGTGTTCAGTATCCGAGGGAAGTTTCCCTTGAGGCCTTGCCTTCAGCTCACTAGCCAGCTGACCCACTTGCAACTCCAGGGCTCTCATTGAAGCTTGATTACTTTGAATTACGGCATCTGTACGAGCCATAAATTCTTTCATCATCGCCTCAAGAGAACTTCCCGAACTTTGCTAGGGCAAAACCTGTTTATTTTGCTGAGGCAATACATGCGCTTTAGCAAATCCCGGCTGGTTCACCTTTTGCTGTGTTTGCACATTACTTCCTTGTCCTCCCCATGAGAAGTTGGGGTGGTTGCGCCAACCTAGATTATAAATGTTAGAGTAAGGGTTATTCCTCTTATTACCTACAAAAAATACAGAAGCTGGATTGCTGGGGCAAAACTTGTAGTTGTGATTTTCACCTCAATAGACACATGCTTCCTCTGCCACTTGGTTCACCACTGCAGTAGGCTCCATAGCTGGTGGCTGCTGATGACTAATCACTGTCACATTCTTAAGAGCATTAGCAATCATAGCAAGATCAACCCTAATGGTGGACACACCATCAACCTCTAATACACTCTTAACCTTTTTATTTTTGCCTCTAACATCTGACCACTGACAAGTATTAATCGATATTCTTTCTAAAATCTCATAAGCTTCATCAAAAGTTTTTGCCAAAAGGGCCCCTCCAGCCGAAGCATCAACCATACCTTGGGTTACTCCATTTAAACCATTGTAAAATGTTTTCATTTGAATACAATGAGGTAAACCATGGTGGGGACACTTTCACAAAAGCTCCTTAAACCTTTCCCAAGCCTCGCTAAAAGTCTCATCTTCAAGTTTCCTAAACCCTACTATTTCACTCCTTAATTTAGCATTTCTATTAGGTGGGAAATATTTACTCAAAAAATTTTTAGCTAACTCATCCCATGTCCTAATTGATCCTGGAGCAAAAGAATTTAACCACGCCTCTACTCCATCTCTAAGAGAATACGGGAACAAATTTAATCTAAGGGCATCCCTAGGCACTCCTTGAATTACAAAAAAATCACTAACTCCTAGAAAAGACTTAAGATGTAAATGAAGATCTTTAGATGACAAACCATGGAATTGCCCCACGGTCTGCAACATCTGAAACATTACCGGTTTCATTTCAAAATTTGTCGCTTGGATTTGGGGACGTGCAATCCCTGGATTCAACTCATTAAACATTTGGACAACATACGCTCGAATGGCTCTGGTCCTATCGTTCGCTATCAAGATAGGATTCTCGGCCTGATTATTTTGCTGCTCATTTTGCTCCAGCGGCGGGTTTTGCTGCAGCAAGCGGTTCTAAAATATGCTCTAGCAATATTATTGATCATGCAAACTCTCGCAGTATTATTAGCGGATTCCTCCCGGAACTCCGGATCTTTTGGAATGTGTTTCAACCCCAATGAAGTGCGACTGATCAAGCACTAGGCAACTGGCTATCCCTAGCTCAGTCACTGGCATTCACCAATACACAATGATCGTAGTGTGGTTAATTGCCACACACTCTCTAAATCATCCCTGAAACTAGAGAGAGGTATTCACATCGATTGGCCAGGCAAGCATAAAATAGAAATAAGCACAACAATTAACCAAGATGCAATAATTAATATATTACTAAAGATGAAGAACAACAATTACATGCTCCCTAACCAACGCCTAAAGCTACTTAGTTCATAATAAACACGGAAACATGAATTACAATCTGAGTAGGCATGTCCATAATCACAAGATAATAAAGAAAATAATAATCTCCTTAATCAGCTTGCAGATGATGGTGTTCTTGGTAATCTCCAATCTCTCTATACTACTCGGCTTCCAAGGAAAGTTGGAATGGTTTTGACTTGGACGGCTACTTCCTTTTATAGAAGGATAGGAGGCTTGAGTTAGGTCAACTTGGACACGTGTAGGGCTCTCCTTGCTCCTTTATCCCGAAAATAACTCAACAGAAGTCGGTTCATGAAGTTGGCTAATGAGCTGTGATGTGGCAGTTTTGTTCCCAGTTTTGCTGCAACACAGAATTTGCTTCTTCAAGTAGCCCAGCAGCATAATCTGCAGAAAGTAATTCCCAAGGCTTCCATTCTTCCAAATGGGTTAAAACATATAATATATATCTAAAACCAACCCTATTAAGCACAAAAGACACACAAATCCTTATATAAATGAGGCCTAAATAACTACCTTTTGGGCAGTTATCACTCCCCCTTGGGTGAATCGTCTGGTTAGCCTCGACAGAGGAGAAGGAAACAGTGCCGAAGACAGTGGGTTTTAGTTCGTGTTTTGCCCCTGGTGTTTTTCTTTCTTTTTGTCGTTTTGTATCCCATTTCTTTATGTTAAAAAAAACCGTGAGAAAAAAAAAGAAGAAGTTTTTAAAATAAGTCAAAGAGAGAGAGAGGGTTGATTTCACGCCTGCCCCCTAATTCAAGCGACAAGTGGGCTATTTAAAAAAAAAAAGAAAACCCACGATTTTTCCCCCTCTCTCAGCGTCTCTCTCTTTCTCTATCTCGCAACTCTCTCAGACGTGTGCGCCGTCTCGAGCTTTGTTGTCCTTGCGCCCCTCCACTTGTGCCATCACCGTCGTTGAGAGTTGTCTTCGCCGCCGTTCATCGCGTCACCGCCATCGCGTGCTGGTCGGTAATCTCTCTCTTGGCTCAATCTCTTTCTATCTCTAACTCTCATTTTTTCTCTCTCTCTCTACATTTTCCCTCTCTCACTCACGCTCTCCCTCTCCTAGCAGCCATAGTCGGCGCCTCCCTTCCGCCGACAACCAGCCCGCGTCGCCGCTGTTCCGACCCACGCGCGTCGCCGTCGCTGGTTGTACCGCCCAGATCTGCCACGAATCACCGCCGCCGTCAAGTGTTGGTTGCAGCAACCATAGTCACGCATTTGGTGTCATTTGGGGTAAGTCTCAGTGAGTTTTCATGTTTGATTTGAGTTTTTTCAACAACTTTCTTAAGAATAGAAATTAACCCATAGATCTTTCCCAAATCAATTCTAGTTTATTGTGTGTTTCTGTCATTCAAGTCGAGTATTGACCACCCAAGTTGCTGCCAAGCAAAAAAAAAAGAAATTATTTGGTTGGGTGAGTTTTATTTATTCATTTAAGTCTCCGTTGGTGTTCATTTTGATATTTGGAGTTGACCCACTATTAATTGAGCATTTTAGCATTACCCACTATTTTTTCCAGCATTGAGATTGCAAGATTAAATGATTTTAAGTATTGTCCAGCAGTTGTTTAGGCTTTTTCGGGTGAGTATTCAAGGGTAAAGACCTCCCTTAAGCATGTTTGAGTTTAATTGAATTATTGGACAAAAATTTCTAATCTTGGAAAAGCTTTTATGTGTAGTTGTTGGCCATTCTTGGCTAAGGATTTAGAAAATCATTGGAGTAAGAATTTTGAGTAAAAATTCTTGGGCGATATTGTGAAAGTGGTTTCCCTATCAGAATGTTGGGAAATTTAAATGTTTATCTGTTATAGTACTTGTGAAATTGTTGGGTGTGACATGCTCTGAATATGACGAATGTATTGGAAATTGTATGTGTGTTCTTGTATGGTGATTGTTGAATATGTAAGTTAGAAATTGTAGGGTTGTGAAAAGAGAGTTATTTGATTGAAATGTGAATTTGTTTGAAATGCGAATTGTCATATGTTACATTATCATAAAGTTAGTTAGGGGACCTCACATGCACATGTATGACTCACATGCACATTATCATAAACTTTATGTTACATTATCATAAAGTTAGTTAGGGGACCTCACATGCACATGTATGACTCACGGTGACGTACGCTCTTAAAAGTTTGTCATTGGAAAACTTGGCGGTATGGCCAAGAGTTTTATTAAAACTTGGCGATAAGGTCAAGATGTAATTTGTATAAATTATCTTAAAACTTGACGATATGACCAAGGAAATGATTTTAGTATTTTATTAAAATTTGGCGGTATGACCATGATGACAGGTGATGATATGGTCACAATAAAGTTTTATATAGTGGCGATAAGGTCACAGTTCAGTTTTGTGGCAATAGGGTTACATTTGGCATTATAGCCAAGAAATAGAGCTATAGTAAATCAAAGTTTAGGTCCCTTCATAAATGATTGTGCTTGCATAACCAACCCTGGTAGAGGGGTTACTTACTGGGTATTTTTAATACTCATTCTTTGTTTATTTTAAATTTTTTTTCAAGGGTATTTAAGGATGTGATAGGCGACTGATCAAGAATACTTGCTGGTGGCGTCATGGTGGACGATGTCAGCACAATTCTTACTTCCGCATAATAGTTTCTTTACTTGAGTTTCCTGTGTAATTACTCAAAGATTTAATTTATTTGTTGCATTGAGCTTTCCAAATGTTTTGTGTTTTGCAAAGTCTTCTTTGGATCCCAAATAAATAATTTACTAAATTTTTTTTAATGCATTCTAGGCTTCAAGAATAATTTAACTTCATAGTAGATTGAATCATTCATGCATGTAGTAACGTCCCTAGTCAGTCTTTACGTTTTAGGGCGTTACACCCATTCTCTCCAACTATCAAAAGTGATATTTTTCTACCCTTCATTCACATAGTTTTTTAAGTCAAATTAAAATTTATTATATTATATTTGGTAAATTTATTTTTTAACAATAACTCTTATTTTCTTGCTTTTATAGTTTCTCTAATCTTGAAAGCTCAAGACATATATGATACATTTAATTTGTTGAAGTTGAATGATGATGTTTTTAAGTCTAAATTTACAATGAAAGTATGTATCAAATATATATCCTAAATCGTAAATTTTGAAGGATACAATTCTATTTGATGAAGTGAAATGATGGTGGCCAACATGAAATAGAACAACCACGAGGTCAAAAGATCCGAATCCCCCACTTGCAGCATGTTGTTGTACTAAAAAGAAAGTTAAATGATAGTGTTTTTGTTGAGCAACTATCAAGTGAGATAAATCTATTTCAAGAATGTTTGTATATATTAAATGTTGATTTTTTATGTTACCACTATATTTTTTAAAAAAATTATAATTACCATATTATTATGTTTTTTTTATCGAGCTGTTTTCTTTTTAAATTATAATTATTATGTTTTTTTTCTATTTAAAATGTTTTCACATACTTTAATTTTAATTTGGTAACTCAATGTCTTCTAAACTTAAATTCTATGAGAAATTTTGCACGTTTATTAAATTATTTTCTCTTATTTTTAATAGCAATAATTAAAATGTGTTATCATAATTATTCATTAAAAAAATCATATTTGAGGCATTAAATAGTAGACAAAAATATTTTTAGTCCAAAATAAAACATTCAATCCTTTTTTATTTTGGTTTTTTTTGTTTTTGGTGAGTTCATTAGATTTTTTTGTTTAAGGAAAACTCCTATACTAGCGTAGAATTTATAATTTACAATTTATAAACTTCTATTTTATTGAAAAGTTTTTAACAATTGTTTTTATCTACAATCATTTTTTTTATAAAAAAAAAAAGAGGTATAAATTATGTGAAATGAAAATGTATAAAAATTAATTTTAATAATTAATAAACGTATATATTGCCTGATATTATATTAATATTTTGTAAAACCCCGAATAAATAAAAAAATAAAAAAAATAAGGAAGAAAATGGGTTTTCTTTTACCCGGTCAACAGGGAGAAAGGGGGAATTTTTCCCCCTAAAACTTTTGGTCAAAGTCTTAAAAGAAAAAACAAAAAGAAAAAGACTTTTCTCTCTCCCTAATATTTCCCCCTCTCTCACGCACCCACACTCTCTCTAGTGTATCAACCGCGGCCGCCCTCCTTCGTCGCCTCTCGCCGCACGTCCTCGTCGTCATTCTCCGCAAGCCGTCGTCGTCTTCTTTACAGTCGCCGTTGTCAATAGTCTCTCTCTCTTTCTCTCGTCCCTCACCCTCAGTCTCACTCTCTCTTTCTCCCTCTCCCATCTGTAGAGTCGCCGTCGTGCATCGAAGATCGCCACCGTCGCCCAAAACGACGTGCCGCTGTCAACCGCAAGCCTCCAGCGAGTTTCTCTCTCTATCTCTCTTGTCTCTTTCTCCCTCAGACTCACTCTCTCTCTACTGTAGATCTCGCCGCCGCTCCTTTCCTCTGGTCACTATCGCGAACCACCGTTGCGTCTTTGATCTGTCGCTCTGTTGTTGCCTAGATCCATCGCTAAAGTCGCGTCGCCGCTATCGCTGTTTTTAGCCAACCACCACGAGCGTCGTCGTCGCCCGCTCAGATCTATACACTGCTGCCACTCAGATCTGTTAGTCGCCGCCATTCAGATCTGTTTGCCGCTGCCGAAATTTCCAGCCTAGTTTTCTGAAGGATTGATTGGGTAAGGTTCAAGTAGCCCTAAGCTTCTGTGTCGTTGTTTTGGCAGTACTATATTAGGACCTAAAGTTTTTATTAAATTGTTAGGGGTTATTGGTGGCTAGGAAAAACCTGTGGGCCAAGTTGTGTTATTCTGTACTGAATTAGTAAGGTAAGTAACTTACTGCTTTGGACTATAATTGTATATTAGATTGGTCAGTTGAGTTTTCAGCTTATGAATTGTTACTTGTTTGGTTGGGCTGAATTGATTGATAATAAAATAATTTGTATGTTGTATAATTTTGCAAGAATGAGTACAATTGTAAGTAAATAATAGTACCATGATATAGTAGGACCTAGTTTATGTGAATGCATTGTTATTGCATACTATGGGAGGCTGGTAGTGAATGTTGGTTGTTGGAAGACGGTGGTGTTTCTGCTTGGTATTTGGATGCTAGCCATGATCTTTGCTTTTGCGTATGCTTGAATTGTTGGGTTTTATGCCCTAAAACTCGTAGATAGTGAATGTAACGGTTGGCCGAATATTAATGAAATAATATTGACATATTTTTTCATTAAGTGTTGTTAGTTATATTATGTTTGTCATTGCCTAAGTAACTCTAATCCAATAAACTAGACATCCTAGGTTGTAGTATGAGTCTTGAACTGTATGTGGAGACATATGGGGATCACTGTTCAAGATAAAGCCTAAAGGGTCTATAGTATAGGGATAAGACTAGGTGCCTTATCCTGGTGACACTATGGATACGGCCCACTTTGTATTTGATACAAATGCCATGATCCAACGTGTTCGTGTAGGAGACATGCGAATGGGGATATCCTATGCAATGAGTTTGCATAAGACCGGACCGCAAAATAGTAACCGCTGGTTATAACACCGTTAACTAGTTAGGTTTCTATTTCACTAGGACGACCTAGACAACTAAGTCTTAATCCTAAGTTGATTATGGACTCCTGCTCATGAGGGATTGTCCTTTGATTTGTATGGGTGAGAGTGGCCAATACGCCAACTCAATAAGCCTATCATTTTGGGGACAAGATCGAATGGGGAGCTGGGAACATAATCACAAAAGATGGAATTCACTTCTTCCCGACTTTAGGAAAGTAGATGAGTATTCCCTTAAGTGGTGTCTCCGAGTCTTGAACAAAGGGTCCTACCCTCTCAATGGCACGAGAGGGTTTTCTGTTTGATGGTTGGACCATAAACAGGTTGTTCATTAGAGGAGAACTGATATTTAAGGACATAGAAGTAACCTAGGGGTAAAACGGTAATTTGATCCATCTGGTGTTACGGACACTCGTGAAGGACTAACTTTTTGTTATTGGTCTATATCCATGGACACAAAAATATGTCTGCAGTGAGAAGAGTGCAACTGTGAGTCTATAGTGGAATGTACACACAGTTAACGAATAATGATTAATTTGGTTAATGAGTTTAACCAATTAATCTCATATCGTTGGAGCTTCTGATCTGCAGATCCATTAGGTCCCACTGGTAGCTCGTAAAGTAATTTGAGGCAACTAAGTAATAAATGTAAATTGAAAGTGTTTAATTTACTAAGGGAAACAATATAATGTATGTCGATACATTATTATGAGAGAAATAAATATTTTAAGAAATTCAAATATTAATGTGAATTTGATTCATATTAGATTTATAGGATATAATAGAATTTTAAAGAGTTCAAATATGAATTAATTAATTTAAGGCCTAAAATTAAATTGGGCAATTAATTAATTCAAGGCCGAAAAATTAAATATATGATATTTGATTGGTGATTAATTAATTAAAGAATTAATTAATTGGAAATTAATCAATTATGGAAATGATTAATCACTTCTGGAAGTAATTAATCATATATGGAAATGATTTAATCACTTGTGGAAGTAATTAATCATTTATGGAAATGATTTAGTCACTTGTGGAAGTAATTAATCATTTATGGAAAAGATTAATCAATTTTGGAATTGATTGGTCAAGGAATTGATTAATTGTAGAAAAGATTAAATCCGTTATAGAAATAATTGATTTTATGTGAATATTTTATTCATGGTCTTTCTCCTATAAATAGAACACTAGACCTAAAGGTTTGGGTGCCCCAAGACTCTTAGATTCACAATACAAGACTATTGTATTCTCTCAAGCCTCCCTCTTAGAGAAAGACTCCCACCAATCCATTGCCTCCTAGACTTAGAGATATATTGGTGTAACCTCAGTGGTATTGTGTTTTTGGAGAAGAAAAATTCCAGCGAAAGTTCCTTGGAGTTGCTGTGTTTTCTACATAAGAACGAGGTTGGCGAGAATCGGCCAAAATCACAACGAAGGTTTGTACCGATTCTTTCTCTCTCTTTTGAAAAGCATGAAAGTAAAAATAGTTTTATTGTTCTTGTTTTTCAGCATGTTTATAATAAGTTTACAGCACTTTAATGCTTGATTAAAGTAACGTTTTGCCTTTTCGTACAGGTATTTTAATGTTAATTAATATACGGCGTCAGATTCTCTCGATGAGCTTCCGCTGCGCTGGGGCTTTCATCCCTACATTAATGAGATGAGTTGTGATGTGGCGTGTTGGGTTCCTAGAGTGAGTAAAAATGTGGTATAAAAAACCTCTAGAATTCCTGTGCAAGTATACACAGTCTGCAGCAAGTAATATTATCAATCCGAGTCCTGAATTAGCTTCCACTTTATCTATTTTGTGTAACTTTCTAATGGTTTCAAAGATGGAAAAAATGATTTAGTTTTATAAGAATTATGCTGAAGCAAAATAAATGACAGAACAAAGAATAAACAAATAGGTAGACAGATTAAAGACAGACGTTGGTTCGGCTTAGTAATTGTTTTAAGGGTAAAATACCTTTTTAGTCCCCCATGTTTTGGATCAGTTTCTAATAGGTCCCTAGGTTTCAAAATCGGGCAATCAAGTCCCCACTATTTCGAAAATAGTTCTATTGAGTCCTTGGTCCGTTAATTACTTAACGGAAGATGATGTGGCACCGTTAAAAATAAAAATAATAATTTTTTAATTACAATAATAATTAAAAAAAGAAAAAAAAAATTTCTCCTATTCTCTTTCCTTCACCCAATTCCTCTCGCTCTTCCCTCCCTTTCCATTTCCTTTCTCTTCTCACAGATTACCATCACCGCCAATGCCGATCATCATCTTCTTCTCGTCAACGACGGTCCAACACCTCCTCCTCCTCATCTACTTCTTCTTCTTTGAACCCAAACCCACCCAACCCCTTCCTCATCTTCATCAAAACAAAAACCCACCCAACACAAGTGGGTTTCTTTGGCTTCTCTCTCTTGCTGTGAGTTGAAATAGTGGATTTTTTGTTCAATCGAAGCCCTTTGTGGTTGTGGCTATGGCGTCGAGTCGAAGAAAGGGTGCCAATAAAGCCGTGTTGGATGCTGCCTCGCACTGGAAGGAAGGGGTTTTCTTCGTGGTTGTGGGTTTTTTTGTTCTTTTGTCGTTGTGGATTTCTTTGAAAGAAGGGGGTGGGTTGTGGGTTTGTTTTTTATGAAGAAGAAAATGAAGAGGTGGGTTTGTTGTGGGTTTGTGCTTGAAGAAGAAGAAGAAAAGGAAGGGGGTGGGTTTGTTTCTGAAGAAAAGAAGGAAAATGAAGGGGATGGGTTTGCTGTGGGTTTCTTTTTTAAGAAGAAGAAAAGGAAGAGAGTGGGTTTGTTGTGGGTTTGCTTTGGAAGAAGAAGAAGAAAGGGAAGGGGGTGGGTTCAATGATTTTGAAGAAGAAGAAAAGGGAGGAGGTGGTGGCGTCAACGGTCATCGACGGGAAGGGGAAGGGTGGACGGGAAAGGGAAGCGAAAGGGGAAGGGGAAGAGGAAGGGAAAGGAGAGGGGGAATTGATTGGGGGAGGAGAGAGAAGTGAAAGATTTTTTTTTGGTTAATTTTAATTATAATTATTTAATTAAAAAATAATTATTTTTATTTTTAACGATGCCACGTCATCTTCCGTTAAGTAATTAACGGTCCAAGGACTCAATAGAACTATTTCCAAAACCGTAGGGACTTGATTGTCCGATTTTGAAACCTAGGGACCTATTAGAAACTAATCCGAAACATGAGGGACCAAAAAGGTATTTTACCCTTGTTTTAAAAGATGCTCTAGCAATATTATTGATCATGCAACTCTTGCAGTATTATTAGCGGATTCCTCCCGGAACTCCGAATCTTTTGGAATGTGTTTCAATCCCAATGAAGTGCGACCGATCAAGCACTAGGCAACTGGCTATCCCTAGCTCAGTCACGGGCGTTCACCAATACACAATGATCGTAGTGTGGATAATTGTCACACACTCTCTAAATCATCCCTGAAACTAGAGAGAGGTATTCACACCGGCTGGCCAGGCGGGCATAAAATGGAAGTAGGCACAACAATTAACCAAGATGCAATAATCAATATATTACTAAAGTTTAAGCACGACAACTACATATTCGTAACCAGCACCTAAAGCTACTTAGTTCATAATAAACATGGAAACATGAATTACAATCTGAGTAGGCATGTCCATAGTCACAAGATAATAAAGAAAATAATAATCTCCTCAACCAGCTTGTGAACAATGGTGTTCTTGGTAATCTCTAATCTCTCTATACTACTCGGCTTCCAAGGAAAGTTGGAATTGTTTTGACTTGGACAGCTACTTCCTTTTATAGAAGGATAGGAGGCTTGAATTAGGTCAACTTGGACACGTGTAGGGCTCTCCTTGCTCCTTTATCCCGAAAATAACTCAATAGAAGTCGGTTCATGTAGTTGGCTAACGAGCTGTGATGTGGCAGTTCTACTCCCAGTTTTGTTGCAGCACAGAATTTGCTTCCTCAAGTCGCCCAGCAGCATAATCTGCACAAAGTAATTTCCAAGGCTTCCATTCTTCCAAATGGGTTAAAACATATAATATATATCTAAAACCAAGCCTATTAAGCACAAAAGACACACAAATCCCTATATAAATAAGGCCTAATTAACTACCTTTTGGCCAGTTATCACATCCCAAACTTGAGCTATTGCGCATCTCGAGCAATACTAACCAACCTTCCTTCAAGAATTCAAAACATCAGACAGAGAATAGCTTAATCAAACTAGACAGTCCAACACTACCTTAGACCTTTACCTGAGCACTCTGCAAAACCAAGCTCTGTTGCAGCAAACTGATACCTCTGGCGTGGACAAATAATCACCACTTTTAACTCAATTCTAAGAACTTACCACAGTCTAGCTCTATTATCAAACATCTTAAAATATATTTTCAAGGGGTTTATATTTTTGTTTTTCAGACTTTAAGCAACCTTACAGTCATAAGTTCTTAAGCATGGGATGACCCACTTTATGGTGCAGTATACCCTTGCCTTAAGATCATCACCACTAGGCTCAATACTCATTATAAAGCTAAAAAATCCTTAGTTATTCCATCTCTTGCCCCTCAGAATGGGGACATTTTATGATGAAGCTCACCTAAGTTCTGGGAGACAGAAAAACTGATGGATCATCATTCATCCTTCAAAACTTTTGCTCCATGAATTTTCTCAGCAAAATTTTCAACAATCATTTTTTTCAGCAAATAATAATTCTCATTTTTTCATATTTCATAGGTCATCTTTTGACGCGAAGACAAACTGTGGGTATCACAAATGTCCCCGGTTACTCAACAACCTAACAAATTTTAAATGAAGGAGAGAAATGCTCGAGCAAAACAATTGGAGTAGCAAAAAGTCCCCCAAACTTGAATTATTCATTGTCCCTAATGAATCATTAATTAAGCAATTTTACCCCCAAACTTAAATTTTTCTATCTGAATTTTTAAACTAAACGTGGGACTAGAACTAAGCTTAAAGTGGATCATATAAGTCAACACTACCTCCAAAATCTTCTTTGTCGCAGCAACAGTCCAGGCTAGAAGAAATGCTCAAGTAAAAGGTTTCTGGAGATCAGAATACCTTGATCTAATTAAGCGTAATCAGTCCAAGCTTCAAAAATTCAGAAGAAAATAGTTAAGTTAGAGTTAGTCAGTGCTCATGGAATGAAAACATTTAGAAATTTCATTAAAAACATAGGAAAATAAAGTACATAGCCGAGATATATTTTTTAAAGCAGAAAAATTAAAAAGAAACAAGCAAACGGGGTCAGATATGCGCGAGCAAACAAAATTTTAGGAACAAAAGTAATGCTCGCTGAAGATCATCTCATCCATCAATCTTCCTGACCCTGCTCTTCATCATCATTCTCTTCTCCTCTTTCAGTAGGTGGGGGCGGAATCCAAGGGTTCAACAGATCGTCAGGGAATATGGGAAGGGCTAGGTATGGTTTTGAAAAATTTTCTTGCAGCGCCCTCTTTAAGCCGGCATCCCGATTCTTAACGTAGTTCCAGAAGGTTAAAGTTTGCCTTTCAGCAAACTCCTGCCTACTGGCCGAAAGTGCCAGTTGTTCTAGAATCGTGTTAATGTCGTAGATAAGCCCACCTTGACGTACCTCCTGCATGCGCAGGAGCCGTGCCAAATTGGACGTGTCGATGATCCCTTTGTCAAACAGAATCACATCTCCCTCATCCACTGGAACCCCTGCTTTTCTGCAAAGCATTGTAATTGTATTTGGGAAGAACAGCTTCCCCACCTTTTTTTTCCAGCAACCAGAAATTTCACTCGCAATGATCCTTCCTACGTTAATACTGAGAGACCGCAAGATGGCAAAAGCTAGGAGAATCCGTTCCTTGGAGATTGTCGAGTCATGTGTTGTTGGAAGCATCCTCTGTCTAATAAATCTCATCCACATATTCGCTTCCCTTTTAAAATAAGTCGACTGGAATGTCCTCTTCTGAGTTTTGGATAACTGCCACTGTGCCCCTTCAATTCCTACCTCCCGCACAACATCACTTAGTTGCTCATCAGATGGCGCCACAACCATCTCATTATATGCAGCATGGGGGAAGTTCTGAAGATTATACAGTGCGTTGATAGCACTCGGACTCCAATCTACCTTGACTCCTCGGACAATTACCTGGAAACCATCCTCTTTATCAATGTTGGCATAGAATTCACGCACCACCTGTGCGTTTACAGACTCCAGCTTCGCACAAAACAGCTCCCAGTCGTGGTTTGCAATATCGGTCCTCAGAAACTGTGGAAGATCACCGCTGAAACCGCGCTTAAACAAGAAATCTCATTTCAGAAGCTCAGTGTATTTTGCTCTGGAAAAATTATTGGCGAAGTGATCAAATGGTAACTGTTGTTCTTCTATTTCATCGTGTTCCTTCGATGCTTCAACAATGTTTTTGCCCTTTTCCGCCCTTCGCTTGAGCAACTGTTCCTCCTTAGCCTTCTTCTCTGCTTCTTCTCGCACTTTTTCCTCAGCCTCTTTTTTCTCTCGTTCCTCTCGCTCTGCCTTCTCTCTCTCGGAATCTGACGATGGAGGCAATGGGGTATCAGTCCTGATCAACGAAACGCGCCTAGCCTTCCGCTTAATGCGGCGACGTTTCGGAGGTTCAGGCATGATAACCTCAATACGAGCCTCCTGAACTGGTTCTCTTTCAATCTCAGCCTCTGCCTGTACATCCTCACGTTGTTTCTCCTGAATTTCCTCTCGAATTCTTCTGTAGCCGTCATTCCCTGCTCATCCTCTTCTGGATTCTGTTTATCAGATTCTTTCGGGTCTCCTCCTTCTATTGCAATAGCCTCATCCTCTGTTGCCTTTTCTTGTTCTTCAGCCCACTGTTGTCGTCTTCTTCTTTTAGCTTCTTTCTCCTCCGGTGTTCTTTTCTTCTTGGTTTTTACTTTCTGAGCTTCGGGGGTAACGAATATCTCTTCCTCCTCACTCTCCCTCTCTTTTCTAGCTCTCGTTTTTGCCATTGAAGGTGCAAGGGGTTTGACAGAGAATACAAAGAAAGAAAGAAGAAGAATGCACGCAACAAAGATTCGAATCAAGAAGATGAAGTAAACTTAACTATCAGAGGCTGCTAATAAATATGGCTTCAGCAAATTGAAATCCCAACCGAAAAGATTTGCTCTTCTTAAATTATCTTACCGATTAATTTTAATTGCATGAAAATTCGAAATTTCAAACCATCAACGGTAATTTATGTATCTCAATCGCCCATGGTAATTCACGATGTGCTGTCCACCATCAAAGCCCTTAGATGATTGTTGTGTGACACGTGGCCTCATCAGATGACTCATGCAAATTTTACTTGCAAAAATTCAAAGAAAAATCCCAACGATAAAAATAATAATTACTCTGACAAACCCTTCCTATTCGGACGATTTGCTCCAGCCATAACTTTTGCTGCAACAACCTGCTGAATCCTGAAGAATCTCTGATACGGAATTCAAATTTCGAAGTGGGAAAATCATATCTTTTAAATTTAAATTTAATTTTAACCGACTAAATCAAATTTTATCTTTTTCAAGAGAAGCCAAATAAATTAGAGAGAATCTTTATTAATTTAAACAGAATTCAAATAATAAAATCTAATAAAATCTAATTAACGAAAAGATAATCCACAGATAATCCAAATAAATAACCCGAAAATCAAATCAAATTCAAAACAAAATATATAAAATCTAAACTACCAAATAATAAAAATACTTAAAGATAAAATCTAATAAATCATGCAAAATTAAATCTAACCTATCGAAATTAAAAACAAATAAGGGAAAAATAAAATCAATACAAACACTGGGAGCTCAAAATTTTGCTCTTGTAAAATGCTCCCGCAAACATCTTGCTCTTGCAATCATCAATCAATCTCAGGGAAGAATGTTTCGTCTGAAACTCCTCACCCCAATAATGCTTCACACGCTGTCCATTCACCTTGAACACTCTCCCATCTTTCTCATCCTGCAAAGTAATTGCTCCATGGGGAAAAACCTCCATCACAATAAACGGTCCTGACCATTTAGATTTTAGCTTCCCAGGAAATAATTTTAATCTAGAATTATAAAGCAAGACTTTTTGACCTTTGACAAACTCTTTAGATTTAATTTTCTTGTCATGCCACAGCTTAGTCTTTTCTTTATACATTTTCGCATTCTCATAAGAAAATTGGCGAAATTCCTCTAATTCATTAAGCTGCAGCATTCTTATTGCTCCTGCACGACTCAGATCAAAATTCAATTTTTTCAAAGCCCAAAATGTTTTATGCTCAAGCTCTAGTGGTAAATGGAAAGCTTTCCCATATACTAACCTATAGGGAGACATACCTAGAGGAGTCTTATAAGTTGTCCTATAAGCCCAAAGACCCTCATCCAACCTAAAAGACCAATCCTTCCTAGATGGATGGACTACTTTCTCTAGAATAGCTTTAATTTCCCTATTACTAATTTCAGCTTGACCATTTGCTTGTGGGTGATAAGGGGTAGCTATCCTATGCTTAATCTCATACTTAGCTAATAGCGTAGTTAAGATATTATTAACAAAATGTGTACCCTCGTCACTCACTAGAGCCCTAGGTGTCCCAAACCGCGCAAAGATGTGCGATTGAAGAAACCTTGCAACTGTCTTGGCATCACTCTGATGGCATGCAATGGCCTCCACCCATTTGGACACATAATCAACTGCCAATAAGATAAAAACATTGCCATTAGAAGGGGGAAATGGCCCCATAAAATCAATACACCATACATCAAATAATTCAACTTCTAAAACATAAGTAAGAGGCATTTCATCTCTAGGCCCTAAATTTCCTCTCCTTTGGCAAGCATCACATTGCTTGTAAAACCAGTGGGCATCGTTGAATAAGGTAGGCCAAAAAAATCCACAATGTAAAATCCTCATAGTTGTCCTCTGACCGCTGAAATGACCTCCATAGGGTGAAGAGTGACATTGCTCCAGGATTTCCTTTGCTTCAGCACCTGAAACACATCTATGAATAATACCGTTAGAGCATTGCTTATACATAAATGGCTCATCCCAATAGAAAAACTTCGCATCATGCTTAAATTTTTTCTTCTACCTCCAATCCATGTCAATAGGAGTGACTCCCTTTACCAAAAAGTTGGCAATATCAGCATACCAAGGGACATCCCTGACTACCTTTACCTCAACAGCAAAAAGTTGTTCATCTGGAAAAGAATCTGAAATGGCAGATTGCTCCAGCAAAGATGATGATGGATCAAGACGAGATAAATGATCTGCAATGACATTTTCTGATCCCTTCTTGTCTTTTATCTCCAAGTCGAACTCCTGCAATAATAAAACCCAACGAATTAGTCTAGGCTTTGCATCTTTTTTAGCCATTAAATACCTTATTGCTGCATAATCCGTGAACACCATGACTTTGGATCCAACCAAATATGTCCGGAATTTCTCAAAAGCAAACACTACAGCTAACAACTCCTTTTCAGTAGTTGTGTAGTTGACTTGTGCCTCATTTAAAACACTGCTTGCATAATATATAGGATGGATAAATTTGCCCTGCTTTTGCCCCAGCATAGCACCTACCGCAGCATCACTCGCATCACACATTATCTAAAATGGTAAATTCCAATTAGGTGCACAAAAATTGGGTGCTGAGATTAAAGCAACCTTTAAAGTCTCAAAAGCCTTCCTACAATCTGCATTAAAGTCAAAAATATGATCAGTACACAATAAGTTACAAAGAGGTTTACTGATTTAGGAAAAATCCTTTATGAACCTCCTATAAAATCCAGCATGTCCTAAAAAACTATGAATTCCCTTTACTGAATTCGGTGGTTCTAATCTTTCAATCACCTCTATTTTTGCTCTATCAACTTCTAGACCATTCTTAGAAATCCTATGACCTAACAATATGCCTTCCTTCACCATGAAGTGGCATTTTTCCCAATTAAGAACTAGATGGGTATCCTCACACCTCTTTAACACCTAACCTAAATTATCTAAACAACTCTGAAAAGACCCTCCAAACACTGAAAAATCGTCCATGAATACCTCAACAGTGGACTCAATCATATCAGAAAAAATTGCTAGCATACACCGCTGAAATGTTGCTTGAGCATTGCAAAGGCCAAAAGGCATTCGCCTAAAAGCAAACGTCCCATACGGGCAGGTGAAAGTTGTTTTTTCCTGATCCTCAGGAGCAATAGTAATCTAGTTATACCCAGAGTAACCATCTAAGAAACAGTAGTAGGCCTGACCAGCCAATCTATCCAACATCTGGTCAATAAATGGTAGAGGGAAATGGTCCTTACGGGTAGCTTTATTAAGCCTCATGTAGTCCATGCAAACCCTCCAGCCAGTTACTGTCCTGGTTGGAATCAACTCATTGTCTTTATTGCTCACCACAGTGACACCTCCTTTCTTAGGAACACATTGGACAGGGCTTACCCAATTGCTATCGGTAATTGGATAAATGATCCCAGCATCCAACCATTTAATCACCTCCTTTTTAACAACTTCTTTCATTGCAGGGTTAAGCCTTCTTTGTTACTCAATACTCCTAAAGGATCCCTCCTCTAGAGTGATTTTGTGCATACAAAAAGATGGGCTAATTCCCTGAATGTCAGCCAATGTCCAACCTATAGCCTTGCGGTATTGCTGCAGCAATTTTATTAAGGCTTCTTCATGCTCTGGCATTAAATCTGATGCAACAATAATGGGTAACGTCTCACCTTCCCCAAGATACACATACTTTAGATGATCCAGCAAGGGCGTCAAATCTAAAGTAGGTGCCTCAATCAGGGATGGCTTAATTGGAGGAGCCTTCCTTTGATCTAAATCTAAAGACTCAAAAACATCCTCACACCTAAACAACTCTTTTTCATTTTTTTCTTTCTAAAGAACAAACTTCAAAATCCTCTACACTAACCGCTCCATGCTTTTCCGAATGCTTACTAGCCGAATCTTGTATTGCTGTCTCAATAATTGTGCTCTCCAGAATTCTAATGAAGGAGCAATCCTCCATTTCGTCTGGATATTTCATGGGTTTGAACACATTATTAAATTTCACTTCCTCATTACAAACTCTCATTGTTAATTCCCCTTTTTGAACATCTATTAACGCCCTACCAATAGCAAAAAAGGGACGACCTAAAATAATTGGGACATCTTTATCAGCCTCATAGTCTAAAATAATAAAATCAACTGGATATATGAATTTATCCAATTTTACTAAGACATCCTCAATTTTACCCTCTGGATATGCGATAGACCTATCAGCTAATTGGAGTGTGACTGTGGTAGGCCTAGCTTCACCAATGCCAAGCTTCTGATAGACTGAAAGAGGCATGAGGTTAATGCTTGCACCTAAATCACAGAGTGCTCTACCTAACTCTTTTCCACCTATAGACACAGGTATAGTAAATGACCCTAGATCCTTAGCCTTGGGTGGTAGCCCATTCTTAAGAATAGCACTACACTCCTAAGTAAGAGATACAGTTTCATCCTCACCTAACCTCTTCTTTTTAGTTAAAATATCCTTAAGAAATTTAGCATAATTAGGCATTTGCTCAATAGCTTCTACTAAATGGATATTTATGTGCAATTGCTTAAGAATCTCTAAAAACTTTTTAAATTGACCATCCTGACTCTTAGGCTTTTGCCTTTATGGAAAAGGTAGAGGTGGTACATAAGGTGGGGGCGGCACATAAGGTGGTTCCACATCTGTAACAGAACCAGATGCTCCAACATTTTTATTGCTACCTCCAGCACCCTGACCAGACTCCAACTCTTTCTCAACGACAACATTTTTATCACTATTTCTATTTATATCCTGGGTCTTACTAGGCTCATTTTTTTCTTCTAATGGCTTACCACTCCTAAGAGTTACTGCCTTTACCTGCTCCTTACCTTCCCTTCGAGGTTGTTCAGTATCCGAGGGAAGTTTCCCTTGAGGCCTTGCTTTCAGCTCATTAGCTAGCTGACCCACTTGCAATTCCAGGGCTCTCATCGAAGCTTGATTACTTTGAATTGTGGCATCTGTACGAGCCATAAACTCTTTCATCATCGCCTCGAGAGAACTTCCCGAATTTTTTTGGGGCAAAGCCTGTTTATTTTGCTGAGGCAATACCTGCGCTTTAGCAAATCCTGGTTGGTTCACCTTTTGTTGTGCTTGCGCACTGCTTCCTTGTCCTCCCCATGCGAAGTTGGGGTGGTTGCGCCAACCTTGATTATAAAAGTTAGAATAAAGGTTATTCCTCTGATTACCTACAAAAAACACAGAAGCTGGATTGCTGGGGCAAAACTCGTAGTTATGATTTTCACCACAATAGCACATGCTTCTTCTGCGACTTGGTTCACCACTGCAGCAGGCTCCATAGCCGGTGGCTGCTGATGACTAATCACTGTCACATTCTTAAGAGCATTACCAATCATAGCAAGATCAGCCCTAATGGTGGTCACACCATCAACCTCTAATACACTCTTAACCTTTTTATTTGTGCTTCTAACATCCGACCACTGACAACTATTAATAGATATTTTTTCTAAAATTTCATAGGCTTCATCAAAAGACTTTGCCAAAAGGGCCCCTCTAGCTGAAGCATCAACCATACCTTGGGTTACTCCATTTAAACCATTGTAAAATGTTTCCATTTGAATACAATGAGGTAAACCATGGTAGGGACACTTTCGCAAAAGCTCCTTAAACCTTTCCCAAGCCTCACTAAAAGTCTCATCCTCAAGTTGCCTAAACCCTACTATTTCACTCCTTAATTTAGCATTTCTATTAGGTGGGAAATATTTACTCAAAAAATTTTCAGCTAACTCATCCCATGTCCTAATTGATCCTGGAGCAAAAGAATTTAACCACGCATTTGCTCCATCTCTAAGAGAATACGGGAACAAAGTTAATCTCAAGGCATCTCTAGGCACTCCTTGAATTACAAAAGAATCGCTAACTCCTAGAAAAGACTTAAGATGTAAATGAGGGTCTTCAGATGACAAACCATGGAATTGACCCACGGTTTGCAACATTTGAAACATTACCGGTTTCATTTCAAAATTCGTCGCTTGAATTTGGGGACGTGCAATCCCTGGATTCAACTCATTAAACATTGGGACAACATACGCTCGAATGGCTCTGGTCCTATCGTTCGCTATCAAGATAGGATTCTCAGCCTGGTTATTTTGCTGCTCATTTTGTTCAAACAGTGGGTTTTGCTGCAGCAAACGATTCTGGGGGTCTGTTGGACCTTCAGGACCCTCCGGAAGACGCGGCACGTTCTCCATCTGGTTTCTGCGCTGCTCTCTCCTTCTTATCCTGAATGTCCTTTCGATTTCTAGATCAAGTTCAAACCTTACCCCAGGCGGATCGCTCATGCACCAAACTCACACCTGCAAAAACAAAAGAAACAATCAAAAAGTTCTAGCACCAAACCACTAAAACACATACATAAAATAAATCAGATAAAAACTTATTCAAGTTCCCCGGCAACGGCGCCAAAAACTTGTTGGGTTCCTAGAGTGAGTAAAAATGTGGTATAAAAAACCTCTAGAATTCCTGTGCAAGTATACACAGTCTGCAGCAAGTAATATTATCAATCCGAGTCCTGAATTAGCTTCCACTTTATCTATTTTGTGTAACTTTCTAATGGTTTCAAAGATGGAAAAAATGATTTAGTTTTATAAGAATTATGCTGAAGCAAAATAAATGACAGAACAAAGAATAAACACATAGGTAGACAGATTAAAGACAGGCGCTGGTTAGGCTTAGTAATTGTTTTAAAAGATGCTCTAGCAATATTATTGATCATGCAACTCTTGCAGTATTATTAGCGGATTCCTCCCGGAACTCCGAATCTTTTGGAATGTGTTTCAATCCCAATGAAGTGCGACCAATCAAGCACTAGGCAACTGGCTATCCCTAGCTCAGTCACTGGCGTTCACCAATACACAATGATCGTAGTGTGGATAATTGCCACACACTCTCTAAATCATCCCTGAAACTAGAGAGAGGTATTCACACCGGCTGGCTAGGCGGGCATAAAATGGAAGTAGGCACAACAATTAACCAAGATGCAATAATCAATATATTACTAAAGTTTAAGCACGGCAACTACATGTTCCTAACCAACACCTAAAGCTACTTAGTTCATAATAAACATGGAAACATGAATTACAATCTGAGTAGGCATGTCCATAGTCACAAGATAATAAAGAAAATAATAATCTCCTCAACCAGCTTGTGAATAATGGTGTTCTTGGTAATCTCTAATCTCTCTATACTAATCGGCTTCCAAGGAAAGTTGGAATTGTTTTGACTTGGACGGCTACTTCCTTTTATAGAAGGATAGGAGGCTTGAATTAGGTCAACTTGGACACGTGTAGGGCTCTCCTTGCTCCTTTATCCCAAAAATAACTCAACAGAAGTCGGTTCATGAAGTTGGCTAACGAGCTGTGATGTGGTAGTTCTGCTCCCAGTTTTGCTGCAGCATAGAATTTGCTTCCTCAAGTCGCTCAGCAGCATAATCTGCACAAAGTAATTTCCAAGGCTTCCATTCTTCCAAATGGGTTAAAACATATAATATATATCTAAAACCAACTCTATTAAGCACAAAAGACACACAAATCCCTATATAAATGAGGCCTAAATAACTACCTTTTGGCCAGTTATCATGGCGTGAACTTGTTAGATTAGCTTTCAGAAACACTTTAGGAGAAGAAGCTGGTGGGTTAGTTTGCAATTAAGTCATGCTAGGTGCAAAGGGTCCTAATAGGGAAAAGATCGAACTTTTTTTTTTTATCTTAGCAAGGGTCATGGTAATTAATCTCCTAGGATTGAGATGTTTATGGACTGAGATGAGGAGTTAAATGGGCGGAACTCGACTTCGCAAACTAAGTGTCATCTACTAACTGTGGATGTAAAGTTCCAACAAAAACCCATGGATGCTCCACCATTGAGTGGTAGTTAGAGTGTTATGCGCTCTTAGGTGCCTTGATAGGTGAGACTCGACTCCACTGATTGGGTGCCTTCTACCAACAGTAGGAGTTGAGATCTCGCTTGATTCCCACACGTGCACCTCCAGTGAGTTGGCAAACGTATGATAGGAGGATTAATTGACCACGTGACCCATACAACTTGTTGAATGAAATGAAATGACCATTAGGCCCTTAGCTGAATTTACCTCATGTTACCCATGTTGATGTTTGACTAGTGGTATTGTTTCTTACTGAGTATTTGTAAATACTCATTCTTTTCCCTAACATGTAAATGCAGGTAAAGGCAAGGGTATACAGAACGGGTGACGGAACGTTGCTGGATAAGCCATGGAACTGCATAGGATAGACTTTCGCTTTTCATGATTTTGACACACATTCTTCTTTACATTCCGTTATGTGTTGTTTTAAGACTTGTTTCGTTTCTGAAATTTTTATTGAAATGGTTAAAGTTTTATTTGTTTTTGTTTTAACTGGGATCCTAGGCTGAAAAGTCTCGTTGATTTTCTAAGCTAGTTTTACTTTAACGTCGATTTCATCGTTGTTCTATAAAAGTAAGAATGCAATGCATGTGGTAATGGCCCTAGGATTTAGACACGAAATGTAGGGTCATTACATATTTAATCTATATTTTGGAAGTTGTTTTATTAATTATAAGAAAGATACATAATTAGATATATAAACGTGCATCGCACGTGGTTACAAACTAGTTGAAAGAAGGGTATCAAAATAATCCAATTTGTCAATATGTTTTTATACAGAAATCACAATCAGAATTTGTTATTATTACTGTATATGTTGATGATTTGAGTATAATTGAAACTCATGAAGATCTTCTGTTAAGGCAGCCCATTGAATTTAGATTTTTAATTTAGTTTGTTATTCAAAGTTGTTAAGATCTTTTAGTTCAATTTATTACTTAAAGTTGTTAAGATCTTTTTCCATGTAATATGCTGAAGCGGTTCATTTGGTTGCTAAGGAGTTTTTTCCCTCTATCTAGCAGTATATATATCAGCTATGGGTATTTTGTATTCATCTAGCCAAAGTAATACAAATCTGATAGAGGTTTTCTCCTTGGTCATTTCCTCTTTGTTCACTTTTGTTTTATTTATCTTTTGATGGTATCAGAGCTACTGTCCAACGACACTTCGATCTTGTAATATGGATTTTTCAGAGACGAACTCTGAAATTTCAAGTGGAAATCAAGTCACTCAAGCAATTAATCCTGGAAACAAGATCTCGACAGTAAAGCTTGAAGGATTGGAATTCTGTAATTCCGTAAAGCAGAAGCGTGATTGGGACCGATTCGTAATTAATTTTGTTTAATCTAAAATACCAATACATTGGCAATAAACTTAGAACTATTCTAGATTTATATTAAGGCTAAGCATACAAAAATATTAGATCTAAATCTAATTTATATAGTAACAAATTACTTACTCTCATTGACAACTCAGATTAAAATCACCAATTGCTTGTGAATTAATCACGAACTAGTGCGAACACCACCACTATGGCTACACTGATATGACTCTGAGACTTCTAGAGGTAGGAGACTGGTGGGAGTCTAGAGGAAGCCTTGAGGAGAATTCTCTAAGAGTACGAGAATGAATGGGATGCCTTTCACCCCACCCCAGGGGTCCTATTTATAGGTAAAGACCAAGATCTTTTTCCTAATAGGAAAAAGTCTCTAATTTTAATAAATAATTAATTAATTTCCCTAATTAAATATCATATATTTAATCTTAGGGATTTTATTAAAATTAAAATTAATATGAATCCAATTCATATTAAATTTATTTTAATTAATTAATTACCCAATTAAATATCATATATTTAATCTTAGGGATTTTATTAAAATTAAAATTAATATGAATCCAATTCATATTAAATTTATTTGAACTCTTTCAAATATTTTCTCTCAAGAATTAATTGTTTTTTGAAATTAATTCAAAAATTATATTATAAAGTTTCATAAACTTTATATTATAATGCATCAATATACATTATACGATTCCCCAAATAAATTGAACACTTTCAATTTACAATTTATACTTAATTGCCTCAAGTCTCTTTACGAGCTACCAGTGGGACCTAATGGACCTACAGATCAGAAGCTTCAACGATACGAGACTAATTGGCTAAAATCATTAACCAAGGTAGTCAACATTCGTTAACTGTGGGTCACTCCACTAAAGACCCACAACTGCACTCTTCTCACTGTAGAATATTTATGTGTCCATGGATATCGACCAAGCAGTAAGTCAATCCTCCATGTGTGTTCGTAACACAGCTGTGTCAAATTACCGTTTTACCCATGGGTTACCTCTGGTTCCTTAAGTACCACTGATTCATCTAATGAACAAGTTGTTTAGGGTCCAACCACTAAACAGGAGTTCCTCTCGGGCCAGGAGAGGCGACGCGCCTTTGTTCAAGCCCCGGAATCATCCCTTAAGGGAACACACATCTACTTACCTCAATAGGGGAAGGAGTGAATTTCATCTTGTACTGTTATGTTCCCAGCCCCCATTTGGTCTTGCCCCTGAAATGGTAAGATTATTGAGTCGACGAACTGGCCACTCTCACCCATACAAATCTAAGGACAATCCCTTCTAAAAGGGGTTCATAACAGACTCAGGATTGAGATTGAGTTACCTAGGTCATCCTATTGAAATAGAAACCTAAACTAGTTAACAGTGTTACATCTAGTGGTTACTATTTCGCGGTTCGGTCTTATGCAAACTCATTGCATAGGATACCCCCACCCGCATGTCTCCTACATGGATGCTTTGGATCATTGCATCTATATCGAATACAAGGTGGGTCGTATCACATAGTGTCACCAGGATAAGGTACCCAACCTTATCCCTATACTATAGACCTTTTAGGTTGTTACCTGGACACTGATCCCCGTATGTCCCCACATACTTGTCCAAGTTTCGTTTAAACAACCTTGGATCTTAGTTTATTGGATTTAGGGTTTATTAATGCAAACTCGATTATTCAATAACCAAAGTACTGAATTACTCAAATACCACTTTATTTAGATCGATTAATTTGTTTCATTTACTATCTACGAGTTTTAGGGCATAAAACCCAACGACACTTCGATCTTGCAATACGGATTTTTCAGAGACGAACTCTGAAATTTCAAGTGGAAATCAAGTCACTCAAGCAATTAATCCTGGAAACAAGATCTCGACAGTAAAGCTAACTGAGGAAAATTTCCTACTTTGGAAATTTCAAGTTCCCACGACGCTCGAAGGACATGAATTGGAAGAGCATATCAGTGAAGATTGTCAACCTCCTCAAGAGAAAATCCAAGTAGGTAAAGGTACCTCCATTGTGAGTAAACCTAACCCTAAATTATAAGTTATGGAAGAGGCATGATAAACTAATATCTTCTTGGATTGTTGGTTCAATGACTAAGTCTATTCTTGAACAAGTGATCCACTGTACGTCTGCAAAGGAAATTTGGAGTTGTCTTTTGCAAATTTTTAACTCTAGACATCTTTCCCAAATAATGAAAATAAAGTCTAAATTACAGAATCTTCAAAAAGGGGCTCAACCATGAATGAGTATATTTCCAAGATTAAGAAGTGTATTGATGCTTTAGCTGCCATAGGGAAAACTCTACCAATTGAAGATCATATTATGTATATCCTAGCTGGTCTTGGTGCAAAATATGAAATTATGGTTTCAGTGATTACTACCAAAACAGGGTCACAAACTGTTCAAGATGTTATTGTATTGCTTTTAACACATGAAAGTAGGATAGAAAGCAAATATTCTATTAATGTTGATGGAGTCTTACCTACTGCTAATCTCACAATTTAAAATCCTACACAAAAAGATACAGAAAATTTGAGACATGTGAGTCAGTCGCAACAACAACAAAGTTTCGGTAATGGTAGAGGCAGAAAAAGATTTAATTCTAGTCAAGGTAGAGGAGGAAGGTCTTTAGAATAGTAGAAACAGACCTCAGTGTCAAATCTGTAACAAAATTGGTCATACAACCTTAAAATGCTATTCTCGTGTTCAAATGTCTGGGGCTTACTTGACTCAATTCAACCCCACTAGTCAGTTTTTTCCTAGACAGAATTTTGGTCAGATGTTTTGGAACCAGTTCTCTCCATTGCAGGCTATGGCAGCTACTCCAAGCTTTAATCAAGATTGTAATTGGTATCCAGATTCCGGGGCTACCAATCACTTAACAAATAGCCTTGGGAACATATCTGTCAGCTCAGAATATCTTGGAAACAATCAAATTCATGTGGGCAATGGTACAGGTTTGGCTATAAATCAGTTTGGATATGCTTCTCTTACTTCGCCTAGTAATCATGTCTTTCATCTAAATAATCTTTTACATGTTCCATCCATTACCAAGAATTTTATTAGTGTCAGTCAGTTTGCCAAAGACAATTTCGTTTTCTTTGAATTTCACCCTACTTTTTGTCTTGTGAAGGACCAAGAAACTGGGCGAGTACTTCTCCACGGGACTCTACATGAAGGACTATACAAGTTCAACCTATCCAAGCCTCAACACTCTATCCCATCAAATGCTAATCTTGTTGTCTTCAAGTCATTTAATAATTCTATTTGTGCTGTTTCTAAATCTGTTTTGCCTTCCGACTCTATTGCTTTGGTTGCTTCCATCCAACCTTTGAATAATAAATCTTATGATATTTGGCATCAAAGGCTAGGTCATCGTCTTTTCTATTGTTAAGCAAGTTCTTCAAAAGTGTAATCTCAAATTCTCTGGTAATGAAAACATTTCATGATGTAATGCAAGTGCAATTGGTAAACACCATGCTCTTTCGTTTTTCTCCATCCACTACTTCCTATTCTTCTCCTTTACAACTTATTGTGACGGATCTATGGGGACCTTCATACAAATTGTCTAGAAATGGCTTTAGGTATTATATCAGCTTCATAGATGCATACTCTAGATATACCTGGGTTTATTTCTTGCAAACTAAATCTGAGGCTTTTCAGGCTTTTGTTAATTTTAAAATTCTTGTTGAAAAACAACTTGGTTGTCCAATCTTAAGTCTTCAAACTGATGGAGGGGCTGAGTTTAAACTGTTTATTCCTTTTCTAAAAACTCATGGCATTTCTCATAGAGTCACTTGTCCTTATACCTCTCAACAAAATGGTATTGTCGAACGTAAACATAGGCATATCGTTGATGTAGGTTTTACATTGTTGTCTCAATCATCCATGCCTCTAACCTTTTGGGATGATGCCTTTTCTACTAGTGTTTTTCTTATCAACAGGTTGCCTTCTATAGTTCTCGGTGGAGCAAGTCCCATGGAGAAACTCTTCTAGCGGCAGCCCGATTATACATCTCTCAAAGTATTTGGGTGTAAGTGTTTTCCTTGTCTTTGATCTTATAACTCTCATAAACTTGATTATAGATCTCGTCCCTGTACTTTTATTGGTTATAGTCATATGCACAAGGGCTATAAATGTCTTGATTCTACTGGTCGTATATATATTTCTAGACATGTACTTTTTGATGAGACTTACTTTCCCTTTGCGAATTCTAGCTCTAAATCTGTCACTAATGCTCCTTCAATTGTGTCTCAACAATTGTCTATTGTTTCCCCATTTGTTAACGATCATGCCCCTGTCTCTTTACCCACAAATAGTCCTTCACTTTCACTATTGTCTAATTCTCAACCTATTTCTCGTACTTTAGATACTACTAGTCCTTCACATTCGTCTCCCGTGCCTTCGGCTACTATTTCCTCTCATGAAACTTGTCCAATTCAAGAAGCTGAACCTGATACTCAACCTACCCATGTGGCTTCTGTTTCTAATCATTCCATGATTACTAGGAGTAAAAGTGGCATATTCAAACCAAAGGTATTTCTTACCACTTATGTTGATTTTGAACCACTCAATGCCAAGGAGGCTCTTAAGTGTTCTCACTGGAAAGAGGCAATGCAGGTTGAATATGATGCACTAATACAGAATAAAACATGGGAACTTGTTCTTGTCCCTTCTAATAAGAAAATAATAGGTTGTAAGTGGGTGTTTAAAATTAAACGTAATTCAGATGGGTCTATTTCTCGTTACAAGGCCAATAATTAGTGGCAAAGGGGTTTCATCAATCAGCTGACATTGACTATTTTGAAACATTTAGTCCTGTTGTTAAGCCCATAACGATTCGTGTGCTTCTTTCACTTGCTATTTTTTATGATTGGCCAATTAGACAAATTGACATTAATAATGCATTCTTGCATGGAGTGTTATATGAAACTGTTTATATGGAACAACCCACTTGTTTTCAAGTTCATGGTTCGTACCCACTTGTTTGCAAACTTCACAAGGCTCTATAAGGCCTAAAACAAGCTCCTCGTGCTTGGTTTGATAGGCTTAACATGTTTCTTCAATCTCTTGGTTTTATGAATTCTAGAGCTGATACTTCATTATTGTTTCGAAACTCTGGAAATATATGTTGTTACATCCTTGTGTATGTGGATGATATTATAATTACGAGTAATTCAATGGCTGCTATTACATCTCTAATTGTTGAGCTGAATGGTTGGTTTTCTCTTAAAGATTTGGGTCCTCTTAGTTATTTTATGGGAATTGAGGTGTCCTACCCACCATTGGGTGGCCTATTTCTCTCCCAAGCAAAATATATCATGGGTCTTTTGCAGCGTACTCATATGACAGAGGCTAAAGCTATATCAACTCCTATGGTAAGTGGACCTATTTTGTCTGCTCGGCAAGGAGAAGCGTTTGCAGATGTTCATTTATATAGGAGTGTGGTTGGGGCTTTACAATATGTCACGCTTACTCGTCCAGAGATATCTTACAGTGTTAATAAGGCATGTCAGTTTATGCATGCTCCCATCATCCTACATTAGCAATTAGTGAAAAGGATTCTACGTTATCTCAAAGGTACATTTACTCATGGTTTGCTTCTTCATAAGACTAATAATTTTTCTTTACATGGCTATGTTGATGTGGATTGGGCATCAGACCCGGATGATCGAAAGTCAACGTCAGGTTTTTGTGTTTTCTTTGGAGGCAATTTGATCACCTGGGGATCTAAGAAGAAGTCTATCATTTCTCGGTCTAGTACAGAGGTCAAGTATCGTTGTCTTGCCTTAGTCGCCACTGAGTTGGTTTGGCTGCGTTCATTATTTTCTGGCTTGGGAATATCTGTGAATCAACCACCGGTGTGTTATGGTGTGATAACTTAAGTGCGGTGCATCTTAGTGCTAATCCGGTGCTCCATTCTAAGACCAAACATGTTGAGTTGGACATCTATTTCGTTAGAGATTTGGTTCATTAAAAAAAGCTGAGCGTTCGTCATTTACCAGCCTCTGCACAAATAGCAGATGTTCTCACCAAGTCTTTATCTGCTACGATTTTTCTTCAACTTCGGTCCAAGCTCAATGTTCGAGATCCCTCTTCCATTGGCTTGAGAGGGGGTATTAAGGCAACCCATTGAATTTAGATTTTCAATTTAGTTTGTTATTCAAAGTTGTTAAGATCTTTTAGTTCAATTTGTTACTTAAAGTTTTTAAAATCTTTTTCCATGTAATTTGCTGAAGCAGTTCATTTGATTGCTAAGGAGTTTTTTCCCTCTATCTAGCAGTATATATATCTGCTATGGGTATTGTGTATTCATCAAGTCAAAGTAATACAAATCTGATAGAGGTTTTCTCCTTGGTCGTTTCCTCTTTGTTCACTTTTGTTTTATTTATCTTTTGAGCTTCCAAAGGAAATACAATATCTTAAGAAAGAATTTGAGATGAAAGATCTCAGAAAAAACAAAGTTTTGCCTTACCTTACAAATTGAGCATCTAGCAAATGGAATATTTATTCATCAATCAAATCATATAGAAAATATCTTAAATTGATTTTGCATGGACAAAGCACATCCATTGAACATTGCAATGGTAGTTCGTTCACTCGATGTAAAGAAAGATTTCTTCCAACCTCGAGAAGATAATGAAGAGTTTCTTAGTCCAGAAGTACCTATCTTAGTACAATAGGTGCACTTATGTATCTTGCTAATAATACACGACATGATACAGTAAATTTATTAGCGAAGTGTAGTTCTTCTCCAACAAAAAGACATTAGAATGGAGTTAAGCATATCCTCTGTTATCTTCGAGGGACAATTGATGTGGAGTTATTTTATTCTAATAAATCAAACTTCGACCTAGTTGGTAATGCAAATGCAGGTTATTTATCTGCCACATAAAGGTAGATCTCAAATAGGTTATTTATTTACATGTGGAGAAACAACTATATCATGGTGATCTATGAAGCAGACAATAACAGTTACTTTCTCAAACCATGCTAGGATTCTGACGATTCATGAGGCTAGTCGAGAATGTGTATGGCT